>OV702297.1:60801850-62051850 GCA_916181665.1 Avena sativa | reverse complement strand
AAGACAGTGGAGAACATCTTCGTATGCAAGAGGGGGCAAGGGGCGCGCTCTGCTTATCGTAATTGGTCGCCGGAGTTGAGCGGCGGCTTGGTTAGTTGCGGGCACGAACGGGGACAGCGTCCTGGGTCACGAGAATGCAAACGAAAGGTATCAGGAGATGCACGAGATCACGCTGGGCACGATAGTTTGAACCAGAGAAACGGGGGCGGTCGAAGCTCACCGGAATCAGTCGCCGGAGGTCGTCAGTGCTGCGGGGTTTTGAGGTCGAATGCGCGCAGCCTGGTGGCGGAGTGAGCGAGGAAAGTGGGGGGAAATGACCGCGGCGGGGTGTGGTTTAAATAGGATGAAGCGCGACAGGAAACGCTCGCGGCATCAAGGCTAATTACGCCGCGCCATTACCTGCATCAACGGCAGCGGCGACGTGGTCTGCGGGCGCGTTTTGGGGAAGAAGGAGTGACGTGGAGAGGGCCCGCTTGGCAGCGAAATAAGCAGAGAGGGAGTGGGGTCTGGGTGTCAGTGACTTCGCGGGTGCGTCGGTGCGTGCAATAGAGAGAGAGGTGGCCCGGGTGGGCTAAATGGGCTGAGTCTGCTGCTGGGCTTAAATCCTGGCGCCGGCCCTTTTCCATTTCTTTATTCCTTTTCTTTTTCTGTTTTGATTTTCTGGATTGGTTTTCAAATGAATTCAAACTCCATTTGAATTCAAATCTTTTTGTGATTTTTGCTGTGTGCAATAGTCACAAAACTTGGAATAAAACCATGTGGTCACTTTGAAAAGAGGCTTGGTCATTTTTGGAGAAACAAAATAACAGGGATATTGCACTTGGTTTGCAAATGTTTGAAAATGGTTTTTGAAACCATTTCTATTTTGTAAAATTTTGTTCTAACTCCACACTCAAACCAATCAACAAGGGAGACAAACAATCTAGGTTTAAAACATTAAAGATTTCAAATGGGGATGGGCATTTGATTTAAGTTTGCTCACATAAAATGATAGCACTATGTGCTTCTGTTTTCTTGAAATGAGTTTGAAATTGATCTCAATTCTATATGCATGCATGAATGATATGCAATCTTTGAAATCATGATTTTAGGGATGTTACAGTTATGGACAATCTCGACATTCCAATTTCTAAAAGCAAAACTTTAAAATGACAACAAAAGACTTGAAGCACTTGGGGTGTACCAAGGAGCTCAAGAGATTTTGACAAAGACTTGAAGTACTTGGGGTGTACCAAGGAGCTCAAGAGATTTTGACAAAGACTTGAAGTACTTGGGGTGTACCAAGGAGCTCAAGAGATTTTGACAAAGACTTGAAGTACTTGGGGTGTACCAAGGAGCTCAAGAGATTTTGACAAAGACCTGAAGCACTTGGGGTGTACCAAGGAGCTCAGAAAGATTTTGACAAAAGATCAAAACTGTTTTGAAAAGATAGGATAAATTATTGCTTTCTGCAAATGAGCCTAAAACCCTACTTAGCCAAATATGCATGTAATGGTAGGATCCACTTATTTCTACATAGTAGTGAAACTTGCCAATACAATTCAAATGTATTGACCCTTGTGGCTGTAACTTGTTATGTTGCAGGTTTGTTTGATATTAGTGAAGTTGATTGATTAGGATTACAAGTCTACAACCAACATGTTTGCCTGTGGCACTTTGAAGATGAAGGACCCCATGCTTATAGATATTCTGCTGCAATGTAATGTAATAGCCAAATGAGCTATGAAAGATGTAATAAAATTATGTTATTCCTGGTTATAAAGTTGTATTATGACCTTTATTTCTTGATATTACATCTTAACTGTGGATGCTAGCTATTGATCCAGGGACTAGCATTGCAATCACAGGGATCCTTTTTCCTTTACAAAGGAGGGATCTTACACTCCATGTGGATGGAATTTTGGAGTCTTTTTGATTTTTGATCAAATGACGCTTGTGAAACTTTCCTAGAGATAGTTAAAACTTCGTTCATAGGCCAAAGGGGAACGAATGACTAGCTTATTGGAACTTGTACATATTGTTGTATGAAGTCCATTATGTGTAGTTAAGAGCGATGGATTTCAACTTCATATGCTTTCTCCGAAAATTTGAGTGAATATATGAATATTTACTTAATAAGGATGAAGTATGAAATATTTGAAAAGTTCAAAGATTTTTAAGATGAAGTGCAAAATCATTGTAACAAGAATATAAATAGTTTATGATAAGATCATAAAGGAAGATATTTAAGTTACAAGTTTAGCATAATACCTAAGATTTAAGGAATCGTTCCGTGGATTTGCATTTCCCGAAACACCATAAGAGTATGGAGCGTTCGAGATATGTAATTAAACCTTGTTTGACATGGTAAGATCAAAGGTGTAATTCATAAATCTGTCATTATATTTTAAAGATTAAAAGATTTAGAGACTACCATTTTTCCACTGAAAAGAGCTCCATCATAATCCGTTGAAATGACACCATATAAAATTATGGTTTGGGATAAAACCCAAGTTGTCCTTTCTTAAACATTGGTATGCTATGCATAAGAAAGATGTTTGCAACCAAGGTCGGATGAACCTGTCTTTGTATGTTATTTCGAATAACTGTTAAGTATTCCTCCATAACATCAGAGACAAAAGTGTTTGTCACTTAGAACGTCAAGTTTCTTTGAGAAGGAATTTTTCGTGAAAATATAAGTGGGAGGACAATAGAACTTTGATGAGGTTAAAAGAACCTTAGCTATATGTGTAAAGTTGCGCAGCGCCGAAAAAGTGTTCCGGAGGCAGCAACAATGCTCATGGCTCACGTGCCTCAAAGGTTGTGGTCACAGAGATCTAAGTTCCTATTGAAACAAGTAGGTCGGGTAAACAATCAAATACCAAGATTTGAGAGTTAAATCATTATTTGACAATAATGATCCGACTAGATGCAAAGAAGCGATGATGGGACCTGACTCCGTCAAATGGCTTGAAGCCATGAAATCCGTGATAGTTCCATATGCGAGAGATCAAGCTTTGAACTTGAAAGACCGTCTGGAAAGGTACAAGACCTTACAGTCGTATTTGGATCTATAAAGAAATAGACATCGATGTTTCACATCTATGAAATAGTCGACATGTTGGGAAAGAGTTCACAACAATGTTCAAAGGTTGTATATGACAAGATTTGATCTATCATAGCGATATTTATTCTGGACGGATTAATGTAGCGACCACTACATATAATTTTGTTATGTGGTAGTTGAATAAACAAAACAAGTTCTTCTAATAGAATTGTTACCTAGGACGTGTGCATAACATGGTCCAAAGGGTTTTGTTAATTCAATGGATGCTTAAAAACATATGCAAACTTCAATGGTTGAAGTGAGCATCGCGGAGTTGGAATCTTCACCATCATGAAATTGTTAAAAGAGTTTAAATTCATCAGAGATGATAAAGATGCTTGCATTTGCAAGAAATTAAGTGGGAGCGCTAAGACATATTTCTAATACATTATGTGGAAGACATATTGTGGATTGGAAATGATGTATCTTTTCTTAACACATATTAAGAATTTCATCCCGATGAAAGGCTTAGGCAAAACCTAAATATTTGGCATCAATAGATGCTAATATGGTTGTGCCGAAAGTACATAGATGATATATTGAATGAGTTCAATATAGAAACTACAAGAAAGGTTCTTGTCGCACAGAAAGGATTGAATGAGTTCAATATTGATGATATATTCAAGTGTATTGACACTTGGTAAGTGAAACAAAGATTCAAGTATAGATTGATACTTGATGTATGAAATCACAAAGAGTATTTATATCAATCATGTTGTGATATGTACAAATCCAGATATGTCCTATGCTCTAAATGATGTGAGCATATACCAGAATGATTCATAAGATGATCATTGGACAATAGTAAGGATATTCTTATGATCTTTTAGAAGAACTAAGAATATATTGTTTTGTAGAAGTGACAAATAGATAGTTAGTTCATTGTAAAAGTACTACATTGATACTAGTTTTGTCACAAAGTACAAATTAAGTTTATCTCAATCTAAACTAAGGGTGGCACGATATAATGGAAAGTAAGTTCCATAATGGATTTGGATGAGTTCCAAAGTTAAGACATTGTGACAGATACTACAACAAAAGGCTAAGTATATAACTGCTATTGTAGCAGCAAAAGAGGGCATTTGTGTCAAGTAGTTTGTTATCAAAATAGGTGTGGTTCATAGCGGGATAATGCTATGAAGATATATTGTACGACAATATTGTCAACATGTTTTAACCCCAAAGAACTAAAGGTCTCACCAAAGGACCAAATTTATACAAAGTCATGTCATTAGAGAATGAGTGATGCGTAGAGACGCAAAGACATGCAATTACACACGGACCTGAAAGTTTCGGATCCGGAGATCAGTTGATCACTAGAAATCGTGTAAATACAACATGGGAAAGCCATAGGTGTTGAATGCACAAAGGTTTGAAACTAGATTATTGACTCTAGTGCAAGTGGGAGACTGCTGGAGATATGCCCAAGAGGCAATAATAAAGTGGTTATTATCATATCTTCATACTTATGATAAATGTTTACATACCATGCTATAATTGTATTAACAGGAAACATTAATACTTGTGTGATTTGTAAACATAAAAGAGTCCCTAGTAAAGCCTCTTGTTAAACTAGCTTGTTGGTTAATATATGATCATGGTTTCCTGATCATGAACATAGAGATGTTATTAACAACAGGGTCATATCATTAGGAGAATGATGTGATGGACATACTCCTATAGTTAAGCGTAGCATAAAGATCAAGTCATTTAATATAGTTCATTTGCTATAAGCTTTCTGATACATAGTAACCTAATTCCTTCGACCATGAGATCATGTTAATCACCATCACCGGAAGGATGCTTTGATAACATCAAACACCACACCGTAACTGGGTGGCTATAAAGGTGGCATTGAGTGTTCGGAAAGTATGTGTTGAGGCACATGGATCAAGAGTGGGATTTGTCCATCCATATGACAGATAGATATACTCTAGGCCCTCTCGGTGGAATGTCATCCAATTAGCTTGCAAGCATGTGACTGGCTCACAAGGGATCACATATCACAGGAACGAGAAAAGAGTACTTATCGGTAACGAGGTTGAACTAGGTATCCAGAGATACCGACGATCAAAACCTCGGATAAGTAAACTATCGTGAGACAAAGGGAAATTGGTATCGTATGTAAGTGGTTCATTCGATCGCAAAGTAATCGTAGAAATATGTGGGAGCCATATGAATTTCCAGATTCCTCTATTGGTTATTGATCGGAGAAGTGTCTCGGTCATGTCCGCATAATTCACGAAACGTAGGGAGACACACTTAAGGATTCGATGTTTTTGAGTAGTTATGGAATTATGAGTAAGAGACCGAATGTTGTTTGGAGTCTCGGATGAGATTTGAGATATCACGAGGAGATCCGGAATGGTCCGGAGAATAAGTTTCATATAAGGAAAGTCCTGTTTCGGAGTTCGGGAATGATTCCGGTGTTTTCACCAGGAATGTTCTAGAAGGGTCTGGAAGGTCTGGCACTCTAGAGGGGAAGGGTACATGGATGTGTGATGACAATGTGGAATGGTTGCATCATGTACTAGGTCACTTGTCTGGGCAAAATAAAGAGAATAAATCAAATCGAAGTTTGAAAGTCAAACGCCAATTTGAAAAAGTCAAATCTCAAGTTTGCTTGGCGGAGGGAGAGTAGGAAACCTACTTGGGGAGGAAGTCCCACTCCCTCCCACCCGCCGGCCATGAGGAGGAGTTGGAGGAGGACTCCCTCCTCCCCAAACCGCCTCTCCCCTCCTATATAAGGAGGGGTAGGGCGCCCCCTCTCCCTACACCTAAACCCTAGCCTCTAAGTTGTCGGCCACCTCCAAGCCGCCGCCTAGGGCCTCCTCTAAACTCGGCCAGTTAGGGTTTTCCCAAACTCTAGCCGCCGACCAAGACCTCCCCTTGGTGCCCTCTAAACCGTAGATCGCCAAGGCCTCTCTCATACTCCACCATACTCGCTCCGTCTTAAGGCGAAGCCCTGCGAGATCTCCCCTCTACTTCCGGTACCACGCCGTCGTGCTACCGGAATCGCGAGGAGAGTGCTACAACCTCCGCAGCCTACTGGAACAAGGGAGAGGAAGGTCTTCATCGAGTACCGAACGTGTGACCGACTGCGGGAGCGCTGCCGGAACACAGCGCCGGAAGGATCATCTACGCGATCTTGAGATCAGCAAGTGTACGACTACATCACCCACGAGAATCTGCTCTCGTTAACCGCTTTGGATCTTCGAGGGTTAGTATTCTATCGACTCGTTGCTACAATCTAGTAGATAGATCTTGGCTTGATCATAGATTAGATATTGATTGTGTGTTCATGCGGTAGAATTTTTTTGTTTTCCATGCTACGAACCCCTACACAAAGTCTACCTCGGAACCGTCGGGAGCCGTCGGCATCTGGGAGGTGACCTGGTGAAGATCCAGCTCCGCCCCGGAAGGCAGGGCCATAGCCAGCCCCATGGAAGTGACGATGCCCTTCTGCTTGCTCTTGTAGGCCGCAGGCGCATCCGCTGACAACGCATCCGCCAAGGTATCCACATCCTCAAGGGCAGCACCCTTGGGAACGAGCTCCTTAAAGAAGCGCCCGGGGATCTCCTTGGCCTTGGCAAGGGAGCCAGCAGCAGTACCGCAGCGGTCTTCGACCGCCGTGGTGACATCGTCTAGAACGCTCCCGTGCTCCAAGGCACTGCGATTGAACTCAATGCCCGAGGCATCTGAAGCAAAAGAAAGACAAAGAAGAAATCGAATCAGCGCATGGAGGCAGATTAGCCGAAAAACCAAAGACATGCGAAACACTCACCCGAAACGGCCTTGGCAGCAGCCATCAACTTTTTGGCCACCTCTTTATCATGATCAGCTGCAGCAGCGGCGAGCTGATCCTCGCGATCCGTAGCTTCCCGCTACAGGCGCTCCTTGGTCGCGACTGCGTTAGCTAACTCTTCTTCGAGGCGCACCTTCGCCCCAACGGCATCCTCGGCCTTCTTCTCCACTCGCCCAAGGCTCTTTTTGAGAGCATCAAGCTCGCGGAAGGCAGTGTTATTATCATCTACAAAGGCAATAAGAACATACATGAGCTCCACAAGCTAGCAAGCAGACAAAAAAGAATAGGATCAATTAAGTATGTACCTTGAAGCTGCCGCATGCTGGCCTCCAGCGCCAGGTGCTGCTGCACAAGCAGGTTCGCACCTTGCACAAAGGGCTGCGAGAAGAAACAAAGTATCACAAAAAGGGCTCTGGGGTTGCACCCAAGAAACGAGCAAGACGTCAAAAACATGAAAAATGCTCGGGGGCTCCCCCCGAGACACGCAGAAAGGAAGCAAAGATCAACAGATCATCCAAAAATAAGGCTCGGGGGCTCCCCTAAAGCAAGAGAGGAAACAACTTACATGCTCAAACGGCGACTCCGAAGGTCCCGGTGCAGTCTTCTGGGAGACGATCACTCGAGCCTCCTGCAGAGAGGGGTTCGGAGCAGCGCCCCTAGAGGTGGCCACCGTATGAGAGGGAGGAGGCATCATCTTGGACTCCCCTACTGCCTCCTGAGTGGCATCGCTAAAAGATCCCTCGGAGGAGTGGCTGCAAGGAAAGCATGAATCAAAAGCAAGAAGACATGAAGACAAGAAAAGTAGCAAAAGGCATTCGAAGATACTTACGAGTCCATGTCGCTCAAGTCAAAAACGGGCAGCGCCCTCTTCCCTTTCTTCTCTTCCTTCTTCCTCTTGGCCGGCGGCTGCGGCGCTACAGCCCGCACAGGAACGTCCGGGATGGGAGAGGAAGAAGCACCATCACCTCCACTATGACGGACAAGGCATGGCGGGTCCCTAGGCGTCGACAGAGTGGAGGCATCCGAAGATTCGCTTGAGCTCCATACCCGCTTACGGGTCTGTCCCTCGCTCGCCTCGGGGGCTTCCTCGGTCAGCGACTGCGCCGGCGGAAGCTCAGACTCGGAGTCCACAACCTCGTTGTCCGGCTCATCCGAAAACCGTTCGAGTAGTGGAGGCACCATGCCAGGCACCTTGAGCTCCTGCACAATGAAGACATAAACTTTCATGACAAATAATTACAAGGCAAAGCATTCGAAAAAGGCGCTACGCGCATGTCACAAATCTACACCTGCAGAACTGGTCGAGAGGCACTGAAAGGGGGCATCCGCGATTTCCCCGGAATGTCCTCGTCGGACTTGTACTTCAGCAGCAGCCTAAGAACTCTGTCGAGGTCCCCCTTGGAGAGTTCTTCAGCCGAAACCCTCGTCAGATCGTGACGGCCAGAGTAAAGGAATATCGGATGTGCCCTGGCCTAGAGTGGCTACACCCGACGTTTGAGGAAGGTGTGGATGATGTCCACACTGTTCACCTCCTTCTCCGGAACCACCTGGCGGGCCTCCACCCGACGATAGAGCTCCTCTATCTCCTCCACCTCACCCTCCAAGATAAGATTCTTCCAGGAACTCTTCTTTAAGATCTCCTGGGTGGAGTTGAAAGGGGCAAGGACGAAGTCTTGCCCGTCCACTTTGGAGTCGTGGATATAAAACCACTTCCTCCGCCAGTACGGGACGGACTCAGATATAGAAAAAGAGAAGAAAAAAAAGTGGATCAAAGAGACATGATGCAGCCACCGATCGGATAAACTCTGTCGGATCCGGACTGCCTCTTCACGGAATAGAGCTTCCGAAAGAGGCCAAAGTGCGGCTCAATACCGAGCCAGCACTCGCAAAAAAGTGATGAAGCAGGAGATGTGGAGAAGAGAATTGGGCGAAAGATGGTGGAGTTGGATGCCATAGAAGAACAATAGTCCATAGAAAAAATCATGTACTGGGAGCGAGAGGCCGCAAAGAACAAAAGCAACAAACATCACCCGAAACCCTGGGGGTGGACGGGGTGTTACCTCATCGCCGGGGATCTTGACTGCCTCCTTGTCCTGCGGGATTAAACCCGCCTCACGAAGCTTGCGCAGGTCACCCTCACGCGTCTTCGTACGTCGCCATCCACCTTAAGTGATACAAGTGGCAGCGTGTCACATCCCAAGATTTTTCCAAATCTTGTTATGTGAAAAATAAATGAATAAAATAAAACTTTGTTGATTTTCAGGGTGAGAAGAAACTTTTTGAATCCATTTGGAAACCTTCAAAACCTATTTGGATCAAATAAAATTCTAAAGGGATTTAAAAAGTTAAATAAACAATAAACCTCAAAATATTTAAAATTACTATTTTGGATCTTTTAATAAAAAGAATTGGTTTCAAAGGAAAAGATAGATTTATAAATAAGGATTATTTATAAAGCCAAATTAAAACCTTGGCCAATATTTTGAAATAAAATGTTTTGTCTTGATTAAAAATAATAAGGGTTTATTTAAATAAAATAATAAGGATTTAATATCCAATTTTATTTAAGTAAAGGCTTTTCTCATTTTAAATAAACACCAAAACTTATTTATTTTATTTTAAATAAGTTTTCCAAGTATTTTATATTCTCAAATAAAACCTACTGAAGTGTTTTGATTTTATTTTAGATTTCAAAATAAAGTTTTTAATAAAACAAAACCTATTTTGATTTAATAACTAAGGCCCATTTTATTTAATTATTAATGGACCCTAAAATAAAAGGTGATTTTACTTTAAACAAGTTTCCAAGTATTCTCTATTTCCAAATAAAACCTACTAATTTGGTTTTGAAAATATTTGGACTTCAAATGGAGATTTTATTAAATAAATCAAACCCTATTTTATTAAATAACTAAAGGTCCATTTTATTTAATGAAAGAATAGATCCTAAAAAGAATAAAATTATATTATTTTATTTTGGGATTTGGTTTATGTTGATAAACAGAACCAAAAACTCATTACAAAGTTTAGTGGTTGTTTGAATTGTTTGAATGTTTGATTTGTTTGTTTGAATTTCAAAACAGAAAAATAGAAATAGAAAAGGATAAAACAATCAGACAGAAAAAAAAAGTGAATCGGACCTGACCCAACTGAGCCAGCCCAATAAGCCCACTCGGAGCCTAGTTTCTCTCCCTTCCGAAGAAAACGGTTGGCACCAACTTACTGACCCATGCAGACGATGACAAGTGGACCCCGTTCCCTCTCCCTTTCTCACTGACTAGCCGACCCCACCGACACGTCCCCCTTCTTCCCCACCCGCGGACTACGCCCTCCCCCTCGCCGGCCGTTGCAGGAGAATTAAACCCGGGGTAATACGCGTTAACCACGCCGTTAATCAGCCCCTTGACCAAGCAAGATAAAGCGCCTGCCCCTCCTCTCCACTTCCCCTCTATCGCCCCACCTCGACACGCCCCCAGGCTGCCAAATTCTGCTCAAACACCGCCACTGTCCGACGATGCTCCGGCGAGAATTCCGGCCAGCACACGCCACCTCTTGCCTCCTCGAGCACGCAGCTGTGATCAACATCCCCCGGCGGACCTTTCTGCAGACGCAGCTCACTCGCGCGCGCCCCTGAGCGTCGACAGCGACAACAACCACCGCCGCCGTGTCTGGTTCATCTCCGACGAGCCCCACAGGTAGTTTCCGACCACCCCGCGCCCCCTCCTTCACGCACACATCATTGCCATAGCTTTGCGCGTCTGACCCTGTCTCCCTTTTGTCCTAGCGTGCATCGTAGCCCCGTCTCCGACGACGCCCGAGCGAACCCGACGCCAGAAGGAACTCCGGCGAGCAATCAAGCCCGCTCCAGTGCGCCCCTCGATAGAACGGCACCGCCTTGAGCTTCCCCAGGCTTCTGCGAACGCTGTGAGTACCTTCCCAGCCACCCTCGCTTCCTGTATCTCCGGCGCCGCCACCGTCTGGCCGCTCCGCCGCCAGCCACCGCCGCAGCGCCGCTCGTTTAGGGTCGAGCTCACAGCAACCGTCCGATCCCGATCTGGTGGATAGGATAGAATCACTTAATAGCGAAGGGTAACGCGTTCTGGGCCACGCGATCTGTTTAGATCCAACGGCTGCAGCTGTGCGATCCGCACGAAGCGGTACCGACCAATCACGGCGCGACGCGTGGCCAGTTTCTGTTTAAAACAGATTTTGAAATCAGATTTAAATGCCATTTCGAAACCACTGTAACTTTTGATCCACATGTCCAAAAATTACAAATTTTATACCAATGGAATCATCAAGACAAGCCCTAGCCAACCATGCCTTTTGTTTAGTAAAAAGCTTCTGGAAAAATGGTTGTTTTTGCAGAAACATTTGTATGCTTGTTAAGGATGTGAAAATTGTTTAAAAATGAATTTGGGGATAAAATCTTTGGCAATTGGATTGATTTGAACCTACTGACCATAGGAAACACTTTGTGGACTCAAAAATGTATTTGGTGAAACAAAATAATGATTCTTTGATTTAAAACCATTTCTAGTCAAATAGAAATGTGGTTTATTTATTAAAAATGGTTTTGGAAGGAAACCTTTGGAAAATGTTTTGTTTTGAACTCTCTGACCCCAAACACCAAGTTTTATGGTTTGAAAACTTATTTGGTGAACCCTATAGATTAATGCCCTAGTAAAAAAATATTTCTACACCACATAAAATGATACTTTGTTTTGAAAATGATTTTTGAGGTGAAACCTTTAGCAAATGACTTTGCCACTTTACAAAATGACCAATAGATGTTTTCAAATGTTTATGACCCATTAGGAACCAAACAAAGCTTGGCATGCTTGCATGCATTACTTTGACTTTATGATTTTATGTGTTGTTTTGCTTGATTGGTAGATTGAGTTTGTGCCTTGTTTGATTGATTTGTAGTGACTTGCAGAGTGTGATTGTTGCAAGGACAAGGAAGTGAACCTATACCCTCTACCAAAAAGGAAAGTGATGCTTCATACTTTTTGTCCCATTACTTTCACTATGCATTAGTGATTTTGCTAAGTAAACCTTGCATGGAATTTTGCTAAGTATAAACCTTGCTATAGAAAAACCTAGTAGATGAAACCTTAGTGGAAATCTTCCTAAATTAAGATTCCTATTACTATCAAGCTTAGCCTAGCTAATAGAAAACATGGGTGGAATATATATTCACACTATGGAAAAATATTCTAAGTCTGAGGACTTGTGTTTTGTTTAATAAAACAACTAAGTTAATGAATCACCTGGGTGGAATGGGACTTGCTTGGTGGATTTTGGTTGAGTGGTTCACAAGGCCCATGTCTATGGTTTACCTTGTGTATCTCACTTGTGGATGGCCACCCAGGAACAAAGAGATTTGAGATGTCAAATGTTGAGAAGCTTCAAGTGCAGCCACTTGGCATTATGGGCTCTGCCTTGATCATATAGGTTGCAAGAACTTAGCCATATGGACAGTTGGTGGTAGTGTTTGATAGGTTGGAGCGCGTCCATTTTGGTCTAAGGGAAGGCTTCTGAAAGATCTTGTCTTGGGAAACCAAGTCTTGTGGGGAAAGTGCACCACCTCTGCAGAGTGTAAAATCTAAGTACTTAGCCATGTCCCTGGTAAAGGACAATTTGAGCATCAAGACATGGAAGCAATCAAGAATCTCATCATTCAAATTTCTAAGTTAAAATCTTGTGGATTGAACAAGGGTTTTTGAAATCTTCAATCTTTGATTGAGAGGTGCCTTGGAAAAAGATTTTGACAAAACAAAAACTTAGTGTTTTCAAATGTTAAGGAAAAATCTATTTTGAGCAATGCAAGCCTCAACTCCACTTAGCCAAATGCATATAGATGATAGACTCCACTATACTACCATAGTATCACTTGCCAATACAATTCAAATGTATTGACCCTTGTGGCTGTAACTTGTATGTTGCAGGTTCGATTGATTTAGTGAAGTGTGTTGATTAGGATTACAAAGTCTACAACCAACATGTCTGCCTGTGGCACTTTGAAGATGAAGGACCCCATGCTTATAGTTATTCCGCTGCAATGTATTGTAATAGCCAAATGAGCTATGTAAGATGTAATAATTTATTTTATTCCTGGTTATAAAGTTGTATTATGACCTTTGTTTCTTGATATTACATCTTAACTATGGATGCTAGCTATTGATCCAGGGACTAGCATTGTAAACACAGGGGACTCCACCTTATATGTTAATAAAGGTTGGGACACTCCCTTTACACAGCGGTGCCCTTCTTTCCGCCAGCGGTAGCACTAGTGCCTGCCCTGGTGGAAGCCTTCTTTGATTTCCCCATCGCGGCGCGTCGACGGCGGCGATGTGCGCACAAGAACGAGGAAGGGAACGATCGGAGAACGTCCAGCGCACGACGAGAAAAGATCAATAAAATGGAAGTAGTAGAAAGCAAATGGCTAAGGTGAAAACAAACTACAGTTTTCCCCACAGTTATAAGGACGAAGACGATGAACGTGGACCGTTCATCTGGAAGCCCTAACGCCAGGATCAGATCCAACCGTCCACGTGTCAACATAGCAGCGGACCGTCGCTCGCACGCCGTCCACTACACAAGGAAACCGAGGATACGCCATAATTCTCGCCATGTCGCGCATGACCAGTCAACTCCAAGTCAGAAAGAGGGACCCACGTCCGTCCGGTCACGTCACCTCTGGTGCCACAGACGGTTGATGTCACCGATTGTCAGCACCGATGTCATCATACACCACTAATAACGGTTAGAAATCTTCGGCTAACAGCTGAAAGTACTCACTCGAATCTACGATTCGAGCAACTACTCGGGGGCTACTCCTATCAGGAGCGCTGGCCGCGCACCTGAGGCATGATCAAGGTACTACACCAACATTGATTCTTTGAGTCCTGCGTCGAGTCTACGAATCCACTACGGACTCGGGAGGCTACTCCCATAGGGAGGATTGATTCAAGCATCCGAAAAATTTGTGTCCTACGGACCTGAAGTCAACAACGGCTGAATTAAAGTCTCTGCTCGAGTCTGCGACTCGAACAGACACTCGGGGGCTACTCCCATAGGGAGCGCCGGTCGCGCACCCTATGAATTCTTCGACTGTGTTCCTTCGGATCAAAATTCAAAAACTTTTTGGCAACTTTTCCCCAACCAACGCTAAGTGAGCAACATCCTCTTTGGCCACCCGAAACACCTCCGCGGTGAGAAAATTTCAAATGTTGTGTCTGCGATGCAAAGATAAGACCTACAGTTATCATCTGATGGCCTGGTAACGCACCCAACTGCACTCTGCTAGTAAAATCCGTGCCAACAAGCGCGATGAAAATCCCAACGGACGCGTTGGGTACATCATTCGAAAACTACTAGAATTCGACTCCTATAAGACCTCAGCGGTCTAAGTCGAATTACGCCAGCATATGTTCCGGATTCGAGTCTAGGGACTCGAGTCTGAAGAAGATCGTGTTGTTTTGTCCTAAGACACTTAACTGACCCTGATCCGTGAGGAGAGTCAGGCACACGCATCAACAATCTCTACACACTAAATCAGTTTCTCTTATAAACAGGAACACCACACTAAATCAGTTCCTCGGCCGAATCTACGATTCGACTGAACACTCGGGGTCTACTGACATGGTTATACCCTACGGGTACACGACATAAGCATACCTGGTCCAGCCCAAGGAAGACCCACAAGAATATACGCGGCCCATGAAGACTTTCGGGTGGCCCAAGCCCATGACATCTTCGGATCCTTGGAGAGCAAGACTAGAACAGATAGAATATTCAAAGGGACAAACCCTAAACCTGTAACCGACTCGATATGTGCCCGGGACCTACCTAACTCTATATAAAGGCTAGGAGGACACGGCGAGGAGGGCCAATCCTTTCCACCGCATACACACCTCCAGGCCAGATCACAACTGCGCACCCCTGTAACCTTCGGTTCCACCATAATCAAGAGCAGACAAGCAGGAGTAGGATTTTCCCTCCGGGGGCCTGAACCTGGGTAAATCTCGTGTCCCCTGGTTGCTTGTCTGTTAACCGTTCCGCGATCTCCAGCACCCCCATCTTCTCCAAAACCCAAGCTCATAACAATGGGCATTGACGAGATCGAACCTCGTCAATTGGCGCCATCTGTGGAAAGCGGGGGCGCTGATTGTGCGATCATGATGGTCCCGACCAAAGCGATCTAAAACTCCTCAGCGACGGAGAGTCATCTCCTCTTTGGCACTTTCGACATCACTGCCCACTCGCCAGCCACCATGAAGGACTTCGAGCCCGTAGGCGACGGGCTCGAGATTCTGTTCGGAAGCTTCTGCTTCTAGGTGGGACAGACCGGCACTATCCGCCTCCCACAGCGGGTGCCACGGCCATCGATCAGGCCCGCCTCGTGGGCTCCGCATCCCAGCGTGCTACGCACGTCAATATTGACAGATGAGTCATATGACAGCAGCAGCTGCAACTCAGATCTGTGCAATCCCCCGTCGGATGAAGGGACCTACGGTTCCGGATCCGAAAGTTGCGGCAGCAGCGATCCAACCCGCGGACACTGCCAATGCGTCGTGGTCATCCAAAGCGACGTGGACCAGTACTACCGCCCACGCCCAGAGAAGCCCTAGGAAAGCATGCGAGGCGGGAGAACTACTGGAACGACAAGCTAGCGAATCAGCCCCAGCGGGAAAGGGGATCGGTGCGTGCACGCAAAGCGAGAGCAAGTGGCGGCAACGCACGCTAGCGAAGCCGCGCAGGAGAGAGCGATCCGGTGGGCAGGAGCGCACGAGAGGTGCGGCCTGCTGGCAGCGGGGAGCAAGGAAGGCTATAGCAAGGTGGGCTAGAGCTGGGCCGGTAATATCGTCCCGCCCAGGCGGTAGTACCAGGCTGGACCGGTAGTGCCGGTCAGGGCCGCCGGGCCAGGAAGAACGGTGCGCGCGCACTGGGTCGGGAGGTAGCGACCCGCGGTACTACCGCTCGGCCCACAAAGGGATATTTTCTTTTTATTTTTCAAACCAAATAGGAAAATTTTCAAATGATATAACTTTAGTTTGGTAACTCTGATTGAACCGAATCCAAGTGCGTTGAAAATATTGGATACCACCAAGCGGGAATACTTCATGTATTTTATAGTGATATACCTCCCTTGGTGAGAATCCAGAAAACCACCAAGATCAAAATTGCAACAAGATATAAAAGGGATATCCGATTTTGATGAAAAAGAGCTTGTTATGAAGATTACCACAAGCTATATATCCTCACATGGATAAGACCAAATACGATGATGCAAGTATTCAAAGGTTTGATCTCTCTTCGAACGATATGATCGAGATACTCACTCGAGAGCCCCTCTTGATAGTAAGCCTACCGATTCTAAAGCCGGTCTCCCAACTAACAAAATGAGACCAGCAAAAGGGAAAACCTATCAAGATTACCTTTGCCTTGAGCATTCCACTTGAGCGCGATGTAGACGAACTTGACCTTCTCAAGATGGAACACCTTTCTTGATTCCTCTTCATCGATCCATGACCACCGAGGATGGCAAGCATCAAACATGAGATCTTCTAGAGATAGCGCATTTTGAACTTGCACAACACTTCTTATTCTTTATTTCATCTACCTTGAAGCCAACACATGCTCCAAGCAATACCAATGGATAATTCGTACAAGTGAAACTTAATACACACATTAGTCCATAAAGATTGTCATTAATTACCAGAACCACACATGGGGGGCCACATGCTCTTTTAGTGGTATTATAGGAGCATACTGATACGTCGGAAACGTATCTATAATTTTTGATGCTCCATGCTTGTTTAGTATCTAATTTGCTTTGCTTTGTATACACTTTGAGGTGTTTTTATATTTTTTCTGGAACTAACCTATTAACAAGTTTCCACAGTGCTAGTTGTCTGTTTCCTTCTGTTTTTGGTTCCAGAAAGGCAGAAAATCAATATTCTCAGAATTGGACGGGACAAAATCCAAAGTCAATATTTTACCGTGCGGGACACGAAGCCAGAATATGAGATGGAGAGGCGAACCAGGGTGGCCACACCCCACTAGGCGCGGGTGAGCCCACCCCACGCCTGGGTAGGGTGTGGGCCCCCTGGTCGCCTCCCAGCCTCGCCTCTTCGCCTATAAGAAGCCCCCGATGCAGAAACCCTAGTCACCCTATCAAAACACCACGAAACCTTCTATAGCTACCGCCACCGTCATCCCTAGATCGGGGGGGATCTGAAGTTCTTCCCGGCACCCTGCCGGAGGGGAGATCATCCCAGAGGCCTTCTCTCCGGTATGAACCATGAGTAGTTCCACCTTGGACTATGGGTCCATGTAGTATCTAGATGGTTGTATCTCCTCCTTGTGCTTTCATGTATAGATCTTGTGAGCTCCGTTCATGATCAAGATCTAATTTATTTGTAATCATGCATGTTGTGTTTGCGGGGATCCGATGGATATTGAGATTACTATGTCAGATTGATTAGTGGTTTTGTCTATTTGATACTATCATGTCTGTGTTGTTTGTGATGTTGCATGCTCTCTGTTGTTAGTAGCTATCTTGGCCAAGTAGTTGCTAGTGACTCCAAGAGGGGGTATTTATGCTCGATAGTGGGTTCATGCCTCTAGTTTCCAAGGGAAGTGACAGAAATCTCTTCGGTTGTAGATGCGTTGTTGCCACTAGGGAGAAAACAACGGTCTCTTGTTCATAGAAGAAGTGGATTATTTACCATACACACTTTTGCTTAAAACAGTTGTCTGTTGCTTGCAACTTAATACTGGAGGGGGTTCGGATGATAACCTGAAGGTGGACTTCTAGTCATAGATGTAGTTGGATGGAGGTCTATGTATATTGGTGTATTGTCCAATCGAATCTCATAGGATATTTTTGTCTGGTATTGCATTGTTATGCCTTGCCCAGTTCCTGTCAGTTTCCCTGCTGTAATTTGTTTACCCTTCATGCCATGTTGTTTAGCTAAGGAGAGCACCACTAGTGAACTATGGACCCCGGTCCAATCTTTACCATTGATGCATCTTCCACTGTTACCTTTTTACTTGATGCAAACCATTACCTTCCACACCATACGTTTAATCCTTTGTTACAGCAACCGGTGAGATTGACAACCTCACTATTAGTTGGGGCAAATTCTTGAGTTTGTGTTGTGCAGGTTTCCACGTTGCTTGCAGCACCTTTGGGGCGTTTACTTCCTCCTACTGGTTCGATAACCTTGGTTTCTTTACTGAGGGAAACTTGCCTGCGGAACTGCATCATACCTTCCGCTTGGGGTCTCCCAATTAAGTGCTGCTGCACTCATCAAGCCTTTTTCTAGCGCCGTCGCTAGGGAGGCTAAGGACGTCTTCACAAGGGGAGTCCTTCACTTCATTTCTCTTAACTTTGTTTTTAGTTTGCTTAGTTTCTTTTGCTTGGTTTTGTTTGCCTCTTATCAAAAACTCCAAAAAAATTATTTTAGTTTGGTTTGCTTCCTTTATTCAAAAACACAAAAAATTTAGTTCCTGCTCTAGCTGCTGGTGCTGTTTTTGGCTTGCCCACCTTTGCCAAAATGAACTCTGCTGAGAACACCAAGTTGTGTAACTTCACTAGCACAAACAACAATGATTTTATTAGCACACCTATTGCTCCACCTGCTCCTGATGCTACCTTTTATGAAATTAAGCCTGCTTTGTTGAATCTTGTGATGAGAGAGCAATATTCTGGTGTTAGTTATGAGGATGTTGCTGCCCATATCAATAACTTTTTTGAACTTTGTGAGATGCAAAAGTATAAGGATGTAGATGGAGATATTATTAAGATCAAGCTATTTCCTTTCTCCTTGATAGGGAAAGCTAAATAATGGTTGCTATCCTTGCCTAGAAATAGTATTGATTCTTGGACTAAGTGCAAAGATGCTTTTATTGGAAAGTACTATCCTCCTGCTAAGATTATATCTATGAGAAGTGACATTATGAAATTTAAACAACTTGATAATGAATATGTTCCTCAATCTTGGGAAAGAATGAAGTCTTTGGTTAAGAATTGTCCCACTCATGGACTCACTGCTTGGATGATTATCCAGACTTTTTATGCAGGTTTGAACTTCTCTTCAAGAAACCTGTTGGATTCAGCTGCTAGAGGTACTTTTATGGGCCTCACATTGGGTGCTGCAACAAAGCTCCTTGACAATGTGATGGTTAATTACTTTGAATGGCATAGTAAGAGAGCTCCACATGGTAAGAAGGTAAATTCTATTGAAGAAACCTCCTCTTTGAGTGATAAGATTGATGTTATTATGGCTATGCTTGTTAATGGGAAAGCTCCTTTAGATCCTAATAGTGTTCCCTTAGCCTCTTTGGTTGCTCAAGAAGAGCAAGTTGATGTGAACTTCATTAGAAACAATAATTTCAACAACAATGCCTATAGGAATAATTTTGGTGGTAACAACAATTATAGGCCTTAGCCTCCTAATAATGGCAATACCTATGGAAACTCCTACAACAATGTTAGAAGTGCCCCCTCTGAACTTGAAGTCATGCTCAAAGACTTTATTAGTAAACAAACCAGTTTCATCAAGACTATAGAGGAAAAAATTTTAACTGTTGAGAAAAATATGTCCTCTTTGTCTGAAGCTCAGTCCTCCTTGATTAATAAAATGTCTGCTAAAACCTGAAACCATGGAAAGTACCTTTACTGCCACTCATGCCATACAAGTTACTATTGATGAAAATGTTAGACTGTTAGCCCAAATTCATGCTAAGTGGGAAAGGGAAGCTGAAATTGATAGAAACAATAGTGTGTGCACCATCACTGGAATGGATACCACTAAACCACAAGAAGTCCCTATTCCTCCTCCTACTATGCCTAAGCCTATTGAGTCTACTACTAGTGATGCTAAGTTTGAATTTGATGCATATGGTTGCAATATTTCTAAAGTGATTCTGTTTTTGCAAAAGCTTGCTAGAAGTCCTGATGCTAGTTGTATGCATGTTGCTTTCACTAAACACATTACATATGCTCTTGTTAAGATTAAGGAAGAGAAGTTAAAACACAAAGCTTCTATTCATAGGAAAGTACAAGATAGTTGGGAACCCATTATTAATATGCAAGTGAATGACTTTGATCTCAAAGCTTCATGTGATCTTGGTTCTAGTGTCTCTATTATGCCTAGGAAGGTTTATGAAATGCTTGATTTGCCACCTTTGGAAGATTGTTATTTGGATGTCTCACTCAATGATAATGCTAAAAAGAACTCATGGAAAGTATTAATGATGTTCACATTATGGCTAACAATGCTTATGTCCCTGTTGATTTCTATGTTTTGGATGTTGAATACAATGCTTCTTGTCCTATTACTTTGGGAAGAACTTTTCTTAGAACTGTTGGTGACATCATTGATATGAAAGAAGGCACCATTAAATATCAAGTTCCATTCAAGAAAGGTATTGACCACTTCCCTATGAGGAGAGAGAGGTTGCTTTTTGCCCCTCCTTTTAAAGCAAGGTTTGATATTAATGCTTCTTCATTTGAAAATACTAGATTCTTCTTGCTACTTGTGCCTAACTTAAATGTGTTAAAAAAAGTACTTGTTGGGAGATAACCCAAGAGTTTACTTGAGTATTGGAAGTTATTACTTCATTAATTACCTCTCCTTATCCTTTTTGTTTTATTTTTGTGCCAATAATGACCTCTAATGAGAGGAAAGTTAGAATTGGGAAGTTGCTGTCCCGAAACAGATTTCTGTCCTCCACCAAAAAAAATTGTGAGGAGTCTCTGTAACTCAGATTGAGCTGAAAATTTACGAATAAATCCCCCAGAATGTTAGCTAACTTTCTTTAGTACATCACTTTTTGATTTGAGCAACAGAAGGTCTTAGAAAAATTGGTTTCTACCCGCTAGTCAGTTTTGACAGATTTCTGCCATTATTTGCATTTGCTTCTTATTGATTCCTTTTTGAGTTCTCTTTTGGGGAATTGAGATTTTTGAAGGAATTACTACAGTAGCTTGTGTTCTTAGTGAAAAGTCTTGCTGTTCCAAAGCTTTGCCTAAAGGTCTATTATCTTTTGAATACACTAATGTTGCTAATGAAGATTGTGTGAAGTTTTCTATGAAGGAAAAAATTTCAGGTGTAGAGAAAGAATGATGTAATGAGATGAATAATGGACAAAAGCTCAATCTTGGGGATGCCACAGTGGTGTCACCCCAAGAAATATCCAAGAGGTACAAGCGTCAAAGCTTGGGGATTCCCAAGGCATCCCCTTCTTCATCAATAAAAAGCTCAGGTTTGTCTAGACACTTAGTTTTTATTGTTTCATGCACTGTTGTGTTGTTCTTGGAGCATCTTAGTTTTCGTTTTCTTTGTTTAGTTTGTTTAGTTTGCTTGAATGAAGAAGTTTGGACCCCCGTTCTCGCTGTGTTGTTGCAAATATGTTGCTTGGTGTTGGAAAGGAGTAGAAAGTTCTTGCTTGATAAGTGCAAGGGGAGCTTGCATTGACTGCGACTTAGACTTTAGCATGCCATGCTAGGTGTTGTTTTGACCTTATGCTTAGTGATTATTGCTGTAGAATGTCTTGTTCCAAACAATTGGGATTGCTTAGTGTGCCTTGAAAAAAATTATGCGTTGTTTAGCATAAAAAAGCATAGTATTGTGGCATCTCCTTTGATGCTTTGTTTGGGTTGACTTGGCACATGCTCACACCATGTTCTGACTATGACAAGTCACCATAGCCTCTATGATCATTTAGTCCTTGACTTGTAGTACCACTCTATGCTTTGATTAGTAATGCTTTGTTGCTCTGCATGAATACGACCATTATTGCTCTCTTAGTTGGTTGCTCCCAGTCTTTTGCTAGCCTCCACTTGTATGAGTAAGTTCTACTCATGCCTCCAACTCCCAAGAAACCAAGTTATTCCAAAGTGTCCACTATAAACTCCTATGCATAGTGTGTTACACCATTTCAAGTATATTCTTGTTTTCAGCTATCTTCTAATTAAAAAGTATTTTGTTATGTGAAAACTTAGTGATTAAAGCCCTCACAAACTTGATGGCACACTTTATATTCTTTGCCCCTAATAAACTTGAACCATTGTGTCATCTATGTTGTATATGCTTGCACTTATACATTGGAATTAGCAGAACCGTGTTGTCACGAGGAACGTTTTCAACATTGCACTTGTACTTTTGTACTCAGTTGATATCATGCTCTTTTGGCAATGGATGTCGTGTGAAATAAAGAGGAAACTTGTAAGTCCATGGAGTATGTATTTTTTGTTAGAGAAACGCCTGGGCCACTAGCCTAAGCCATTCCTAATCATGGTGGAAACTTGCAGCATCACCATAGTGAGCTATCTATGAAGCATCATCAACAAAAAGCTATGCATATAGTAAATAAAAAGATCGCTGAGATGCTCATTGTCTGCTTGCCTTGTCATTTTGGTTATGGATAGCTCATGTACCATGTGCAAGGGGTAACCCGTTGGCGGTTCTCTATGATACGCATGTACTTACAATGACAAGAACTTATAGGTAACTGAGTAGCATGAGGTGTGGCCCTCGTATTCAAGGGACTTGATATTGCCAACTTATACTTTGTCAAGCATATACTCCATCTTTGTTCACTTTAAACTTAATCACTTCAAGATGCTTATGGTAGGGGCAATGAGGGCTGAAAGCTAACAAGTACCATAATTTTTGGAAGCTCTTTTTGAAACTTGAAATCCCTGCTTCCTTTATGAAAGGCCTTTATTCCACCATTATTTGAGTCTCCACCTTCTACATTTAGGAACCATTAAGAGAGCATAGTTGTCACTCTGTGTGCAGTGTCCCAAAACTTATTGATTGATTCATATGGTGTTATTACTTGTTCTTGTGCTACTTGTTTTTTCTAGTCACCCTTGTGAACTTTGGAGGTGTCCTATGCATTTATTTTCTACTCTATGATGGACAAGCTTATTGCCACTATGCTATGTTTTCTATATGTGAAACAAATAAACGTTTTTCAATCCATGTTATTCATGATCTTTGTTTGTAGCCTTTCATGTTGCATGCACAGTTACTATGTCCTATTGTTTGAAATCCATATTTCATGGACATCTTTAGAGTTCTTTGATCCCAGCTTGCAAATGGTTTGATCTTGGTTTTGATGGTGCATGTCACCTCAAAAATTATTCTTTTATCACTTACCTACTCGAGGACGAGCAGGATTTAAGCTTGGGGATGTTGGATACATCGGAAACGTATCTATCAGTTTTGATGCCCCATGATTGTTTAGTATCTACTTTGCTTTGCTTTGTCTACACTTTGAGGTGTTTTTATATCTTTTATGGAACTAACCTACTAACAAGTTGCCACAGTGCTAGTTGCATGTTTTCTTCTGTTTTTTTGGTTCTAGAAAGGCAGAAAATCAATATTCTCGGAATTGGACAGGACAAAAGCCAAAGTCAATATTTTACCGTGCGGGACATGAAGCCAGAATACGAGACGGAGAGGCAAAACAGGGAGGCCGCACCCCCTAGGCGCGGGTGGTCCCATCCCACGCCTGGGTAGGGTGTGGGCCCCCTGGCCGCCTCCCAACCTCGCCTCTTCGCCTATAAGAAGCCCCCGATGCAGAAACCCTAAGGCACCTGATCAAAACTCCACAAAAACTTCTGTAGCCGCCCCCACCGTTTCCCTAGATCGGGGGGATCTGAAATTCTTCCCGGCACCCTGTCGGAGGGGAGATCATCTCGGAGGCCTTCTCTCCAGTATGAAGAGTGAGTAGTTCCACCTTGGACTATGGGTCCATGTAGTAGCTAGATGGTTGTATCTCCTCCTTGTGCTTTCATGTATAGATCTTGTGAGCTCCGTTCATGATCAAGATCTAATGTATTTGTAATCATGCATGTTGTGTTTGCGGGGATCCGATGGATATTGAGATTACTATGTCAGATTGATTAGTGGTTTTGTCTATTTGATACTATCATGTCTGTGTTGTTTGTGATCTTGCATGCTCTCCGTTGTTAGTAGGTATCTTGGCCAAGTAGTTGCTAGTGACTCCAAGAGGGGGTATTTATGCTCGATAGTGGGTTCATGCCTCTAGTTTCCAAGGGAAGTGACAGAAATCTCTTCGGTTGTAGATGGGATGTTGCCACTAGGGAGAAAACAACGGTCTCTTGTTCATAGAACAAGTGGATTGTTTACTTGCTGCAAACCATTACCTTCCACACCATACGTTTAATCCTTTGTTACAGCAACTGGTGAGATTAACAACCTCACTGTTAGTTGGGGAAAAGTCTTGAATTTTTGTTGTGCAGGTCTCCACGTTGCTTGCAGCACCTTTGGGGCGTTTCCTTCCTCCTACTAGTTCGATAACCTTGGTTTCTTACTGAGGGAAACTTGCCTGTTGAACTGCATCATACCTTCCGCTTGGGGTCCCCCAACGAAGTGCTACTGCACTCATCACATACCACATCACCTTGGCAAGAACCCTTTTCCTGGGGCGCTCGCCCTCAACATCACCAGGGTCATCTCATCTAATGTTATACCACAATGCAGTGCATAACGGACATGCATCCAAATTCTCGTACTCCTCACCGCGGTAGAGTATGCAGTCATTAGGGAATGCATGTATCTTCTGCATGTCTAATCCTAGAGGGTAGACAACCTTCTTTGCTTCGTAAGTACCGTCGAGAAATTCTTTATCCTTCGGAAGAAGTTTCTTCATTATTTTCAGCAACTTTTGAAATCCCTTGTCAGTCACACCGTTCTCTGCCATCCATTGCAGCAATTCCAATATGCTATCCAGCTTTTTCTGTCCATATTCACAATTTGGGTAAAATGATTTTTTATGATCCTCTAACATCTGCTCGAACTTCAACATCTCCTTTTCACTTTCCAGTCTCTCTTTGCATCAGCAATGGCCTGACCAAGATCATTAGTGGGCTCATATGATGCCCGTTCTTCAGCTTATTCTTCTTCATTCTTCCATTGCAGTACCACCGTATTTAGGGAAAATAGGATAGTTGTCATCATCTGCTTCTTCTTCTTTGTCTTACATCATAACCCCTCTTTATCCGTGCTTGGTTTAACAATTATAGCCGGACATAAAACCGGACCGAAAGAGGTGGCTGTGAAGGATATTTTAGGAAGAGTAATCCTTCTAACTCCGACAGACACCATATGGAAAACACATAAAACCATTCCTATCGTTTGCCTCAGCGACATCGAGAAAAGAACGCATGCCTTTAATGAACTCGCTAGAGCATCGGTCAGCGTATATCTATGGCCGGCTCATCTTCATTACATAAGTATGTCAAACACAATCATGATGCTAAAATTAGTCCCGGTCTAAAATTATATGCACACAACGATACTTCGACTCCAGATACGACGACATACTACGTACTAAAACTATGCACTGATTTAAAAACTTTCTACTCCATCTTTAGTCCCATTTGGATACACCAACCGAGACTAAACGTTTAGATTTATTTAATTATGGGTGGCGATAATATTCGGTGGGTGGAGTCATTGTGTCATGGGTGAGTGTCGATACTATGTTGTGAGTGGTGACACTATTCGGTGGGTGGGGACACTATGTCAGGGGAGAGTGTTGACACTATGTTGAGGCGCTTAATCTATAATATGCAATATGCATTGTTGTGAAGTTATAACTGCAAGATGGTGAGAGAGGGATACCACTATGGCGGAGCTTCTAGAAGATGTCTTAGGATCCCGTCCTTAGACATCTTCGAGGAGCTCTCCATAAAGGCACTCCCATATATGTGAAATTTGTTAGCTCCCGAGCGTATTGATCTAGCTATAGAAGTTATAAACTGCAAGATGATGCGAGAGTGACACCACTACGGCGGAGCTTCTCGATGATGTCTTAGGATTCCGTTCTAATTTTTTTTTGAGAAGCTCGACATAGAGGCACTCTCATATATTGATCTCAAGGAGCTTCTCGAAGATGTATTGAGCTACTGTGTCTTCTTATGAAGCATTTTTTAATAAACTCTATTTTTGTTACAATTTTGTGATTATTATTGTTTACTATGGTACATATATATGTCTATGCATGATGATGATGTTATTTTGTTTATATCCATCCAGAATTTGAAGGTGCAGTGGTTACAAATCTGTCTAGTTCTAGAGCATGAAATGAGCTAAACAAGAAAATACATATGAAAGGATGGAGTTGCTAACCTTTTAGAACCCTTGGATAGATGGGGCGTCGCCAAATCTTAATAAATCGTGTGAAAAAATGGGGATGAACTCGAGCTCGGGGAGGAGTGCCAAATCTGCATTATATAAGTATATCAAAAACCATTACACAACATCATCAATAGAGAAGTGACCAAATTAATACAAGTTCATCACATTAAAACCAAAGTAAAGTAGTAACCAAATGTCATTATTGCAAAAATTACTCCCAAACTAAAATCACAAATCCTTCAACTACTAGAGCATGAAATGAGCTAAACTAGCAATGAAAGATGAAAGGATGAAGTAACTAACCTTTTAGAACCCTTGGATAGATGGGGCGCCGCGAAATCTTGACAAACCTTGTGAAAAAATGGGGATGAACTCGAGCTCAGGGACGAAACAGAGAGGAGAAAACAACTTGAAAATGGAGTATGGCTCGGGGCTGCGAGGAAGAAGATATAGGAATCAAATTAGTCCCGATTGCTATCTGCAACCAGGACTAAATTTCCATCAAACCAACCAGGACTAAAGGGGCTGGGGCCGGCCCCAGCCTGCCAAACACCTTTTAGTCCCGGTTTGTGTCTCCAACCAGGACTAAAGGTCCCGTTTGAACTAGGACTAGAGGTGGTCGTAACCTGCGGTGGTTTCTTGCCGTTGGAACTGGAGCATTAGTCCCGGACCTAAAAACGGATGGGGATAATGCTCTGCATGAAAGGCTTGTTTTCTACTAGTGAAAGCATGTCATGTTTTTAGGTCAAAACACGAAGTCTAAGATCGATACAGCCGGCCGCGGACACTCGAGGTGGGATAACCCCTAGATGGCACAGTTATGGGCCTTGACCACGCCACCTGGGCTCTCTCGGCCATCGTGGCTCCTCTCTTCTGTATCAAAAGCTCAAGTTCTTCATCTTCGAGAAAAAAGACTTTGTTAAGGTCTCTATAAAAATACACAAAAATAGACTTTCCTTGTTCTGCAGAGTTATAACCCAAATAAAGGGAATCATTGGTAAATCCCTATAAAACAATATAAAACATGGATATAATGGTAGATAACATGCAAATATATTGAAATATGTGACAATAAACTACAAAGTTTATGGATGCATTTTACATGCATCAGCCCCCGACGATAGCAACACGGTGTTCTCACTGATCCTCCCGAGCGATGATGGCGGTTGGCAGAATCAAGGGAGCGCCCACCTTAACCTTGACCAAGCCTCCGCTAGCGCCACAAATAACCTGATCCAGGGTGATGGTTTGTACTATTGCAGCGATGGAGAGATATGTACATGGAGGACGAGGAAGAAGAGTGTGAGGATGATGATAAGGGAGATGGAGATATGGATGTGAACATGGAGAGAGTGGTGGAGCTTGACGACAAGGGCAAGCCAAAGAGGAAGCATGTCGGTGGCAAGGGCATTTGTTGGAAGATGGCCAAGGACTTATGCTTGGTTGATGCTTGAAAGGTCGTGAGCCTTGACCCAATCACTGGTGCAAACCAAACAAGCATGGCATATTATGCGAACCAAGAGGATTTTTGTCCAATTTGAAGAACGCAAGCTCTACGAATATTATGCGAAGTTTCACATGATCCACACCAGCAGATACCTCGGCCGATCGCCCCATCATCAACAAGAAGGCCAAGTCCCAGAGAGCGACACGACGTCAACGACCTCGGTTGAGGCCTCCTTCGAGATGATGATCACTGATGTGGCCTCCAACAACCAAGGCCGCGATGTCAAGAACGATAGGTGGAAGGAGTTGTTGACCAAAGTCGACGCCAAGATCAAGATTGAGGAGGCAAAGGTCCTCGCAGCCTAGGCCGACATGCTCCAGGCGATGAATGTCCAAATGGCCGAGGATGCGAGGATCATGACCACCGACACTTCCAACATGAACGACAAGGCCAAGAGTTGGTACTCCGGTGTGGGTGCACACATCGTGGCGACCATGAGGACGGCAAGGGCACCGCCCACTGCTGCACCGTGGGCGCCGGCATGGGATCCATCGTCGGCATCGGCCACGACATTGGCGGAGCCAACACAGACGATGATCAATGAGGGTTTTATTTCATCTGTTTAGCATGTATAATAATCTGTTGCCAGACTCTAACGTTTTGGCCCATCGTGGCTATGGATTTGATCAGTTTTTACCGACTTTAGATGCTTGAATATTTGAGATTAATTTGGATCGCGAGCATGAGGGTTTTGGAGTCTGGTGTGCGACGGCTTTCCTAAACCCGCCGGCAGTTTGGACAGCGTTTCTAAAACAACCGCTAGTCTCTGCAGTTTGAGAGGTTTCGGTGGAGATGCTGTTGTCAAGAAGGACAGCAGCGGCTCCGTACAAATGAATGATCGTACAGATGGATGGAGCCGGCTCATGTGAATGAGTGGCGGGAACAGGTCGCACGTAGCTAGCTAGCAGTGGGAGGGCAGAGATATATGCCTGGCCTAACCGGTCGTGATAATGGAGAAGACGACAAGCAAGCACGCGCAGCTAGCTGCTGCATGCCCTGCCCTAGCTATATGCTACTACCGCGTACATATGCGCGTATAACTGTACCCACGTTGTCGTTAACGTTGTCCCGTGCATGATGGGCGAGGAAATGATCGATGCAGACCGCTGCTGCTGCTGCCGCCATCGCGCCGGCCGCTAGTACTGGGTACTGACACTAGCTAGTAGGCCGGGCCAGATCCTCACGACCGGAGGCGTAGCTGCTGGGGTTGGTAGGTGCGTACTAGATTCAGCTCCATCGCGCGAGTTCCGTCGCTTGTGACGTAGTAGTATACTACGTACCTAGCCAGTGCATACTCATTGTAATTTCTCTACACTCCTCCCTACCGTGCCGTGCTTTCAGGATGCTTCAAAATAGGTCAAGTTTTTTGAAAACTTGAAGTAAAAAACTTCATGTGCCGGAGCCGGACGATGGTTTTCAGCAAATAGATCGTACGGGCGCGTCGCTGGATTTACACAAGGACAATCATACGCCCTACTCATGGTACCATCGTTCTCTTGTCTGTGACTCTAGCTACAGAGTGGACACATACTACACATGCAGGCTAGGTATGTTGTACGACTGATATTTTATTGTTCCCCATGTAAGGCCATCTACACCGGAGCCGGTCCATTTCGCATACTGGATCGGCCACAAAAAAGAGACGTTTATTTCCTCCGATCCATTTGGGGTGCGGAGAGCCCAGCGGGCTGATCCATTTGACCGGACCCACCCGCACCGTCATGCCGCCCCTACCCCGAGGAGGATGAGGCGGCCTTCGTCGCCTCGCTGAAGCGGGGAGGATACACTGGTGGCATCGAATACGGAGGAGGCGGCACGCCATGCGAAGGTTGCACATGAGGTCAACGCGGCGCTGAACGCGGCGCTGAACATGGCGCATGTCGTTGTCGATGTGTGTCCCGGGGCATCCTCGAAGATGCTGGTGGCGGCTCATGCATCGCGGGAGGAGGTGGTCGCGGTGGATGATGCTGCTGCGGCGGCCGTGGAGGTGTCGGACCTATCAGACGTGTCGTCGAGGTCTTGGGGGACATCCTCGAGGCCCGACCTATATGAGTGTTGTCGCTACGCGCGTGGCCTAAGCCACGGAGGAGGCCGCGGTGGAGCAGCCGCCTCCAGAGGAGGAAGCGCCGGCGGAGGAGGAGGCGGTGGTGGCCGTGGAGGAGGCGGCGGAGGCGGAGTACGAGGACGACCCGCTGGTTTCCTTCGCTTTGGCCCAGGACGAGGCGGATGCAGCGAAGGCAGAGGTCGAGGCGCGTGCGCACTAGGATGCCGAGATGGAGCGGGCGCTCGCCTCGCACCGCCGGAAGGAGGAGGTGGAGATGAAGAGTTGGCCGCAACACGTCGCTTCGTCGCGCGGCTGCGAGAGGATATGACGCCGTGCGACGGTCAAGCGGGCGGGGCCTTTCATGCCGGGGTTGACGCGACGGTGGCCAACATCCGGAGGGCGCACCACAACGGCACCGGACCATCACGCCATGCCGAGTAAGGCAGCGACACCAAGGGCACACCGAGCAAGGTAGATGGCGGCGCCGGGCACGCCGGCGTGGGGCGACGACAAGCAACTATTTGGATCGCCGCTGTCGTAGGTAGTAGGGCAGGACGATATGCAAGTTTTTGGATCACCGTCATTGTAGTTTGGGTCATTATAATCATTGAAACTATTAATTAATGAACGTGCTACTGTCACATGGGGCTGCTCAGCCAACACATCGATAATATTGCATTGTCGGCGGCCACGAGTTTCTAGCCTATTTTTGACCGAGGATTAAATCGGCCCGGACATGCGTGATCGAATGGGTACCGCTGTTGGGACGGGTTTTCCTATACCGTCTGTCCGCACGAACCGATTCAGACAGATATGGTCGAAAGGGTCAGTGCGGTGAAGACGCTTAAAAGAGAACGGGAAGGAACACCAGGAGCATTATATCAAGAGATGAGGACACAGCTAGAACGTTAACGTCCATTCATCAACGGTACCCGCTACCGCGAGATCGATCCTTGCTAAACACACGGAGGTGTATATTGCTTTTATCAGAGCATGTGTACCTCCGACACTCCGTCTTTATGAAAATTTGGCGAAAATACCACTATCTTGATGCAGAAAGTCATAATTACTATGAAGTTTTGAAATAGTTTATAGTAAACGAGACATACAAAGCTCAACCAAACACAAAAGGGATTACATGCCGCACTTGCCACTCTTGCCGCACTCTGTTCTCTAAATGATTGCACCCAGAGCCGCACTAAGTCTAAGTAGCCATCTTTCTTTTTTAACAAGGGAAGCGTCTAGAAGGGCGACGAAGCTGCGTTGATTAAATAGGCGGGTACATTTTATCTCCAACCCCCTTAAACATCCACTTCCCTGAATGACTAGATTTCTCAGTAGGGGCTCGAACTTTACAAAGAGAACCCTAGGGCAAAGAAATAAAAAGAAATCAGACCCTCTAGATTCTTCTTCGCCGATCGCCGGTGACCTCAAGGCAGATGCGCCGAGGTCCGAGACATCGCTCAAAGGGGGCTCACTCCCGGCGAGGAAGACGTACTGTCGGTCGCCAAGACACGCCCGGGGACGAACCACCTGGGTACGTAGCGGCGCCGAGCTCCAGCAGCAGACTCCAGTAGAGGCCTCTGTCATGGATGTTGCTTTGGCTGGCCCCGATGGCCGAGGATAGCTCCGGCGAGAACGTCGATGCTTGGGATCGCCATGATTCGCAGCAAGAATATCTTCCCGAGAAGATCCAGTTCCCAGTGCCTCCACTCTCCAATCGCCACCATGGTCGCTTGAGAGAGTCAACGCATCAAGATCCAGATCCCCACCCGCCTCCAGATCAACAAACTCATAGAGGCGGCCGCACTTATTGAGGGAGCCCGCACCAACTACCTCTTCCACCTTCTTCCTCCGAGGAAGCACGACGGAAGAGGCCAGGAACGGCCGGCCAGCGGCGTGCGCGGCCACCAGCACAGCAGAGCCCTAGAGCATGGCTTTATTATCGTAGATCCCTATGGCATGCTCGCTAGCCAGCGGCAACTCTTGCCACCTGAGCACCGCCGCGAGCAGAGCACACCCTAGGTCTCGCCGGAGCCAACCAGGGAGCTTCGGCGAACTACTCTCATACGCCACATGGGCAAAACACTCAAACACAAGAACTACTACTACTAGGAAAAGAGGAAGCCAGCCACCTACTCCATCTCCACTCCGGCCACCATGGCCACCGGAGAGAAGGGAGGAGAGGAGCGGTCGCAGGGGGCTGTCGTGGTGGTGACACGACAGATGCCATGGGTAGGCTAAAGTAAGGGGCCAATGGATGCTAGTGGGATCTGGGGTGGGATGATGCAGTTAATTCTACACTCAGAAGACTAAGGCAAAGATCTTTATTTCTCCTTCCTTGGGCTACAAGTGCTCCTCGAGCTGTATGTAAGGAGATAGGAAGAACTTTACCAGCCTAACGGTACTAAAAATAAGCCGATCCCTTCCTCTGGGTCCAAGCCTCCCCTTATAAAGGAGAGCCTTGGGTGCCTTTAGGGCTGACGGGGCAAGCATATTCGAGGAATATGCTTGTCCCAAAATAGTAGTTCGGCGCCCTCCTTTCCCTGTCGCCCTTCTAACGACGGCAAGGCACCAGAGGGCCCCTCCTGCGTGCCTCGGGCTTCAGGACTGTCACCTCCGTGACCTCCTTCTGCCCCTCTGACGCTCTGCACCTTTGTCCCTTGTGCTTGGATCCGCTCAGATTCCTCCTAGCCTACAGCTAGAGTTTGACTTTAGGTTTCTCCTTCTACTGCAAGCTTCGTATCATTCGGCCTTACCTCGCATAACTCGGCTTGTCCTTCACCTGCATTAAGATTACTCAGGTTAACCCGGCCGACTTACGTAGTATCCCGGCCGGGTAATGCCTTGCCTTTATCATAAGGGTCCTGCCTTTCCCTGTCTTGGCCGACCTCAACAGGATTCGGCCGACTCTGACAGTAACTCGGAAACTAGACGGGCAACCTCCTTTCGTCTTTTCCCGTCTTTACCCTACCCGAGGTCATCTCCCCAACATTAGTCCCCGAAGCTGGTATGGCCCTGCCAATAACTTCGGCCGGGCCGTATCAGTTTCATGAGATTTCTTTTGCCTCGTTTACGAGTTATCTTGCTCGAGGTATCATCATATATTCTCGCGTACGCCTCGTCCTACGTGTCTTATTCATCATTGTTTCTCTAGTTTTTTGTTCCTCTACAGTATTATTGTCAGTCTACAGTTACTGCTGCGCCTGTCCCGTCGGCGCTGCGACGCCTCGTGCGCCGTTTCCATCGGGGATCGTGGCTTTCTTTCCCATCGTGTGGTCGCTGGTGTGGTTCCACTCATCATCGTGCGTTGGCGCCACGTACACGATCTACACGGTCAACCACCTCACCCACGATCCCACCACCTTGCAGGTAGCGCGGTTATAAAGAGGGGCGCGGCGCTGAGGGATTTACTTTCCCCCTTTCGCTCGCCTGCGCCCTTCTTCTTCCTCTCGCCTCTGCGCCCGCTCGCGCTTTCGTCGCCGTGCGCTCGTCTGAGTTCTCGACGGCAAGAATCCCGCCGTTCCGCTCCGCCGCCCTCGTCGCCGCTTGCCTGCTCTGGCACCGTCGCTGGTGAGTTCATTCGGTCCTACCGCCTGGCTTTTCCTCTGGAGATCTCAGTTTCTCCTTTGTCATCGCACGGCAGCTCTCTTTCCGCTCCGCCGCCATTTTTTGGTAGAACCAAGACGGGGCCTTGTAGTTCCAGATTTTCCTCCGCCGCTAGTCCTTCCTCTGTAGATTTCTCCGGCGACCCGATGTCTAGCTCCGTCAGCGATGCCCTGATAGAGGATGATGATGCTGGCTCTAGGCCCGAGCGAGGCTCATGGCAGGGCTCCTCCGTTACTCGCCGTGAGATCGAGTGGCTAATCCAGACTCGGAGGATTCCCGCCAAGGTAGCTTGTCGTTTACCCGGCAGCGAGTCGTCTCCAGACCTTAGGGAAGGCGAGTATGTAGTTTTCATGTCGCATTTCGCGCACGGCTTTGGTCTCCCTCTCAGCGACTTTGCTAGGGAGTTTCTTGATTACTTCGGCCTTCAGCCGCATCATCTTTCCGCCAACGCCATTGCTTCTCTCTCTACCTTCATCTCTTCCTCAGAGGGATATTTCGGCCTATGGCCGTTCGTGCATGTCTGGTCGAAGTTTTTCCAGATTCGTTCTAACGTTGTCCCAGACAAGTCTCTGCACCCCTCCGAGAAGTTGCTTACCCAATGTGGAGCAGCGTCCATTACACCTCGGAGGAAATCTGAATTTCCTCGTGTCGCGGGGCTAGAGTCGTGCAAGAAGTGGCACAAGTCCTTCTTCTATGTCAAGAACACGGGAAAGGAGGATAAGATTCGGCTCCCTGCCTTCTCCATTGGCACACCTTCCAAGAAGAACTGGACTTATAATCCGAGGAAGAGTCACGCTTTGGCCAAGGCTTTTGAGATTCGGCTTAAGGAACTGATCCGCGCCGGGTTACACGGCGAGGATCTGATGACTACCTTCGTTAGCAGCCGAATCTGCCCATTCCAGAAACGCACACACAAGATCTGCTACATGAGCGGTCCTCTTGACCCCAACCGAGTCTCGACCGTGGAGCTGGACAACTACCTCATCTTTAAGCGTGTCCGAGCTATCTTTAAGACAGAGATGCCTGAGGATTGGGCTTGGGGATTGAAGCCGTTCACCCGCGAGCATCCCCCTCCCGAAGTAAGCTTAATCATTAATGCTTTGCTTTCCAATTGCTTTCGTAACTGTCTTTGCTAATTTTCCTCTTTCTTGTCTTACAGAGGTTTGCGGAGCAGAAGGATGAGGACGCTGAGTTTTTATCATTCCCATGGCCTGCGGATCGGAATACTCCGGACAGTGGGGAGCCGGACTCGGAAGAGTTCGTCCCCAAGTCGGATCTCGCTCCGGCTCGTGCTCGTGGCAAGACCTCGGCCCACGAAGAGGAAGGTGATTCGGACGAGGTACAAGTTCTAGAGGTAGTTGCCGCAATGCCAATTTCTTATGCATTTCCGGCTTCTACTTTCCCAGCTAATCCGGCCGGTCAGGTTCACGATGCCGGGCCTCTTGCTTCCCGGCCCCCTGTTACCTCGGGGAAACGTGGGGCTCCCGCTGGTGCCTCAGAGGCGGCTCCCAAGAAGCGAGTGAAGAAGTCCGCTCCGAATCCTCCTAGGCGCAAGACCATGCCTGGAGTCACAGGGTGAGTTTCTTTTGCTCGTATTTCTTGTTTTTCTCTTTCTGCTTTTTAACTGGACCTTTTTTATTTTCGCAGTGCTCCACTTTCTGTTAAGCCCGGCGGTCCCAGCATGACGAGTCGTATGACTCGGCAGCCGTCCCCTCCGCCTACTGAAGATACCAGGATTCCCAGTCCTGCTCGCGCTGCATCTCCTCCAGCTCCGAATCGGACGCCACCTCGCCACGATGCACCTGAGATTCCTCCCGTTGATGTTGATTCCACTCGGCCCACAGATATTTCTACCGAGCCTGCTGCCTTCTCTGTGAACCCTAATGTCTCTACTGAGCCTCTTTCTGCCCCCGCGGTTTCCACAGTGACTCCTTCCCTGGCCGAGGATGTCCATATCTCTGCGCCCTCTGCGACCGTGACTCCTCCGGCTCCTAAAGACGCCGTTCCCAGTGCCGAGGTATCAGCTCCTACTGATGCCTCTTCTAAAAAACAAAAAGCTGTCGTCCTTAAAGCTTCCTCCTCCCAGAAAGGTCTTGCCAGCTCTTCTCAGCCGAATATTGCCGATATGCTGCACAAAGGAGCTACCTCCGCCAAAGCCTCCGTTACCCCGGCTGCCAGTACCCAGCTCGCTCTTCATAAAAGCCCTGCGGCAGCGGTGTCTACACAGCATGTCCGAGGTAAAGTCCTAAATCGCACGGCGAGTGGGAACAGTCTCGGCTCGCTGGTTGAATATGCCAATAACTGGAATGCTGCCGATCAGTTCGAGGGTAATCCAGGCAGCCAGCCGTTTCAGCTTTCCGACATCAGCAGCCGCCTGCATCAAGCCGCCAAGATCGTTCTTGAGAGTGACAAGATGAACGGGGTAAATGCCTTTTATGGAGTTTTGATTAGTTCTCCAGATGCTATTACATACATTCTAGTCCCCGAAGCTTGCAAGCGAATAACTTGTTATTCGTTTGGAAGTTTTATGATGCTCTACTTTGTTGAATTTTATCTTAGAATTCGAACCTCCATCCAGCTAGATCTGCCTTAAATTTTGCTTGATTTGTGTCTATCTGAACTTCGAATATCCAGCCACATAGGTCCGGGGTAAGTTTTGCTTGACTCGGATCTGTTTTAGTTTCGAATATCCAGCCACCTAGATCCGGGTTAAGTTTTGCTTGACTGGATCTGTTGTAGTTTCGAATATCCAGCCACCTAGATCCGGGTTAAGTTTTGCTTGACTGGGATCTGTTTTAGTTTCGAATATCCAGCCACCTAGATCCGGGGTTAAGTTTTGCTTGACTCGGATCTGTCGTAGCTTCGAATATCCAGCCACCTAGATCCGGGTTAAGTTTTGCTTGACTCGGATTTGTTGTATCTTCGAATATCCAGCCACCTAGATCCGGGTTAAGTTTTGCTTGACTTGGATCTGTTGTAGCTTTTAATATCCATTGACCATTTGCTCTATTGCTTAGGTTGCACATGACCGGCGGACCGCCGAATTTTAAAGGTTGCTTTTTGCGCATAGGAAATTGGAAGAAAAGTATGAGAAAGTTATTCTTGTGGTGAAAAAAGCTGATAAGTTGACAAACCTTTTCATCACCTCCGACACTCTTATTGTTTTGTACACTAGATGTTGGCTCACTTTGCTGGTAAACAGGTAACATCAACAATCTTAACATCCGTCTTGAGAAGAGAGTCAAGGTTCTGGAAGGTTAGTTGCTTTTTTACTTTATATATTCCTCTTTAAAATGTGCGCTAAGTTTCTTTTATCTCTTTTGGCTTTGGTAAAGACGAGTTACAAACCTTTGCAGCATCTCACCAAGATTGCACGCCCATGCCTGATGTGATGCTGCATTTTTTTAGAACAAAGTGCTACTCACTCGGCGCAGCTGAAGGATAAAGATGACGAGATAGCTCGTTTGCGTGCCGAGGTGGAGGCTCTTAAGCTCTCTTAGAAGTCTGAATTGGAAAAGGTCGACCAGGAGTTCTCCGACGAGAAAAATCGGCTAGCTCTGCAGTTGCAGAAAAATAAAGAGCTCCTCGAGGCTGCCGAACTGAAGACACGTGGGATGAGCGAGGAGATCACTCGTTTTGAGAAGAGCAAGATTTCCTGGGCCAAAGACCTTCAGATAATGCTGAGTTATATTCATCGTAAGCTTCTAACCGCAGCCGGGTTATCTTTTCCCTTTTCTTATTGCTGACTAATGCGGCCGTGTTTTGCGCAGACCATTTTCCAGAGGCTAAACCCGTGAGCTCGAAAGCGGTCATTAGTGCCCGAGTGAACCGAGGTGTTCCTGTTCACGCAGACTCGGAGTACTCGCTGGAAGATTTCCTGGTTGCTGTTGGCGCTGCATTGGTCCGATGAAGATTATGGGCAGAGATTTAGTGCAGGCGGCTATCCGAGCCTACCATGTTCTCTGGCCGAATACTTCTGGGACTCCTAATATTGACGAGGTCCAATTGTTGGTGGACATGTTAATGGCATCTGAAAGGCAGCTAAGTCTTTGGAGGGAATCGGCCGGACGAGCCGGTGCCGATATGGCTCTTACTGTCATCATGTCATGGTATGAAGACATTTCTCTTGACATTTTGAGAAATTTGCGCACTGGTTCCTGTTGGGTAGAGGACCCAGACTTTGTCGCTCTTCGACAAGCTCGATCCTTCCAGCTTGTTGAGTATGCCGACATGCACACTTGGAACGAAGGTCCGAGTTTCCTTCCTAACCCCGAGGACGAGGTCGTAGTTGAGGATGCCTCGGAAAACAACTCGACTGAACAAGGAGAAGATGAGGGTGACTCGACTGCTTCTGGTGATTCCAGTTCGAGCTCAGATGGTAATGGCGACGCGCGATCCTCCTCCAAAGGTACTGGGCATTCTACTGCGCAAGCTGATGCTCCTCAGCAGCCTCGGGCTTCCGCCGAAGTCGTTCCTGGGTCTGTGGAGGGCGAGGCAACCTCGGCCGAAGCTCCACCTACCTCGGAGTGCCCAGCCCCGGACCAAGTTGTTGCCTCTCCAACAAAAAACCTCTAAGTCATTTCCGACCCCTGGTATGCCGGGCGTATGATGTACGTGGAATATTTGCCCGTCTTTTGTATGGTACGAATTTATTTTGCCGAGTGCCGCTGAGACATATATATGGTTGTAATCGTTATTACTTTGTTTAACTGGTGTTGTTTGCCCGAATTCTTGCTTTGGCGGCCTTCAACCTCTTGAGTTTGGTGTATATTTCTGCCTTTAGACCACTGTGGTTTAGACTGTTAATCTGGGTGTGGACTTCGAATATCATACGAGATTGAGCTGTTCTTACTCTGGGTGTCGAAGTTTGATACCCCCTTGTATCAAAGGATAACTACTACTTCGAAACAATATAGGACAGTCCCCGAGTCACTGCCTATGGCGCCGAAGTTTAGTATATAAACCAAATTTCAGAAATAATATAAGATGGTCGCCGAGTCACTGCTCAAGGTGCTGAGGTTTAATATACCACCCAAATCTAGAAAGAATATGAGACAGTCCCCAAGTCACTGCTCAAGGTGCCGAGGTTTAGTATGTGAATTAAGCATTGAAATAAATTTGGGGCAGTCCCCGAGTCACTGCTCAGGGTGCCGGGGTTTAGTATGTGAATTAAGCTTAGAAATAAATTTGGGGCAGTCCCCGAGTCACTGCTCAGGGTGCCGGGTTTTAATACATAATCCAATCTTAAAAGCAATCTAGTGCAATCCCCGAGCCACTGCTCAAGGTGCCGAGGTTTAATACATAACATGAAATTGAAATAACATATGGCAGTCCCCGAGTCACTGCTCTGGACGCCGAGGTTCAAAACATAATTGGTGCTCCATCCTGAGACATTACTTTACAATGTGTCATTGATGACTGCTACGAGTAAAATGGACGAAGTAAAGCTACGTTCCACGGCCTTTTCATTTCTTCGCCGGCTTTGTCTGCCCTGTTCTTTCCTGGGGATTGAGCATCAATTAGGTAATAGGCATCATTGTGCAATGCTTTGCTCACGATGAATGGTCCTTCCCATGGAGGCGATAGCTTGTGCATGCCGGCCGTGCGTTGCACCAGTCGGAGAACCAAATCTCCTTCTTTGAACACTCTTGGATTCACCTTCTTGCTGTGATATCGTTGCAAGTTCTGCTGATAAATAGCTGATCTTGATAGCGCCAGCTCTCTGGCTTCTTCTAGCAGATCAACAGTATCTTGCCGAGCTACTTCATTTACTTCTGAAGTTGTATATTGGGTAACTCTTGGCGAGTCATGTATTATGTCGGCTCGAAGCACAGCTTCTGCCCCATATACCAGAAAGAATGGTGTATGACCTGTTGATCTGTTTGGAGTAGTCCTGAGGCTCCATAGTACTGCTGGTAGTTCCTCAATCCAACATCTTGCCGACCGTTGCAACGGTTCGACGAGTCGTGGTTTTATTACGGACAATACTAGTCCATTAGACCTTTCCACTTGCCCATTGGATGCTGGGTGAGCCACAGAGGCAACATCTAATCTTATGTGCTTTTCTTGGCAAAATCTAGCGAAAGCTCCTTCGGCAAAGTTTGTGCCGTTGTCTGTAATAACACTGTGCGGGTATCCATATCTTAAGATAATATCTTTGAGGAATTTCGCTGCTGTGGGCCCATCACATTTTTTTATTGGTTTCACTTCAATCCATTTTGTGAATTTGTCCACCATGACCAATATGTGGGTCATCCCACCTCGGGCCGGCTTAAATGATCCCACCATATCTAAGCACCACACAGAAAATGGCCAAGTAATGGGTATCTTTTTAACTCGGATGATGGCATGTGTATCTTGGTTGCATATCTCTGACAACCATTACATTTTTCAACAAGCTCTTTGGCTTCTTTCAACGCTGTTGGCCAATAAAACCCATGTCTGAATGCTTTGGCCACTAAGGCTCGAGATGAGGCATGATGTCCACATTCTCCTTGATGTATATCTAGGAGGATCTCCTGGCCTTCTGCCAAACTCACACATCTTTGCAATACACTTGTGACACTTCTTTTATACAGCTCATTATTTATGATCGTATAAGCTTTAGCTCTTCTCACTGTCTGTCTTGCTAACACCTCATCATTCTGCAAAGTCGCATCTCTAAGGAAAGAGAATATGGGTTGCGCCCATATAGGTGTGATTTTTCCTGGTGTGGTCTCACTATCTATTTCCATGTTTTCTGCCGACATAACGACCTCGGATTTCTCCATAGTCATGCTTGTATTAGCTGTCTCTCTCTTTGGGAATTCCAGGTTATATTGCTTGTCAATTTCCATCGGCACATTATCTTCTCCTGACTTGGCCGGAATAAAGATAGATTCGGACTCTGGTGACGGTGTTATTGATGGTTTCCTTAGGTGCTCTAGGGCGATACCTGGGGGAATTGACTGCCTAGTTGATCCTAGTTTTGATAACGTGTCTGCGGCGTCGTTTTCTGCCCGAGGTATATGGTGAAATTCACATCCTTCGAAGTATCCACTGATTTTTTGCACATGAAATCTATACAAAGCCATATTATCATCCAATGCATCCCAATTGCCTGAGACTTGCTGTACTACTAGATCTGAATCTCCATAGCATAAGATTCGGCGTATGCCAATCTCTTTTGCCACCTTCAATCCATGGACAAGTGCTTCATATTCGGCTACGTTGTTTGACGCGGCAAAATGTGTCTACAGCACATATTTTAGCTGATCTCTTTTTGGCGAGGTTAACACTATTCCTGCCCCCAAACCATCTCTTAGTTTGGAACCGTCAAAGTGCATCGTCCAATAATTCGGGTCTGGCAATGGTGGCTCATATTGCACCTCGGCCCAATCTACGAAGAAGTCGGCCACAGCCTGAGATTTGATTGCCTCTCTCCTATCGAATTGCGGAGCATAAGGTGACAATTCAATTGCCCATTTTGCTATTCAGCCACTTGCATCTTTGTTACTCAATATGTCGGCTATGGGTGCTTCACAAATCACTTTGATGGGGTGCTCTTCGAAGTAATGTTTAAGTTTCTTTGCCGACATGTACACTCCATAAGCCACCTTCTGATAATGTGGGTAATTTTGCTTTGAGGCTGATAACACCTCGCTTAAGTAATACACCGGCCTTTGCACTGACTTATCATTTTCGATTTGTTCTACGACGATTACAGCACTCACTACTCTGTTGGTGGCCGCTATGTAGAGTAACATAGGCTCTTTTGATAATGGAGAAGCTAAGACGGGCGCTGTGACCAACATCCTTTTCAATTCATAAAATGCACTGTCTGCTTGTGGAGTCCAAATGAACTTATCTGATTTCTTCATCAGTTGATAGAGTGGTAATGCCTTTTCTCCCAGCCGACATACAAATTGGCTTAGCGAGGCTAAACAACCTGTGAACTTTTGTACGTCATTTAGACACCTTGGCAACTCCATCCTTTCTACTGCCTTTATCTTGGTTGGGTTGGCCTCTATACCTCGGCTAGATACGAGAAACCGAGTAATTTTCCCGCTGGCACGCCAAATGTGCATTTTTCCGGGTTAAGCTTCATTCGGAACCTTCTCAGGTTCGCGAAAGTCTGCCGTATATCATCCAGTAGTGTTTTGCTTTCTTTGGTTTTGATAACCACGTCATCCACATATACTTGTACATTTTTTCCTATCTGGTCATGTAGACATTTTTGCATGCATCTCTGATACGTCGCTCCTGCGTTGCGTAGGCCGAATGGCATGGTGCGATAGCAATAAGCCTCATACGGGGTAATAAACGCAGTCTTTATTTGATCGGCCGGATTTAACGGTATCTGGTGAAAGCCAGAATACGCGTCTACAAATGACAATAGTTCACAACCAGCGGTCGAATCAATGACCTGGTCTATTCTAGGTAAAGGAAAAGGATCTTTTGGACACGCCTTGTTCAGGTTCGTGTAATCGATACACATTCGCCATACAATGGCTACATTTGGATCATCCTTCTTCTTTTCTACTAGCACCGGATTTGACAGCCAATTCGGATACAGCACCTCCATGATGAACCCGGCCGCAAGGAGCCGAGCCATTTCATCCCCTATTACTTTTCTCCTGTCTTCGGCGAAGCGGCGGAGAGGTTGCTTCACCGGCCTTGCTCCTGGCCTTACATTCAGAGAGTGCCCAGTCAACTCCCTCGGCACACCTTGCAGATCCTGAGTTGACCATGCAAAGATATCCCGATTCTCACGGAGGAAGTTGGTGAGCTCGCTTTCCTATTTAGCATCTAGGCCGGCACCAATAGTGACAGTGCGCTCCGGGAATTGTTCATCTATCTGGAACTTTTTTGTTTCCTTAGTCGGCTGAAAGGAGACGCTTCCATGTGGGTTGGCTAATGCCGGCATATTCAGCTGTGCCGACTGAGCGAGGGCTGCTACCTCCTGAATCCTTCTTTTTTCCCTTGCTATTACCAATGATTCGGCCAAATTTGACCCGGCTGAAGCACATTCCATTGACTTCCTGTAATCCCCTGCTAGTTTTATCACCCCTTGTGGTCCAGGTAGCTTCATTTTCAAATAACTTACATGACAGCTGGCCATGAATTTGGCCAATGCTGGCGGCCCGAGTAGTGCATGATAACAACTTTCTAGAGCCACCACTTCAAACTCTAAATTTGCTGCTCTGCAGTTATCTCTGGTGCCGAACAATACGTCCACTCGGACATTACCAATGGGTTCGCATGAACGCCCTGGTACTATCCCATGGAAAGTGGTTCTTGTGGATTGCAGCATGTTCTGTGTTATTCCGAGTTTGTGCATTGTATCTTTGTACATGATATTGATACTGCTCCCGTTGTCAATGAGTACCTTTGAAAATTTCACATTAATGCTCGGTCCGACAAATGTCGGATCTAGCACGAGTGCATATGACCCTGGACTCGGCATTATCTTAGGGTGATCCTTTATGCTCCAGGTTACTTCTTGGTCCGACCAAGGCACATATCTTGGTACTGCCGGCATTACTGCATTTACTTCCATATGCCGGCGTTGCACACTCTGCTTGTCTTGCTGTTCTATTGTGAACATGCAATACGACTGATGATGTTCCCTGTAGTCATTGCGTCCATTATTTCCTGGATTCGTCCTTCCATCCGGACCTTGGTTCATCACTTGATGTACCGCATCCCTCCGGTCCGAGTTATCGTACCTCGGGGGAGGAGGCGGTAACATCAGTTGTTGTGCATTTTCTCCAGTCAACTGCGGCTGATGTTGCGGATGTGCTTGGAGAGGCTTTGCCTGCCTACCTGCTGGGTTTCCCATTGCGTTTTTCATCCATGCGCATTGGCGGGTCGTATGGTTAGCCGGCCTGGCTGGGTTTGACGTGTGAAATTTACACGGCTGATCTAACATAGATTCGAACGTGTACTTTGGCCTCTCCTGCCATTGCTTCTTTTGTTCTGGTGTCCACTGTCTTTTTCCTTCATTCCTTGGTGTCCACTGCTGAGGACCATTCTTTTTCCGTTGGGTCGTTCCGTGACTCGGCTGATCTTGCGCTACCGCTGCCACTTGGGCTGAATTATATCTATAATCCGGCCTTTCTTCTCTTCTTCTTCCTCTGAAGTCATTGCGCCTGGATGACCCGGCCAAATCTCTTGCATATTGATCTTGATGCTCCCGATGATCTGCCGACATTAACTCGGGTTGGGTCTCCCAACGCATAAGAATCCGCTATTCTGATGGTTTCTGCCAACGTGGTTGGCATATCTCTTTGCAATCGCTGCCATAATACACTGCCATAGCGGCATCCCTGAGCGAACCAAGCTATTGCTTGTGATTCTATAACTCCTTCACACAAGTTTCTCAGGTTGCACCACCGAGTTAAAAACTCTCTGTCAGTCTCATTCGGTCTTTGCTTGCACATGGCTAACTGCTGCGGCCTGTTTGGCCTCTTGTAAGTACTGGTAAAGTTGCTAACGAACATTTCTTCAAAGTCCAACCAGCAGTTAATGCTGCCTGCTGGCAGATTATTCAACCATACCCTAGCTGGTCCTTCCAACATTTGCGGGACATACCGCACGGCCCATCGTAAATTCCCACCTGCTATTTTCACTGCAGTGGCATAATCAATCAACCAGTCTTGTGGTTTGGTGCTCCCATTATATGTTTTTGTCCCTCTCGCCAGCTGAAAGTTCGGCATAGGTGGTTCCCCCATTATCCGTGGTCCAAAACATGCCGGACCTGGTGGACCTTGTTCTTCTAGTAACTCGGATCGGTACAACCGGTCTAACTTTACTCTGGCATCATTTGAAGGCAAATCTCTGTACAGAACTCGGTCTTGTATTCCATAGTGATTATTTCCTCCATGAACCGCATATTCCATTTCGGAATAACCATCATTGTACCTTTCATTCACCTGATTGTGGCGAGCTGGTCTCGCTTCTCTTTCTTGCCGAGGTTCATGTCTCGGCTGTGGCTTGTTCGGCGGTTCTCTCCTTCCTTCGACCGGGGTGTTGTTCTCGCGATTTCCTCTTCCGAGTTCTGCTCTGCCGAGGTCTCCATTGCCTCGGCTTCCGCCGCCTTTCTCAGCGCGGCCGGGGTTCCTCTCTCCACTGTTACCTCGGCTTCCATTGTCTCTGTTCTCATTTGCTTTCCCGGCTATCGCCGGATCATATGGAACAATTTGCTTGTTTCTCTTTCCCGAAGTTACTGCTCTGTCCCTTCGTGCATTGTTTCCGGGTGAAGAGGCCGCCGCCACAGACAAGGCAGGTGCTGCTCCTGCCGAGTGAACCATCCGCGAAGCCCCTGGCCTCGCCGAATCCGCCCTGAGCATTTCTTCGCTTTGCTGGTTCGATGCGCACCAGCTCATTCACTCTTTCTTGCTGTTTCTGCCGGGCTTCGCCGGTCAATCCCTCTAACTCTAATGCTGCGGCATTTGCCGCTCTCAGGTTCTTTGCCGGGGTACTGTACCTCGGCAAGCCCAAATCAACTGATTCTGCCTTATGAGCATCATGCTCCTTGTTGAAATCATCTATGAGGTTCTTCCCTCTTAATCTCAACTCGTCAACCCGTTCGGGAGCGACGTCAAGCTTGTTAGCTTTGGCATATTCTCGCAGGGTCCTGTTTAAGGACTCCCGCAAGGCCGACACCTTTTTTGCCTCTACCAGCACCTTTTGCCTGGTTTCTTCTAATTCCGCCTGAGCATTTGCCGGATCAAGTATCGGCGCTACAGGTGTAGTCAGGTTTTCTATGGTTGCCTGAAGAATGTTTTCTGGTCTTTCAGAGGTGGCCCTCTTATTCTTGGTGCCTTTGGGGTAGTATCCTGTACTTCGGCCTGGTTGGTCACTGGAGGGATTACCTCGGTGGGTGGTGGTGCCATCTGCCTGGGCGCGACCTACACGCCTGCGGCAGGGTCTCTGGTTGATCCGGCACCCGCTACTCCCGCCTGCACTCCGGCTGCGACCATCACCTCGACGATGCTGACCGGATGCGCTCCGCGCGGACGGCTCGCAGCGCTAAGGGGTGGCTCTCCTGCACCAACAACCTGGTGAGGATAAATGCCGGAGATGTCGACGCCGACATAGACCTGGTGCATGCCCAAGCTGATGAAGACGCAGTTGCGCGGGGGAGTTTTTCCCCTAAAGCTGCCTGCATTGTCGCTGACGTAGTCACATAGATCAAATCTCCGGACCAAGCCAGAAACAACGCGCTCGCCAGTGTTGATGAAGTTTCCCGTCCGGATCATGACTACAGCTAGCACCGCTGCTGGCCCCACGGTGGGCGCCAACTGTTGTGGTAGTGACACGGCAGATGCCATGGGTAGGCTAAAGTAAGGGCCAATGGATGCTAGTGGGATCTGGGGTGGGATGATGCAGTTAATTCTACACTCAGAAGACTAAGGCAAAGATCTTTATTTCTCCTTCCTTGGGATACAAGTGCTCCTCGAGCTGTATGTAAGGAGATAGGAAGAACTTTACCAGCCTAACGGTACTAAAAATGAGCCGATCCCTTCCTCTGGGTCCAAGCCTCCCCTTATAAAGGAGAGCCTTGGGTGCCTTTAGGGCTGACGGGGCAAGCATATTCGAGGAATATGCTTGTCCCAAAATAGTAGTTCGGCGCCCTCCTTTCCTGTCGCCCTTCTAACGACGGCAAGGCACCAGAGGGCCCCTCCTGCGTGCCTCGGGCTTTAGGACTGTCACCTCCGTGACCTCCTTCTGCCCCTCTGACGCTCTGCACCTTTGTCCCTTGTGCTTGGCTTCGCTCAGATTCTTCCTAGCATACAGCTAGAGTTTGAGTTTAGGTTTCTCCTTCTCCTGCAAGCTTCGTATCATTCGGCCGTACCTCGCGTAACTCGGCTTGTCCTTCACCTGCATTAAGATTACTCGGGTTAACCCGGCCGACTTACGTAGTATCCCGGCCGGGTAATGCCTTGCCTTTATCATAAGGGTCCTGTCTTTCCCTGTCTTGGCCGACCTCAAAAGGATTCGGCCGACTCTGACAGTAACTCGGAAACTAGACGGACAACCTCCTTTCGTCTTTTCCCGTCTTTACCCTACCCGAGGTCATCTCCCCAACAGGGGCGGAGGTCGACTCTCAAACGAAGAGTTTCAGACGGAGAGAGGAAAGAGAGAACGACAAGTAGCCATCTAAAAAAGACCATGTATGAATCTAGTGGACAACCCGTTAGATAACAGCAAAAATTAAAAACAACATCGTTGGGGCAATTGCACATACGCCTTTTTTTCGAAAAAAAAGACACATAAATATTAGTCATAGAACTTTCAGTCCATGCTGCCGCACTCACCAAAAACGTGCATCAACTCACTCTCTTGTGCTCTTCTTCCACCGAACTGTCCCGAATTTTATTAGGAAGGATGGTATTGCCTCCTTTCATAGCATTTTTTCCAAAAAAATCAAAATATATAAATTGTTTGAACGTTTAATTGCACATGAAATATTTTTAATTTTAAGTTGTTTACGATCAGGTCAAATCACACTTCCCACTAGTGGTCACCCATCTTTAGACTACTCCAGTCCCAACACGCTTAACTTTTTGGTTCCTTTCAAATGAGCTTTCAAGTTATCACACTATACCTTGTTAACAATACTATCCTCTCAATCCTATTAAACCTTAGGTCATGATGTCACATGCCTTTATTTTTTGAATTCCAAACAATTATTTAAGCCAACAAAAGTGATTAAGTAATAATAATTTGAATTCAAATGACAATAAAATGCATTTTATGTCACTTTTACCTTTTTCTATTTAATATGGAATAGTTCATATCTATAAATCTGTAAATCGGAATTTGAGAAATAATATGTCTAAATCAATTAAAAAAATAAGAGGAATCCAAATATGATATCCATATATTTTACTTGATATAGTATCTATGAAAAAAACTTGGAATATCACGAATATATTTGAAAAGTATTCTTAGAAATGAGCTATTATTACGAAGTTTCATAACTTTTTAGGCGAAACGATTTATGACATAGTTTATGATAATGTGTCTATATTATGCACACATGTGCGTCTTGAAATGGCAAACAATGTTGTCGGAGAAAGTTTTTCTTTTTCCCGCATAAAAAACTATTTTTTATTTTCTTAGTGCTAAGACCAAGGTGTTTTGTGAAACAACCACTAAGTGAAAGTTTAAAAATGCTACCACCCTATTTTTCACAACACGCTTAGCTTTTTTGTTTATTCAAAATGAGCTTTCAAGTTGTCACAATATACCTTGTTAACAATACTATCCTCTCAATCCTATTAACCCTTAGGTTATGATGTCACATGCCTTTATTTTTTGAATTCCAAACAATTATTTAAGCAAACAAAAGTGATTAAGTAATAATAATCTTGAATTCAAATCACAATAAAATGCATTTTATGTCACTTTTACCTTTTTCTATTTAATATGGAATAGTTCATATCTATAAATCTGTAAATCAGAATTTGACAAATAATATGTCTAAATCAATTAGAAAAATGAGAGGAATCCAAATATGATATCCATATATTTTATCTGATATAGTATATATGAAAAAAACTTTGAATATCACGAATATCTTTCAAAAGTATTCTTAGAAATGAGCTATCATTACGAAGTTTCATAACTTTTTAGGCGAAACGATCAATATTATGGCTAGATTTATGGCATAGTTTATGATAATGTGTCTATATTATGCACACATGTGCATCTTGAAATGGCAAACAATGTTGTCGGAGATTTTTTTTCTTTTTGCCACATAAAAAAACCATTTTTTATTTTCTGAGTGCAAAGACCAAGGTGTTTTGTGAAGCAACCACCAAATGAAAGTTTAAAAATGCTACCACCCTATTTTTCACAACACGCTTACATTTTTTGTTCCTTCCAAATGAGCTTTCAAGTTATCACACTATACCTTGTTAACAATACTATCCTCTCAATCCTATTAACCCTTAGGTCATGATGTCACATGCCTTTATTTTTTGAATTCCAAACAATTATTTAAGCAAACAAAAGTGATTAAGTAATAATAATCTTGAATTAAAATCACAATAAAATGCATTTTATGTCACTTTTACCTTTTTCTATTTAATATGGAATAATTCATATCTATAAGTCTGTAAATCGGAATTTGAGAAATAATATGTCTAAATCAATTAGAAAAATGAGAGGAATCCAAATATGATACCCATATAATTTTATCTGGTATAGTATCTATGAAAAAATAAAAACTTGGAATATCACGAATATATATCTTTCAAAAGTATTCTTAGAAATGAGCTATCATTACGAAGTTTCATAATTTTTTAGGCCAAAAGGTCAATATTATGGCCAGATTTATGGCATAGTTTGTGATAATGTGTCTATATTATGCACACATATGCGTCTTGAAATGGCAAACAATGTTGTCGGATAAAGTTTTTCTTTTTGCCGCATAAAAAACATTTTTTTTATTTTCTGAGTGCGAAGACCAAGGTGTTTTGTGAAGCAACCACCAAATAAAAGTTTAAAAATGCTACCACCCCATTTTTCAGAAATACTAGACCACCTTCCATGGATAATGTCCGAACCGTGGTATTTTAAACCTTTCTGTCCACCCCTCATGAAAAATAAAAATATCTATAGAATGGTAGGAAGTGGTCAGATTTAAAATACAGGTACACGATCTAGTGCTCATGATTACTTCCAAAAATCATTTTTAGATTAACAATATATTATGTTATCAGAGATTCACTGAAAGTTTTGCAAGGTTTCATCCCTAGACGAGGACGGTCACACCTGCCATTTTGACCATGTTTTGAAAAGGGCATAAGAAATTCAAAAACAAATGTAAAACCCCCATTTGGTGTTATTTTATATAATACAATATCCATGAAAAATAACAAACTTGAAAAAGTATTCTCGGAAATGAGCTATCATATACGAAGTTTCATGGCTTTCAGGCAAAATGAGCAATGCTATGAAAATATTCATGGCATATTTTGTGATAATGTGTCCATATTATGCACACATATGTAGCTTGGAATAGCGAACAATGTTGCCAAAGGAAGTTTTCTCATTCGTCGCAAAAAAGGCATTTTCCATTTTCCAAGTGCGAAAAACGGATGTTTTGCGACGTAACCACTAAATAAAAGTTTCAAAATGCTATAATCCCATTTTTCAAAAATACTAGACCAACTTCCATGGACATTTTTCCAACCGAGTTATCTTAAATCTTTTGATCCACCCCTCGTGAAAAAGACAAATGGCTGCAGAATCGGTAGTAACTATGTCAGATTTGAAACCGCGGGTACATAATCTAGTGCTCATGATTTTTTTCCAAAAATCAATTTTAGGTTTACAATATATTGTTTTATCAAAGATCCACCAAAAAATTGCAAGGTACCACCCCTAGACGAGGACGGTCATGCCTGCCTTTTTGAAAATGTTTTCAAATGGGCATACGAAATTCAAAAACGATCGAAACAATATAAAAAGTTCTCTTGGTGTCATTTTATATGATATATTATTCATGAAAAATAAAAAACTTGGAAATATCATGAATATCTTGAAAAGGTGTCCTCGGGAAGAATGAGCGTTCATGTAGAAAGTTCCATGCCTTTTAGCCCAAATGATCAATGTTATGTCCATATTCATGACATAGTTTGTGATAATATGTTCATATTATGTACACGGGTGCATATTAAAATGGCGAACAATATTGTTAGAGGAAGTTTTCCTTTTCGTCACACAAAAAAGCCATTATCTCTTTTCCGAGCACGAAAAAACAGGGTATTTTGTTAAGAAACCACCAAATAAAAGTTTAAAAATATTACCATCCTATTTTTCAAAATACTAGACCACCTTCCATGGATAATGTCTCGACCGGTGTATCTTAAACCTTTCGGTCCACCGCTCATGAAAAAGACAAATATCTGCAGGATCGGTAGGAAGTGAGTCGGATTTTAAACTGCAGGTACATGATCTAGTGCTCATATTTTTTCAAAAATAATTTTTAGGTTGACAATACATTATTTTATTAGAGATTCACTTAAAGTTTTGCAAGGTTTCACCCCTAGATGAGGACGGTCACGCCCGCCATTTTGACAATGTTTTGAAACGCGCATAAGGAATTCAAAAACGATCATAATAATGTAAAACCTTTCCGTGGTGTCATTTTATATGATATAGTATCCATGAAAAATAACAAACATGGAATATCCTGAATATATTTGAAAAGTGTTCTCGGAAATGAGTTGTCATGTACGAAGTTTCACAGCTTTTAGGCCAAATGACCAATGTTATGGCCAAATTCATGGCATAGTTTGATAGTATGTCCATATTATGCACACATGTGCATCTTGGAATAGCAAACAATGCTGTCGGAGGGAGTTTTCCTATTCTTCGCATAAAATTCCATTTTCCATTTTCTGAGTGCAAAAAATATGGTGTTTTGTGAAGAAACCACCAAATGGAAGTTCAAAAATTCTATCACCCCATTTTGTAAAAAATACTAGACCACATTCCATGGACAATGTCCAACCAGGGCATCTTAAACATTTTGGTTCACCCCTTGTGAAAAAGATAAATGTCTGTAGAATCGATAGGAATTGGGTCAGCTTTAAACTGCATGTACATGATCTGTTGCTCATGATATTTTCCAAAAAATCATTTTTAGGTTCACAACATATTGTTTCATCAGAGATCCACTAAATTTTTTGCAAGGTTCCACTCCTAGATGAGGACGATCGCCCCCACCATTTTGACCATGTTTTGAAAGAGGCATAAGAAATTCAAAAAGTACCAAAACATGTTTTTAGCTCATTCTATGTATGTGATATATTACTAGAACTAAAAGTATTATGCAACCAAAAAAATCAAATGCAAACATATTTAAATCATATATTTACAGGAAAATCAAAGGGGGTAATAAAAAGGAAAAAGGAGCAATGCCGAGGGGGTTATCCTCGGCGTAGGTGGAGCGTTGCCGAGGGGGTTACCCTTGGAATTGCTATGTGATGACTGCAAGTGAATATATCGATTGTAGCTAGTTTTGAAATAAGAGTACCGAACCTACAAAGATCTAGTTGGTTAGGGTCTTTATGACCCTCGTCACTTTCTACCAAAAGATGCTTGTAAGCTGCCTTCGATTTCAAGTAAAGGGTGTTTGAAAGGTTTTTGAATTTAATGCAAGAAAGTAAATTAAACAAGTAAAAAGAAAGCAAGTAAAGAGAGTGTATGAAATGGTGGTTAAACTCTATAGGGCTAGGATGTTGTCGGGGATGTAGTATACACCACTAGCATGTTGTAACTAATCATAATTAGGATAACCTATTTCTTGTGTCAGGATATGTGTGGAGAGAGTTCCGTAATAAGATGTTCACCACAAGGCTTGTAGGTAGTCACTTTGTTGAGCCAAGAATGACGTCATCTCTAAATAACCACTGCGATGCCTGGAAACAATCACCATGTAGACCACCGCAATTAAGGGTTTCCCCGTGGATAACGTAATTACCTTAGTGAATCTCTGTTTGTTCCCCGTTCGACCATGTTGGGTGCTAGCGGTTCTTATAGTCACAATAGCTTCCGTCTTATTCATCCAAGCACATCCAAAGGATTTCACCCTCTTACTTTAGACCCGAAGGAAAATGATATGTGGCCGACTACACATACCATCTAAAGGGAGAGATCAAACACACATCATAGATCAATGGATCCTGTACACAAGTAATAGATCATCTTTATTTCATTTTATAATAGTGCCAGGGTTTCTCCATCTCCCCAAGAACTAAGGGAACTACTCACACATGGAAGCAATCAACAACATCATCATAATCAAATGTATGCATAAAAGTAATGGAATGAATCTAGTGCAAACCACAATTGAATCTGGAATTACAACAAAATCTAATGAATGGATGATAGGGGTAGAGATGGTGATGGAGATGGAGCGGTTGATGATGTAGGGGATGATGCATTGTCCTCCAATGATCTATCCAGCATCAAGGATTTTCCCTTATCCCAGTTTCTCCTTCAGATCCCTTTCTGGTGTGGTTTTTCATGGTTGGAGGTTTCTGTGAATGCCGGATCTATGATCTGTTTTTGCGAGGAGGAAGTATTTGATGAGGTGGTCCTGTCACCAGGTCATATGGGCATGCAGTATGGTACGAGTTCCACTAGTCGTTACACTGGCTGGAACCTCCTCGGTGCAGGAAATTCCTCCAGGTGCGAAGATAAATAAGTAAAATGACTTTTATCACTTAAAAATATCATATTACTATCTAATATGATAGTCTCAATTGGTATGTTCATTATAGACTTTGTAAATTGGGATCCTGTTGAAACACAGACAAAAGGTGCACGCAAATATGGTAAAATACTAAAAACCCTACTCTACTTATGCAAAAACAATAAGTAAAAATGCTCCAATTTTGGACTCATCAACTCCCTCAAGATAGACTCTTGCTCGTCCCTGAGCAATACAGTGGCTTATGAACATGATCATCATGTTTATGAGGAACGAGTCGTTACAATAAATGAGTCAAAAATTAAAAAAGGAGTATAATATCTAATGTAGAGTTACATCAGGAGCTTTATCACACCTTTACACATCACATGACTTAGAGACTTCCACACCTTTTGTATTAATGCTATTATAAGAAGCTATTAGTGATTGAACATATTCATGATCATCTCTTTTTCTTTTCTTTCTTCTCTCCTTTTTTATAAGCTTGTACTCTTTCTTTTGCTTTTGAGAGTTTCCTTGATAGCGAATCTTTTATCTCTTTTATCTCTTCCTTATTCTCTATTTTTTTACCACAACTATGTGATCATTCTCAGTATTATGGCTTTTATAATCCAAACTTGTGACTATAATATGCTATCAAGATTTTACTTCTCATAATTTAATTAATACTTTATTGGTGTGGAAGACCCTAAAATCATAATAGTTGTACAAGTATCATCACAATCAACCTAGTTCAACCATCTAATATAATAATCATGAATCAAAAATATAACTTCAAATATCATAAAGTCTCGAAACTCAACGGATATAATTATTATCTTGAACAAAAGGGAATCAAAGATGATGCAACTAATGCAAAAGCTCTTGAATAAAAAACTAAAATGCATGCAGTAAAGTAAACATGATAAAACTAGAAGATAGATTACAAGGTGTCATAGATCTCCCCCAAGCTTAGGATCAAGCCGACGAGATCAAATAATCCTTATGAGTACCTATTCCTTCTTGGGGGTGAAGAAATCATCTTCTTCGTTTTCCTCTTCTTCCCTGAGGCTGCAAGCATGGGAAATACACGCAAATCGAGTGCACACTTCTGTGATGTGAGCATGATGTTCTTTGATTATTTTTTCCTAAGGTCTTCCTGTCATAGGCCATCTCCATAATGATCTAGGTAAAGAGTTAAACTCTACCATCGATGTCATCGACCCTCTTTCCTAGGTCTTTGCTCATCAACCAGTAGGAGTCAACTCCTTCCCCAATGGTTTCAACACAAGATTTGGAAATCTTTTCAAGGTTTTCGATTTTTTCTCTAATCTCATCCTGTTTTTATTCTTTGTGAGAAGATTTGAGAGAAGATCCGTGAAGGTTATACCTATAGGGGTTGAGTGGGGGTTCTTTATGGTCCCTCCTTTGTTCCACGTGCCTGAGCATCTCCAACTTGCGCGGAAACATGTCTTCCCAGTTGGGGAGTGGAACTACTTGACTTGATTCCCTAGTTAAGGAAGATGAAGAATCCCCCTCAAGGTCCCTTCTATTGTCTTGAGCAACAGGTACTTAACCTTTTTGGTCCAGATCTGCTTGATATGAAAAGGCTGCATAGCTCTTGAGCGATCAAGTGAGATCTTAGATACTATAGCAAAAGGCTAAGAAAGATAAACTTTAGATCTAAAAGATCAAGGCAAAGGAAGAAAGGAAAAAGGAGGTGAAGTCAAAACGAAAAAGGAAAACCTAAATAAAAGAGTTTGAAGTCGGTCGTGGATAGCAGTACGGGCGGGCCCCATCCGTACGGTGCGCCCGTACTGGCATCACACCGACTTTAAGTTGACCCCCTCTTTTTTTAAATAATGTCAGAATAGTTCGGGTTAACAAGAAAACACAGGGAACATAACGACCATCCGTAGGGTGGATGCGCCTGTACCGCCTATTGTATTGTAACTCTAACAAGTACCACTGGAGTACTGGCAGCGTAACGACCATTAGTACGGTCACATGCGTCCGTACCACCCGACCATACTAATCCTAGGAAAAACGAAAATAAATAGAGGAAAACACCGTGCGTATAATGTCCACTGGTACGAACATGTCCGTCCGTACAGTCCGCCCATACCAGGTCAAAAATAACTCGAAAATATTCAGAAGAATACGTAGAAAGCAAAGAACTCAATGAGCAAACCAAAAAAGTTACCAGGAATGCAAAAATAAGGTGATTAGAATCCCATTACCTTACTTTGTTTGATGTATTCCTCGACCGTGATTAAGGAAATTAGCTCTGCTATGTTCACTTCCCAAACTCTATAGTGTTTTAAACTTTTCCCATTAATAATCCACAAGGAGGAAGGAGTAGTGTTTTTCAACTTTACCGCTCCTGAGGGGTACACATCTTCTACTTCATAAGGTCCTTCCCACTTGGATTTGATCTTTACTGCAAAAATCTCAAGCCTAGAGTTGTAGAGAAAGACTTTATCCATATATTTAAACTCTTTATTTTATACTTTCCTATCATGCCATTTTTTAAGTTTTTCCTTGAATATTCTTACATTTTCATCGGCCTCGTTTCCAAGCTCATCTAAAGCATGAATATCTAAGAGACATTTCCCCCCGCAGTTTTAAAATCAAAATTCATAGTTTTAATAGACTAATGAGCCTTATGTTCCAATTCTAATGGGAGATGATAAATTTTACCATATACCATATTATATGGTGTCATTTCCATTGGACTCTTGAACGGTGCGATACGCCCATAATGCATCATTGAGTTTCATAGCCTAATCTTTTTTTGACTTATTCATCGTCTTCTGGAGTATGACTTTGATTTCCCGGTTAGATAGATCTACTGTCCCACTAGTTTGTGGGTGATATGGTGAGGCTACACGATGATCAACTCCATATTTTTGAAGTATATTCCTAAAAGTACCTTTAATAAAATGAGTTCCACCATCAGTAATTAAAAAGCAGGGAACTCCAAACCTAGGAAAAATAATGTCCTTAATCATCTTGATAGACGTCACCGCATTTGCATGAAGTGGTTATAACTTCCACCCACTTGGTGACATAATCAACAGTAACAAGAATATGAGTATAACCATTAGAGGGGACAAAGGGTCCCATGAAATCCACCCCCCAAACATCAAAAGGTCCTATTACGAGGTTATATTTAATAGATATTTCTTGCCTTTTTCCTATGTTACTCATACGTTGGAAAGCATCACAATTTCTAACATAATCATGAGCATCTTTGATTAGCATTGGCCAGTAAAATCCTGACTGTAAGACTTTGGCTACTATACGGTCCCCAGTATGATTTCCTCCATATGGACTATCATGGAAAGCTCTAACAATAGCTTTCATCTCATGGCCAGACACACATTTTCTAATTATCCCATCAATTCCATGTCTATATAAGTAAGGATCATCCCAAAAGTAGTATTTTAAATCATTAAAGAATTTCTTTCTTTAATGGTAATTCATTCCTTTTGGTAGAAACTTACCAACATCTAAATTAGCATAGTATGCAAACCAAGGATCATGTGACTCTATAGTGGCAAGATACTCAACTGGCATGGATTCATTAATGGGAGTTGGATGCTCCATAATTTCCTCCATACGTAATAAATGGCCGGCAACCGTATTATCCTTACCTCTCCTATCAAATATTTGTAAGTCATATTCTTTCAACAACAAGACCCATTTAATTAGACGGGGTTTTGCATCCTTCTTGGCTAAGATATGTCTTAATCCTGATGATCTGTATGAACTATTACTTTTTAATTGATAATGTAATGCCTAAACTTATCACAATCAAAGACTATAGCTAAGAATTCTTTTTTAGTTGTTGCATAATTTATTTGATCTTCATTAAGAGTTCGACTAGCATATTGGATGACGTTTAGATTTAGTCCTTCCCATTGTCCTAAAACAGCCCCTATAGCATAGTCACTAGCATCGCACGTAATCTCAAAATGCTCAACCCAATTAGGTGGTTGAACAAATGGTGCAGAAACTAGTGCCTTTTTCAATTCTTCAAAAGTATCAATGTAATTCCTATCAAATGTGAAAAGGGTGTCCTTTTCTAAAAGATAGGTTAAGGAGTAGCTATTCTAGCAAAATCCTTAATAAAGCACTCATCAAACCTGCATGTCCAAGAAAAATGTTAACCCCTTTTACATCTTAAGGTATTGGTAATCTTTCTAAAGTGATAAGGTTATTATTGCTGGAGATATTCCCAAGAGGCAATAATAAAATGGTTATTATTATATATTTGTGTTTATGATAAATTTTTACATCCCATTCTATAATTGTATTAACTGGAAACATTAATACTTGTGTGTTTTGTAAACATAAAAGAAGTCCCTAGTAAGCCTCTTTGAACTAGATTGTTGATTAATAGATGATCATGGTTTCCTGATCATGGACATTAGATGTTATTAATAACAAGATCATGTCATTAGGAGAATCATATGATGGACACACTCCTATAGTAAGTGTAGTGTAAGATCAAGTCATTTAGAGTTTGTTTGCTACAAGCTTTCAAATACATAATAACCTAATCCTTCGACCATGAGATCATGTTAATCACCATCACCGGATGAATGCTTTGATGACATCAAACACCACTTCCATAACTAGAATGTTATCCAATTGGCTTGCAAGCATGTGACTAGGTCACAAGGGATGTCATATCACGGAACGAGTAAAGAGTACTTATCGGTAACCAGGTTGAACTAGGTATAGAGATACCGACGATTAAACCTCGGATAAGTAAAGTATCGCACGACAAAGGGAATCAGTATCATAAGTAAATGGTTCATTAGATCATGAAGTAATCATAGAAATATGTGGGAGCCATATGAATTTCCAGATTCGTCTATTGGTTATTGATCGGAGAAGTGCCTTGATCATGTATGCATAGTTCACGAACCGTAGGGATACACACTTAAGGATTCGATGTTGTTTAGTAGATATAGAATATGATTTGGAGATCGAATGTTGTTCGGAGTCTTGGATTGGATCCAGGACATCACGAGGAGATCCGGAATGGTCTAAAGAATAAGATTCATATAAGGAAAGTCCAATTTCAAGGTTTAGAAATGTTTTCGGTGTTTTCACCAGAAGCTTCTAGAAAGTTCTGGAAGGTCCACCACCCCGGAGGGCGGGCACATTGATGCGCCATACCCACGTGGGGGTGGTGGCATCATGCCCTAGGTCAAGTCAGCCATGACTAGTAAATGGGGATCAAACTCTAGTTTGAATAGTCAAACTCTAATTTGAAAAGTCGAATCCCAATTTGGAAAGTCAAAGTCCTAGTGGAGGAAGGAGAGTAAACCTACATGGAAGAGGTTTCCCTCTCCATCCCCAAACTTCCGGCCACAAGGGAGTTGGGGGAGGAGTCGGCCTCCCCCTTGCCGCCTCTCCCCCCATATAAGCAAGGGGTGGGGCGCCCCATGACCCTCACCCCAAACCCTAGGCCACCGTCTCTCCCCAAGTCACTGATGCCCTAGCTCCTCTAAACCGCCACAGCCTATACCCTAGCCGCCACCGCCTCCTCCCCTCGGCGTCTAAATCCTAGCCACCGAGGCCCTCTCTACTCCACCATACCTGCTCTAGCTTAGGAGAAGCCCTGCAGGATCTACTCCTCCACCTCCACCACCACACCGTCGTGCTGCTGGATTCGCGAGGATATCTACAACCTCCGATGCTTGCTGGAACAAGGAAGAGGAAGGTCTTCATCGAGTACCTAACGTGTGATCGACTGCGGAAGTGCTGCCGGAATGTGGCGCCGAAAGTATCGTCTTCGCGATCTTGAGATCGGCAATTGAACGACTACATCAACCACGAGAATCCGATCTCGTTAAACGCTTTGGATCTACGAGGTTTATTACTCTACAAACTTGTTACACCGATCTCGTATATTAGATCTTGGATTTTGTGTGTTCTCGCGATAGAAAGTTTTTGTTTTCCATGTTGTGAACCCCTATAGTGGTATCAGAGCCGTGTCTACGCGTAGATTTGTTGCACGAGTAGAACACAATGGTTATTGTGGGCGTTGATGCTTTTGCTGTCGATTGCTTTTTGTGTACTTTGCATCTTGTAGGATGGTGGGATGAAGCGCCCGGGGTAACTATACATGTCATCGTACATGAGACTTGCTCCATGCTCGACGTGCAACTTGCATTGCACAAGTGGCTTTGCGGGTGTCTGTCTCTCCCACCATATTGAAGATTCAATTTACAACGGGCACTTGAAAACAATTGTATAAACATTTTGGTTCATGTTCGTAAGTTAGAACGGTTCTTATGCGAAAGCCCCAGCCACATAAACTTGCAAAGAAGATTAGAGGCGTCTATCTTGTTTTTATAGGGCTTGTGTTGTGATGTGATATGGCCATAATTGTGATTATATATGATGTATGCAATAATCCTTATTGTAAGTTGGCAACCGACATGAGCCTTATGGTTGTCTTTAAATTTCATTTAAGACATGTGTGTCTATTCATCAAGTAGTTGTAATAGTTGCTGTTGGTGGAGGATAACCATGAAGCGGCGCCATTGACCTTTACGCTACACCGGTAATGATGGAGGTCATGTTCGTGCATGGAGATCGGAGGCATAAGAATAAAGGACATATCATATCACATATTATGAATTGCACGTGATGTTAATCCGTGTATGCATCTTGTTTTTCTTAGATTGCGACGGTAGCATTATAAGATGATCCCTCTCACTAAATATCAAGTAATAAAGTGTTCATCCTTAGTAGGCACAATTGCTAAGACTCGTCGTTTCAAAGCACCACGTGATGATCGGGTGTGATAGATTCTACATGTGCATACAGCGGGTGCAAACCAGATTTGCATATGCGGATACTAAGGTTAACCTTGAAGAGCCTAGCATGTACAGACATGGTCTCGAAACACGAAATACCAAAAGGTAAAGCATGATTCATATGATTGATATGGTGAACATATTGATCGTTCTCCTTTGAAACTACATCATCTCTCGTGATGATCGGACTTGGTGTAGTGGATTTGGTTCGTGTGATCACTAAAAAATGTGAGGGAAGTTGTTTTGACTGGGAGTTCACCTAGTTAATTTAAGTGTTAAATATGAACTCAATTTGTCATAAACTTAGTCTAAAATCTTTGTAAATATGTTGTAGATCATGGCAGATCCTACCATTAATTTTAATGCGTTCCTAGAGAAAGAAAAGTTGAAAAACAATGTAAGAAACTTCACGGACTGGTTCTGCAACTTGAGGATTGTCCTCAATTCTGGTCAGTTGACCTATGTGCTAGATGCACCGCTGGGTGACCCACCTGCAGATGATGCTAGCGATGAGGTGAAGAATGTTTTCCTCACTCGGAAGAATCAATACTCCACAGTTCAGTGTGCCATCTTGTACGGTTTGGAATCGACACTACTAGAGAAAAGCCTATGCGAGGCGCACCAAAAAGCCTATCCGAGGCGCATATCACATGCGCCTCTAGCTTCAAGCCTCGGGTATTTCTTATGCGAGGCGCATATGATATGCGCCTCCTATACTTCACATATGCGAGGCGCATATAATATCGCAAAGTGCGCCTCGCCTATTTTTATAGGAGGCGCATATGCTAAATGTGCCTCGCATAAGCATGTCTCCTATAGCCTTTTCTCTAGTAGTGCGAAGCTTTAGAAGCGTTTTGAGAACTGTGAGACTTATGATATTATCCGTGATCTCAAAATGATATTTGAGACTCAAGCGGTAGTTGAATGCAATGAAGCCTCCGAGAAGTTCTTTAACTGCAAGATGGAAGAGGGAAGCTCCGTTAGAGCGCATGTGATTAAGATGTCTGGGCACGCGAATAAACTCGTGGATCTGGGAATAACGATTCCTAATGTGTTGGGTATTCACTGTGTCCTCCAATCACTTCCACCTAGTTACAAGAAATTCGTGATGAACTACAACATGCATCGCATGGACAAGTCGTTACTAGAACTCTTCTCCATGTTGAAGCCTACTGAAGTGGAGATAAAGAAAGAGAATCAAGTGTTGATGGTCAATAAGACCACCAATTTCGAGAATCAAGGCAAGCCTAAGAAGAAGGGTAACTTCAATAAGGGCGACAAGAAAGCTGTCGCGCCTGCAAAGAAACCCAAGGCTAGTCCTAAGCCTGATACTGAGTGCTTTTACTACAAGGGAGAAGGTCACTGGAAGCGGAATTGCCCCAAGTACCTGGCAGATCTGAAGAACATCAACATCAAGAAGAAAGGTATATTTGATATACATGTTATTGATGTGTATCTTACTAGTAGTCGTATTAGTGTCTAGGTATTTGATACTGGTTCAGTTGCTAATATTTGTAACTCGAAAAATCTGCTGCACAATAAGCGAAGACTAGCGAGAGACGAGGTGACGATGCGCGTTGGAAATGGCTCCAAGGTTGATGTGATCGTTTTCGACATGCTACCTCTTCATTTACCATCAGGATTAGTTTTATACTTAAATAATTGTTATTTGGTGCCAGCGTTAAGCATGAACATTATATCTGGATCTTGTTTATTGCGAGACAGTTACTTGTTACCACTGCATAATGTAGTACACTATAGTCGTTGCCATAACACCAATGAAACACCGTTCACTAGTATTACATCCCTCAGAGTGGTACAACAGAAACACAGCAGGTCCAAGACATGACTATAGGTTACAACTCAACTCTTTACATAAAATCCAGAGAACACTCTATGTTAAAGAGAGAGAAATAAACTTCTTACAAAGAAGAATCAGAAATAATCAACTCATAACTATTGTGCTAATAAGATTAGCAACTTATTGTTTGTATTGTATTGTTGCTATTGCAATACTCTACAGAAGTAGGTTATATGGCTAGAGATTATATTTCTATTTAATCAGCAACTTCGTCTTCACTTTAGTTGATGTATATGATGACTTCCTTTACTTTATTGAAGAGATTGAGCTTTTGATAATGATTCCTTTGAGCATTAATTGATGTAGACGTCGTCTGTATTGGCTTTACAATCTAGCAATGGTTAAGAAGATACGTTGAGTACGAGCATACTCAGCAAGTTCACTAGAAAAGAGTGTCTGATGCACTAGCTATAGCCAGAGACCATAGATCGTAGGCAATGCAGGTTTTTGTAAACATTTCATCGAAGGTTGCTTTTATTCTGAAAAGCTATGTCTATCATCCTTCACAGGTTTACCAGAACTTTCGTGGAGTCCCTTTCCTGCCACGTTCATAGCTCCTTCCCGGAACAGGGAGTAACAAGTTACATTTCTTACACTCCGCAGAGGTGCGTTACTTTACCCATGAGAGACCTTAGCCTTGTTACACAACCAAGTCATGAGCTTGTACACACTTCCTTGGTATGGGGCCCAGTCTAAGATCCAAGCCAATCACTGCCCTCTCCGTGACCCCACATGTCTACACGATCCTTCAGGGCCGGCTCACCTCCGTTAAGCCCCCTTTCGGGCAAGATAAAACCCTGATGAGTTCCCAAAGACTATATGAGCTGGTGAAGCCCCTGGCAAGTACCATATAGGTCCGGCTATACCTCCGATAGCCACTCATAGATAAGCTAGACACCAAAATCGTGGGGCCTAAGGGTGCCCACCCATATGTTAGATCCGCACAAGGAATAATAACGTCACGTTAAGGTCGTCGTGCCTACATGCAGAAGGAAAAGGATACAACTGACTTCTCCGTCCCATTCCAAATCTCATGGTTAACGCGTGATATACGGCGCAAGAATCACTGGCGACATTGGTTGTTAAGTCCTAGATAATATGTTCCTTTACCACCGGAACTTTCATACTAGGTTATTACCTCATGGTAAATAACCTATAATCATATTATTATGAAAATAGTGTTTTCTGACCTTTTTCAAATGCAGGTGATGATAACACTGGATTTGCAAAACACTGTACAGAAAATAATCAAAGGACATGAGAAAGTGTGAACTTGCCTTTTGTGATTGCAAGAATATGCACCCACGATCTTCAAGACATTATAAGATCCAATATCTGATCAGCATCATTGGTCCGGTAAGGACTAATGTTTAAAGAAGCAAGATGCTATTATGCATAAGTAATATAATGCAGTTTGATAAACTCGAATCCCCGGGATAACGTTGTTCTAGGGTTTCGAACTGGAAATGGTTTCTTTGAAATGTGTTGTTCTTTTAGATAAGTTTCACACTTGTGCTTCTTATTAGGGCTTGTGAGTGGTTGTGAAACAATATGTAAACATAATAAATAGTATGCAATAATAAATCCTACAAGTGTGCAATGGTATAAGATGACTCCTTATATGAAGTTTTGATACGTCCAAAACGTATCTACGTTCCCAAACACTTCTGCTATTGTTTTGTCCTCTAAACTTGTGTGATTTGGATACAACTAACATGGACTGACACTGTTTTCAGCAGAATTACCTTGGTGTCTAGTTTTTGTGCAGAAAATCAACTATCAGGAAAAATCCCGGAAAATATGCCAAAAATTATATTTCACCAGAAGACCCACGGAGCCAGAAGATGAAACGGAGTGGAGGCGTGGGGGGCCCACACCCCTGCTAGGCGCGGGTGGGCCCTGCCCCGCGCCTAGGGGGTGCGGCCACCCGAGGCACCCCTCGGGCTCCCTCTGCACCTATAAGTCACCCCTTGACCTAAAAACCAATGGTGTTCGACGTTTTCCAGAGAAGAGTTCCGCTCCGCCGCCACCATCAGAAACCAAGATTTGGATCCAGAAACTCAGTTCTGGCACCCTGCCGGGACGGGGAATTTGGAGAGGATCATCACCATCGTCATCACCAACACCTTTCCGTCAACCATCGATGTTTCCCTCATCCATGAGTGAGTAATCCCCCACTGTAGGCTTGGGGATGGTAGGGATGGATGAGTTTGATCATGTAATTGAATAAGATTGTTAGGGCATAGTGCCTATTATCTCTATTAGTGCTATTTGACTTTTTTGCAACTTGTTGTGCTTAATGCTTGTCACTAGGGCCCGAGTTCCATGATATCAGATCTGAGCTTATTATTGAATCATTATGATAGTATTGTTTGTGATCTTATCTACAAGTTGTGTACACATATCACTGTCCGGATCCAAAGGCCCCGAAGTGACAATAATTGGGACAACCTGAGGGGATGGCTGTGGTGTGAGGATCACATGTGTTCACGAAGTGTTAATGCTTTGCTCACGTGCTCTACTAAAAGGAGCACCTTAATTGCCAGTAGTTCCCTAGAGGCCCCGCTGCCACGGGCTGGCTGGTCAGAAGATGTTGTGCAAGTTCTCATTGCAAGCACGTATGACTATGTATGGAACACATGCCTAGGATTGTTTAGTACTTGGATGCTTGTTATTATTTATCTGCAATGCCCTAGATCTTTAAGTTACATCACTACAAGAAATGTGTCAAATTATGACGTTTTGGTAGTGATCATCTACAAAATCGTCTTAGATTTTTGAAGATTCCACACCGCATGGTCTCAAGCTGCTTCGGAGGGCCAAAGCCTTAGTGAAATATGACGATTTTGCTCAAAAACGTCATAATTTCTGTAAATGAAATCGTCATAATAAGTAGGCAGATCTAAATATAGAGGATATCAACATGGACCGTTGGATGCGAACAAGATGGACGGGTAGGATGCTAATATGAGGGAACTTGACATGGATCGATGACATGGCATGCTACCATCCCGCGCGCAGACATCAAATATTTTCATAGGACACCGCCGTGTGCCCTCCCAGCGCGCGTGTGCCCTCCCAGCGAAACCTACCCCCAACCCTAATCCTATCACCGCCGCCCCTCCTTCTCCAGCGAGATCTGCACGCTGCCGCCGCCCTCCTCCCTAACTCTAGATTGCGCCACTGTTGTCCTCTGTTCGAGAGCCTCTTCCACAAGTCCACCGACGACAACTCGCCGAGGCGGAAGAAGATGGTGATGGTTTGACGCCCTACCAACACCCCAGCCCTTGCCACGATCCCACTATTGGTGCCTCTCGCCCTCTCCTCGGTGCAGATCTCTGCCTCCCAGTGCTTCCTCCTCTACCTGCGTGGCCCTCGTGCCCCTGCCCTCCTCTCGCTCCGCTCTGGTACCCCCAGCACCCGCCTCCTCGTGGCAGTCGCGACCAAGGAGACCGAGCTCGGCGGTGGTGGATTGGACGGCAACAACATGGGATCTGGGAGCGATGGTTCTGGTGGAGGAAGAAGGGGTGGAAATATGGGGAGGGGATCTCCATGTCGTAGAAGCTCACCCTGCTGTCGGGCGACGGCGGGCCCGAGGGTGGGGTTGTGTGGACAGCGCCAGCAAGCTGCTGATCCAGCAAGCTGCAGAGGTAAACCCCATCTCCTCTCCCCTCGTTTTGTTCTCCCCGCCCAGTATCCACACCACGCTGCTCCTAGGAAGGACGACAAGGGAAAGGGGCATCAGATCCGCTTCCCAGGAGTCCATAGCCTTCCATACCAAACAAGCATGGTCGTCTCACCGGAAATTTGAGGCCCTGTCTATTTTACTAGTATGTTGATGCTCTAGGTTATTAGATTAGTTCTTGCTGAATGTTTGGGAATGGGGTATCCATGATGAAACATGTAGAAAGGGAATACAAGCAATCATGTTCTTTTTATTACTTATTGTGGATCTGTGATTTCCAAAAAAAACTCATATGATTTGATACTACTGTTAATCATTGTTTGCTAAATGTGTGTAGATAAGGAATAATTCTCTAATCTTAATGTGTGCAGCTATTGCCTTCAGTTTTTATCTGCTCTATAAACACTGTGGAGTAACCTATTATTTCTTTGGTTTAGGCAATCACTCAAGACAGACCAAGCATGTGTTGTAAATTGCAATATCTGCCCCTTTCGAGGGGCTAGATGATCATGAACCTGAGTTGTGCAACAATGGACTCTACTTGGGAGCTCCACTTCTTATATAGCAAGAATGTGAGAAATTTCATGAACTTTTTTGCTTATCCTTTTTCCTGATACCTTTGTTTCTAGATTACTGTAAGATAATGCACACCTTCATTATTTGTTTGCATCTTTGCAAATGATGGATCCCACTAATTCGGACAGTGCATTAGTCTTGACAGCTCAATTTTGTATAGTAAATAATGTGATGGTAATCTGGAATAGTAATCATTATAATGCTGCAATATAAAATTTATCCTAGATATGCATAGAGTTACATCAAATGATATATCTCATAATATGTTAGGCATTGTATAATATGGAACAATAAAGTGATGCTTCTATTTTGGTTATGCTAGAGTAATGCATCAACTTATATTTTTGAAAACCTTGAGTCAATATGTATGCCAATCCTACTAAGTTTCATTTTTAAGAGCTTTGGGAAATGGCTTACTTTATATTGCCAAAATAATTTTTCCACCTTTGTTGTATCCAATACAAAGCTGTATTTTATTAAATTATATTGCTTACAAGTTATTATTTATTCACAGACCCAAATGTGTGGTGATGTGCCTTCCTGAACCAGGGGAGTCACCTAGAGCGCACCAACCCTGGCCATGGTACCGCGTTCATATCGTCGAGTTCACCGTGCTACAACTGAAGATGTGCTTCCTTCTCTGGATTAGATAAGTCTTTGATTTAACCTCTTCTTGTCCTCTGTTACTTGGTTGATAGGCCACTTCTGTACTTGTTCCTTTGTATTTGGGCTCTGATGCGAGTGACAATAATTTCGGTGTACTGGAATTGGACATACATTGGGTTATGGATCATATGCTAAATTAATAGGTGTATTCATGTGTTATAAATTTGAGTTGAATTCATGTATGTATCATTGTCTAATATGATACCTAAATTAGGACTGTTAGCTCCTAGCTGCTAGCTGCTCATAGGCTATACAGGTAAATCTGAGAATGGTTTGAGTTTATCTGGGTTGGATGGTTTAGTTTCTCATCATGGGTGATAATAGCATAATGGTTTACCCTGTCGTTTCTGCCATCATTTTTTTTGCATTCTATGTAGAATATTTTCATGAAGGCAATATCTTACAATAACTTGTGATTTCCCCTAATTTTCATTATATATAGAATAATTTTATTCCCTTACTTACATCCATTCTCAACTGTGTCAGTCTTGAGATAAATGCCTGATATTACATTCATCAATGCTTGTCAGTCTTTACATTCAACAAAGTGCAGTTATATATTTTCTAGTGGGGTACGAACATACATCTACTTGCATTGACATATTTGTTGCTTCATTTACTTTGATTTCACAGATAATTTGACCTTAGTATATACATATTATGTTGTATCCTATAGAAATAAACAAGCTCCCTATTTGTAGCATGGACTGTATACCTTTATGGTCTGAAATTGATTTCATTCTTTGATGGAAAGGAAGATCACATGCTTTTTCTTGGGTTGTTAATTCATCTGGACATTAGTTCTTGCTTGTATGCCTGATACAAGCTTGAAAGTATAATCAGTTTTAGATGTAGTTTATTTGTCCTAGTATAGTTTCATCTTCAAGAACTTGTTTCAGGCATGCTATTTGTTTAATAAAGGCTTAACTTATAAACTTTACTGTTTGTGAGATCTCAAAATCAGAACTTGATCTGTTTGTGATTCTGTTTCAGATAAAGGCATGCTATTTGTTTAATCAATTGTTTGCCCCTCTTTTTGATTCCTATGGAGAAGTTGTGTTTTAATATTCTGCATATATTCAACAGGAAATGGTGTTATTTTTCTGGAGTTCTTATTAGGCAAGTATTCAGCTAACCTAGTCAACTACCCATACCATGAGCAGAATATGCAGCGAACTATCCGAGTAATTGGATGTTCTCTGTTCATAGAACACTCTTGTACTACTAGCTTTAGCTGAGATTTGATGCTTGATGCTACTGTTAACTTGTATTCATACTGGTTGTTCTCGCAGAACTGATGGAGTGATGTAACAGCAGCAACACTGTCTTCTACAGATTAGATAAGTTCAACCTCTCATTATGGAGTTGCATGCCATCCCCGGTTCTTCCTCCACCCTGTGGAAGGTACCTTATTTAGCTTCAAGCACCACGGCGACCACTACATATTGCAAGGACAACCTTCATCATCCACAACCCCACAAGAATGCCTCAAGGTTCTATGCCCTCTTCTCTTATTAACTACTGAATTGAAAATGGCTAGACCTGATGTTCCGGTTGTGTCTATATAATTCATTTTGTTATGATGTGAATCACTAGAAATGATAACCAGCTATGCGCCCCTAGATGCCTGTTTGTAATTTGTCAGGGATGTTTCTAATTTGTCAGCTCGAGAACCTCCTATCTTTTGGTTCTACTTGTCTTGTGGTACCACTTTTTGATGTAGCATATCTGTTGTTGTTGGGTTGATATATATCAGATTGTTGAACTTATTTTCTCTATTTAAGCTTTTCAATCATCATCTGATTGTTCTTGCCAGCATTAATTGTAGGTAGATTCACATGATAACTTCATAACTAACTTCTAGGACATAACTAACTTCTATAGTTTTTGCAGATGCTTGGTGAAATCTTGTACCACTTATCGATCAACTGGAGTATGATCAGTCATCTAAGGTTACTGGAATGCTTCTTGAGATGGACCAGACTATGGTTCACCTGATGCTCTGAAGAACAAGGTGGCAGAAGTTGATCAGCTGGATTCTCTTTTTGAGAAATGACTTTGTCGCTTCTTTGTCAGGAGCTATCTGTTCTACTCTCTATGTGTGCTTGGTGTTTGAAATACATTTTAAGTGTTTTGGTTATCAACAGATGAGACTTCGATGTTTTGTTAAATGTTGAGATTGAAATTTGATTTATCTGTGGATTATTTGTTTTGCTTGGTTGCTGTACTAGTGATATGGATCACATTTGGGCACTAAGCAGGCCACAATCCAACAAAAAACCTGATTCACAACTGTGTACAATTCAGAATAAAAAGGTTAAAATAGAATAAGGATTGTACTGTGAAAAGGGAAGATTGAATGGACCAAAAAGGCCAAAGCCCAACATTGAAATGGATAATAAAAACACCAGCCCTAAAAGAAAAATGACACGGAGAAGGCCACGCCCAATTCAATAAAAGGCTGAATTTTTTGGGCTTGGCCCATATAGACCGCCAAAATGGACCGGGCTGATTTCACACTACGACGATTTCATTTCGTCATAATTTTGCCACGTCGGATCAGCCACGTAGGATCTGATCTGTCCAGGCGAGATGGGCCATGACGATATTGGATCGTCATAACGGCTATGACGATCTAATATCGTCATAGATGGTTATGACGATTTTTTCAAAATCGTCGTTATAGTTCATTTGCGACGCCCAGCTTTTGACGATCTCATTTTCGTCATAAAATCGTCATAGATGGACTACTATGACGATTTTGTGACGAAAATGGAGGGTCATATATTGCTAGATTCCTTGTAGTGCATGTTTAGACTCATCCATGCAATGCCCGTCCATCCATCCCTATGCCTACTGCACTCGAAACCCACTGTTTACCGTTACTGTTACTATTGCTCTTGTTTGACTGTTGCGGTTGCTACTACAAACTATTGCTACTGATAAACTTCTGTGAGCAAGATCTATTTCTAGGTGCAGCTGAATTGATAAGTCAGTTGTTAAGTCTTGCAAGTATTCTTTGGCTCCCCTTGTGTCGAATCAACAAAATTGGGTAATACTACCCGCGAAGACTGTTGCGATCCCCTACACTTGTGGGTCATCAATACTATTTTCTGGCGCCGTTGCCGGAGAGCATAGATTTATTTGTAAGTTCCCTTGGATCTATTATTGTTCAATGCTACTCCTTTCATCATGGGGAAGTATCATGATGAAAGTTCCCTATTTTAACATGCACTACAAGAAGAGGTATAGTCCTAAAAACCTCTGTTGCTCTTGATTCACCGTCTATTATAAGTAAGCTTGTTACACCACCACCACATACTCATGCTACACACACTGCTACTACTACTGAATCTGAAAATTCTTTTGATGCTCATAATGTTACTTCTACTGTGCTTGATGTGAGTGGTTCATTAGGTCCTTTCCTAGATGCTACTATGGCTAGTCCAGGAAATACTGAAACTCCTAGTGAAGACACTTTACACCTGTTACCTCACCTGAGTCTAGAGAGAGTTGTGATATTAATGATGGTTACATTGAGTTCACTGATGAATTTGTTGAAGAGTGCCGAAACACACATGGTACTAGTGCTATTAAGAGTCTCCTTGCTAGACGCACCATTATTCCTAAGTTGTCCTCTGATCCTAAGTTTGCCACCTCTCCCATAGATACTAAAGATAAAGATTATGATTTCTCTCTTGATTTATCCTATTTGGACATTGTTGAGAAAGAACCTTTTTGTGGGACTGAAAATGAGAGTGTTGTGGCTCATATGAATGAGCTTTCCACTATGAGTGCTTTATTCTCTGATTATTTTAAGATGCGCAAGTACTTTGTTACAAAGATCTTCCCCTTTTCACTGAAAGGAGAAGCTAGGGCTTGGTTTAATAGATTACCTCCTCGTTCCATTGATAACCCTGATTGTTTGATTGCTTATTTCTTCCATAAATATTTTCCTCCTAATGCTAGACATGCTGCTTTGCAGAGACTTTTTGATTTTAAAAAGGGAGAAGAAGAGAAATTGCCCGAGTCATGGACAAGGTTCTGTGCCTTGATTCATTCACATCCTGGATGTCCATTACCTAAAAATGATCTTCTTGATATTTATTATAATGGACTAACTGATGATTCTAGGACATACCTATATAGCTTTGTTGATTGTGTATTCAGGAAAAGAACTCCTACAGATGCTGAAGAATTAATGACTAAGATAAGCAAGAATTATGATGATTGGACTTCAACTAAGCTAAATACACCTGAGCCTATTACTCCTAAACCAATTGTGCCTAAACCAGTTCCAACACCAACACCAACACCAAAGAAGAGGGGAGTTATTGCATCAAATGATGAAGTGATGAAGGAAGCTAAGAAATGTCTAAAGGAGAAAGGTATTAGAGCTAAAGATGTGAAGAATTTACCTCCTATAGAAGAATTATGTAAGCCAATTCCCCACTCATCTACTATTGAGGTACACTCTCTCCAACACTTTGATGAAGGTGATATTCCTTATGGTAAGCCTCCTGATCAATGCTTAGAGTAACTTGACATTTTTATTGTTAAACAAGGTAATTTTAATAAACAAGTTCAGAATCATTTATTGGAAAACTCTAGAGATACTAAAGAGTTGAAAGATATTGTGGAAAGAACTTCTAATGATATTAAAATGCTTTGTAAACACTTTCAAATGGTTCAAACCCAACTTGATCAACTTGCTAAGGTACAAAAGGATATGCTAGTTAATGCCTCGGGAGATAAATATGCTTATGGAATTAGAACTAGGAGTGGTATAGCTACTCAAGATCCTTTATATCCTGAAGGACACCATAAATTAATTGAGCAGGATTCTCCACAAGGTGAAAGTAGTGGTAGTCCTAGTAAGAGAAAGAAAAAGAAACATAAGGTAGTTGAGGAACCACTTGAACCTGCTGTAGATCCTAATAGTATATCTGTCTCTGATGCTGAAATTGAGAGTGGTTATAATAATGATGCTCCTGATAAGGAGGAAGTTAAGCACACTAAGAGCACTAGGTACACTAAGGAAGATTTTATTTCTAAAAAACATGATAGTGAGAGAGAACCTTGGGTGTAGAAACCCATGCCTTTTCCAGGTAAGAAACACAAGTCAAAGGAGGAAGAACACTACAATAAGTTTTGTGAGTGGATGAAACCTTTATTTTTGCAAATTCCTTTGACTGATGCTATTAAATTGCCTCATTATTCAAAGTATATGAAGGATATTGTCTCTAATAAAAGGAAGATTCCTAATGAAGAAATTTCTACTTTGCTTGCCAATTATTCCTTCAATGGTAAGGGTCCAAAGAAACTTGGTGATCCAAGTATACCAACTATTCCTTGCTCTATTAAGAATAATTATGTGTAACATCCCAAAAATCATAATTTCAAAGTTTGCATATCATTCATGCATGCATATATATTTGAGATCAAATTTCAAACTCATTTCAGAAAAACAAGAAGCACATAGTGCTATGATTTTATGTGAGCAGATTCAAATCAAATGGCTATCCCCATTTGAAAGTTTGATTGATTATAAACCAAGGTTTGTTGCCTTCCATGAAGATAGGTTTGACTGTGGAATTTAAACCAAGTTTTTCAAATTGGAAATGGGTTCAAAACCATTTTTTTCAAATTTTGCAAACCAAGTGCCAAGTCTCTGTTATTTTGATCTCCAAGCTTGACCAAGCCTTTGCAAAGCAACCACTTGCTTTTATGCCTATATTAGAGACTACTGTACCCTGCAAAAACCCTAGAAAGATTTGAATTCAAAAAGAGTTTGAATTCCTTTCAAAACCATTCCTGAAAATCGAAATAGAAAAAGAAAAGGAGTAAACAAAAGAAAAGGGCCGAGCGCAAGGAATCTAGCCCAGCATCGGAACAGGCCCAGTTAGCCCACCCGGGCCATTTCTTTTCCTTCTGCACGCGCGAGCACAACCACTCAGCCGCTGACAGCCAGACCCCACACCCCCTCTGCTTATTTTGCTGCCAAGCGGGCCCCGTCCACGTCAGCTTCGTCTTCCCCTGATTCCGCGCACGACCTCCGCCGTTGCCCGTTGCTGCACTGATTTCGCGAGCTTAATTGGCATTGATGCAGCGAGCGTTTCTTGTCGAGCCTCGGGCTATAAGATCCCCCCTCCTCGCGACCATTTCCCCCCAAACAATTTCGCCTCCACGCCACCAGGCTGCCCACAACTCGCACGACGCCGCCGCTGTTCCGACGACTGCGCCGGTGAATTCCGGTGAGTTACGTGCTCCCCTCTGTCTCTCGTTCATGCTATCAAGATCAGCGAGTCCTTGCGCACCTACTGACACTTTCCTTTTGACCTCGCATGACCCGTAGCTCCAGCAACGTCGACGACCGGCCGCCACCATTCTCTGCACGAACTCCGGCGACTTTCCTCCGTAAGTAGACACCGCCCCTTGCCCTCTGACTTATACACCTAGAATCTACGTCGATGTGCGCATCTAAAGGTACCCTTATCTTGGCTTAGCGCGACGAGGAACCTCGCCAACATCGACGACTGACCGTGCCCGACGTATGCCTCTACTCCGACGAGAAATCCTCGCCGTATCCGCGCGCCCCTCGATGAACCAAAGCCACCTTGAGCTTCAGCACGCCACTGCGGTCCTGGTAAGCGCCTCCTTGCTTCCCCGGGCGACCTAGAGCACTAGCACCGCCGCAGTCAGACACGCCGCCGCCTGTCGCTGCCGCTAGCGCCGCTCGTTTCTGGTTAGGAGATTTTTAGCCGTCAGATCTGGATCCTACGCGTAGAAATAGTTCACTTAACGAAGGGGTATGGACAGATCTGAGCCGTGCAGCATTAATTAGATCCAACGGCACGGAAGGGTGATCCGGTGCGAACCGGTACGCGCCAGTAATATCGTGACGCGTGGCTAGGGCTGATTCAAAAATAGAAATTCAAATCAGATTTAGATCAAATTTTCAAAGGGCTATAACTTGAGTTTCCCACGTTAGAATTTTGCAAACTTTATACCGTTGGAATCAGTGAATCAAGGTCTTTCTGAATCTGCAATGTGTTTAACAAATAGTATCTGTTAAAATGACTTTGTAGGCAGAAACATGTTTAGGTCCATTTTGAGTATAGTTTTTGTTTAGCAAATTGTTTTAGGGCTAAATAAGTTTAGTTAGCAAACTTTGTGACTTGTTATGTTTCTGTATCATGCACTTGCTTGGTAGAGTTTTTCAAAATCATCACTTAGTAATTTCTTGCATGCATGCATTCATATTTTTGATTGTATATAAATTGTGTGTAATTGTATGCTACAAATTTTGTGTAGATTTTGCTAGTGACTGTGATTGTGAAGAGTGCTACTCTCCCCATTACCAAGGCAAGTGATACTTCATGATATTTCCACCCTTTATTTTGAATAAGCATTAGAGTTATTTTTTGCTAAAGTCTTGCATGCTACTTTTGCCAAATGCTATGGTGGGAAATCCTATGTAGTGTAGAATTGTAGAATTGCTAGGGAATTTTTCTAAGTTAAGTTACTATACCATGCTTAGCCTAGCTAGTAGAAAACAAGGGTTGGTAAAGAATGTACATGCTGTGGTGAAATAATTCTAAGTCCTTTGGGACTCATGCTTTTCTTAATAAAACAACTAAGTCAATGAACTTCCTGGGTGGAATTGGACTTGAATTGTGGTTTTTGGTTGAGTGGTTACACAAGGCCATGGATTTGGCTTGTGTATCTCACTTGTGGAATGCCACCTAGGCACAAAGGGATTTGGAGGCCAAGTGTTGAGAAAGCTTACAGTGCAACCACTTGGCAATATGGGCTCTGCCTTGATCATATAGGTTGCAAGAACTTAGTCATTTGGACAGTTGGTGGTAGTGGGATGATAGGTTGGAACGCGTCCATTTGACTAAGGAAAGGCTTCTGAAAGGTCATGTCTTGGGAAACCAAGTCTGGTGGGGAAAGTGCACAACCTCTGCAGATGGAAGAATCTAAGTACTTAGCCAAGTCCATGGCAATGGACAAATTGAGCATCAAGACATGGAAGCTACAAGAATCTCATCACTCCAACTTCTAAGTAAAACTTGTGGGTGAACAAGGGTGAAGGACCCCAATGTCTATTGGTGGTTTCTTGGGAAGTTTTGACAAAGAAAAACTTAGTGATTTCAACTAATAGGAAAAAAATCTATTTTGAGCAAAGCAAGCCAAGCTACACTTAGCCAAAATGCATATAGTAATATAGCCCACTTAAAATAAACTAAGGTATCACTTGCCAATACTATTCCAAAGTATTGACCCTCTGTGGCTGTAACTTGTGATGTTGCAGGTTACTCCGATGATGAGTAGGAGTCATGAGTCTACACTCAACATGCTTGCCTGTGGCACATGAAGATGAAGACTTATGTTTATTGTCTTATTCCATAAACTCTTGTGTTAGGCCTTTGGCCCTGAGTTGTAAAAGACTATGTTTTATCTCTGGAATGAATGTAATAAACGACCTTTGTATCTGTGTACTTCATCTTAAACTGTGGATGCTAGCATTGATCCAGGGACTAGCATTGCAATCACAGGGATCCTTTTCCTTTACAAAGGAGGGATCTTACAGATGGTATCAGAGCACTGTGTTTCCTGTAGGATTATGACCCTAGGATTGGAAACCACTAAAGAAAATTTTTATCTACTTCTACACTTGTCTATTCTCCTCGTAAACTTTTCTAATCTTCTCATTCTCATCTCTATTTGTAGATGAACTCCATCAACGAAGCCGTGAAGAAAGGACCACTCATGACCATGACCTTGGAGTGTGAAAGTGAGTTTCCCAAAATTCTCAAGGACCTCATGGTGGCAATGGAAGCACATGGTGCAGCTATATACAAAGGCTTTCCAGTGATGGATGAAGGAGTGGAGTACTGGTGGGTGCAACTTCACTTGTACAGAAACAAGGAAGACAACCACAAGGAAAGAGGCTTCTGCATGTACACCAACACTATGATGCACACCACATTCTTTGAGTCAGCCAGAGAAGCAGCTTGGAGGACTATCAAAGAACTAAGTGCTAGAGTCAAGTGCAGAATGCTCAACCTCCAAAAAGACTTAGAGAAAGAGAAGGAACTTACCCAAGAGTTGGAAGCCACCAACCAAACCTTAAGAGGAGATATTATAGACTTAGTGATGGAATCATGTGAACAAGATAGGTGGATTGCTTCTAGGAACATTGTGTTAGCCACCAGATCCAGTGAGATAGGATTGTGAACGCACTTCGTTAGTTGGACCACCACCTATCACCTTATTTTCCAAAATGATACCTTAAATAAGTTTGGACCTTGATTGGTGTAATGGAATTATGTATGCATGACTTGTGTGATTTTTGTTCCATGGATATGAATGAAATGTTTGTCTTGTTTTATGTTAAATTGTGTTGTCCTAACTTTTCTATCTTATAAATAGATGCCTATTACCATCAGCACTGTTGAGGAGTTCCAGGGTACCCATTTTGGTCCTCGTATCGTTGAGCTTACCACTTTGCTCAATCTCCCTCTTCCCACCATTATGGTGCACCCACTCACCAAGTTCGAGAGGAAGGACCTCTGGGGCTTCAAGGTGAACCAGCCCGGACGCCATACGGAGCCTACTACGGAGGCCATCGTCTTCAAGCTTATGCACGATGACAGGGAGAGAGGCATGGAACTCGTCATGCAGGACCTGATAGGACGGCTGTTAGGCCGTCACTCCCGACAGGTTAGGGGCACCCACTTCCACGTCTTCGAAAGACGTGATGGTGATGGAGAGTCCATCGACTTTGAGGACGACTCGAGGGACGCGGCAGAGCCGATACGTCTCTATCTCCAGGACTTAGAGTCTCTTATTAGGCACGTGGACACGGACAGGACCAACGTCATGCTCATCAATGACGAGCTCCAGGTGCAGCTTCGCGAGAAGGACAAGCTTTTCGCACAGCAGGACGAGATAGTCAAGGAAATGGAGGCGAAGTTCGAGACCTAGGACCGCAAGTTGAAGAGTCAGGAGAAACGCGTCCAGGATAGGAACAAGAAGATCCGGGACATGACTGAAGAACTGAAGTCCAAGGATTTCGAGCTAGAACAGCAGCAGATGGTGATTGAGAGGCTTCGCTCCCAGAAGAGGGCTCTCAAGACCAAGATCGAGTCCTTGACCACTACTATTGAGGAGAACAAGACCGCGATGGAGAACGCAGGTCTTAGTTTTGTCGAGGAGGAGATTGATGCTGATGAGTAGACTTGACTACTCGGTTATCTTTTATTATCGTACTTGTTATTCATGAACTTGTTATTGGACCATCCGACATGTGGATGGCTTGCCACTTGTCTGTTTTACCTTGAGAACTAGTTATTTTGTTGTTGAACTTTTATCTTGTGTTGCATGCGATGTGTTTGCTTATGTGATGTAATGTGCATAAATCATATATGGGTATCTCATTCTTATCTCTATTTGAACAAACCATAGATGCCTCCCCGTCGCGCAAACCCCAACCCCAACAACATCACCCCGGAAATGCAACAAATGATGAATGCGCAAACACAACTTATGCAAATGATGACAACATTCATCCAAAATCAGAACAACAACAACAACCCTCCGGGTTTTGATATGCTCACCAGATTTCTGCGTTTGAGGCCAGCTAAGTTCTCGAGGACGACTGATCCCATGGTGGCCAATGATTGGCTACGTTCTGTGAACAAAGACTTAGTGATCGTGGGCTGCACGGATGCTGAAAAGGTCAGGTTCGCAGCGCATCTATTGGAAGGGCCAGCCGCCACATGGTGGGACAACTTCCAGATCACCACTCCTATTGATGAGGTGACTTGGGCTATCTTTGAAGATGGCTTTCGCACTGCTCATATCTCATCAGGAATGATGAGCCTGAAAAAGAAGGAGTTTCACAACCTGAAGCAGCGCCACCGCAGCGTGGCTGAATATATAGAAGAGTTCAACAATCTGGCGTGCTATGCACCGGATGAGGTTGACACAGATGCCAAAAGAAAGGAAAAGTTTCTGGAAGGCTTGAATGATGAGCTGAATCTGCAGCTGTCTGTGGCATATGTTCCAACTTATCAGTCTCTGTGTGACAAGGCTGCTATTTTGGAGAATAAAATGAAGCAAGTCGAGAGTAGGAAGAGGAAACACTCCGACAAGCACAGCTCGAGATTGTCTCACAAACGATCTCACTATGATGACAGTGGCAGCTCAGGATCCCATAAGCATGGGAAATTCAACAAGCACCACAACCACAACCATCATGACAACAAGCATCACCGCAGTCATGACAATGACAAATACAAGAACCACAAGAGTGGACATAAGAGCCACCACAGTGGAAATGGTAGTGGAAGTGGAAGTCAGCCTGCAAAAAAAGACATCAGTCAGGTTGAATGCTTCAAATGCAAGAAGCTGGGGCATTATGCTAATGAGTGCCCTGAGAAGAAAGTTGAAGGACCTAACAAGCCCAATCCTTTTCAGAAAGGACAGGTTAACCACATCAATGTGGAGGAGGTCTATGAGGAGCCTGATGCTGTTTCTGGTAAGTTCAGACTCAATTCCATTCCAGCATTTGTACTCTTTGATACTGGTGCATCTCATTCATTCATATCAAGAGCATTTGTTGAAAGAAATGAACTACCGGTAGAAACTATTGGGTGTCCTATAAAAGTAAGTTCTCCTGGTGGAGAAATGATAGTGAATTCAGGATGCCATGACCTAGTCATAGAATTCGGGAAGTATAAGTTTCCCGTTAACCTGATAATATTAAACTCCCAAGGTTTGGATGTCATTCTGGGAATGGACTGGATGACTAAGTACAAAGGAGTGATAGATTGTGCCAGCCATACTGTCTCACTCACAACTCCGGATAATAAAAGGATCAGATTCAAGACCAGCTTTGGAGCAAAGAAGAGTATGCTAAATTCTCTTAAGGGGGTTAGCATGGACAGTGTGCCTATTGTGTGTGAGTATCCGGATGTATTCCCGGAAGAATTGCCAGGAATGCCACCAGATAGAGATGTGGAATTTCTGATAGATTTGGTACCAGGTTCTGGACCAATAGCAAAGAGACCATACAAAATGTCAGTTGACGAACTGAAAGAGCTCAAGAAGCAACTAGGAGAACAGTTGCAGAAAGGATTTATCCAACCAAGTTCTTCATCTTGGGGATCCCCGGTATTGTTCGTGGAGAAGAAAGATAGAAGCCAAAGGTTATGCATAGATTACCGTTCACTCAACGAGGTAACTATCAAGAACAAATATCCTTTGCCAAGAATCAATGACTTATTTGATCATCTTGAAGGAGCATGTGTGTTCTCGAAGATTGATCTCCGGTCAGGCTATTTTCAACTCAAGATAAGAGAGCAAGACATACCTAAAACAGCATTCACCACAAGGTATGGATTGTATGAGTATACCGTAATGCCTTTCGGCTTAACCAATGCTCTAGCATACTTCATGAATATGATGAACAAGGTGTTCATGGAATTTCTTGACAAGTTCGTTGTTGTTTTCATCGATGACATCTTAGTTTACTCTAAGAGCAAGGAAGAACATGAGGGACACTTGCGTTTGATACTTGAGAAGTTGAGAGAACATAAACTTTATGCCAAATTCAGCAAGTGTGAGTTTTGGTTAGAGGAAGTTGGATTTCTTGGTCATGTTATGACAAAAGATGGTGTAGCAGTTGATCCTGCTAAGGTTTCAGCTGTGACAGAATGGGAATCTCCCAAAAGTGTGAAGGAAGTTCGCAGTTTCCTTGGCTTAGCAGGTTACTACAGAAGATTCATTGAGAATTTCTCGAAGGTTGCTAAGCCCATGACTGAATTGTTAAAGAAAGACAAAAAGTTTGCTTGGTCTGAAGGTTGCGAAGTCAGCTTTCAAGAATTGAAGAAGAGACTTGTAACAGCACCAGTTCTATGTCTGCCAGATTTGGAAAAGGATTTCCAAGTATATTGTGATGCGTCTCATCAAGGTTTGGGTGCCGTACTTATGCCAAACGGTAAAGTTGTGGCCTATGCCTCGAGACAACTCAAAACTCATGAAGTAAATTATCCTACTCATGATTTGGAGTTAGCCTCTGTCGTCCATGCACTCAAAACATGGAGGCATTACCTTTTGGGAAAACGTTGTGAAGTGTTCACCGATCACAAGAGTTTGAAGTATATCTTCACCCAGAAGGAAATCAATATGAGACAAAGAAGATGGTTAGAGCTTATCAAAGATTACGACTTAAGTTTGCAATACCACCCCGGTAAAGCAAACGTTGTAGCGGATGCTCTAAGTCGTAAGGTATTTGTGAATGGCCTTACCAAAGGAGAATTGCCAGATGATTTGTGTAAGCAATTCAAAGAACTCAGATTGGAGATTGTACCTGAAGGACATCTCATGTCTTTAGATGTTCAACCCACTTTGTTGGACAAAATTCGAGAAGCTCAAAGGACTGATAAGGAGATTGAAGAGATTAAGAAAAATATTGACCAAGGGAAAGCTAAAAGTTTCCATGTGGACGAACAAGGTACTTTATGGCACGGGAAACATATTTGTGTTCCACAAGATCCGGAAATGCGGAAACTGATTCTACAAGAAGCCCACAACTCTCCGTATTCTATTCATCCGGGTAACACCAAAATGTATATGGACATGAAAGAAAGATTTTGGTGGAACAATCTCAAGAGGGACATCGCCGAGCATATTGCTTTGTGTGATGTGTGTAGTAGAGTAAAAACGGAGCATCAAAAACCAGCCGGTTTACTTCAACCACTACCTATTCCTGATTGGAAATGGGACAAAATTGGTATGGATTTCATCACCGGTTTACCAAGGACCAGATCAGGATATGATTCCATATGGGTAGTAGTGGATCGCTTAACTAAAGTGGCACATTTCATACCCGTGAAGACAACTTATACAAGTGCCAAGTTAGCCAAAATCTACATGAGTAGAATTGTAAGCCTTCACGGTGTGCCTAAGAGTATTGTGTCCGATAGGGGAACCCAATTCACTTCCCATTTTTGGAGACAACTACATGAGTCATTGGGAACGAGGTTGGAATTCAGTACTGCTTTTCATCCTCAAACTAATGGACAAACTGAAAGGACTAATCAAATTCTGGAAGACATGTTGAGGGCATGTGCCCTAGATTATGGAGCAAGTTGGGATGAAAGTCTGCCTTACGCAGAATTTTCCTATAACAACAGCTATCAAGCCAGCATTGAGATGGCACCGTTTGAGTTTCTCTACGGAAGAAAATGTACCACCCCATTGTTATGGAATGGTGTGGGAGAAAGAAGTTTATTTGGGCCAGATCTTATCAAAGAAGCCGAAGAGAAGGTCAAATTGGTTAAGGACAGGTTGAAGATAGCACAGTCCCGACAGAAAAGCTACGCAGATCCTAAGCGTAGAGAAGTCACCTACGAAGTTGGTGATAGAGCCTATCTTAGAGTATCACCACTCCGTGGAGTGAAAAGATTCGGAGTCAAAGGAAAGTTGGCACCAAGATATGTTGGACCATTCATGATTCTGAGTCGCAAAGGCGAAGTTGCTTATGAAATTGAACTGCCAGCATCTCTATCAGCAGTCCATAATGTATTTCATGTGAGTCAGCTTAAGAAATGTCACCCAAAAATGGAAGAATCTTCTTTGAAGGATACCATACCTTTGGAAGAAGTGCAACTAGAAAGAGATCTCACTTATGAAGAAAAGCCTATCAAGATTCTTGAGACTGCAGAAAGAGTCACGAGAACAAAGACTATCAAGTTTTGCAAAGTGCAATGGAACCATCATACCGAAGAGGAAGCAACATGGGAAAGAGAAGATGATCTTCGGAAAGACCACCCTCACCTATTTGCTAACCAATCCGAATCTCAAGGGCGAGATTCACCTTAAGGGGGTTAGATTTGTAACATCCCAAAAATCATAATTTCAAAGTTTGCATATCATTCATGCATGCATATAGATTTGAGATCAAATTTCAAACTCATTTCAGAAAAACAAGAAGCACATAGTGCTATGATTTTATGTGAGCAGATTCAAATCAAATGGCTATCCCCATTTGAAAGTTTGATTGATTATAAACCAAGGTTTGTTGCCTTCCATGAAGATAGGTTTGACTGTGGAATTTAAACCAAGTTTTTCAAATTGGAAATGGGTTCAAAACCATTTTTTTCAAATTTTGCAAACCAAGTGCCAAGTCTCTGTTATTTTGATCTCCAAGCTTGACCAAGCCTTTGCAAAGCAACCACTTGCTTTTATGCCTATATTAGAGACTACTGTACCCTGCAAAAACCCTAGAAAGATTTGAATTCAAAAAGAGTTTGAATTCATTTCAAAACCATTCCTGAAAATCGAAATAGAAAAAGAAAAGGAGTAAACAAAAGAAAAGGGCCGAGCGCAAGGAATCTAGCCCAGCATCGGAACAGGCCCAGTTAGCCCACCTGGGCCATTTCTTTTCCTTCTGCATGCGCGAGCACACCCACTCAGCCGCTGGCAGCCAGACCCCACACCCCCTCTGCTTATTTCGCTGCCAAGCGGGCCCCGTCCACGTCAGCTTCGTCTTCCCCTGATTCCGCGCACGACCTCCGCCGCTGCCAGTTGCTGCACTGATTTCGCGAGCTTAATTGGCATTGATGCAGCGAGCGTTTCTTGTCGAGCCTCGGGCTATAAGATCCCCCCTCCTCGCGACCATTTCCCCCCAAACAATTTCGCCTCCACGCCACCAGGCTGCCCACAACTCGCACGACGCCGCCGTTGTTCCGACGACTGCGCCGGTGAATTCCGGTGAGTTCCGTGCTCCCCTCTGTCTCTCGTTCATGCTATCAAGATCAGCGAGTCCTTGCGCACCTACTGACACTTTCCTTTTGACCTCGCATGACCCGTAGCTCCAGCAACGTCGACGACCGGCCGCCACCATTCTCTGCACGAACTCCGGCGACTTTCCTCCGTAAGTAGACACCGCCCCTTGCCCTCTGACTTGTACACCTAGAATCTACGTCGATGTGCGCATCTAACGGTACCCTTATCTTGGCTTAGCGCGAAGAGGAACCTCGCCAACATCGACGACTGACCGTGCCCGATGTCTGCCTCTACTCTGACGAGAAATCCTCGCCGTATCCGCGCGCCCCTCGACGAACCAAAGCCACCTTGAGCTTCAGCACGCCACTGCGGTCCTGGTAAGCGCCTCCTTGCTTCCCCGGGCGACCTAGAGCACTAGCACCGCCGCAGTCAGACACGCCGCTGCCTGTCGCTGCCGCTAGCGCCGCTCGTTTCTGGTTAGGAGATTTTTAGCCGTCAGATCTGGATCCTACGCGTAGAAATAGTTCACTTAACGAAGGGGTATGGACAGATCTGAGCCGTGCAGCATTAGTTAGATCCAACGGCACGGAAGGGTGATCCGGTGCGAACCGGTACGCGCCAGTAATATCGTGACGCGTGGCTAGGGCTGATTCAAAAATAGAAATTCAAATCAGATTTAGATCAAATTTTCAAAGGGCTATAACTTGAGTTTCCCACGTTAGAATTTTGCAAACTTTATACCGTTGGAATCAGTGAATCAAGGCCTTTCTGAATCTGCAATGTGTTTAACAAATAGTATCTGTTAAAATGACTTTGTAGGCAGAAACATGTTTAGGTCCATTTTGAGTATAGTTTTTGTTTAGCAAATTGTTTTAGGGCTAAATAAGTTTAGTTAGCAAACTTTGTGACTTGTTATGTTTCTGTATCATGCACTTGCTTGGTAGAGTTTTTCAAAATCATCACTTAGTAATTTCTTGCATGCATGCATTCATATTTTTGATTGTATATAAATTGTGTGTAATTGTATGCTACAAATTTTGTGTAGATTTTGCTAGTGACTGTGATTGTGAAGAGTTCTACTCTCCCCATTACCAAGGGAAGTGATACTTCATGATATTTCCACCCTTTATTTTGAATAAGCATTAGAATTATTTTTTGCTAAAGTCTTGCATGCTACTTTTGCCAAATGCTATGGTGGGAAATCCTATGTAGTGTAGAATTGTAGAATTGCTAGGGAATTTTTCTAAGTTAAGTTACTATACCATGCTTAGCCTAGCTAGTAGAAAACAAGGGTTGGTAAAGAATGTACATGCTGTGGTGAAATAATTCTAAGTCCTTTGGGACTCATGCTTTTCTTAATAAAACAACTAAGTCAATGAACTTCCTGGGTGGAATTGGACTTGAATTGTGGTTTTTGGTTGAGTGGTTACACAAGGCCATGGATTTGGCTTGTGTATCTCACTTGTGGTATGCCACCCAAGCACAAAGGGATTTGGAGGCCCAGTGTTGAGAAAGCTTACAGTGCAACCACTTGGCAATATGGGCTCTGCCTTGATCATATAGGTTGCAAGAACTTAGTCATTTGGACAGTTGGTGGTAGTGGGATGATAGGTTGGAACGCGTCCATTTGACTAAGGAAAGGCTTCTGAAAGGTCATGTCTTGGGAAACCAAGTCTGGTGGGGAAAGTGCACAACCTCTGCAGATGGAAGAATCTAAGTACTTAGCCAAGTCCATGGCAATGGACAAATTGAGCATCAAGACATGGAAGCTACAAGAATCTCATCACTCCAACTTCTAAGTAAAACTTGTGGGTGAACAAGGGTGAAGGACCCCAATGTCTATTGGTGGTTTCTTGGGAAGTTTTGACAAAGAAAAACTTAGTGATTTCAACTAATAGGAAAAAAATCTATTTTGAGCAAAGCAAGCCAAGCTACACTTAGCCAAAATGCATATAGTAATATAGCCCACTTAAAATAAACTAAGGTATCACTTGCCAATACTATTCCAAAGTATTGACCCTCTGTGGCTGTAACTTGTGATGTTGCAGGTTACTCCGATGATGAGTAGGAGTCATGAGTCTACACTCAACATGCTTGCCTGTGGCACATGAAGATGAAGACTTATGTTTATTGTCTTATTCCATAAACTCTTGTGTTAGGCCTTTGGCCCTGAGTTGTAAAAGACTATGTTTTATCTCTGGAATGAATGTAAGAAACGACCTTTGTATCCGTGTACTTCATCTTAAACTGTGGATGCTAGCATTGATCCAGGGACTAGCATTGCAATCACAGGGATCCTTTTCCTTTACAAAGGAGGGATCTTACATTATGTTTGAACTGCTTTATGTGATTTGGGAGCTGGAGTTAGTGTTATGCCTTTTTCTCTCTACAAGAGACTCCAGCTAGAAAAGTTGATACCAACTGATATATCTTTGCAAATGGCTGATAAGTCAACTACTATTCCTGTTGGTATATGTGAGGATGTTCCTATTCAAGTGGCTCATAATTGCTTGGTTTTAACTGATTTTGTTGTGCTTGAGATGCCGGAAGATGATAATATATCTATTATTCTTGGGAGACCTTTTCTTAATACTGCAGGTGCTATTATTAATTGCAATCAAGGAAAAGTAATATTCAATATTGATGACAAACAACATATTGTTTATTTCCCCAAGAAGATTGCTAAATCTATTGCCTGAATTCCATTGAAAATATTGAGAGCGTCAAGGTGTTGGAGATATGCCCTAGAGGCAATAATAAATGTAGTTATTATTATATCTTTGTGTTTATGATAAATGTTTATATTCATGCTATAATAGTATTAACAAGGAAACATTAATACTTGTGTGAATTATAAACTTAAATTGAAGTCCCTAGTATAGCCTCTATACTTCACTAGCTTGTTGGTTAATAGATGATTGTGGTTTCCCTATCATGAACATTGAGATGTTGTTAACAACAAGATCATATCGTTAGGAGAATGATATGGTGGACATACTCCTATAGATAAGCGTAGCATAAAGATCAAGTCATTTCAATAGTTCAATTGCTATATGCTTTCTGATACATAGTAACCTAATTCCTTCGACCATGAGATCATGCATATCACCTTTACCGGATGGATGCTTTGATGTCATCAAACACCACACCGTAACAGGGTGGCTATAAAGGTGGTATTGAGTGTTCAGAAAGTATTGGTTGAAACACATGGATCAAGAGTGGGATTTGTCCATCCATATGACGGATAGATATTCTCTGGGCCCTCTCGGTGAAATGTCATCCAATTAGCTTGCAAGCATGTGACATGGTCACAAGGGATCACATATCACGGGAACGAGAAAAGAGTACTTATCAGTAACGAGGTTGAACTAGGTATGCAGAGATACCGACGATCATAACCTCGGATAAGTAACATATCGTGAGACAAAGGGAAATTGGTATCGTATGTAAATGGTTCATTCGATCGCAAAGTAATCGTAGAAATATGTGGGAGCCATATGAATTTCCAGATTCCTCTATTGGTTATTGTTCGGAGAAGTGTCTCGATCATGTCCGCATAATTCACGAACCGTAGGGAGACACACTTAAGGATTCGACGTTGTTTGAGTAGTTATGGTATTATGAGAAAGAGACCGAATGTTGTTCGGAGTCTCGGATTGGATCCGGGATATCACGAGGAGATCCGGAATGGTCCGGAGAATAAGATTCATATAAGGAAAGTCCCGTTTCGGAGTTGGGGAATGGTTCCGGTGTTTTCATCGGGAACATTCTAGAAGGTCCCGGAATGTCCGGCACTCCGGAGGGGGAAGGGTACATGAATGTGTCATTACATATTGGAATGATTGCATCATGTACTAGGTGTTCTTGCTGTCCAAAATAAAGGGTTTATTTAAATCCTAAATTGAAAAGTCAAACGGCTATTTTGAAAGTCAAACGGCGAGTTTTGGAAGTGGGAAAGGAGGAGGAGGTGGAGGCCGAGTTGGGGAGGGATTCCTCCCCTTGGCCGGCACGCCTCCCAAGGCCGACTTGGGGAGGGACTCCCCTCCCCTTGGCCGCACCCTCCACCTATAAGAGGAGGGGCAGGGCCTCCTCCTCTAGACACACTAGTTCCTATCCTCTAGACCTAAACCCTAGATCTAAACCCCGGTTTAGAGCTATTTCGGTTTAGAGCTTTCTAATTGGTTTAGAGCCCTCTAATTGGTGTGTCTAATTACTAGACCACTAATAGCCTCTCTCATAAGCTCCACCATACTCGCACCGGCTTAAGGCGAAGCCCTGCGGGATCTCCCCTCTACCTCCGGTACCACGCCGTTGTGCTGCCGGAATCAAGAGGAGAGTCCTACAACCTCCGCTGCCTGCTGGAACAAGGGAGAGGAAGGTCTTCGTCGAGTACCGAACGTGTGACCGACTGCGGGGGCGCTGCTGGAACGTGGCGCCGGAAGGATCGTCTACGCGATCTTGAGATCGGAAAGAGTACGACTACATCACCCACGAGAATCTGCTCTCGTTAAACACTTTGGAATCTTCGAGGGTGAGTTATTCCATCGACTCGTTGCTACAATCTAGTAGATAGATCTTGGCTTGTTTGTTTGTATGCGATAGAAATTTTTTGTTTTCCATGCTGCGAACCCCTACAGTGGTATCAGAGCCGTGTCTATATGTAGATCTGTTGCACGAGTAGAACACAATGGTCATTGTGGGCGTTGATGCTTTTATTGTAGATTGCTTTTTGTGTACTTTGCATCTTGCGGTATGTTGGGATGAAGCGGCCCGGGCTAACCTTACATGACATCGTTCATGAGACTTGCTCCACGCTTGACATGCAACTCGTATTGCATAAGTGGCCTTGCGGGTGCCTGTTTCTCCTAGCATAGTAAAGATCCAATTTACAACGGGTAATCAACAATGCTAGTATCAATGTTGTGGTTCTTGTTCGTAGGTTAGAACAACACTTATGGAAAGCCCCAAACCACGTAAAATATGCAAAGAAAGTAGAAGCGTCTAACTTTGTTTTGCAGGGGTGTGCAGTGATGTGATATGGCCATGATTGTGATTATATTTGATGTATGCAATGTTCCTTATTGTAAGTTGGCAACCGGCAGGAGCCATATGGTTGTCTTTAAATTCTGTTAAGACCTGCGTGTCTATTCAAAATAGTTGTAATAGTTGAAGCTGGTGGACGACAACCATAAAGAAGCGTCATTGACCTTGATGCTATGCCGGTGATGATGGAGATCATGTTCGTGCTTGAAGATGGAGATCGGAAGCACAAAGAAGAAAGGCCATATCATATCACATATTATGAATTGCATGTGATGTTAATCCTTTATGCATCTTGTATTGCTTAGTAGACGACGGTAGCATTATAAGATGATCCCTCATGCACATAAATTTCAAGTTCTAAAGTGTTCACCCTTAGTATGCACCGTTGCCAAAGCTTGTTGCTTCGAAGCACCACGTGATGATCGGGTGTCTTTGATTCCGCGGGTGAATACAACGTAAGCAAGCCAGATTTGCTTATGCGGTAGCTAAGGTTTGATCTTGACGAGCCTAGCATGTACAGACATGGCCTCAGGAACACGGATCGCCGAAAGGTAAAGCATGAATCATATAGCAGATATGATGAACATGTCGATTGTTCGCCATTGAAACTATATCAACTCTCGTGATGATCGGTGTTGATGTAGTGGATTTGGTTCATGTGATCACTAAAACAATGTGAGGGATGTTGTTTTGAGTGGGAGTTCACCTAGTTTAATTTCATTAATTAATTTGAACTCAATTTGTCATAAACTTAGTCTAAACTATTGCAAATATGTTGTAGATCAATGGCAGCCCCTACCATCAATTTTAATGCGTTCCTAGAGAAAGAAAAGTTGAAAAACAATGGAAGCAACTTCGCGGATTGGTTCCGCAATTTGAGGATTGTCCTCACAGCTGGTAATTTGACCTATGTGCTGGATGCACCGCTAGGTGACCCACCTGCAGCTGATGCTACCGATGAAGTAAAGAATGTTTACCTCGCTCGGAAGAATCAGTACTCCATAGTTCAGTGTGCTATCTTGTATGGTTTAGAATCGGAGCTTCAGAAAAGGTTTGAAGAGTCAGACCCATATGATATTGTCGAGGATCTCAAATTAATTTTTGAGACTCATGCGGCAATTGAAAGTTATGAAGCTTCTGAAAAGTTCTTTAACTGCAAGATGGAAGAGGGCAGCTCCGTCAGTGAGCATGTGCTTAAGATGTCTGGGCATGCAAATAAACTTCAAAGCTTGGGTATAGTGATTCCTAATACTTTGGGGGTTTACCGCATCCTCCAATCACTACCACCAAGTTACAAGAACTTTGTGATGAACTACAACATGCAGAACATGAACAAAGAGTTGCCAGAACTATTTGCTATGTTAAAATCTGCAGAAGTGGAGATCAAGAAAGAGCACCAAGTGTTGATGGTCAATAAGACCACCAAATTCAAGAAAGGCAAGTCTGAGCAGAAGGGACACTTCAAGAAGGGTGGTAAGAAAGTTACCATGCCGACGAAGAAGACCAAGGCTAGACCCAAGCCTGATACTGAGTGCTTTTACTGCAAGGGAGAAGGTCACTGGAAGCGGAATTGCCCAAAGTACTTGGCGGATTTGAAGAACGGCAACATCAAGAAGAAAGGTATATCTGATATACATGTTATTGATGTGTATCTCACTAGTATTCGTAGTAGTGCCTGGGTATTTGATACTGGTTCGGTTGCTCATATTTGTAACTCGAAACAGGAGCTGCAGAATAAACGGAAGCTAGTGAAGAACGAGGTGACGATGCGCGTAGGAAACGGATCAAAGGTTGATGTGATCGCGGTCGGCACGCTACCTCTTCATCTACCATCGGGATTAGTTTTATACTTAAATAATTGTTATTTGGTGCCTGCGTTGAGCATGAACATTATATCGGGATCTTGTTTATTGCGAGACGGTTACTTGTTTAAATCCGAGAATAATGGTTGTTCGATTTATATGAGTAATATGTTTTATGCACATGCACCTTTGATAGATGGTCTATTCATATTGAATCTCGATAGTGGAAATACACATATCAACAACATTGAGGCTAAACGTTTGAAATCAAGCGATAATTCGACCTATATGTGGCACTGTCGTCTTGGTCACATCGGAGTGAAACGTATGAAGAAACTCCATTCCGATGGACTTCTTGAATCACTTGATTTTGAATCACTTGAAAGATGCGAAGCATGTCTGATGGGTAAAATGACCAAGACTCCATTTTCTGGTATAATGGAGCGAGCTACAGACTTATTGGAAATCATACATACCGATGTGTGTGGTCCAATGAGTGTAGCATCGCGCAGTGGTTATCGTTATGTTCTTACCTTCACAGATGACTTGAGTAGATATGGGTATATCTATTTCATGAAACATAAGTCCGAAACTTTCGAGAAGTTTAAGGAGTTTCAAAGTGAGGTAGAGAATCAACGTAACAAGAAGATTAAATTTCTACGTTCTGATCGTGGAGGTGAATATCTAAGTTACGAGTTTGGCGAGCATTTGAAGAAATGTGGAATACTTTCGCAGTTGACACCGCCGGGAACACCACAGCGTAATGGTGTGTCTGAACGTCGTAATCGAACTCTCTTAGATATGGTTCGTTCTATGATGTCACTTACAGATTTACCGCTATCATTTTGGGGTTATGCATTAGAAACAGCCGCATTCACTTTAAATAGGGCACCGTCTAAATCCGTTGAAACGACACCGTATGAATTATGGTTTGGGAAGAAACCTAAATTGTCGTTCCTTAAAGTTTGGGGATGCGAAGCCTATGTAAAGAAGTTACAGCCGGACAAGCTTGAACCCAAAGCGGAAAAATGCGTCTTCATAGGATACCCGAAGGAAACTATTGGGTATACCTTCTATCATAGATCCGAAGGCAAAATCTTCGTTGCCAAGAATGGATCCTTTCTAGAGAAGGAATTTCTCTCGAAAGAAGTGACTGGAAGGAAAGTAGAACTCGACGAGGTTGTCGAACCTTCTCTCGAAATTGCGAGTAGCGCAGCACCGGAAGAAGTTCCTGTGGTGCCTGCACCAATAAGAGAGGAAGCTAATGATGATGATCATGAAACTTCGGTTGAAGTTACTACAGAGCCTCGGAGGTCAACGAGAACTCGTACCACTCCAGATTGGTATGATCCCGTTATGAGTGTCATGTTGGTGGACAACACCGATGACCCCGAGACATATGAGGAAGCGATGATGAGCCCAGATTCCAATAAATGGCAAGAAGCCATGAAATCCGAGATTGGATCCATGTACGAAAACCAAGTATGGACTTTGGTGGACTTACCGGATGGCCGGAAGGCTGTCGAGAACAAATGGATTGAAGCAAGCATCCCGAAGTTGGAATCAACGTTTTGATAAGGTAATCAAAAGTTTTGGTTTTATACAAACTTATGGAGAAGCTTGTATTTACAAGAAAGTGAGTGGGAGCTCTGTAGTGTTCTTAATACTATATGTGGATGACATATTGTTGATTGGGAATGATGTAGACCTTCTTAATAGTGTCAAAGAATATTTGAATAATAGTTTTTCAATGAAGGATCTTGGCGAAGCAGCTTACATATTAGGCATAAAGATTTATAGAGATAGATCAAAACGCCAAATATCATTGTCACAAAGTACATATTTGGACAAAGTTCTAAAGAGGTTTGGAATGGAAGAAAGCAAGAAAGGGTTCTTGCCCATGTTGCCCAATACGACCTTGAGTAAAACTCAAAGTCCGACATCGGCAGAAGATAGAGAAAGGATGAGTAAGACTCCCTATGCCTCAGCCATAGGATCTCTAATGTATGCCATGCTATGTACTAGACCCGACATTGCATATGCTGTTAGTTTAACTAGCAGATATCAAAGTGATCCAGGAGTGGATCATTGGACAGCGGTCAAAAACATCCTTAAGTACTTGAGAAGAACTAAGGATATGGTTCTTTCTTATGGAGGTGATGAACAGCTCGTTGTTAATGGTTACACCGATGCTAGTTGGAACACCGATCCGGATGATTCTAAATCACAATCTGGATACGTATTTATTTTGAATGGTGCAGCAGTTAGCTGGAGGAGTGCAAAGCAAAGCGTTGTGGCGAGATCTTCAACTGAATCGGAATACATGGCTGCTTCGGAGGCTTCACAAGAAGCGATATGGATGAAAGAGTTCATTACAGAGCTGGGTGTGGTTCCTAGTGCGCTGGACCCAATGTCTATCTACTGTGATAACATGGGCGCCATAGCCAATGCGCAAGAACCAAGGTCACACAAGAAGCTGAAGCATATCAAGCTGCGTTTTCACGCTATTCGAGAACATATCCAGGATGGGGATATAAAGATTTGCAAAGTACACACAGATCTGAATGTGGCGGATCCGTTGACTAAACCTCTCCCGAGGGCAAAACATGACCAACACCAAACTGCCATGGGTGTTCGGTATATTACCATGTAATCTAGATTAGATGACTCTAGTGCAAGTGGGAGACTGTTGGAGATATGCCCTAGAGGCAATAATAAATGTAGTTATTATTATATCTTTGTGTTTATGATAAATGTTTATATTCATGCTATAATAGTATTAACAAGGAAACATTAATACTTGTGTGAATTATAAACTTAAATTGAAGTCCCTAGTATAGCCTCTATACTTCACTAGCTTGTTGGTTAATAGATGATTGTGGTTTCCCTATCATGAACATTGAGATGTTGTTAACAACAAGATCATATCGTTAGGAGAATGATATGGTGGACATACTCCTATAGATAAGCGTAGCATAAAGATCAAGTCATTTCAATAGTTCAATTGCTATATGCTTTCTGATACATAGTAACCTAATTCCTTCGACCATGAGATCATGCATATCACCTTTACCGGATGGATGCTTTGATGTCATCAAACACCACACCGTAACAGGGTGGCTATAAAGGTGGTATTGAGTGTTCAGAAAGTATTGGTTGAAACACATGGATCAAGAGTGGGATTTGTCCATCCATATGACGGATAGATATTCTCTGGGCCCTCTCGGTGAAATGTCATCCAATTAGCTTGCAAGCATGTGACATGGTCACAAGGGATCACATATCACGGGAACGAGAAAAGAGTACTTATCAGTAACGAGGTTGAACTAGGTATGCAGAGATACCGACGATCATAACCTCGGATAAGTAACATATCGTGAGACAAAGGGAAATTGGTATCGTATGTAAATGGTTCATTCGATCGCAAAGTAATCGTAGAAATATGTGGGAGCCATATGAATTTCCAGATTCCTCTATTGGTTATTGTTCGGAGAAGTGTCTCGATCATGTCCGCATAATTCACGAACCGTAGGGAGACACACTTAAGGATTCGACGTTGTTTGAGTAGTTATGGTATTATGAGAAAGAGACCGAATGTTGTTCGGAGTCTCGGATGGGATCCGGGATATCACGAGGAGATCCGGAATGGTCCGGAGAATAAGATTCATATAAGGAAAGTCCCGTTTCGGAGTTGGGGAATGGTTCCGGTGTTTTCATCGGGAACATTCTAGAAGGTCCCGGAATGTCCGGCACTCCGGAGGGGGAAGGGTACATGAATGTGTCATTACATATTGGAATGATTGCATCATGTACTAGGTGTTCTTGCTGTCCAAAATAAAGGGTTTATTTAAATCCTAAATTGAAAAGTCAAACGGCTATTTTGAAAGTCAAACGGCGAGTTTTGGAAGTGGGAAAGGAGGAGGAGGTGGAGGCCGAGTTGGGGAGGGATTCCTCCCCTTGGCCGGCGCGCCTCCCAAGGCCGACTTGGGGAGGGACTCCCCTCCCCTTGGCCGCACCCTCCACCTATAAGAGGAGGGGCAGGGCCTCCTCCTCTAGACACACTAGTTCCTATCCTCTAGACCTAAACCCTAGATCTAAACCCCGGTTTAGAGCTATTTCGGTTTAGAGCTTTCTAATTGGTTTAGAGCCCTCTAATTGTGTGTGTCTAATTACTAGACCACTAATAGCCTCTCTCATAAGCTCCACCATACTCGCACCGGCTTAAGGCGAAGCCCTGCGGGATCTCCCCTCTACCTCCGGTACCACGCCGTTGTGCTGCCGGAATCAAGAGGAGAGTGCTACAACCTCCGCTGCCTGCTGGAACAAGGGAGAGGAAGGTCTTCGTCGAGTACCGAACGTGTGACCGACTGCGGGGGCGCTGCTGGAACGTGGCGCCGGAAGGATCGTCTACGCGATCTTGAGATCGGAAAGAGTACGACTACATCACCCACGAGAATCTGCTCTCGTTAAACACTTTGGAATCTTCGAGGGTGAGTTATTCCATCGACTCGTTGCTACAATCTAGTAGATAGATCTTGGCTTGTTTGTTTGTATGCGATAGAAATTTTTTGTTTTCCATGCTGCGAACCCCTACAGTGGTATCAGAGCCGTGTCTATATGTAGATCTGTTGCACGAGTAGAACACAATGGTCATTGTGGGCGTTGATGCTTTTATTGTAGATTGCTTTTTGTGTACTTTGCATCTTGCGGTATGTTGGGATGAAGCGGCCCGGGCTAACCTTACATGACATCGTTCATGAGACTTGCTCCACGCTTGACATGCAACTCGTATTGCATAAGTGGCCTTGCGGGTGCCTGTTTCTCCTAGCATAGTAAAGATCCAATTTACAACGGGTAATCAACAATGCTAGTATCAATGTTGTGGTTCTTGTTCGTAGGTTAGAACAACACTTATGGAAAGCCCCAAACCACGTAAAATATGCAAAGAAAGTAGAAGCGTCTAACTTTGTTTTGCAGGGGTGTGCAGTGATGTGATATGGCCATGATTGTGATTATATTTGATGTATGCAATGTTCCTTATTGTAAGTTGGCAACCGGCAGGAGCCATATGGTTGTCTTTAAATTCTGTTAAGACCTGCGTGTCTATTCAAAATAGTTGTAATAGTTGAAGCTGGTGGACGACAACCATAAAGAAGCGTCATTGACCTTGATGCTATGCCGGTGATGATGGAGATCATGTTCGTGCTTGAAGATGGAGATCGGAAGCACAAAGAAGAAAGGCCATATCATATCACATATTATGAATTGCATGTGATGTTAATCCTTTATGCATCTTGTATTGCTTAGTAGACGACGGTAGCATTATAAGATGATCCCTCATGCACATAAATTTCAAGTTCTAAAGTGTTCACCCTTAGTATGCACCGTTGCCAAAGCTTGTTGCTTCGAAGCACCACGTGATGATCGGGTGTCTTTGATTCCGCGGGTGAATACAACGTAAGCAAGCCAGATTTGCTTATGCGGTAGCTAAGGTTTGATCTTGACGAGCCTAGCATGTACAGACATGGCCTCAGGAACACGGATCGCCGAAAGGTAAAGCATGAATCATATAGCAGATATGATGAACATGTCGATTGTTCGCCATTGAAACTATATCAACTCTCGTGATGATCGGTGTTGATGTAGTGGATTTGGTTCATGTGATCACTAAAACAATGTGAGGGATGTTGTTTTGAGTGGGAGTTCACCTAGTTTAATTTCATTAATTAATTTGAACTCAATTTGTCATAAACTTAGTCTAAACTATTGCAAATATGTTGTAGATCAATGGCAGCCCCTACCATCAATTTTAATGCGTTCCTAGAGAAAGAAAAGTTGAAAAACAATGGAAGCAACTTCGCGGATTGGTTCCGCAATTTGAGGATTGTCCTCACAGCTGGTAATTTGACCTATGTGCTGGATGCACCGCTAGGTGACCCACCTGCAGCTGATGCTACCGATGAAGTAAAGAATGTTTACCTCGCTCGGAAGAATCAGTACTCCATAGTTCAGTGTGCTATCTTGTATGGTTTAGAATCGGAGCTTCAGAAAAGGTTTGAAGAGTCAGACCCATATGATATTGTCGAGGATCTCAAATTAATTTTTGAGACTCATGCGGCAATTGAAAGTTATGAAGCTTCTGAAAAGTTCTTTAACTGCAAGATGGAAGAGGGCAGCTCCGTCAGTGAGCATGTGCTTAAGATGTCTGGGCATGCAAATAAACTTCAAAGCTTGGGTATAGTGATTCCTAATACTTTGGGGGTTTACCGCATCCTCCAATCACTACCACCAAGTTACAAGAACTTTGTGATGAACTACAACATGCAGAACATGAACAAAGAGTTGCCAGAACTATTTGCTATGTTAAAATCTGCAGAAGTGGAGATCAAGAAAGAGCACCAAGTGTTGATGGTCAATAAGACCACCAAATTCAAGAAAGGCAAGTCTGAGCAGAAGGGACACTTCAAGAAGGGTGGTAAGAAAGTTACCATGCCGACGAAGAAGACCAAGGCTAGACCCAAGCCTGATACTGAGTGCTTTTACTGCAAGGGAGAAGGTCACTGGAAGCGGAATTGCCCAAAGTACTTGGCGGATTTGAAGAACGGCAACATCAAGAAGAAAGGTATATCTGATATACATGTTATTGATGTGTATCTCACTAGTATTCGTAGTAGTGCCTGGGTATTTGATACTGGTTCGGTTGCTCATATTTGTAACTCGAAACAGGAGCTGCAGAATAAACGGAAGCTAGTGAAGAACGAGGTGACGATGCGCGTAGGAAACGGATCAAAGGTTGATGTGATCGCGGTCGGCACGCTACCTCTTCATCTACCATCGGGATTAGTTTTATACTTAAATAATTGTTATTTGGTGCCTGCGTTGAGCATGAACATTATATCGGGATCTTGTTTATTGCGAGACGGTTACTTGTTTAAATCCGAGAATAATGGTTGTTCGATTTATATGAGTAATATGTTTTATGCACATGCACCTTTGATAGATGGTCTATTCATATTGAATCTCGATAGTGGAAATACACATATCAACAACATTGAGGCTAAACGTTTGAAATCAAGCGATAATTCGACCTATATGTGGCACTGTCGTCTTGGTCACATCGGAGTGAAACGTATGAAGAAACTCCATTCCGATGGACTTCTTGAATCACTTGATTTTGAATCACTTGAAAGATGCGAAGCATGTCTGATGGGTAAAATGACCAAGACTCCATTTTCTGGTATAATGGAGCGAGCTACAGACTTATTGGAAATCATACATACCGATGTGTGTGGTCCAATGAGTGTAGCATCGCGCAGTGGTTATCGTTATGTTCTTACCTTCACAGATGACTTGAGTAGATATGGGTATATCTATTTCATGAAACATAAGTCCGAAACTTTCGAGAAGTTTAAGGAGTTTCAAAGTGAGGTAGAGAATCAACGTAACAAGAAGATTAAATTTCTACGTTCTGATCGTGGAGGTGAATATCTAAGTTACGAGTTTGGCGAGCATTTGAAGAAATGTGGAATACTTTCGCAGTTGACACCGCCGGGAACACCACAGCGTAATGGTGTGTCTGAACGTCGTAATCGAACTCTCTTAGATATGGTTCGTTCTATGATGTCACTTACAGATTTACCGCTATCATTTTGGGGTTATGCATTAGAAACAGCCGCATTCACTTTAAATAGGGCACCGTCTAAATCCGTTGAAACGACACCGTATGAATTATGGTTTGGGAAGAAACCTAAATTGTCGTTCCTTAAAGTTTGGGGATGCGAAGCCTATGTAAAGAAGTTACAGCCGGACAAGCTTGAACCCAAAGCGGAAAAATGCGTCTTCATAGGATACCCGAAGGAAACTATTGGGTATACCTTCTATCATAGATCCGAAGGCAAAATCTTCGTTGCCAAGAATGGATCCTTTCTAGAGAAGGAATTTCTCTCGAAAGAAGTGACTGGAAGGAAAGTAGAACTCGACGAGGTTGTCGAACCTTCTCTCGAAATTGCGAGTAGCGCAGCACCGGAAGAAGTTCCTGTGGTGCCTGCACCAATAAGAGAGGAAGCTAATGATGATGATCATGAAACTTCGGTTGAAGTTACTACAGAGCCTCGGAGGTCAACGAGAACTCGTACCACTCCAGATTGGTATGATCCCGTTATGAGTGTCATGTTGGTGGACAACACCGATGACCCCGAGACATATGAGGAAGCGATGATGAGCCCAGATTCCAATAAATGGCAAGAAGCCATGAAATCCGAGATTGGATCCATGTACGAAAACCAAGTATGGACTTTGGTGGACTTACCGGATGGCCGGAAGGCTGTCGAGAACAAATGGATTGAAGCAAGCATCCCGAAGTTGGAATCAACGTTTTGATAAGGTAATCAAAAGTTTTGGTTTTATACAAACTTATGGAGAAGCTTGTATTTACAAGAAAGTGAGTGGGAGCTCTGTAGTGTTCTTAATACTATATGTGGATGACATATTGTTGATTGGGAATGATGTAGACCTTCTTAATAGTGTCAAAGAATATTTGAATAATAGTTTTTCAATGAAGGATCTTGGCGAAGCAGCTTACATATTAGGCATAAAGATTTATAGAGATAGATCAAAACGCCAAATATCATTGTCACAAAGTACATATTTGGACAAAGTTCTAAAGAGGTTTGGAATGGAAGAAAGCAAGAAAGGGTTCTTGCCCATGTTGCCCAATACGACCTTGAGTAAAACTCAAAGTCCGACATCGGCAGAAGATAGAGAAAGGATGAGTAAGACTCCCTATGCCTCAGCCATAGGATCTCTAATGTATGCCATGCTATGTACTAGACCCGACATTGCATATGCTGTTAGTTTAACTAGCAGATATCAAAGTGATCCAGGAGTGGATCATTGGACAGCGGTCAAAAACATCCTTAAGTACTTGAGAAGAACTAAGGATATGGTTCTTTCTTATGGAGGTGATGAACAGCTCGTTGTTAATGGTTACACCGATGCTAGTTGGAACACCGATCCGGATGATTCTAAATCACAATCTGGATACGTATTTATTTTGAATGGTGCAGCAGTTAGCTGGAGGAGTGCAAAGCAAAGCGTTGTGGCGAGATCTTCAACTGAATCGGAATACATGGCTGCTTCGGAGGCTTCACAAGAAGCGATATGGATGAAAGAGTTCATTACAGAGCTGGGTGTGGTTCCTAGTGCGCTGGACCCAATGTCTATCTACTGTGATAACATGGGCGCCATAGCCAATGCGCAAGAACCAAGGTCACACAAGAAGCTGAAGCATATCAAGCTGCGTTTTCACGCTATTCGAGAACATATCCAGGATGGGGATATAAAGATTTGCAAAGTACACACAGATCTGAATGTGGCGGATCCGTTGACTAAACCTCTCCCGAGGGCAAAACATGACCAACACCAAACTGCCATGGGTGTTCGGTATATTACCATGTAATCTAGATTAGATGACTCTAGTGCAAGTGGGAGACTGTTGGAGATATGCCCTAGAGGCAATAATAAATGTAGTTATTATTATATCTTTGTGTTTATGATAAATGTTTATATTCATGCTATAATAGTATTAACAAGGAAACATTAATACTTGTGTGAATTATAAACTTAAATTGAAGTCCCTAGTATAGCCTCTATACTTCACTAGCTTGTTGGTTAATAGATGATTGTGGTTTCCCTATCATGAACATTGAGATGTTGTTAACAACAAGATCATATCGTTAGGAGAATGATATGGTGGACATACTCCTATAGATAAGCGTAGCATAAAGATCAAGTCATTTCAATAGTTCAATTGCTATATGCTTTCTGATACATAGTAACCTAATTCCTTCGACCATGAGATCATGCATATCACCTTTACCGGATGGATGCTTTGATGTCATCAAACACCACACCGTAACAGGGTGGCTATAAAGGTGGTATTGAGTGTTCAGAAAGTATTGGTTGAAACACATGGATCAAGAGTGGGATTTGTCCATCCATATGACGGATAGATATTCTCTGGGCCCTCTCGGTGAAATGTCATCCAATTAGCTTGCAAGCATGTGACATGGTCACAAGGGATCACATATCACGGGAACGAGAAAAGAGTACTTATCAGTAACGAGGTTGAACTAGGTATGCAGAGATACCGACGATCATAACCTCGGATAAGTAACATATCGTGAGACAAAGGGAAATTGGTATCGTATGTAAATGGTTCATTCGATCGCAAAGTAATCGTAGAAATATGTGGGAGCCATATGAATTTCCAGATTCCTCTATTGGTTATTGTTCGGAGAAGTGTCTCGATCATGTCCGCATAATTCACGAACCGTAGGGAGACACACTTAAGGATTCGACGTTGTTTGAGTAGTTATGGTATTATGAGAAAGAGACCGAATGTTGTTCGGAGTCTCGGATGGGATCCGGGATATCACGAGGAGATCCGGAATGGTCCGGAGAATAAGATTCATATAAGGAAAGTCCCGTTTCGGAGTTGGGGAATGGTTCCGGTGTTTTCATCGGGAACATTCTAGAAGGTCCCGGAATGTCCGGCACTCCGGAGGGGGAAGGGTACATGAATGTGTCATTACATATTGGAATGATTGCATCATGTACTAGGTGTTCTTGCTGTCCAAAATAAAGGGTTTATTTAAATCCTAAATTGAAAAGTCAAACGGCTATTTTGAAAGTCAAACGGCGAGTTTTGGAAGTGGGAAAGGAGGAGGAGGTGGAGGCCGAGTTGGGGAGGGATTCCTCCCCTTGGCCGGCGCGCCTCCCAAGGCCGACTTGGGGAGGGACTCCCCTCCCCTTGGCCGCACCCTCCACCTATAAGAGGAGGGGCAGGGCCTCCTCCTCTAGACACACTAGTTCCTATCCTCTAGACCTAAACCCTAGATCTAAACCCCGGTTTAGAGCTATTTCGGTTTAGAGCTTTCTAATTGGTTTAGAGCCCTCTAATTGTGTGTGTCTAATTACTAGACCACTAATAGCCTCTCTCATAAGCTCCACCATACTCGCACCGGCTTAAGGCGAAGCCCTGCGGGATCTCCCCTCTACCTCCGGTACCACGCCGTTGTGCTGCCGGAATCAAGAGGAGAGTGCTACAACCTCCGCTGCCTGCTGGAACAAGGGAGAGGAAGGTCTTCGTCGAGTACCGAACGTGTGACCGACTGCGGGGGCGCTGCTGGAACGTGGCGCCGGAAGGATCGTCTACGCGATCTTGAGATCGGAAAGAGTACGACTACATCACCCACGAGAATCTGCTCTCGTTAAACACTTTGGAATCTTCGAGGGTGAGTTATTCCATCGACTCGTTGCTACAATCTAGTAGATAGATCTTGGCTTGTTTGTTTGTATGCGATAGAAATTTTTTGTTTTCCATGCTGCGAACCCCTACAGTGGTATCAGAGCCGTGTCTATATGTAGATCTGTTGCACGAGTAGAACACAATGGTCATTGTGGGCGTTGATGCTTTTATTGTAGATTGCTTTTTGTGTACTTTGCATCTTGCGGTATGTTGGGATGAAGCGGCCCGGGCTAACCTTACATGACATCGTTCATGAGACTTGCTCCACGCTTGACATGCAACTCGTATTGCATAAGTGGCCTTGCGGGTGCCTGTTTCTCCTAGCATAGTAAAGATCCAATTTACAACGGGTAATCAACAATGCTAGTATCAATGTTGTGGTTCTTGTTCGTAGGTTAGAACAACACTTATGGAAAGCCCCAAACCACGTAAAATATGCAAAGAAAGTAGAAGCGTCTAACTTTGTTTTGCAGGGGTGTGCAGTGATGTGATATGGCCATGATTGTGATTATATTTGATGTATGCAATGTTCCTTATTGTAAGTTGGCAACCGGCAGGAGCCATATGGTTGTCTTTAAATTCTGTTAAGACCTGCGTGTCTATTCAAAATAGTTGTAATAGTTGAAGCTGGTGGACGACAACCATAAAGAAGCGTCATTGACCTTGATGCTATGCCGGTGATGATGGAGATCATGTTCGTGCTTGAAGATGGAGATCGGAAGCACAAAGAAGAAAGGCCATATCATATCACATATTATGAATTGCATGTGATGTTAATCCTTTATGCATCTTGTATTGCTTAGTAGACGACGGTAGCATTATAAGATGATCCCTCATGCACATAAATTTCAAGTTCTAAAGTGTTCACCCTTAGTATGCACCGTTGCCAAAGCTTGTTGCTTCGAAGCACCACGTGATGATCGGGTGTCTTTGATTCCGCGGGTGAATACAACGTAAGCAAGCCAGATTTGCTTATGCGGTAGCTAAGGTTTGATCTTGACGAGCCTAGCATGTACAGACATGGCCTCAGGAACACGGATCGCCGAAAGGTAAAGCATGAATCATATAGCAGATATGATGAACATGTCGATTGTTCGCCATTGAAACTATATCAACTCTCGTGATGATCGGTGTTGATGTAGTGGATTTGGTTCATGTGATCACTAAAACAATGTGAGGGATGTTGTTTTGAGTGGGAGTTCACCTAGTTTAATTTCATTAATTAATTTGAACTCAATTTGTCATAAACTTAGTCTAAACTATTGCAAATATGTTGTAGATCAATGGCAGCCCCTACCATCAATTTTAATGCGTTCCTAGAGAAAGAAAAGTTGAAAAACAATGGAAGCAACTTCGCGGATTGGTTCCGCAATTTGAGGATTGTCCTCACAGCTGGTAATTTGACCTATGTGCTGGATGCACCGCTAGGTGACCCACCTGCAGCTGATGCTACCGATGAAGTAAAGAATGTTTACCTCGCTCGGAAGAATCACTACTCCATAGTTCAGTGTGCTATCTTGTATGGTTTAGAATCGGAGCTTCAGAAAAGGTTTGAAGAGTCAGACCCATATGATATTGTCGAGGATCTCAAATTAATTTTTGAGACTCATGCGGCAATTGAAAGTTATGAAGCTTCTGAAAAGTTCTTTAACTGCAAGATGGAAGAGGGCAGCTCCGTCAGTGAGCATGTGCTTAAGATGTCTGGGCATGCAAATAAACTTCAAAGCTTGGGTATAGTGATTCCTAATACTTTGGGGGTTTACCGCATCCTCCAATCACTACCACCAAGTTACAAGAACTTTGTGATGAACTACAACATGCAGAACATGAACAAAGAGTTGCCAGAACTATTTGCTATGTTAAAATCTGCAGAAGTGGAGATCAAGAAAGAGCACCAAGTGTTGATGGTCAATAAGACCACCAAATTCAAGAAAGGCAAGTCTGAGCAGAAGGGACACTTCAAGAAGGGTGGTAAGAAAGTTACCATGCCAACGAAGAAGACCAAGGCTAGACCCAAGCCTGATACTGAGTGCTTTTACTGCAAGGGAGAAGGTCACTGGAAGCGGAATTGCCCAAAGTACTTGGCGGATTTGAAGAACGGCAACATCAAGAAGAAAGGTATATCTGATATACATGTTATTGATGTGTATCTCACTAGTATTCGTAGTAGTGCCTGGGTATTTGATACTGGTTCGGTTGCTCATATTTGTAACTCGAAACAGGAGCTGCAGAATAAACGGAAGCTAGTGAAGAACGAGGTGACGATGCGCGTAGGAAACGGATCAAAGGTTGATGTGATCGCGGTCGGCACGCTACCTCTTCATCTACCATCGGGATTAGTTTTATACTTAAATAATTGTTATTTGGTGCCTGCGTTGAGCATGAACATTATATCGGGATCTTGTTTATTGCGAGACGGTTACTTGTTTAAATCCGAGAATAATGGTTGTTCGATTTATATGAGTAATATGTTTTATGCACATGCACCTTTGATAGATGGTCTATTCATATTGAATCTCGATAGTGGAAATACACATATCAACAACATTGAGGCTAAACGTTTGAAATCAAGCGATAATTCGACCTATATGTGGCACTGTCGTCTTGGTCACATCGGAGTGAAACGTATGAAGAAACTCCATTCCGATGGACTTCTTGAATCACTTGATTTTGAATCACTTGAAAGATGCGAAGCATGTCTGATGGGTAAAATGACCAAGACTCCATTTTCTGGTATAATGGAGCGAGCTACAGACTTATTGGAAATCATACATACCGATGTGTGTGGTCCAATGAGTGTAGCATCGCGCAGTGGTTATCGTTATGTTCTTACCTTCACAGATGACTTGAGTAGATATGGGTATATCTATTTCATGAAACATAAGTCCGAAACTTTCGAGAAGTTTAAGGAGTTTCAAAGTGAGGTAGAGAATCAACGTAACAAGAAGATTAAATTTCTACGTTCTGATCGTGGAGGTGAATATCTAAGTTACGAGTTTGGCGAGCATTTGAAGAAATGTGGAATACTTTCGCAGTTGACACCGCCGGGAACACCACAGCGTAATGGTGTGTCTGAACGTCGTAATCGAACTCTCTTAGATATGGTTCGTTCTATGATGTCACTTACAGATTTACCGCTATCATTTTGGGGTTATGCATTAGAAACAGCCGCATTCACTTTAAATAGGGCACCGTCTAAATCCGTTGAAACGACACCGTATGAATTATGGTTTGGGAAGAAACCTAAATTGTCGTTCCTTAAAGTTTGGGGATGCGAAGCCTATGTAAAGAAGTTACAGCCGGACAAGCTTGAACCCAAAGCGGAAAAATGCGTCTTCATAGGATACCCGAAGGAAACTATTGGGTATACCTTCTATCATAGATCCGAAGGCAAAATCTTCGTTGCCAAGAATGGATCCTTTCTAGAGAAGGAATTTCTCTCGAAAGAAGTGACTGGAAGGAAAGTAGAACTCGACGAGGGTGTCGAACCTTCTCTCGAAATTGCGAGTAGCGCAGCACCGGAAGAAGTTCCTGTGGTGCCTGCACCAATAAGAGAGGAAGCTAATGATGATGATCATGAAACTTCGGTTGAAGTTACTACAGAGCCTCGGAGGTCAACGAGAACTCGTACCACTCCAGATTGGTATGATCCCGTTATGAGTGTCATGTTGGTGGACAACACCGATGACCCCGAGACATATGAGGAAGCGATGATGAGCCCAGATTCCAATAAATGGCAAGAAGCCATGAAATCCGAGATTGGATCCATGTACGAAAACCAAGTATGGACTTTGGTGGACTTACCGGATGGCCGGAAGGCTGTCGAGAACAAATGGATTGAAGCAAGCATCCCGAAGTTGGAATCAACGTTTTGATAAGGTAATCAAAAGTTTTGGTTTTATACAAACTTATGGAGAAGCTTGTATTTACAAGAAAGTGAGTGGGAGCTCTGTAGCGTTCTTAATACTATATGTGGATGACATATTGTTGATTGGGAATGATGTAGACCTTCTTAATAGTGTCAAAGAATATTTGAATAATAGTTTTTCAATGAAGGATCTTGGCGAAGCAGCTTACATATTAGGCATAAAGATTTATAGAGATAGATCAAAACGCCAAATATCATTGTCACAAAGTACATATTTGGACAAAGTTCTAAAGAGGTTTGGAATGGAAGAAAGCAAGAAAGGGTTCTTGCCCATGTTGCCCAATACGACCTTGAGTAAAACTCAAAGTCCGACATCGGCAGAAGATAGAGAAAGGATGAGTAAGACTCCCTATGCCTCAGCCATAGGATCTCTAATGTATGCCATGCTATGTACTAGACCCGACATTGCATATGCTGTTAGTTTAACTAGCAGATATCAAAGTGATCCAGGAGTGGATCATTGGACAGCGGTCAAAAACATCCTTAAGTACTTGAGAAGAACTAAGGATATGGTTCTTTCTTATGGAGGTGATGAACAGCTCGTTGTTAATGGTTACACCGATGCTAGTTGGAACACCGATCCGGATGATTCTAAATCACAATCTGGATACGTATTTATTTTGAATGGTGCAGCAGTTAGCTGGAGGAGTGCAAAGCAAAGCGTTGTGGCGAGATCTTCAACTGAATCGGAATACATGGCTGCTTCGGAGGCTTCACAAGAAGCGATATGGATGAAAGAGTTCATTACAGAGCTGGGTGTGGTTCCTAGTGCGCTGGACCCAATGTCTATCTACTGTGATAACATGGGCGCCATAGCCAATGCGCAAGAACCAAGGTCACACAAGAAGCTGAAGCATATCAAGCTGCGTTTTCACGCTATTCGAGAACATATCCAGGATGGGGATATAAAGATTTGCAAAGTACACACAGATCTGAATGTGGCGGATCCGTTGACTAAACCTCTCCCGAGGGCAAAACATGACCAACACCAAACTGCCATGGGTGTTCGGTATATTACCATGTAATCTAGATTAGATGACTCTAGTGCAAGTGGGAGACTGTTGGAGATATGCCCTAGAGGCAATAATAAATGTAGTTATTATTATATCTTTGTGTTTATGATAAATGTTTATATTCATGCTATAATAGTATTAACAAGGAAACATTAATACTTGTGTGAATTATAAACTTAAATTGAAGTCCCTAGTATAGCCTCTATACTTCACTAGCTTGTTGGTTAATAGATGATTGTGGTTTCCCTATCATGAACATTGAGATGTTGTTAACAACAAGATCATATCGTTAGGAGAATGATATGGTGGACATACTCCTATAGATAAGCGTAGCATAAAGATCAAGTCATTTCAATAGTTCAATTGCTATATGCTTTCTGATACATAGTAACCTAATTCCTTCGACCATGAGATCATGCATATCACCTTTACCGGATGGATGCTTTGATGTCATCAAACACCACACCGTAACAGGGTGGCTATAAAGGTGGTATTGAGTGTTCAGAAAGTATTGGTTGAAACACATGGATCAAGAGTGGGATTTGTCCATCCATATGACGGATAGATATTCTCTGGGCCCTCTCGGTGAAATGTCATCCAATTAGCTTGCAAGCATGTGACATGGTCACAAGGGATCACATATCACGGGAACGAGAAAAGAGTACTTATCAGTAACGAGGTTGAACTAGGTATGCAGAGATACCGACGATCATAACCTCGGATAAGTAACATATCGTGAGACAAAGGGAAATTGGTATCGTATGTAAATGGTTCATTCGATCGCAAAGTAATCATAGAAATATGTGGGAGCCATATGAATTTCCAGATTCCTCTATTGGTTATTGTTCGGAGAAGTGTCTCGATCATGTCCGCATAATTCACGAACCGTAGGGAGACACACTTAAGGATTCGACGTTGTTTGAGTAGTTATGGTATTATGAGAAAGAGACCGAATGTTGTTCGGAGTCTCGGATGGGATCCGGGATATCACGAGGAGATCCGGAATGGTCCGGAGAATAAGATTCATATAAGGAAAGTCCCGTTTCGGAGTTGGGGAATGGTTCCGGTGTTTTCATCGGGAACATTCTAGAAGGTCCCGGAATGTCCGGCACTCCGGAGGGGGAAGGGTACATGAATGTGTCATTACATATTGGAATGATTGCATCATGTACTAGGTGTTCTTGCTGTCCAAAATAAAGGGTTTATTTAAATCCTAAATTGAAAATTCAAACGGCTATTTTGAAAGTCAAACGGCGAGTTTTGGAAGTGGGAAAGGAGGAGGAGGTGGAGGCCGAGTTGGGGAGGGATTCCTCCCCTTGGCCGGCGCGCCTCCCAAGGCCGACTTGGGGAGGGACTCCCCTCCCCTTGGCCGCACCCTCCACCTATAAGAGGAGGGGCAGGGCCTCCTCCTCTAGACACACTAGTTCCTATCCTCTAGACCTAAACCCTAGATCTAAACCCCGGTTTAGAGCTATTTCGGTTTAGAGCTTTCTAATTGGTTTAGAGCCCTCTAATTGGTGTGTCTAATTACTAGACCACTAATAGCCTCTCTCATAAGCTCCACCATACTCGCACCGGCTTAAGGCGAAGCCCTGCGGGATCTCCCCTCTACCTCCGGTACCACGCCGTTGTGCTGCCGGAATCAAGAGGAGAGTGCTACAACCTCCGCTGCCTGCTGGAACAAGGGAGAGGAAGGTCTTCGTCGAGTACCGAACGTGTGACCGACTGCGGGGGCGCTGCTGGAACGTGGCGCCGGAAGGATCGTCTACGCGATCTTGAGATCGGAAAGAGTACGACTACATCACCCACGAGAATCTGCTCTCGTTAAACACTTTGGAATCTTCGAGGGTGAGTTATTCCATCGACTCGTTGCTACAATCTAGTAGATAGATCTTGGCTTGTTTGTTTGTATGCGATAGAAAATTTTTGTTTTCCATGCTGCGAACCCCTACACAAGGTTGGATAAATATATTGTCCCATTCCACAATAAAATTTTGAAACTATTATGATTGGGACCATTGCTATCAAGTATGAGGTAACATAATCACCTTGTGGATTGCAAAGTTTTGCTTCATATAAGATTTTTTTGGTAACAAGACTTGATCAACCTTGTTAACAAAAGGATTTTAATTTACAAAATAATGTTTCCACTGTGGTTATACTTGCTTTCTTTTACTTTTCTCCTTCCTAGTCTTTGACTTTCTTTTGCTAGCTTTGGTTTTGCTAGTTGTTTGCTTGTTAGAGTGTCTTAGAACTTTTATATTTTGGCTTTTGGTTTTGCTAGTTGTCCTGTCCTTGCTCAACATCTTTGCTGCTGATTTTTGGAGGGATTGCTCCTTGGTATGTGCCTGCTCCACTTGTACAATTAGATTTGTGATTGGTAGATTGTATCTTGAGTATTTTGCTGCTATAGGTGACAGGTTGTGTGAGCTTTCATGCTTGTTCTATGCTTAGGGATTTTGTTTTGATGCATGTGTAGCCCTCTAGCAAGTTCCTATAGTAGTTGCTCATCATTTATCAACTTGGAAATCACTTGGTTGGATGTTTGTCTAAATTTTTTAGAAAAGAGTGGTCATGGACAACCACACATTTGGAGAGATATTTGAGAGTGATGCACCTAGAAGGGAAAGGCCTTCAAGATCATCCTCCCGTGCTAGGCCCTCATACAATGAGGATCTCATCACTCCGTGATTCGGCGACGAGGTAGATGAGGGGGATGCGCACCCCTCCGCTTTTCCTTGCCAAACCTTCTTGCGAGCTGCTGGGATTCTTGATGATTTTATGACCTTGGTTCGGAGGGCTGTACTAACAAGCATTATGCAGGATGAGAGCTACAATATGCTATGCTCACTAAAACATTTTTGGAGAGCTTCTCCTTTAGTAACAGCATGTTCAATCCCGATGTTTCTTTCAAAATCTATGGCAGGTCTTACCATATGACATTGAAGAAATTTTGTGAGGTGCTGGGACTTGGTACAGCTGGGTCAGCAAAGAAGATTCTAGCTCAACCCGCTGATCTTTTGGAGCTCTACCGCGGAATAACCAATGATGATAACTGTAGAGCTCAACAGGGAAAGATAAGAAACATTCAGCTTCCAACCATCAGGTACTTCACTTACTATCTTGCCACTAGTGTTCTTGGTAGAGAGAACACTAGTAATATTTCCAGCTATCATTTGGCTTTCTTAGCTGCTGCGCTCAACAATGATACCAAGTACAATCTTGGTTGTCTCATTGCTCCTCGTTTAACTGCTAAGGGGCCCATTTATAGGGGAATTATTGCTATGAATGTTGCTACTGCCTTGGACATTGCTGTTGATCCAAATGATACAGTTTGGGATCCTCAGAGGCTTGATCATGCTACCATGAAGGCGCACCACTTTGTCACTAATGGATCTACCCTTGAGAACTTGGTCTATAAAATGTTGTTTATTGACGGGAAGAGAGAGAGAGAGAGAGAGAGAGAGAGAGAGAGAGAGAGAGAGATCCCTCTCCCCCAAACCACTTTGTTCAGTATTTCACAGGGACCTTTGTCATGCTCCAAGGAGGAGATGGATGACAAGTTGCACTCTCTTAGCTTCCATGGGCACTATCAGGAGGAAGTGCCCTCATATGACCCTATTGTACACTACACAGGGGAGTCCTCGAGCTCGTACCAGGACGAAGGAGCCTCCTCGTCATACTATGGAGGTGCACCTACTTGGGAACCATGGAATTGAGCCCCACTTAGGCCAAAAGCCTAAGCTTGGGTGGAGGTATACCGACATCACACTCATATATATATATATATCATGTTCGGTCGGTTCTTTGTATATCCATTGTCTCGTTTTCTTTTTGGTTTTTTGTTGCTTCTTTATCAAAAACACAAAAATACCAAAACTATTTTCGTTGTTTCTCTTGGTTTGTTTCTTTGCCTTTTGTTTTTGGTTTGCCTTAAAATAAAAATCCAAAAAGATTTTGCTTTGTTTGGTTTGTTTTTGCTTTGTTTGTTTTTTTCTTTGTTTGCTTTATTTAAAAAATCAAAAACACCAAAAATATTTGTTGTTCTTCTCTAGTTTTGTGAGTTCTTCGCAGGGTACAGCCGTCCTCAGTGGAGTTTGGTTTTATGTTATTATTCAAGTCACACAAGTGAAGGGCAATAATGAAGATTAATACAACTTGAGGAGTGGTAAGAGGCTGGTAATGAACTCTATTTGTTTTCAGTTTTGTACATATACTCATCATTATGAGCATGCTTAGACTGTTCATTGAAGGCGTATGTTACTGATGGATGCTTAGTAGTTCTTGCTTTTCTATGATTAGCTCCAGCTTGCTAATAGTTTGTAGCATGTCACATGAATATTTGCTTGCATTGTTTTATTCATATTTTGGTATGAAATTGTGGTATCCTCCTCTAGAAGTTTCATGTGAATTGACTTGGCACATGCTCACGCATGCTATGACTAAACAATAGTTAGTAAGCCTCAATGATTTATTTTGCCTCAGAGTTCTTGTATCACTTTCATGCCATAATTAGTCCTGTTTTGTTGCAAGCATGATTATGACAATTATTGCTCTCTCGTTTGTCGCTCCCTCTCTATTGCTAGCCTTCACTTGCACTGAGTATGAGCTCTACCTGTGCTTCCAACTCCCCAAAACCAATATTGCCAACTGTGTCCACCATACCTACCTATTAACATCGTTTGCTATTTCAGTGCATATTCTATATGCCTTGTTTTCTTCCAAATAAAATGTTTTCTGTTTTGAGAAAACACCTTTTGGATATCTTATCCAGTTGATACTTTGCTCTTTTGTTTGCGAATGTCGACGGTGTGAAATAAAAGGGGAGCTTGTCAGTTCATGGAGTATATATATGTGTTAGAGAAACGCCTGGGCCGCTAGCTTAAGCCATGCCTAATCATGGTGGAAACTTGCAGCATCACCATAATGAGCATTTATGAAGCATCCTTAATAAAAATCTATGCACATAGTAAATAAAAAGATCGCTGAGATGCTCAATGTCTGCTTGCCTTGTCATTTTGATCACGGGATCGCTCCTGTATCATGTGCAAGGGGTACCTGTTGGCGGTTCTCTATGATATGCATGTATGTACAATGACAAGAACTTGCAGGTAACCAAAGTTGAGTAGCATGCGGAGCGGCCCTCGTACTCAAGGGACATGGGATTTCCAATTTATGGTCTGTCAAGCATATAACTCATACTGGACCTCACTTTCACCTTAACCATATGAAGATGCCTATGATAGGGCAATGAGAGCTCAAAGCTAATGAGTACCTTCCTTTCAGCATTAGGAAGCCTTTCAAACTTTTCAAAACCGTTTTCACTTCATTGTTGGGTCACCACTCATTCTATGAGCACCCTTTTGAGAGCATAGTTGTCATTCTTGTGTTTGTCTCAAAACTTGGTTAATTATGTCATGACTTTGATGCTTGTAGCTCTGATATTTTTACCTCTAGTCTTCACTTGAACTTAAGAGGTGCCTCGACATTTATATTGTGCTCTATAGACAAGGCAAGCGAGATACCACTCTAGCATACCTTACTATGAGCATTGCAGTGTTGCTTATGTTTATGTTCCATGCTACTTATTTTTATTGAGTTGGTTTCTCTTCATAGCTTGAAATGACTATTGAGTAGACTTGGTTGCATACTTATTATTATGAATGGTTTAAGCATCTACTCTTGTGCTGAGAATATATACATCATATGAAGCAAATGTGTTCATGAAAGTTCTTTTATTGCACTCAGTTTTCAACTGAATTACTTGAGGACAAGCAATAAGCTAAGCTTGGGGGAGTTGATATGTCCAAAACGTATCTACTTTCCTGAACACTTTTGCTATTGTTTCTTCTCTAAACTTGTGTGACTTGGATACAATTAACACGGACTGACGCTGTTTTCAGCAGAATTACCTTGGTGTCTAGTTTTTGTGCAGAAAATCAACTATCAGGAAAAATCCCGGAAAATATGCCAAAAATTATATTTCACCAGAATACCCACGGATCCAGAAGACGAAACAGAGTGGAGACCTGGGGGGCCCACACCCCTGCCAGGCGTGGGTGGGCCCTGCCCCGCGCCTAGGGGGCATGCGGCCACCCCAGGCACCCCCTCGGGCTCCCTCTGCGCCTATAAGTCACCCCTTGACCTAAAAACCGAGGGGGGTTCGACATTTTCCAGAGAAGAGTTCCGCTCCGCCGCCACCATCAGAAACCAAGATTTGGATCCAGAAACTCCGTTCTGGCACCCTGCCGGGACGGGGAATTTGGAGAGGATCATCACCATCATCATCACCAAGGCCTCTCCATCAACCATCGATGTTTCCCTCATCCATGAGTGAGTAATCCCCTGCTGTATGCTTGGGGATGGTAGGGATTGGATGAGTTCTATCATGTAAACGAATAAGATTGTTAGGGCATAGTGCCTAGTATCTTTATTAGTGTTATTTGACTTTGTTGCAACTGGATGTGCTTAATTCTTGTCACTAGGTCCCGAGTGGCATGATCTTAGATCTGAGCTTATTATTGAATCATTATGACAGTATTTTTTGTGATCTTATCTACAAGTTGTGTACACATATCACTGTCTGAATCCAAAGGCCCCGAAGTGACAATAATTGGGACAACCGGAGGGGGTGGCTGTGGTGTGAGGATCACATGTGTTCATGGAGTGTTAATGCTTGGCTCCGGTGCTCTATTAAAAGTAGAACCTTAATTGCCAGTAGTTCCCTAGAGGCCCCGCAGCCACGGGTTGGCTGGACAGAAGATGTTGTGCAAGTTCTCATTGCAAGCACATATGACTATATATGGAACACATGCCTAGGATTGATTAGTACTTGGATGCTTCTTATTATTTATCTACAATGCCCTAGATCTTGAAGTTACATGTTTAGACTCGTCCATGCAATGCCCGTCCATCCATGCCTATGCCTACCGCACTCGAATCCCACTGTTTACCATTACTATTACTATTGCTCCTGTTTCACTGTTACTGTTGCTTTTCTGTTGCTACTACAAACTGTTGCTACTGATAAACTTCTGTGAGAAAGAACTATTTCCAGGTGCAGCTGAATTGACAACTCAGTTGTTACGGCTTGCAAGTATTCTTTGGATCCCCTTGTGTCGAGTCAATAAATTGGGTAATACTGCCCGCGAAGACTGTTGCGATCCCCTACAATTGTGGGTCATCAAGGTTGTTACTTAAGTGGATTAATTTTGGAATGCTTAAGAATTACTTTTAGTGTTTCTTAAAAGAATAACTTTTGAATAAAAATTTACTTAATTAAACAAAAGCATTTAAACGTAAGTATTAACAATCTACAGTATATAAGTAGTGTATGAAGTAATGTTATTATGATTAATTGTCATCTGGTGTCTATGATAAAAGTCCTTGGATTTAGTTGTTAAGAGTTGGAGATATTATTATAAGATTGGTTATTTGAAGTGGCAAAAAGAATAACCTTCGAAGAAAAGGTTTCTTTCCTAAGGTGTAAACAATATATATGATTAATAGAAGGTGGTCGATTCCTGTTGGTGTTTACTCAGTTAGTTTGGTCTTGTGATGCACTAAGTCTTAATTAAAATAGACCAAACTTAACTATAAAACACATAATAAAATCTTTATCATAATATTCAAAGTCATGTAGACTAAAGTTAACTTTAAAGACATAGATGGACTTTAAGATACAATACTTATGGTATTTGTACTTTGTTCACTTCATAATATGTTCCTTAAAGTACTTAAGAGTGGTGATACTTATATTTGAGTAGTGGTTTCTTAATATTATAATGGAATAGAAACTTTTATCTCCTTATAAAGGTGTGGTTATGATTTGTAACCAAGGAAATAATATTACTTAACTACTTATGAATTCACTATAGTGTGTTGGTGTGTTGATAAACTTGTGGTTGAAGTAAAGGAATAGGTTTTATTTAACCATAATTATTCTTAAAGATTTTATATTTGATAAGGATCCTTTTCAAAAGATATTCTACACTTATGGTGGAATTATAATTCAATAATATTGTATTTAAAATGTGTTGAACCATTTTTACTTCATTTATCAATATTTAAGACTAATACTATTTATTAGACCTCAATTGGAAATTTTAGAAGTATTAGCAATTTTATTTACCCTGATAAGAATAATCAATTAAAGAAACTAGATTTAAATTCAAATTATTATAGTATTAAGTTTTTACTTATTTTAAAACTGGAATGTTATATTTTTAACATGTAGATATTATTTTTGTGATCATTTTGATATCTTACATTTATTTTTGTGACTTAAAATAATAATATATGATCTTTATAATATTTATTACTATATAAACACTTAACAAATAATAGATATTTAATTAAGTGAAATAATAATACATGATTATAGTATTAAATTTTAGTTCTTATTTTTCTAAGAATTTTGGTATATTATTTATATTTTTATTAATTACCATTATTAAAATATGAATTATCAAAGTTTTATTATTTATCAAACCTCTATTAAATAAGATTTATTTAAATAGTTAACATAATAATGTTTGATAATAAAGTTAAATTATATATTTATTTTTATAAACATTTTCATATATTACACATATTTTTCTGAATTATAAAACAAAAGTTATTAAATTTACAAGATTTATTCATTTTATTAAATTTCTGGAAATACTTATATTTAGGCTTATAATGTTTTATCTATTTCCTAAACAAAGTATACCTTTTGATAGAAAGCCTAGACCTACCCTACTCATAGACTGGTGGGGTACTGGCCACGTCGGCATGCCACGTTGGCGTGGAATAGTCAAACAAGTGGATTAGGTCAAGGATGACGCGAGCATGATGTCGAGATGACATCAGCACTGCCTCCACCACTGGTGGATGGTCGCCGGCGACGATCTACGACGCCTCAGCAAGCAAAACTAACTTAGTTCGAATCAGCGCAACATGCTGAACCCTAGAGTGGTGGTGCTTCCTCCAAATGGTCATCGGAGCTTCGGCTTCGACGAGCTCTGGTGGTGGACGACGGTGATGTATGGTGCGACTGCGATTTACATCGAGATATCGTGATTGAAGAGTACTAGAGGATTCAGGATGATAGGATGGTCGATAAGGACCGGCGCAGTCGGAGGCGAGCACACGGTTGACTTTTCTGACGAACTTCGACGAAAGGGAATGATGAAATTCGCACCCACCCGAGCTCCCCTTGATCTATCAATTCTACTATGATGCATAGGTTGTCACGGCGATTCTCCTCTACCATGCCATGGACTCTGGGGCGACCCATATCGACGATGATGCGTGGCTCCAGTGAGCTAGGGTTTCGACACTTTGCGGAATAGAGAGGGTAAGAGATAGTTAGAGGATAAGATTGGTATGGACAAAGAGAGAAGGACACGGCGGTCTTATCTACACCACTCAAGGTCGGCGGCGAGCATCACGGTGGTCGGATCTTGATGATGACGGCGGACGTCATCGCAGGTACGCACGCAGCTGCCTATGTGCGTGAGGATGACGTCGATGGTCATTTTGCAGAAAATCCCCTTACGATCTTTCAATCTCCACCCATAGTCCATCCACTGTTCCCACTCGTCAGTCACAGTGGTTGACAAGTTGGGATCGTTATTAGGCCAAAATGGGATGCAATGAAGTGCACCAGGTGGCAGATTGGTAAAAGAAAACATGGGCTTCGGCCAGGAATGATTTTTTTCTATTTTTTTAACTTTTATGCCTTTTCAATTGTTTTGAATATTCCTTATATAATTCTATTTGCTAAATACTTGCAGCAACAAATAAAATATATTTTAGATTCATTTAGTGAACCTTTATTATATAAAGTTTATATTTTCTTTATTTCCTTTATATAGATCCCTTTTTATTAATATTTTGTAGAGTTTTTTGTTATGAATTTAATTTACTTAAATACTTCATAACTTATTAAAGAATACACTATTATTAATTCATGAGATTTGATTCTTATTAACTTATCATATTAACGAAATTTTTATATAATGATCCTTCTTATTATCTGATACATAAGATTCTTGGGAATTAAAATGGTTAATGTTATTTTCATGGACTTAAATGATATCAAGATAAATATTTTGTTATAACTTGCATAGAAATTTAGGGTTTAAGATTATAATTGTTTACTATCTGTTTTAGGAGGCGTAAATTTATTCATGATCTTATAGATAGGAATAACATTTAAGGTTTAAGACATATTGTCTTTATGCTTGTGATTAGAAATGATACCATTATTTAAAGTAAAGTAATAGAGTTGTTCTTTAAGATGGCTTTGAATAAAGAGTTGATAATTATAGTTTCTAGGCACATATGATTTAAATGTTTTGAAGTGACAAAGTTATGCCTAAGTGATTTGTTATAGGAAAATATTCCTATAAGCAATTGTGGAAATAAGATGATTGATTAAATAGATGAGATAGATATTAAGTTTGCTTATAGATTTTAAGGTTGAGTGTTTACCAAGAATTCCTATCTTCCACATTTCATAACCCTTGACTTCTACTTAAAGAATTCCTTTCCTAGATATACTGTTTCTTCATATTCATCATCATGTGTTAACATGATGAGCTTCACTTCACCAGAATATTCTTATTAGTATTTTCTCCTCCTAAATCGATTTATAGTTCCAATGAACTTGACATTAAATCTCAAAATACTTCCTCATGGGAATATTTCCCACTTCTAGAATGCTAATAAAGACTCCAAATCCATTTGGAATAATCACTCTCTTACTTTATGAGTTACCTTGTAATCTCACTTATAAATCTCAGAATCTTGTCAGTAGAGCTTTTCATAATCTCATTACATCTATATTTGGTTATCTCCACTATTCCACTAATCAGAACTGTAGGGGTTCGTAGCATGGAAAACAAAAAATTTCTACCGCATACAAACAAACAAGCCAAGATCTATCTACTAGATTGTAGCAACGAGTCGATAGAATAACTCACCCTCGAAGATTCCAAAGTGTTTAACGAGAGCGGATTCTCGTGGGTGATGTAGTCGTACTCTTGCCGATCTCAAGATCGTGTAGACGATCCTTCCGGCGCTGCGTTCTGGCAGCGCTTCCGTAGTCGGTCACACGTTTGGTACTCGATGAAGACCTTCCTCTCCCTTGTTCTAGCAGGCAGTGGAGGTTGTAGCACTCTCCTCGCGATTCCGGCAGCACGACGGCGTGGTACCGGAAGTAGAGGGGAGATCTCGCAGGGCTTCGCCTTAAGCCGGGGCGAGTATGGTGGAATATGAGAGAGGCCTTGGCGATCTAGGGTTTAGAGGCACCAAGGAGAGAGGTCTAGGCCAGCGGCTAAGGAAAGGGGAGAGCCCCAAGTCAGCGTCTAGGGTTTGCCCTAGGGCGGCGGCGGCTGCAAGAGGGCCGGCGGCTAGGGCTAGGGTTTTAGTGGGGCAAGGTGTAGGTCTAGAGGGGCAGCCCTGCCCCTCCTTTTATAGGTGGGAGGGCGCCGGCCAGGGGAGGGGAGTCCTCCCCCAACTTGTCCTCCAAGGCCGGCGGGTGGAGGGAGAGGAACTCCTCCCCAAGTAGGTTTCCTACTCTCCCTCCACCAAGCAAACTTGTCGTTCGAATTTTCAAATTGGCGTTTGACTTTTCAAACTAGGATTTGATTTATCCCTTTATTTTGCTCAGCGATGACACCTAGTACATGATGCAACCATTCCAACTTGTTATGACACATTCATGTACCCTTCCCCTCCGGAGTGCCGGACCTTCTGGACCCTTCTAGAACATTCCCGATGAAAACACCGGAATCATTCTCCAACCCCGAAACAGGACTTTCCTTATATGAATCTTATTCTCCGGACCATTCCGATCTCCTCGTGATATCCCGGATCCCATCCGAGACTCCGAACAACATTCGGTCTCTTACTCATCATTCCATAACTACTCAACAACATCGAATCCTTAAGTGTGTCTCCCTACGGTTCGTGAATTATGCGGACATGATCGAGACACTTCTCTGAACAATAACCAATAGAGGAATCTGAAAATTCATATGGCTCCCACATATTTATATGATTACTTTGCGATCGAATGAACCACTTACATACGATACCAATTTCCCTTTGTCTCACGATAGTTTACTTATCCGAGGTTTTGATCGTCGGTATCTCTGCATACCTAGTTCAACCTCGTTACTGATAAGTACTCTTTTCTCGTTCCCGTGATATGTGATCCCTTGTGAGCCAGTCACATGCTTGCAAGCCAATTGGATGACATTCCACCGAGAGGGCCCAGAGTATATCTATCCGTCATATGGATGGACAAATCACACTCTTGATCCATGTGTCTCAACCCATACTTTCCGAACACTCAATGCCACCTTTATAACCACCCAGTTACGGTGTGGTGTTTGATGTCATCAAAGCATCCTTCCGGTGATGGTGATATGCATGATCTCATGGTCAAAGGAATTAGGTTACTATGTATCAGAAAGCATATAGCAATTGAACTATTAAAATGACTTGATCTTTATGCTACGCTTATCTATAGGAGTATGTCCATCATATCATTCTCCTAACGATATGATCTTGTTGTTAATAACATCTCAATGTTCATGATAGGGAAACCACAATCATTTATTAACCAACAAGCTAGTATTATAAAGAGGCTTTACTAGGGACTCTAATTTAGTTTACAAATCACACAAGTATTAATGTTTCCTTGTTAATACTGTTATAGCATGAATGTAAACATTTATCATAAACACAAAGATATAATAATAACTACATTTATTATTGCCTCTAGGGCATATCTCCAACAGTCTCCCACTTGCACTAGAGTCAACTAATATAGATTACATGGTAATATACCGAACACCCATGGTAGTTTGGTGTTGGTCATGTTTTGCCCTCGGGAGAGGTTTAGTCAACGGATCCGCCACATTCAGATCTGTGTGTACTTTTCAAATCTTTATGTCACCATGTTGGACATGTTCTCGAATAGCATGAAAACGTAGCTTGATGTGCTTCAGCTTCTTGTGTGACCTTGGTTCTTGTGCATTGGCTATGGCGCCCATGTTATCACAGTAGATAGACATTGGGTCCAGCGCACTTGGAACCACACCGAGCTCTGTAAGGAACTCCTTCATCCATATCGCTTCTTGTGAAGCCTCCGAAGCAGCTATGTATTCCGATTCAGTTGAACATCTCGCCATAACGCTTTTCTTTGCACTCCTCCAGCTAACTGCTGCACCATTCAAAGTAAATACGTATCCAGATTGAGATTTAGAATCATCCGGATCGGTGTTCCAACTAGCATCGGTGTAACCATTAACAACGAGTTGTTCATCACCTCCATAAGAAAGAACCATATCCTTAGTTCTTCTCAAGTACTTAAGGATGTTTTTGACCGCTGTCCAATGATCCACTCCTGGATCACTTTGATATCTGCTAGTCAAACTAACAACATATGCAATGTCGGGTCTAGTACATAGCATGGCATACATTAGAGATCCTATGGCTGAGGCATAGGGAGTCTTACTCATCCTTTCTCTATCTTCTGCCGCTGCTGGACTTTGAGTTTTACTCAAGGTCGTATTGGGCAACATGGACAAGAACCCTTTCTTGCTATCTTCCATTCCAAACCTCTTTAGAACTTTGTCCAAATATGTACTTTGTGATAATGATATTAGGCGTCTCGATCTATCTCTATAAATCTTTATGCCTAATATGTAAGCTGCTTCGCCAAGATCTTTCATTGAAAAACTATTATTCAAATATTCCTTGACACTATTAAGAAGGTATACATCATTCCCAATCAACAATATGTCATCTACATATAGTATTAAGAATGCTACAGAGCTCCCACTCACTTTCTTGTAAATACAAGCTTCTCCATAAGTTTGTATAAAACCAAAACTTTTGATTACCTTATCAAAACGTTGATTCCAACTTCGGGATGCTTGCTTCAATCCATATATGGACCGTTGAAGTTTGCATACCTTGTTAGCATCTTTAGGATAGACAAAACCTTTGGGTTGCATAATATACAACTCTTCATCAATGTCTCCATTGAGGAACGCTGTTTTGACATCCATCTGCCATATCTCATAATCATAATATGCAGCGATTGCTAACAAAATCCTCACAGACTTTAGCTTCGCTACTGGTGAGAATGTCTCATCGTAGTCAACTCCTTGAATTTGTCGAAACCCTTTCACGATAAGTTGAGCTTTATAGACAGTAACATTACCATCAGCATCTGTTTTCTTCTTGAAAATCCATTTATTCTCGACAGCCTTCCGGCCATCTGGTAAGTCCACCAAAGTCCATACTTGGTTTTCGTACATGGATCCAATCTCGGATTTCATGGCTTCTTGCCATTTATTGGAATCTGGGCTCATCATCGCTTCCTCATATGTCGCAGGGTCATCGGTGTTGTCCACCAACATGACACTCATAACGGGATCATACCAATCAGGAGTGGTACGAGTTCTCGTTGACCTACGAGGTTATGTAGCAACTACAACCGAACTTTCATGATCATCATCATTAGCTTCCTCTCTTATTGGTGCAGGCACCACATGAACTTATTTCGGTGCTGTGCTACTCGCAAGTTCGAGAGAAGGTTCGACAACCTCGTCGAGTTCTACTTTCCTTCCAGTCACTTCTTTCGAGAGAAATTCCTTCTCTAGAAAGGATCCATTCTTGGCAATGAAGATTTTGCCTTCAGATCTATGATAGAAGGTATACCCAATAGTTTCTTTTGGATATCCTATGAAGACGCATTTTTCCACTTTGGGTTCAAGCTTGTCCGGTTGTAACTTCTTTACATAGGCTTCGCAACCCCAAAGTTTAAGGAACGACAATTTAGGTTTCTTCCCAAACCATAATTCATATGGTGTCGTTTCAACGGATTTAGATGGTGCCCTATTTAAAGTGAATGCGGCTGTTTCTAATGCATAACCCCAAAATGATAGCGGTAAATCTGTAAGTGACATCATAGAACGAACCATATCTAAGAGAGTTCGATTACGATGTTCGGACACACCATTACGCTGTGGTGTTCCTGGCGGTGTCAATTGTGAAAGTATTTCGCATTTCTTCAAATGCTCACCAAACTCGTAACTTAGATATTCACCTCCACGATCAGAACGTAGAAATTTAATCTTCTTGTTACGTTGATTCTCCACCTCACTTTGAAATTCCTTAAACTTCTCGAAAGTTTCAGACTTATGTTTCATGAAATAGATATACCCATATCTACTCAAGTCATCCGTGAAGGTAAGAACATAACGATAACCACCGCGCGATGCTACACTCATTGGACCACACACATCGGTATGTATGATTTCCAATAAGTCCGTAGCTCGCTCCATCATACCAGAAAATGGAGTCTTAGTCATTTTACCCATCAGACATGCTTCACATCTTTCAAGTGATTCGAAATCAAGTGATTCAAGAAGTCCATCGGAATGGAGTTTCTTCATACGCTTCACTCCAATGTGACCAAGACGACAGTGCCACATATAGGTCGAGTTATCGCTCAATTTCAAACATTTAGCTTCAATGTTATTAATATATGTATTTCCACTATCGAGATTCAATAAGAATAGACCATATATCAAAGGTGCATGTGCATAAAACATATTACTCATATAAATCGAACAACCATTATTCTCGGACTTAAACAAGTAACCGTCTCGCAATAAACAAGATCCCGATATAATGTTCATGCTTAACACAGGCACCAAATAACAATTATTTAAGTATAAAACTAATCCCGATGGTAGATGAAGAGGTAGTGTGCCGACCGCGATCACATCAACCTTTGATCCATTTCCTACGCGCATCGCCACCTCGTTCTTCGCTAGCTTCCGTTTATTCTGCAGCACCTGTTTCGAGTTACAAATATGAGCAACCGAACCAGTATCAAATACCCAGGCACTACTACGAGTACTAGTGAGATACACATCAATAACATGTATATCGGATATACATTTCTTCTTGATGTTGCTGTTCTTCAAATCTGCCAAGTACTTTGGGCAATTCCGCTTCCAGTGACCTTCTCCCTTGCAGTAAAAACACTCAGTATCAGGCTTAGGTCCAGCCTTGGTCTTCTTTGTCGGTGTGGTAACTTTCTTACCACCCTTCTTGAAGTGTCCCTTTTGCTTAGACTTGACTTTCTTGAATTTGGTGGTCTTATTGACCATCAACACTTGGTGCTCTTTCTTGATCTCCACTTCTGCAGATTTTAACATGGAGAAGAGTTCTGGCAACTGCTTGTTCATGCTTTGCATATTGTAGTTCATCACAAAGTTCTTGTAACTTGGTGGTAGTGATTGGAGGACACGGTAAATCCCCAAAGCATTAGGAATCACTATACCCAAGCTTTGGAGTTTGTTTGCGTGCCCAGACATCTTAAGCACATGCTCACTGACGGAGCTGCCCTCTTCCATCTTGCAGTTAAATAACTTTTCAGAAGCCTCATAGCTCTCAACTGCCGCGTGAGTCTCAAATATCAATTTGAGTTCACGGACAATATCATGTGGGTCTGAATTCTCAAACCTTTTCTGAAGCTCCGATTCCAAACCATACAAGATAGCACACTAAACCTTAGCTTCTGCATGATCAAATCTGGCTTGCTCACGTTGTATACACTCGTAGAATCTAACACACCCGTTCATCACATGGTGCTTCCAAAAAACGAGCTTTAGCAACGGTGCTTACTAAGGATGAACACTTTAGAACTTGAAATTTATGTGCATGAGGGATCATCTTATAATGCTACCGCCGTTAACTAAGCAATACAAGATGCATAAAGGATTAACATCACATGCAATTCAAAATATGTGATATGATATGGCCTTTCTTCTTTGTGCTTCCGATCTCCATATTCAAGCACGAACATGATCTCCATCATCACCGGCATTGCATCAAGGTCAATGACGTTGCTCCATGATTGTCGTCCACCAGCTTCAACTATTACAACTACTTTGAATGGACACGCGGGTCTTTAACATAAATTAAAGACAACCATATGGCTCCTGCCGGTTGCCAACTTACAATAAGGAACATTGCATACATCAAACATAATCACAATCATGGCCATATCACATCACAACACACCCCTGCAAAACAAAGTTAGACGCCTCTAATTTCTTTGCATATTTTACGTGGTTTGGGGCTTTCAATAAGTGTCGATCTAACTTACGAACAAGAACCACAACGTTGATGTTTGAACTATCAAGTGCCTGTTGTAAATTGGATCTATACTATAATGGGAGAGACAGACACCCGCAAAGCCACTTATGCAATACAAGTTGCATGTTGAGCGTGGAGCAAGTCTCATGAACGATGTCATGTAAGGTTAGCCCGGGCCGCTTCATCCCATCATACCGCAAGATGCAAAGTACACAAGAAGCAATTGATAATAAAAGCACCACCGCCCACAATGACCATTGTGTTCTACTCGTGCAACAGATCTACATATAGACACGACTCTGATACCACTGTAGGGGTTCGTAGCATGGAAAACAAAAAAATTCTACCGCATACAAAAAAACAAGCCAAGATCTATCTACTAGATTGTAGCAACGAGTCGATAGAATAACTCACCCTCGAAGATTCCAAAGTGTTTAACGAGAGCGGATTCTCGTGGGTGATGTAGTCGTACTCTTGCCAATCTCAAGATCGTGTAGACGATCCTTTTGGCGCTGCGTTCCGGCAGCGCTTCCGCAGTCGGTCACACGTTCGGTACTCGATGAAGACCTTCCTCTCCCTTGTTCTAGTAGGCAGTGGAGGTTGTAGCACTCTCCTCGCGATTCTGGCAGCATGACGGCGTGGTACCGGAAGTAGAGGGGAGATCTTGCAGGGCTTCGCCTTAAGCCGGAGCGAGTATGGTGGACTATGAGAGAGGCCTTGGCGATCTAGGGTTTAGAGGCACCAAGGAGAGAGGTCAAGGCCGGTGGCTAGGGCAAGGGGAGAGCCCCAATTCGGTAGCTAGGGTTTGCCCTAGGGCGGCGGCGGCTGCAAGAGGGCCGGCGGCTAGGGCTAGGGTTTTAGTGGGGCAAGGTGTAGGTCTAGAGGGGCAGCCCTGCCCCTCCTTTTATAGGTGGGAGGGCACCGACCAGGGGAGGGGAGTCCTCCCCCAACTCGGCCTCCAAGGCCGGCGGGTGGAGGGAGAGGAACTCCTCCCCAAGTAGGTTTCCTACTCTCCCTCCACCAAGCAAACTTGCCGTTTGACTTATCAAATTGGCGTTTGACTTTTCAAACTCGGATTTGATTTATCCCTTTATTTTGCTCAGCGATGACACCTAGTACATGATGCAACCATTCCAACTTGTTATGACACATTCATGTACCCTTCCCCTCCGGAGTGCCGGACCTTCCGGACCCTTCTAGAACATTCCCGATGAAAATGCCGGAATCATTCTCCAACCCCGAAACAGGACTTTCCTTATATGAATCTTATTCTCCGGACCATTCCGGATCTCCTCGTGATATCCTGGATCCCATCCGAGACTCCGAACAACATTCGGTCTCTTACTCATCATTCCATAACTACTCAACAACATCGAATCCTTAAGTGTGTCTCCCTACGGTTCGTGAATTATGCGGACATGATCGAGACACTTCTCCGAACAATAACCAATAGAGGAATCTGGAAATTCATATGGCTCCCACATATTTCTACGATTACTTTGCGATCGAATGAACCACTTACATACGATACCAATTTCCATTTGTCTCACGATAGTTTACTTATCCGAGGTTTTGATCGTCGGTATCTCTGCATACCTAGTTCAACCTCGTTACTGATAAGTACTCTTTTCTCGTTCCCATGATATGTGATCCCTTGTGAGCCAGTCACATGCTTGCAAGACAATTGGATGACATTCCACCGAGAGGGCCTAGAGTATATCTATCCGTCATATGTGATCCCTTGTGAGCCAGTCACATGCTTGCAAGCTAATTGGATGACATTCCACTGAGAGGGCCTAGAGTATATCTATCCGTCATATGGATGGAAAAATACCACTCTTGATCCATGTGTCTCAACCCATACTTTCCGAACACTCAATGCCACCTTTATAACCACCCAGTTACGGTGTGGTGTTTGATGTCATCAAAGAATCCTTCCGGTGATGGTGATATGCATGATCTCATGGTCGAAGGAATTAGGTTACTATGTATCAGAAAGCACATAGAAATTGAACTATTAAAATGACTTGATCTTTATGCTACGCTTATCTATAGGAGTATGTCCATCATATCATTCTCCTAACGATATGATCTTGTTGTTAATAACATCTCAATGTTCATGATAGGGAAACCACAATCATTTATTAACCAACAAGCTAGTATTATAAAGAGGCTTTACTAGGGTCTCTAATTTAGTTTACAAATCACACAAGTATTAATGTTTCCTTGTTAATACTGTTATAGCATGAATGTAAACATTTATCATAAACACAAAGATATAACAATAACTGCATTTATTATTGCCTCTAGGGCATATCTCCAACAAGAACCTCTAATCCATTAAGTAGTTACTTTTAACTCCATTCATACACTTCCTTTAGTATCCATGAATATTACTCCAATATATATATATATATATCAAATTCTATTTTCCTCAAGTACTTATTTTTCTCTAAGAGGAATAATACTACTTCTACATCTTAATGTTGCTCTAATATCAGCTTTATCTTAATATCTTATATTTTACTTGCCTTAGTAACTCATACATCACTTCTCATTATACCATGGTGATTTGTCATGGCTAACTTAGGATAACATATATACACTAGGGTTTAATCATGTTCTGTCCACCAATGTCACTTATACATGATATAATCATTCACTCTTAGTGACTTGAGCATGATCATTATAATCCGTTGATCATTTATGGTTTAGGTTTCCAGTTGGCTAATCAAGGCTTGTATTATACTTATCTTCTCAATATCTCTATTTGAATAAGAGGTAATATTCAATGACTATGCCTACTTGATCAAATAAGATTACTCCTTGGTAACTATCTCCAGAATTCATCCTTATAATCCACTGGTTACCATTACATATATTTGTTCAAGATAACTCTTCTATCCCTTCAGGAGTGAGTTAACTCCATAAATTATCATACTGATTTAATTCTCTTCCAACACTCCCATCCATAGATGATATCTAAAACTAGCATTACCACTTACCTCTACTTCTTTCTCTAAAGGCTTTAGAGTGATTGTTATGATAATGACAAAATTTAATAGATCAAGAATTGATATGCTAAAGGTTGATAGATCAATAGTTGATTACTCAACATTGATGAACAACAGATATTAAGATAAAGTTCAATAGAGATGATAAGGATTGATATGGGAAGAAAGACATGTGGTGAATGACCTTGAATTGGTTTCCTTCCTACTCCATATAACTAAAGAGTTAAGGTTAAGTATTACCATGATACTCATGGTTGAAATATATAAGATTAAGATAGGTCAAGATTTAGTTATTAAATTCTAGTTACTTGAGTGGTATCCTCAACTTAGTATTCAGGAGTTGTTGTAATGAGTACTGTGATATGATCTCTTAAGGATCTGATATTAATCATTCAGCAATGTATTATGGTTTAATCCTATTATATTTGATCTATCCTTATATCAAATCATCTTTACCCAAAATCAGGTTTTTAGCAAAGGTCATATTGAAACCTATCGCAGTCAACTTGATGATCTAGTTCAATTCCATCAAGTTGAGAGAAGCTTCAATCACTTTGACAAGTTTTATTCAAAAGCGCATTTTTTTCGGATTTTCTATGCATGAATGCAATGCACACATCTGTGTTCAGCTTATTTCTAAGCTCTAATGCTGGGATGTTACAGACTCTCCCCCTTAAAATAAACTTCGTCCTCGAAGTTCGTACACTCTTTTGTTTCAAAATGAGGAATTGTCTTGTATTGGTTACGATATTTCTCAACTTCATGGTAACCTCAAAATGGAAATAATTGTAGTATCCCATATCCAGATCTTTTCATTGAATTCTCATCAAACTTGGAAATATCCAACTTGTTGTGTTCCATACCCCAAATTTCCTTTTACTACCATCCCTTAGGGATGTGTCCTTATTATGAAATCCTTAAATTGGGGTCTCTTCTTTAGTTCCTTTCCCTGTTTAGGTATCCTAATCCAACTTCTTTACTTGATCATCAATCTTCTTTACTATATTATGTAAGGTCTAGGGAGTCTTACTACAATAGGGTTTTTAAATTTTGTTAGACAATAGTTGTGGCCAAAAGACTATATTTGGTTCGTCTTTAAATGGTTTATACTGAGAGTCTTTCTGAAGATTGGTGTTGAACACATTTAATCCATTCCTATCGGAGTTTCTTGTTTCTCTACACATGTCCAATTGGATGTGCTTTATTCCTTCTTAATGATCATTTAAGAGTTGTTTCTTTTAGAATTAGTCTGTTAGGACTATTCTATTTTATTACTTCAAGCGTTTACCTTATCAAGATTTTAAACAATCTTTTGTTATCACCTTAAGTACTTCTTCAACGTCATTTATTAATTACCTTAAGGTTTGAGTACTACTATCTTGAAGTAAACTTCGATCTTTCATCCAGACATACTTCCAAGAGTACTTTTACAATGATGTTTTCTTTTAACCTTATGAAAATAAGGCTTTATATTGTTATAGTTAGTACTTCTTCTCCAACCTTTACTCGGATATTCAGATAACAATACTTCCATTTTCTATTTACTCTCCCCCTTGGGGATTTCTAATAGTCTCTAAACTTCCTTATAGTAACCATTGGCTTCATAATTAGAATGTTGGTCTCTGTTTAGCTTATACTCTACCTGTTTAAGGTCTCACAAAAGAAATTACGGTATACCCACACAATTGTGGATCTCTGGAGTGAATCTTCCAACATTATTTGTCTTACTTACTGTTTGGACATTCTGTCTTTGGTAGACCTGCTTTCGTGAAGTGTATCGAAAGACGATCACTTCAATTTTTTATACTCCTTTATGTATTTCTTAACTTAGACCAAGTTTTATGCTCTTTATGATATACTAATATGATATGGTTAACTAGGTCATCTAAATATCAGCTACAGACAAATACCAGCTGCGAACCATTCTAGGGTGTATGAATTATCCTATGGTTTCTGATGTACTTCTGGTATTCTCTCTGAATTATCAGAGCTTGAATACCACTTTAGTTCCAAAAACTTCTTCTTTGCACTAATTCATGCTAATACCATGAACTTGGTACTACTACTCCATCAACTTCTTAGCAACATCACCTACTTTGGGTAATCTTACGTTCATTAATTCTTGTTGCTCCATATATTTTCTACACTAATCTTCCTTCTTACTGCTGTCTAATAATGACCTGCACTTGATCCTTTCTTCAAATTGTGTTAATACTCCTTATTCTTGGCTTCACTCTTCATATAAGTCTTCATATTGATCTCTAGAACTCGTCACTCCATTACACGAATTCCCCTTTTCTATCTAGGTCTATAACATCAAGTAACAACTGGATGTTGCAACATGCATTTGCACACCAAGTCAAACTTCACATACAAATCTAGTCAATCAAGAAGATCCAAGAAGAACAAACAAATCCAAATGTGGTACACATAACACACAATTTTCTAAGCCCGAAATATAATAGTTGAGTATAATATCTCTAGCATTTAGGCTTAGTTGTGTAGTATATGACACCTCCTCATATAGGTTTACATCGTGATACTTAGCACTTAGGGTCAAACTATTTCTTTGTTTCAATATTTACCCAAATTGCTCAATTGCAACAAGATAAATTTAAGCAAAGTGGTCTCAATTTGGTTTTGACTAACCCTTTTGTCTCACTTTTGGAATGATTAACTATAACCAACCTTTCCTTTACCAATAAGCTAGCCTCACACAATCTCTTTAAACAACTAATAAGTTTCTATTGAACACCTGAAACTAAATTTTATCAGGAATTATGACACCTATGACTTCTATCATTGTTCTACCATGCTATTTTCTTACTTATACTTCAGGATAATTTACTAATTACTTATAATACTTACACCTACATCATGGTTTCGGAGTTAATCTCACCATGATCTTGCTATGTTTTACCTATACATCATGATTTAAGAGCTAATCTCACCATGATGACTTATTTCTCATAATACTATCATTGATTCTTAACATAACTTCACTTCAGCACATAGAATTCTCAAGTGAATCCCACATGATTTACGACCCATTACAACTATACATGTTCTAATGGTCTTCATCACGTTGTCTATTATTATCAATTAACAATAAGATTTTACTTTCTTGAATTCTATGCTTAGGCTACACCATTTGTATTTCTTCAATGATATCCTAAAATTGATGCAACTCTACTACGACCAATTAGCTTTCCTAAAGTATCCTGGTGGGTTAAATCTATTTCGAAAGACACTAAATAGCACTTTGCTGAGAGAAGATGGATGACTACTCTAAGAAAGATGACTTTAAGCATCCAATTTAAGTGTGACAAGGTTATCCTCAAGTGGATACTCATCACTAGCTGTAAGAATATTTGGTTTAGATAATATGGCTTCCTATAGTCACTATCCAACCTACAGATCTTCCTAAAAAGGGTTTTAATCCTAAGGTCAAAGCATATGCTCTGATACCAGCTATGGTGACCCAGCATACCACTGCATGATGTAGTACACTATAGTCGTTGACATAACACCAATGAAACACCGTTCACTAGTATTACATCCCTCAAAGTGGTACAACAGAAACACAACAGGTCCAAGACATGACTATAGGTTACAACTCAACTCTTTACATAAGATCCAGAGAACACTCTATGTTAAAGAGAGAGAAATAAACTTCTTACAAAGAAAAATCAGAAATAATCAACTCATAACTATTGTGCTAATAAGATTAGCATCTAACTATTTGGTTTGTATTGCTGCTATTGCAATACTCTACAGAAGTAGGTTCTATGGCTAGAGATTATATTTCTATCTAATCAGCAACTTCGTCTTCACTTTAGTTGATGCATATGTTAACTTCCTTTACTTCATTGAAGAGCTTGAGCTTTTGATAATGATTCCTTTGAGCATAAGTTGATGTAGACATCGTCTGTATTGGCTTCCGAACCTAGCAAGGGTTAAGAAGATACGTTGAGTACGAGCGTACTCAGCAAGTTCACTAGAAAAGAGTGTCTGATGCACTAGCTACAGCCACAGACCATAGGTCGTAGGCAATGCAGGTTTTCGTAAACATTTCTTCAAAGGTTGCTTTTATTCTGAAAAGCTATGTCTGTCAGCCTTCACAGGTTTACCAAAACTTTCGCGGAGTTACTTTCCTGTCGTGTTCATAGCTCCTTCCCGAAACAGGGAGTAACAATTACATTTCTTACACTCTGCAGAGGTGCGTTACTTTACCTATGAGAAACCTTAGCCTTGTTGCACAACCAAGTCATGTGCTTGTCCACACTTCCTTGGTATGGGGCCCATTCTAAGATCCAAGCCAATCACTTCCCTCTTAGCGACCCCACATGTATGCACGATCCTTCAGGGCCGGCTCACCTCCGTTAAGCCCCCTTTCGGGCAGGCTAAAACCCTGATGAGTTCCCAAAGACTCTATGAGCTGGTGATGCCCCTGGCAAGTACCATATAGGTCCGGCTATACCTCCGGCAGCCACTCAGAGATAATCTAGACACCAAAATCGTGAGGCCTAAGGGTGCCCACCCATATGTTGGATCCGCACAAGGAATCACAACGTCACGTTAAGGTCGTCTTTCCTACATGCAGAAGGAAAAGGATACAGCTGACTTCTCCGTCCCATTCCAAATCTCATGGTTAACGCGTGATATACGGTGCAAGAATCACTGGCGACATTGGTTGTTAAGTCCTAGATAATATGTTCTTTTACCACCAGAAATTTCATAGTAGGTTATTACCTCATGGTAAATAACCTATAATCATATTATTATGAAAATAGTGTTTTCTGACCTTTTTCAAATGTAGGTGATGACAACACTGGATTTGCAAAACACTTTACAGACAATAATCAAAGGACATGAGCAAGTGTGAACTTGCCTTTTGTGATTGCAAGATTATGCACTCACGGTCTTCAAGACATTATAAGATCCAATATCTGAAATCAGCATCATTGGTCTGGTACGGACTAATGTTTAAAGAATCAAGATGCTATTATTCATAAGTAATATAATGCAGTTTGATAAACTCGAATCCCCGAGATAACGTTGTTCTAGGGTTTGGAACTGGAAATGGTTTCTTTGAAATGTGTTGTTCTTTTAGATAAGTTTCACACTTGTGCTTCTTATTAGGGCTTGTGAGTGGTTGTGAAACAATATGTAAACATAATAAATAGTATGCAATAATAAAGCCTGCAAGTGTTAAATGTTATAAGATGACTCCTTATATGAAGGTTGTTACTTAAGTGGATTAATTTTGGAATGCTTAAGAATTACTTTTAGTGTTTCTTAAAAGAATAAATTTTGAATAAAATTATACTTAATTAAACAAAAGCATTTAAACTTTAAGTATTAACAATCTACAGTATATAGGTAGTGTATGAAGTAATGTGATTATGATTAATTGTCATCTGGTGTCTATGATAAATGTCACATCCCAATATTTTCCAAATCTTGTAATGTGAAAAATAAATAAAATAAAACTTTGTTGATTTCAGGGCCAGAAGAAACTTTTTGAATACAATTGGAAACCTTCAAACCCTTTTATCAAACAAGTCCTAAAAGGATTTGAAAAGTTAAACAGTTAATAAAGAAAATATTTTGAATAAGTGAAATTACTATTTTGGATATTTTAATGAAAAGATTTGGTTTTCAAATGAAAAAGAAAAGATAGATTTATAAATAAGGATTATTTATAAAGCCAAATTAAAACCTTGGCCAATATTTTGAAATAAAATGTTTTGATTTGATAAAAATAGTAAAGGTTTATTTAAATAAAATAATAAGGATTTAATATCTAATTTTATTTAAGTAAAGGCTTTTCCCATTTTAATAAACACTAAAACTTATTTATTTATTTTAAATAAGTTTTCCAAGTATTTTATATTCTCAAATAAAACCTACTGAAGTGTTTTGGTTTTATTTTAGATTTCAAATAAAGATTTTAATAAAACAAAACCTATTTGATTTAGTAACTAAGGTCCATTTTATTTAATTATTAGTGGATCCTATAATAAAATGTTATTTTATTTTAAACAAGTATTTCAAGTATCTTATATTTTCAAATAAAACCTACTGATTTGGTGTTGAAAATATTTGGATTTCAAATGGAAATTTTATTAAATAAATCAAACCCTATTTTGATTAAATAACTATGGTCTATTTTATTTAATTATTAAATAGATCCTAAAAAGAATAAAAATATTATTTTATTTTGGGATTTGGTTTATGTTGTTAAACAGAACCAAATTCAAGTGCAAAGAGTGTTGAATGTTTAAATTGTTTGAATGTATGAATGTTTGTTTGAAACAGAAAAATAGAAATAGAAAAGAATAAAACAATCAGACAGAAAAAAAAAGTGAATTGGACCTGATCCAACTGAGCCAGCCCAATAAGCCCATTCGCAGCCCAGCTACACTTTTCCTCTGTGAAACGTTTTCTACCTAAAGCCGCACCCGCAGTGACACTGACTGGTGGACCTCGTTTTCTTTTCTTCTCTCTCGCTGCCAGTGGACCCCACAGCCACGTGGTCGTCTTCTTCGCTGCGACTTCTTCCTCCCCCCAAACCACGTCGCAGTTACTGCCGTTGAAAGCTCCATCAATCCCCGTTAAATGCCGCGTTAATTCGTCCAGCCAGCACGCAAGGTAAAAGCGCCTGCCTCCCCTCTTCCGTTTCCCCCAGACACCCCTCCTCGGCACGCCCCCAGGCTGCCAAATTTTGCCCAAACACTCGCTCTGTTCTGACGATACTCCGGCGAGGATTCCGGCCAGCACACACCACCTCTTGCCTCCTCGAGCACGAAGTTGAGACCAGCATTCCCCATCAGACCTTTCTGCAGTCGCATCTCGCTCGCGCGCGTCCCTGAGCGTCGGCAACGTCTTCCCCGAGCCAGCGCCGCCGTCTGCTCCAACTGCAGCGACGTTCCCCGGTAAACCAGACCACCCCTCTCTTCCCCCTGGAGACGTTAATGACCTCCATGCTCTCGCGGACCTAACGGTGCTATTCGTTTGTCCTAGGGTGCCCCTATCCTCGCCCTCGACGACCTCCAGAGCCGCCCGAGGCCCAACTCATCTCCGGCGAGCAATCAAGGATAGCCCCGTGCGCCCCTTCACCAACCAGTACCACGTTGAGCATCAGCAAGCGTCAACGATTCCGGTGAGCATCTCCCCAGCCACCCTTGCTTCCTGTATCACCGGCGCCGCCACCGTCTGGTCGCTCCGCCGCCAGCCACAGCCGCAGCGCCGCCCGTTTAGGGTCGAGCACCCCACAGCCGTCCGATCCCGATCTGATGGATAGGATAGAATAACTTAACAACGAAGGGGTACGTGTTCTGGGCCACGCGATCTGTTTAGATCCAACGGTCTACAACGTGATCCACACTGAACCGGTATCGACCAATGAAATAGCGACACGTGGCCAGATTGGTTTAAAACAGAAATTTGAAATCAGATTAGATTGTGATTTTCAAACCTTTGTAACTTTTGATCCACACGTCCAAAAATTGCAAATTTGGTATCATTGGACTCAGTGGAACAAGCCCTAGCCAACCATGCCCTTGGTTTAGCAAATAGTATATGTTAGAGTGCTTGTTTTTACAGAAACATTTGTATGCTTGTTAAGGATGTGAAAATTGTTTAAAAATTAATTTGGGGATAAAATCTTTGGCAATTGGTGAGATTTGAACCTACTAACATTAGGAAACACTTTGTGGATTCAAAAATGAATTTGGTGAAACAAAATAATGATTCTTTGATTTAAAACCATTTCTAGTCAAATAGAAATGTGGTTTATTTATTAAAAATGGTTTTGGAAGAAAACCTTTGGAAAATGTTTTGTTTTAAACTCTCTGACCCTAAACACCAAGTTTTATTGTTTGAAAACTTAATTGGTTAACCCTATAGATTAATGCCCTAGTAAAAAAAATATTTCTACACCACATAAAATGATACTTTGTTTTGAAAATGGTTTTTGAGGTGAAACCTTTAGCAAATGACTTTGCCACTTTACAAAATGACCATTAGGTGTTTTCAAATGTTTATGACCCATTAGGAACCACTTTTTCAAATAAAACAAAGCTTGGCATGCTTGCATGCATTTCCTAGACTTTATGATTTTATGTGATGTTTTGCTTGATTGGTAGATTGAGTTGTGCCTTGCTTGATTGAATTGTAGTGACTTGAAGAGTGTGATTGTTGCAAGGACAAGGAGTGAACCTATACCTCTACCAAAAAGGCAAGTGATGCTTCATACTTTTTGTCCCATTACTTTCACTATGCATTAGTGATTTTACTAAGTAAAACTTGCATGGAATTTTGCTAAGTATAAACCTTGCTATAGGAAAACCTAGTAGATGAATCCTTAGTAGGATTTTTCCTAAGTTAATACTCCTACTACTTTCAAGCTTAGCCTAGCTAATAGAAAACATGGGTGGACTATATATTCACACTATGGAAAAATTTCTAAGTCTGAGGACTGGTGTTTTGTTTAATAAAACAACTAAGTTAATGAATCACCTGGGTGGAATGGGACTTGATTTGGTGGTTTTTGGTTGAGTGGTTCACAAGGCCCATGTCTATGGTTGACCTTGTGTATCTCACTTGTGGATGGCCACCCAGGAACAAAGAGATTTGAGATGTCAAATGTTGAGAAGCTTCAAGTGCAGCCACTTGGCATTATGGGCTCTGCCATGATCATATAGGTTGCAAGAACTTAGCCATATGGACAGAGGGTGGTAGTTTTTGTTAGGTTGGAACGCGTCCATTTTGGTCTAAGGGAAGGCTTCTGAAAGATCTTGTCTTGGGAAACCAAGTCTTGTGGGGAAAGTGCACCACCTCTGCAGAGTGTAAAATCTAAGTACTTAGCCATGTCCCTGGTAAAGGAAAATTTGAGCATCAAGACATGGAAGCAATCAAGGATCTCATCATTCAAATTTCTAAGATAAAAACTTGTGGTTTGAACAAGGGTTAAAGAAATTTTCAATCTTTGATTGGGAGATGCCTTGGAAAAGATTTTGTCAAAACAAAACTTAGTGTTTTTCAAATGTTAAGGAAAAATATATTTTGAGCAATGCAAGCCTCAACTCCACTTAGCCAAATGCATATAGATGATAGAATCCACTATACTACCATAGTATCACTTGCCAATACAATTCAAATGTATTGACCCTTGTGGCTGTAACTTGTATGTTGCAGGTTTGATTGATTTAGTGAAGTGTGTTGATTAGGATTACAAAGTCTACAACCAACATTTGCCTGTGGCACTTTGAAGATGAAGGACCCCATGCTTATAGTTATTCTGCTGCAATGTAATGTAATAGCCAAATGAGCTATGTAAGATGTAATAAAATTATGTTATTCCTGGTTATAAAGTTGTATTATGACCTTTGTTTCTTGATATTACATCTTAACTGTGGATGCTAGCTATTGATCCAGGGACTAGCATTGTAAACACAGGGGACACCACCTTATGTTAATAAAGGTTGGGACACTCCCTCTACAATAAAAGTCCTTGGATTTAGTTGTTAAGAGTTGGATATATTATAAGATTGGTTATTTGAAGTGGAAAAAAGAATAACCTTCAAAGAAAAGGTTTCTTTCCTAAGGTGTAAACAATCTTTATGATTAATAGAAGGTGGTCGATACCTGTTGGTGTTTATTCAGTTAGTTTGGTCTTGTGATGCACTAAGTCTTGATTAAAACATACCAAAGTTAACTATAAAACACATAATAAAATATTTATCATAATATTCAAAGTCATGTAGACTAAAGTTAACTTTAAAGACATAGATGGACTTTAAGATACAATACTTGTGGTATTTGTACTTTGTTCACTTCATAATATGTTCCTTAAAGTACTTAAGAGTGGTGATACTTCTATTTGAGTAGTGATTTCTTAATATTATAATGGAATATAAACTTTTATCTCCTTATAAAGGTGTGGTTATGATTTGTAACCAAGGAAATAATATTACTTAACTACTTATGAATTCACTATAGTGTGTTGGTGTGTTGATAAACTTGTGGTTGAAGTAAAGGAATAGGTTTTATTTAACCACAAATATTCTTGAAGATTTTATATTTGATAAGGATCCTTTTCAAAATATATTCTACACTTATGGTGGAATTATAATTCCATAAGATTGTATTTAAATGTGTTGAACCATTTTGACTTCATTTATCAATATTTAAGACTAATACTATTTATTAGACCTCAATTGGCTAATTTTAGAAGTATTAGCATTTTTATTTAACCTGATAAGAATTATCAATTAAAGAAACTAGATTTAAATTCAAATTATTAGAGTATTAAGTTTTTAATTATTTTAAAAGTGGAATGTTATAATTTTAACATGTAGATATTATTTTTGTGATCATTTTGATATCTTACATTTATTTTGTGACTTATAAATAATAAGATATGATCTTTATAATATTTATTACTATATAAACACTTCACAAATAATAGATATTTAATTGAGTGAACTAATAATACATGATTATAGTGTTAAATTTTAGTTCTTATTTTTCTAAGAATTTTGGTATATTATTTATATTTTTTTATTAATTACTATTATTAAAATATGAATTATCAAAGTTTTATTATTTATAAAACCTCTATTAAATAAGATTTATTTAAATATTTAACATAATAATGTTTGATAATAAAGTTAAATTATATATTTTATTTTTCTAAACATTTTCATATATTACACATATTTTTCTGAATTATAAAACAAAAGTTATTAAATTTACATGATTTAATCAATTTATTAAATTTCTAGAAATATTTATATTTGGGCTTATAATGTTTTATCTATTTCCTAAACAGATAATACCTTTTTATACCAAGCCTAGACCTACCCTAATCACAGACAGGTGGGGTACTGGCCACGTCGGCATGCCACGTTGGCGTGGACTAGTCAAACGAGTGGATCAGGTTAAGGATGACGCGAGCATGACGTAGAGATGACATCAGCACTGCCTCCACCGCCGGTGGATGGTCACCGACGACGATCTACGGCGCCCCAGCAAGCGAAACTAACTTAGTTCGAATTAGCGTGACATGCTGAACCCTATAGTGGTTGCACTGCCCTGAAATGGTCATCGGAGCTTCGGCTTCGACGAGCTCCGTTGGTGGCCGACGGTGATGTATGGTGCGACTGCGATTTACATCCAGATATCGTGATTGAAGAGTACTAGAGGATTCAGGAACTCACCCTGATGAAGATACGGTGGTCGATGAGTACCAACGCGGTCGGAGGCGAGCACACGGTTGACTTTTTCGACGAACTCTGACGTAAGGGAATGATGAAATTCGCACCCACCCGAGCTCCCCTTGATTTATCGATTCTACTATGATGCAGAGGTTGTCATGGCGATTCTCCTCGACCATGCCATGGACTCTGGGCGACCTCTATCAACGATGATGCATGGCTCCGGTGAGCTAGGGTTTTGGCACTATGCAGAATAGAGAGGGTAAGAGAGAGGGATAGAGGATAAGATTGGTATGGACAGAGAGAGAAGGACACGACGGTCTTATCTACACCACTCAGGGTCAGCGGCGAGCATCATGGTGATCGGATTTTGATGACGAAGGCGGACGACATCGCAGGTACGCACGCAGCTCCATGTGTGCGTGAGGATGACGACGATGGTCATTTTGCATAAAACCCCCTGACGATCTTTCAATCTCCACCCGCAGTCCCTCCTTTCGTCCCACTCGTCAGTCATAGTGGTTGACAAGTTGGGCTCGTTATTGGGCCAAAAGGGGATGCAATGAAGTGCACCAGGTGGCAGATTGGTAAAAGACAACATGGGCTTCGGCCTGGAATGATTTTTTTATGTTTTTTCTAACTTTTATGTTAGTCAATTGTTTTGGATATTCCTTATAGAATTCTATTTGCTAAATACTTGCAGCAACAAATAAAATATATTTTAGATTCATTTAGTGAACCTTTATTATATAAAGTTTATATTTTCTTTATTTCCTTTATATAGATCCCTTTTTATTAATATTTTGTAGAGTTTTTTTTATCAATTTAATTTACTTAAATACTTCATAACTTATTAAAGAATACACTATTATTAATTCATGAGATTTGATTCTTATTAACTTATCATATTAATGAAAATTTTATATAGTGATCCTTCTTATTATCTAATACATAAGATTCTTGGGAATTAAAATGGTTAATGTTATTTTCATGGACTTAAATGATATCAAGATTAATATTTTGTTATAACTAGCATAAAAATTTAGGGTTTAAGATTATAATTGTTTACTATCTGGTTTAGGAGGCGTAAATTTATTCATGATCTTATAGATAGGAATAACGTTTAAGGTTTAAGACATATTGTCTTTATGCTTGTGATTAGAAATGATACCATTATTTAAAGTAAAGTAATAGAGTTGTTCTTTACGATGGCTTTGAATAAAGAGTTGATAATTATAGTTTCTAGGCACATATGATTTAAATGTTTTGAAGTGACAAAGATATGCCTAAGTGTTTGGTATAGGAAAATATTCCTATAAGCCATTGTGGAAATAAGATGATTGATTAAATAGATGAGATATATATTAAGTTTGCTTATAGATTTTAAGGTTGAGTGTTTACGAAGAATTCCTATCTTCCACATTTCATAACTCTTGACTTCTACTTAAAGAATTCCTTTCCTAGATATATCGTTTCTTCATATTCATCATCATGTGTTAACATGATGAGCTTCACTTCACCAGAATATTCTTATTAGTATTTTCTCCTCCTAAATCGATTTATAGTTCCAATGAACTTGACATTAAATCTCAAAATACTTCCTCATGGGAATATTTCCCACTTCTAGAATGCTAATAAAGACTCCAAATCCATTTGGAATAATCACTCTCTTACTTTATGAGTTACCTTGTAATCTCACTTATAAATTCAGAAGCTTTTCACTGGAGATTTTCATAATCTTATTACATCTATTTTGGTTATCACCACTATTCCACTAATGAGAACCTCTAATCCATTAAATAGTTACTTTTAACTCCATTCATACACTTCCTTTAGTATCCATCAATATTACTCCAATATATATATATATATATCAAATTCTATTTTCCTCAAGTGCTTATTTTTCTCTAAGAGGAATACTACTACTTCTACATCTTAATGCTGCTCTAATATCATCTTTATCTTAATATCTTATCTTTTACTTGCCTTAGTAACTCATACATCACTTCTCATTATACCATGGTGATTTGTCGTGGCTAACTTAGGATAACATATATACACTAGGGTTTAATCATGTTCTATCCACCAATGCCACTTATACATGATATAATCATTCACTCTTAGTGACTTAAGCATGATCATTATAATCCGTTGATCATTTATGGTTTAGGTTTCCAGTTGGCTAATCAAGGCTTTATCAATACAACATTACAGTTGTATTACACTTATCTTCTCAATATCTCTATTTGACTAAGAGGTAATATTCAATGACTATGCCTACTTGATCCAATAAGATTACTCCTTAGTAACTATCTCTAGAATTCATCCTTATAATCCATTGGTTACCATTACATATCTTTGTTCAAGATAACTCTTCTATCCCTTGAAGTGTGAGTTAACTCCATCAATTATCATATTGATTTGATTCTCTTCCAACACTCCCATCCTATAGATGATATCTAAAACTAGCATTACCACTTACCTCTACTTCTTTATCTAAAGGCTTTAGAGTGATTGTTATGATAAGGACAAAATCAAGAATTGATATGCTAAGGGTGGATAGATCAATTGTTGATTACTCAACATTGATGAACAACAAATATTAAGATAAGGTTCAATAGAGATGATAAGGATTGATATGGAAAGAAAGACATGTGGTGAATGATCTTGAATTGGTTTCCTTCCTACTCCATATAAATAAAGTGTTAAGGTTAAGTATTACCATGATACTCATGGTAGAAATATATAAGATTAAGATAGGTCAAGATTTAGTTATTAAATTCTAGTTACTTGTGTGGTATCCTCAACTTAGTATTCATGAGTTGTTGTAATGAATATTGTGATATGATCTCTTAAGGATCTGATATTAATCATTAAGCAATGTATTATGGTTTCATCCTATTATATTTGATCTACCTTAGATCAAATCATCTTTACCAAAAATCAGGTTTTTAGTAAAGGTCATATTGAAACCTATCAAAGTCAACTTGATGATCTAGTTCAATTCCATCAAGTTGAGAGAAGCTTCAATCAGTTTGACAAGTTTTATTCAAACGCGTGAAAATTATTCGGATTTTCTATGCATGAATGCAATGCACACATATATGTTCAGCTTATTTCTAAGCCCTAATGCTGGTATGTTACAAACATGTTCATAATATAGATGCTAAACGATTGAAATTGAATGATAATTCTGCATACATGTGGCACCGTCGTCTTGGTTACATTGGAATGAAGCGTATGAAGAAACTCCATTCCGATGGACTTCTTGAATCACTTAATTTTGAATCACTCGAAAGATGCGAAGCATGTCTGATGGGAAAAATGACTAAGACTCCATTCTCTGGAATAATGGAGCGTGCTACGGACTTATTAGAAATCATATACACCGATGTTTGTGGCCCGATGAGTGTGGCATCGCGCGGTGGTTATCGTTATGTTATTACTTTCACATATGGCTTGAGTAGATATGGGTATATCTATTTCATGAAACATAAGTCCGGAACTTTCAAGAAGTTTAAGGAATTTCAAAGTGAAGTAGAGAATCAACATAAGAGAAGATTAAATTTCTATGATCTGATCGTGGAGGTGAGTATCTAATTTACGAGTTTGGCAAGCATTTAAAGAAATGCGCAATACTTTCACAATTGACACCACCGGGAACACCACAACGTAATGGTGTGTACAAACGTCGTAATCGAACTCTCTTAGATATGGTTCGTTCTATGATGTCTTTTTATAGATTTACCATTATCATTTCAGGGTTATGCATTAAAACAGTCACATTCACTTTAAATAGGGCATCATATAAATCCGTTGAAACGACACCATATGAATTATGGTTCGGGAAGAAACCTAAGTAGTTGTTCCTTAAAGTTTGGGATGCAAAGCTTGTGTAAAGAAGTTACAGCCTGACAAGCTCGAACCCAAAGCAGAAAAATATGTCTTCATAGGATAACCTAAAGAAACAATTGGGTATTCCTTCTATCATAGATCCTAAGGCGAAGCGTTGCCAAGAATGGATCCTTTCTGGAGAAGGAATTTCTCTCGAAAGAAGTGACTAGAAGGGAAGTAGAACTCGACGAGTTTGTCGGACGTTCTCTCGGATTTGAGAGTAGCACAACGCCAGAAGATGTTCCTGTGCCGCCTGCACCAATAAGAGAGGAAGCTAATGATAAAGATCATGAAACTTCGAACGTAGTTGCTATGGAACCTCGCAGGTCAACGAGGACTCGTACCACTCCTGATTGGTATGATCCTGTTATGAATGTCATGTTGGTGGACAACACCGACGACCCTGCGACATATGAGGAAGCAATGATGAGCCTAGATTCCAACAAATGATATGAATCCATGAAATCCGAGATTGGATTCATGTACGAAAATCAAGTGTGGACTTTGGTGGACTTACCTGATGTCCGCAAGGCCATCGAGAACAAATGGATTTTCAAGAAGAAAACATATGCTGATGGTAATGTAACCATCTATAAAGCTCGACTTGTCGTGAAAGGGTTCCGACAAATTAAAGGATTTGACTATGAAGAGACTTTCTCACCAGTAGTGAAGCTAAAGTCTATGAGGATTTTGTTAGCAATCTCTGCATATTACGATTATGAGATATGTCAGATGGATGTTAAAATGACGTTCCTCAATGGTGACATTGATGAAGAGTTGTATATGGTACAACCCAAAGGTTATGTCGATCCTAAAGATGCTAACAAGATATGCCAACTTCAACGGTCTATTTATGGATTGAAGCAAGCATCCCGGAGCTGAAATCAATGTTTTGATAAGGTGATCAAAAGCTTTGGATTTATACAAACTTATGGAGAAGCTTGTATTTACAAGAAAGTGAGTGAGAGCTCTGTATCATTCCTAGTAATATATGTGGATGACATATTATTGATTGGGAATGATATAGAACTTCTTCAAAGTGTCAAAGACTATTTGAATAATAGTTTTTCAATGAAGGATCTTTGCGAAGATGCATACATTTTAGGCATCAAGATTTATAGAGATAGATCAAGACTCTTAATAGCGCTTTCACAAAGTACATATTTGGACAAGGTTCTAAAGAGGTTTGGAATGGAAGATAGTAAGACAGGGTTCTTGCCCATGTTGCCCAATACGACCTTGAGTAAAACTCAAAGTCCAGCTACGACAAAAGATAGAGAGAGGATGAGCAAAACTCCCTATGCCTCAGCCATAGGATCTATCATGTATGCCATGTTGTGTACAAGACCAGATACTGCATATTCTATTATTTTGACTAGCATATATCAAAGTGATCCAGGAGTAGATCATTGTATAGCGGTCAAAAATATCATAAAATAATTGAGAAGGACTAAGGATATGGTTCTTTATTATGGAGGTGATGAACAACTCGTTGTAAACGGTTACACCAATGCTAGTTGGAACACCGATTCAGATGACTCTAAGTCCCAATATGGATACATATTAACTTTGAATGGTGCAGCAGTGAGCTAGAGGAGTGCTAAGCAAAGCGTTGTGGACAGATCTTCAACTGAATAGGAATACATAGAGACTTTGGAGGCTTCACAAGAAACAATATGGATGAAGTTCATTGTGGAGCTTGGTGTGGTTCCTAGTGCGTTGGACTCAATGGCCATCTACTGTGACAACATGGGTGCCATATCCAATGCATAGGAGCCAAGGTCACACAAGAAGCTAAAGCATATCAAGCTACGTTTTCATGCTATTCGCGAGCATGTCCAATATGGTGACATAAAGATTTGCAAAGTACTCACATATCTGAATGTGGCAGATCCTTTGACTAAACCTCTCCCTAGGGCAAAACATGACCAACACCAGAACGATATGGGTGTTAGGTACATCACAATGAAATAAAGATTATTGACTCTAGTACAAGTGGGAGACTGTTGGAGATATGACCAAGAGGCAATAATAAAATGGTTATTATTATATCTTTGTGTTTATGATAAATTTTTACATCCCATGCTATAATTGTATTAACCGGAAACATTAATATTTGTGTGTTTTGTAAACATAAAAGAAGTCCCTAGTAAGCCTTGATACGTCAGAAACGTATCTATAATTTTTGATGCTCCATGCTTGTTTAGTATCTACTTTGCTTTGCTTTGTCTACACTTTGAGGTGCTTTTTACATGTTTTCTGGTACTAACCTATTAACAAGTTGCCACAGTGCCAGTTGCCTGTTTTCTGCTGTTTTTGGTTCCAGAAAAGCTAGTAAGGAAATATTCTCGAAATTGGACGGGACAAACGTCAAAGTCAATAACTTTCCGTGGGGAACAAGAAGTCCAAAGGGGAGACGAAGAAGTGGGTCAGGGCGCCCACACACCCCTAGGCGCGGTTGGGCCTTGCCCCACGCCTAGGCAAGGTGTGGGGCCCCTGGCCGCCTCCTCGGCCTCCCCCTTCGCCTATAAGAAGCCCCCGATGCCTAAACCCTAAGCACCTGATCAATATTCCACGAAACCTTCTGTAGCCGCCGCCACCATCGTTCCTAGATCAGGGGGATCTGAAGTTCTTCCCGGCACCCTGCCGGAGGGGAGATCATCCCGGAGGCCTTCTCTCCGGTATGATGCGTGAGTAGTTCCACCTTGGACTATGGGTCCATGTAGTAGCTAGATGGTTGTATCTCCTCCTTTGTGCTTCCATGTATAGATCTTGTGAGCTCCGTTCATGACCAAGATCTAATATATTTGTAATCATGCATGTTGTGTTTGCGGGGATCCGATGGATATTGAGATTATTATGTTTGTTTGATTAATGGTTTTGTCTTTATGATTGTATCTTGTCTGTGTTGTTTGTGATCTTGCATGCTCTCCGTTGTTAGTAGCTATCTTGGCCAAATAGTTGCTAGTGACTCCAAGAGGGGGTATTTATGCTCGATAGTGGGTTCATGCCTCTAGTTTTTAAGGGAAGTGACAGAAATCTCTTCGGTTGTAGATGTGCTATTGCTACTAGGGAGAAAACAACGGTCTCTTGTTCATGGAACATGTGGACTGTTTACCTTACACACTTTGCTTAAAGCAGTTGTCTGTTGCTTGCAACTTAATACTCGAGGGGGTTCGGATGATAACCTGAAGGTGGACTTCTAGTCATATATGCAGTTGGATGGCGGTCTATGTATATTGCTGTATTGCCCAATCGAATCTCATAGGATCTTTCTGACTAGTAATTGCATTGTTATGCCTTGCTCAGTTCCTGTCAATTGCCCCGCTGTAATTTGTTTACCCTTCATGCCATGTTGTTTATCTAAGGAGAGCACCTGTAGTGAACTATGGACCCCGGTCCAATCTTTACCATTGATACATCTTCCACCGTTACCTGTTTACTTGCTGCAAACCATTACCTTCCATACCATACGTTTAATCCTTTGTTACAGCAACTAGTGAGATTGACAACCTCACTGTTAGTTGGGGCAAAGTCTTGAGTTTATGTTGTGCAGGTTTCCACGTTGCTTGCAACACCTGTGTGACGTTTCCTTCCTCCTACTGGTTCGATAACCTCGGTTTCTTACTGAGGGAAAACTTGCTGCTATGCTGCTTCACACCTTGCTCTTGGGGTTCCCAACAGGCTCCACCGTAACTGAGCCATCAAACCTCTTTGAACTAGCTTGTTGATTAATAGATGGTCATGGTTTCCTGATCATGTACAATAGATGTTATTAATAATAATGTAAGGTTCCCAACCTTTAATAAGGTAGAGATCCCTGTGTTTATAATGCTAGTCCCTGGATCAATACCTAGCATCCACAGTTAAGATGTAATATCAAGAAACAAAGGTCATAATACAACTTTATAACCAGGAATAAAATAATTCATTACATCTTACATAGCTCATTTGGCTATCACATTACATTGTAGTAGAATATCTATAAGCATGGGGTCCTTCATCTTCAAAGTGCCACAGGCAGTCATGTTGGTTGTAGACTGGTAATCCTAATCAATAAACTCCACTAACATCAAACAAACCTGCAACATAATAAGTTGCAGCCACAAAGGTCAATACATTTGAATTGTATTGGCAAGTTTCACTACTATGTAGAAATAAGTGGATCCTATCATTTACATGCATATTTGGCTAAGTAGGGTTTAGGCTCTTTTGCAGAAAGCAATATAGTTTTATCCTATCTTTTCAAAATAGTTTTTGATCTTTGTCAAATCTTTTTGAACTTCTTGGAAAACTCCAAGTGCTTCAAATCCCTTGTTGTCACCCTCAAGATTTAACTTTGAGAAATTGGAATGTCGAGATCTTCCATAGCTTCAGGCCTTAGTTGCTCAGTATTGTCCATAACCGGGGACACGGCTAAGTACTTAGAATTTGATCTTCTGCAGAAGTTGTACACTTTACCCACATGACACAATCTCATCTTGATGCCACTAGTGGCCGCTAGATAAGTACTCACCAAGATGGAGTACTGGCAGATTGAGAATGTGACAAAGTCTTTACATAGAAGTCCTCCCAATACACAATACTAGCTTGTCATCCAGGCACCAATGTAGGGTTTCAAGTTCCCTTACACAATCCTAGTTAACCTGATGATGCCAATGCATGGGTCTTCCACTATGTAGTTGACTAAGCCAGAGCCCATTTAGCATGTGGCTGTACACGGAAGCCACTGTACGAGAAACATGTTCAATCTCTATGTCCCTGGGTGGTTTTCTTCTAGTGCACAACAAAGAGATTGCCATATAAACATGGTTCCTTTTGTTGCCACCTTGTCCAAAACTTGAGTATCCTTGTCCACCCAGGTGGTTCATTGAGTACTTGTTTTATTATATAAAACATAAGTCTTTTTAACTCTTCATATAATCATATCATGTTTCCCATCCCAATATATAGCAGGGCTAAGCATGCTACAACTACATTGTTTCCACTAAGGGAGATATAAGGGTATCCTATTAGGATTTAGCATAGCATAAAATATAGAAATCCTTATCATGCATGTTTCAAAAATCCACTAAGTGTAATGAAAATAATAGGACTTGGATGATAGTGTCACTTGCCTTTTTAGTAGGGAATGTTGGTTCACTTCTTGATCTTGCAAATATCACACTCTTCTAATTCCACTACAATTCAATCAAGCAAACACAATTCAACTAGCATTCCAACCAATATTCAAACAATTTATCACACATAAAATAATAGAAACAAGGTCATGCATGCAAGCATGCAAAAGATAGTTTTATTTGCAAAAGTGGTTTCTACTAATCGTTAAACATTATAAAGTTCTAAAGTGGTCATTTACTAAAGTGGTGAAACCATTTGCAAAAGGTTTTATCTATAAACCATTTTTAAATCAAATCAATATTTTATGTGGTTGAAAATGTTTTTAGCAAAGCAATAATTTTATATTGTTCACCAAATAAGTTTTTAATTCAAAAAACTTGGTGTTTAGGGTCAGAAGGTTTGAATCAAATCATTTCCCAAAGGTTTCACTCAAAAATCATTTCTGAAACAAAAACAATATTTTTATTTGACTAGAAATGAGCTAATTCAATTATTCATTCCTAAACTTCACAAAATAAATTTTTAAATCCATAAGTTGGTTCCTAAGGTCATTAGGTTCACAACAACCATTTTGCAAAGATTTCACATTAAAATTATATCTAGAACAATTTTTATATTCATAATAAGCCTACACAAGTTTCTGCAAATTCAACCAATTTACCAGAAGCAAAACATTAAACAAAGTGCATGGTTGCAAAGTACATGTTCTGATGATTCCATTGATATAAAATTTGCAAAATTTGGACGTGTAGATTTAAAGTTATGAATTTTACAAGTTTGCATATCAATCAGATTCTAATTCTGTTTTTAAACATAATCCTGTACACGTGGATGTTTCCTATTGGTTGGTACCGCTTCGGGTGGATCGAGCTCTCTGGACCGCTGGATTTCATTTAAATCATACGGCGTAGATTGACTGATACCCCTTCGTTAAGTGATCTGTTCCTACGCGTCAGATTGAAACCTAACGGTGCAGAACCATGCGACCAAATAGTGGCGGCGCTGCGCGGCGGCGACTGGCGGAGCACGCTCGGCTGCGGCGGTGCCGGCGGTACAGGACGCAAGAGAGGTAGCGGGGGTGCTCACCGTGCTCGCGAGGTCGAGGTGAAGCTCAAGCTGGCGCTGGCTTGGCGAGGGGCGCTCGGAGCTGCTGGCAATTCCTCGCCGGAGTTTGCAACGGCGACTGGCGGCTCTGGTTGATGACGGGGCGACGCTGCAGTTCACCCCAAGGCAAAACAAAGACACGGTTAGGTGCGGGCGAACGTGGGGTTCACGTGAGCGTCATCGAGAGGTTTCAGGGTGGTCGGAGTTCACCTGGGAAGTTCGCCGGAAGCGGAACAGACTTCGGTGGCGAGTTGTGGTCGACGAAGCCGAGCTTCCAGAGTGCGCGGGAGCTAGCTGGGGCTATGGGCAGACGCGCAAGGGACTGGAGAGCATGCTAGTGTGCAGAGGGAGGCGAGGAGTGGCCGTGGTTCGCCGGATTTTGCTGGAGAAGGTCGCCGGAGCAGCGGCGGTGCAAAGGCGATTCGAGGCAGCCTGGTGGTAGAGAGGAGGCGGTGTTTGAGGGGAAAGAGAGAGCAGAGAGGGGCAAGTAAATATGCGTGGTCATCGGAGTATTTAACACAGGCATTAACTGGTATTCATCGCCGGAATTACTGCCAGAAACAGCGAGGCGACGAGGTCGCGAGGTTGATGACGCCTAGCTGGCGCTGTGGGACCTGCCTATCAGCGAGGGAGAGAGAGAGGGAGTGGGGTCCTGCTGTCTGTGACTCCGCGGGTTTATAATCGCATGAGAAAACGTTTCGCCGTGGGTGAGTTAGTTAGGCTGGCTATTGGGAGCTGGGCCTGTTGGGTTGGGTTTGATTCTTCTCCCTTTTTTTATTCTGTAAGCTTTTTCTTTTTCTATTTGATTTTCTGTTTTGATTTTCAAACAAACAATTCAAACAACAAATGAATTCAAACCTTTGCCAAACTTTGTATTTATTTTAATTCTGATTAACCACATAATCCAAAGACCAAAATAGAATAATTTTTATTCTTTTTTTAGGATCCATTAATAATTAAATAAAATAGACCTTAGTTATTAATTCAAACAGGGTTCAATTTATTTTAAAACTCTATTTGAAATCTAAATAATACCAAAATTATTTCAGTAGGTTTTATTCGAAAATATAAAACACTTGGAAAACTTATTTAAAATAAATTAATAAGTTTTAGTGTTTATTTAAAATGGAAAGCCTTTACTTCAATAAAATTGGGTATTAATAAATCCTCATTATTTTATTTAAATAAAACTTTACTCTTTTTATCAAATAGGAATATTTTATTTCAAAAGCTTGGCCAAGATTTAATTTGGCTCTATAAAATAATTCTTATTTATAATTCTACCTTTTCTTTTGAAAACCAAATCTTTTTATTAAAAGATCCAAAAATAGTGATTCCAAATATTTTAACTTTATTGTTTATTTATCTTTTTAAATCCCTTTAGGATTTTATTTGATCAAAATAGGTTTTGGATGTTTCCCAATTGGAATCAAAAAGTTTCTTATCACCCTAAATTTCAACAAAGTTTTATTTTGTTTATTTAATTTTTCACATTTCAAAATTTGGAAAATTTTGGGATGTGACAGGCTACAACCCTTAAAATAAATCTCGTCCCGAGATTTGGGAAGGCTAAAGGTTACAAGTTGGCTTTAAAGCAACTAGGGTACTACCACCCTTTAAAAATAAAGTCTCATGGGGTTACATTGATGGTTTACTTGACTATGGGTTCAGAACAACACTTGATATCCAGGCAAGGAATCCTTATTTGACTCTTCTGAGTTAACTAGTTCCTGACATCCACTTCTTCTATCTCTTCAAAGTTTCCATCCATGTTGATGTGGTTCACATGTCCTTTTTGGTCACATTGGAGTCATTTCCATTGGCTCTTCTAGCATCCTTGTTCTTTTTCTTCTCAGGACAGTCTGATGCATAGTGTCCAAGTTCCTTGCAGTTATAGCACTGCAACTAGCTAATGTCTTTCTTCCTGAAAGTGTCATGTTGGTTCTGACCAAGGTCATCTCCATTATCAGTATCATTTCCATTATTATCACTTCCATTGTTGTTGTGGTGATACTGATGTGGTTCAGAATCTTCATTGCTCTTTTTGAATGAATGCTTCTTCTTTGATGATCCTGAGTGATTCTTGAGTTTATGCTTCCTCTTTCTGTTCTCAACTTCATTCATCTTGTTTTCCAAAATGGTGGCTTTGTCACAGAGTGATTGATAAGTTGGGACATAGGCAACAGCTAGCTGCAGGTTCAACTCATCATTAAGTCCTTCCAGAAATTTTTCTTTTCTCTTAGCATCTGTGTCAACTTCATCCGGTGCATATCGTGCCAGATTGTTGAATTCTTCAATATACTCAGCTACACTGAGGTGACGCTGTTTCAGATTGTGAAACTCCTTTTTCTTCAAGTACATCACTCCAGGTGAGACGTGAGTTGTTCTGAATCCATCCTCAAAAATAGCCCAAGTTACATCTTCAAGGGGAGTGGTGATCTGAAAGTTGTCCCACCATGTTGCTGCTGGTCCTTCAAGAAGAAATGCTGCAAACCTTACTTTTTCTTCATCAGTGCAGCCAACAGTCACTAAGTCTTTGTTCACTGAACGTAACCATTCATTGGCTTCCATTGGATCATTTGTTCCAGAGAACCTTGCAGGCCTAAGTTTCAGAAACTTGGTGAGCATATCAAGTGCTGGAGGATTATTCTGATTGTTGTTGTTGTTGTTGTTGTTGTTCTGATTCTGTATGAATGTGGTCATCTCCTGCATCAACTGTGTCTGAACTGCCATCATCTGCTGCATCTCAGGAGTGATGTTGTTGTTTTGGTTGGGGTTGGCACGACGAGGAGGAATATGTTGGTTTGATAGGGATAAGTGTTGATGGGTAGGTTTTTAAGAAGTTCTATCACACAACTCAAAACCAACCATGTTCAATCAAACAATCAAGCAATCAACAAGCAACTATTCACTTAACAACTTATGAGATTAACTCATGAGTTGAAGGAAACAACAAGTTTTCTTAAAAATAATAACTTAGTATAGTCATACCTCATAGGTCAATATGATCAATACTCTAACTTGATATCAATGTCTTTGGTAGGCAATCTAATGTCTCTTGGTTTTTCACTTGTAGTTCTTAGTGATGTCTAGGTGAAGTCCTTGGTGAAACTAAATTGAAATCACTTGAAGATGTTGAAGTCATTAGAGTTGATGAAAACTTTTTGCACATGGTGAAATATTTGGCCATGGGGTAGGCTTTACCCATCAAGTTGAAATAGAAGAGATGTAGAGTCAAAACCAAAAGGTTGAGAAAATAGTTTACAAGATTGTTTGTAAATAAGTTTTGGAACAAATACAACTCGTATTTTTCTAAGGGGTTTTGTTCAATCCTAGGGTTACAATCCTACAGGCAACACAGTGCTCTGATACCATCTGTAAGGTTCCCAACCTTTAATAAGGTAGAGATCCCTGTGTTTACAATGCTAGTCCCTGGATCAATAGCTAGCATCCACAGTTAAGATGTAATATCAAGAAACAAAGGTCATAATACAACTTTATAACCAGGAATAAAATAATTCATTACATCTTACATAGCTCATTTGGCTATCACATTACATTGCAGCAGAATATCTATAAGCATGGGGTCCTTCATCTTCAAATTGCCACAGGCAGTCATGTTGGTTGTAGACTTGTAATCCTAATCAATAAACTCCACTAACATCAAACAAACCTGCAACATAATAAGTTGCAGCCACAAAGGTCAATACATTTGAATTGTATTGGCAAGTTTCACTACTATGTAGAAATAAGTGGATCCTATCATTTACATGCATATTTGGCTAAGTAGGGTTTAGGCTCTTTTGCAGAAAGCAATATATTTTTATCCTATCTTTTCAAAATAGTTTTTGATCTTTGTCAAATCTTTTTGAACTTCTTGGAAAACTCCAAGTGCTTCAAATCCCTTGTTGTCACCCTCAAGTTTTAACTTTGAGAAATTGGAATGTCGAGATCTTCCATAGCTTCAGGCCTTAGTTGCTCAGTATTGTCCATAACCGGGGACACGGCTAAGTACTTAGAATTTGATCTTCTGCAGAAGTTGTACACTTTACCCACATGACACAATCTCATCTTGATGCCACTAGTGGCCGCTGGATAAGTACTCACCAAGATGGAGTACTGGCAGATTGAGAATGTGACAAAGTCTTTACATAGAAGTCCTCCCAATACACAATACTAGCTTGTCATCCAGGCACCAATGTAGGGTTTCAAGTTCCCTTACACAATCCTAGTTAACCTGATGATGCCAATGCATGGGTCTTCCACTATGTAGTTGACTAAGCCAGAGCCCATTTAGCATGTGGCTGTACATGGAAGCCACTGTACGAGAAACATGTTCAATCTCTATGTCCCTGGGTGGTTTTCTTCTAGTGCACAACAAAGAGATTGCCATATAAACATGGTTCCTTTTGTTGCCACCTTGTCCAAAACTTGAGTATCCTTGTCCACCCAGGTGGTTCATTGAGTACTTGTTTTATTATATAAAACATAAGTCTTTTTAACTCTTCATATAATCATATCATGTTTCCCATCCCAATATATAGCAGGGCTAAGCATGCTACAACTACATTGTTTCCACTAAGGGAGATATAAGGGTATCCTATTAGGATTTAGCATAGCATAAAATATAGAAATCCTTATCATGCATGTTTCAAAAATCCACTAAGTGTAATGAAAATAATAGGACTTGGATGATAGTGTCACTTGCCTTTTTAGTAGGGAATGTTGGTTCACTTCTTGATCTTGCAAATATCACTAATTCCACTATAATTCAATCAAGCAAACACAATTCAACTAGCATTCCAACCAATATTTAAACAATTTATCACACATAAAATAATAGAAACAAGGTCATGCATGCAAGCATGCAAAAGATAGTTTTATTTGCAAAAGTGGTTTCTACTAAGCTTTAAAAATTATAAAGTTCTAAAGTGGTCATTTACTAAAGTGGTGAAACCATTTGCAAAAGGTTTTATCTATAAACCATTTTTAAATCAAATCAATATTTTATGTGGTTGAAAATGTTTTTAGCAAAGCAATAATTTTATATTGTTCACCAAATATGTTGTTAATTCACAAAACTTGGTGTTTAGGGTCAGAAGGTTTGAATCAAATCATTTCCCAAAGGTTTCACTCAAAAATCATTTCTGAAACAAAAACAATATTTTTATTTGACTAGAAATGAGCTAATTCAATTATTCATTCCTAAACTTCACAAAATACATTTTTAAATCCATAAGTTGGTTCCTAAGGTCAGTAGGTTCACAACAACCATTTTGCAAAGATTTCACATTAAAATTATATCTAGAACAATTTTTATATTCATAATAAGCCTACACAAGTTTCTGCAAATTCAACCATTTTACCAGAAGCAAAACATTAAACAAAGTGCATGGTTGCAAAGTACATGTTCTGCTGATTCCATTGATATAAAATTTGCAAAATTTGGACGTGTAGATTTAAAGTTATGAATTTTACAAGTTTACATATCAATCAGATTCTAATTATGTTTTTAAACATAATCCTGTACACGTGGATGTTTCCTATTGGTTGGTACCGCTTGGGGTGGATCGAGCTCTCTGGACCGCTGGATTTCATTTAAATCATACGACGTAGATTGACTGATACCCCTTCGTTGAGTGATCTGTTCCTACGCGTCGGATTGAAATCTAACGGTGCAGAACCATGCGACCAAATAGTGGCAGCGCTGCGGCGGCGACTGGCGGAGCATGCTCGGCTGTGGCGGTGCCGGCGGTACAGGACGCCAGAGAGGTAGCGGGGGTGCTCACCGTGCTCGCGAGGTCGAGGTGAAGCTCAAGCTGGCGCTGGCTTGGTGAGGGGCGCTCGGAGCTGCTGGCAATTCCTCGCCGGAGTTTGCAACGGCGACTGGCGGCTCTGGTTGACGACGGGGCGACGCTGCAGTTCACCCCAAGGAAAAACAAAGACACGGTTAGGTGCGGGCGAACGTGGGGTTCACGTGAGCGTCATCGAGAGGTTTCGGGGCGGTCGGAGTTCACCTGGGAAGTTCGCCGGAGGCGGAACAGATGGCGGTGGCGAGTTGTGGTCGACGAAGCCGAGCTTCCAGAGTGCGCGGGAGCTAGCTGGGGCTATGGGCAGACACGCAAGGGACTGGAGAGCATGCTAGTGTGCAGAGGGAGGCGAGGGGTGGCCGTGGTTCGCCGGATTTTGCTGGAGAAGGTCGCCGGAGCAGCGGCGGTGCAAAGGCGATTCGAGGTAGCCTGGTGGCAGAGAGGAGGCGGTGTTTAAGGGGAAAGAGAGAGCGGAGAGGGGCGAGTAAATATGTGTGGTCACCAGAGGATTTAACGCAGGCATTAACTGGTATTCATCGCCAGAATTACTGCCAGAAACGGCGAGGCGACGAGGCCGCGAGGTTGATGACGCCTAGCTGGCGCTGTGGGACCTGCCTATCAGCGAGGGAGAGAGAGAGGGAGTGGGGTCCTGCTGTCTGTGACTCCGCGGGTTTATAATCGCGTGAGAAAACGTTTCGCCGTGGGTGAGTTAGTTGGGCTGGCTATTGGGTTGCTGGGCCTCTTGGGTTGGGTTTGATTCTTCTCCCTTTTTTTTATTCTATAAGCTTTTTCTTTTTCTATTTGATTTTCTGTTTTGATTTTCAAACAAACAATTAAAACAACAAATGAATTCAAACCTTTGCCAAAGTTTGTATTTATTTTAATTCTGATTAACCACATAATCCAAAGACCAAAATAGAATAATTTTTATTCTTTTTTTTAGGATCCATTAATAATTAAATAAAATAGACCTTAGTTATTAATTCAAATAGGGTTTAATTTATTTTAAAACTCTATTTGAAATCTAAATAATACCAAAATCATTTCAGTAGGTTTTATTTGAAAATATAAAACACTTGGAAAACTTATTTAAAATAAATTAATAAGTTTCAGTGTTTATTTAAAATGGAAAGCCTTTACTTCAATAAAATTGGGTATTAATAAATCCTCATTATTTTATTTAAATAAACCTTTACTCTTTTTATCAAATAGGAATATTTTATTTCAAAATCTTGGCCAAGATTTAATTTGGCTCTATAAAATAATCCTTATTTATAATTCTACCTTTTCTTTTAAAAACCAAATCTTTTTATTAAAAGATCCAAAAATAGTGATTCGAAATATTTTAACTTTATTGTTTATTTATCTTTTTAAATCCCTTTAGGATTTTATTTTATCAAAATAGGTTTTGGATGTTTCCCAATTGGATCAAAAAGTTTCTTCTCACCCTAAATTTCAACAAAGTTTTATTTTGTTTATTTAATTTTTCACATTTCAAAATTTGGAAAATTTTGGGATGTGACAAATGAAATCATGTTATTAGGAGAATGATATGATGGACACACTCCTATAGTAAGTGTAGCGTAAGATCAAGTCATTTAGATCTACAACCTCCACCACCACACCGTCACGCTGCTGGATTCGCGAGGAGATCTACAACCTCCGCTGCCTGCTGGAACAAGGGATAGGAAGGTCTTCATCGAGTACCGAATGTGTAACCGACTGCAGAAGCGCTGCCGGAACGTGGCACCGGAAGGATAGTATTCGCGATCTTGAGATCAGCAAGTGAACGACTACATCAACCACGACAATCCGATCTTGTTAAACGCTTTGGATATATGAGGGTTAGTACTCTATAAACTCATTGCACCGATATCATAGATTAGATCTTGGCTTTTGTGTGTTCCCGCGATAGAATTTTTTGTTTTCCATGCTGCGAACACCTATACTTACTGTGTAATATGATAGTCTAAATTGGTATGTTCATTATAGACTTAGTAAATTGGAATCATGTTGAAACAAGGACAAAAGATGCGCGCAAACGGGATAAAATACTAAAAATCCTACTCTATTTATGCAAAAAACAATAAGTAAAATTGCTCCAATTTTGGACTCATCACTATGCTCACATCAAGCGACGCCGACGGCCAGCCCCTCGGTTTTTCTATTCTCCTTTAAGTTGATGTATGCAGAGCTACGCCGACGGACCCCCTCGGCATTGCCTTGCACCATCAAATGTCCGTCCAACGGTGGTCGCCGACGCACGATGTGACGCGTGTTCTGCCTACGGCCAGCCTGTGTCGATGGTGTCCCTCGGCGTTGCTCTATCTATGCCAAAGGTTATTCTATGTTGACGGTCCCCTCGGCGTTCCTCATCTATGCCGACGGGATTTTTCCAGCCTTGGACACTATGCAAGCTTTGCCGAGATCTCCGACTATTCTCCCTCGGCGTTTAAACCCTCCTCGGCGTCGTTGTTTGTTCCCATGGTGTACGTTTACCTGCCCTTGTGTCGGAATACAACATCCGTCATGTCATAACAAGGGTACATGCACTAGTGCGAGTTTTCTCAAAGGTGGCACTGTACCAGTGGCGTGCCAAGGAACACGCAACTAGTTTTGCGGATGGTGTGACAGGGCTCCATACATCACTAGTAAAACCCTATCAGTGGTATAAACAAATGCCATCGGTATGTTGGACCAACCAGTCTACGCTAAAGAAAATACTAGTGGCATGCAAAATTTTCGACACACCACAATGGTGTGCTGAAAATCCGGCACGCCACCACTCGTGTTTCCTAGGGCCACTAGTGGGTCTCACATACTTATTGCGTGTGACACTAACTAGTGGCGTGCCAAGAAATCTGACACGCTAGTAAGTTTTTCGCTGGAATATGAATCAAACTAGTGGCGCGGTTCTTTAGGTGAAACACCACTATTGGTGTGGCAAACCACTATTTTCTTGTAGTGCCACTTCACCTACCTCTCTTCTTCCTTCTCACTTTCTTTGTTCCTATTTGGTTCTCTCCTCTCCTGACTCCACACTCTCACATTTTTAATAGCTTGTTTCACTTAATTAGCCCCCCACACCCTCCATTTCCACTCATTCATATAGCTATAGCTTAGCCTCTATTATACTCCCTTTTTTCCAAAATAGATGTCTTAGATGTTTCAAAATTTGGATGAATCTATATACTAAATAATGTCTAGATTTATTTAAATTTTGCCAAATCTAAGACATCTATTTGGAACGAAGGGAATATATAATAATGTATAAAGTATCTCTCCACCCGCTCGATTGACGTGGAATTTTCATTCTTACACTCTTAGGTATATGAACCACCATCTTGTTGTTGTGGTGGATCGAAATAAAATATATGTATGCATGCATGTGATGAAGATCTTGATATGTATTGGTGGTATGCATACAGCCGGCCACTGGTCCGCCACATTGTTGTGTGTATTCGTCACAGTTTGTTGCTCGCCATATTAGACATTGTCGCCAACTCCTCTCTAGTACTCCAGGCCGGCCAGAGTATATTGTATTACTAATATAGAGAAATCTACGAACATGTAATTTGTCAATATTTCTCAGCAACCAAAATAACAAAATAATGACTTCAAAGCGTTAAATTTTGCAGAGGTTGTTGTCGGTGAGAGTAATTGCTATTTAGAGATAAAATGTGAGATGTAAAACATAAATACACAAGAATAAAGCAAAAACATAAGTTTGGAAGAAAAGCCCATCTTGTGGTCAAATTGATTAACTTCAAACACCATGCGCAGAATGAATCCCTTGAACGTCAACACCAAACACACATAAGTGCTTGTTGTAGACTTATTTTGGAGCGTACTTGTGAGAGCATCTCCACTCGCCCTACCAGGAGGCCAATCCGGATGCCGAATTTTGCTCCGGACGCCGAAAATTGGCCCAGTCGCATACCCAAGGACCTGTTTTCGGCTGGATTTAGCCAATTTTGGTCCGGACTACTCAGGCCGAACCCAGGTTTCCGGGTACGCCCTGGGAACGCCGGACTCAGCGAGTTCGTCGAAAAAAAATGAGGCGCCGCGTGGACCCGCCGAGTCAGCGACAGAAGCCGAGTCGTCGTCATCCTCGAAACCACGCGGCGACCGCCGGACATTAACTACCCGTCGCGTCGGCCACGCGTCGCCGATTTACGGCGCCATCGCCGCCGCATCGGCTCCCGCGACGGACCGGCGAGCACTAACTTTTGGCCGTTTCCCCTTTTCCCGCCCTCGCCGCCCACCTCGGCCTTTATAAGCCGTACCCCATCGCCGGAGATCTCCACACTCGCTCACAGCTCCCCCACCCACAAACTCCGGCGAATCCTCTCCCACAGCTTTCCCCTTCCCAGCCATGGCCTCACGGTACCCCGGTGATGGAGCTGAGGCGAACGGCTTCGGCCGGCGCACTCTGCAGGCCTGGGAGGCACGCCTTCTGCACGACGCCGGCTATATGGCGCCGCCGGACATGCGAATGCCTCCCGGCTGGAAGCTGAGTGCCGGCGGCATCCCTGTCCCGCCGGTGCCGACGCCGGAGGAGTTGCCGTACGATGTACAGGAGTACATCAATGGCATGGCCGACCCGGCCGAAGCGGAGAGCGCCGACAACCTGCTCCACTGGGAGCAATTCTTCGCCGAACGCCGCGAGCAGGAGCTCGCCCACCATGAGGGGCCGCCCAACGAGTCGCCGCCAAAGCGCAACAACTCGGCGGGTCGCCGACGTTGGTGGAGCGCACCAGGGCGGACCCTCGAGGCGGTGATGGAGCACATCAACCGCGGGAACACGCCGCGGCTCGGCTTCCCGCGCACACCGATGCCGGCGGCCAGGTCCGGCCGGCGTCCTCCGCCGAACTGGATGCCGAGGAGGATGGCGAGCATGAGCTCGTCCTCCTCCGCCTCGGCGTCCCACTCCTCCGGCTCGGCACCGCTACACGCGCCGACTGCTGTCAAGCGCGAGGCGGAGTCGCCTGTGCGCTCGCCGCCGCGGACGCGCTCGCGCGACATCGTCATCCGCGAGCCACGGGCGACGACGTCTCCAACCGGCTACCTACGCCTCCGCCGCCCCAAGATAGAAAGTTCGGCGCCGGCCGAAGATGCCTCCTTGAAGATGGCGCTGGAGCAGTCGCTCCGCGAGGCCCCACCGCAGACGCCACAACCCCCGTCGGTGGAGCCCTCCTCGCCGAACATCCTGGAGTGGTCCAGGAAGGACTGGGAACTGGCGGAGCGGCAGCGCATCCTCGGCCTGCAGCAGCAGGCCGAGGAGCAGGTCGCCCGTCGTCGGGCGTTGTCTGGGCGTGAGCTCGCCTACCAGGACGCCCCGCTCTACATCCTGGACGACGACGACGTAGGCCCGTCCTACCAGCCCTGGTGCGGCGACCCAGGCTAGGGGAGCTCCCGCCAGAACCAGCCGCCGAGCGACGACGACGACGAGGATGACGGCCGCGCCGACCCCGAATACACGGCGTTCTACAACAACTTCGGCATGTAGGACGGCGAGGGCCCGGCGGCGGTTTTTTTAAGTTTATTATATACTAGTTTAGTTTAAATTTGATGTAATCCGCCTATATTCGCCCAACTTAATGAAATTCGCCCATCTTTGATGAATTTTAGCCAAATGGGACTCGGTCTGAGTACGAGGGTGAGAAAATCTGCGTATCCATATCGAAAAGTAGTTTCGTCCGGTCGAAAAAAGACCAATTTTTGTCCTGGGTTCGGCAACGAGTGGAGATGCTCTGATAGGCTTGGGCTGAGGCTGAGCCGAAGAGTGAAATATGGGACGCGTGTCGAGTCGACGATAAAAGGGCCAGACTCACGAGTCAAACATTCTCATCAGCACCTCTCCCGTTCGATCCACGCCGAGGGCTGGATTGGATGGCTCGGATGCCTCGGCGCAAGTCTGTTGGCCGTAAGCGCGGCATGGTCCGTCCACCATAGATCCCTTCTCTAGATCCGTCCCCGACAATCTTTCAAGCCCCATCCTCTCTCTCCTCTGCCACCGCCACCGGGCTCTCTCTTTTCTCTTTCTTCAAATCGTCTACTCTCGCAATAACGCCTCTCTCTCTCTCTATATGCGCGTGCCTATCTATCGCTGCTGCTTCGCCTTGCTTCTCCTGCTTACTGCGCCATTTTTCCGGAAAAGAACGCCTCCACTCTCTCCCCTCCATCATTGCCACTGCCCAAAACGGCAACCGCCCCACTCTCCATGTGCTCCTCCACCGCTTAAGTCTGACCGCCAGCCATTTACTCGCCCGCCTCCGCTCCTCTCCTGCCTAGCTAGCTAGCTCTCCGCCCATCCATGGCCTTCTTCTTGCACTAGCTCTCTCCATACTTCATACAACCAGCTCGAGTCCATATTGGGGGTTGCGGAGCGCCTATCAATCGTCCGTTCGATATCTCGATGATGGCAATGGCGGCGCCAAGGCCCAAGTCGCCGCCGTCCTCCCCCGACCCTTGTGGCCGCCACCGCCTGCAGCTTGCCGTCGACACGCTTCACCGCGAGATCGGATTCCTCGAGGTAGGTAACCTTGCTCCATCTTCTTCACTCGCATATTGTAAGACCTCACTTCCATACCATTATTTATGTCCCCCATTCCATAAATCGTTGCCCCCCCCCCCCCCCCCCCATCGTCTCTCTTTTTCGATCCCCACCAGAAAAGATTCAAGTGAAAAAAGAAAAGAAATGCAAAACCTACTAGTACTGGATATTGACGAAATTAATACGGGTCAATGAGACTACTACGTGGAGTACGCAGCTAGTCGTCGGAGATCAGGCATTGATACTTTGACACTATTCTGTTAGTAACTTGACACTACTCTCCATTTCTTTAATCTGCTACCTCTGGGCACGTGCGGATCGTACCATCGATTTCCGCGTGTTTTAAGCCAAAGTCTCTGTCTCATTATTCCCTTTGCCTTTTAACGTTGGAGGCTTCTAGTTCTACTAGTAGAGAGGATCCATCCGTTGGATACTCTCCAAAGCACTTCGGTTGTTTTCTGGTACTCCATTTCTTAGCTTAGGGTTTTAGCCAGGGGTTTAGGCGCAAGCCATGGCGCCATAGAGCATAGATCTTGGCTAGCTACCTGTTGACTAATTATTTTATTTTTGTGAGGGTTTGAAACTATTTTTATTCAGTCAATTGTTACTGTTTGACTAAATATCAGGAATGTATCTTGCTCTATTTGGGTTCATAGCACGTGTTTTTACAAACTTTGATCATCAATTTGATCAACAAAATTTAAGATATACACCAGAAAAAGTATATTATTGTGGCACATAACTCCTTTTTAACAATTGGTAGTCATAGCTTATCTTGAAATTAATAGGCACGGCCGGACCTTGTCAGTCCAAAGGGAGGAAGTAGGAATAAGTAGGAATGGATTGAGCTAAAAGAAGGTATTTCAATTAGTATTTGGCATGCACAGTACAATTTTCTAGCCTCTTTTATAAAAATAAATCTATTTCTTACCATTTTTATTTAGAAAATTTAACCCGGTCTGGGTCATGAAAGTTACTTCCAAGTGGCTCTTAAGCCATGCTGTATTTATGATTCAAGCTGCCACAATTTTCTAATTCATCCTCGGCCTGTCCAACCTGTTCATTTGAGCCTTTAAATATTCTTTTATTTATCTTGGAATTTAGAATAAAATAAAAAACCCTATATTATGCTCCATTTTCTTGGTATCAGTCTTTCTACGAGAATTCGAATTTCAATGTTTGTAGTTATGGATAGAAGAGTCATCAAAATCACACTAATGCTACCAATCTGTTGTTATGTAAAACGTGAATTTAGAATCGATCCAATGTTAAGGAGAACAAAAATATGCACCTTTTTTTTTCTGTTCCCAACATTTCAGTCTGTATTAGTATATGATTACGTGGTTAGCAATTGGAGGCCACAGTCAAATCCATGTGATGCTGTTCCCTTTGTATTCACCGATTAGCTTTAAATGCTTAGGATGTTAAAATATCACAGACAACACCTGAAAAGTTGACAGGCTTAGCCTTAGCACATGACCTTTCCCGATTGTATATTACGTACAACTAACACCCTCTTTGAATAAAAAATATTTTCTCTGTCATACTTGAATTAATTCAAGAACATGTTCTTCCCTTGTAGGGCGAAATTAATTCCATTGAAGGGGTGCATGCTGCCTCCAAATGCTGCAAAGAGTAAGTTGCTATGTTTGTTTCTTCAGTTCTTATGGTATCGATCGTTGTTTCCATTTTTTGAAATTTAAGAAGCGACTTAGGCAAAAAAAGTATACACATGAAATCAATACCTACATCTGTGTGTTTCCTCGCCAATGGTTAAAAATCAGTACACACGTATGTAGAACATTATGCAAACTTTGGATAACTGAAAACTACGAATAGTATGTTGTTGGGTCAACCATACATAGGGGCTAGCTAGATCATGTGTGCTAATTAAGCGTGTCATTCAGTGAAAGATTGTGCAAATTTGAGTTATCTTTGTCTTGATGAAAACATGGAGGGGATCGAACGTTGATTTCCCCCCTTTTGATGATTTTGCAGGGTTGATGAGTTTGTAGGAAAGAATGCGGATCCATTCATAACGATGTACGGATTTTCAGGTTGAGAAATTGTCTTGGACTTGACATACAAGATATCATTTTTCTTACTACCTTTCATTCCAAGCAGTTCAGTGAAGAAGGGAAACACCGATCGATCTCACCACATGCCAAAGAAGTTCAGGTAACTATTTTTTTCCTGCACATTTTATTGTTTGTTCCAAAAAAAATGATTGATGCAAATTGTTTGTTCCATTGTTGTCACGGTGTCCGGATGAATGGGTATTTAGACAGTAGACATTGTGTTATATCTGGTGGCAATAGCATGAGCGTCAGGAAAGCATTTTGAAGGTTAAATTACTGCAAACTTTCGCATATGGAGCATCTCCATTTTTGTACTAGTACAAACCTTAACAATTATGAGTAAGCCAGCAAACATCGATTTGACGAGTTGCAGAGTGCAGAGCCATCAACTCGTGGTTAATTATCTGCGTTGGCAGCAACTAGCAAGTGTGGTGTGATCAGTGACTGGCTGTGATGAACAAGTTAACGTCTGTGCCCTGCACCCAGCAGAGCTTCAGGCTGTGACGTGTTTGTGGCTGCACCTTAACAATCATGAATCAATTTGGCGTCCCGCAGAGCCATCAACTCGTGGTTAATTACCTACAGTACGTCGCTAGCTTGTAATCGGGATGATACTATTAGTGGACTGATGAGAAGGGCGTTTTAACGTTTGTGGCTGCAGATCCTGGACGTGTTTGAGCTACCTGTCGTGGATGTGCTGCTGCGGCGGGTGCTCCACCATCCAACAGATGAAGGGGCCGAGCTGCTGCTGCTGCTGTTCCTGTGGGGCGCTGGAAAGGCTGTGCCGTTGCTGCAGCGGCGGCCGGTGCCGCTCCGGGTGCGGGGGCTGTGGCGGCTGCTCCTGCTGCACCACCCCGTGCCGCGCGCCGTGCCCGAGATGCTTGTGTGCCTGCACGTGCTCTCGCCCCAGCTGCTGCTCATCCTGCGCGTGCCCCCCTACCAGCTGCAGCACCGGGTGCTGCGGTGTACCTCGCTGCTGCCTCTGCTCATGAGCCGGGATTGATTTTTTTTATTCTTGTGTGTGCTCTCTTGTTAGTTCAGAGATTCAGGCTCAGCTGGTGTTTTTGACGGGATGATGTATTTGCTGAGTTTTTTTTTAGGAAGCTCGGGCCGTGGATTTGCCTGCCTATAGTACTTGTAGTCGATTTGCATTTGCATTTGCATTTGCATTTGCATTTGCATTTGCATTTGATGATCCGAGTCACTATGGACATGCATGGTTCGGCTTGGTTCCACGCGCTCCTGTCCTCGTGTCTAGCGGGCACGCTGTTGAAGGCATTCAATCCCTTGGTTAGGCCTGCTCGAAACGTCTGGAACACCCGTTTTCAGCGTGCTAACGCCGCTTTTGGTAGCCAGCAGCCGATTCTTGGCCCAGTCCGTGGCACTCTTAGGAGAGAATGCGGACTGGCCAACATTTGCGGTCCATTTGGTAGACTGGGTCACAGGTATTGGATACAAAATTTAGCCTGTTTGGTTGCATGTTTTTTAGTAGATGCAAAAAAGTTGTTTGGTGCTTAGTCAGACTCCTATATTTGCACACAAAAACCGATACACTCACCACATTTAAATATGGTGATTTTACTATAACACATGAACGCAACACGTAAAAACAGAGCATAAAAATTATACTAGCTAGGATGTAGTTCATAACCCAGTGCATCCCATGCCACACGGTAAGTTGTTCACGTCGGGGGTACACAACTCTTACCCAAAAGAGACTAGTTCGAGGTACAACCAGAGCATAGAAACCAGTACTACTAAATGATCGGATGAGCTTATCGCAGGTGGTCAGCTTCTTCGTGTTGTTGAAAGCCTTGAAGAGAGTCACCTTGAAGCACCTCCGCTTGTTCAAGTACTTAAAGGCGAGGACACCACCAACCTACAGCTTGATCTTCAATGCAAACTCCTGCCATCCCTTGAGAAAGTGCATCTTGCCCTCCAACATCAGCTGGACAACGTACTCACGGAAGGAAGGGAGGTCTTGAGGGGAACAGTGCATACCTGCTTCCTTATCCGCAACTGCTTCAGCACCATCGTCTTCATGCAGTCCGGGAGCTGAAGTGCAGTCATGTTCGTGGTCTTGATCTGGATGTAGAAGCAATGAGAGAGATATTCATTATGTGGTGTACAATGGGAGGAGGGCGTCCCTGTTGTTCCTTCTTAACCTTCACTTTCACCAGTAAGCGGTTGAGGTCAGGTCTAGAGGTTGCAGGAGAGATGTCTCGAATAAAGTCCCACAGCAGGAACTGTGTTCATGCATAAGTGTTGGAGATATGCCCAAGAGGAAATAATAAAAGTGTTGCTGAGTTTTATTTTTTGAGGAAGCTTGGGCCGTGGATTTGCCTGCATATAGTACTTGCAATCGATCTTGCATTTGCATTTGCATTTAATGATTTGAGTCACTGCGGACACGCATGGTTCGGCTTGGTTCCACGCGCTCCTGTCCTCGTTTATAGCGGGCACGTTGTTTAAGGCATCCAATCCCTCGGTTAGGCCTGCTCGAAACGCCTGGAACAACCGCTTTCAGCGTGCTAACACGCTTTTGGTAGCCTGCAGCCGATTCTTGGCCCAGTCCATGGCATTATCAGGCGAAAATGAGAATGTGGACTGGCCAACATTTGCGGTCCGTTCGGTAGACTGGGTAACAAGTCTTGGATACAAAATCTAGCCTGTTTGGTTACATGTTCTTTTTAGTAGATGCAAAAAAGTTGTTTGGTGCTTAGTCAGATTCCTATCTTTACACATAAAAACTGATACACTCACCACATTTAAATATGGTGATTTTACTATAACACATGAACACAGCACATAAAAACATAGCATACAAATTATACGAGCTAGGATGTAGTTCATAACCAGGTGATGCACCTGGTAAGTTATTCGCGTCAGCGGTACTCAGTTCTAACCCAAAAGAGACTGGTTCGAGGTACAACAAGAGCATAAAAACTAGTACTACTAAATGATCAGATGAGCTTATCGTAGGTGATCAACTTCTTCGTGTTGTTCAAAGCCTTGAAGAGAGTCACCTTGAAGCACCTCTGGTTTTTCAAGTACTTAAAGGCAAGGACGCCACCAACCTACATCTTGATCTTCAATTCGAACTCCTGCCATCCCTTGAGAAAGTGCATCTTGCCCTCCAACATCTGCAGCTAGACACCGTACTCACAGAAGGAGGAGGTATTGAGGGGCACAATGCATACCTGCTTCCTTATCCGCAGTTGCTTCAGCACAATCGTCTTCATGCATTCCAGGAGATGAAGTACAGTCATGTACGTGGTCTTGATCTAGATGTAGAAGAAATGAGGGAGAGATTCATTGTTGCAGTGTCCAATGGGAGGAAGGCGTCCATGTTGTTCCTTCTTCTTAACCTTCACTTTCGCCAGTAAGCGATTGAGGTTAGGTCTAGCGGTTGAGGGAGAGATGTCTCGGATAAAGTCCTTGTATCACGACGCAGCGGGAACTATGTTCCTGCACCCAGTCCTACTTGGTACCTTGCTGAGCACAACTGATCAGAATACAAGTAAATTGTAATATGCACAAGAAAATTGCAATGGCAGGGTGAAAAACCAACTAGCAATGGCAGTGTGGCAATCTACATTCTACACAAGCAATAGCACAATGGCAAGATACACAATGCACGTATGCCAATAAAACTAGCAATAATTGTACAATGTACACAAGCATTCCAATCTAACAAGCACGGACACAATCTACAAGGAATCCTACCAGCAACAAGTATAGACCGGAAAATAAAACCCTCACCTGTGGTCGAGCGGTCAACAACCTTTTCGCTGGATTGGTTGGTGAAGCCGAGGCGGATCGGGCCATCGCAGCGCCAGCTGGAGCGGTCATCCTGGATGCGACCTCCCAGACGAGACGCTGCCCGCTACTGAAGCCGCTAATCCGACCAGGAAGGCCCATGAAATGGGAGGAAACCCTACTAGAACTGGATCAAACCCTGAGGGGAACGGAAGGTCCTGACTTGGCATGGGACTGAAGGCCAACGACCCCGTCATCTCTCGGCTTGACCCTGGCGCCCCCGTGGTGATGGCCGCCACCCTCAATGCATGGTCGTCCGGGTCAGGGATTGTATCTCCCCAACCGTAGCCACCCTTATGGGCGCCTCGCGAGGCCTACTGGATATCAGCGACGTCCAACTCAGAGAGCGAATGATGGCAAGTTCAACTTGCATTCCCATGCTCGTCAAACCGCGGCGTACTCGCCGACTACACGGTGGATGGCGTAGTGGACGGTGCGCCTGATCTGATTGCTGGGTGTTGTCGTCATGCGGGGTACCACCTTGATGGCAGGGAGGCTCGCCGGAGGCGGCGATGAAGGAGGAGAGGAGGAGACCATCGGTCTCTCTGATGGTACATATATATATATATATATATATATATATATAGAGAGAGAGAGAGAGAGAGAGTAGTGGGTGGTGACAGTAGAGTGAGAAAGTGGGAATGGAGTTGTTCGTGTAGGGCTTCGTAGAATGGAAAACAAAAAATTCTATCGCATGAACACACAAGCCAAGATCTATCTACTAGATTGTAGCAACGAGTCGATAGAGTACTGGCCTCGAAGATCCAAAGCGGTTAACAAGATCGTATTCTCGTGGGTGATGTAGTCGTTCACTTGTCGATCTCAAGATTGCATAGACGATCCTTCCGGCGCCACATTCCAGCAGCTCTCCCACAGTCGGTCACACATACGGTACTCGATGAAGACCTTCCTCTCCCTTGTTCCAGCAGGCGGCAGAGGTTGTAGCTCTCTCCTCACGATTCTGGTAGCACGGCGACGTGGTGTCGGAAGTAGAGGGGAGATCCCGTAGGGCTTCGCCTAAGCTGGTGCGGGTATGGTGGAGTAGAAGAGGTCCTCGACGATCTAGGGTTTAGAGGGCGCCGAGGGGAGGGCGTGGCCTGCGGCTAGGGGCTAGGGTTTAGCCCCCAAGTCAGCTACTCGAGGAGATCCCCTAGGTGGCAGCGGTTTAGAGAGGGGCGGCCAAGCTAGGGTTTGTTGTGATGGGTAAGGGGGCGTCCTACCCCTCCTTTTATAGGTGGGTAGGTGGCAAGGGGGAGGGAGTCACCCCCCAACTCCACTTCATGTGGTCGGCGCAAGGGAGAGGGAGGAATCCTCCCTTAGGTTGGATTCCTTCCCTCTCTCCACTTGGAAACCAAAGTCCCACTTTGACTTTTTCAAACTGCCTTATTTTGACTTTCAAACTAGAGTTTGATTTCTCTCTTCCAAGTGTCCAGCCAAGTGACCTAGGACATGATGCAACCATTTCACTTTGTCATGACACATCCATGTACCCTTCCCCTTCTGGATCGGTGAACCTTCTAGACCCTTCTAGAACACTCTGATGAAAACACCGAAATCATTCCTGAACTCCAGAATCAGATTTCCATATATGAATCTTATTCTGCGGACCATTTCGAATCTCCTCGTGATATCCCAGATCCCATCTAAGACACCAAACTACATTCAGTCTTTTTACTCACTTTCCATATCTACTAAACAACATCGAATCCTTAAGTGTGTCTCCCTACGGTTCATGAATTATGCAGACATGACCGAGACTCTTCTCCGATCAATAACCAATAGAGGAATCTGGAAATTCATATGGATCTCACATATTTCTATGATTACTTTGTGATCGAATGAACCATTTACATACAATACAAATTTCCCTTTGTCTCGCGATACTTTACTTATCCGAGGTTTGATCGTCGGTATCTCTGCATACCTAGTTCAACCTCGTTACTGATAAGTACTCTTTACTCGTTCCTGTGATATGTGATCCCTTGTGAGCCAGTCACATGCTTGCAAGCTAATTGGATGAAATTTCACCGAGAGGGCCTAGAGTATATCTATTCGTCATATGGATGGACAAATCCCACTCTTGATCCATGTGCCTCAACACATACTTTCCGAACACTCAATGCCACCTTTATAACCACCCAGTTACGAAGTGGTGTTTGATGTCATCAAAGCATCCATCCTAATGATATGACCTTGTTGTTAATAACATCTCAATGTTCATGATTAGGAAACCATGATCATATATTAACCAACAAGATAGTTTAACATGAGGCTTTACTAGGGACTCTTTTATGTTTATAAACCATACAAGTATTAATGTTTCTGGATAATACAATTATAGCATGGCATGTAAACATTTATCATACGTACAAAGATATGATAATAACCACTTTATTATTGCCTCTTGGGCATATCTCCAACAGTCTCCCACTTGCACTGGAGACAATAATCTAGCTTCAAAACTTTGTGTATTCAACACCTATGTCTTTCCGGTGTTGTATTTACATGATTGCTAGTGGTCAACTGATCTTCGGATCCGACTCTTTCAGGTCCATGTGTAATTGCATGTCTTTGCGTCTCTACGCATCACTCATTATCTAATGAGATGGCTTTGTAAAAATTTGGTCCTTTCGTGAGACCTTTAGTTCCTTGGGATTAAAACATGTTGATAATATTGTCATACAATATATCTTCATAGTACCATCTCGCTGTGAACCACACCTAGTTTGATAACAAACTACTTAACACAAATGCCCTCTTTTGATGCTATAATAGCAGTCCTATACTTAGCCTTTTGTTGTAGTATCTGTCACAATGTCTTAACTTTGAAAGTCATCCAAATCCATTATGGAACTTACTTTCCATTATATTGTGCCACCCTTAGTTTAGATTGAGATAAACTTAATTTGTACTTTGTGACAAAACTAGTATCAATTTAGTACTTTTACAATGAACTAACCATCTATTTGTCACCTCTAAAAAATTAATATATTCTTAGTTCTTCCAAAAGATCATAAGAATATCTTTACTATCGTCCAATAATCATCTGATGAATCATTCTGGTATATGCTCATAAAATTTAGAGCATAGGACATATCTGGATGTGTACATATCACAATATGATTAAAAATTCTCTTTGTGATTTCATTCATCAAGTATAAAAAATACTCAAATCTTTGTTTCACTTATCAAGTGTCAATACACCTGAGTATTCAATTTAATACTTTCTGTGTGGGAAGAACCTTTCTTGTAATTTCCATAGTGAACTCTTTCAATATCTTTTCTATGTACATTTGGCACAACCATATTGGAATCTCAATCTATCCATATATATATTGATGCCAAACATTCGGATTTTTCCTAAGTCTTCCATCGAGATGAAATTATTAACCTGTGTCAATAAAAGATACATCATTTCCAATCAATAATATGTCTTCCACATAACGTATTAGAAATTTTTCTTAGCGCTCCCACTTAATTTCTTTCAAATGCAAGCATCTTCATCGTCTCCGATGAAATTAAACTCTTTTAACAGTTTCATCACGGTGAAGATTCCAAATCCGCGATGCTTACTTCAACCACTGAGGTTTGCATACTCTTTTAGCATCATTTGAATTAACAAAACCCTTTGGACCATGTCATGTACATGTCCTAGGTAACCATTCTATTAGAAGAAATTGTTTTATTTATTCGACTACCACATAACTAAATTATATGTAGTGGTTGCTACATTAATCCGTCTAGACTAAATATTGCTATGAAAGATCAAATCTTGTCATAGTCAACCTTTGAACATTGCCGTGAACTCTTTCCTGACATGTCGACTATTTCATAGATGTGAAACATCCATGTCTATTTCTTTATAGATGCAACCATGACTGTAAGGTTTTACACCTTCTAGAGGGTCTTCCAAGTTCAAAGCTTGATTTCTCATGTATGAAACTATCACAGATTTTATGGCTTAAAGCCATCTGACGGATTCAGGGCCCATCATCGCTTCTTTGCATATAGTCGGTTCATCATTGTCAAACAACAATGATTTACTCTCAAATCTTAGTATTTGATTGTTTACCTGACCTCCTTGGTTAAATATGAACTTAGACCTCCGTGACCACAAAATTTGAGACACGTGAGCCTTGAGAATAGTTGATGCCTCCGGGATACTTTCTGGTTCTGCGCAACTCAGCACATATAGCTAAGGTTCTTTTAACCTTATGAAAGTTCTATTGTCCTCCCACTTAACTTTTTGATAAAAATTCCTTCTTAAGAAACTTAACATTCTAAGCGACAAACACTTTTGTCTTTGGTGTTATGGAGGAATACTCAACAGTTATTCAAAATAACATACAAAGACATGTTTATCCGACTTTGGTTGCAAACATCTTACTTATGCATAGCATAACAATGTTTAAGAAAGGACAACTTGGGTTTTACCCCAAACCACAACTTTATATGGTGTCATTTCAACATATCATGATGGAGCTCTTTTCAGTGAAAAAGCGGTAGTCTCTAAAGCTTTAATCTTTAAAATATAATTGCAATTTTATAAATTATACCTTTGATCTTACCATGTTAAACAAGGTTTCATTACATATCTTGAGAACTCCATACTCTTATGGTGTTTCGGGAAATGCAAATCCATGGAACAATTCCTAGAATCTTAGGTGTTTTGCTAAACTTTGTAACTTAAAATATCTTTCTTTATGATCGAATCATAAACTCTTTATTTTCTTGTTACAATGATTTTCCACTTCATCTTGAAAGTCTTTGAACTTTTTCAAATGTTTCATACTTAATCCTTATTTAAGTAAATATACATATATTCACTCAAATTTTTGGAGAAAGCATATGAAGTTGAAATCCATCGCTCTCGACTACACATAATGAGCTTCATACATCTATATATATAAGTTCCAATAAGCTAGTCATTCGTTCACTTTTGGCCTATGAACAGAGTTTTAATTATCACTAGGAAAGTTTCATAAGCGTCATTTGATCGAAATCAAAATACTACAAAATTCCATCCACATGGATTTTCATGTTTTCTTTCCACTATAATTTAAACGGCGATGCCACTTCTTAAGTGATCTTTCAATCAATTGTCTTTCGACATTTTTATCATCCATCTTTCGTGGAATACGAAAATTATTTGAACAACCTTTTGTTATCATAATACCTGATAAAACAAATCTTGAAGGCAAGCTTTGATATTAACGAGCAACACAACAACCCTTTATTTGTTCTCGATAACATCATCACATATTCTTTTGATATTTACTTAGGCCATTGTAGTTCATGAATTGTGTTGTTTTGTATGACGATTCACACCAACAAATTCAGTATCCAATACTCAAGAACTATATTGTTTAACAAGCAAAGAATACAGCCATAACACATATATCCTCTATATACCTAAGCTAAACAATTCTAGTATTATCTTTTCTGCCAAATATTTCTCAGATTTCTCTTTCAACATTTCTTTATCCTTTCAAAAGAATCTATCAACATCAACAGTGGCGCCATACTCATGACACATAGTCCAAAGCATGTATAGTTAAATACCAATGTCTTTGGACTTGCACTTTGAAGTATATCACCATCATCAAATTCTTGGTTTTCTTTCAAATTATATTCTTTAGTAATCTTTTAGTGTAGTAAAACATTTTACCTACACCTTATATTCATCCTTATCATGGAACTATTCATGATCAATCCATTTTGGCTTATAATGGTGAATCGCGAGTATAATGTTGCTCTCCAAAACCTTTTGGAGGATTAGGACAACTAGTGTCTCCAACCTTTTGTAAATTCTCATCTAATATGAGAACATAAATCTTGCCATATTATACTCCATCATGTTGCAACCAAAACATTGTTTCAGATATCCCAATATCTTCCACACATGATGGTTTCTAAAAAACTCTTTCAGCTCCTAGATAACCTTGATATTAAAACAATCAAGAATCATGGAGACAAGCATGATACTTTTATACTAACACTGGAATTGTTACTCTTGATTTAATATCAATTATTAAACTTCATGGAGTAAATGGAACTTACTGAAAGTTTGCAATAGAACTTTTAAACTTTAGATTAACACTTCAAAAACAATACGATACTAGTTCGTAAAGTAACCAACCAGAATTCTATAGTTCTATTATCTCAATTATAACTAAGAGTAAGGTGGTAAACGGATGCCAATTACTATAACAACTATGCAAATTCACTTTGATTAAATTTATGATAAATAGTGTTCAAATTTTAATCATATCACTGTTGAACTCCCACTCAAAACAACATCCCTCGCATTGTTTTAGTGATCACATGAACCAAATGCACTACACCAAGTCCGATTATCACGAAAGATGATGTAGTTTCAAAGGCGAACAATCAACATGTTCATCATATCATCTATATGACTCATGCTTTACCTTTCGGTATTTCGTGTTCCGAGACCATGTCTATACATGCTAGGCTCGTCAAGATTAACTTAGTTTCTGCATGAGCAAATCTGGCTTGCTCCCGTTGTATGCACACGTTGAATCTAGCACACCCGATCATCACGTGGTGCTTCAAAATAACGATTCTTGGTAACGGTGCTAACTAAGGACGAACACTTTATTACTTGATATTTTGTTAGAGGGATCATCTTATAATGCTAACGTCGTGATCTAAGCAATACAAGATGCATGAAAGGATTAACATCACATGTAATTCATAATATGTGATATGATATGGCCTTTCTTCTTGTGCTTCTGATCTCCATCTTCAAGCACGTTAATGATCTCCATCATCACTGACGTGGTGTCAAGGTCAATGGCACCGCTCCATGGTTGTCGTCTACCAGCATCAACTATTACAACTACTTTGAATAATAGACACGCAGGTCTTAAAGAAATTAAAAGAGAACCATAAGGCTCCTGCTGGTTGCCGACTTACAATAAGGATCATTGCATGCATCATATATAATCACAATCATGGCCATATGACATCACACTACACCCCTGCAAAACAAAGTTAGACGCCTCTAATTTTCTTTGCATGTTTTACTGTCACATCCCAAAATTTTCCAAATTTTGAAATGTGAAAAATAAATAAACAAAATAAACAATTGTTGAAATTTAGGGTGAGAAGAAACTTTTTGATTCCAATTGGAAACATCAAAACCTATTTTGATCAAATAAAATCCTAAAGGGATTTAAAAAGATAAACAAATAATAAATAAAGTTATAATAGTTGGAATCACCAAGTTTGGATTTATAAATAAAAAGATATGGATTTTATAAGGTAAAGAAAGAAATATTAAATGAGGAATATTTAAAGGCCAAATTAAATCTTAGCCAAATCCATAAATGGATTGAGTTTAATCCAAATCCAAATGAAATAATGGGACCAAAGAAATCTTCCAAGTGAAATTTATGGAATTAAAACCATATTTAATTTCATTGGAATAAAGACAAATACCCAATTTAAATGGTTAATAAATCATATTAAAAATATTCCAAATAATTCAAAGTGAATTATTTGACACCCTAATAAATAAATAAAACCTACTGAAAAGGTATTGTGAAAAATTGAAATTTAAATAAGGGATGAAAATATATTTGATCTTAATTGGATTTAAAACAGGGGCCTACTTTAAATAATTAATATACCCTAAAAAGAATAAAAATATTGTTCTAAATTTGACTTTAGATTGTATTATTAAACAGTATTAAAATTTACACAAAGTTTGGTGATGGTTTGAATTCAAATAGAGTTTGAATTATTTGAATGAAAATCAAAACAGAAATTCAAAATAGAAAAAGGAAAAACATTCTGTACAAAAAAAAGAGAAACGAAGCAGCCCAGCCAGCAGGCCCAACCCAGCCCAACAGCTAGCCCACCAGCTCTCCCCCTCTCGCGAACCATTTTCACCTAGTAGCTTACCCGCCCAGTCATTGACGCAGAGACCCCACACGTGAATGCTCACCTCACTGAAGAACGGGACCCACAGCCACCTCATCGTCATCAACCTCGCTCGACCGTTCTTCCCCTCGTGCACCGCCGTTTCTGCTTTGATTTCGCCGCGTTAATTTGCATCAACGCCGCAGTAATTCTTCACCGTGACCACGCACACTTAAGCGCCTTTCTCTCCTCCTTCTTTCACCCCAGACACTACTCCCTCTCTGCCCCTAGGCTGCCCGAATCGCTCGCGGCAACGCCACTGACTCCGGCAAGCCTTTTGGCAAATTTCGACGAATCGCAACCACCCCACTGCCTCTAGCCACCACGAGCTTACTCCCCTCTTTTGTGCGCATCTGCTAGTGTGTCCCACTCACCCGCGCGCATTCCCTAGGCTCGGCAACGACCAAGACCCGAGAGCGCCGCCTCCTGCCTCGACTCCGGCGAGATCCCCCAGTGAGCAGAGACCGCCCCTGTCCCTCCCGTTGATGCTCCTATGATCTACACACTCACCCGTGTCTAACCATACCTTTATCTTGCCTTCGTGTGGCCTGCAGCCTCGCCAACAACGACAACCAGAAGCACCTGGCACCGCCACTGACTCCGACGAGCAATTGTCGCTGCTCCGGTGCGCCCCTCGACAAGCTGACCACACCTTGAGCTTCGCCGCACTCCTGCGAGCACGATGAGCATCCTCTCCCTCCCTCACGCGACCTAGTCCCTCGGCAACGACTCCGTCCGAGCGTGCGCCGCCGCCAGCCACTGCCAGCGCCGCCAGTCCATGGTCGGATGCGCTATGTCCATTGGATCTTGATCTAGTGGCTCAGATTAGATTTAAACAAAGGGGTACGCGTCCATCTGTGCCATGCGGTTTAAGTGAGATCCTGCGGCTAGGGTTGATCGATCCTCACGAACCGTTTTCAGCCAGTAGGAATGAGCCATGTGGACAGGGTTTGATTTAAAACAGAAATTAGGATCTATTAGATTTGCAAACTTGCAAAATTCATAACTTTAATTCTACACGTCCAAATTTTGCAAATTTTATATCACTGGAATCAGCAGGACAAGTACTTTGCAACCGTGCACTTTGTTTAATGTTTTGCTTCTGGAAAATTGGTTGAAATTGCAGAAACTTGTGTAGGCATAATTTGAATATAAAATTTGTTCTAGATATATTTTTAAGGTGAAATCTTTGCTAAATGGTTTGTTTTTAACCTACTGACCATAGAAACCAACTTTTTGGCTTAGAAACATATTTCGTGAGACTAAGGAATAAATCCTTGATTTAAACCATTTCTAGCTAAATAAAATTATTGAATATGGTTTAGAAATTATTTTTGAGTAAACCTTTAGGAAATGATGTGATTTAAACCTTCTGACCCTAAGCACCAAGTTTTGATATTCAAAAATATATTTGGCAAACACTAGAAAATCTTCCTAGATTTAAAATCATTTCTAGCAAAACAAAAGGATTTAAAATGGCCATTTTCACCAAGTTGAGTTTAAATGGTTTTACCACTTTTGTAAATGACCAATATGAGCTTTAAAATGTTTAGAGCCTAGTAGAAACCACTTTTCTAAATAAAACCATCTTTTGCATGTTTGCATGCATTGCCTTGTTTCTATTATTTTATGTGTGGTGAATTGTTTGAATGCTAGTTGAATATGTGTTTGCTTGATTGAATTGTGGTGAAGTTAGAAGAGTGTGATATTTGCAAGATCAAGAAGTGAACCAACACTCTCTACTAAAAAGGCAAGTGACACTATCATCCATGTCCTACTATTTTGACTACTCTTAGTGATATTTTTGTAGTATGCATGATAGGGCTATTATATTACTATGCTATGCTATGTCCTATTAGGAAATCCATTTTCCTAGTGAAAACCTCATAGTTCTAGTATGCTTAGCCATGCTATAGACTTGGGATGGAATACATGATATGATTATATGAAGTGCTGGAAAAATATATGTTTTATATAATAAAACAAGTACTCACTAAACCACCTGGGTGGAATGAGGATACACAATTTTCGACAAGGTGGCAACAATGGGAACCATGTTTATATGGATATCTTTTTGTATGTGCACTAGAAGAAAACCACCCAGGGACTTAGAGATTGATCATGTTTCTCGTACAGTGGCTTCCGTGTACAGCCACATGCTAAATGGGCTCTGGCTTAGTCAACTACATAGTAGAAGACCCATGCATTGGCATCTTCAGGTTAACTAGAATTGTGTATGGGAAATATATCCCTACATTGGTTCCTGGTTGACAAGCTAGCATTGTGTATTGGGAGGACTTCTATGGAAAGACTTTGTCACATTCTCGATCTGCCAGTACTCCATTTTGGTGAGTACTTATCCAGCGGCCACTGGTGGCATCAAGACGAGATTGTGTCATGTGGGTAAAGTGTACAACTTCTGCAGAAGATCAAATTCTAAGTACTTAGCCGTGTCCCCGGTTATGGACAACTCTGAGCAACTAAGGCCTGAAGCTATGGAAGGTCTCGACACTCCAATTTCTCAAAGTAAAACTTGATGGTGACAACAAGGGATTAGAAGCACTTGGAGTTTTCCAAGGAGTTCAGAAAGATTTGACAAAAGATCAAAACTATTTTGAAAACATAGGATAAAACTATATTGCTTTCTGCAAATGAGCCTAAACCCTACTTAGCCAAATATGCATGTAATGATAGGATCCACTTATTTCTACATAGTAGTGAAACTTGCCAATACAATTCAAATGTATTGACCCTTGTGGCTGCAACTTATTATGTTGCAGGTTTGTTTGATGTTAGTGAAGTGTGTTGAATAGGATTACAAGTCTACAACCAACATGATTGCCTGTGGCACTTTGAAGATGAAGGAATCCATGCTGTATAGATATTCTGCTGCATTGAAATGTGATAACCAAATGAGCTATGTAAGATGTAATAAATTATTTTATTCCTGGTTATAAAGTTGTATTGTGACCTTTGTTTCTTGATATTACATCTTAACCGTGGATGCTAGCTATTGATCCAGCGACTAGCATTGTAAACACAGGGATCTCTACCTTATTGAAGGTTGGGACCTTTACATTTACGTTGTTTGGGGCTTTCGAACAAGAATCGTTCTAACTTACGAACAAGAACCACAATGTTGATACTAGTATTTGTCAATCACCCGTTGTAAATTGAATCTTCACTATGTTGGGAGAGACAGACACCTGCAAGTCTACTTATGCAATACAAGTTGCATGTTGAGCATGGAGCAAGTTGATACATCGGAAATGTATCTATAATTTTTGATGCTCCATGCTTGTTTAGTATCTACTTTGCTTTGATTTTTCTACACTTTGAGGTGTTTTTATATATTTTCTGGAAATAACCTATTAACTAGTTACCACAGTGCCAGTTGCCTATTTTCTTATGTTTTTGGTTCCAGAAAAGCAGAAAATCAATATTCTCGAAATTGGACGGGACAAAAGCCAAAGTCAATATTTTACCATGCGGGACACGAAGCCAGAATATGAGACGGAGAGGCGAATCAGGGCGGCCGCACCCCTAGGCACGGGTGGGCCCACCCCGCGCCTGGGTAGGGTGTGGCCCCCCTAGCCGCCTCCCAGCCTGGCCTCTTCGCCTATAAGAAGCCCCCGATGCAGAAACCCTAGGCACCTAGATCGGGGGGATCTGAAGTTCTTCCCGGCACCCTGCCGGAGGGGAGATCATCCCGGGGGCCTTCTCTCCGGTATGAAACGTGAGTAGTTCTACCTTGGACTATGGGTCCATGTAGTAGCTAGATGGTTGTATCTCCTCCTTTGTGCTTTCATGTATAGATCTTGTGAGCTCCGTTCATGATCAAGATCTAATCTATTTGTAATCATGCATGTTGTGTTTACGGGGATCCGATGGATATTGAGATTACTATGTCAGATTGATTAATGGTTTTTTCTTTATGATTCTATCATGTCTGTGTTGTTTGTGATCTTGCATGCTCTCCGTTGTTAGTAGCTATCTTGGACAAGTAGTTGCTAGTGACTCCAAGAGGGTGTATTTTTGCTCGATAGTGGGTTCATGCCTCTAGTTTCCAAGGGAAGTGACGGAAATCTCTTCGGTTGTAGATGTGTTGTTGCCACTAGGGAGAAAACAACGGTCTCTTGTTCATATAACAAGTGGATTGTTTACCTTAAACACTTTTCTTAAAGCAGTTGTCTGTTGCTTGCAACTTAATACTGGAGGGGGTTCGGATGATAACCTGAAGGTGGACTTCTACTCATAGATGCAGTTGGATGGCGGTCTATGTATATTGTTGTATTGCCCAATCGAATCTCATAGGATCTTTTTGTCTGGTATTGCATTGTTATGCCTTGCTCAGTTCCTGTCAATTGCCCTGCTATAATTTGTTTACCCTTCATGCCATGTTCTTTATCTAAGGAGAGCACCTCTAGTGAACTATGGACCCCGATCCAATCTTTATAATTGACACATCTTCCACTGTTACTTGTTTACTTGCTGCAAACCATTACCTTCCACACAATACGTTTAATCCTTTGTTACATCAACCGGTGAGATTGACAACCTCACTGTTAGTTGGGGCAAAGTCTTGAGTTTGTGTTGTGCAGGTCTCTGCGTTGCTTGCAACACCTGTGTGACGTTTCCTTCTTCCTACTGGTTCGATAACCTCGGTTTCTTACTGAGGGAAGACTTGATGCTGTGCTGCTTCACACCTTGCTCTTGGGGTTCCCAACAGGCTCCACATCAACCGAGCCATCACAAGTCTCATGAACGATGTCATATAAGGTTAGCCCGTGCCGCTTCATCCCACCATCCCGCAAGATGCAAATTACACAAGAATCAATCAAAAACAAAAGCATCAACACCCATAATGACCATTGTGTTCTACTCGTGCAACATATCTACTCATAGACACGGCTCTGATGCCACTGTAGGGGTTCGTAGCATGGAAAACAAAAAAAATTCTATCACATGAACACACACAATCCAAGATCTATCTTCTAGATTGTAGCAACGAGTCGATAGAGTACTAACCCTCAAAGATCCAAAGCGGTTAACACAATCGAATTCTCGTGGGTGATGTAATCGTTCACTTGCCGATCTCAAGATCATGTAGACAATCCTTCCGGTGCCGCGTTCCGGCAGCGCTCCCGCAGTCGGTCACACGTACGGTACTCGATGAATACCTTCCTCTCCCTTGTTCCAGAAGGAAACGGAGGTTATAGCTCTCTCCTCGCGATTCCGGCAGCACGACGGTGTGGTGTCGGAAGTAGAGGGGAGATCCCGCAGGGCTTTTGAAAGGACTATATTTTCCCGTGCTATTTTGGTGATGATGACAATCCCACTTGTGATCTAACCGTGTGCTTGAGTTTCAGGTTAATTGCTTTTGATGATTTGTATGAAGTTTGTGGACGCTCTCTTTGGGATCTCGTGAGGACGGTGGTCTTTTGTTTTTTCTATTTTCTCTCATTTTATTGCTTTAGATCTCCGTACTATCAAGAGGGGGTCCACCTCGGAAGGCTGTGGGGAATCATCTGTTTTTGCACAAACCATATATGCACCGCCACAGCTATCCTACTCATTTGAGAGAGAGCGAGGTTCTGATCTGTTGGTACTTTTTTTGTCTGATCGGAACTTCCGGCCAGGCGCCGGAAGTTCTGCTCAGGGCTCTCTGTGGGTGGATCTGGGACTATGTTCCGATCCAACTTCCGATGGAACTTCTGGCCAGCTCCCATAACCTACTGTATTGGTATGTTCTATTTGCTGGAACTTCCACCGGGAGTTGCAGCAGAAGTTCCAGTCAGGAATTTTTGTCGCTTCTTCCACTGAGACCCTGAGCGGAACTTCCGCCCAGGCGCCGGAACTTTGGGTTAGACAATGTTTGCGACCCAGTTGTTCCGCCCCTTGTTCCGCTCCAAGTTCCGCTCAGGCTTAGTACACTTCTGTTTGGAAGTGTTCTATTTGACGGAACTTGGGCCGGAACTTGCATGGGAAGTTTCACCGGAACTTCTGGTCGTTCCGACCGAAACTTCCGGTCAGGCTTTTGGAGCGTGCATTAACGGCCAGATTACCGTTGGTTCCTCGATGGGCAGAATTTCTGGCCTCTCGCCGGAACTTCCGGCGGGGTCGCGAACTGTCTACCGGTTCAGTTTAGAGGGAGCTTATTTAAGGCGCCCTCCTTCTTCCTCCTACCCAACTCTTCAATTTTCTCTCTCCTCCATTAATACAAGAGCTTAACCTCACTAGATCTCTCTCCCTAGCCACTCAAATCACTTGATATTTTGAGAGGTGAGGGAGGTGACCTAGATATACACTTCCACCAAAGAAGATTTGATTCCCCCCACCTATCCTTTGTGGATCTTATTACTCTTGGGTTCTTGGAACCCTAGACGATGTAGGGCATCCTCGGAGCTAAGGGCATGTGTTGTAAAGCTCTGTGGTGTCGTTGAGGGCCTCCAATTGAGTTGTGGAGCTTCCCCCTCAACCTTGTTGTAAAGGTTTCGGTTGGCGCCTTCAAGGTCACCGGTTAGTGGATTGTGAGGCCTCCTTTGTGGGGGAGCTCACCGGAGAAGAAGGTGAGGCCTTTGTGGCGCTCGGGTGACCTTGTGTGGCCCCGACACGTCTCCAACATAGACGTAGATCCCTTGGGAGTGAACTACGGGAATTACATCTCCGTTTCCCTGCTCCGGTTATCTCGTTCCTTACCTTTACTTCTTGCTCTTTAGCATTCTTGTGGTCGTTGTTAGTTCTCTAGCATATAGGTTGTTCACCTAGTTACATATCTAGAGAACTTTCCTTCTTGCTAAGCCTAAAATTTTGTAACAAATTAAAAATTGGTAGTCGCCTATTCACCCCTCTAGTCGATTCAAAGTCGGTACTTTCAATTGGTATCAAAGCCAGGGCTCTTATTTCGGGCTTTACCGCCTAAGAGACAATGGCCAACAAAGGGGGTAGTGAAAATGAAAACTCCAAGAACTTGGCCACCATGGATGACCTCAAGCAATTGGAGACATCCATGATGTCCAAGTTTGAGGAAATGATGACTATTTTACAGTCTCTCAAGCCCAACCCCATGGTTGCTCTTGCCACACCCCAAACCACCGAGCTTCCTCCCACCGTTCCCGTGACCGCCCCCGGGGTGAATCCCGCGGCCGTCACCACTCACTTGGGACTTGGTTTTGTTGCTCAAACATCTACCAAGGTTCCATGTGAGAACACCGAGGAGCCCGAAGAGTCAACTTCCAAAGAGGAAAGTGGAGGAAAGGACTACTCGGTGGTGCCCCCACCGCCGAAGTACACTCCGGATCCACTCATTCCCATGCCACACATCATTCCTCAAGGAGCACCACCTATGTTAGATACTTCAAATTTCGCCAATTGGCAATATCTAATGCGCTCACATATTTCCAGCTCTTCTATTGAGTTAATGAGGATTGTGGAGGATGGGTTCTCTCGATATGACCCAAAGAAGTTGACTCGAGGTGAAGTGGTTGACAAGCAACTCAATGCCATAGCTTTGGGGATGATTCAAAAGGCCTTGACTCCCAAGGACTTTGCTCACATTTGCCAATTCAACACCGCCAAGGAAGCATGGGATCAGCTCACCGAGCTATTTGTTCGGAATGCAAGCATTCAAAGCTCCAAGTTTGATGAAGTCAACAACAAGTGCGATGGGTTTGCTATGCAAGATGATGAGACTCCCGAAGACATGTATAGGCGGCTCAAGGTCCTTTGCTGCACTATGAGGGATCTTGGTGCCACCTATGTTGATGACAAGTTCATGAAGAGGAAGTTCTTTCAAGCTCTCCTTCCTTTTGAAGAACAAAAGCTCAACTCCATCAAGGGAAGAACCAACTTTCACCTAATGACCTCCCAAGAAGTCTTGAGTGAAGTGATTTCCATGACCATTGCCAAGAAGAACGCAGAGTCCGCCCGTGCTAGGGCTATTGGATCAACAAAAGTGAATCTTGCTTTGAAGGCCAAGGCTATTGAAGTTGATGATGATACATCAAGTGAGTGGTCTCAAGAGGACCTCAAGTGTGCCTTCAACGAACATCTTGCTCTCGCTTCAAGGGCCTTTTGGAACAAGTCCGGGATCAAGTCAAGGTCAAGGGACAACCCAAGATTCAACTCATCCAACAAGTCTCCCAAGGCAAGGTCATGCTACAATTGCAATGACAAGAGTCACTTTGTGGCCAAGTGTCCCTTTGAGAACCGTGAAGACAATGGTGGTCGTCTCATTCGCAAGATCAAGTCAAGGCCTCCTCATCCTTTGAACAAGAACTACGCCGTCAAGAATGTCGCCAACAAGGAAAGAGCTATAGTGGTCCATGAAGAATATATTTCGGGCACGGAAGAAGATGATGATGATGAAGTACAAGGCAGAGAGATTGTGGGAGTTGCTGCTATTGCCACTACCTCTACTCCACAATTGTCCCTCTTCGACTCACCAAATGAGAACATCATCTCCTCCAACCAAAAGTGTCTCATGGCCAAGGCCACCGAGGTAACATCTAAACCCACTCCTCAACCCATCTCTAGTGAGCCTTCTTCTCTTGATCTTGTTGGTCTAGAGATAAAGAAACAGATGATAGACATGTTGAGTTTATTGCTACCTTGGATGAAGAAACTAAAACTTTCTTTGATTCCTTGCTTGCACAACTTGACAATGCTAGGGATGCTTTAGATGAAAAGGAAGAACTTCTTGACTTGTTAAGTAAAAATGAATGAAATGCCGCTGATGAAATTGCTTCTCTCACTCAAAGTCTTGAGGATGAACAAAATATGAGAATTAATCTTGAGGAAAGTGTGTCTAAAATTGTATATGACCATAACAACACCATGTGCTCTCTCACTAAAGAACGTGATCATGCTCTTGCGTTGGTTAAGGTGCTTAAGAAAGAGAAAGTTGAGTTTGGTGTTGGGCATGATAGGACTCGATAAGATCTTGAGAAACTCAAAGAGGAACACAAAGCCTTGGAGAGAAAATTCTCAAGTCTTTTCGAAGCCCATGAATAACTTAAAACTCAACTAACTTGTGAACATGCTAAGTCTTCCGCTGTGCAAATTATAGACTTGTCTAGCACTCCTAACCCTTGTTGCAAGCATGAGCATCTCATTGAGGAGAACAAGGCGTTGAAGGATCAACTTGCCAAGACTAAGAAGAAGAAGAAGAAGAAGAAGAAGAAGAACAAGGGCATGGCTCAAGGACCTTCTAATGGTCCAACCATCTTGCAAAGTGACAACTTTGTCGGGAAGAACAATCCCTCTTATATTATTTGCAAGTCCTATGATGGTCATGTATATGCTAGATATGTTGGAACTTGTTACACGCCTGATTATCATTGGGCCATTTGGGTGCCAAAGACTCTTGTTACTAACAAAAGGGGACCCATTGCAAAATGGGTACCTAAAACCAAAGCTTGATTTTCTTGTAGGACTATGCTTCCGGTGGATCAAAATGGGTGCTTGATAGTTTTGCCACAAGTCATATGACCAGAAGCAAGTCTATCATGACGGAGATAAGGCCAAATATTGCCAACACCATGGTCTCCTACGGTGATAAAACAAGTTCTTAGGTATTGGGTTTTGGCAAAGTGTTGGTAACCCTGTATGTATCCTTGGTTGACGTCATGCTTGTCAAAACCATTGGTTACAATTTACTTTCAGTTCGTGCTCTTGCCCTTATGGGTCTCTCTTCTTTATTCCATGTGCATTCTGTGGTCCTCATGTGGAGCAGGTCTCTCAAGGTGGCTTTCGTAGGGTATGTAGAGCATGAATTGTATGTGGTGGACTTTTCGGGGACCACCACTCCTCATGCTCTATGTCTCTATGCTAAAGCCGACAAGGGCTGGTTGTGGAATTGCCGCCTAGCCCATGTTAACATGAGAACTTTGCAAAGACTTCACTCCGAGGGCCACATCCTTGGTTTTAACGATGTTTCTTTTGCCAAAGATCGTGTTTGTAGGGCTTGTATTAAAGAGAAGATGCATGAAACTCCTCACAATGCTCTCAATCAAATCACCACAGAAAGATATTTGGAGCTCTTGCACATGGACCTCTTTGGGCCTCCTTCTCATGATAGTCTTGGAGGCAATAACTATTGTTTGCTTATTGTGCATGATTTCTCAAGATACACTTGGGTGTTCTTCTTCAAGTACAAGAGTGAGACTCAACAAACCGTCATCGACTTTTCCAATGAAGTTCAACGAAAACACAATGCAACCATTCTCTCCATTCGAAGTGATAATGGCACCGAGTTCAAGAACTATACCTTGGATGAGTTTCTTAGTGATGAAGGCATCAAGCATCAATACTCCACTCCCTATACCCCTCAAAAAATGGTGTTGCCGAAAGGAAGAATCTCACTTTGATGGATGTGACTCGGTCTATGCTAGCTGAATTCAAGTCTCCATACAACTTTTGGGCCGAGGCCATCTCCACCGCTTGTCATGCAACCAACCGGCTCTACCTTCGCAAGAAAAATAACAAGACCCCTTATGAGCTGCTCACCGGGAAAAATCCAAATGTTAGCTACTTTTGAGTGTTTGGTTGCAAGTGTTATATTCTTAAGAAAGGAGTTTGTTTGTCCAAGTTTGAATCCAAGGCACAAGAAGGGATTTTTGTTGGATACTCAAATCAGTCCCATGCTTATAGAGTCTACAACAAAGTCAATGGAAGAGTTGAAGAGACGAGCAATGTGAAGTTTGATGAAGACCATGAGTCCCTTGTTAGGCAAGACGGTGTTCGTGATCCAAGTGATGAAATTCCTCCTAAGGCCGTAAGAAGAATGGGTGTGGGTTTCCACCTCCCCATTGAGGATCCCCTTGTGGCCGGAGGATAAGGACCAAGCTCTACTCAAGTGGAGCCCTCACTCTCACAAGATCATCTTGCCCCTCAAGTACCTACTATTTGGGCACAAGCTCCCTCAAGCTCTTCCGAAGCTCCTCATGCTCATGACTCTTCGAGCCCCGAATCTCAAGCTCTTAATCAACAACATCAACCTCCCCAAGATGGGGCTCCCTCTCAAGGAACCTCCCAAGGTCAAGCACTTCATCAACAACATCAACCTCCCCAAGATGGAGCTCCTTCTCAAGGCACATCCCAAGGTTAAGCTCGTCAAGAACAAGGGCAAGCTAATGATGATCAAGGCTCTACTCCAAATAATGACTCTCCCGAGGTGGAAATTGATGAAGATGATCCTCGTGTTCGTGCTTATAGTCATGGCGGTAACTCAAATGGTGGCAATGACCAAGTGGTTACTCAAGAATCTCGTATTGAAGCACAAGCCCGCCGTCAAGCTTATCGTCTCGCCAAGCTCGTTTGAGATGGCCATATCCTTGATAATGTTTATGGAGATTTCAATAGAGGTTCCACTACTAGGAGGAAATTAGCCTCTTTTAGCTCTCACCATGCTTTTATCTCTCTTGTGGAACCATAGAAAGTCTTCGAGGCTCTTGAAGATGATGATTGGCTTGACGCTATGAAAGAATAACTGATACGTTGGAAATATCTATAATTTTTGATGCTCCATGCTTGTTTAGTATCTACTTTTATTTACTTGTACACACTTTGAGGTGCTTTTTACATGTTTTCTGGTACTAACCTATTAACAAGTTGCAACAGTGCTAGATGCCTGTATTCTGCTGTTTTTGGTTTCAGAAAAGTTAGTAAAGAAATATTCTTGGAATTGGACGGGACAAAGGACAAAGTCAATTACTTTCTGCGGGGAAGAAGAAGTCCAGAGGAGAGACGGAGGGGCCCACTACTAGGGAAATGGCTATAGGTAATCAGCACATCCATGGCTCACATGGTTGAAGTGCCCCACGGCTAAAACAGGCGTGGCTCACCTATGGGAAGTGCCCTACTAGTAACTAGAACAATCGTGGCGCACATGGTCATAGTGCGCCACAGATATGTGTGGGCCAGGGCCCTGCTTGCCGCACGCCAGATACCCGTAGAGCACATAGGGTAGGTGCGCTATGCTTGTTAGTGTTAACCATGGCGCACGTGGGGGGGGGGTGGTGCGCTACGCCTAAGCGCATGCCCCTCTGCTCTGTAAAACAGGCAGACACATCCGTGGCGCACTATGGCATGTGCGCCACAGATGTTATTATTCCCTGTGGCGCACTGGGGCCATGTTCGCCATGGATGTGGCGACCCTTTTTTGGCAGCTCCACTTTGTGCACATGTGTGATCATCCACCACCCCACACTTCACTTTCCCCTTCTTCTTCCTCCTTAGATCTAGTCGGGATCCTTCTCCTTCCCACCTCAATTTCTCCACTCATTCACCATTTTTAGCATGTAGAACTTGCCTTGGATGTTACATACGTAATAGAGGAATCTCTCCGGTCTCTCATCTACTTCTCCGGTCTCGCGCGCACCTCTCCTTTCCATCTTCTCGCGATCGGTCTGTAAGTTGTCCATGTAAGGATGTGTTCATGTGTATATGGATGATATGCTCATATGTATGTAGATGATCGATGCTCATGATGTGTGTTTGGATAGGATCGATGGTCATGTGTGTGTATATGGAGAGTATCGATGATGCTCATGCATGTGTGTATGGAGAGGATAATGATATGTTCATGTGTGTATGGATCAGTCTCTCTCTTGTGTTTGTATGTGAAAAAGTTGCCATTTGTTTTGCCAAAATGTTGATTCATTTCCATTTTGGCAAGATTTTGGCATTTCGCAAAGGTCCTAATTTTAGGATAGGTCATGCCGAAATTTTCTATCGACCATTGCATGCATGCATTGATTATGTGGTTCTAATATACTTCTAATTGTACCGTGTACACAGTGTAGGCAAAAATGGTGCTCATAATGAGCGAAGACATTGTGGCTTGATTTTTGAAATGTGCGACTGTCGACATGATACGAAATAACAAGACGGAGATAAGATGTCCTTGCAGAAGATGCAAACTCAACTGGGTAATCGACCTAGATTCCGGGAATCTGCAGGCGCACCTGCTCCGCCATGGTTTCATGGATGGATACACTCGTTGGATAAGCGATGACGAAGACGATGGAGACGGTGAAGGTGGGCAACATGACGATGATCATCATCACGGTGATAACGGTCGAGATGATGAAGAGTCTCCTGGAGATGGTGAAGGTGCGGAAGCAAACCGGGATGATGATGATCTAGATGCCGGAGGAGCAGACGACGATGGAACAACGTCAGGCTGGGTGCGGGACCCTTATGTGCAAGAGCTGCTTCTTAAGCAGACGAGTAACGCCAGGGCTGCCGCTAGAGAGAAATCCAAGCTTGCGCAACTTGAGAAAGACGTGGTTACTCCATTGTATGAAGAATGTAGGCCCGATGATACCCGGTTGAATGTAACGCTCAAGGCTATGGAGATGAAGGCAAAACACAAATTGAGCGACGCAAGCTTCGACGATATGATGGCATTCTGGCACGATCGTCTCCCGGAGGGGAACACATGTCCAACTAGTATCGAGGACGCCAAGAAAATCGTCTGTCCTCTCGATCTACCGCACGTTAGATATCACGTATGCATCAACGATTGCATCATTTATCGGGGCGAGGTCGTAGAGAAAACCATATGTCCGGTGTGCGGCGTGAGTCGATACAAGAAAGGGAAGAAAGCACCTCGAAAAGTGGTATGGTACTTTCCTATCACTCCTCGTCCGCAGCGCTATTTCGCGGACCCTAAGGAAGCGAAGCTCATGCGATGGCATGCGGAAAGGAAGAAGCCAGGAGATGACGATGATGACCCCGAAAAGGATGAGCTGCTGACGCACCCTTCAGATGCTAGCCAGTGGAAAGCATTGGACCTCGAATTCCCAGAATTCGGTGGAGATTCGAGGAACATCAGGCTTGGTGGGAGCACCGATGGACTCAATCCGTTCGGTAGCTAGAGCAGCACGCACAACACTTGGCCCGTGTTTGTATGGATGTACAACCTCCCTCCATGGTTGTGCATGAAGAAGAAGTACATACAAATGAGTATGCTAATTCAAGGGCCGAAACAACCTGGTACCGACATCAATCTGTATCTTGGGCTGTTGAAAGAGGAGCTAGCCACGTTATGGGAATCTGGAGCCAATACTTATGACGCCGTCGCACAAGATTATTTCACTATGAGAGCCGCGTTGGTCACTACGGTGCAAGACTATCCAGGTTGCGGGTATATCTCGGGGTAGGTTATCCAAGGATTCTGCGCATGCGTTAGGTGCATGGATAACACAAGCTATCTCCAAATAGAGAAAGATCCAGGGTCTTCGAAAACCGTGTTCATGGCGTACCGGAGGTGGCTCGGCAAGAATGATCCATGGAAAAAACGTGAGACCTGTTCGATGGCAAATCCGAGACCCGAGGAATCCCAGAGCGTAGGAGCAGCGAAGAAGTGGAAGAGTTGCTGAAAAACTGGAAAGATTGTCCTAAGCCTGGAAAGAAGCGAAAGAGGCAGCAAGACAAGCCGCTGATGAATGTATGGAAAACAAGGTCTGTTTTCTGGGAGTTGCCATACTAGAAGTTTCTCCGCACGCCTCATAGCCTCGACATCATGCATATCACGAAAAATGTGTGCGAGAGTCTAGTCGCCACCATAATCAACACGCCAGATAGGACGAAAGATGGTCCGAAAGCAAGGCACGACCTGATATTCATGTAGGGGTTCGTAGCATGGAAAACAAAAATTTTCTATCGCATACAAACAAACAAGCCAAGATCTATCTACTAGATTGTAGCAACGAGTCGATGGAATAACTCACCCTCGAAGATTCCAAAGTGTTTAACGAGAGCAGATTCTCGTGGGTGATGTAGTCGTACTCTTTCCGATCTCAAGATCGCGTAGACGATCCTTCCGGCGCCGCGTTCCCGCAGCGCTCCCGCAGTCGGTCACACGTTCGGTACTCGACGAAGACCTTCCTCTCCCTTGTTCCAGCAGGCAGCGGAGGTTGTAGCACTCTCCTCGCGATTCCGGCAGCACAACGGCGTGGTACCGGAGGTAGAGGGGAGATCCCGCAGGGCTTCGCCTTAAGCCGGTGCGAGTATGGTGGAGCTTATGAGAGAGGCTATTAGTGGTCTAGTAATTAGACACACCAATTAGAGGGCTCTAAACCAATTAGAAGGCTCTAAACCGAAACAGCTCTAAACCGGGGTCTAGGTCTAGTTTCTAGTTTAGAGGATAGGAACTTGTGTGTGCTAGGAGGGGAGCCCTGCCCCTCCTTATATAGGTGGGAGGGCTGGCTGCGCCATGGGGAGGAGAGTCCCTCCCCAAGTCGGCTTGGTGGGGCGCCGGCCAAGGGAGGAGTCCTCCCCCAATTCGGCCTCCACCAATCCTCCTCTTTTCTCACTTCCCAAAATTGGCAGTTTGACTTTCAAATTAGCCGTTTGACTTTTCCAATTTAGGAATTAAATAAACCCTTTATTTTGGACAGCGAGAACACCTAGTACATGATGCAATCATTCCAACTTGCAATGACACATTCATGTACCCCTTCCCCCCCGGAGTGCCGGACATTCCGGGACCTTCTAGAATGTTCCCGATGAAAACACCGGAACCATTCCCCAACTCCGAAATGGGACTTTCCTTATATGAATCTTATTCTCCGGACCATTCCGGATCACCTCGTGATATCCCGGATCCCATCCGAGACTCCGAACAACATTCGGTCTCTTTCTCATAATACCATAACTACTCAAACAACGTCGAATCCTTAAGTGTGTCTCCCTACGGTTCGTGAATTATGCGGACATGATCGAGACACTTCTCCGAACAATAACCAATAGAGGAATCTGGAAATTCATATGGCTCCCACATATTTCTACGATTACTTAGCGATCGAATGAACCACTTACATACGATACCAATTTCCCTTTGTCTCACGATATGTTACTTATCCGAGGTCATGATCGTCGGTATCTCTGCATACCTAGTTCAACCTCGTTACTGACAAGTACTCTTTTCTCGTTCCCGTGATATGTGATCCCTTGTGACCAAGTCACATGCTTGCAAGCTAATTGGATGACATTTCACCGAGAGGGCCCAGAGAATATCTATCCGTCATGTGGATGGACAAATCCCACTCTTGATCCATGTGTTTCAACCAATACTTTCCGAACACCCAATGCCACTTTTATAGCCACCCTGTTACGGTGTGGTGTTTGATGACATCAAAGCATCCATCCAGTAAAGGCAATATGCATGATCTCATGGTCGAAGGAATTAGGTTACTATGTATCAGAAAGCATATAGCAATTGAACTATTGAAATGATTTGATCTTTATGCTACGCTTGTCTTATAGGAGTATGTCCACCATATCATTCTCCTAACGATATGATCTTGTTGTTGATAACATCTCAATGTTCATGACAAAGAAACCACATCATCAATCAACCAACAAGCTAGTGAAGTATAGAGGCCATACTAGGGACTTCAAATTAAGTTTACAAATCACACAAGTATTAATGGTTTCCTTGTTAATACTATTATAGCATGAATGTAAACATTTATCATAAACACAAAGATATATATAATAATAACTACATTTATTATTACCTCTAGGGCATATCTCCAACAGTCTCCCACTTGCACTAGAGTCATCTAATCTAGATTACATGGTAATATACCGAACACCCATGGCAGTTTGGTGTTGGTCATGTTTTGCCCTCGGGAGAGGTTTAGTCAACGGATCCGCCACATTCAGATCTGTGTGTACTTTGCAAATCTTTATATCCCCATCCTGGATATGTTCTCGAATAGCGTGGAAACGCAGCTTGATATGCTTCAGCTTCTTGTGTGACCTTGGTTCTTGCGCATTGGCTATGGCGCCCATGTTATCACAGTAGATAGACATTGGGTCCAGCGCACTAGGAACCACACCCAGCTCTGTAATGAACTCTTTCATCCATATCGCTTCTTGTGAAGCCTCCGAAGCAGCCATGTATTCCGATTCAGTTGAAGATCTCGCCACAACGCTTTGCTTTGCACTCCTCCAGCTAACTGCTGCACCATTCAAAATAAATACGTATCCAGATTGTGATTTAGAATCATCCGGATCGGTGTTCCAACTAGCATCGGTGTAACCATTAACAACGAGCTGTTCATCACCTCCATAAGAAAGAACCATATCCTTAGTTCTTCTCAAGTACTTAAGGATGTTTTTGACCGCTGTCCAATGATCCACTCCTGGATCACTTTGATATCTGCTAGTTAGACTAACAGCATATGCGATGTCGGGTCTAGTACATAGCATGGCATACATTAGAGATCCTATGGCTGAGGCATAGGGAGTCTTACTCATCTTTTCTCTATCTTCTGCCGATGTCGGACTTTGAGTTTTACTCAAGGTCATATTGGGCAACATGGGCAAGAACCCTTTCTTGCTATCTTCCATTCCAAACCTCTTTAGAACTTTGTCCAAATATGTACTTTGTGACAATGATATTTGGCGTTTCGATCTATCTCTATAAATCTTTATGCCTAATATGTAAGCTGCTTCGCCAAGATCCTTCATTGAAAAACTATTATTCAAATACTCTTTGACACTATTAAGAAGGTCTACATCATTCCCAATCAACAATATGTCATCCACATACAGTATTAAGAATGCTACAGAGCTCCCACTCACTTTCTTGTAAATACAAGCTTCTCCATAAGTTTGTATAAAACCAAAACTTTTGATTACCTTATCAAAACGTTGATTCCAACTTCGGGATGCTTGCTTCAATCCATAGATGGACCGTTGAAGCTTGCATACCTTGTTAGCATCTTTAGGATCGACAAAACCTTTGGGTTGTATCATATACAACTCTTCATCAATGTCTCCATTGAGGAATGCTGTTTTGACATCCATCTGCCATATCTCATAATCATAATATGCAGCGATTGCTAACATAATCCTCACAGACTTTAGCTTCGCTACCGGTGAGAAAGTCTCATCGTAGTCAACTCCTTGAATTTGTCGAAACCCTTTTGCGACAAGTCGAGCTTTATAGACAGTAACATTACCATCAGCATCTGTTTTCTTCTTGAAAATCCATTTGTTCTCGACAGCCTTCCGGCCATCCGGTAAGTCCACCAAAGTCCATACTTGGTTTTCGTACATGGATCCAATCTCGGATTTCATGGCTTCTTGCCATTTATTGGAATCTGGGCTCATCATCGCTTCCTCATATGTCTCGGGGTCATCGGTGTTGTCCACCAACATGACATTCATAACGGAATCATACCAATCTGGAGTGGTATGAGTTCTCGTTGACCTCCGAGGCTCTGTAGCAACTTCAACCGAAGTTTCATGATCATCATCATTAGCTTCCTCTCTTATTGGTGCAGGCACCACAGGAACTTCTTCCGGTGCTGCGCTACTCGCAATTTCGAGAGAAGGTTCGATAACCTCGTCGAGTTCTACTTTCCTTCCAGTCACTTCTTTCGAGAGAAATTCCTTCTCTAGAAAGGATCCATTCTTAGCAACGAAGATTTTGCCTTCGGATCTATGATAGAAGGTATACCCAACAGTTTCCTTCGGGTATCCTATGAAGACGCATTTTTCCGCTTTGGGTTCAAGCTTGTCCGGCTGTAACTTCTTTACATAGGCTTCGCATCCCCAAACTTTAAGGAACGACAATTTAGGTTTCTTCCCAAACCATAATTCATACGGTGTCGTTTCAACGGATTTAGACGGTGCCCTATTTAAAGTGAATGCGGCTGTTTCTAATGCATAACCCCAAAATGATAGTGGCAAATCTGTAAGTGACATCATAGAACGAACCATATCTAAGAGAGTTCGATTACGACGTTCAGACACACCATTACGCTGTGGTGTTCCCGGCGGTGTCAACTGCGAAAGTATTCCACATTTCTTCAAATGCTCGCCAAACTCGTAACTTAGATATTCACCTCCACGATCAGAACGTAGAAATTTAATCTTCTTGTTACGTTGATTCTCTACCTCACTTTGAAACTCCTTAAACTTCTCGAAAGTTTCGGACTTATGTTTCATAAAATAGATATACCCATATCTACTCAAGTCATCCGTGAAGGTAAGAACATAACGATAACCACTGCGCGATGCTACACTCATTGGACCACACACATCGGTATGTATGATTTCCAATAAGTCTGTAGCTCGCTCCATCATACCAGAAAATGGAGTCTTAGTCATTTTACCCATCAGACATGCTTCGCATCTTTCAAGTGATTCAAAATCAAGTGATTCAAGAAGTCCATCGGAATGGAGTTTCTTCATACGCTTCACTCCAATGTGACCAAGACGACAGTGCCACATATAGGTCAAATTATCGCTTGATTTCAAACGTTTAGCCTCAATGTTATTAATATGTGTATTTCTACTATCGAGATTCAATATGAATAGACCATCTATCAAAGGTGCATGTGCATAAAACATATTACTCATATAAATCGAACAACCATTATTCTCGGATTTAAACAAGTAACCGTCTCGCAATAAACAAGATCCCGATATAATGTTCATGCTCAACGCAGGCACCAAATAACAATTATTTAAGTATAAAACTAATCCCGATGGTAGATGAAGAGGTAGTGTGCCGACCGCGATCACATCAACCTTTGATCCGTTTCCCACGCGCATCGTCACCTCGTTCTTCACTAGCTTCCGTTTATTCTGCAGCTCCTGTTTCGAGTTACAAATATGAGCAACCGAACCAGTATCAAATACCCAGGCACTACTACGAGTACTAGTGAGATACACATCAATAACATGTATATCAGATATACCTTTCTTCTTGATGTTGCCGTTCTTCAAATCCGCCAAGTACCTTGGGCAATTCCGCTTCCAGTGACCTTCTCCCTTGCAGTAAAAGCACTCAGTATCAGGCTTGGGTCCAGCCTTGGTCCTCTTCGTCGGCGTGGTAACTTTCTTACCACCCTTCTTGAAGTGTCCCTTCTGCTTAGACTTGCCTTTCTTGAATTTGGTGGTCTTATTGACCATCAACACTTGGTGCTCTTTCTTGATCTCCACTTCTGCAGATTTTAACATAGCAAATAGTTCTGGCAACTCTTTGTTCATGTTCTGCATGTTGTAGTTCATCACAAAGTTCTTGTAACTTGGTGGTAGTGATTGGAGGATGCGGTAAACTCCCAAAGTATTAGGAATCACTATACCCAAACTTTGAAGTTTATTTGCGTGCCCAGACATTTTAAGCACATGCTCACTGACGGAGCTACCCTCTTCCATCTTGCAGTTAAAGAACTTTTCAGAAGCTTCATAACTTTCAATTGCCGCATGAGTCTCAAAGATTAATTTGAGATCCTCGACAATATCATATGGATCTGACTCTTCAAACCTTTTCTGAAGCTCCGATTCTAAACCATACAAGATAGCACACTGAACTATGGAGTACTGATTCTTCCGAGCGAGGTAAACATTCTTTACTTCATCGGTAGCATCAGCTGCAGGTGGGTCACCTAGCGGTGCATCCAGCACATAGGTCAAATTACCAGCTGTGAGGACAATCCTCAAATTGCGGAACCAATCCGCGAAGTTGCTTCCATTGTTTTTCAACTTTTCTTTCTCTAGGAACGCATTAAAATTGATGGTAGGGGCTGCCATTGATCTACAACATATTTGCAATAGTTTAGACTAAGTTTATGACAAATTGAGCTCAAATTAATTAATGAAATTAAACTAGGTGAACTCCCACTCAAAACAACATCCCTCACATTGTTTTAGTGATCACACGAACCAAATCCACTACATCAACACCGATCATCACGAGAGCTGATATAGTTTTAATGGCGAACAATCATCATGTTCATCATATCTACTATATGATTCATGCTTTGCCTTTCGGCGATCCGTGTTCCTGAGGCCATGTCTGTACATGCTAGGCTCGTCAAGATCAAACCTTAGCTTCCGCATAAGCAAATCTGGCTTGCTTACGTTGTAGTCACCCGCGGAATCAAAGACACCCGATCATCACGTGGTGCTTCGAAGCAGCAAGCTTTGGCAACGGTGCATACTAAGGGTGAACACTTTTAGAACTTGAAATTTATGTGCATGAGGGATCATCTTATAATGCTACCGTCGTCTACTAAGCAATACAAGATGCATAAAGGATTAACATCACATGCAATTCATAATATGTGATATGATATGGCCTTTCTTCTTTGTGCTTCCGATCTCCATCTTCAAGCACGAACATGATCTCCATCATCACCGGCATAGCATCAAGGTCAATGACGCTTCTTCATGGTTGTCGTCCGCCAACTTCAACTATTACAACTATTTTGAATAGACACGCAGGCCTTAACAGAAATTAAAGACAACCATATGGCTCCTGCCGGTTGCCAACTTACAATAAAGAACATTGCATACATCAAATATAATCACAATCATGGCCATATCACATCACTGCACACCCCTGCAAAACAAAGTTAGACGCTTCTACTTTCTTTGCATATTTTACGTGGTTTGGGGCTTTCCATAAGTGTCGTTCTAACCTACGAACAAGAACCACAACATTGATACTAGCATTGTTGATTACCCGTTGTAAATTGGATCTTTACTATGCTAGGAGAAACAGGCACCCGCAAAGCCACTTATGCAATACAAGTTGCATGTTAAGCGTGGAGCAAGTCTCATGAACGATGTCATGTAAGGTTAGCCCGGGCCGCTTCATCCCAACATACCGCAAGATGCAAAGTACACAAAAAGCAATCTACAATAAAAGCATCAACGCCCACAATGACCATTGTGTTCTACTCGTGCAACAGATCTACATATAGACACGGCTCTGATACCACTGTAGGGGTTCGTAGCATGGAAAACAAAAATTTTCTATCGCATACAAACAAACAAGCCAAGATCTATCTACTAGATTGTAGCAACGAGTCGATGGAATAACTCACCCTCGAAGATTCCAAAGTGTTTAACGAGAGCAGATTCTCGTGGGTGATGTAGTCGTACTCTTTCCGATCTCAAGATCGCGTAGACGATCCTTCCGGCGCCGCGTTCCCGCAGCGCTCCCGCAGTCGGTCACACGTTCGGTACTCGACGAAGACCTTCCTCTCCCTTGTTCCAGCAGGCAGCGGAGGTTGTAGCACTCTCCTCGCGATTCCGGCAGCACAACGGCGTGGTACCGGAGGTAGAGGGGAGATCCCGCAGGGCTTCGCCTTAAGCCGGTGCGAGTATGGTGGAGCTTATGAGAGAGGCTATTAGTGGTCTAGTAATTAGACACACCAATTAGAGGGCTCTAAACCAATTAGAAGGCTCTAAACCGAAACAGCTCTAAACCGGGGTCTAGGTCTAGTTTCTAGTTTAGAGGATAGGAACTTGTGTGTGCTAGGAGGGGAGCCCTGCCCCTCCTTATATAGGTGGGAGGGCTGGCTGCGCCATGGGGAGGAGAGTCCCTCCCCAAGTCGGCTTGGTGGGGCGCCGGCCAAGGGAGGAGTCCTCCCCCAATTCGGCCTCCACCAATCCTCCTCTTTTCTCACTTCCCAAAATTGGCAGTTTGACTTTCAAATTAGCCGTTTGACTTTTCCAATTTAGGAATTAAATAAACCCTTTATTTTGGACAGCGAGAACACCTAGTACATGATGCAATCATTCCAACTTGCAATGACACATTCATGTACCCCTTCCCCCCCGGAGTGCCGGACATTCCGGGACCTTCTAGAATGTTCCCGATGAAAACACCGGAACCATTCCCCAACTCCGAAATGGGACTTTCCTTATATGAATCTTATTCTCCGGACCATTCCGGATCACCTCGTGATATCCCGGATCCCATCCGAGACTCCGAACAACATTCGGTCTCTTTCTCATAATACCATAACTACTCAAACAACGTCGAATCCTTAAGTGTGTCTCCCTACGGTTCGTGAATTATGCGGACATGATCGAGACACTTCTCCGAACAATAACCAATAGAGGAATCTGGAAATTCATATGGCTCCCACATATTTCTACGATTACTTAGCGATCGAATGAACCACTTACATACGATACCAATTTCCCTTTGTCTCACGATATGTTACTTATCCGAGGTCATGATCGTCGGTATCTCTGCATACCTAGTTCAACCTCGTTACTGACAAGTACTCTTTTCTCGTTCCCGTGATATGTGATCCCTTGTGACCAAGTCACATGCTTGCAAGCTAATTGGATGACATTTCACCGAGAGGGCCCAGAGAATATCTATCCGTCATGTGGATGGACAAATCCCACTCTTGATCCATGTGTTTCAACCAATACTTTCCGAACACCCAATGCCACTTTTATAGCCACCCTGTTACGGTGTGGTGTTTGATGACATCAAAGCATCCATCCAGTAAAGGCAATATGCATGATCTCATGGTCGAAGGAATTAGGTTACTATGTATCAGAAAGCATATAGCAATTGAACTATTGAAATGATTTGATCTTTATGCTACGCTTGTCTTATAGGAGTATGTCCACCATATCATTCTCCTAACGATATGATCTTGTTGTTGATAACATCTCAATGTTCATGACAAAGAAACCACATCATCAATCAACCAACAAGCTAGTGAAGTATAGAGGCCATACTAGGGACTTCAAATTAAGTTTACAAATCACACAAGTATTAATGGTTTCCTTGTTAATACTATTATAGCATGAATGTAAACATTTATCATAAACACAAAGATATATATAATAATAACTACATTTATTATTACCTCTAGGGCATATCTCCAACAATTCATGGGTATCCGGAAGGAGCTTCACGGAGGACGCACTACTCCTGATGATCAGGAAGATGACGATGATCATGAGTCGGAGACGATACAAGGTCGTCGGAAGGGTAAAAAGTTCAAGAAGAACGAATATTACTGCCCTCCTTCTTGCTTCACTCTAAGCCAGGATGAGATCGAACAGTTTTTCAAGTGCCTTCTAGGAGTCAAATTTCCTTATGGCTACACGGGCAAGATAAGCAGATACCTAGACGAGGCGAAGCAGAGGTTCAGTGGCATGAAGTCTCATGACTATGCCGTGCTAATGACACAGGTACTTCCGGTTGCACTAAGAGGGATAAGGGACGAGCACGTCCGTGAAACGTTATTTGGCCTCTGCAAGTTTTTCGACGTCGTCTCTAGGAAGTCGATTGGCGTGAATCAGCTCGAGAGGCTACAGGAGGAGATCGTGGTGATACTATGCGAACTTGAGGTCTACTTCCCACCCGCATTCTTCAATATTATGGTGCATTTGCTGGTCCATGTCGTGGAGGACATCATCCAACTCGGGCCGATGTTCCTCCGCAGCATGATGGTGTTCTAAAGGATGAACAGACACATCAAAGGATACGTTTGCAACAGGTCCCGTCCAGATGGAAGCATAGCCAAGGGCTTTGTGGCCGAAGAGTGCATCTCTTTCTGCACGAATTATCTAGACATCGAGAACGCTGTCGGTCTTCCTGTCAACAGGCACCTTGGCAAGCTCGACGGATCTGGTCACCGAGAGGGTCGTCGCATACTGCATGCAGACTTCGATTTTCGACGCGCAGACTTTGATCGAGCAAACCTCGTCACGCTACAACATTTAGAACTGGTCGATCCTTGGGTACAGAAGCACAAAAGGTTAATCGAGAAGAAGTACAGTGACCGGGGCATACAAAGGACACATGGAGAAATAATCAAAGAGCACAACTCAGATTTCACGCGTTGGTTTAGGTAGACGCTCCTTGATAATCCCCCGCGATCGCATTCTTCTAACACGGAAAAGATCATATTCACCTTGTCGCAGGGACCGATGCAAAACCTGGTGACCTATCAGGCGTATGATATCAACGGCTACACATTCTACACGGAGGAAAAGGACAACAAGTGTGATTATCAGAACTCAGGCGTAACATCGGAATTCTACACCGATGACAACGTGAAGGAAAGATTCTACGAAAGAATCGAGGAGATCTGGGAGCTCGACTACTGTGGAGAAAAGGTGTCGATGTTTCGTGTCAGATGGGCAAAGAGCGTCGAAAGAGAAGACCGGTATTTCACAACCATGATTATACCCGAAGCAGCCAAATCCAAGGCCGCCGGTGCGAACGTGGCCGCGAAAAATGAACAGTGGGTACTGGCTACCAAAGTGGACCAATGTTTTTTCATTACTTACCCGACAAAGCCTAGCCATGTTGTCGTGAGGAGAGGAAAAAGAAACATCATCGGAATGTATGGAGTCTCCAACGAGCAAGACTTCGACCAGTACGGCGATCCAAAGATTGAAGATAACGACGACTACGATGCAGCAACATACATCACAAGAAGAAAAAGGACAACCCTACCCAAAAAAGGTAGCCCGTTCGAAAGAAGAAACATTAAAGTGCCGGGGCTAAATTATTCAACCGCGACAAAGAAGGAAAAAAAGATTGTAAAACGCTAGCTCAAAAAATATTGTAAAACCCGTGGTCGAAAAGATTATAATATTCATGGACAAATTATTATGACATATTTGAATCATATTTATACCACTTTTATGACATATATTATCACCTTTGGGCATTTTTGGAATATTTAAAAGTATTTTCAAAACAAAACAAAACTTTTATAGCATATATCACCACTTTTGGCCATTTTTTGGAACATTTAAAAATATTTTTAAAATAAAAATAAAAAAGGTGGGCACCAGGGTTTAAACCTGGGTGCTCACAGGTTTAGAATAGAGAAGTGGTTGGAACCAGTGGGATAAGCAGTGCTAGTGGTAACTATGGGGGTGGCATCCCTCTTATACTAGTCCTACCCACTTAGGCGTAGCGCACCCAGGCCAAGTGCGCTACGGATAACCATAGCGCACTTGGCTAGGGTGCGCTATGCCTAAGTGGGTAGGACTAGTCACCGTGAGCCACGCCCTCCCCATCGTCCTCAGACACAGTCCCTCCCCGCATCGTCCCCATCCCCATCGACACGCCGCCGCATCCCAGGAGGAGGAGGCCGCCACGCCAGGAGGAGGAGGAGGCCGCCTCTGGTTCCTGCCTCTACGCGCCGCCGCCTCCCGCCATCAGGATCCTGCATCTCCGCGCTGCCGTCTCCCGCCCTCTGAATCCTGCCTCTGCCTCTCCCCCGTCCTTCTAATCTCGCCGGCGGTAACTTACAGCCAATCAACCCTCTCGGCGCCGTTGCCTCCCGCCGTTTAGATCCGTCCTCTCCGAGCCGCGGACCCCGCGATCCGGCCAACGCCACCGCCTCGCCGCCTCCTCAAATCACGGTATGCTTCCTTTTCTTTTTATAATATTTTTTGGCACTGATTCGTCGTGATGCTGTATTGCATACCAAACACACTTGCCAACACCCTTGTCAGTTTGGCAACTTCCAAAACTGTTGTCAGTTTAGCAACTTGCGATGGACGTATCTGATCTTATTTAACTGCGACACATACATTCTACACATGCATCAGAAGCTTATCATCGTTTGTATTCTCATGAGAGAGCCATGAATTTTCCACAGGCCACCCTTGATGCACACTTTTACTCTCTTGCTTTCTGAATCTGTCTTCTGTCAGATGCATGCCAAACAACGCGTCATGTAAGTGCCACACCACTTTGCTAGCAATCTTTGTCAGATACATGCCAAACAACGTTGTGGTGTAACTGTCATACTACTTTGCTAGCAATCTTTGTCAGATACATGCCAAACACTTTTACTGTTTATGAATCCGTCGTTTGTAAGCTCTCGAGCAGTAAAACATAGAGAATGGCATATTGCTCTGCCCACTACTCTAGCAATCCCTGAAGGAAAATTAGAATTTGTATTCTACATTGTTGTGATAGGAGCCAATCACTGGTTCTGTGTCGCAATAATCTTTGTATGCAATAGTTGGCTGAATGTATGTCAAATGATCTCCTTTCTCGTAGGAAAACCCATTGGTTTCTAGTTCAAATGAGAACAATTGACCATTAGCTCCTGCAAAACACAAGTGTGAGCAAAATTTAGCAATAGTATATAGCAATTTTCAGTTCACAATGACATATATCCTACAAGCACAACTAAAATCCAGAAAACAGCCAGCAAGTACATATTTTCACAGCAAGCAATACATGATCTAGTACTGACCAAAATCTTGCATGGAACGGTGCACTCACATTACTGTACACTGAACGGTGCACTCACAATACATATTTTCATAGCAAGCGATATTTTCACAGCAAGCAATACATAGATTTTGTGTTTTGTTTAGGCTGCAGTAGGTTAGCTTGTAGGTTTTATTTGTTCAGTTAATTATTTCTGCTGTCATTTGCTTGCTATCAAGTTTGTAGGTTTTGGGTTTTGTTTAGGCTGCAGTAGGTTAGCTTGTAAATTTTGTAGGTTTTATTTGTTCAGGTAATTATTTGTTGTTTAAAAAATGAATTCTATTTGCTGTCATTTGCTTGATGTCAAGTTCAATGTCTGTTTAAAATGGAACTTTAATGTCATTTGCTTGCTTGGTATCATTTGTTCTTCTAAGTTATATGTTGTAGGATTGCAGCAAATGACAGCAAGCATTAAAGTGCACTTGGTTATGATCAGAAGCACTTGGTTATGCTGTATGATATGTATGATTGGAAGCACTTGGTTATGATCAGAAGCACTTGGTTATGGTGTATTCTCATTTTTGTTATTGTTGTAGCACTTCAAATTTTGCTTGTGCTTGTATGAAGCACTTTGTAATTTCGTGTATGCAGGTTCTTGTATGAAATGAGTCCTGATTTTTGCCGGAATGTTGATTAACTTCCGTTTCGGCAGAAATCGAGCACTCCTAGTTTAAGAAAATTAGCAAAGGTCATGCCGGATTTTTCTGTGCATTTAACCAATTATTTGTTTTTTATTAGTGCAAAGATGTGTGACAACGACGAGGATGGATGTTCTAACCGCATCAGCGCTGAAGGAGAACTCAGACCTCCGAATAAACAATTGACATTCTGGGAGGCGGCCCAGCGGCTAGAAGACGATGAAGAATACCATCCTTCGGAGAGCGAGGATGATGAGATGGAAGACGCGGAGGAAGAAGCCGAAGGAACGGCGGGTGATGAAACCACTGATGGCGGCGAGGGCATAGGGAGTGGTAGCAATCCTCCTAAGAAGAAGAAGCCGAAGGAACGGCGCCCGAACATGGTCGACACTGTCAGGGAGGAACTTACCGAAGTGAGCCCATCAGGGGTTCCTTTGGAGCCCGCCCTTGTCGTCAAAGGGTACGGTGGGCAAGTGGCGGCGATCACCCGGACAACCATCTCGATCAACACCGAGAATCTCCGGCATAAAGATAATGGCCACTTGCGCACACTCCTCTTCGAGAAGCTGCACGCAAGATACAAGTTCCCCGCTAAGTATCAGAACACAAATTATCATGGGAACAAAGTAAACAAATCCGCCCTCACAAAGATGAGCACCGCCCTAGCCAGCTGGAGAACCCGGATAAAGAAGAAGATCTATAAAGAAGGCAAAAGTCTCGAGGAGATCCAGAAGATTGACCCACAGATCACCGAAGATCAGTTCCGGGAGTTCAAGGAGAGGTGTGAATCCGAAAGAGCCCTGGCCAATAGTAATCGGGGAAAGGTGTTGTAGGAGATGAATATAGGTCATCACCATCTCGGATCTGGTGGATACAGAACTGCGGAGGCCAAATGGAATAAGGAGGACGAAGAGTATAGATCCAAGGGGATAGAAAACCCCTTTGCGAAATTCAAACCCGGGAAGGTTCGAAATCATCAGGGCCCGTTACCATGTGGACCCAAAAACCAAACAACTCACCGCGGATCCCGCGGTGAAGGAATTCGAGGAAATTGTGGTAAGTAATCTAATTACCGCGGATCAACTCGATTGCATTCTAATCGATGATCTAAACGATTCACTGTTACTTCTTCTGCAGGAGGAGGGAATTGTTGCTAGTCATGGATCCTAGGGTTCCTCATCCCAGGGGTCGACGGCGGCCACCCGGTGGGATAACCCTTTTAACAGGGCGATGAACCGGGCCAATAAAATACAGCCGGTTACGAAGAAGCTGTCGTCGGCTGGCCGTCTGACCGGCCTCGGGGGTAAGAATTGGGTGGATCATTTTGGCCCACCGCCAAGGACGCATGTGGCGCCGTCGGGAAGGATCGAGGAGGAAAACCGCGAGTTTCAAGAACTTAAGGAACAAGTGGCGCGGATCCCGCAGATCGTCCAAGACAACCTGGCAATCACCCACACGTCCTTCCTGCCTACCTTGGTGGAGTCAATAGCGAACTGGAGTGCGGGTGGTCGAGTAGGGCCGTGCCCGATTCCGAGCATGGTCAGCATCCACTCGAACAACGCGGCGCCGACGAATCAGGCGAACTACGTGTTCATGACTCCGCCTGCTAGCACCGCGGCGCCGCAAGTGTTGGTGACTCCCCTTGCCATCACCGCGGCGCCGGACATGTTGGTGGCCCCCTGCCATCGTCGCGGCGGCACCGGAGCTCCAAGCACCCGGTAGGGAGAATACACCGGCGGCTAGCACCGTGCCATCAAGCAACCCTTCCGTGTCTTGCACGCCCATCGCCGTATGTGGTGCCTCGACATTAGCCGATCTCGACGCCATCACGGTAAACAAATTGCTTTACCGCCTTTCACGCCATCTATTACTCTTATGGCATCTCTGACGACGCCGTACATGTTTTCCGCAGACGGATGTTCCTTGCACTCTCTTATGCTACGTGAACAACGAGCTGAGGGATGTTGCCAAGGGTACCATCGTTCAACCCTTGCAGTGCACGTTCCACTCAAGGCCGATGCCAGATAGCGTGCACAGGGTTAAAATTAGTCGGGTGCTAAGGGGCTGCGACGACCTGGAACCTCCCATTCAACCCCCAGGAGCGGATGAAGAAGAGCCGGCTGTCCTCAGAAGTTGCTTCGGCTTATTCTTGCAATGGCCAAAGAGCATGCTCCATTTAGGGATGGCGGGGGCCATCATGCCACAGACAACAGCATCGCCTGTCGTGCCAGCGGCAAGCGGTGGCAAGGCCCCCTTACCGCCCTCGTCGTCACCTCCACGCGGTGGGTCGGATGATCATGTTGATGATATGCACATGGCGCAGGATCCAGCCGAGGACGACGAAGACTGGAATGATCACTTCTTCAACACTCAGTTTAGCAACAAAGACCTAGCTGGTGGCCCCACAGAGAAAGCCACTATCACCAAGCGTCTGTTTGGTTCTCAGGAGATGCCTCTAGCTTGCGCCTTTACAGAGCCAGCTGATACAACCAACCGGCCCTTTATTCTAAGCCCTAACACACTACATAGGGCAGCCGGTGCTCAGATTGCGGTGTCTGCCTGCTCTCCAAAAGGAAAAAGGACAGGAAAAGAAAATCTAACAGCTCGAGCCAGCCGGTGGCGTCAACTGCGAATCCGATCAGGTTTCGAGATGGGCCACCAAGATCCGAGGGTATTATGTGGAGGATTCATGTGGCGGGTGAACCCATGCTACCTAAGAATTTGCGGAGGCTCGCCAGTTCAGAACTGCAGAGTGTGCATGACGGCATGCTGACGATAGAGAGACGCCTTCTATCGGAGAAGATCCCTCGCACCCGGTATTCGTGGTTAAGGTGCCACCAGGCTTGGGCTTCGTCGACAATGCCCCTGCGGATATGTTCTTCCTGCGGTTTGACGACATCTTCAATATGTTCCACCTATACCTGCTGCACTATACCATGGTCCGCCTATTTTCTCTCAGCCTGGCCATGCAGATCATTAGAGAGAACACACCGGGCATCTCTATAGTGGACCCCTACTACATGCGTGACGGCTGCTTGGGTTCCCCCGCTGAACAACGTATCGTGGCCTCGTACCTAAAAAGAATCCTCGTGGCGAACAAGACAAAGGAATACATTCTCGTGCCTTACTTTCCCGAGTAAGTCGTTATTCACTCGCCACCGTCAATTGGCTTTATTAGATTATATCATCATTCTTTTTCCAACACATTCCATTTGATTTTTTTGTGTAGAGATGAACACTGCATGATCATCTCCTTATCGCCGAAGCATTCCCATGCCACGTATTTCGACTCGGGGAGTCTAGAAAAGAAGAAAAACTACGACAAGATCAAGGAAGTTCTAGATGATGCTCTCACTGGATATGCCTCGACGGAAGGCACCACCTTCGTGCGTACGAAGGTCAAGTTCGGCAGGCACATCTTCAACCATGTAACGGAGTTCCCCCGCGTGAAGCAGCCGGACAGCAGTAAGAAGGAAACCTACTACGCACTCCATCACATGAGGGCGTTCCTACTTGACCAGCAGAATTCTACGCTGCCAGATCATCTCAAACAGTGGGCCGAAGCAAAGGCCAAGATCACTGATTCAGATATTAGACAAGAGATGTATCGCATCCAGCAGCAGTTTGGGGCAATCATCTTTCATGATGTCATGACTTAGGGGGGGGGGATCTTCTACGGAGGAAATATCCCGAATAACCGTGACATAGAAGATCGCCTAGAGATGCAGGGTGACTATAGGAAGTTCATGACGAGACAAGGCGTCCTCCCGTTCCCTAAGCCGGTCCAGAAGGCTTGATGTTGGCCTAGTTGTAGTCACAAACTATAGATGACCTTTGTGTGTATGTGGACAAGTGTACATGCTACTATACTTATCTTATTAGGTTTATGAATCATCGCTTACTTCTTTTGCTTATTATTATTGTATATCAATCAATGCTTGTTTTTTTTCCTTACTCTTTGGTCCTTTGCTCATTTTGGTCCTTCTTTTTTTTTCCTTACTTTATTAGTCTTTTTTCGAGAATAATGCCGATGATTGAAATATCGTGGAACAATATATATGTGAATGTGCTACGACGGGATTGTGAGCCTTGTGATATGTCTAGGTGTTGTGCATCCTACTTGGCTCACAGTTCCATCGTAGCATATCCCTGTGTCCAACGACCTATGTATATATATGAGGCATTCTTTTTGATTTACTTTGGTCTTTTTCGAGAATAATGCCGATGATTGAAATGTCGTGGCACACTATATATGTGAATGTGCTGTGATGGGATTGTAAGCCTTGTGTTATGCACAAGTCCAGATGTTGCGCATCCTACTTGGCTTACGGTTCCATCATAGCATATTCCTGTGTCCAACGACCTAGCTAGTTATATATGAGGCATTCTTTTCGAGTTACTTTGGTCTTTTTCGAGAATAATGTCGATGATTGAAATGTCGTGGCACACTATATATGTGAATATGTTGTGATGGGATTGTCAACCTTGTGCTATGCACAGGTCCAGGTGTTGTGCATCCTACTTGGCGGACAGTTCCATCATAGCATATTCCTGTGTCGAACAACCTAGGTATATATGAGACATGCTTTTTGAGTTTAGTCTTTTTGATTTAGGAGTACTTTCTATAAGTGTATCTTCATATGCGACTTTAATTATGTTTTTTTAATCATCGGTTAATTATTATTGTCAACTTGTAGATGACGTGGTACGTCGTGTACAAGGGACATGTTCCCGGAGTCTACGATGATTGGGAAGACTGCCGGAGACAGGTGCACCGTTTCAGCGGCAATAGCTACAAAGGGTACAACACTATGGCGGAGGAGGAAGCTAGATACACGTGCTTTCTAGCGGGAGTTAGGACGAGAAACCGGATGAAGACCTACACCTTCGTCGTGGTGATCATGCTTATCTTCTTTGGTTGTTTATCCCGCGTTTGTGTCTAGCTAGTTTAGATGTCTAGGCGAGCTTCCGAGCTCTAACTTGTTCGATCGACACATGTATTCGCATGTCACCAACTACTTTGTAACTTGATCGAAACAATGTATAACTTATGTATTCATGTATGAGACTTATCTATATGTATTTGTTTCAATCTTGTTTTGCAAATTGTGTGTATATATATAACTGTATATCTTATATCTGTGTGTATATCTGCCTATAATATTGTATATAATCTGTATTGTATATCACCTGGCCCTGAAATTAAAAAAAAGACACCCGTGACGCACATGGCACAACTTCTGTGGCGCACAGTGTCTAAAGCGCACCTGCGCTGGCTAGTGGCGCACTAACACATGCGTCACAGAAGATAAGTCTTGTAGCACACCTGGACAGATATCCGTGGCGCACTGGCAAGTGCGCCACGCCTATCTCTGCACATGCGTGGCGCACCAGGCAGTGCGCCACGACTACGAGATAGCCACAGTGCAAGCCTAGTGGCGCACGGGCAGTGCGCCACAGATGGCTTTTCCACGTGCGCCACTAACGAGTGTTTTCCTAGTAGTGGCCAGCTAGCGGGGCCAGACCCACCCCAGGAACGGGTGGGCCTAGCCCGGCACCTGGCTAGGGTTTGGTGGCCCTGGCCGCCTCCTCGGTCTCCCCCTTCACCTATAAGAAGCCCCCGATGCAGAAACCCTGAGTACCCGATCAGAAATCCACGAAACCGTCTATAGCCGCCGCCACCATCATCCCTAGATCGGGGGGGGGGGAGGGGGGCTGAAGTTCTTCCCGGCACCCTACCGGAGGGGAGATCATCCCGGAGGCCTTCTCTCCGTTATGATGCGTGAGTAGTTTCACCTTGGACTATGAGTCCATGTAGTAGCTAGATGGTTGTATCTCCTCCTTTGTGCTTTCATGCATAGATCTTGTGAGCTCCGTTCATGATCAAGATCTAATATATTTGTAATCATGCATGTTGTGTTTGCGGGTATCCGATGGATAGTGAGATTATTATGTTGGTTTGATTAATGGTTTTGTCTTGATGATTCTATCATGTCTGTGTTGTTTGTGATCTTGCATGCTCTCCATTGTTAGTAGCTATCTTGGCCAAGTAGTTGCTTGTGACTCCAAGAGGGGGTATTTATGCTCGATAGTGGTTTCATGCCTCTAGTTTCCAAGGGAAGTGACAATAATATCTTCGGTTGTAGATGTGTTGTTGCTACTAGGGAGAAAACAACGGTCTCTTGTTCATGGAACATGTGGACTGTTTACCTTACACACTTTGCTTAAAGAAGTTGTCTATTGCTTGCAACTTAATACTGGAGGGGGTTTGGATGATAACCTGAAGGTGGAGTTATAGTCCTAGATGAAGTTGGATGGCGGTCTATGTATCTTGTTGTATTGCCCAATCGAATCTCAGAGGATCTTTTTGACTAGTAATTGCATTGTTATGCATTGCTCAGTTCCTGTCAATTACCCTGATGTAATTTGTTTACCCTTCATGCCATGTTGTTTATCTAAGGAGAGCACCTCTAGTGAACTATGGACCCCGGTCCAATATTTACCATCAATACATATTCCACTATTACTTGTTTACTTGATGCAAACCATTATCTTCCACCCCATACGTTTAATCCTTTGTTACAACAAACCGGTGAGCTTGACAACCTCACTGATTCGTTGGGGCAAAGTCTTGAGTTAGTGTTGTGCAGGTCTCTGCGTTGCTTGCAACACCTGTGTGACGTTTCCTTCCTCCTTCTAGTTCGATAACCTCGGTCTCTACTAAAGGAAAACTTGCTATTGTGCCGCTTCACACCTTTCTCTTGGGGTTCCCAACAAGACTCCACATTAAGCACCAAGTTCTCTGGCGCCACCAAGGAGTCATCGCCCCCTTTCGACTCAATCGCTACCCCTGGTAGCGACTGCCGTGGACATTCCCATGACAAACAAGGGTTGCCCAATCTAGGAAAATGCCATCAGTAAGGTAATACCCTTTGTCATATGCATAAACCATGATATCACAGTGAATCTATGGAGTATTGCCTTCCGCCAGCATAGAGAATACCTGGAAGCGCTAGATCACATTGATGTCATTGTTAGAACTTGCCATGCCAAAGAAAGAGTGCTATATCCATAGACCTTGAGATGCAACTGCCCCAAGAATCACTTGGCATCCATCCATGTCGTGGTATTGCCGACGAGTACGCCATGGAGAGGTCCTCACAGAGCGTGTTTAGAGACGTGGGGTAAGGCGAAAGATTGGTGGGTACGAGGTTACACAACTTACCCAGGTTCAGATCCCATAACGGTGGCGGAATCCTACTCCTACTATAAATCATTATAACGACAATACGCCGGGCTATAGGGATCGGTTCGCTGTGCGCGATATGAGTTGTGTCGTGCCCTAAAGGCTCTCATAGGTCCAGCTTATATAGTCGCCAGATCCTAGGGTTACAGGGAAAGTCCTAGCTGGACAGGTTACAGAGTCCTACACAGTATACAACTAGTCTAACGTGTCTTGTAGTCCAAGGCTCCGGATATGTCGGTGACTCCACCATAGCCTTCCTTTATCCGGCATTGACCTCTCTTCCGAGTCCATCTAATTGGGCCGCCCAGAAAGCCATGGGCCTTGCTACCAACTGTGGGTCATCCGGGTTATCCGGATTAGAGACATGCAATGGTGACACCCATTTAGCATATCCTCAACAATCCACATGCCCACTATGTTGCCCCTGCCAAGCAAAAGGGAATTTCTTCCACTCCCAGTGCATGCAATCTATGTTATCAAGCATCCTTGAAAATCCCCTCTTCTCATTGATGGACAATAGACGGGTCATGGGTAGTGTCTTCGAGATTTGTCTCTCTTAGGTAAATGTCACCAAATACCGCAATCACCGTTTTGAAGAACTTGTACATCGCCTCAAGGGAGGTGGTCTCGCTCATGCGCATGTACTCATCTACAAGATCACCGGCCACTCCATATGCAAGCATTCAAATAGCATATCAACATTTTGGGTAAGAACTGAAGCCAATCTTACCTTTGAAGTTGTTCTTACATTCGAAGTAGCTATCGTAGTCCCTGACGCCATCAAAAATTGTCTCAAACAAATTCCTTGACACGTGAAACCGACACCGAAATATGTGCTTCGGGACGAGGGGGTTCGTCCGACGGAAGTAGTCCTTGAACAGCTGCTCATGGCCACCTTCTCGATCACGCGACAAGTTCGCCGCATGCCCATGTACCGAGCCCCGATGGATGGGTTGCATACCTCGGCATGGTCGGCGATGAGGGTCGTCGCCACCATCATGAACTCGGTATCATTGTCGGAGTCTTCGTCGAATGACGTGTCCACAAAATTGTCACAGAAGAACTTGATTGAGATGGAGCTCATTGCCATCGTTTCGGCCATGAAAATGCCCGAGCAGGTCGTGGGCGCCGCCGGCTAGGAAGATTTGGAGCCAAGGGCAAGAGAAATGGGGCTGACATGCATGGCTCCCCGGTAGTAAACCGGTGCAGCACAATAAACGGTAACGTCCTGGTATGTGGCGCGCTGGAGACTCGGTTGGAGGTCAGGGGTGTCAATCTAGTTCGGTGATGCCGACGCGTACCAACGTCGGACACGAGGCTGCCTGTGGAGGTGGAGAACTATGACAAGCCCAACAGATGCTAGGTGGATGGCAAGACAGCGTCGGAGGACGGCTGCAGCGCTGCGGCGCGAGCTGGGTTGAGATCAATTTTGGGGAAGAGTGAGGGTTTTCACTAACTAGCCGACGGGCCAGGGGAGGACAAGAAGATGCGCGCGGTCGAGCGCGCTGTCTAGGCTGACGCAAAACCAACGCAAATTTGGACGGGAAATGAATCATCTCGGATCGATCCGTGCATGTTGGTCGAGTGGGTTGCCCCGCTAGGCCGATCCTTCCGTCCGTGCGGACACGCTTTGACAGACAATGGTCGAATGGATCGGCCGTTAGAGACGACCGAGTGATGCTTTAAACATGGTGCCAGGTAGAGCTGAGGACTCGCGCAAGGAACCAAGCCGAACAATGTCCGCTGTGACTCAAGTGCAAATGCAAGATCGACTGCATGTATAACCAGGCAAATCCATGGCGCAAGCTTACCCAAGAAATAAAAATCAGCAAATACATCAGCCTGTCAAAAACACCAGCTGGGCCTGAAGCTCTGAACAAACAAGAGCAGACACAAGAATAAAAAGTCAAATCCGGCTCATGAGCAGAGGCAGCAGCGAGGGACACCGCAGCACCCGCCGCTGCAGCTGGTAGGGGGGCACGCGCAGGAGCAGCGGCTGGGGGCATTTGCCCTGTGCGGGTATATGGATCTGGTAGCTTCTTGCTCCGAAATGGCAGAGCCCTGTGCGATTCTTGTGGCACTTGCCCAGCTTTCGGTCGTCGTAAACCAACCTGTATCTCGATGCGGGTATATGATTTGGTTTCACATCAGAACTATAGCAATTTATGAGTCATCGGTAGGGCCTCATCGATCGGATTTTTTCTTTTGTTACGTACAGACCGATCGGATATTAACAGGGACCAGCAGATGGCAAACGCGATTGCGACATGAACATCGCAAGCGACTAAGACGTTTGAGAACGAATTTTGTAGTTGTAACTTGTAAGATTAGGACAGAGGTTGTATCTCAAGTAAAGATTGAATTCTTTCAGCGGGAGGGTACTTTCTCGTTGATAGCGAATCATTTGTAATGATTTCGATAATTTCAAGAGCCAACCTACGATATGAATGTGCATGTGGGTTTATATGAATGAATGTTTGAAAACGTTTGCGTTTGTACAGTGTTCCTTAAAAAAAGGAAAATGATACCATCCCCCGGAGGATCGCACACACTTAGGGCATATACAATGCGGTGATGTCAACCTTCTCTTACTGTTGCCACGTCGGATTTTTACTTAGTTGGAGGAGAGAGAATGAAAAAAGAGAAGGTTGTCTCCCCTTAGCTAAGAGATGGTCCCTTAAAAATAAGAGAAGACTATTTTTCTCCATTGTACATTATGTCTTCCCTTATCAACACAACTTCTTAGGGCATGTACAATGCTAGAGAAGACATGCCTTCTCTTAGCTCTCCACATCATTTAGAGAAGACACAATATATAACTTGTACAATGCATTATCTCTTATTGCTATCTCTAGCAATTAATAGAATTAACTATTTTTAGTAAAAAATTGGTTGACTAAGAGAAGGCATATGGTACAATGGAGAAAAATAGTCTTCTATTGCTAAGAGATCATCCCTTAGCTAAGGAAAGACAACCCTCTTTCTCTTGTTTCTCTCTCCTCCAACTAAGCAAAAATCCAACGTGGCGAGCATAAGGGAAGGCTGATGTCACCGCATTGTACGTGCCCTTACTATAATTAGTCAATTCACATTAATTCTTAGAGATAACAATAAGAGCATCTCCACTCGCCTACCCAGGACGTCGATCCGGACGCCGAAATTCAGTCCGGACGCCGAAAATCGGCCAAGTCGCGTACCCAGGGACCTGTTTTCGTCCGGATTTCGGCGTGTTTTGGTCCGGCATACCCAGGACGAACCCAGGTTCCCGGGTACGCCCTGGGGACGTCGAACGCCGCAAAAAAGGGCGTGGACCAGCTCTGTCGGCGAGACAGTATCATTCCCACCCACTCCACTCACCTAGACTGCCGCGAAGAGCTCTGTCGCCATGACTTCGCCGGCGGAGCTCCCCTGCGCCGAGACATGCCCACGCCTCTAGCTACGCTCGCTGTTGTTACCGCCCACCTCCACGCCTTCTCCGCCGCCGCTTTCGCCGACCTAGTCTCGCCGTAGCTCTGCTTCGCTCCGTGCACCCACCACCACGCCCGCCAGGTGTTCGACATTTGGCCGGATTCAGCCATGGACTCCGACGGCGACGAGGTACTGTCCACTGACTCTGACGAAGGCGAGATACTCGCCATGGATTTCGACGACGAGGAGTTGCTCGCCGTACTCCTGGAGGAGGAGAGCGTCGAGGTCGCCGAAAGTGAAGAGCACTTGCAGATCCTCGCATCGCTCGCCCAGCAGTACATGCAGATGGCAAAGCCGAAGCGCGGTGGTTCGGCGCCAGGTCGCATGAAGTGCAAGGCGAGACAGAGGATAGATGGCTATTGCATGTTGTACGCAGACTACTTCGCCGATCAGCCACTCCATGGAGAGGACGTGTTTCGCCACCATTTCAGGATGAGCCGGAAGCTCTTCCTCAAGATCGTGCATGCCATCCGGGAATGCGAACCATATTTCCTTTGCAAGAAGGACTGCACCGGTTTGGTTGGGTTTTCCTCGCTTCAGAAGTGCACCGTGGCGATGAGGTTGCTTGCATATGGAGCGCTAGCTGACATTGCCGATGACTATCTCCGCATTGCCGAGTCCGTCGCCCTTGATTGCTTGTACAGGTTCTGTAGGGCAGTGATTGCAGTGTTCGGGGAAGAGTACTTGAGATCACCCACTGCTGAAGACACTGCTCGGATCCTCGCAGTCAATGGAAGTAGAGGATTTCCTGGTATGCTTGGAAGCATAGATTGCATGCATTGTGAGTGGAAGAACTGTCCATTTGAATGGCAAAGAATGTACAAAGGCCATAAAGGAGGATGCACTGTGATACTTGAGGCAGTTGCTACAATGATCTTTGGATCTAGCACTCCTTTGGCATGGCAGGATCGAACAACGACATCAACGTCCTCAACTCCTCAACTGTCTTTTCCAAGCTTGTTGAGGGTCATGCTCCCCCTGTGGAATTTGAGATCTGTGGACACCACTACAACAAGGGATACTATCTAGCAGATGGCATCTATCCAAGATGGCCAACATTTGTGAAGACTATCTCAAGCCCAATGCTCCCCAAGCATTCTCACTTTGCCAAGGAATATGAAGCTTGCAGGAAGGACGTGGAGCAGGCATTTGGTGTGCTCCAGGAGAGGTTTGCAGTTGTCCGGTTCCCTGCTATGACCTGGTCGAAAGATCAGATGTGGGAAGTGATGAACTGTTGTGTGACCTTGCACAACATGATCATTGAGGATGAGAGGAAGGATCCAATGAGTTTGCTCGAGGAGGACGAGCCATACTAAAGACAGGGTCCTCTTGCCGAGCCTGATCATCAGGTGCCTCCAACATGGGCTGCATTCATCGCAATGCGTCAGGAGATCCGAGATCCGGCGATGCATCAAAAGCTGTAGGATGATCTTGTCGAGCACCTATGGATACGCAGGGGCAACACGGCGTAGATGCTGAGCATGAACTGGCCGAACTTGGCCGAAATATGTTGTACTTTTATTGCAGGCCGAACTATGTTTACATTACGCCGAACTCTGTTTAAAATTACGCCGTACTTTGGTTTTAAAATGTTATTTATTTATCGTATGACGAACTATGCCGAAATTTGGACAGACTTGAGCCGAATTCGAGCGGAAACGGGCGACCCGGGAACTCGGCCTGAGTACGCGAGTGGGAAACTGGGCGTACCCAGGCCAAAAACTTGCGCCTTCCGGCCAAAGTTTGGTCCGGATTTCGGCCTGGGTTCGGCCAACGAGTGGAGATGCTCTAAGAGATGATCCATTGTACAACTTATTTTTATTACCTTCTTTAGATTACGTGGAGGGCTAAGAGAAAACCTATCTTCTCTAGCATTATACGTGCCCTTATCCCCTGGGTCCGTTTTTTTCTCGCGTAGTCTCGTGACCAGGCGACGCGGAAGGGTCCCACCTCACGCGTGTTCTCTCACTGCCTTCTTCCTTGCTGCAGCCACCGTCCGTCCCTGCAGCTCCACCTTCGCGCCCGCACCCGCCCTGCAGCTCCGGCCGCCACGCGCGCACCCGCCCCTGCAGCTCCCCGCCGCCGCGCCGCCATGGGCCTCCATCGCCCGCCGCTGCAAGTCTCACCGCCATGGGCCTCCCTCTGCCGCCTCCCACTCGGGCAGCTCCGGCCGTGGCGCTGCGCACCCGCCCCTGCAGCTCCCCGCCGCCGCGCCGCCATGGGCCTCCAACCCCCGCTGCCATGCCCTCCCTCCACTGCCGCTGCAAGGCGCACCGCCATGCCCTCCCTTCGTCGCTGCCTTGTATCGATGATGGCCACAGGCTCTTGCTGAGAGAGAGAGAGAGAGAGAGAGAGAGAGAGAGAGAGAGAGAGAGAGAGAGAGAGATGAGTGTTTAGTATTTGCTGCCATGGGCCGGCGACAGTGCTACGTGCAGCCAGTGGTGATGCTACATGCTGACTGGCGGCAACACTTGCTACCATGGTGACGCCGCTTTTGCTACACATGGCGGCTGCGCTTGCTACAATGGCGACTTCGCTTTGCTAGAAGAGACAACAGCGTTTGCTACCATGGGCGTGGGACCTTGCTAAGAGGTGTCCGGCAAGGTCTCGCGGTGGAAGTCTCCGACGAGTTTTTTTTTTGCTACATTAGCACTTTTTTTTCTACCACCGTTAAGTGATTTTGCTACACTAGCGCAAAGTTTTTGCTACAAGGTCTCCGGCGAAAGTCTCCGGGAGGTCTCCGGTGAGGTCGGGTTTATTACATTAGCATGCCTTTTTTGCTACACGGTCGCCGGCGATGTCTCCGGTGAACTCTCCGGCATGGTTCAGTCTGTTTTTCTATTTTCTGGGTCAAACCGTTTTCTACTACATATAGCAAAAGAGGAACTATTTATAGCAAAAAACGGAAATGTTTCTAGCAAAAACAGAATTTTAAAGCTTTTTAAGACATCCGTATCAGCAGGAGCACCCGAAGGATTTTGAAGAACTATCCTCCAAGAAACGCGTAATACGGCCCTTAAAAAGCGTATCTCTTCCACATGTAAGTAGGTCAGGCCGTGCCATATGTGAGCACGCGACTGTCTCTATAACCTGCGTCGCGTCAGACCTATCTATTATTTAAGACCTAACTTCTTACAAAACACGATAGAAGATTTATTTCAATTATTAAGGAGAGTTTTAGAGGTCTTACAAATCAACCCTTGGCCGATGGGCGCCAAATAAAACACGAGCCTACTCTCGCGTGACATACAATCTTTAAGGGCCTTAGCCCCGACTAGACACAACGCCGCAGCTTTCATCTTTAATTCTTTCACTAGCTTGATCGAGCTTATCGATTTGTTTCGGAAAACATGTGGATTCATCACCTTTTATATTTTTCATGAAACCACCATCTTTTTTATGAAATGCAGGATACTCACACGTCATCTGCATCGGGATGCATACGGCTTTTTCTTATTAGATTGTTCATAAATTTTACAAGAGAAATTACAAAGATTAGACCGAAGCCACCAAACAAGCGTCATTTTGCTAAACCTACGACAGATAAAGGGGATGTCCATGAGCAGAGCCAACACCACGATATCACAACAACGCGATCATCTAAAAACCAAATGCCTCGAAAAGTAGCCCAACGGCGAGCAAGTGGCACAACCGGTCCGGCAGACCCTCAGCGCTTAGTAGCATACACATTCTAGAAGTCCTCATCGCCATGGTTTTCCGCATACCCATCTTCTGGAGAAATCAATACGATGACCTTGTGAGGTATGCCACCATGACGCCAGATAGATCCACCACCCCGCGTGCATTCAACAAGACATGTCTGTCGCCAAGACCCTGCTACACCATGCCGCCGAGACTCGTTATCGTCGACGCGGAAGATTAAACACCACTCCACTAGCAGACCCCTCCAAGCATCACATGTTCAAAACGATGACCCGAGAGGGAGAACGACACCAAGTGTTGCAATCGTCCGATCCGGAAATCCCAGATCTAGGGTTTTCTCCAAAACATCTAGGCATGAGGCGGCAGCTTCCCAGCGACAACTCCTTCAACATGGTAACGACACCTAAGGACGCTGCCATCGTTGGCCCCGACCGCATCGAAGCGTCGGATCCCGACTCCATCGGCCAACCACTCGCCTCCATCCTACATGCTTGTTGGGCCACACAGAGATAAAACAAAACTTTTTTCTCTAACGTGGTGATCCCAAGATCTATCTGAGGTAGAAGACCAAGAGGATTATCACTAGACGCACGGTTGCAGATTACTGATGAAGCACGTCAGTTGATGCAGTGAAGTACTCACGATCTGATCCAATCACGATCGTCCTGGTGCTGATCGTACATCACCACTGCTGGTATCCACACGCACAAGGAGGAGCACCGGCGGCGAATTGCTAGGTTCGATACGATGGCTGGACTGCTGTGGAGCTAGGTTTTCCAACGCATGGAATGACCTATCCGTTAACCCTTCTGGGTTTCTGCGCCCCACTATATGTAGGGAGTGAACGTGGACTTCACTCATTCGTGGCCCATTCACTAAAGCCCATATAATATTAGTCACTGTGAGTCCGACTGACTGACTTAGTGCAAAATCCGTTTCGGGTCCAACCCAACCAGATTTCCGGTTCAGATCCAATCCAAACTTGCTCATAATCTTAAGTGTGTGACCCCGCAGGCTCATGGCTACTTGGACACGATTGGAGTCCGAATCTCAATCGATCAGTCGGTAGCGGCTCCTAGCAGAACGTGCCGACTCCCAAGTACTAAAGAGTCTTGATGACATGCCTTTCCAATATGACTTGCGTTCGAGTCCGTTTTGCCTCCCGATATGCCTTGTCAGACTATAGGCGAATAACTGTCATCCCTTAAATAGTCTGACTCTCTTCTCAATCCAACATAAGTGATTTATCCGACTAACTCTTAGTAGACCGCCTTGGTTAACACTTAACCGAGTCGTGCATGGCCATGCTTTCCGAATCATATCATCCAAGAGGGCCCAGAGAATATCTCTCTAAGTGGAGGGGCAAAATCCCATCTTGGTTATTCACATCACGCAGCTTGATTATTAGTCGACCCGAACTATGCCTTTATAACTGCCCAGTTACGGATCAGCGTTTGACAGAACCTAAGTCGGTGATCCCCAACTTATACTGTGCAACAATCTCAGGTCTAAGGATTACATTGATTGAGATATACAAATGAACAACTTGTTCGTTGTACCTCAATATGGGTCAATCCGACTCGCTAAACTCTTTAGACGAATATGTGTAAGTCGGAACAACATCTTCATGCCCATGACAAGTGGAACCGAGTCATCAACCGACTTTCACATTGGTCTAAGTTGTGCGTCCAGCACAACCTCGATGACCAAGGATATTTAGTGCAAACAACATGAATGTATAGTTCCACAACTGAATCACATATTCAATGATACATATCAGATGTTTATACAAAGACAACTTAATATATTTATGAATACAATGGGAAATATCATCGTACATGATTGTCTCTAGGGCATATTCCCAACAGTCTCCCACTTACACTAGAGTCAATCTTCCGATATCACATGTCTAGACATCTAATGCCCATAGCCTTTAGGTGTGCCTCATGATTCGACTGTGGTAACGTCTTTGTCAATGGATTCGCAATATTTACATCCGTGTGTACCTTGCATAACTTCAAATATCACCCTGATCCACGAACTGGCGAATCAGGTGGTACCGCATGAGTATGTGCTTGTTCTTCTGGTGTTGTATAGGTTCCTTGGCTTGTGTAATAGCACCATTGTTGTCACAATACACGTATAACGGATTGGACGAGCCCTGAACCACACCAAAATCCATGAGGAAATTCCTCATCCAAACAGCTTCCTTTGCTGCCTACGAGGCGGAAATATACTCAGCCTCTGTTGTAGATGCAGACACAGTCTCTTGCTTGGAACTCTTCCAGCTCATAACCCCTCTGTTTATCACAAACACATACCCGGATTGCGAATGCTAATCATCAGAGTCAGTAAGATAACTCGCATCCGTGTAACCCTTTACACTAAGTTCATCTTCACCTCCATAAACCAAAAACATATCCTTAGTCCTTGTCAAGTAATTTAGGATATTTTTAGCCGATGTCCAGTGGATTTCTCCAGGATCAGCCTGGTATCTGCTCACAACACTTAGAGCATATGAAACATCCGGCCTAGTACAAATCATGCCATACATGATGGATCTGACTGCAGAAGCATACATAATCGCACTCATCCGACTTCGCTCATCATTCGTCGAAGGAAACTGAGTCTTGCTAAGTTTTACACAATGGGACATCGGTAAGAACCCCTTCTTAGACGATTCCATGTTGAACTTCTTCAACACTTTGTCCAAATAAGTACTCTGACTCAATCCAATGAGCCATCTTGATCTATCTCTATAGATCCGGATTCCGAGAATATATGTTGCTTCACCCAAGTCTTTTATTGAGAAACTCCTTTCCAATGATTCCTTGATATCTTGCAACATCTGGACATCATTTCTAGTCAGTAATATGTCATCCACATATAAGATTAGAAAGTTTACTTTGCTCCCACTAAACTTCTTGTATAAACAAGAATCATGATCACTCTTGATGAAGCCAAATGATTTGACTACCTCATCAAAGCGAATATTCCAACTCTGAGATGCATGCTTCAACCTATAAATGGATTTATGAAGTTTACACACCTTGTCAGCATTAGACAGATCGACAAAACCCTCGGGCTGTATCATATACACGTTGACATGGTTATACCCCGCGGGTACACGACCTCAGCATACCTAGTCCAGCCCAAGGAAGGCCCACGGCAAATATATGCTGGCCCACGAAGATTTTCGGGTGGCCAAGGCCCATGACACCTTCGGATCCTTGGAGAGCAAGACTAGAGTAGATAGGAAATTCAAAGGGGTAAACCCTAAAACCTGTAACCGACTCGATCTGTGGCTGGGACCTGCCTATCTCTATATAAAGGCCAGGAGGGCACGACGAGGAGGCCACCTTACAATCTCTCGCACACCACCGCATACACACCTCCACGCCAGATTGCATCTGCGCACCTTGTAACCTTTGGTTCCAACATAATCAGAGCAGATAAGAAGGAGTAGGGTTTTCCCTACGGGGGCCTGAACCTGGGTAAACCTTGTGTCCCCGTGTTGCTTGTTTGCTAACCGTTCCGCGATCTCCAGCATCCCCATATTCTCCAAAACCCAAGTCCATAACAATGGGCATTGACGAGATTAAACCTCGTCAATTGGCGCCGTCTGTGGGAACTGGGGACGCTGATTGTGCGATCGTGACGGTCCCAACCCGAGCGATCTACAACTCCGTGGCGATGGAGAGTCATCTCCTCTTCGGCGCCTTCGACTTCACCGCCCACTCACCGGCCACCATGAAGGACTTGGAGCCCGTTGGCAACGGACTCGAGATCCTATTCGTGAGCTTCTGCTTCCAGGTAGGGCAGACCGGCACTCTCCGCCTCCTAGAGTGGGTGCCCCTACCATCGATCAGGCCCGCTTCGTGGGCTCCACACCCTGTGCTACGCACCTCATCATCAACAGAAGAGTTCTATGACAGTAGCAGCTGCAACTCCGATCTGTGTGATCCGCCATCGGACGAAGGGACCTACGGTTCCGGATCCGAAAGTTGCGGCAGCAGCAGAACGATCTACGAGCGCTACCAGTGCACCGCGGTCATCCAGGATCAGGAACACAATCCGCCACCCAACCCACAGGGTAGAAACGGTGGAAAAAGGAGAAGCCAATCCCCCCACCCAACGGGGAAAACAACAATCGGGTCATCCACCTTGACGAGGAGGGATGGGCTCAAGCACGTGAGGCCGTGGCAGGCAACAAGATCCTGCCCGCTGATGCCTCACGAGATCTACTGATGGCATACCACATGCTCCTCATCGAGGAGCACAAGAAGTAGATCAAGATGCAGGAAGTGTTTGACAAGCGCAAGCAGGCAGCTTCGGAGTCCAGTGCACGACGAGCCGCGCTCTCCGCCATGGGCATGAGCTCCAGCTCACACGGCAACAACGGGAACAAGCACCGTTCTCGGATGGAGAACATGGACCCCAAAGAGCGTCGCGAGGTGACCCGATCCCTCAACGCGTCCTTCATGGAGATGGACGCCGACGGCAACGTCATCCCAAAAACACCGCAAGCTGCGATCATGGCAGCCACTGCATACCTCGCGTCCCACCCACCTCCGGAGGGGGACCCGAAGAGGGCCATGCACAAGTCCGCGCTTACCGGGCTCGGACTCGTTGGAGCTGCGCTCCACGGAGAAGCTCCTACGGAGCCAAAAAAGAAGGCTGCGGTCAGATTCAACCGCAGCCCCGCACCCTCATCCGAGGACGAAGAGCATGACCTTCCTCAAAGACATAAGAGCTCACGCCATCACAGCCGCGACTACGACGCTCGAAACGAGCTAACACAACGCAAGATCGACAAAGCACGCGCCAAGCGCGTATGCTCGTCTGAATCTGAGATGGATGAAGACGAAGGAGAACTCTGCGGAGATCGATGCTTCAGCAGATCTGTCCGACGGACAAGGATGCCGCGAAACTTTAAGCTCCCTTCGGACACTCCGAAATTCGATGGCACACAGGACCCCAAGGAGTGGCTCAGCGACCACTTGTCGTCCGTCAAGCTGCACGGCGGAAGCAGGGAAACCGCCATGCAATGCCTTCAGCTGCAGCTGCCAGGCGCAACTCGGATCTGGCTAAGCAGCCTATCCTCAAGATCCATACGAAGTTGGGAGGAGCTGGCGTACATTTTCATCCGAAACTTCAAGGGCACCAGCAATAGGCCTGCCTCGATCGAGGAGTTGCGAGCCTGCACTCAACGAACGGGCGAATCCATTCGCTCGTACATACTGCGCTGGTCCAACACCAAGAACTCCGCGGCGCACATCTCTGAAGAAAGGGCTATCGACGCCTTCAAGGACGGCGTCAAACGCCAGGACTTCAAAGAAGAACTTGGACGCGTCAAGCCCAAGACACTCGACCACCTTATGGACATCGCCAACAGGTGGGCCGACGGTGAGGACTCCGTCCACCGAGAGCACTCGGAGGAAGAGGACGACTACGGCCGATGGCGAGAACGCCGTAGCAAGAGGAGATCGCGCGTCTACGACGATCGCGATGGACCCGACATGGTCGCGGCTGGCTACGCCGATCACCACAGCGATGGCAACCGCAACGGCGGCGGATACCGTGGAGGAAATTTCCGTGATGGAGGACGCCCAACACAGTCATGGCAGCGCCGCGGTCTCAACGACGGACCCTCAGCATACGAAAAACTGTCGGGTCCATGCACCATCCACTTCTACATCGACAAGCAGGATGGCAAGAAGAAGGCAAGCCACATGCTCAAGGACCGACGCGAGTTCGAGAAGCTCAGCGAAAGCATGGCTCGGATGAGGCAGCAAGCCCTAAACCCTGGATTCGGGAACGCACCCGCACCAGGCGAGATAGCGCATGGAGCTCCTCCACCGCCACCTGTAGGAGGCCCGAACCACCCAGTCGCACCCGCACAGAGTAATAGTGGGCACGGGTATCCCCCGTCTAAAGGAGCGCTGATGATCCAAAAAGGGCGCCCAACGAATAGGGTGCAGAAGAAAATCACCCGTCAGATCAACCTGGCCGTGACAGCTCCCCCCGCCATCCCTGAGTACCTCAACGGATCGGAGTCCTGCATCACGTTCAGCCGTTCGGATCACCCTTGCCAGGTCCCTCGCCCATGTCATGCTGCCCTGGTGCTTGAGGCGCAGATCGAAGGTTTCGAGATGAGCCGCGTCTTCATGGATGGTGGCAGCGGCATCAACCTGATGTTCGCAAGCACCCTAGCAGCAATGCGGATCCCGCTGTGCAGCCTGGAACAGTCAGACACAACGTTCCATGGTATCGTCTCAGGAAAGGGCATATTCCCCCTGGGAAAGATATGGCTCGACGTCATCTTCGGCAAACCAGATAACTTCCGATGCGAGCGGCTCGAGTTCGAAGGGGTGCACTGGCCATCACAATATCACGCCATCCTCGGGCGTGTAGCATTCGCAAGGTTCTTGGCAGTACCACACTACGCGTACCTGCTACTCAAGATGCCAGGACCCAGGGGCGTCATCACGGTCCACGGGAGCTTCACCCGATCGGACCACTACGACAGGGATTTCAACAGAATCTCCCAGTCATTCGGCATGCAAGAGGAGCTCGTAAGTCTCCGCGAGGTGACGGACAATGGGGCACCCCCAGTCGCATGGCAAAACGCACCTGATATGTCTTTCGACTCCACCGTCAACACAAAGAAGGTGCAGGTCCACCCAACGGATGCCTCCAAGACGGCGCTGATCACCAACGATCTCATCCCCGCATAGGAAAGCGCGCTCGTCGAATTCCTCCGTGAGCGCTGGGAAATCTTTGCCTGGTGTCTTGCGGACATGCCAGGAGTTCCCAGGGAATTCGCCGAGCACGCACTCAACGTATTTCCAGATGCCAAGCCCGTCAAGCAGTCCATCCGGAGACTGTCTGAGCCCCGGGCCGAAGCCATAGGGATTGAATTCAACATACTACTCGCTGCAAACTTCATCAGGGAGATTAAGGAAAGCGAGTGGCTCGCCAATATAGTGATGGTCCCCAGAAAGGACACGGACATCCTGCGGATGTGCGTGGACTTCACGTCGTTGAACAAGCACTGCCCGAAGTACCACTTCCCTCTCCCTCGAATAGATCAGATCATCGATTCCACTGTAGGATGCGAGAAACTCTCCTTCCTCGACGCCTACTCAGGCTACAACCAGATTCGACTCGAAGTAGAAGATCAGGAGAAAATGGTGTTCATCACGCCGTTCGGAGTGTTCTGCTACAACACAATGCCCTTCGGGCTAAAGAACGCAGGTGCTACGTACCAGCGGTGCATGCAGGCATGCCTAAAGGACCAGATCGGTCGCAATGTCCAAGTCTATGTCGACGACATAGTCATCAAAACCAGGGAGGCGAGAACGCTCATTGACGATCTCCGCGAGACGTTCGATAATTTCGACCGCTACAGAATCAAGCTTAACCCTGAAAATTGCGCCTTCGGCGTCCCATCGGGTTAGCTGCTTGGTTACTTCATCTCCCAGCGAGGGATCGAGGCGAACCCGAAGAAAATACGGGCCATCATGGCCATGGAGAAGCCGAAAAACCTCAAGGGCGTCTAGTAGCTTGCAGGACGAATAGCGGCATTAAGCAGGTTCATCAGCCGCATGGGCGAGAAGGCACTGCCATTCTACCAGCTGCTGCGCAAGGCAGACAAATTCGAGTGGACGCTCGAGGCGGATGACGCATTCGAAGATCTAAAACGGCTACTCTCTACCTGGCCCGTCTTGGTCACGCCAAAGGAGAGCGTGCCCCTGTTGCTGTACATAGCAGCTACACACCAGGTGGTGAGCACCATACTGGTGGTCGAGCGACCCGAAGAGGGCAAGACCCATGGGGTCCAACGCCCAATCTACTACCTCAGCAAGGTATTGACGCCAACAAAGAAGAGGTACCCTCACTATCAAAAACTCGCCTACGGCGTGTTCATGACAGCTCGTCGGTTGAGCCACTAATTCCAGGAGCACCAGGTAATGGTCGTCAACAAGGCACCCCTGAACAGCATCCTGAACAACCCAGAGGCCACAGGACGTGTGGCCCTGTGGGGCATCGAGCTGTCACCTCTCGACATCATCTATGAGAAACGCCACGCGATCAAGTCTCAAGTCCTCCCGGACTTCCTTGTACACTGGATGGAACTGCAGCTACCAGACACTCCAGACATGTCGCGGTCATGGACGATGCACTTCGACGGCTCCAAGCGTGAAGCCGGAGCGGGAGCCGGAGTCATACTGACCTCCCCGCATGGCGATAAGATGAAGTACGTCCTCCGGATGAAGTTTCGAGCTTCCAACAACGAAGCAGAATACGAGGCCCTCATCCACGGCATGAGGATGTCAAAGATCTGTGGCGCAACACGCCTAGTCATCTACGGTGACTCCAACCTCATCGTCCAACAGACGATGAACGAGTGCAACGCGCACGCCGCCAACATGATTGCGTACCGCGCACTCTACAACGCACTCGAAGGAGATTTTGACGGCTGCGAGCTTCAGCACGTTGGAAGAGAAAGCAACGAGGAGGCCGACAGACTCGCCAACATCGGCTCCACCTGCGCACGGGTGCCGCCAGGTGTGTTCCTCGAACAGATCTACGTGCCATCCATCAAGCGGAAATTCCCCAAGGGATCACCCGAAGAAGCAGAGCACTCGGGGGCCGCGCTACCCGACGGTCAGGAAGGACCCGAAAAGCTGGACACAGAGGTCGCCGTGGTCAACCTGATGCAGGTCATGGCAGCCGAAGAAACTTGGACACAACCATACCTCCGGTACTTGATAGACGGAGAACTACCTGATAGCCCGACGGATGCCCGGTGCATATATCATCGGTCCAAAGCCTTCATCATCATCAATGGCGAGCTTTACAAGCGCAGCATTTCGGGTGTACTACAAAGGTGCGTCACCATCGGCGACGGAAAAACCATCCTCCAAGACATCCACGAGGGCATCTACGGCCATCATGCGGGCAGCCGCTCCCTTGTCGCGAAAGCTCTACGAGCTGGATTCTACTGGCCAACGGCCATGAACGACGCCAAGGACATCGTCCGAAGATGCAACGGGTGCCAAAGGTTCGCTGACAAACCGCACGCACCCGGGTCAAAGCTCAGGCCCATACCTTTGGCCTAGCCTTTCACCCAATGGGGCCTTGACATGATCGGCAAACTGCCAAGGTCCTCGAAAGGGGGACACGTCTACCTCCTGGTCGCAGTTGACAAATTCACCAAGTGGATTGAGGCCATGCCGGTCACTAACCAAAAGGGCAAGACTGCCGTCAAGTTCTTTGAATCGATTGTCTACAGGTTTGGCGTACCACATAGCATCATCACCGACAATGGATCGAACTTCATCTCTAAAGAATTCCAGGACTTCTGCGAAGGCCTCGGAATCAATATCACATACGCCTCAGTGGTGCACCCGCAAACGAACGGGCAGGTGGATAAGGCCAACGGCCTAATAGGCGCTGGCATCAAGAAGCGCCTCATGATCCCACTCGAGCGGCTCGCCGGAGCCTGGACGAAAGAGCTACCCTCCTTCCTATGGAGCCTGCGTACAACGCCAAATAGCTCAACTGGCTACACGCCGTTCTTCATGGTGCATGGAGCCGAAGCCGTGCTACCAGCCGAAGTACGTCACCAGGCCCCACGGGTCGTCGCTTATAGCAAAGCCGAATCCACGGCTGCACTCAAAGACGCCGTCGATACACTCGACGAAGCGCGAGACATAGCATCAGCTCGATCAGCGGTGTACCAACAGAGTCTCCGCAACTACCACAGCCGACGGCTGCGCCCAAGGTCCTTCGTCGAAGGAGACCTAGTCTTGCGACTCAAGAAAGAGCGACCGAAGAAATTCGAGTCACCATGGGAAGGACCCTACATCGTCACCGAAGTCATCCCAGGTGGCTCCTATCGCCTCAAGCACGTGGAGTCTGGAGTCGCATACTCCAACCCATGGAACGTCGCACAGCTGCGACGGTTCTACCCCTAGCTACCTCCCTCTTTTACTTTCAATAAGGCTATTCAGCCAAGGCTACTCAGCCGAACAATGTACCTCCTACATTACGATATGAATAAAGCTAAGTGTCTCGCCCCAAAATTTTGTTTACTATTCGCACTTTACTCCATGCTACAAACGCACTCGGGGGCTCCCCCCACCTCACGACTTCGTCGGCTGAGGATAACACGTGTACACCAGAGTAGCTGACCACATCAGGCTAACGAAAAGGGAACGTATACGAGAAAAGCACTACATGCTAAAACAACAACCAAACCTTTATAACAAAGGGAAAAACACGCCCAGTCAAATATATACAAATTTTGCATCTATCTTTTTTTACAGGTACTACCTATTCTGAAGAATAACCTGAGTACGCTGCTCAAACAGATCTATGATCTGTTCGGCATACTGCCTTACAGCCGCATAATGCGGACGCATATCCCACTCGCCACCATCTGGCCGAAGGGGCGGTCTAGCCGCCACAACAGATAGATCTAAATCACGACAATGTAACCGCACAAGGGAGAGCGCAGCCTTCACCCCTGCGACGAGCTGATGCCGTACCAATTCCCTGACATGATGCACATTCTGAAACTTCGACAGCAGACCAGAGAGAGTCGACGGCGCATCATCCAGCGGAAACATTACATGCAGAACCGACATGAGTGAAGACTTCACCTGATGAAACACCCGCAATACCCGATGAACGCGATCCTGCACCGTCGCAAGGACCATGGCACGATCACGGTCCATCCAGAAGAACCCGCCGGCCTCCATGTCCTGCTGAGTCAAGCAGTTGATCCGAACAGCTACACACTCCTTCTCCTCCCTTGGAGCAATGTTAGCACCTGCAATACTTGCAAAAGAGTAATATGAAAGGCCAGTAGGCGCATCCGAAGTAACGTGCAACATCTCAAAAAACTCACACTGAAGCTATTCGGACAAGCGAAGCAACTCCGCCATCAAGTACTCCTCTCTGGCAGCGCCTCGATCCTCCTTGGATTTCCAAATGTCAGCGTGGCCACGCACCCCAAGCAACTCTTTCTCGAGGCTACGGATACGGTCTCGAAGAAACACAAGCTGCGACGCATCATCCAGGGATGACCGCAGCTGCGCTGCAGACGAAGTGTTAACGGGATCATCACCCGAAGGACCCTAGATTAACAGAAAGACAAAGACATGAACAAGCAGTTGAAGGAGCACGAAACTCAGCAAATTCATTAAGTGCAGCAAAAGCCACTACGTGGCACAAGGATTGTTCATCAAAATATTTACAACAAAAGAAGCTACAACTATCCTATAACTACAACGCCTACAAAGCTACACCCTGAGTAGCCTCAGAGCCGGATTGCCTCGCCTTGGCTTCCCCCTGCTGACTTAGCGCGTACTCGGCCAGCAGATCAATCAGCTTCGTCCCGTAACGCTTACAGCGAGCAGCATAGGTGGCGAAGGCTACCTCGGATCCATCAGCAGTCGTCAGCATCCGGGAAGTGACCTGGGGCAGGTCCGGCTCCGCTCTAGCCGCCAAGGCCATTGCCAGCCCGACGGATGCGCCGATGCCCTTCTGCTTGCGCTTGTACGCCGCAGGTGCTTTGGCTGACAGCGCCTCCTCTAGGGCATCAACATCGAGGTCCACGCCCAAGGACCTCTTTGGCCTTGGCAAGCGAGTTGACAACGGTACTGCAGCGGTCTTCGACCGCCGCAGTAGCATCATCCAGAGAGCTCCCATGCTCCAGAGCATCGCGATCAAATTCGATGCCCGCGGCATCTACGATAACAAAGGAAGCAGAATGAATAAAAGCACTGCAAAAGAAAGACCAGGAAATCAAAAAGAGGAAGGCAGAGATACTCACCCGAAACAGCCTTGGCAGCCGCCATAAGCTTGTCGGCCACCTCTCTCTCACGCGAAGCCGTGGCAGTGGTGAGCTGCTCCTCGCGATCCGTAGCCTCCTTCTGTAGGTGCTCCTTCGCCTCGGCCGTGTTGGCCAACTCCAGCTCGAGGCGCTCCCTTGCACCAACGGCGACCTCGGCCTTTTTCTCCGCTTGACCAAAGCTCTTTTTGAGAGCATCAATCTCACGAAGAGAGGCGTTGTGATCCTCTGCAGCAAGCAATACAAATGTCGGATCAAAGGACAAAAATGCAAGAAGAAACATAAGACCAAGGCATAAAAATACCTTGAAGTTGTTTGAGGCTGGCCTCCAACGCCAGGTGCTGCTGCACCAGTTGGTTGGCACCTCGCACAAAAGGCTGCAAAAAAAAGAACTACCAGTCAAAAGAATGGCTCGGGGGCTACGCCCAAAAGAACGAGCAGAAGCAAGTCACACATACGAAAAATGCTCGGGGGCTCCCCCCGTGACTCAAAGAAAAAACGAACAACAAAATACCCTACAGATGCCCGGGGGCTCCCCTCGAGGAAAAATCAACAGATCCTTCGAAGAAGACTCGGGGGGCTTCCCCCGTGGCAGAAAGCAGAATTACTTACATGATTTGACAGCGACTCCGAAGGTCCGCTCGCAGCCTTCTGAGGCGCAACCACCCGAATCTCCTGCGGAGAAGGGTCTGGAGCAGCGCCTTCAGAGGTGGCCACCATGTGAGGAGGAGGAAGCACGACCTTCGACTCCCCCATCATCTCCCGAGCACCATCACTGGAGGAGTCGTTGGAGGAGTGGCTACACAAGGACAAATTATCTAAGCGCAAGGTAAAAAGACAAGAAAAAGCAATGCAGGGCTAAGGAAACTTACGAGTCAAGGTCGCTCAAGTCGAAGACGGGAGGGGTCTTCCGGACCTTCTTCTCCTATTTCTTCTCTTCCTTCTTTTCTTCCTTCTTCCGCTTCGCCGGCGGGTGCGGTGCTACAACCCGCACGGGAACGGCAGGAATTGGAGAGGAAGAGCCCCCATGCACATCACTATGACGTTCAAGGCACAACGGGTTCCTGGGGGTCGGTGGAGTTGAAGCATCCAACGACTCGCTGGAGCTCCTCTTGCGCTTGCGAGTGTGATCCTCGCTCGACTCGTTGGCTTCTTCAGCTGGAGACCACGCCGATGGCAGCTCGGACATGGAGTCCACCACCTCATTATCTGGAGCATCCGGGAATACTTCGGGCAATGGAGGCGACATGCCCGGCACCTTGAACTCCTACACAAAAGAAGCAAATATGTTAGCAGGAAAATAAATACAAGTAAAACGCAGACGAATATAGCGCCACGTGCACGTCCCAGATCTACACCTGAGGAACCGGACGAGAAGCGGAGAATGGAGAAGTCAGCAACTTCCCCGGGATATCCTCTCTAGCCTTGAACTTCATCAGCGGGCGAAGGACCCCGTCGAGATCTCCCTTGGAGAATTCTTCAGCCGAAACCCTAGTCGGGTCACGACGACCAACATAAAGGAACATCGGGTGCGCCCTAGCCTAGATCGGCTGCACCCGACGTTTGAGAAAAGTGTGGATGATATCCACACCGTTCACCTCCTTATTCGGAATCAACTGGAGATCCTCCACTCGACGATAGAGAGTCTCTATCTCCGCTACCTCACCATCCAAGATCTGGTTCTTCCAGGACCTCTTCGGCTCGATCTTTTGGGAGGGGTCAAAAGGAGCAAGACCAAAATCTTGCCCAGCCACCGTGGAGTCGCGGATGTAAAACCATCGCCTCCACCAGTACTGGAAAAATTCGGACATGGAAAAAGAGAAGTAAAGAAGATTGGATCAAAGGGAGATGATGCAACCTCCAATGGGATAAACACCATCAGAACCAGATTGCCTCTTCACGGAATAGTGTTTCCGGAAGAGGCCAAAGTGCGGCTCGATACCGAGCCAGCACTCGCAGAAAGTAATGAAACAAGCATTGTGAAGAAGAGAGTTGGGGAGAGATGATGCAGCTAGATGCCATAAAGAAAAAGCAGTCCACGAAGGAAATTGTGGACTAGGAAGGAAAAGGCCCGAAGGACAAATGTGAGGAACATAACCCGAAACCCAGCAGGGGGACAGGGAATTACCTCGTTGCCAGGGAGTTTGACGGCCTCCCTATCCTGCAGGAGCAAGCCCCGCTCACAAAGCTTGCGTAGATCACTCTCCCGCGTCTCCGATCATCGCCAGCCACCGTCGGTGACACAGGCAGCGACAGCACTTTTCTTACCCCCAGCAGCGCTGGTGCCAACCGCAGAAGAAGACTTCTTAGGTTTCCCCTGCGGTGCGGCGGCGCCGGCGACGTAAGCGTAGAATCAAAGAAGGAAATATCCGAGGATATTCCAGTGTGCAGCAAGAAAGCTCAAAGAAGATTGGAGCAGTGAAACAAGAATGGCTGCGGTGAAAACAGGCTAATTTTTTCCCCAATGATTATAAGGACGAAGACGATGCACGACAACCGTCCATCGAGAAGACCTAACGCCAATGGCAAGATCTGACCATACACGTGTCAGCATAGCAGCGAACCGTCGCTCACACGCCGTCCACTACTCGCGGAAATCGAGGCGACGCCGTAATTATCTCCACGCCGCGGGTGACCAGTCAATTCAAGGTTAGAAGGTGGGACCCATATTCATCCAGTCACGTCATCTCTGGCGCAGCAGACGCTTGAGGTCACCAATCGTCAGCACTGACGTCATAAAATGCTATACTAGCAAAAGCCACAATTCTTCGGCTACACAGCTAAGGGTACTCACTCTAATCTACGATTCGCCTAACTACTCGGGGGCTAGTCCTATCAGGAGCGCTGGACGCGCACCCGAAAATGAACAAAAACTACAGCACTAAACTATTTTTCTTCGAGTCCTACGTCGAGTCTATGACTCCACTACGGACTCGGGGGCTACTCCCATAGGGAGCATGGATCCAAGCATCCGAAAAATTTGTGTCCTACAGACCTGAAGCTGAACAACGGCTGAATTAAAGTCTCTGCTCGAGTCTACGACTCGAACAGACACTCGGGGGCTACTCCCATAGGGAGCGCTGGTTGCGCACCCTATGAATTCTTTGACTGCGATCCTTCGGATCAGTATGCAAAACTTTTTCGGCAACTCTGCCCTAATTAAACGCTAAGTGAGCAACGTCCTCCTTGGCCACCTGAAGCACCTCCTCGGTGATAAACATTCGGATGCTGTGTCTGCGACACAAAGATAAGACCTACAGATATCATCTGACGGCCTGGTAACGCACATGACTGCGCTCTTCTAGTAAGAATCCGTGCCAACAGGCGCGATGAAAAATCCTGACAGACGCGTTGGGTATATCATTTAAATTCACTGGAATTCCACTCCTGTAAGTCCTCCGCGGCCTGAGTCGAATTACGCCAGCATATGTTCCGGGTTCGAGTCGAGGGACTCGAACCTGAAGAAGATCATGATGTTTTGTCCTAAGACAGTTAACTGACCCTGATCCGTCGGGAGAGTCAGGCACACGCATCAATAATCCCTACACATTCTCTTGAAAGACAGAGTTGCACCCGAAGGATTGAAGAGTCCTCAGCCGAATCTGCGATTCGACTGAACACTCGGGGGCTACTGGCATGGTTATACCCCGCGGGTACACGACCTCAGCATACCTAGTCCAGCCCAAGGAAGGCCCACGGCAAATATATGCTGGCCCACGAAGATTTTCGGGTCGCCAAGGGCCATGACGCCTTCGGATCCTTGGAGAGCAAGACTAGAGTAGATAGGAAATTCAAAGGGGTAAACCCTAAAACCTGTAACCGACTCGATCTGTGCCTGGGACCTGCCTATCTCTATATAAAGTCCAGGAGGGCACGACGAGGAGGCCACATTACAATCTCTCGCACACCACCGCATACACACCTCAACGCCAGATTGCATCTGCGCACCTTGTAACCTTCGGTTCCACCATAATCAGAGCAGACAAGCAGGAGTAGGGTTTTCCCTCCGGGGGCCTGAACCTAGGTAAACCTTGTGTCCCCCTGTTGCTTGTTTGCTAACCGTTCCATGATCTCCAGCATCCCCATCTTCTCCAAAACCCAAGTCCATAACAATGGGCATTGACGAGATTAAACCTCGTCAAACGTCCTCGGTTAAATTTCCGTTAAGAAAAGCCGTTTTGACATCCATCTGCCATATCTCATAGTCAAAATAGGCTGCTATAGCTAACATGATCCGAACTGATTTAAGCATCGCTACGGGCGAGAAAGTCTCGTCGTAATAAACTCCTTGAACTTCTCGGAACCCCTTCGCGACAAGACGTGCTTTATAGACGGAAACATTTCCATCCATATCAGTTTTATTCTTAAGGACCCATTTGCACTCGATGGGTCTTGCATCATCTAGCAGATCAACCAAGTTCAAAACTTGATTGTCATCCATGGATTTTAACTCGGATCTCATGGCTCCAAGCCATGACTCGAAATCAGATCCCACCATCGCTTCCGAATAATTTTCCGGCTCATAACTGTCTAATAGTAACACATCACGAACACTTCGTAATCTTGCTGATCTTCGTAGTACATGTACTACTGTAGGCTCAGCTAACATGACCGGCTCAACCCCCAAGGTTTTTGATGACTTGCTACTCGCCGGTTCCTCTCGAATTTCTTCGAGCTGCACTGTGCTCCCACTGAGGGGTTTCGCAGCATAGTAAATCAAAAATTTCTACGGATGCGAACGGGAAAGCCAAGATCTAATCTAGGAGATGCAAACAATGAGGGGGGATAGATGAGATCTTCATACCCTTGAAGATTCGCACATCGGAACGTTGAACGGAACGTGGTTGATGTAGTCGTACTAGCTTCTCCTCCTCGCGATCCGATCCGATCCAACACCGCAAGTGGCGATGCCTCCAAGAGATGCACACGTACGGAACCTCGACGTCTCCTCCTTCCTCGGTCCAGCAAGTGGGGTGGAGAGATAGATTGGATCTACAACACGACGGCGTGGTGCAAACGGTGGAGAGTTTCTGTGGCAGGGCTTCGCCTACGTGCAGTCGGGAGGGAGAGAGAGAGGAGGGCAGCAGGGCGGCTAGGGCTTGAGGAGGTGTGGGGGGGAGGGTGCGCCCCCAGCCCTCTTTATATGGAGGGGTGGGAGGCTGCCCCTTGCCCGTCCTCCAAGCCTAGGGCCGGCGGCCAAGGAGGGAGGAGTGGGGGGCAAGTTTCCCCCCTCCTTCTAGAAGCTCTCCCTAGGGTTTCCCCTAGGGCTTGGCCGGCTGGGCCTATGTGGCCTTGTTCCCCTGGCCCAATGCGGCCATGGCACTCCCTCGTAGGCCCACGCCCCCTCCAACAAGTGGGGCCACGTTGGTCCCACTCCGGAAGGTTCTAGAAGCTTCCGGTACAATACCGAACAATCCGAAACACTTCCGAACTCCAAAAACTGCTTTGCCTTATATGAATCTTATTCTCCGGACCATTCCGGAACCTCTCGTGATGTCCCGGATCCCATCCGAGACTTCGAACAAAAACTCATAAACCAATTATCCATTCTATCCTAGCGTCGAGGCACGTTAAGTGTGTGACCCTACGGGTTCGAGATTATGCAGACATGATCTTCTATCAATAATCAACAGCGGGGTCTGGAAACCCATATTGACTCCCACATACTCATCGATGATCATATAGGATGAACCACGATGCCAGGATTCAATTAATCCCATATATATATTCCCCTCGTCACGCGATATTTTACTTGCCCGAGATTCGATCGTCGGTATCGGCATACGTAGTTCAATCTCGTTCACAGCAAGTAATTTACTCGTTCCATAATCCGATATCACTTTGTGATTAAATCTTAACCACGTGCTTGCAAGCGGTGTTGATATCGATTACCGAGTGGGCCCGAAGTATATCTCTCCGACTTGGGAGGGACAAATCCCATCTCGATACATACAACCCAACAAGTACTTTCCGATCACCTGAGAGACACCTTTATGATCACCCTCTCATAGGATGACGTTTGATGACCTCAAAGCTTTCTTCCGATACCTGGGAGTTGCATTATCTCAAGGTCTAAGGAATACAATATTTGACATAAGAAAAAGCTTCGCAAAGATGAACACGATGACACGATCTAATTGCTCTGCTTGATTTGGGTCTGTCCATCATACCATTCTCCCAATGATGTGATCTCATTATTAATCGACAACTCATGTCTATGGTTAGGAAACCTTAACCATCATTAATCAATGAGCTAGTCCATAGAGGCGTACTAGGGACACGGTGTTGTTCATAAACCACACAAGTATTAAATTTCCGCTTAATACAATTCTAGCATGGAATATAAACTTTATCATGAACAAGAATTATAATAATAACATCTTTATTATTGCCTCTAGGTCATAATTCCAACACCCACTGACTCCCCGACCGAGAAACTTTTCTCTAGGAAGACACCATTCTGAGCGACAAACACTTTGCCCTCTTCTCGGTTGTAGAAGTAGTAACCCAAGGTTTCCCTCGGATACCCCATAAAAATACACTTATCCGACTTGGCCGTAAGCTTGTATGACTGAAGTCGCTTGACAAATGCTTCACAACCCCAAATCTTAAGAAAATACAAACTCGGCTTATTGCCTGTCCACATCTCATGCGTTGTCTTTTCTACCAACTTTGATGGTACTCCGTTTAGTGTGAATGCCACTGTTTTTAGACAATAACCCCAAAATGATAAAGGAGGATCTTTCCGACTCATCATTGATCGTACCATGTCAAACAATGTCCTATTCTGCCTTTCTGAGACACCGTTCCTCTCTGGTGTTCCTGACGGAGTAAGTTGTGGAACTATTCCACAGCCTTTCAGATGGTCATAAAACTCATGGATCATGTACTCGCCTCCTCGGTCCGATCAAAGAAACTTTATTTTCTTGCCGAGTTGATTATGTACTTCATTCTAGAATTCTTTGAACTTTTCAAAGGCTTCCGACTTATGTTTCATCAAGTAGATATAACCATACCGACTCAAATCATCAGTGAAGGTAATGAAGTACTCATAACCACCCCTGGTTGTCGTGCTCATTGGTCCACATACATCACTATGTACTAGTCCCAACAAGTCGGATGCCCTTTCGCAACTCTTTGCAAAAGGTGCCTTGGTCATTTTGCCGAGTAGGCAGGATTCGCATGTCTCGAATGACTCCAAGTCGAACGAAGTTAGGAGTCCATCATCATGGAGCTTCTTCATGCGTTTCCAACTTATATAACCAAGCTGACAGTGCCAAAAGTAAGTCATATTCAGATCATTTGGTTTCAACCTGTTAACATTTATGTTATAAACCGACTCACCATCAAGATTCAAAATAAATAACCCGTGAAACATATCATTCAAATATAAAGAACAACCATTATTCTTAATATTCGACTCATAGCCCTGCCTCATTGTAACATCCCTAAAATCATGTTTTCAAAGATCGCATATCATCCATGCATGCATAATCATTTAGGGATCATTTTCAAAGTCATTACAAAAACAGAAGCATTTGGGTGCTTATTATTTTATGTAAACAGGCATTGATCCAATGCTACTCCCTAGTGGGAAATTATTGGTTTCAAAACAAGATTGTTTGTTCGTATGCTGGTTTGGTTGAATTCCACAGCTTGGGCAAAAATTTCAAAACAAAATTTGGTTTTAAAAACCATTTTCATATCTTTATTAAATCTTGTGCTAAGGCACTGTTTATTTTAAAATTTCAAAGGAACCAATCAAGTCTAGTGATACAACATGGTTTTATACTCAATAATATGCAGGTTTCATTTTACAAAAATCCAGAACAAGTTTTAAATCAAACACATTTGATTTCATTTGAATTTGTTTCCTGAAAATCAGTTTAGAAAAAGAAAAAGAATAAGGATAACAGAAATGGGTCGGCGATACCTTTTCAGCCCAGTAACCAAAAAAGCCCACCCGGGTTTTCCCTCTCTCCCTCTGTTTCTCACCCAACCCGCGCACACCCCCTCACTGACAGGCCGACCCCACTTTGCCCCGTCATCGTCGTCGTCAATCACGCGCTGGAGGAACTGTTCGACGCTGCCGTTTCCTCCTGAATTCAAATCCTTTGATTGCGCTTGATTCGTGGAGTAATTACACCTCCTCGCTCAGCTACTTAATCCCCACCCCTTGACGACAATTTCCCCTCGCTCAAATCTCTCGCTCCGCCACCAGGCTTGCAAGCGGTGTTGATATTGATTATCGAGTGGGCCCAAAGTATATCTCTCTGACTTGGGAGGGACAAATCCCATCTCGATACATACAACCCAACAAGTAATTTTCGATCACCTGAGAGACACCTTTATGATCACCCTCTGATAGGATGACGTTTGATGACCTCAAAGCTTTCTTCCGATACCAGGGAGTTGTATTATCTCAAGGTCTAAGGAATACAATATTTGACATAAGAAAAAGCTTCGCAAAGATGAACACGATGACACGATCTAATTGCTCTGCTTGATTTGGGTCTGTCCATCATACCATTCTCCCAATGATGTGATCTCATTATTAATCGACAACTCATGTCTATTGTTAGGAAACCTTAACCATCATTAATCAATGAGCTAGTCCATAGAGGCGTACTAGGGACACAGTGTTGTTCATAAACCACACACGTATTAAAGTTTCTGCTTAATACAATTCTAGAATGGAATATAAACTTTATCATGAACAAGAATTATAATAATAACATCTTTATTATTGCCTCTAGGGCATAATTCCAACAGTCTCCCACTTGAACTAGAGTTAATAATCTAGTTTACATCTGGCAACAATCTAACACCCATGGCACTAAGGTGTTGATCATGTTTTGCTCGTGGAAGAGGTTTAGTCAACGGGTCTACGACATTTAGATCCATATGTACTTTGCTAATCTTCAGATCTCCATCTGTTATATAATCTCGAATTATATGAAACTTGCGGTTGATATGCTTGGTATTTGGATGATATCTTGGTTCCTTAGCCAGTGCTATGGCGCCAGTGTTGTCACACAATATCTCCAGTGGGTCCAAGGAACTTGGAACCACACCAAGCTCAGTGATGAAGTTCCTGATCCAAACCCCTTCACTTGACGCTTCTGCAGCATCCATGTATTCCGCTTCTACTGTAGATCCCGCGATCACGCTTTGCTTGCAGCTTCTCCAGCTCACAGCTCCTCCATTCAAAATATAAACGTATCCTGTCTGAGATTTAGAATCATCCTTGTCGGTGTCGAAACTAGCATCGACGTAACCTTTTACGACGAGCTGTTCATCACCTCTATAGACTAAGAACATTTCTTTAGTCCTATTTAAGTACTTTAGGATGTTCTTCACGGCTGTCCAGTGTTCCACTCCTGGATCAATTTGGTATCTGCTCGTCAAACTAAGAGCATTGGACACATCCGGTCTAGTACATAGCATGGCATACATGATAGATCCTATGGCCGAGGCATAAGCACTTTGCTCATAGATGGGCTATGGCGCCGACCATCTGTGGTCGTTTGATCTGTAGCCGTAGGATCTAGATCCAACGATTAGAATTAGATCGGTAGCGAAGCGGTAGGGGCAGATCTAGACCGTGCACGTTAAGTTAGATCTAACGGCCCACAAGTGTGATCCGGTGCGAAACGGTATCAACCAATCATACGCTTCCGCGTGGCTAGTTCTTTGTTTTAAAAATCTGAATTAGATCTATTAGTGATTCAAACTTTTAAAATTCATAACTTTTGATCCGCACGTTCAAATTTTGTAAATTTTATATCATTGGAAACAGGAGAAAGAATCCTATCTGTTTATGTAATGTGTTTAATGTTTTGCCTCTATAAAATGGTTATTTTTGCAGAGACATTTGTAGGCTTAATTTGAGTATGGAAATTATTTGAAAAATGTTTTAAAGATCAAGTAAAGTTTAATTTGAGTATCTTGGTCTTGTTTATGTTTCAGTACTATACCCTTGTCTTATTTAGTGTAGAAAAATATTACATGGCATTTGCATGCATTCATATATTTTTGTTTGTATATTTTGTTATGTGATTTTGGTGCCATTATTTTATGTGTAGATTTTGGTGCTAATAGTGATTGTGGTTGTGAAGATTGTTTCTACTCCCCAAACTACCAAGGCAAGTGGTGCTTGCTATTTTTATCCCTATATTTTCACCTATGCATTAGAAATATTTTGTTTAGGACTTGCATGAATATTTTGCTAAGTATCTATATGCTATGCTTGGGAAATCCTAGTAGTTGTAGAATTGTTAGAATTTCCTCTAAGTTAAGATGCTTACTATTGCCATGCTTAGCCTAGCTAATAGCAACCAAGGGTGGATTATGTATTCATGCTATGTGAAATATTTCTAAGTCATTGACTTGTGTTTTTGCTTAATAAAACAACTAAGTGAATGAAACACCTGGGTGGAATGGAAAGAATGGTTTCTGTTAAGTGGTTACACAAGGGCCATTTCTATGGTTTACCTTGTGTATCTCACTTGTGGAAGGCCACCCAGGAACAAAGGGATTTGAGATGCCAAATGTTTAGAAGCTTCTAGTGTAGCCACATGGCATTATGGGCTCTGCGTGGATCACATAGGTTGCAATAACTTAGACATTTGGAAATTTGGTGGTAGTGGGATGATAGGTTTGGAGTGCGTCCATTTGGTCTATGGGAAGGCTTCTGAAAGGTCCTGTCTTGGTGAAAATCAAGTCTTGTGGGGAAAGTGCACAACCTCTGCAGATGGAAGAATCTAAGTACTTAGCCATGTCCCATGTATTGGACAACTTGAGCATCAAGACATGGAAGCTATCAAGAATCTCCTCATCCCAATTTCCTAAGTTAAAACATGTGGTTGAACAAGGGTGAAGGTTCACCAATTTCTATTGGTGATTCCTTGGGAAAGTTTTGTCAAAGAAAAACTTAGTGTTTTCAACTGATAGGTAAAACTTATTTTGAGCAAAGCAAGCCTAAGCTACACTTAGCCAAATTCATGTAGTATCTAGATGCTAATATTATACTAAGGTATCACTTGCCAATACTATTCCAATGTATTGACCCACTGTGGCTGTAACTTGTGATGTTGCAGGTTATTCTGATGATGATTAGGGGTTATTAGTCTACACTCAACATGCTTTCCTGTGGCACATGAAGATGAAGACTTATTTATCTTATTCTATATTTGAACTCTTGTATTAGGCATGTGGCCATGGAGTTGTAAAAGACTATGTTTGTCTCTGGAATGATATGTAATAATGACCTTTGTATCTGTGTACTTCATCTTAAACTGTGGATTCTAGCATTGATCCAGGGACTAGCATTGCAATCACAGGGATGTTTACCTTTATAAAGGTGGGATCTTACACTCATCAAACATGAAGCAGAAATAATGTTTTGACTGAGCACTGGAACATAATAACAATTATTCAGTTCCATAATGAATCCGGAAGGTAAATGAAGCTGCATCGTGCCGACTTCCAACGCAGCAACTCTCGCTTTGTTGCCAACTCGAATATCAACCTCGCATCTTGCTACACTCCTAGTTCTTACCAGTCCCTGCAACGAGTTGCATATGTGAATAACTGATCCGGTATCATATACCCAAGAACTATTAGGTGCATCAGCAAGATAAATGTCTATAACATTGCAAACAAGTGTACCTGAGTCGGAAGTCATACCTCCACTCTTGGCTTTATCAGCAAAATACTTGTTGTAGTTTATCTTCTAGTGGCATCCACCTTGCAATAGAAGAAAGTGCATCCGGCTGAAGGAGATAGCTTAGTCCCTGAAAAAGAGCTTAGGACCGTGTCCTAAGCCTGCTTTCGTCCCGACTTAGCCTTCTTCTTAGTCCAAGAACTCTTCTTGAACATAGCCTTATTCTGCACCATCAACACTTGACTAGCACCCTTCTTGATATCCGCCTCTGCCTGCTTGAGCATCCCATGCAATTCAGTGAGCTTCTTATCCGTACCATGCATGTGGTAGTTCAAAATGAACTGACCATACGCACTAGGAAGAGAGTTCAGGATTATAATGGGGTAGCCAAGCCTCTCCAGAGATTACACATAACCAACCATTTTGATCACATGCGGACTCAGTGGATCACCATCCTAAAGCTTGCAACTCAGCAAATCCTGATAGACTTGATACCTCTTAGTCTTATCCTGAGCCTGGAACATACTTTTGAGGCTTTCGATCATATCGTAGGCCTCAACATTATCGAACTACTTTTGAAAGTCTGGTTCCATGTGAGCAAGCATAAGACATCTAATATCCATGGACTCATCCTTAGTCCGACGATAGGCGTTGGTGGCAGCGACAGTCGCATTCTCATTTGGCTCATATGGAAGTGGGTTGTCTAGGACATGGTCCTTCTTTTCTTGTTTGAGAAAAATTCTCAGATTTCAATGCCATTTGGTAAAATTACTGTCGTTCAGTTTATCTTTCTCAAGAATGGTGCTCAAAGCAAAACCGGATATCTGAGAGTGACTGTTACTTGGTGCCATGATCTACAACAGAAAATATGCAAAAACACTTAAGACATGTATTCATAAAAGAGCAAGCATATTAAACACTTTAATATTTATGCTCCCACTAGAACCAACACCCCTGCGATGGTTAATTAGTGATTCAGGATCCTAGATAAGCAAGTCGGCTAGTGAGCTCTAGCATCACCGCTAGCCGCCAAGTGATCTAGGTAGACAACTCCTTGTCAATCGTATCTCATACGACTCCTGTTGGTCGGGTGGAATCACATGCCCCGGCTCCCGTCCGACTTTTCCCGGAGTCCCACAACCGTTGTGATAAACCCGTCTAGCTTACCGAGTGTTTTTGTTGTAAGAGTCTGACTCGAATCCACCTAATCGGGAAGAATTGGCAGTACCTCAATTTTATGATCCCACTACCAAAAATGTCCGACTTTTGATGGTGCAAACACTGGCAGGAAAACCGACTAGACCTTCTTTGAGGGATTAAATTTTATCGACTATCTAATAGAGGTAAAATAGAGACATATCAACAACACAAAATAAAGCAATGATAATGTGAAATAGTATGGCTCTCATTCAAATATTTTCACTTGTCGTCTTACTCCATGTCGCCGACATGTACATTGACTAGCATGCCATCCGGGTTCTTCAAACAGCTACACTAGCTTAATAAAGTAAATTACATAGAGAATCCGAAACGCAGGTCGTTATACAATAAGATGACAGCACCTAGGTTTGAGTTGTCTGACAAAACCGTGATTCGCAGATCACGTATGGATTACACACATATATCACATGCACATGAACCATACCATTCATAAATTCCTGCAAAAACAAGTTATACATAGATACGCTATCTACCGGTGTTGTGAAACTCGCAACAACATCTAAGGTGCTACGACAAGGCGAAGCCGGCGGTCCCTCTCATTTTTTCGAAAACGTAGATCTCATATATGATCCATACATGGATTCCGACCATTGTCCCGATTCGATCAAACTCTTTGATCTTCTATCACTGCTTCTGGATTTACGTGTCACAGTCTACCCTGATGGAGGAAACCGACCGGTAGGGGTATGTTGTTCCATGACCTTAGCAGTTTAATCACGGAAATTAAATATTCCATTCCCCGAGTACAGTTGACCCAATCAACATCGTACAAAACCGATCTATCTCATAGATCAATCACCAAAATAGTACATAGATCCAACCTATAGCCAACCTCATATCACATATGCGAGATCTCGAGCCTAAAACTAGAAGTTATCGCTCTAATACCACTATTGGGCCACGAGGAGATAAAATAAAACTTTTCTCTCTAACATAGATCTCATCTACATTCCAAACATGGATTCTGACCTTTGTTCTGGTTGGATTAAACTCTTTTGATCTTTGATCATCGCTTCTGGATTTACGTGTCACATTTTACCCCGATGGCAGAAACCGACCGGTAGGTATATGTCGTTCCACGACCTCAACAATATGATCATGGAAATTAGATCTACCATTCCCCGAGTACAGTTGATCCAATCAACATCGTACAAAACCGATATATCTCGTAGATCGACCACCAAAACAGCACATATACTCAATCTATAGCCAACCGCATATCATATATGCGAGATATCGAGCCTAAAACAAGAAGCTATCGCTCTGATACCACTGTTGGGCCACGCAGAGATAAAACAAAACTTTTTCCTCTAACGTGGTGATCCCAAGATCTAGTTGAGGTAGAAGACCACAAGGATTACCACTAGACGCGCGGTTGCGGATTACTGATGAAACGCGTTAGTTAATGCACTGCAGTCCTCATGATCTGATCCGATCACGATCGTCTTGGTGCTGATCGTACAACACCTCTGCTGGTATCCACACGTAGAAGGAGCACTGTCGGCGAACTGCTAGGTTCGATATGATGGCTGGACTGCTGTGGAGCTAGGGTTTCCAACGCATAGAATGACCTAACCGTTAACCCTTCTGGGTTTCTGCGCACCGCTATATATATAGGGAGTGAACGTGGGCTCCACTCACTTGTGGCCCATTCACTAAATCTCATATAATATTAGTCACTGTGAGTCCAACTCACTGACTCAGTCTAAAATCCGGCTCAGGTCCAACCCAACCAGATTTCCGGTTCGGATCCAATCCGAACTTGCTCCTACTCTTAAGTGTGTGACCCCGCAGGCTCATGGCTACTTGGACAAGATTGGAGTCCGACTCTCAATCGATCAGTCGGTAGCGGCTCCTAGCATAGTGTGCTGACTCCCAAGTACCAAAGAGTCTTGACGACATGCCTTTTCCAATGTGACTTGCGTCCAAGTTCCTTTTGCCTCACGATATGCCTTGTCAGACTATAGGCGAATAACTGTCATCCCTTAAATAGTCCGACTCTCTTCTCGATCGGAGATAAGTGATTCATCCGACTAACTCTTAGTCGATCGCCTTGGTTAACACTTAACCAAGTCGTGCATGGCCATGCTTTCTGAATCATATTATCCGAGAGGGCCCAGAGAATATCTCCCCAAGTGGAGGGGCAAAATCCCATCTTGGTTATTCACATCACGCAACTTGATTCTCAGTCGACCCGAACTCTGCCTTTATAACTGCCCAGTTATGGATCAGCGTTTGACAGAACCTAAGTCGGTGATCCTCAACTCGAACTGTGCAACAACCGTAGGTATAAGGATTACATTGATTGAGATATACAAATGACAACTTGTTCGTTGTACCTCAATATTGGTCAATCCGACTCGCTAAACTCTTTAGCCAAATCTGTATAAGTCGGAACAACATCTCCATGCCCATGACAAGTGGAACTGAGTCATCAGCCGACTTTCATATTGGTCTAAGTCGTGTGTCCAACACAACCTCGATGACCAAGGATATTTAGTGCAAACAACATGAATGTATAGTTCCACAACTGAATCACATATCCAATGATACACATCAGATGTTTATACAAGGATAACTTAATATATTTATGAATACAATGGGAAATATCATCATACATGATTTCCTCTAGGGAATATTCCCAACAGTGCTGATCGAGCCGTAGAAGAGGGAAGCCACATCCATGCGAACTGTTGTCGATCTTCCCAAAGAAGAGTCATTACGCCATTCATTGCGCCGCTACAGAAGCAAATGACACCATGATGCCGGTGGTCGCGTCACATACATGCCATAAGGAGCCTTACTGGGCCGGCACCATTGGGCGAGGAGATGAGGGGGGTTCCATCATATATGGCGGAAGTCAGACCACACCAAGCCGCACCCCTCTGGTGACGGTGGAGGAGGAAGGGCATGTGAAGGGAGGTAATGGCGGCGGTGGTTTGTTAGGGTCCCCCGATCACCTATGTGGAGCGACACGAGAGGAACAAACCCGAATGAAACCAACATCCATAACAAAGCTATGGGATCCTTGATTGCCCCATCTTAATAAAATCGTTAAGTAGATGTGAAATTGGAAAGATATGAGTAACGGCACTTGGAATGGATCCTAGAAATGGAATAATCTCACCAGTATGGATCTTTTCGTGTAAAGAGCCGCAAGACACATTGTTTTATATATGAGAAGAGAGGAATAAGATGAGATACACACGTGGAATATTAAACTATCTCATCTACCTTTGCGCTTCAGTGAGCCTAGGGTCACGTTTGGTAGGCTGCATTAGGTCTAGGCAGACTCGCTGGTGAAAAAAACTGTCTGCTTGGTTACCTGCTTACCCCTGCATTGTGTCTAGCGCTCTTATCAAAGCATCTCAGAGCCAACCCTAGGTACAACATCCGAATTGGACGTTTCCATGGAGCTAGTGTCAACACCCGGATTTTTCAATCCTAGATGCCTGTTATGCCATACATCGCAATCCCAGGATTACCATTTTTGCGAGACATAACAGAATTGGATACCATAGTACTTCATCCGTTACAACGATACATAAGTTCTTACACAAATAGGGATCTCATGATCCAGTTCTTAATACAACATCAAGCAGCGGAATACGTAATAATAACGGTAGCGTAGGCGAAGCTCCATCTTCGGGGTCACAGGCAATGCTGACAATGGGAGATGATCCTAGTTGTCGTAACCTTCCTGGGGTCCATCTTCCAGGTACTCCTCTTCATAGTCTGGTCTTGGGAATAGCCAGGGACAAAGCCATGAGTACTCTTTAAGTACTCGCAAACTAATACTAACAGGTAAAGGGGTTTTTGGATAATGGGACACTAGGCTCTAAGGTTGTTTTGCAAAAGCCAGATTTATCTCTACTTTGTTCCAAAGCTAGTCACAATTTTATAACTCCTAAGTGGGATCTTGTAATTCAGGTCACAACTCTGTTGTGGTCAAGTCAAAGTCTCAATTCATTTCACAAGTCATTTTGAAAAGTCTGACGGGGGAACAGTATGGCCACTCCAACCGTCCATAATCGCGGACGCGACTATTCGAATAGTTTGACACTCTGCAGAGATTGTACACTTTCACCACAACATTCGATACATCCGTCAGGAACAATCCTGAATTCACCATACTCAGTATGCGGATAATCAATCCTAACCTTTCAATTACACGCCCTAGTATAAGCACCTCTCCTGTGAGTTTGGCCTCCCAACCATGACCACTGTCATCTTGGGTACTGCACAGGTGGACAATCTTCACAAGGTAGCCTTAGCTCAGACCTTGGCCATGAGGGAACTAATACTAAGGAATATAAGTTTCCATTCAAGCCCTACCCAATATTCGAGTATTGTGGTTGTACGCTAAGATTGGAATGGTATCGCATCCAGACAACCATCAGTTTTATAAAGGGCTAAGGCTCATGCCTCAACATTTTCATCACCAAAATCATCAAGTGTTTGGGAACACATGTCCAAAACATTTCAATAGAATGATCCATCATTCCAAGGTTTTCATAACCATTTTTCCACCAAGTATTCCCATCTAAAAGTTGATCAAGTTTTATGCTTAGCACTAGCATCTACAGGTGGGGGTAGTACTAATGAGGGGTGGTAACTAGTGGAGTTTCACTAAGTCCAACCTTATATCTTAGGCTGATATCAAGGTTTCTAGCTTAGGCCAAATTTTATGCTCTTTATGCAACCTTCAGCACAACTGTCTAGTATCTACCAAACTCTTAGGTAGACTCTAAGTAAGCTTTGATAAAGAAATAAAGTAAGAAGCTTGCACATAAAACTAGGATTGGTTTATCAAGTGAGTATAATCACATATGCTTAAGGCATATAGTAGTCATATCACAAGTATGGGTTTGTGGCATCAGTAGGGTATCTAGCAAGGGTTAGCTTGCACATTCACTAGTAGTATTAGGCTTGCATCAGTGTCAATATAATCTTGCATACTTACTAGCTTGCCTTGTGCAGAGCAGTGGTTGAAGTTCTCCTCGGCTTCTTCTTCGTAGTATCCTCCTTCCTCCTCGTATCCTTGGTCGGTACTAGCGTCTATGAATAAATACGAGGTACACAATCACCAAACAATACTTAACTACTTGCAATCATCACACACAAGGTTCCTATAGATGATCTAGCATCATCTCTAACATTACATGGTTAAAGCTTGGTTTAAAACTTTTTTATTTTTAGAAAAGTAATTTCTACTCAATGAAAAACTACTTAAAATTTAATATTCTCCAAACCAAATATGGGATCATGTTGACACATGTCATCACCACATATTGTAGTCCATGGGAATGTGATTTAAAGTGGTGTCACAATTTAATAAGGTTTTACCCTTTTATTTTAATTAATTAAAGTGGCTAGAAATGCTTATGAAGCATTCTTTTATTACTTGAACATTATTTCTGCAAGTAAACCTACATATTTTTATATATTCTGAAAGGTATGGTTAAATGTGATGTTTGAGAGTTGGAAACAACTCAAAAGCTTTTATGGTTTAAATTTGAAAAATGTTTGAATGCAGAAAAGCTTCTGCCTTGTTATTTTTACTATGGGTGATCTACAGATCCAAATGACTTGAATCCAACGGGCTTGGATTAAGCATTCACAGGCCTTTCCAACAAAATTGGTTTCATTCAAATTGGTTCACTGAATCGATCTGGGCTGATTTTTGAAGTTGGGTACATAAGTGTGTTTGAATTTAAAAAGAAAAGGTTTAATTTGAATTGCTGGGCTGCGCGGGAAATTCTAACGGGCCGGCCTGCTAAGCGCAGTGCTCCCGCGGGCTGCTTAAGTGGGTGTCCCCACTCGTCAGTGACACGGGGCTGGGCGAAGCGGTATGGGGCAACGTGGATCGTTCGATCTAGTTCTAATCCAACGGCTGGGGGTCATCGTCGACGTGAGACATCTCCGGCGAGAACGAAACCTAGCGCGGCCAGTGGGGGGTGCTGGGGGCTCACCGGGGTATGGGCGAGGGTCGGCGAGGCGGCGAACGATGAAGTAGACAACGACGAACCTCCTGGTACCGGTGGCTTCTCCTAGGGCGGCTCCAATCGCTGGCTCCCTTCTTCTCCGGAGGCGGCGGGCTCCGGTGAAATTCCGGCGAGGTGGTGCTCGCTTTGCTCTGAGAACGGTGTGGCACGGTTAGTGAGGAGAGGGGAGTGAGATGGTGTGAAAAAATCGTGCGGGGGTGGCCTCTATTTATAGTCGAGCGAGGGGATCGTCGGGGCGCACGGTGAGCTCGTCGGGGGCGACGTTACAGGCGGCTAATGGCATGGGCAAGGGTAGGGGCGGTGCGGTGTCTCCTGGCGATGCTCAACGACATGGTCGCGAGGCATGGGGCGGTGTGGTTTGGTCTGGAATGGCCGGTGCTCTGCACGGCAGAGGCGGCGTCTTCGACGGCGGGCGGTGGCTGTATGGCACGGGGCGGCAAACAGGGATGTCTGGCGGTCTCCTGGGTCGGTGGTGATCGTGTGTGCACGCGGTGAGGGCGGCGCGCGGTCTGTGGACGCTGGTCGAGGGTGGCGCTCTGGCGCACGCTCGGCATGGTCTGGGCGCGGCTTGTGCGCGTGGTCCAGGGCTTGGCAACGCTCGCGGCTGGGACAGGGAGTGGCGGTGGACGGTGGGCTGCCTCCCAGACAAGGTTGGCACGGCTAGTTCTTCCTCTAGCCTGCTGTCCACAATGGGGTGACATTGGGGTGCTCGGCTGTTCACCATTAATGACAATGGAAAGCTCACAGGGATGCTAGTGTTGGGCTAATCTTTCTAGATGATCTACTGAGTTGTGTGTGAGCTAACTAGGGAACAAGTTAGGCAAGAATCACTGCACACTATAATGTTTGTTGTTTTGTTTGATTTGTGTCTGCAACCTGTTTGATGAAATGGCCGCATGAAATCAAGTTTTGAATTTTGAAATGAATTTTGGTGGGTTTGCTAGATTGGTGCTGGTGAGTCTGCAGATGCTTGGGTTTTGAAAGTTGAGCTTGTTTGAGTGGGTTTTGAAAAAGTGGGATCTTCCCATATGAAGAAGATTCAATTTTGAATTGTCATTTAAACTATGCATTTGAAAGTTTCTGGATGATCACAAAGTAGGCCTTGATACCTTGTTATGAGTACATTCAAGCGGTGCAAAGATCCAGAAAAGTTTTTGTTAGGTTTTGAAAGTTTGAGACAGCCAAAGTAGGCATGGGAGTTAAATTGGTCAAAATGACCGTTCACTTAATATATTTGTTTTGATTTACTTGTCTTTAGGAAAAGTGTGGGAAATGTTTTTAGATGATGTTCATTTCACCTAAGAAACATTTTACAAGCAATGGATCACACAAACAAGGTGGTTTTTAAAGAAATTCAAAATCCATGCATACACATATACATGCATTCATGAGTTTATTTAGAAAAGTTTTTGTTAACCCTAATCTTGATGATTAGTGTTTGATGATCTAAGTTTGGTATTTTTGGGATGTTACAAATCTTCCCCCCTTAAACAAAGTCTCGTCCCGAGATTTGAAAAAGGACGAAAAGATTACCTAGGATTTGAAGAGATCGGGAAACTCCGTCCTGATGTGATCTTCGCGCTCCTAGGTAGCTTCCTCTTCTGTGTGGTTGCTCCACTGAATCTTGAGAAACTTGATGCTTCGGGTTCTGGTAGTTCGAAAGGCTTCTTCCAATATACGGATGGGTACTTCGGGATAGGTTAGGTCATCGTTGATCTCTATGGTCCGGTGATCGATATTCTTGAACACTTTGGTCTTCTCGGGGACTTCGAGACACTTGCGAAGTAACGAGATATGGAACACATTGTGCATAGCTGACATCTCCTTTGGTAGCTCCAGTTGATATGATACTTCTCCTCGACGGTTTAGAATTTTGAAAGGTCCGATATATCTGGGGGCTAACTTTCCCTTGAGTTGGAAACGCTGCATTCCCTTCAATGGCGACACTTTCAGATAAACAAAATCTCCTATGTTGAAGGCGAGGTCTCGACGTCTCTTGTCGGCGTAACTCTTCTGTCGGGATTGGGCTGTCTTGAGGTGCTCACGAATCTTGTGAACCTTCTCTTCTCCTTCTCGTAGGATGTCGGGTCCGAAAATTTGACTCTCTCCTACTTCCGACCAGTTCAAAGGGGTGCCGCACTTTCTTCCGTACATGAATTCAAATGGGGCCATTTGCAAACTGGCTTGGTAACTATTGTTGTATGAAAATTCTGCAAACGGCAGACAGTCTTCCCATTTGGATCCATATTCTAACACACATGCTCTCAGCATATCTTCGAGTATTTGGTTTACTCGCTCCGTTTGTCCATCGGTCTGAGGGTGATACGCGGTACTGAAATCTAGGCGGGTTCCTAAACCTTCTTGGACTTTCTTCCAGAATCTCGAGGTAAACTGAGTTCCTCGATCCGATACTATGTTCTTGGGCACTCCATGCAAACTAACGATTCTAGCGATGTATAACTCTGCTAGCTTCGAACTCTGATAGGTGGTTTTGACGGGCAAGAAATGGGCGACTTTGGACAATCTGTCCACTATGACCCAAATAGAGTCATTTCCCCTACTAGAAGTAGGTAGTCCAGTGATAAAGTCCATTCCTACAGAATCCCATTTCCATTCCGGAATTTGCAAAGGTTCCAACAATCCAGCGGGTCTTTGATGTCCGGCCTTGACTCGCTGACATATATCACACTTGGCGATATAGCTTCCGATTTCTCTCTTCATCTTATGCCACCAAAATTGCTCTTTCAAATCTTGATACATCTTAGTTCCTCCGGGATGGATAGAATAAAGAGTATCATGAGCCTCCTTCAAGATAACTTCTTTTAACTCAGAATCTGATGGTACACAAAGGCGTCCTTTGTACCACAAAACTCCTTCTTCGTCCTCGGTGAATCCGGGTACTTTGCCTGTACCGATACGACGCTTGATTCCGTCGATACTGGCATTTCCTTTCTGCGCCTCTTTAATCTGACTGATCAAAGTGGGCTGAAGTTCTATGCTAGCCAAAAATCCTTCACTTACTAATTCTATTCGAAAATCTTCCATCTCTTTGTGCAAACTTGGTTGCTCCTTCAAAATCATGGAGTTCAAGTGGCACGGTAATCTGCTAAGGGCATCAGCTACCACGTTGGCTTTACCAGGGTGATAGTGAATGTCCAGGTCGTAATCCTTGATTAGCTCAATCCATCTTCTCTGCCTCATATTCAGCTCCTTCTGAGTGAATATATACTTTAGGCTCTTGTGATCCGAATAAATCTCACAATGGTTTCCCATCAGGTAATGTCTCCATGTCTTTAGGGCTAGAACTACGGCTGCGAGTTCGAGGTCATGGGTTGGATAGTTTTGCTCGTGTTGCTTCAATTGTCGCGATAGATAAGATATAACTTTGCCTTCTTGCATTAGCACACATCCGAGACCAATCTTGGATGCGTCACAATACACATCGAAGGGCTTCGTGATATCCGGCATGATCAAGATTGGGGCTGAAATCAATCTCCTTTTGAGTTCTTGAAAACTCGCTTCACATTTGTCGGTCCATTCAAACTTCTTGTCCTTCTTTAGCAATTGGGTCATGGGTCGGGCGATACTAGAGAATCCTTCTACGAATTTGCGGTAATATCCCGCCAATCCGAGAAAAGCACGAACTTGGGTTTGAGTGGTTGGGGCTTGCCAATCTTCTACATCTTTTACTTTGGTAGGGTCAACGGCAATTCCTCCGGCTGATACAATGTGACCGAGGAATCCTACTTCCTGTAACCAGAATTCACATTTGCTAAACTTTGCATACAGCTGATGCTCTCTAAGGGTTCCAAGAATGGTCCTTAGGTGTAGCTCATGTTCTTCTTCTGATTTGGAATAAATCAGAATGTCATCGATGAAAACAACGACAAACTTATCCAGGAAGTCCATAAAAATCTTATTCAAGAGGTTCATGAAATAAGCGGGGGCATTGGTTAATCCAAAAGACATGAATGTATACTCATACAATCCATATCTGGTGGTAAAGGCAGTCTTTGGAATATCCTCTGCACGAATTTTGAGTTGATGATAGCCAGTCCTAAGATCAATCTTAGAAAACACTTGGGCACCGGTCAACTAATCAAACAAATCTTCTATCTTAGGCAAGGGGTACTTGTTCTTGATGGTGACATCATTCAACTTCCGATAATCCATACACAAACGGTTACCTCCATCCTTCTTGTCCACAAACAGGACATGTGATCTCCATGGTGACGCACTTGGTTGAATCAATCCGATTTCCAACATGGAATCCAGTTGCTTCTTCAGTTCTTCTAGTTCTGACGGGTTCATACTATAGGGTCTCTAGGCTATGGGTCCTGTTCCGGGGATTAGTTCGATGATAAACTCGATATCCCGATCTGGGGGCATACCGGGCAAAACATCTGGAAATACATCGGGGTATTCGCAGACTATCCGAACTTGGTCAATGGTAGGTTGGGCTATACTCTTGTTACACTTGAGTTGGCGAGGTAAGGTTTCAGATATATGCTCGACTGATATTCCGGTGGTACTGGTCATGGTGATGGCTTTCTTGGCACAGTCAATCAATCCTTTATGTTTGGACATCCAATCCATTCCTAGTACTACTTCCAAACCTTTAGTTCCGAGTACTATTAGGTTAGCATAAAAATCTATGCCATGGATTCGGATAGGGACGGCCTTGCAAATTTTCCTAGCCTTGGTGGTTGATCCGGGAATTTGTACAATCATCACATGCTTCAATTTGGTTGGTTGGATTTTACTAGTGCAGGAAAATTCTTCGGTGACAAATGAATGCGATGCACCAGAATCAAACAACACTCTTGCAAGTACTGAATTAACAGAAAACATACCCAACACGACATCTGGCGCTTCCTGAGCTTCTTCAGCATGCATGAGAAAAAGACGGCCATTGTGGTTGAGTGAATTCCCTGGGGCAAATCTTCTCCCTGGCTGGACACGACGCTGCTGCTGAGCTGGGACATTGGCGTTGGGGGCTGTAGCATTCTTCTTGTTGGGGCACTCGTTGGAATAGTGGCCTTTATTTCCACAGTCATAACAGGTCACTTGTGACTTGCCCTTGGCTACGACAGGCACAGCATTGCTTCCAGTCCTCGGGGTAGTGTTAGGGTTGGCGGTAGCATTGTTGGTGTTGAACTTGGGTGGGGCATGGTTGAAATTGCTAGAGTTGCCAGGGTTGTTGTGATTTCCTCCGGGTCTAGGGTTTCCACGGTTGGGATAGGTCGGACGGGTCATAGGGGGTCTGTTGGTTCTTGGGGCAAATCCTGGAGATGGGTTGGGGCGATACTTTGGGGTCTGATGGGTTCCTGGTTGATGCATCATGCGACGCTTGCGGTTCTCATTGGCCTGGTTGATCTTTCCTTCCATCTGGATGGCTGAATCGACAAGGGCTTCAATATCAATAAAGGGGATATTGACTAACACTGTCTGCATCTCGTCATGCAGACCATTCAGGAATCTTTCTTTCTTCTTGGCATCGGTGTCTATCTCGCCCGGGGCATACCTAGCTAATGACAAAAATTTATCACGGTATTCCACTACAGTCATCCTTCCTTGCTTCAACTCTCTGAACTCGTCTCTCATTCTCTTGATCAAACCTGGTGGCACATGGGTTCTGCTAAACTTGACCTTGAATTCCTCCCAGGTCATCATCTGACCTCCGGTCATGGCACGAACACTGTTCCACCATGCCCTGGCATCTCCAGCTAGATAATGGGTGGCGAACAGGACTTTCTCGTTGGCTTCGACTCCTGCTACTCCTAAGTTGTTTTCCATGGTTTGCAGCCAATCATCGCCATCTAGGGGTTCTTCTGACTTGGTGAAAACGGGTGGGTTGGTATTCTGGAAATTCTTGAGCTTAGATCCGTGGTTGTCCTGATTTCCATGGCCTTGGTTGTTGTGGGCTAGCTGGGCTATCTGTTGCAGAGTGGCTAGGTTGGCTTGACGTTCTGCTCTTTCATCTTCGCGGTCAGAAGTCAACATTTGCAGGATCTGCAACATCGGGTCCGGGGCTGAACCACTTCCTCCACGTGGCATCTGAAGATTGATATAGATCATGAGAAAAGAGGGAAATTTCTAAGGTTTTGGGTTTTTGAAAAGTTTTTAAAGGTTTGACTCAGATTTTTCTAGCAACTTGCTTTTTCATTCATTCATAGCACACAGTACAACACACACCATAACAAGGAAAAACAGATGGTTTTAAGAACCATTCTGGAAACTACGATATAGTGGGACCGACTACTACTCACTATGCTAGTGCTCAGTGCTACTACTCCTCGGAGTCTGTGTCTTCATCATCTTCAGCATCATCGATGAAGGCGAAATCATCCTCATCGGTGAAGAAGTCCATGGCCTGATCCTCCAGAAAATCATCATCATCGCTGAGGTAGGAGTAAGGGTCTCCACGAAGATCCTCTCCGGCATTCTCCCTTTCCTCTAACTGCATGTCTCTCTCGTGGATGGTCTCTTCCAGAGATGAGATGCGGTGGCGAAGATGGGCAATAATGCGCTCCTTCTTGTCGAGTTGACGGCGAAGAGATCTCAATCTTTTGCTAGCATGGCGATGGTCTGGTCCTTCGTCTTGATGATGGCAGACTTGTGGTTGCAATAGTCACGGCAGTTGTCCAATTCCTGCTGACGATCATACATCATGAAGCTAAGGTGGTCCAATTGAGTCTTCAGCTCAGGGTGGTATGGGGCTTCCAGTGGTTGTCCATTTGCATCACGCCTTGGGCAAAACTCAAAGCGAGTACCCTTGATCTGATTGATGCTCTGCCCACACAGACGGGAAAGAGCTTCCTACATTGCTCTGGCAAGTCCATCGAGCCAGTTGTTTTCCCTCAAGGTAAACTGAATTCCCTCCGCAATGGGAGGTTCAATCTTTCCTCGGAGACTTGCAACAATTAGCCACTGCAAATCTTCTCCTCCTTGATCATTGAGCTGAGCTCCGAAGAACTCGGGGTGCGGACGCTCCAGAAGTTCCGAAAGCTGATCCAGATCCCTCTCAAAGATAAGGTCTCCTCCATTCCCAAGTTGGTAAAACTTGCTGTACTTCACGTCCGTCTATAAAAATAGAGGATGAGTAGATTAGCAGAGTGATCAAGTGTGTCAAAATTTTATCTATTTTGCAAGAGTTTTTGAGGAACATGAAGTTTTATTAAAGAATTAAAGAGGTAAGAATGAGAATAGGTTTTCGTAAATACTTTTATTCTTTGGTTTTGAAACTAAGTTTTTGGGTCAACATCCAATCTAGCTAGGGTCTCCTATGGTCAGGATGGCTCTGATACCAACTTGTCAACACCCGGATTTTTCAATCCTAGATGCCTGTTATGCCATACATCGCAATCCCAGGATTACCATTTTTGCGAGACATAACAGAATTGGATACCATAGTACTTCATCCGTTACAACGATACATAAGTTCTTACACAAATAGGGATCTCATGATCCAGTTCTTAATACAACATCAAGCAGCGGAATACGTAATAATAACGGTAGCGTAAGCGAAGCTCCATCTTCGGGGTCACAGGCAATGCTGACGATGGGAGATGATCCTAGTTGTCGTAACCTTCCTGGGATCCATCTTCCAGGTACTCCTATTCATAGTCTGGCCATGGGAATAGCCAGGGACAAAGCCATGAGTACTCTTTAAGTACTCGCAAACTAATACTAACAGGTAAAGGGGTTTTTGGATAATGGGACACTAGGCTCTAAGGTTGTTTTGCAATAGCCAGATTTATCTCTACTTAGTTCCAAAGCTAGTCACAATTTTATAACTCCTAAGTGGGATCTTGTAATTCAGGTCACAACTCTGTTGTGGTCAAGTCAAAGTCTCAATTCATTTCACAAGTCATTTTGAAAAGTCTGACGGGGGAACAGTATGGCCACTCCAACCGTCCATAACCGCGGACGCGACTATTCGAATAGTTTGACACTCTGCAGAGATTGTACACTTTCACCACAACATTCGATACATCCGTCAGGAACAATCCTGAATTCACCATACTCAGTATGCGGATAATCAATCCTAACCTTTCAATTACACGCCCTAGTATAAGCACCTCTCCTGTGAGTTTGGCCTCCCAACCATGACCACTGTCATCTTGGGTACTGCACAGGTGGACAATCTTCACAAGGTAGCCTCATCTCAGACCTTGGCCGTGAGGGAACTAATACTAAGGAATATAAGTTTCCAGTCAAGCCCTACCCAATATTCGGGTATTGTGGTTGTACGCTATGATTGGAATGGTATCGCATCCAGACAACCATCAATTTTATAAAGGGCTAAGGCTCATGCCTCAACATTTTCATCACCAAAATCATCAAGTGTTTGGGAACACATGTCCAAAACATTTCAATAGAATGATCCATCATTCCAAGGTTTTCATAACCATTTTTCCACCAAGTATTCCCATCTAAAAGTTGATCAAGTTTTATGCTTAGCACTAGCATCTACAGGTGGGGGTAGTACTAATGAGGGGTGGTAACTAGTGGAGTTTCACTAAGTCCAACCTTATATCTTAGGCTGATATCAAGGTTTCTAGCTTAGGCCAAATTTTATGCTCTTTATGCAACCTTCAGCACAACTGTCTAGTATCTACCAAAGTCTTAGGTAGACTCTAAGTAAGCTTTGATAAAGAAATAAAGTAAGAAGCTTGCACATAAAACTAGGATTGGTTTATCAAGTGAGTATAATCACATATGCTTAAGGCATATAGTAGTCATATCACAAGTATGGGTTTGTGGCATCAGTAGGGTATCTGGCAAGGGTTAGCTTGCACATTCACTAGTAGTATTAGGCTTGCATCAGTGTCAATATAATCTTGCATAGTTACTAGCTTGCCTTGTGCAGAGCAGTGGTTGAAGTTCTCCTCGGCTTCTTCTTCGTAGTATCCTCCTTCCTCCTCGTATCCTTGGTCGGTACTAGCGTCTATGAATAAATACGAGGTACACAATCACCAAACAATACTTAACTACCTGCAATCATCACACACAAGGTTCCTATAGATGATCTAGCATCATCTCTAACATTACATGGTTAAAGCTTGGTTTAAAACTTTTTTATTTTTAGAAAAGTAATTTCTACTCAATGAAAAACTACTTAAGATTTAATATTCTCCAAACCAAATATGGGATCATGTTGACACATGTCATCACCACATATTGTAGTCCATGGGAATGTGATTTAAAGTGGTGTCACAATTTAATAAGGTTTTACCCTTTTATTTTAATTAATTAAAGTGGCTAGAAATGCTTATGAAGCATTCTTTTATTACTTGAACATTATTTCTGCAAGTAAACCTACATATTTTTATATATTCTGAAAGGTATGGTTAAATGTGATTTTTGAGAGTTGGAAACAACTCAAAAGCTTTTATGGTTTAAATTTGAAAAATGTTTGAATGCAGAAAAGCTTTTGCCTTGTTATTTTTACTATGGGTGATCTACAGATCCAAATGACTTGAATCCAACGGGCTTGGATTAAGCATTCACAGACCTTTCCAACAAAATTGGTTTCATTCAAATTGGTGCACTGAATCGATCTGGGCTGATTTTTGAAGTTGGGTATAGAAGTGTGTTTGAATTTAAAAAGAAAAGGTTTAATTTGAATTGCTGGGCTGCGCGGGAAATGCTAACGGGCCGGCCTTCTAAGAGTAGTGCTCCCGCGGGCTGCTTAAGTGGGTGTCCCCACTCGTCAGTGACACGGGGCTGGGCGAAGCGGTATGGGGCAACGTGGATCGTTCGATCTAGTTCTAATCCAACGGCTGGGGGTCATCGTCGACGTGAGACATCTCCGGCGAGAACGAAACCTAGCGCGGCCAGTGGGGGGTGCTGGGGGCTCACTGGGGTACGGGCGAGGGTCGGCGAGGCGGGCGAACGACAAAGTCGACGACGGCGAACCTCCTGGTACCGGTGGCTTCTCCTGGGGTGGCTCCAATCGCTGGCTCCCTTCTTCTCCAGAGGCGGCGGGCTCCGGTGAAATTCCGGCGAGGTGGTGCTCGCCTTGCTCTGAGAACGGTGTGGCACGGTCAGTGAGGAGAGGGGAGTGAGATGGTGTGAAGAAATCTTGTGGGGGTGGCCTCTATTTATAGTCGAGTGAGGGGACCGTCGGGGCGCACGGTGAGCTCGTCGGGGCGATGTTACTGGCGGCTAATGGCATGGGCAAGGGTAGGGGGTGGTGCGGTGTCTCCTGGCGATGCTCAATGACATGGTCGCGAGGCATGGGGCGGTGTGGTTTGGTCTAGAACGGCCGGTGCTCTGCGCGGCAGAGGCGGCGTCTTCGACAGCGGGCGGTGGCTGTATGGCACGGGGCGGCAAACGGGGATGTCTGGCGGTCTCCTGGGTCGGTGGTGATCGTGTGTGCATGCGGTGAGGGCGGCGCGCGGTCTGTGGACGCTGGTCGAGGGTGGCGCTCTGGCGCACGCTCGGCATGGTCTGGGCGCGGCTTGTGCGCGTGGTCCAGGGCTTGGCAACGCTCACGGCTGGGACAGGGAGTGGCGGTGGACGGTGGGCTGCCTCCCAGACAAGGTTGGCACGGCTAGTTCTTCCTCTAGCCTGCTTTCCACAACGGGGTGAAATTGGGGTGCTCGGCTTTTCACCATTAATGACAATGGCAAGATCACAGGGGTGCTAGTGTTGGGCTAATCTTTCTAGATGATCTACTGAGTTGTGTGTGAGCTAACTAGGGAACAAGTTAGGCAAGAATCACTACACACTATAGTGTTTGTTGTTTTGTTTGATTTGTGTCTGCAACCTGTTTGATGAAATGGCCGCATGAAATCAAGTTTTGAATTTTGAAATGAATTTTGGTGGGTTTGCTAGATTGGTGCTGGTGAGTCTGCAGATGCTTGGGTTTTGAAAGTTGAGCTTGCTTGAGTGGGTTTTGAAAAAGTGGGATCTTCCCATATGAAGAAGATTCAATTTTGAATTATCATTTAAACTATGCATTTGAAAGTTTCTGGATGATCACAAAGTGGGCCTTGATACCTTTTTATGAGTACATTCAAGGGGTGCAAAGATCCAGAAAAGTTTCTGTTAGGTTTTGAAAGTTTGAGACAGCCAAAGTAGGCATGGGAGTTAAATTGGTCAAAATGACCATTCACTTAATATATTTGTTTTGATTTACTTGTCTTTAGGAAAAGTGTGGGAAATGTTTTTAGATGATGTTCATTTCACCTAAGAAACATTTTACAAGCAATGGATCACACAAACAAGGTGGTTTTTAAAGAAATTCAAAATCCATGCATACACATATACATGCATTCATGAGTTTATTTAGAAAAGTTTTTGTTAACCCTAACCTTGATGATTAGTGTTTGATGATCTAAGTTTGGTATTTTTGGGATGTTACAGCTAGCCTCGGGTGGGTGCAAGATGGGCTACTGCCGCCCAACCGTTGCATGTATGGGGAAGCGCGGGAGACGTTGAACTGTTGGATATATGCAGAAGAGGCAATAATAAAGTGGTTATTATCATATCTTCATGCTTATGATAAATATTTACATCCCATGCTACAATTGTATTAAACGGAAACATTAATACTTGTGTGGTTTGTAAACATAAAGAGTCCCTAGTAAAGCCTCTTGTTAAACTAGCTTGTTGGTTAATATATGATCATGGTTTCCTAATCATGAACATTGAGATGTTATTAACAACAAGGTCATATCATTAGGAGAATGATGTGATGGATATACTCCTATAGATAAGCGTAGCATAAATATCAAGTCATTTCAATAGTTTTTTTGCTATAAGCTTTCAGATACATAGTAACCTAAATCCTTCGACCATGAGATCATGCAAATCATCATCACCGGAAGTGTAACAACCCTAATTTTATAAAATGGTAATTAGGTTTTGTATGTGCATTCATGAGCATCATCTTAAAATGTATGCATGAAATAAAAGACTCACAAAACCCTAAACCCTATCTTTCCCCTTCCTCTTTGAAACCTTTCAAATGGTTTCAAAATATTTGAAAACTACCAAAATTGAGGAGCCCAAATTGTTTATAAGGGGCCCTGCAATATTTCAAATATTTACAAAAGTTCTGGTATTTCTGAAATTATACAAAACAGATTTGAACTTGAATATACAAAGAGAAACTCAAAAACAGAAAAAGGAAAAGAATCTGCAAAGAAAAATCTGCTCCTAGCCTAATCTGGGCCATAGCCCATCTCCTCTCCTCCCTCTCCCTGCTGCTCAGCGCGCCCGCAGCTGGTCCAGTAGTAGCCCAGCTCGGCCCAGGCCCAGATACCCCTTCGCCTGTCGTATTCCCCGGAGAGACAAGCACCTTGCTGTCATGCGTGAGGCCGCCCGATGCTCGTCGCCGCGATTCCCGCCACCGCTGTAGTCGCTTGGCGAGTATAAGATCACCACGAGAACCGCCATGATCCACTCTCTCTTCTCATACCCTCTCACTCCCCCTTGATCCCTCTCACGTTTTTCCCCTTTGGACCAAAACCCTAGCCCTCGGGTTCCCCCGCTCGTTGTCGTTCCTCACCGTCCTAGACCGAGCCGAGCATGCCATGAGCTCCACCGTGCCCTGAAGATCCTCCCCGCTGAAGGAATCGCTCGAGCGTGCTCAAGATTGATCCATCCGAGCTCGATTTCACCATCGGCCGTCTCAGCTTCCGTCGTCGATTCCGGCACGGTCCGTGCTCGCCTCGCCTCCTCGACTCCCCTGCTAGCCTCCTGGTGAGCTTGCGGTCCTCATCGTCCTCTTCGATTCATTCCCCCTCTCTGGTTCACCGTATCATCGAGCACCACTGTCGGCCACCGCAAATCCTCGTCGGGAAAGCATCTCCGGCGACCATTCTTAGGCGGCGCTGCCACTAGATGGTCTGCCTCGTTCTTCCGTGTCCAGCGCGCTCGCTCCCTCGCCCTGCATCGCCCCTAGCACCGGGCCCGTGCTTGACCAGAGAGCAGCTCCATGGATGACGTCAGCATGATGTCAGCCTGAGGCTATATTCCCCTTTTTCTTTTTATTAAATGTTTTTAGTAATTATTTTCTGTATTTATTTTTTTAAATGACAAATATATGACCTGTGGGCCCTTGTTGTAAGTCAAATAAACATTTTCAAAAATGTTTTCTGATTAAATAAAATGTAAAATTAATTCCAAATGTAAATTATTTTATAATATTCTAAAAATGATTTAAAATGAATTAAAATGGAGAAATTCATAACTAATTCATTTTAAATCAGAAAAATACAAATAATATATCAAAATGTTTAGAAAAATGAGACCTACCTCTTTAATTTATAATCATGCATTGCTAAATAACTTACATGACAAGTTTAATTAGAAGAACCTAATGAACCCTCTCATATACATCCGGAGTTTCCCTGAGTTAGGGTTTATGCCCCTCAGAACCCTGATTAGATGACCAAGCATGTTTAGGGTTTCAATTTCAGTATTTTCGGTATCATCCTTGCTTGAGCATTGCATCGATGCCATGTGTTGATGGTTTCCTTTCTTTTCGGTATTTGGTTCTTCTCCGGTAGAGTACGATATCGGAATCGAGATCAAGTCCAAGACTGAAGATCAAGATCAACACCGTCGAATCTCGAAGACCAATACTTGATAAACTATAATCAATTCAACTACCATATGTCCAAAGCTCTGCTTTCTGGATATCAATTGGCAAAGGCAAGCAAAGCCCCACACATACATATGAACCCTATGCTTTCAAAGTATTTACATTCTCGCCATGTGCATGCGATTCTAAAGTCTTTTATCGATAGATAGAGTAATCTTATCTTATGCATGTTACCTTCGAATACTATATTCCCTGATCCACTACTCCTAGCATAACTAGGGTTTGGCGTGTGAAGCGTTGCTAGAGCTGTTACACCTGTTGTGGTTAGCCATGCTTAGATGTTACCACTGATCCATCTGGTTGATGAATCAGAGCTGCGAATGAACCTAGTTTGACAGGATGACGTGGTATGATCAGAGATGAAAGTTAAACATGCTAAGGCTTGTATGGGAGGCCACGGTGGGATGTGGTTTTTGCAGTCCCATACTTGCCACCCTTAGGACCCGATGTTCTTGCCTCTTGAACCAAGACGAGCGTACTGCCACGCGGGGGCCTGGAAACCCCCTCGACCAACTAACTTGTCGATTAGATTCCATGAGTCACATAGTTCGGGCGTTCCATTCAACATACGCATTCTGGTTCTTCTCGAAGGAGGTGAAGGAGGTGCATTCATACAGGTAGGTAAGCGTGGCAGGGAATGGAAGATGCCCAACATCCGTAATCTCAAACCCTGTTCACATCATTAGGGACCGAATTCGGGACTCGACCTGTTATGGCGGCATCTCCCTAGTGCGTGACTCATGGTCTCGGCGAAAATCAAGGTAAAGGTCGTGTCTAACCACCCTCTGCCGGCCTTCCAAGGAAGAGGGATATTACTAGTGGCATTAAGAGAAGGTTAGTACGTGTGGGTAAAGTTGTACACCCCTGCAGGGTTATTAATCTTTTCGGCGGTTATGGACAACTTGGGAACGGACATGAAGATCATAGAGAACTTGAACCTAATCGTAAAACTTGGCAAGTTAAGTAATGTTCTCTAGAGGTCCCAACCTTCAATAAGGTAGAGATCCCTGTGTTTACAATGCTAGTCCCTGGATCAATAGCTAGCATCCACAGTTAAGATGTAATATCAAGAAACAAAGGTCATAATACAACTTTATAACAATGAATAAAATAATTCAATACATCTTACATAGCTCATTTGGCTAACACATTACAATGCAGCAGAAATAACTATAGCATGGGGTCCTTCATCTTCAAAGTGCCACAGGCAATCATGTTGGTTGTAGACTTGTAATCCTAATCAACACACTTTACTAACAACAAACAAACCTGCAACATAAAAGTTACACCCACAAGGGTCAATACATTTGAATTGTATTGGCAAGTGATACTATGGTAGTATAGTGGAGTCTATCATCTATATGCATTTGGCTAGGTGGAGATTATGCTTGCTTTGCTCAAAATAGATTTTCCTTATCATTTGAAAACACTAAGTTTTTGTTTGTCAAAATCACCCAAGGAACCACCAATAGAAATTGGTGAACCTTCACCCTTGTTCATCCACAAGTTTTAACTTAGAAATTGGGATAAGGAGATTCTTGATAGCTTCCATGTCTTGATGCTCAAATTGTCCTTTGCCAGGGACATCGCTAAGTACTTAGATTTTACACTCTGCAGAGGTGGTGCACTTTCCCCACAAGACTTGGTTTCACCAAGACAAGATCTTTCAGAAGCCTTCCCTTAGACCAGAATGGACGCGCTCCAAACCTATCAATCCCCTACCACCAACTGTCCATTTGGCTAACTTATTGCAACCTATATGATCTAGGCAGAGCCCATAATGCCAAGTGGCTACACTTGAAGCTTCTCAACATTTGACATCTCAAATATCTTTGTTCCTGGGTGGCATTCCACAAGTGAGATACACAAGGTAAACCATCGAAATGGGCCTTGTGTAACCACTCAACCAAAAACCACAAAGCAAGTCCCTTTCCACCCAGGTGATTCATTCACTTAGTTGTTTTATTAATCAAAACACAAGTCCTTGACTTAGAAATATTCCATAGCATGAATATAATCCACCTTTGTTTTCTACTAGCTAAGCATGATGGTAGTAGGAATCTTAACTTAGGATAATTCTACTAAGGTATCATCTACTAGGATTTCCCATGGCATAGTTTATACTTAGCAAAAATTCCATGCAAGTCCTACTTAGTAATATCACTAATGCATAGTGAAAAAATAATGGGACAAAGCACCACTTGCCTTTTTGGTAGAGATTATAAGTTCAGTCCTTGATCTTTGCAATATTCACACTCTTCAAATGTCACTACAATTCAATCAAGCAAGAAAATATTCAATCTACCATTCAAGCAATCATCACACAGAATAATAAAAACAAAGTAATGCATGCAAGCATGCCAAAGATTGTTTTATTTTGGAAAAGTGGTTTCTATAGGTTATAAACATCATAAAATATCTTTTGGTCATTTATAAAAGTGGCAAGGTCATTTATAAATGTGGCAAAACCATTTGATATCAAGTTAGTGAAAATGGCCATTTTAAGTCATTTTTGTTTTGCTAGGAATGGTTCAAACCAAAGTAATACTTTCTAGTGTTTGACAAATATATTTTAAACACAAATGTTAGTGTTTTAAGGTCAAGTGTTTATTATTAAACCATTTGCAAAAGGGTTTTACTTATAAACCATTTTTATACCAAAACAATATTTTATGTTGTTGGAAATACCTTTAGCAAAGTAATAATTTTTATAGGGTTCACCAAATATATTTTTAATTCTAAAACATTTGTGTTTAGGGTCAGAGAGTTTAATTCAAATCATTTACTAAAGGTTTTACTCAAAAAGCATTTTTAGTACATAAACCATATTTCCATTTAACTAGAAATGCTTTAATTCAAAGATTTATTCCTTGGCTTCACAAAATATAGTTTTAAATCCATAAGTTGGTTTCTATGGTCAGTAGGTTCAAAAAATCCATTTGCCAAAGATTTTACCATAAAAATATTGCTAGAATAATTTTTATATTCAAAATATACCTACACATGTTTCTGCAAATACAACCAATTTTCCAGAAGCAATTCATTAAACAAAGTGCATGGTTGGGTAGAGTTTGTTTTGCTGATTCAATTGATATAAAATTTGCAAAATTTGGACGTGTAGATTCAAAGTTATTCAATTTACAAATTTGAACATCTAATAGATTAAATTCTGTTTTTAAAACAAAACTCAGGCCACGTGGTGTGTTCTGATTCGCCCATACCGGTTCGCTCAGATCAGCCTACGCGGTGTGTTGGATCTAATTAGATTCGAGCGGCTCAGATCACTGCGTACCTCTTCGTTTAAGTTTCTATCGCAACCATTAGATCAAGATCCTACGGCTCTCACGTGATTGACCAAAAGTTGGCGGCACTGGTTGCGGCGAGTGGCGGCGCGTGCTCGGCCAGTGAGGTTGCCGAGGAACCAGGTCACGCGGAGGAGGGAGAGGATGCTCACAGGGTTCGCAGGGATGCAGAGAAGCTCGACGTGGTCGTAGCAGTCCAAGGGGCGCACGGGAGCGGCGATGATTGCTCGTCGGAGTTAGCGGCGGCATTGGGTCCTCGCAGGTGTGGTTGTTGCCAACGCTACAAGGCACAAGAAGGCGAGGAAGAGGGTTTGTTAGACACGGGAGAGAGTGGCGATCACGATAGCATCATTCAGAGGGAGAGGCGAGGTCTGAATTACCGGAGAAAGGTCACCGGAGAGGTGGCAGGCGACGGTGGCGCTCAGGTGATGTCCTTGTCGAAGCTCTAGTGCACACGCGGCCAAGAGAGCAACACTGGGAGACGCGCACAGTTATGGCGAGCAAGCTAGTGGGGACTGGGAGGCAAGGGGAGGCGAGTGGCGGCCGGAATCGCTCGGAGAGCTCATCGGAGCAGAGAGTGCTCAAGTGCGAAATCAAGGCAGCCCTGTGGCCGAGAGGGAGGGGAGAGCGAGGGGAAATGGAGAGGGGTCGTGGGCGTTTAAGGGGGCGTGGTCAGGGGACGGTTTAATGTCGTCGTTACCGCGAATTTAATCGGAGAAACAACGATAGAAACGGCTGAGGAGGAGGGCGTGGTCGCCGCAGCAGGTGAGGAAGAAGACTGGGGGTGGGGCTGGCTAGTCTGCGAGAGAGAGAGAGAGAGGGGGAGAGAGAGAGAGAGAGGGGGGGAGAGAGAGAGATAGGAGAGGTGGGGTCTAGTGGTTAGCGACTCTACGGGTTCGATTGCGAGTAAGAGTAAACGGTTCGGGGATATAGGTGGGTTGCTGTTGGGCTGGACTAGGCCTGGTCTAGCTGGTTCCATTTTTTTTGTTCTGTTTATTTTTCTTTTTCCTTTTTCATTTCTGTTTTGAATTTTTTTATTCATTTCAAACCACCATTTGAATTTCAAATCTTTCCAAACCTTTTCAGTAGATTTTATTTAGAATAAAACACTTTGAAATATAATTTAAAATACTTTCTTATGTTTTAATGTTCATTTAAAATGGGAAATGTCTTTACTTAAATCAAATTGGATAATAATAAACCTCATGATTTTATTTAAATAATCCTTTACTCTTTTTATTAAACAAAAATATTTTATTTTATTTGCTTGGCCAAGTTTTTAATTTGGCCTTTTAAAATAGTCCTTATTTATTTATTTCTTCATTTGCTTATAAAAACCATATCTTTTTATTTAAGGATCCAAAAATGGTGATTCCAACTTGTAAAATTTTATTTAATATTTTTTTATCCTTTTAAATCTCTTTAGGTTTATTTACTCACCATTTGGTATGGATTTTTAGATAGGTGCTTTATTAGCTTTGGAAATTCAATTTCCTGATCTTACTAAATTCATAAGATTTTATCTATGGTTCCAAATTGAATGAAATCAATTTCTATGGCTTTATAATATTTCTATTTATCATTATTGATCATTTATAAATGTTTGTTGACAAATTTTATATGGATCAAATCCATGGTCTTAGAGATATCTTGGAAATCTCCCATTAGGGTTTTAGGGTTTTGGTTTATTTTCCAAGTGTTTAAATTTCAAGATGCATTTATGAAGAATGCATTTCACTTGATTTGAATTTAGTTGGATTCAAATTTTATTCAAAGTTTGTTCAAGATGGGTTTTGATGAATTCATTTCAAAACAAAAAGTTTCTTTTCACCCTAAATTTCAACAATTATTTATTTTGTTTATTTATTTTTCACATTACAAAATATGGAAATTTTGTGATGTGACATGTTCGCTTAAGGATGCTTCCTCAGGGATCGAGGGGGTGATCCTAGATAGGTTTGGCTGATGATGATTCAGTGGATATCAAGAGATGATCAAAGCTAGAGATACAGCTCTCTTATCCCCTTTTAAAATATTCTGATTAGTCGAGATTCTTCTCCCTCTTGTTTTACAAAACAAAGATGGCTTTACGCAAAATAACTCCACCAGCCATAAGTCTTGCGGAGTACACCCTGTACTCACCCTTGCTTCGTTGATACTTTTGCAGCAGAGTAAGTGTTACCATAGAATATGAGTTCTTCACGGCATCGACATCGATGAGTAGTTTGGAGTTCCCAGTCGGCAGTCTGGGATCTATGGATTGGATGTCATCGTTATGCTTCAGGCCTCTTAGGCCATTTGTTAAGTTTGCTATACTTAATAGCATAATTTGCCTTCCTATGTTTGATGTTTGTGGTCAGTAACCTCTGCTTGTAATATTTTGGTTCTCTGCTCAGTTATGAGCTTGCTGTAATAACTTTTGTGTCGTAGGGTCACTGTTGTGTTACAGATTTTCTCTCTGTACGCTTTCGAGATTAGGTTAGGCTTATGTTTAGACGAAGGTCTGGGATTTGTCTAGCCTTAATCCCGGGGGTGTGACAGGAAGGATGCTTTGATGACATCAAACACCGCTTCATAACTGGGTGGTTATAAAGGTGGCATTGAGTGTTCGGAAAGTATCTTTTGAGGCACATGGATCAAGAGTGGGATTTGTCCATCCATATGACAGATAGATATACTTTGGGCCCTCTCGGTGAAATATCATCCAATTACCTTGCAAGCATGTGACTCGCTCACAAGAGATCACATATCATAGGAAGGAGTAAAGAGTACTTATTAGTAACGAGGTTGAACTAGGTATGCAGAGATACCGACGATCAAACCTCAGATAAGTAAAGTATCACGAGACAAAGGGAAATTAGTATTCTATGTAAATGGTTCATTCAATCACAAAGTAATCGTAGAAATATGTGGGAGCCATATGAATTTCCAGATTCCTCTATTGGTTATTGATCGGAGAAGAGCCTCGGTCATGTCTGCATAATTCACGAACTGTAGGGAGACACACTTAAGGATTCGATGTTGTTTAGTAGATATGGAAAGTGAGTAAAGAGACCGAATGTAGTTTGGAGTCTTGGATGGGATCTGGGATATCACGAGGATATTCGGAATGGTCCGGAGAATAACATTCATATAAGGAAAGTCCAATTCCGGAGTTCGGGAATGGTTTCGGTGTTTTCATCAGAATGTTCTAGAAGGGTCTAGAAGGTTCACCGATCCAGAAGGGGAAGGGTACATGGATGTGTCATGACAAAGTGGAATGGTTGCATCGTGTCCTAGGTCACTTGGCTGGACAGTTGGAAGAGAGAAATCAAACTCTAGTTTGAAAGTCAAAATAAGGTAGTTTGAAAAAGTCAAAGTGGGACTTTGGTTTCGAAGTGGAGGGAGGGAAGGAATCCTACCTAAGGGAGGATTCCTCCCTCTCCCTTGTGCCGACCACATGAAGTGGAGTTGGGGGAGGACTCCCTCCCCTTGCCGCCTCCCCACCTATAAAAGGAGTAGGGATCCCCCTTACCACTCACAACAAACCCTAGCTTGGCCCCCCTCCCTAAACCGCCACCACCTAGGGGATCTCCTCTTATAGAAGACTTGGGGGATAAACCCTAGTCCCTAGCCACCGGCCACACCCTCCCCTCGGTGCCCTCTAAACCCTTGATCTCCGAGGCCCTCTTCTACTCCACCATACCCGCACCGACTTAGGAAAAGCTAAAAGTACTGACTTTGAATCGACTAGAGGGGGTGAATAGGCGACTACCAATTTTTAATTTGTTACACAATTTTAGGCTTAGCAAGAAGGAAAGTTCTCTAGATATGCAACTAGGTGAACAACCTATATGCTAGAGAACTAACAACGACCACAAGAACGGTAAAGATCAAGAAGTAAAGGTAGGGAACGAGATAACCAGAGAGGGGACACGGAGATGTAATTCCCGTAGTTCACTCCCAAGGGAGCTACGTCTACGTTGGAGAGGTGTCGGGGCCACACAAGGTCACCCGAGCGCCACAAAGGCCTCACCTTCTTCTCCGGTGCGGTGACCCAGCATACCACTGCATGTATAGTATACTATAGTCGTTGACATTGCATCCACAGAACACCGTTCTGTAAATATCACATCTCTCAGAGTGGTACAACAGAAACATTGCGGGTCCATATTACAAATTTACACACCTTATTATTATTACAATACCGGAAGTTCAAGACTTCCAAAAGATCCAACTTAAAAACCAAAATATAAAGTGTTTCAGTGGAATTTAAAAGTAGCAACTCCGTCTAGGAGTTGAGCTCGGCAGCTTATTCTATAGAGTTCATGCTGCTCGGCTCCATTGGTTACTACTAACTATGGATAATTAGTTGGACTCGTTATCATCGACACCATAGCGGATCTTGTAATCCACTCCTTCAACACCCCCGGATAGATCAGGTTCCTCGTAGAACACATCTTCTTGGCATTCGGCTGCACACATTGGCACGTCTTCGAGATCCTCAGAGTCTAAGCAAGGGATCAAAGGAAAGAATGAGTAACAGCGTTACCCAACAAGTTCATTATATGCAAGGTGGGAAGTTTGATGCTCTAACTACCACCTTGGATTATAAATCCTTGGCACTATGCAATTTTTGTAAATCTTTCTTCAAAGATTGATTTTATTCTGAAAAACTATGACAATCAGCCTTCACAGGTTGTCCAGAACTTTCATGGAGTTCCTTTCCTGCCGCGTTCGTAGCTCCTTCCCGGAACAGGGAGTAACTATTTACAGTTCTTACACTCTGTAGAGGTGCGTTACTTTACCCATGAGAGATCAACTCCTTTTTGCACATCCGGGCGTACTTTCCCGTCCACAATTCCATGATGTGGGGCCTAGTAGTTGGTCCAAGCCAATCAATGCCCCTTCGCGACCTCGCATGCCTCCTTGGTGTACACCATGCCCACATAATGAATTACAGCAATGGTTTGTACAAACCGTTAGATGCCAGAACTATCGTGGGACGATGAGAGTTCCCACCCATATGTTGCATATCCTCTACGAATTACAAATTAATATGCACGCTACGAGGATAACAGCCACTACCTGCACATCCGGCTTCATGCGAGAGGAAGAAGATACAGCTGACTTCTCTGTCCCATTCCAAATCTCATGGCTAACGCGTAATATACGGTGCTAGAATCACTGATGTCAGGGGTTATTAAGTCCCTATTTGATCATCATTGTTTGCAACTAGAACCCTAAGTTCTATTGCTCCAATATATCACCACTTAGGATGGTATCTATGATTCCTTTATTTGTGAAAATAATATTTTCTTTCTTTTATATCATATATGATAACACACAATTTGTAAATACTTTGATAACGACTCTTCAAAGGACATGAGCAAGTGATTGTAATATCCCTCCTTTATAAAGGAAAGGATCCCTATGATTGCAATGCTAGTCCCTGGATCAATGCTAGCATCCACAGTTTAAGATGAAGTACACAAAAACAAAGGTCATTATTACAAGTCATTCCAGAGACAAACATAGTCTTTTACAAACTCCATGGCCACAGGCCTAGTAGAAGAGTTTAAATATGTAATAAGATAAATATGTCTTCATCTTCATGTGCCATAGGCAAGCATGTTGAGTGTAGACTCATAACCCCTAATCACCATCAGAATATCCTGCAACATCACAAGTTACAACCACAGTGGGTCAATACATTGGAATAGTATTGGCAAGTGATACCTTAGAATAATATTGGTAGCTAGATACTATATGCATTTGGCTAAGTGTAACTTAGGCTTGCTTTCCTCAAAATAGGTTTTGCCTATTAGTTGAAAACACTAAGTTTGTCTTTGACAAAATCTTTCCTAAGGAACCACCAATAGAAATTGGTGAACCTTCACCCTTGTTCAACCAAAAGTTTTTACTTAGAAATTGGGATGAGGAGATTCTTGATAGCTTCCATGTCTTGATGCTCAAGTTGTCCAATACCAGGGACATGGCTAAGTACTTAGATTCTTCCATCTGCAGAGGTTGTGCACTTTCCCCACAAGACTTGATTTTCACCAAGACAGGACCTTTCAGAAGCCTTCCCTTAGACCAAATGGACGCGTTCCAACCTATCATCCCACTACCACCAACTGTCCAAATGGCTAAGTTATTGCAACCTATGTGATCCAGGCAGAGCCCATATTGCCAAGTGGCTGCACTAGAAGCTTCTTAACATTTGGCATCTCAAATCCCTTTGTTCCTGGGTGGCTTTCCACAAGTGACATACACAAGGTAAACCATAGAAATGGGCCTTGTGTAACCACTCAACATAACCCATTCTTTCCATTCCACCCAGGTGTTTCATTCACTTAGTTGTTTTATTAAGCAAAAACATAGTCCAAAGACTTAGAAATATTTATTCATAGCATGAATATAACCACCCTTGGTTGCTACTAGCTAGGCTAAGCATGGCATTGATAAGACTTAGAAATATTTCTAGCAATTCTACAACTACTAGGAATTCCCAAGCATAGCATAAAGATCTAAAATATCCATGCAAGACTAGCAAAATATTTCTAATGCATATTTGAAAAACATAGGAATAAAATCATGAAGCACCACTTGCCTTGGTAGTTTGGAGAGTAGCTACAATCCTCACAATAAAATGATAGCACCAAAATCTACACATAAAATGATAGCACCAAAATCTACACATAAAATGATAGCACCAAAATCACATACAAAATAAATACAAGCAAAAATATATGGGTGCATGCATAATGCCATGTGCTGATTTTCTACACCAAACAAGACAAGTGCACAGTACTAAAACATAAACAAGACAAAAACTTGCCAAAATAAATTTATTTGCACAATAAAATATTTTTCAAATAATAATTATACCCATATTAAGCCTACAAATGTTTCTGCAAAAACAACCATTTTAACAGAGGCAAAACATTAAACACATTGCATAGTTGGAAAGGATTTTCTCTCCTGATTCCATTGATATAAAATTTTTCAAATTTGGACGTGGCATTCAAAAGTTATGAATTAAAAAAGTTTAACATCTAATAGATCTAATTCAAACTTTTTGAAAAAAAACTCGTGCCACGCGGCGCTTCCTGATTGGAGGGTACCGCTTCGCTCAGGATCACGCTTCCGAACCGTTAGATCTAACTAAAACGCGTGGCTCAGATCTCTACTTACCCCTTCGACTATGTTCTATCGTGTTCGTCCGATCTACATCGCACGGCTCTCAGCGACTAACCAACAAGTGGCGGCGCTGGCGGCAACGACAGGCGGCGGCGCGCTCTGGCTGCAAGCTTTCCGGTGAGCTAGGTCGCCCGGGGAGGTGTGAGGATGCTCACCAGAATCGCCGTGACGAGGAGATGCTCATCGTGTGCTCGGTTGGCGAAGGGGCGCTCGGGGTCGTCGTGGATTGCTCGTCGGAGAAGTCTGTGGCGATGGTGCTCTCGGTTGGCGACGAAGGCGACGCTCTGGGCCACGCTAAGACGAGATAAGGGTGCCGTTAGATTCATAGGACACTGGGGATCACACGCGTATCAAACAGAGGGAGAGGGGAAGCTGGGGCTTACGGGGAATGGTCGCCGGAGTTTGAGCAGACGGTGGCGGAGTTCAGTCGATGACGCTGCCGAGGCTACAGAGCATGCGCGAGCAAACAGAGGGTGTCAGTAGGTGCGCACGGAGATGTAGGATAAGCTAGTCTGAACCAGAGGTAGAGGGGGACGCGGGGCTTACCGGAATTCGACGGTGAACTCGTCGGAGCAGAGGGGCGTCCAGAGAGAAATACGAGCAGCCTGGTGGCTCCGGTGGGGTGGGGTTTGGGGGAAAAGGAGGAGGGCGGCATGGTGCTTAAGTAGGCGAGGACGTGGGCGTGATTTACTCGTGCATTCAACGGAATTGAAGCCGTGGAATTTAAACAGGAAACGCCCGGCGTGGTTTGGGAAAGAACCAGTCGCTGGGGGTGGAGACGAAGACAACTGTGTGGGCCGCGGTTGTCAGCGAGATAAAAGAAGAGGAGGTGGCGTCCCTGGGTCAGCGACTCTGTGGGTGTGTTCGCGGGTAAAGGAAAATGCTTCGCGGGAGGGGATAGTTGGGCTAGGTTGGGTCGAACTAGGCTGGTTGGGCCAGTTTGGCTGTTTGTTTTATTTTTTTCTCCTTACTCCTTTTCTTTTTCTGTTTGATTTTCTAGAAATGATTTTCAAACTCTAATTCAATTGTGTTTGAATTCAAATCTTATCTAGGTTTTAATACAATAAATTTGCACTCAAATGTGTGTCAAACACTACTGTTTACTCAAAAACACTTTGATCATTTGAAAATAAAAATAAAACCAAGCCTTAATGTGATATAAACAATAGGCATAAAATTGGATTTATTTTCACACTTTGTTTTGAAAACTTTGCTCAAGCTTTGGAAAGTACTTAAGTTTGAATTCAAAAGATTACTGAACAAAACAAGTACTCTTCTCATTAGAAAGTAGCACTAAGGCTAGGGCATACTTACATAAAATAATGAGCAACACATGCTCCTGTTTTTGAAATGGAACCCTAAATGATCATGGATGCATGGATGATATGCATGAGTTTTGAAACATGATTTTAGGGATGTTACAAATCTAACCCCCTTAAGGTGAATCTCGCCCTCGAGATTCGGGTTGGCTAGCAAATAGGTGAGGGTGGTCTTTCCGAAGATCATCTTCTCTTTCCCATGTTGCTTCTTCTTCGGAATGATGGTTCCATTGAACCTTGTAGAATTTGATAGTCTTAGTCTTGAGTAACTCTTTCTGCAGTCTCAAGAATCTTGATAGGTTTCTCTTCATAAGTGAGATCACTTTCCAATTGGACCTCTTCCAAAGGTATAGTATCCTTCAAAGAAGTCTTGTGAGATCCCGGCACATGGCTTAATAGGATTGATAGCATACCCATATCAACAAGTTGCAACTTCTTTTCCGGAAGCTCATTCGAAAAGAACTCTAAGGTTAAGTGTGCTTGGCCTAGAGCAATTCTAGGATGGGTGAATGACCGGGAAGTGGGTAACCGGGTGCGCACGAGTGAGGACAAAGTGCGTGGAAAAGACTAGTGTTGGTCTGTGGGGCCAGTCTAGATATCCTATTAAGCTGCCAGGAGTGACACCCCCGGGCCCAGGAGTGGACGGGGTGTTACAAGTGGTATCAGAGCCGACCCTTGCGATTACACGGGTGTGTGCGGGTCAGTGGCGGGACATGTGGAGCATGGCGCGTGTGGCCCGGAGTGGACACGGCATGGCACATGTGCCGACACTAGACGCACAGATGTGTGCCAAGAGGGAACGTTCGTGGGGTGTGCTTGATCGATGAGGGCATCGATCTTCTAAAGGGTGGGTGTATGTGAGATCCCGGCACATGGCTTAATAGGATTGGTAGCATACCCATATCAACAAGTTGCAACTTCTTTTCCGGAAGCTCATTCGAAAAGAACTCTAAGGTTAAGCGTGCTTGGCCTAGAGCAATTCTAGGATGGGTGACCGACCGGGAAGTGGGTAACCGGGTGCGCACGAGTGAGGACAAAGTGCGTGGAAAAGACTAGTGTTGGTCTGTGGGGCCAGTCTAGATATCCTATTAAGCTGCCAGGAGTGACACCCCCGGGCCCAGGAGTGGACGGGGTGTTACAAGTCTCTTCCATTTCTGGATGGCATTTCTTAAGCTGACTCACATGAAACACATTATGAACAGCTGACAAAGACTCTGGCAATTCAATCTCATAAGCTACTTCTCCTTTATGACTCAGAATCTTGAATGGTCCAACATATCTTGGGGCCAATTTACCTTTGACACCAAACCTCTTCACTCCACGAAGTGGTGACACTGTAAGATAAGCTCTATCACCTACTTCATAGGTGACTTCTCTACGCTTAGAATCTGCGTAGCTCTTTTGTCGGGATTGTGCTATCTTTAGTCTGTCCTTAACTAGCTTGACTTTCTCTTCAGCTTCTTTGATTAGTTCTGGTCCGAACAAACTTCTTTCTCCCACACCATTCCATAGCAATGGGGTGGTACACTTTCTCCCATAGAGAAACTCAAATGGTGCCATCTCAATACTGGCTTGATAGCTGTTATTGTAAGAGAATTCTGCATAAGGCAGACTTTCATCCCAACTGGCTCCATAGTCTAGAGCACATGCTCTCAACATATCTTCAAGAATCTGATTAGTCCTTTATGTCTGTCCATCAGTCTGAGGATGAAAAGCAGTGCTGAATTCCAACCTCGTTCCCAATGACTCATGTAGCTGCCTCCAAAAATGAGAAGTGAATTGGGTTCCCCTATCAGACACAATAATCTTGGGTACTCCATGTAGACATACAATTCTACTCATATAGATCTTGGCTAACTTAGCACTTGTGTAGGTTGTCTTCAGGGTGACATGAGCCACTTTAGTTAGGCGATCTACTACTACCCAAATAGAATCATATCCTGACCTGGTCCTTGGCAATCCGGTGATGAAATCCATACCAATCTTGTCCCATTTCCAATCAGGAATAGGTAGTGGTTGTAACAATTCTGCTGGTTTCTAATGTTCCCCTTTCACTCTACTACATACATCACACAAAGCAATATGTTCGGCGATGTCCTTCTTGAGATTATTCCACCAAAATATTTCCTTCATATCCATGTACATTTTGGTGTTACCCGGATGAATGGAATACGGTGAGTTGTGGGCTTCTTGTAAAATCAGTTTCCGAAGTTCCGGATCCTGTGGAACACAGATACGTTTTCCATGCCATAAAGTACCCTGTTCATCTTCATGGAATCCTTTGGATTTTCCCTTGCCAATCTTTTCCTTAATCTCTTCAATTTCCTTATCTGCCTTTTGGGCTTCTTTGATCTTGTCCAACAAAGTGGGTTGAACATCCAAAGACATGAGATGTCCCTCAGGCACAATCTCCAATCTGAGATCTCTAAATTGGGCACATAGATCATCTGGCAATTCTCCTTTAGTAAGGCCATTCACAAAAACCTTAAGGCTTAGAGCATCCGCTACAGCATTTGCTTTACCGGGGTGGTATTGCAAACTTAAGTCATAGTCTTTGAAGAGTTCTAGCCATCTTCTTTGTCTCATGTTAATTTCTTTCTGGGTGAAGATATACTTGAAACTCTTGTGATCTGTGAACACTTCACAACGTTTTCCCAAAAGATAATGTCTCCATGTTTTGAGTGCATGGACAACAGAGGCTAACTCTAAATCATGAGTAGGATAGTTCACCTCATGAGTTTTGAGTTGTCTCGAGGCATAAGCCACAACTTTCCCTTCTTGCATAAGTACTGCACCCAATCTATTATGAGATGCATCGCAATATACTTGGAAATCTTTCTCCAAATCTGGCAAACATAAGACTGGTGCTGTCACTAGCCTCTTCTTCAATTCTTGAAAGCTGAGTTCACAACCTTCAGACCAAGCAAATTTCTTGTCTTTCTTTAGCAATTCTGTCATAGGCTTAGCTACCTTGGAGAAATTCTCAATGAACCTTCTGTAGTAACCTGCTAAGCCAAGGAAACTACGAACCTCTTTCACTGACTTGGGAGATTCCCATTCAGTTACAGCTGAAACTTTAGCAGGATCAACTGCTACACCATTTCCTGACACAACGTGTCCAAGAAAACCAACTTCATTTAACCAAAATTCACACTTGCTGAATTTGGCATACAGCTTATGCTCTCTAAGCTTCTCAAGTAACAAACATAAATGTCCTTCATGCTCTTCTTTGCTCTTGGAGTAGATCAAAATGTCATTGATGAAAACGACAACAAATTTATCAAGGAACTCCATGAACACCTTGTTCATCATATTCATTAAGTATGCTGGTGCATTGGTCAAACCAAAAGGCATCATGGTATACTCATACAATCCATACCTTGTGGTGAAAGCTGTCTTAGGTATGTCTTGTTCCCTTATCTTGAGCTGTAAATAACCTAACCGGAGATCAATCTTTGAGAACACACAAGCTCCTTCTACCTGATCAAACAAGTCATTGATTCTAGGCAAAGGGAATTTGTTCTTGATAGTAACCTCATTGAGTGAACGGTAATCTATGCATAACCTCTGACTTCTATCTTTCTTTTCCACAAACAAAACTAGTGCTCCCCAAGATGAAGAACTTGGTTGAATAAATCCTTTCCGCAACTGTTCTCCAAGTTGTTTCTTGAGTTCCCTCAACTCGTCAACTGACATCTTGTACGGTCTCTTTGCTATTGGTCCAGATCCTGGTAGCAAATCAATAAGAAATTCCACATCTCTATCTGGTGGCATTCCCGGTAATTCTTCCGGAAACACATCCGGATATTCACTCACAATTGGCACACTGTCCATGCTAACCCTCTTAATAGAATTTAGCTTACTCCTTTTTGATTCAAAGTTGGTCTTGAATCTTATCCTTTTGTTTTCTGGAGTTGTGAGTGAGACAGTATGGTTGGCACAACATATCAATCCTTTGTGCTTAGTCATCCAGTCCATTCCCAAAATAACATCCAATCCTTGGGAGTTTAGAATTATCAAGTTAACGGGAAACTTATACTTCCTAAACTCTATGACTAGATCATGACATCCTGAATTCACTATCATTTCTCCGCCAGGAGGACTTACTTTTATAGGACACCCAATAGTTTCTACCGGTAGTTCATTTCTTTCAACAAATGCTCTTGATATGAATGAATGAGATGCACCAGTATCAAAGAGAACAAATGCTGGAACAGAATTGAGTTTGAACTTACCAGCAACAGCATCAGGTTCCTCATAGATTTCCTCCACATTTATGTGGTTCACTTGTCCCTTTTGAAAAGGGTTGGGCTTGTTGGGTCCTTCAACTTTCTTTTCTGGGCATTCATTTGCATAATGCCCCATCTTCTTGCACTTGAATCATTCAACCTGACTAAGATCCTTCTTGACAGGCTGGCTTCCACTGCCACTTCCACTTCCATTGTGGTGGTTCTTATATCCACCCTTGTTATTCTTGTACTTATCGTTGTCATGACTACGGTTGTGCTTGTTGTCACGATAATGGTTGTGGTTGTGGTGCTTGTTGAATTTCCCATGCTTGTGGGATCCAGAACTCCCACTGTCATCATAATGGGAACGCTTGTGAGACGATCCCGAGCTGTGCTTGTCAGAGTGCTTTCTCTTCCTGCTTTCAACCTGTTTCATCTTGCTCTCCAAAATAGCAGCCTTGTCACAAAGAGACTGGTATGTGGGAACATAAGCCACAGCTAACTGCAGATTCAATTCATCATTCAACCCTTCAAGAAACTTTTCCTTCCTCTTAGCATCAGTGTCAACTTCATCCGGTGCATAACGCGCCAGATTGTTGAACTCCTCAATATATTTAGCCACGCTGCGGTGGCGTTCTTCAAGTTATGAACCTCTTTCTTCTTCAAACTCATCACTCCGGATGAGATGTGAGCAGTACGGAAACCATCTTCAAAGATAACCCATGTCACACCCTCAATGGGAGTGGTGATCTGGAAGTTATCCCACCAAGTGGCTGCTGGTCCTTCCAACAAGTGAGCTGCAAATCTGACTTTCTCTTCATCAGTACAGCCTACAGTTACCAAGTCCTTGTTCACAGAGCATAGCAAATCATTGGCCACCATAGGATCAGTAGTTCCTGAGAACTTTGCTAGCCTCAGTCTTAAGAACCTGGTAAGCATGTCAAAACCCGGTGGGTTGTTCTGATTGTTGTTGTTATTGTTGTTGTTGTTGTTGTTGTTGTTGTTGTTCTGATTCTGGATGAAAGTAGTCATCATTTGCATCAGCTGAGTCTGAGCTGTCATCATCTGCTGCATCTCAGGGGTGATGTTGTTGTTGTTGGGGTTGGGATTGGCACGTCAGGGAGGCATCTGTGGTTTTCAATAAGGATAAGAATGAGATACCCATAGATGCTAACATGCACAATACATCACATAACAAATCACAATCATGCATCATAGTAGTAAAGGTTCAACAACACAGACAACAAGTTTTTGGAAAATTAAACACACCAATAGCAAGCCATCCACATGTTGGATGGTCATTGCGACTCAATAATCAAAGACATGATAAATAAAGGTAAATGAGTAGTCATCACTACTCCTCTGCAATGGTTTGTACAAACCGTTAGATGCCAGAAATGTCGTGGGACGATGAGAGTTCCCACCCATATGCTGCATATCCTCTACGAATTACCAATTAATATGCACGCTATGAGGATAACAGCCACGACCTGCACATCCGGCTTCATGCGAGAGGAAGAAGATACAGCTGACTTCTCTATCCCATTCCAAATCTCATGGCTAACGCGTAATATACGGCGCTAGAATCACTGATATCACGGGTTATTAAGTCCCTATTTGATCATCATTGTTTGCAACTAGAACCCTAAGTTCTATTGCTCCAATATATCACCACTTAGGATGGTATCTATGATTCCTTTATTTGTGAAAATAATATTTTCTTTCTTTTATATCATATATGATAACACACAATTTGTAAATACTTTGATAAAGACTCTTCAAAGGACATGAGCAAGTGATTGTAAGATCCCTCCTTTATAAAGGAAAGGATCCCTGTGATTGCAATGCTAGTCCCTGGATCAATGCTAGCATCCACAGTTTAAGATGAAGTACACAGAAACAAAGGTCATTATTACAAGTCATTCTAGAGACAAACATAGTATTTTACAAACTCCATGGCCACAGGCCTAGTACAAGAGTTTAAATATGTAATAACATAAATAAGTCTTCATCTTCATGTGCCACAGGCAAGCATGTTGAGTGTAGACTCATAACCCCTAATCACCATCAGAATATCCTGCAACATCACAAGTTACAGCCACAGTGGGTCAGTACATTGGAATAGTATTGGAAAGTGATACCTTAGAATAATATTCGTAGCTAGATACTATATGCATTTGGCTAAGTGTACCTTAGGCTTGCTTTGCTCAAAATAGGTTTTTCCTATTAGTTGAAAACACTAAGTTTTTCTTTGACAAAATCTTTCCCAAGGAACCACCAATAGAAATTGGTGAACCTTCACCCTTGTTCAACCACAAGTTTTTACTTAGAAATTGGGATGAGGAGATTCTTGATAGCTTCCATGTCTTGATGCTCAAGTTGTCCAATACCAGGGACATGGCTAAGTACTTAGATTCTTCCATCTGCAGAGGTTGTGCACTTTCCCCACAAGACTTGATTTTCACCAAGACAGGACCTTTCAGAAGCCTTCCCTTATACCAAATGGACGCATTCCAACCTATCATCCCACTACCACCAACTGTCCAAATGGCTAAGTTATTGCAACCTATGTGATCCAGGCAGAGCCCATATTGCCAAGTGGCTGCACTAGAAGCTTCTTAACATTTGGCATCTCAAATCCCTTTGTTCCTGGGTGGCTTTCCACAAGTGAGATACACAAGGTAAACCATAGAAATGGGCCTTGTGTAACCACTCAACATAACCCATTCTTTCCATTCCACCCAGGTGTTTCATTCACTTAGTTGTTTTATTAAGCAAAAACATAGTCCAAAGACTTAGAAATATTTATTCATAGCATGAATATAACCACCCTTGGTTGCTACTAGCTAGGCTAAGCATGGCATTGATAAGACATAGAAATATTTCTAGCAATTCTACAACTACTAGGATTTCCCAAGCATAGCATATAGATCTAAAATATCCATGCAAGACTAGCAAAATATTTCTAATGCATATCTGAAAAAAATAGGAATAAAATCATGAAGCACCACTTGCCTTGGTAGTTTGGAGAGTAGCTACAATCCTCACAATCACAATCACTATTTGCACCAAAATCTACACATAAAATGATAGCACCAAAATCACATACAAAATATATACAAGCAAAAATATATGGGTGCATGCATAATGCCATGTGATGATTTTCTATACCAAACAAGACAAGTGCACAGTACTGAAACATAAACAAGACAAAAACTTGCCAAAATAACTTTATTTGCACAATAAAATATTTTTCAAGTAATTATTATACCCATATTAAGCCTACAAATGTTTCTGCAAAAATAACCATTTTCACAGAGGCAAAACATTAAACACATTGCATAGTTGGAAAGGATTTTCTCTCCTGATTCCATTGATATAAAATTTGTCAAATTTGGATGTGGCATTCAAAAGTTATGAATTAAACAAGTTTAACATCTAATAGATCTAATTCAAACTTTTTAAAACAAAACTCGTGCCACGCGGCGCTTCCTGATTGGAGGGTACCGCTTCACTCAGGATCACGCTTCCGAACCGTTAGATCTAACTAAAACGCGCGTGTAAGGTTCCCAACCTTTAATAAGGTAGAGATCCCTGTGTTTACAATGCTAGTCCCTGGATCAATAGCTAGCATCCACAGTTAAGATGTAATATCAAGAAACAAAGGTCATAATACAACTTTATAACCAGGAATAAAATAAGTTATTACATCTTACATAGCTCATTTGGCTATTACATTACATTGCAGCAGAATATCTATAAACATGGGGTCCTTCATCTTCAAAGTGCCACAGGCAGACATGTTGGTTGTAGACTTGTAATCCTAATCATTTAAACTTCACTAATATCAAACAAACCTGCAACATAACAAGTTACAGCCATAAGGGTCAATACATTTGAATAGTATTGGCAAGTGATACTATGGTAGAATAGTAGTATCTGTCATCTATATGCATTTGGCTAAGTGGAGCTTAGGCTTGCATTGCTCAAAAATAGATTTTCCTATCAGTTGAAAACACTAAGTTTTTGTTTGGAAAAAATCACCCAAGGCATCTACCAATCAAAGATTGAAGATCCTTTAACCCTTGTTCAACCACAAGTTTTTGACTTAGAAATTTGGATGATGAGATTCTTGATAGCTTCCATGTCTTGATGCTCAAATTGTCCTTTACCAGGGACATGGCTAAGTACTTAGATTTTTCACTCTGCAGAGGTGGTGCACTTTCCCCACAAGACTTGGTTTCCCAAGACAAGATCTTTTAGAAGCCTTCCCTTAGACCAGAATGGACGCGTTCCAACCTATCAAACCCCTACCACCAACTGTCTATTTGGCTAAGTTATTGCAACCTATATGATCCAGGCAGAGCCCATATTGCCAAGTGGCTGCACTTGAAGCTTCTCAACATTTGACATCTCAAATCCCTTTGTTCCTGGGTGGCCATCCACAAGTGAGATACACAAGGTTCACCAGTCCCCTGGCCTTGTGTAACCACTCAACACAAACCATTCCTTTCATTCCACCCAGGTGATTCATTCACTTAGTTGTTTTATTAAACAAAAACACAAGTCCTCAGACTTAGAAATTTTTCCATAGCATGAATATATATATTCCACCCTTGTTTTCTATTAGCTAAGCTAAGCATGATAGTAATAGGAATCTTAACTTAGGAAATTCTACTAAGGTTTCATCTACTAGGATTTCCCATGGCATAGTTTACACTTAGCAAAATTCCATGCAAGTCCTACTTAGAAAAATCACTTAATGCATAGTGAAAATAATGGGACAAAAGTATGAAGCATCACTTGCCTTTTTGGTAGAGTATAAGTTCACTCCTTGTCATTGCTACAATCACACTCTTCAAGTCACTACAATTCAATCAAGCAAGGCACAAGTTCAATCTACCATTCAAGCAATTCATCACATAAAATCATAGAAACAAGATAATGCATGCAAGCATGCCAAAGATTGTTTTATTTGGAAAAGTGGTTTCTAAAGGTTCACAAACATTTGAAAACACCTAATGGTCATTTTATAAAGTGGCAAAGTCATTTGCAAAAGGTTTCACTTTATAAACCATTTTTAAAACAAGGTATCATTTTATGTGGTGTAGAAATGTTTTAGTAAGGCATTAATCTATAGGATTCACAAAATATGTTTTCAAACCATAAAACTTTGTGTTTAGGGTCAGAGAGTTTATTTCCAAAACATTTATCAAAGTTTTCTTCCAAAACCATTTTTAATAATTAACCCATATTTTTATTTGACTAGAAATGGTTTAAATCCAAGATTCATTCTTTTGCTTCTCCAAATACATTTTTGAAACTACAAAGTGATTCCTATGGTCAGTAGGTTCAAAACACACCATTTGCAAAAGATTTTATCCCCAAAAACATTTTAGAACAATTTTTATAATCTAAACAAGCATACATAAGTTTCTGCAAAAACCAACATTTTACCAGAAGCTTTTTACTAAACAAAGTGTATGGTTGGCTAGGGCTTGTTTTTCTGAATCCATTGATATAAAGTTTGCAAAATTTGGACGTGTAGAATAAAAGTTATGCAATTTACAAAATCACATATCTAATAGATCAATTCTGTTCTAATTCAAATCGACAGAGACACGTGGCGTGTTCTTACTCGCTGATACCGTTTCGTCTGGATCACGCTACGGGAGGCGTTATATCTAATTAGATCGTGCGGCATAGATTGATCAAAAACGGTTCGTTAAGTCATCTATTGTGTCCCTACGATTTGCATCCAACGGCTAGCGACGATCTGACCTAACTCGGGCGGCGCTCAGCGGCAGCGCGCGGCGGCGACGCTCGACCAGCGGCGGAGCTGGCACTAGAGGAAGCAAGGAAGACGAAGAGATGGCTCACAGTGATCGCCGAGGCACGGGGATGCTCAACCTGCCCTTGGTTGGTGAAGGGGCGCACGGGGTTGATCGGAATTCCTCGCCGGAGATCTTGCTGGCGTCGGTTATGGTCAGACGTCGACGGGGGCGAGGCTACAGGGCGTGCCAAAGCAAAGTAAAGGGTGCGTTAGACGCGCACGGTATCAGGGAACATGCGTGCATCATCAAATAGCTTCGGGGCGGTCCGAGCTTACCAGGAAACCTGGTAGGAGTGAATGGCAGGCGGTGGCGCTCCGGGTCGTCGGCGTTATCAACGCTCAGGGGCGCGCGCGAGCGAGCTGGCGCTACGGGGAGGTGCGCCTGGGTCTGGGGAACTTGCCCGTGTGCTCGGGGAGGTAAGGGGCGGCAGGGTCCGACCGGAATCGATGCCGGAGCTCGTCGGGGCAGTGGGGCTTCGTAGAGGAATTAGGACGGCCTGGGGGTGCGCTAAGGTGAGGTGACTGGGGGAAAATGGGAAGGGAACGCTGGTGTTTATCACTGCGTGGTTACGGCGAGGAATAAACGCAGCAGTAAAGCGAATTCAACCGGAGGAATCAACGGCAGCAACGGCTGGGCGAGTTCAACGCGGGGAGGAAGAAGGGGACGTGGCTGTGGGGTCGTCTCGTCAGCGAGGAGAGGCAGGGGAGTGGGGTCCAGTTGTCATTCGCTGTGCGGGTTAATTCGTGAGTGAGAGAAAACGCTTCGGGGGAGGGGGACAGGTGGGCTGGTTGGGCCTAGTTGGGCTGGCTGGCTGGGCTGGCTCTTTAAAAAAAAATTCCTGTTCTGTTTGTTTTCTCTTTTTCCTTTTCTTTTATTCTAATTTGGTTTTGTTTGGCCAATTCAAACATTCTTTTGAATTCAAACCTTTGACAACTTTTGGGTAGGTTTAAATACTGATTATTAGCACAATCTGATGTCAATTTTTGGAATTTACTTTATTCCTTTTTGGGTCTTTTTAATTATTAAAGTAGGTCCTTGTATTAAATCAAATAGGTTTTAATAATGTTTCAAACACCATTTAAAATCTTTTAAACCTTCCAAAATCTTTTCAGTAGGTTTTGTTTACTAAAAAGGGTGTCAAATAATTCATCTTTATTTGGAAAAGTTTTTAATAAGATTTATTAATCATTTAAAATTGGATTTGTCTTTATTCCAATAGGATTTGGTTTAAGGCATTTTATTTTATTTTGGGCAATTATTTATCCAATACTTTTATTTGGATTGGGATTATAATTCATTCCATTTGTTTAAAGATTTGGCCAAGATTTGGTTTGATCTTTAATATTCTTTATTTAATAAATCTTTCTTTTCTTATAAAATCCATATCTTTTTATTTAGAGATCCAAACTTGGTGATTCCAATTTGTGAAGTCTTATTTTATTTCTATTTGTCTTTCTTGATCATTTGTGAATGTTTGTTGACAAATTTTTACATGGATCAAATCCATGGATTTGGAGATAACTTGGAAATGATTTTAGTCCAACAGGGTTTAGGGTTTTGGATTTATTTTCCAAGTGTTTAAATTTCCAGATACATTCATTGAGGATTGCATTTCCCTTGATTTGGATTTTGTTAGATTCAACTTTTACCAAAGTTTGTTCAAGATGGGATTTTAAGTTTCCTTTTAGAAACAAAAGTTTCTTTTCACCCTGATTTTCAGCAAAAATTTATTTTGTTTATTTATTTTTCACATTACAAGATTTGGAAAATCTTGGGATGTGACAGGCTATCACCCTTAAAATAAATCTCGTCCCGAGATTTGGGGAGGCTAGGGGTTACTAGTTGGCTCAAAAGCATCTAGGGCACTACCATCCTTAAAATTTCCAACTAGATTACATCTTGTCTTACTTGGGATCTTGATGTAACTTTTCTGGACAGAGGTTTGCATAGTGGCCTAGCTCCTTGCATTTGAAACATGTGATAAGGTTGAGGTCTTGAGGTGGCTTCTCTGGACAATATGCTGCATAATGTCCTAACTTTTTGCAGTGGTTGCACATCACTTGGCTAATATCCTTCCTCATCTTGGGTTTCACTAGCTTTTGTTTGTCTTCTTGGCTCTTCTTCTTTTCTGGACATTCACTGGCATAGTGTCCCATCTCTTTGCAATTGTAACATTGCAACTGGCTTTTGTCCTTCTTCTTCTTTTTGGGTCTGTCCAAAGCTAGGAGGTCTTCTAGTTCATGCTCTTCATACCTCACCTCAAAGGTGGGAAATCTTTCTCTCTTCTTGGGGCAGTTACTAGAGATATGACCTTCTTCTTCACAAGACTAGCAACACTTTATGGTCACTTTGGATTTGGCCTTACGTGGCATGGTTCTGAATTTTCCTTCATCCATCTTGGTAGAAGTTGTTCCCTTATGGAGGTTTCCAAACATTTGATGCATTCCATCACTACTAGAGAAAAGGCTATAGGAGACATGCTTATGCGAGGCACATTTAAACCATATGCGCCTCCTATAAAATAGGCGAGGCACACTCCTTCTCCACGCGCCTCTAGTATAAAAATAGGCGAGGCGCATATGATAGGAATGCGCCTCCTATAATCCCTGTACGGACTGAATCTAGCAGCCCCATATTATGCGAGGCGCATTCCATTCATATGCGCCTCCTATATATTAGATAGGCGAGGCGCATATGGGCAGAATGCGCCTCGCATAATCTGTGTGGGCCCTCGTGTTGGTAGGTGCATGAATATGCGAGGCGCATATGGTTATATGCGCCTCCTATATTTGATAATATGCGAGGCGCATATGGTCATATGTGCCTCAAGTAACTCCTGCGGGTCCGGGCGAAATAGGTGGGCGCATATGCGAGGCGCATATTGCTATATGCGCCTCCTATAGTTTGAATTATAGGAGGCGCATATTGTGCAATATGCTCCTCCTATAACCTGGCACCACTTTTTTCCAGCTTTTTGCACATGGAGCCAACTACCACCCCACTCACTTGTGTCAAGAAACATCATGTGTGTGGCCTACTATTATGTATCAAAACATTCTTAATTTTCATTATGTGTGTGTTATAATAATATTGCATTGAGAATATTATGTATCGATAAGACACATTCATTGAGAATACTCACTTTTGTTGTTTTAGCAATATTTGAATATTTAAAATATTTGTAGTATATTTTATAGTTCATATTGTGTTTGGATAATGCTTTTACATGAAAAATAGGCCTTTAAAAAAATATCCAAAAAATTGTTAACCTTAGGATTCGAACCTGGGTGGCCAGTGAAATAGGACAAGGCATGTTACCACTAGGATGCTGTGTGTTTGTTGACAGAAACTTGCGTACTGCTCTATTTGTCTAGGATTGCATATTATACGAGGCGCATTTAGCCCAGATGCGCCTCGCGTAATATTATACGAGGCGCACTTTGCGATATGCGCCTCGCATAATCCGGTATAGATCAAAACACACAGCTAGCCCCCTTCCCCTCGCGCGTTACTCATCTCGCTCACCTCTCCACCCCATTCCCTGCAGGATTCCTCTCCGGAAGCGGCCGCCGCGCCGACCAGTGCCTCCGGCCCGCCGCTCGAGGACTGCCTCCGCCTCCTCCGTGGCGAGCGCGACGAGCAGAAGCTGGCGGGCCTCCTCATCGCCGCATCAGTCCTCTCCGGAAGAAGTCGTCGCCGCCTGCGCTCTGTTCTGCTGACGCCTCCTCCCCGCCTATCTCCCACGCCGGCTAGCCTCCATCCGGGGCAGCCATCCCCGTAGAGCTCCAACGCGGCCTTTCCCCGCGGACCTCGGACGCCCCGGCAAGCGCCACCGCACCCCCACCAGCCACCGCCGCCTTTTCCCCTGCCCTGGACATCAGACGCCGCCCAGCCCGCTTCCACCCCGACCCGACATCGCCGTCCCCGTTGAGCGGGTATGCTCCCATCCTCTCTCTCTTTTTCCTGCTTGCTTCTTCCGCTGCACAAGTGGTGGAATCATTCCAGCCCTAGGTTTTGGGTATGGATGGGGACAGTGGAAAAAGATTCATGTGATTTGTTTATTTAAGAAACGATTGATGTGAACTGTGGTGCTCTTCCTGAGAGATTGTTGAGAATTCCAGTACTATTGAATGTCAGTTTATTTGTAAACAACCCCCTTTTATGTCCATCAGTACTATAGTATATTGAATTTGGTGTCCAAGTATGAAGTATTTACAGAAGTTGATTGATGGATTCCGTTTAGTCTTGCCTTTCAATAACACATCATAGTTTCGAAAGTTAGGTTGAATTCTTATGCAGTTGCCAATTGTTTCATTGTAGGTTCAAGGTGCCTAGAGCTTGCAACTCACCTAATGAAGTTACTTGTTCATAAACTCCGGGCAGATAACATGAGTGTGGAGAATCTGCAAGGGGTGGCGAGCATGGTATGGATGGCATTATGGCACACTGGATTGTGTTACCTTAATTATTATATGCTCTGTATGTCAGCATTGCTAGTTTGATGATTTGGTCTACAATTTCTATGTCCATTCAAGGAGCAAGGCCATGGTGAGAGGAGCCAGTTCAGGAGATTCGGCGGCCCGGCCTCACGAATCGACTCGTGCGAAGCCGGTGGCCGTGCTGGAGGGGGGTGTCGGCGAAAGAGCATGGCGGCGTGGTCATGCATCCAAAACGCACACTTCTGTTGATTATTTTGGGCTGATGAGTGCTTCAATCTCGCTCTTTTTCCTATCGTTGCTTCGGAGGTTGCAGATTTCCTCACGGGAAATTGATTTTGCCCCCAAATTGTTCCCGGTGGTGCTGGTCTAGCTAGTAGTCACCACGGTTCTCGTCAAGTAGTCATGGTCATGCTGGTCTAGCTAGTAGTCACCACGGTTCTCGTCAAGTAGTCATGGTCATGCTGGTCTAGTAGTCACCACGATGCTGGTCTAGCTAGTAGTCACGACTGTGTTGTGTAGTAGCCACAGTGGTGCTAGTGGGGTTCAAACGGTATGTACTAATAGAACAGTCTATGTTTAAAATCTGGGAAAAAACCATGTTTTAAGAATGTTTTCTAATCCTCGGTTCTGTGTATTTTTTGCATTCTTACAAATGTGCTATTGATGTATTATTTATTGGTACTCATACGACATATTTTTATGCTCAAAAGTTTGCTTATGCATGTAACAGTCTCATAAAATCATGAGTATATTTGGAATAAGCTACACACAAAGATATATGTTTTCACACCTAAAGTTTTAGATTATTTTATACTGTGGGGGGTTGCTGTATAATCATATGATGTAAATATTGGACAATAAATACATCCTGTGTTGCTGTGTTTTCCTACACGCACGATTTAAGGTTCCACGGTAGGTTTTTCCAAGTGATTATCAACGTAAAAAATCCATTAAATTTATATTATTCGATGAAATATCCTACACATCAGGTGTATGATTATTATTACACTATTTCAAATTCTTGTGTGGGCTCATTCTTGTCAATGTAGGTTGCTTACTCATGTATGCCAAGGGGGCCATGGACCTGCAACCTCACCTCCGTCCTCCGCCGGCCTCCCGGGACGTGGCGCAGGCGGTGGCGTTCGGGGTGCCAGACGACAAGTACGGCGAGGAGATCCACTGCCAGTGATCCCGAGGGACGGGGTAGAGATGCGGGAGGAGGAGGTGGTGGTCTTCTGCAGGAGGAACCTGACCTCGTTCAAGGTGCCCAAGAAGGTGTACATCGCCGACGACCTGCCCAAGACAGCCACGGGCAAGATCCAGCGCCGCATCGTGTCGCAGCACTTCTTCGTGCCGCCCTCCCGCTGCCGCGACCCGCCCGCCCCGTGGAGGAGGAGCCCGATGCCGCCCGCCCCGTGAAGGAGGAGCGCGCCGCCGCCCCGCCTCGTGGAGGACCTGCTGCCCGTGGACAGCGCCTGCCGCCGGCCACCTCGTATGCAACCTCACCTTCGTCCTCGCCGAGCACCCCAAGGTGAGCGCCGCTCCCCCTCTCCCTTCCCCCTCCCGGCCCCTTGAGGCCTCCCTCTTCCTCTGCCCACGAAGTAGCTCTGTAGGTTAATTTTAGTTTAGTTCAGTAGCTTTGTAGCTCTGTAGTTTAGTTCTAGGTTAATTCTAGGTTGCAGTATCTGCATGCTTGGGGCCTTGCTTGGTCTCAAATGTCCAGCTTTCATTAAACAAGACAAATATCTGTATGATGGGTATGATGGGTTGACTTGATTTCCCTCCCCCTGCTGCTATTTCAGTTCGATAGATTGTTGATCGACTTATTGTATAGTACTACCTAGTTCTGTCGGTAAATTCAGTCCTGATTAGATCATGCTAAGATTGAGCTATCATTTAGTTTCGTGCGCGACTGATATTCTTCCTAGAGACTTTACTTCTGGCAGGGGTTTGTTGTTGAGTTTGCGCAATTTCTTACATCAATAGCAATACTCCAAATCACATTGTGATTGCTGTAGCATTTCATTTTTATCAGGTTTTTCGTCTCTCTTGAAGAGATCTCTGATAAGTTGTTGCACAAGTTGTATGGGAGCTTTGAAAAGTTCGTATATAATGGCAACGATGTTGCTATTCAAATTGAGATGAGCCTTAGGCTACTACGAATACCCTACCTTTAATTTTGTAATGTACAATAGACTGTCTCTTCACCTTCATACTATTCCTCTATGTAATTCATGTCTGTTGCTACTAGAAAATTTATGTGTTCCCTACAAACAGAGGAACATACGACACACGATTAATTTTCTTGCTTCACTCTTCCCAAAGGAATTTGAGTTTCTATTCTAAATGTATAGGATTTTCTTAATTCAGAGATAACTTAGTAATGTTATGCAGTTTCTGTGATTTGTCGGCCCTCCTCTCGGATAACTTAATTTGCACATTGTATTAGCATGTCTTGCTATGAATTTGTGATGACATTTATATGTAAAATATGTTTCTCCCGCTTTGATGAAGGCAACAGGGGCACAAGAGTTGCATCAGCGTTGAGCAAGGCAACACTTTAGGATGGATATGTCACATACCCATGGGATTAGAAGATGCATGACTCGTTGTGCTCGCCCTTTCCAGCAGCTGCCTCTCAATGCTCATCCTCCCCAAGTCGCTGGACCCGAACGCAAGTCGATACACGTTGTTTGAAGACACATTGGCTAGAGATCTGTCGTGGTAGTTGTAACGTGATTGTGAACTTGTACTCGGAGGTGTGAACTTGTGTCACAAACACTTGGTGTTGTGTGAAAACTTGGCACTTGTTGATTCTAGTTGATGTATGAACTTGTATGTCGGGATTGATGTGTAATATACTTGTATTCATGTTGGTTCTATTATGCTTTGGCCAATTGCAAGTTTCTGAAAAATGTTGTGTTGTTTATACTGTATTCTGGACTGTATTGTATATTTGAATATCTGTATACTGTTATTTATAGTGGTCTGTAAAACTTGAATTTCTAAAATATTACCAGAGGCGCATATAGGACACTATAGGAGGCGCATATACTATAAATATACGAGGCGCATTGTAAAACATATGTGCGCCTCGCATATGTGAAGTATAGGAGGCGCATATCATATGCGCCTCGCATAAAAAATACCCGAGGCTTGAAGCTAGAGGCGCATATGATATGCGCCTCGGATAGGCTTTTAGGTGCGCCTCGCATAGGCTTTTCTCTAGTAGTGCATCTTGCTTCATTTATTGAACTATAGGATAGATGGGGCATTGAATAGGGGCATGATCATTTCCTTCACATAGGAAACAAGTCACTTGAGATGTGGGTCATTGATTAGTTGGATGTCTCTCTTCACAATTAGGGCATTGATCTTCATGCTCCTTGGATGTATGATCCTTGTCTCCACAAATATTGCATGCTTGGGTTCCTTCTAGAATAACATCTTTGTCATCCTTGTCATTAGCTCCTTGGGAAAAGTTTTCTCCCATGTTGATCATTTGAGTAGCCAATTCTTGCAACAATTGGGATTGAAGTTTCAAAATCCTTTGTATGGCTGGGTCTAGTCCATTGTTGTTGGCTAAAAGCTGAGTTGTCACTTGGCTCAACTGGGTTTGGTTTGCTAGTAGTTGTTCTCTCATGTGCATCTCTTGGTTGTTGTTGTTGTCATCAACCTTGATGTTGGAGTCTCTTGGAGTAGTCATCTGTTTGGGTTGGATTGGGATTAGAATAGGCAAAGTATTTCTAAGGGAAATAATTCTAATCACACACATCACAATTCACACAAGCAATGTGCAAGCAATCACAAACAAACATTCCATTCAAACAACAAGTTTCAAGCATAATTTTTAGGCAGCCAAAAATATTTTTGTTACACCACATAAGTTGGTGGGTTTGTCTTAAACTAAATATGGTGGTCTATCTATATGGTTCATTTGCATTCTTTCCATCTTTCTTGGTTGATTCTCCTTGAATGAGATCTTTTATTCTTGAGAAAATTCTTGGTCACAAAACTTCAAAGGTGATCATGGTTCCTTCTAAGTTGTGTTTCCTTAGTCTTCAAGTCTTGAGCAAGATTTCTTGTCTCACTTGTAGTCCTTAGTGATATCTAATATTGAAGTCCTTGGTGAAAATGATGAAGTTGTTGAAGTCATTAGAGTTGAAGATGTTGAAGTCATTAGAGTTGATGAAGTCCTTAGCACATGGTGAAGTCTTTGGCCATGGGGTAGGCTTTGTCCATCAAGTTGAAATAGAAGAGATGTAGAATCAAAAACCAAAATGGTTTGAGGAAAGAGTTTACAAGATTGTTTGTAAATAAGTTTTGGAACAAATACAACTCCTATTTTTCTAAGGGGTTTTGTCCAATCCTAGGGTTACAATCCTACAGGCAACACAATGCTCTGATACCATCTGTAAGGTTCCCAACCTTTAATAAGGTAGAGATCCCTGTGTTTACAATGCTAGTCCCTGGATCAATAGCTAGCATCCACAGTTAAGATGTAATATCAAGAAACAAAGGTCATAATACAACTTTATAACCAGGAATAAAATAAGTTATTACATCTTACATAGCTCATTTGGCTATTACATTACATTGCAGCAGAATATCTATAAACATGGGGTCCTTCATCTTCAAAGTGCCACAGGCAGACATGTTGGTTGTAGACTTGTAATCCTAATCATTTAAACTTCACTAATATCAAACAAACCTGCAACATAACAAGTTACAGCCACAAGGGTCAATACATTTGAATTGTATTGGCAAGTGATACTGTGGTAGAATAGTAGTATCTGTCATCTATATGCATTTGGCTAAGTGGAGCTTAGGCTTGCATTGCTCAAAAATAGATTTTCCTATCAGTTGAAAACACTAAGTTTTTGTTTGGCAAAAATCACCCAAGGCATCTACCAATCAAAGATTGAAGATCCTTTAACCCTTGTTCAACCACAAGTTTTTAACTTAGAAATTTGGATGATGAGATTCTTGATAGCTTCCATGTCTTGATGCTCAAATTGTCCTTTACCAGGGACATGGCTAAGTACTTAGATTTTTCACTCTGCAGAGGTGGTGCACTTTCCCCACAAGACTTGGTTTCCCAAGACAAGATCTTTCAGAAGCCTTCCCTTAGACCAGAATGGACTCGTTCCAACCTATCAAACCCCTACCACCAACTGTCTATTTGGCTAAGTTATTGCAACGTATATGATCCAGGCAGAGCCCATATTGCCAAGTGGCTGCACTTGAAGCTTCTCAACATTTGACATCTCAAATCCCTTTGTTCCTGGGTGGCCATCCACAAGTGAGATACACAAGGTTCACCAGTCCCCTGGCCTTGTGTAACCACTCAACACAAACCATTCCTTTCATTCCACCCAGGTGATTCATTCACTTAGTTGTTTTATTAAACAAAAACACAAGTCCTCAGACTTAGAAATTTTTCCATAGCATGAATATATATATTCCACCCTTGTTTTCTATTAGATAAGCTAAGCATGATAGTAATAGGAATCTTAACTTAGGAAATTCTACTAAGGTTTCATCTACTAGGATTTCCCATGGCATAGTTTACACTTAGCAAAATTCCATGTAAGTCCTACTTAGAAAAATCACTTAATGCATAGTGAAAATAATGCCCCATCTTCTTGCACTTGAATCATTCAACCTGACTAAGATCCTTCTTGACAGGCTGGCTTCCACTGCCACTTCCACTTCCATTGTGGTGGTTCTTATATCCACCCTTGTTATTCTTGTACTTATCGTTGTCATGACTACGGTTGTGCTTGTTGTCACGATAATGGTTGTGGTTGTGGTGCTTGTTGAATTTCCCATGCTTGTGGGATCCAGAACTCCCACTGTCATCATAATGGGAACGCTTGTGAGACGATCCCGAGCTGTGCTTGTCAGAGTGCTTTCTCTTCCTGCTTTCAACCTGTTTCATCTTGCTCTCCAAAATAGCAGCCTTGTCACAAAGAGACTGGTATGTGGGAACATAAGCCACAGCTAACTGCAGATTCAATTCATCATTCAACCCTTCATGAAACTTTTCCTTCCTCTTAGCATCAGTGTCAACTTCATCCGGTGCATAACGCGCCAGATTGTTGAACTCCTCAATATATTTAGCCACGCTGCGGTGGCGTTCTTCAAGTTATGAACCTCTTTCTTCTTCAAACTCATCACTCCGGATGAGATGTGAGCAGTACGGAAACCATCTTCAAAGATAACCCATGTCACACCCTCAATGGGAGTGGTGATCTGGAAGTTATCCCACCAAGTGGCTGCTGGTCCTTCCAACAAGTGAGCTGCAAATCTGACTTTCTCTTCATCAGTACAGCCTACAGTTACCAAGTCCTTGTTCACAGAGCATAGCAAATCATTGGCCACCATAGGATCAGTAGTTCCTGAGAACTTTGCTAGCCTCAGTCTTAAGAACCTGGTAAGCATGTCAAAACCCGGTGGGTTGTTCTGATTGTTGTTGTTATTGTTGTTGTTGTTGTTGTTGTTGTTGTTCTGATTCTGGATGAAAGTAGTCATCATTTGCATCAGCTGAGTCTGAGCTGTCATCATCTGCTGCATCTCAGGGGTGATGTTGTTGTTGTTGGGGTTGGGATTGGCACGTCAGGGAGGCATCTGTGGTTTTCAATAAGGATAAGAATGAGATACCCATAGATGCTAACATGCACAATACATCACATAACAAATCACAATCATGCATCATAGTAGTAAAGGTTCAACAACACAGACAACAAGTTTTTGGAAAAGTAAACACACCAATAGCAAGCCATCCACATGTTGGATGGTCATTGCGACTCAATAATCAAAGACATGATAAATAAAGGTAAATGAGTAGTCATCACTACTCCTCTGCAATGGTTTGTACAAACCGTTAGATGCCAGAAATGTCGTGGGACGATGAGAGTTCCCACCCATATGCTGCATATCCTCTACGAATTACCAATTAATATGCACGCTATGAGGATAACAGCCACGACCTGCACATCCGGCTTCATGCGAGAGGAAGAAGATACAGCTGACTTCTCTATCCCATTCCAAATCTCATGGCTAACGCGTAATATACGGCGCTAGAATCACTGATATCACGGGTTATTAAGTCCCTATTTGATCATCATTGTTTGCAACTAGAACCCTAAGTTCTATTGCTCCAATATATCACCACTTAGGATGGTATCTATGATTCCTTTATTTGTGAAAATAATATTTTCTTTCTTTTATATCATATATGATAACACACAATTTGTAAATACTTTGATAAAGACTCTTCAAAGGACATGAGCAAGTGATTGTAAGATCCCTCCTTTATAAAGGAAAGGATCCCTGTGATTGCAATGCTAGTCCCTGGATCAATGCTAGCATCCACAGTTTAAGATGAAGTACACAGAAACAAAGGTCATTATTACAAGTCATTCTAGAGACAAACATAGTATTTTACAAACTCCATGGCCACAGGCCTAGTACAAGAGTTTAAATATGTAATAACATAAATAAGTCTTCATCTTCATGTGCCACAGGCAAGCATGTTGAGTGTAGACTCATAACCCCTAATCACCATCAGAATATCCTGCAACATCACAAGTTACAGCCACAGTGGGTCAGTACATTGGAATAGTATTGGAAAGTGATACCTTAGAATAATATTCGTAGCTAGATACTATATGCATTTGGCTAAGTGTACCTTAGGCTTGCTTTGCTCAAAATAGGTTTTTCCTATTAGTTGAAAACACTAAGTTTTTCTTTGACAAAATCTTTCCCAAGGAACCACCAATAGAAATTGGTGAACCTTCACCCTTGTTCAACCACAAGTTTTTACTTAGAAATTGGGATGAGGAGATTCTTGATAGCTTCCATGTCTTGATGCTCAAGTTGTCCAATACCAGGGACATGGCTAAGTACTTAGATTCTTCCATCTGCAGAGGTTGTGCACTTTCCCCACAAGACTTGATTTTCACCAAGACAGGACCTTTCAGAAGCCTTCCCTTATACCAAATGGACGCATTCCAACCTATCATCCCACTACCACCAACTGTCCAAATGGCTAAGTTATTGCAACCTATGTGATCCAGGCAGAGCCCATATTGCCAAGTGGCTGCACTAGAAGCTTCTTAACATTTGGCATCTCAAATCCCTTTGTTCCTGGGTGGCTTTCCACAAGTGAGATACACAAGGTAAACCATAGAAATGGGCCTTGTGTAACCACTCAACATAACCCATTCTTTCCATTCCACCCAGGTGTTTCATTCACTTAGTTGTTTTATTAAGCAAAAACATAGTCCAAAGACTTAGAAATATTTATTCATAGCATGAATATAACCACCCTTGGTTGCTACTAGCTAGGCTAAGCATGGCATTGATAAGACATAGAAATATTTCTAGCAATTCTACAACTACTAGGATTTCCCAAGCATAGCATATAGATCTAAAATATCCATGCAAGACTAGCAAAATATTTCTAATGCATATCTGAAAAAAATAGGAATAAAATCATGAAGCACCACTTGCCTTGGTAGTTTGGAGAGTAGCTACAATCCTCACAATCACAATCACTATTTGCACCAAAATCTACACATAAAATGATAGCACCAAAATCACATACAAAATATATACAAGCAAAAATATATGGGTGCATGCATAATGCCATGTGATGATTTTCTATACCAAACAAGACAAGTGCACAGTACTGAAACATAAACAAGACAAAAACTTGCCAAAATAACTTTATTTGCACAATAAAATATTTTTCAAATAATTATTATACCCATATTAAGCCTACAAATGTTTCTGCAAAAATAACCATTTTCACAGAGGCAAAACATTAAACACATTGCATAGTTGGAAAGGATTTTCTCTCCTGATTCCATTGATATAAAATTTGTCAAATTTGGATGTGGCATTCAAAAGTTATGAATTAAACAAGTTTAACATCTAATAGATCTAATTCAAACTTTTTAAAACAAAACTCGTGCCACGCGGCGCTTCCTGATTGGAGGGTACCGCTTCACTCAGGATCACGCTTCCGAACCGTTAGATCTAACTAAAACGCGCGTGTAAGGTTCCCAACCTTTAATAAGGTAGAGATCCCTGTGTTTACAATGCTAGTCCCTGGATCAATAGCTAGCATCCACAGTTAAGATGTAATATCAAGAAACAAAGGTCATAATACAACTTTATAACCAGGAATAAAATAAGTTATTACATCTTACATAGCTCATTTGGCTATTACATTACATTGCAGCAGAATATCTATAAACATGGGGTCCTTCATCTTCAAAGTGCCACAGGCAGACATGTTGGTTGTAGACTTGTAATCCTAATCATTTAAACTTCACTAATATCAAACAAACCTGCAACATAACAAGTTACAGCCATAAGGGTCAATACATTTGAATTGTATTGGCAAGTGATACTATGGTAGAATAGTAGTATCTGTCATCTATATGCATTTGGCTAAGTGGAGCTTAGGCTTGCATTGCTCAAAAATAGATTTTCCTATCAGTTGAAAACACTAAGTTTTTGTTTGGAAAAAATCACCCAAGGCATCTACCAATCAAAGATTGAAGATCCTTTAACCCTTGTTCAACCACAAGTTTTTAACTTAGAAATTTGGATGATGAGATTCTTGATAGCTTCCATGTCTTGATGCTCAAATTGTCCTTTACCAGGGACATGGCTAAGTACTTAGATTTTTCACTCTGCAGAGGTGGTGCACTTTCCCCACAAGACTTGGTTTCCCAAGACAAGATCTTTCAGAAGCCTTCCCTTAGACCAGAATGGACTCGTTCCAACCTATCAAACCCCTACCACCAACTGTCTATTTGGCTAAGTTATTGCAACGTATATGATCCAGGCAGAGCCCATATTGCCAAGTGGCTGCACTTGAAGCTTCTCAACATTTGACATCTCAAATCCCTTTGTTCCTGGGTGGCCATCCACAAGTGAGATACACAAGGTTCACCAGTCCCCTGGCCTTGTGTAACCACTCAACACAAACCATTCCTTTCATTCCACCCAGGTGATTCATTCACTTAGTTGTTTTATTAAACAAAAACACAAGTCCTCAGACTTAGAAATTTTTCCATAGCATGAATATATATATTCCACCCTTGTTTTCTATTAGATAAGCTAAGCATGATAGTAATAGGAATCTTAACTTAGGAAATTCTACTAAGGTTTCATCTACTAGGATTTCCCATGGCATAGTTTACACTTAGCAAAATTCCATGTAAGTCCTACTTAGAAAAATCACTTAATGCATAGTGAAAATAATGGGACAAAAGTATGAAGCATCACTTGCCTTTTTGGTAGAGTATAAGTTCACTCCTTGTCATTGCTACAATCACACTCTTCAAGTCACTATAATTCAATCAAGCAAGGCACAAGTTCAATCTACCATTCAAGCAATTCATCACATAAAATCATAGAAACAAGATAATGCATGCAATCATGCCAAAGATTGTTTTATTTGGAAAAGTGGTTTCTAAAGGTTCACAAACATTTGAAAACACCTAATGGTCATTTTATAAAGTGGCAAAGTCATTTGCAAAAGGTTTCACTTTATAAACCATTTTTAAAACAAGGTATCATTTTATGTGGTGTAGAAATGTTTTAGTAAGGCATTAATCTATAGGATTCACAAAATATGTTTTCAAACCATAAAACTTTGTGTTTAGGGTCAGAGAGTTTATTTCCAAAACATTTCTCAAAGTTTTCTTCCAAAACCATTTTTAATAATTAACCCATATTTTTATTTGACTAGAAATGGTTTAAATCCAAGATTCATTCTTTTGCTTCTCCAAATACATTTTTGAAACTACAAAGTGATTCCTATGGTCAGTAGGTTCAAAACACACCATTTGCAAAAGATTTTATCCCCAAAAACATTTTAGAACAATTTTTATAATCTAAACAAGCATACATAAGTTTCTGCAAAAACCAACATTTTACCAGAAGCTTTTTACTAAACAAAGTGTATGGTTGGCTAGGGCTTGTTTTTCTGAATATATTGATATAAAGTTTGCAAAATTTGGACGTGTAGAATAAAAGTTGTGCAATTTACAAAATCACATATCTAATAGATCAATTCTGTTCTAATTCAAATCGATAGAGACACGTGGTGTGTTCTTACTCGCTGATACCGTTTCGTCTGGATCACGCTACGGGAGGCGTTAGATCTAATTAGATCGTGCGGCACAGATTGATCAAAAATGGTTCGTTAAGTCATCTATTGTGTCCCTACGATTTGCATCCAACGGCTAGCGACGATCTGACCTAACTCGGGCGGCGCTCAGCGGCAGCGCGCGGCAGCGACGCTCGGCCAGCGGCGGAGCTGGCGCTAGAGGAAGCAAGGAAGAAGAAGAGATGGCTCACAGTGATCGCCGAGGAACGGGGATGCTCAACCTGCCCTTGGTTGGTGAAGGGGCGCACGGGGTTGATCGGAATTCCTCGCCGGAGATCTTGCTGGCGTCGGGTATGGTCAGACATCGACGGGTCGAGGCTACAGGGCGTGCCAAAGCAAAGTAAAGGTGCGTTAGACGCGCACGGTATCAGGAAACATGTGTGCATCATCGAATAGCTTCGGGGTGGTCCGAGCTTACTAGGAAACCTGGTCGGAGTGAATGGCAGGCGGTGGCGCTACAGGTCGTCATCGTTATCGATGCTCAGGGGCGGCGCGAGCGAGCTGGCGCTACAGGGAGGTGCGCCTGGGTCTGGGGAACTTGCCCGTGTGCTCGGGGAGGTAAGGGGCGGCAGGGTCCAGCCGGAATCGATGCCGGAGCTCGTCGGGGCAGTGGGGCTTCGTAGAGGAATTAGGACGGCCTGGGGGCGCGCTAAGGTGAGGTGACTGGGGGGAATGGGAAGGGAACGCTGAAGTTTATCACTGCGTGGTTACGGCGAGGAATAAACGCAGCAGTAAAGCGAATTCAGCCGGAGGAATCAACGGCAGGAACGGCTGGGCGAGTTCAACGCGGAGAGGAAGAAGGGGACATGGCTGTGGGGTCGTCTCGTCAGCGAGGAGAGGCAGGGGAGTGGGGTCCAGTTGTCATTCGCTGTGCGGGTTAATTCGTGAGTGAGAGAAAACGCTTCGGGGGAGGGGGACAGGTGGGCTGGTTGGGCCTAGTTGGGCTGGCCGGTTGGGCTGGCTCTTTAAAAAAAATTCCTGTTCTGTTTGTTTTCTCTTTTTCCTTTTCTTTTATTCTGATTTGGTTTTGTTTGGCCAATTCAAACATTCTTTTGAATTCAAACCTTTGACAACTTTTGGGTAGGTTTAAATACTGATTAATAGCACAATCTGATGTCAATTTTTGGAATTTACTTTATTCCTTTTTGGTTCTTTTTAATTATTAAAGTAGGTCCTTGTATTAAATCAAATAGGTTTTAATAATGTTTCAAACACCATTTAAAATCTTTTAAACCTTCCAAAATCTTTTCAGTAGGTTTTGTTTACTAAAAAGGGTGTCAAATAATTCATCTTTATTTGGAGAAGTTTTTAATAAGATTTATTAATCATTTAAAATTGGATTTGTCTTTATTCCAATAGGATTTGGTTTAAGGCATTTTATTTTATTTTGGGCAATTATTTATCCAATACTTTTATTTGGATTGGGATTATAATTCATTCCATTTGTTTAAAGATTTGGCCAAGATTTGGTTTGATCTTTAATATTCTTTATTTAATAAATCTTCCTTTTCTTATAAAATCCATATCTTTTTATTTAGAGATCCAAACTTGGCGATTCCAATTTGTGAAGTCTTATTTTATTTCTATTTGTATTTCTTGATCATTTGTGAATGTTTGTTGACAAATTTTTACATGGATCAAATCCATGGATTTGGAGATAACTTGGAAATGATTTTAGTCCAACAGGGTTTAGGGTTTTGGATTTATTTTCCAAGTATTTAAATTTCCAGATACATTCATTGAGGAATGCATTTCCCTTGATTTGGATTTTGTTAGATTCAACTTTTACTAAAGTTTATTCAAGATGGGATTTTAAGTTTCCTTTTAGAAACAAAAGTTTCTTTTCACCCTGATTTTCAGCAAAAATTTATTTTGTTTATTTATTTTTCACATTACAAGATTTGGAAAATCTTGGGATGTGACAGCGCGGCTCAGATCTATACTTACCCCTTCGACTATGTTCTATCGTGTTCGTCCGATCTACATCGCACGGCTCTCAGCGACTGACCAACAAGTGGCGGCGCTGGCGGCGGCGACAGGCGGCGGCGCGCTCTGGCTGCAAGCTTGCCGGCGAGCTAGGTCGCCCGGGGAGGTGTGAGGATGCTCACCAGAATCGCCGTGATGAGGAGATGCTCGTCGTGTGCTTGGTTGGCGAAGGGGCGCTCGGGGTCGTCGTGGATTGCTCGTCGGAGAAGTCTCTGGCGACGGTGCTCTCGGTTGGCAACGAAGGCGACGCTCTAGGCCACGCTAAGACGAGATAAGGGTGTCGTTAGATGCGTAGTACACTAGGGATCACACGCGTATCAAACAGAGGGAGAGGGGAAGCTGGGGCTTACGGGGAACGGTCGCCGGAGTTTTAGCAGACAGTGGCGGAGTTCAGTCGATGACGCTGCCGAGGCTACAGAGCATGCGCGAGCAAACAGAGGGTGTCAGTAGGTGCGCACGGAGATGTAGGATAAGCTAGTCTGAACCAGAGGTAGAGGGGGACGCGGGGCTTACCGGAATTCGACGGCGAACTTGTCGGAGCAGAGGGGCGTCCAGAGAGAAATACGAGCAACCTGGTGGCTCCGGTGGGGTGGGGTTTGGGGGAAAAGGAGGAGGGCGGCATGGTGCTTAAGTAGGCGAGGCCATGGGCATGATTTACTCGTGCATTCAATGGAATTGAAGCCACGGAATTTAAACAGGAAACGCCCGACGTGCTTTGGGGAAGAACCAGTCGCTGGGGGTGGAGACGAAGACAGCTGTGTGGGCCGCGGTTGTCAGCGATAGAAAAGGAGAGGAGGTGGGGTCCCTGCATCAGCGACTCTGTGGGTGTGTTCGCGGGTAAAGGAAAACGCTTCGCGGGAGGGGATAGTTGGGCTAGGTTGGGTCGAACTGGGCTGGTTGGGCCAGTTTGGCTGTTTGTTTTCTTTTTTTCTCCTTACTCCTTTTCTTTTTTTTGTTTGATTTTCTAGAAATGATTTTCAAACTCTAATTCAATTAATTGTGAATTCAAATCTTCTTTAGGTTTTAATACAATAAATTTGCACTCAAATGTGTGTCAAACACTACTGTTTACTCAAAAACACTTTGATCATTTGAAAATAAAAATAAAACCAAGCCTTAATGTGATATAAACAATAGGCATAAAATTGGTTTTATTTTCACACTTTGTTTTGAAAACTTTGCTCAAGCTTTGGAAAGTACTTAAGTTTGAATTCAAAACATTACTGAATAAAACAAGTACTCTTCTCATTAGAAAGTAGCACTAAGGCTAGAGCATACTTACATAAAATAATGAGCAACACATGCTCCTGTTTTTGAAATGGTTTTGAAATGGAACCCTAAATGATCATGGATGCATGGATGATATGCATGAGTTTTGAAACATGATTTTAGGGATGTTACAGTGATGATCTTGCCTTGTGATGGCAAGGTAGTGAACTCTAATGCTTGCACTGGACCTTGACCTTCTATGTCTACAAAAACATCATTATTGCCCGGTAAGGACAATATTTAAAGAAGCAAAATGATTATGCATGTAATGTAATGCATTATTTAATTTGATATGCAGTTACCCTATTATTATATAAGGTTTTTTAATAATAATAAAGCATTTATAAATATTATTTTTCAATATTTATTACATATATTGAATTATTTTATTTTATTTCCCTTTTATTTGACTTTTATTGATTTAATAATTCTTTTAGGAATTATCAATTCTACATTAAATATGGTCATAAAATATTTATTTAGTATTTTTTTAAAAATACTACAATTTTAATATATAATGAAAGTGATTTTTACTTATTTTTATCAACTTTCAATAATTTTGTAAAATTCCATCAGGAATATCTAAATTACAAATTTTTTATAAAAATTTAAATGTCTAAATTTTTATATCTTATTTTATTTGGATAGTGTGGATTATTGTGAATCCAAAAATATTTTATTTATAATTTTTGGACTTTTATTTTATTTTTTTAGAATTTAATTAAGTCCAGGGGTATTTTGGTCTTTTCCTTTTTATTCAAACAGACCTAAAAAGATTTCTGGGATGGTTATTCTTATTGGGCCCTTGTAGCCCATTAGGCATAGTCAAAAACAGCCACCCCGAAGGGTTCTGGCCCACTCGGCCCACTCCTCCCTGCCTCTCTCTCCCTCGAGCTCATCCTCTCCTCCTCTGACCCCGACCCCGTGGTTGGTGAGATCGCCGTCGGTGATTCCCGCCGCCGTGGGCCATTCTGGTCGCCGCTGTGGTGCACCAGGGGTTGTTGACGACGCCCGTCCTGTCTATCCAATTGGATTCGAGCCTGGGGCTCTCCTGCGATGGATCGATAACGTCCCGAACCCTAGGGTTTGGGGGTTGGCGTGGATCCAGATGCTTCCGCCGCTGTCGCGCGTCGTGGTGATGCTCCTCGCCTCGATGTGTGTCCTTGGTCGCCGCAGTGGCGTGGTATGGGTTGCAGCGCCCCTCCTGGGGTGCTCCCCATGCTGCCATGGTCGTCGGCCCCTCTTCTTCCTCTTCTAGTCTTCAGCGAGGACCTACTGTGAGTTCTGTTTCTCTCCCCATGTGCTCCCTGTGCTTGCTCATCCCATGCTGGATGTTGGCAATGATCCCTCTGGTTACTGTCTGATTCTGATTAGGATGATTTGTCCATTTAGGGTTCCTATCATGTGATTGATCATGTACTGGATGAATTGGATCATGTTTAGATGATTTGTAAACATGCTAAGTGGTTATTAACCTGAGGCTTGTTGCTTGAGATGATCTATAATGTTTCTGGTGGCTTATTAGATGATTTTGTGCTTGGATTGCATCTGATTCAGATGGTATAGTTGCTTGGGAACCATGCTTGAATAAGTCAGTGACTTGATAAGTTTTCACTGTTATTTCTGGGTTTATGATCATGGTTATGATATGATGAAATCACTATCCTAGTGTGTGGTTTGAGATCATCATGATCTCAAACAGTGAATTTTAACATAGGAATATCCTAGTTATGATTCCTGTATTAGCAGGAAAATGATTAGTAAGTTGATTGTTTGAATTTGTGATGATTGGATGTTTGCCCCGATTCCAATTAGATTTGTTCTTGTGACGCCATTTTGGTATGGCACACAAGATTGATTCTAATCCATTGATGGGGTTGATTCAAGCTTAAGATAAGCTTGACTTTGAGAGATAAACATAGATGTTCTTTTTTGAATTCCCTAAGACCAATGATGTTGGTCTGAGGCTTAGGGATTCAGACCTTATCTAGTTGATTCATATGCATAGTCCTGGTAGTGGTACCAGCTATTGTTCTTGAATCAAAGCTTTGCAAAAATGATAGTAAGCTTGATCATTTTATGGATCCAAAAGATTAGTTTCTAAGGTGCTACCTTCCTTTAGGGATGTGCCTAGAAATAGATCATAGCTATATTTATGCTTGAATTGTAATATATAGCCAAATAATCAGAGCAATGATGTTGCTCTGAGATCTGGCTGGATCCCTGTACTTTGTTGTTTCCTTTTAGAGTTTAATATCCTTATGATGGATTCACCCCACTTAGGTGCTTTCTGAGGGTTTGTTTTATAAAACAACACATGCTTCTCTCTAGATGATATGATTAGATCATGTGAAGGTTTTATGAAACTCACCACAGAATCTGATATTTGTGGAGTAAGGTGGTGATGATGATCTTGTTTTGCTATTCTTCTGTGCTTGACCTTGATCTAGACTGCTCCTCCTAGCTCCCGGATTTGTCCTTGAGCTAGCCTGCTCCTCCTAGCTCCTGGACTTGGCCTTGCTGTCCACCTTATCCTTCCCCCTCCTTATGTCACCATCCTAGTGATGTTTGGTTGATCCTTGGTGGTTTAGTTTGCATGTTGTGCTTGGTAAGCTGATGTCTAAGCTGGATGTTCTTGTGTGCAAGCAGTGGAGATATGCACTGGTGCCTCTCCACGGCTGTGCTGTGAGGCTAACAACACACCACATGCATGTTGGTGTGTGTCCTGCCTATGTGCTTGCTATGAACTTGTGGATATGCTTTGGTCTTGGAAGTTAATTTGATCAGATTACTTTCACCTGGCTGGTGAATTTGCCCCTCTTGGCTGTCATTTGACTCCTGGCTTAAAGTTTATGAAAGATAAATTCTTTCATATTTGGTGAAACTTGCCCCTTTTTTATAAATTTCTCAATGATGAATTTGTCTAGTGCACTTCACTGACATGTCTGAGAGAAAATAATACTAACTCTAACTTTCCTTTTTCTTTTTAGCTTCCGTTTGTTTTTGCAGGTACAAATATAAAGATGAAGATTTTAGATTAGGTTTAGTTTTTCTTTTATAGAATAGTTATAGAATAATTCAATGTAATCTTCTTATTCTTTTGTAATTTTCATTTGATTATCTTGTAACCTTCCTTTTATTCTTTTGTAATAAAGATTACATTATTATCAACAAAGAATATTTTTATTCTTATTTATTTACTTTGGTGGAGTGTGTGGATGATTTCAATAAGTTACAATTTTTGTAACTTATTTATATATATGAAATAAGTTTTTATATTCTACTTATTTTATTTAGATAAAGTTTTGAGTTAAAATAATTAACTCATAATTAAATCAAGATTCAAACCTGATTCCTAATTCATTTGAATTATAATTCAAACACTCAAGTTTAAAATTCAAATTCATTTTAAAACACATAATTCCTTAAAGATCATATCAAAGTTTATAACAATCATCCTTTTAAACTAAACTTAATATCAAAGTATGAAAGAAACAATGATCACTTTAGGTTTTTATTTGGTGAAAATTTTACCCACATTTTCACAGATGAATGCATGCAAAATTCCATATTCCTAAATCTACCCTTCGTTAGTTCCTAAATGCTGGGATGTTACAGACTTCCCCCCTTAAATTAAACTTCGTCCCGAGTTGTGGAGATGTACCTGAACAGTTCTGGATAGGCTTTCCTTAAATCCTCTTCTTTTTCCCACGTGGCTTCCCTTTCAGGGTGGTGTTCCCACTGTACCTTGCAATATTTGATTGCTCTGTTCCTTAATCTTTTCTAGTTTTCTTCCATGATCTTATAGGGCTTTTCAATATAAGTCAGATCTGCTTGTAGTTCTATCTCTTGGTGTGTGATTGCATCATCTGGAACTTTCAAACATTTACGAAGTTGTGACACATGGAAAACATTATGCACTTGAGCCAATCTTGATGGTAAATCTAAATCATAAGCTATAGTTCTGTTTTGACTCAGTATCTTGAATGGTCTGATGTATCTTGCACTCAATTTCCCTTTAACTCCGAACCTTTTCACCCCTTTCATTGGACTTACTTTCAAATAGACCATATCTCCCACTTCTGATGCCATGATCTTTGACTTTGATCCGCATAACTTTTCTGCCTACTTTGAGCTATTTTCAATCTATCCCTGATCTTATCAATGATATCTTGTCTTTCCTTGATATAATCGGGCGCAAATTCTTTGCTGCTTCCAGGCTCATACCAACATATTGGTGATCTACACTTCCTTCCATACAGAACCTGATATGGAGCTGCCTCCAGACTACTCTGATAGCTGTTATTATAAGAAAATTCTGCCAATGGTAGATGATCTTCCCATGTTCCTCCAAAATCTAATGCACAAGCCCTTAACATGTCTTCTAGTATTTGATTTGTTCTTTCAGTTTGACCTCCTGTCTCAGGATGATATGTTGTGCTGAAATGTAAGTTTGAACCAAGTGCCTCATGCAATTGCTTCCAAAATGCTGAAGTAAACACTGATCCCCTATCAGTTACGATCTTCTTGGGTACTCCATGCTTACTTACTATCTCCTTGACGTAAACTTCGACTAACTTCCCGGCATTATCTTTTTGATTCACTGGAATAAAATGTGCACTCTTAGTGAGTCTGTCCACAATTACCCATATCATATCCTTCCTTTTTGGTGTCATGGGCACTCCTGTGATGAAGTCCATACCTATTTCCTCCCACTTCCATTCAGGAATTTCCAAGGGTTGTAATGGTCCTGCTGGACTTTGATGTTCAGCCTTCACCCTTTGACAAGTATGGCATTCAGATACATATTTAGCAATATCTCTTTTCATGTTATTCCACCAGAATAGTTCTTTCAAATCCATATACATCTTAGTACTCCCTGGATGTATAGAATATGGTGTTTCACGTGCTTCTCTGAGTATGACATCTCTAATCTCCGTCACATCTGGAACACATAGACGGTCTTGAAACCATAAAGACCCATAATCCCCAAGGCAAAAAACTGATTTTTGACCTTGAGATATCCTCTGAATTTCTCAGCAATAAAAGGATCTTATGTTTGATGTCTAAAAACTTCTTGCTTAAGATTACTGTCCTGCTCTGCAACTACCTGCATAGTATCTAATCCTCCAAGAACCTCTGTTCTAATGAATTGAAGTTATAATCTTTTCAAGTCCATTTGTAACTCTTTTGGTAGCTCCCTATTGCTAGGCTGAATATCAGCACTCTTTCTGCTTAAAGCATCTGCTACAACATTTGCCTTCCCTGGGGTGTAGTTGATTGTTAAATCATAATCCTTGATTAGTTCCAATCAACGCTTCTGTCTCATATTCAATTCCTTTTGAGTGAAGAAATATTTGAGACTTTTATGGTTAGTGTATAACTCACATCTGGCTCCATAAAGAAAAAGCCTCCATCCTTTCAGCGCAAAAACTACTGCTTCTAACTCTAAATCATGAGTTGGATAGTTGACTTCATGTGGTTTCAGTTGTCTTGACCCATAAGCAATCACTTTCCGATCTTGAATTAATACGCAACCCAAACCTTCTTTAGAAGCACCACAGTATACTGTGAAGTCCTTCCCTGTTTCAGGAACTGCTAATATTGGAGCTATGGTTAATCTAGTCTCATTAGAGAATTTCATCCCGATGAAAGACTTAGGAAAAACCCAAATATTTGGCATCAATAGACGCTAATATGGTTGTGCCAAAAGTACATAGATGATGTATTGAATGAGTTCAATATAGAAACTACAAGAAAGGTTCTTGTCACACATAAAGGATTGAATGAGTTCAATATTGATGATATATTCAGGTGTATTGACACTTGGTAAGTGAAACAAAGATTCAAGTATAGATTGATACTTGATGTATGAAATCACAAAGAGTATTTATATCAATCATACTGTGATATGTACAAATCCAGATATGTCCTATGCTCTAAATGTTATGAGCATATACCAAAATGATTCATAAGATGATCATTGGACGATAGTAAGGATATTCTTATGATCTTTTCGAAGAACTAAGAATATATTGTTTTGCGGAAGTGACAAATAGATGGTTAGTTCATTGTAAAAGTACTACATTGATACTAGTTTTGTCACAAACTACAAATTAAGTTTATGTCAATCTAAACTAAGGGTGGCACGATATAATGGAAAGTAAGTTCCATAATGGATTTGGATGAGTTCCAAAGTTAAGACATTGTGACAGATACTACAACAAAAGGCTAAGTATATGACTGCTATAATAGCAACAAAAGAGGGCATTTTTGTCAAGTAGTATGTTATAAAACTAGGTGTGGTTCACAGCGGGATAGTACTATGAAGATATATTGTACGACAATATTATCAACATGTTTTAACCCCAAGGAACTAAAGGTCTCACCAAAGAACCAAATTTGTACAAAGCCATCTCATTAGAGAATGACTGATGCGTAGAGACGCAAAAACATGCAATTACACACGGACCTAGAAGTGTCAGATCCGGAGATCAGTTGACCACTAGCAATCGTGTACATACGACACAAGAAAACCATAGGTGTTGAATACACAAAGGTTTGAAACTAGATTATTGACTCTAGTGCAAGTGGGAGACTATTGGAGATATGCCCAAGAGGCAATAATAAAGTGGTTATTATCATATCTTCATGCTTATGATAAATGCTTACATACCATGCTATAATTGTATTAACCGGAAACATTAATACTTGTGTGATTTGTAAACATAAAAGAGTCCCTAGTAAAGCCTCTTGTTAAACTAGCTTGTTGGTTAATATATGATTATGGTTTCCTGATCATGAACATAGAGATGTTATTAACAACAGGGTCATATCATTAGGAGAATGATGTGATGGATATACTCCTATAGTTAAGCGTAGCATAAAGAACAAGTCATTTAATATAGTTCATTTGCTATAAGCTTTCTGATACATAGTAACCTAATTCCTTCGACCATGAGATCATTCTAATCACCATCACCAGAAGGATGCTTTGATGACATCAAACACCACACCGTAACTGGGTGGCTATAAATTTGGCATTGAGTGTTCAGAAAGTATGTGTTGAGGCACATGGATCAAGAGTGGGATTTGTCCATCCATATGACGGATAGATATACTCTGGGCCCTCTCGGTGGAATATCATCCAATTAGCTTGCAAGCATGTGACTGTCTCACAAGGGATCACATATCACGGGAATGATAAAAGAGTACTTATCGGTAACAAGGTTGAACTATGTATGCAGAGATACCGACGATCAAAACCTCGGATAAGTAAACTATCGTGAGACAAAGGGAAATTGGTATCGTATGTAAGTGGTTCATTCGATCGCAAAGTAATTGTAGAAATATGTGGGAGCCATATGAATTTCTAGATTCCTCTATTGGTTATTGATTGGAGAAGTGTCTCGATCATGTCCGCATAATTCACGAACCGTAGGGAGACACACTTAAGGATTAGATGGTGTTGAGTAGTTATGGAATGATGAGTAAAAGACCGAATGTTGTTCGGAGCCTCGGATAGGATCCGGGATATCACGAGGAGATCCGGAATGGTCCGGAGAATAAGATTCATATAAGGAAAGTCATGTTTCAGAGTTCGGGAATGATTCCGGTGTTTTCACCAGGAATGTTCTAGAAGGGTCTGGAAGGTTTGGCACTCCGGAGGGGAAGGGTACATGTATGTGTCATGACAATGTGGAATGGTTGCATCATGTACTAGGTTACTTGGCTGGGCAAAATAAAGGGAGAAATCAAATCCTAGTTTGAAAGTCAAACGCCAATTTGAAAAAGTCAAACGACAAGTTTGCTTGGTGGAGGGAGAGTAGGAAACCTACTTGGGGAGGAAGTCCCACTCCCTCCCACCCGCCGGCCATGAGGAGTTGGAGGAGGACTCCCTCCTCCCCAAACCGCCTCTCCCCTCCTATATAAGGAGGGGTAGGGCGGCCCCTCTCCCTACACCCAAAAACCCTAGCTCCTAGGCGCCACCACCCTCCAAGTGCTGCCGTCACCTGGGGCTCCTCCAAGTCACCGACTTGGGATTCCCCAAGCCCTAGCCGCCAGCCACACCACCCCCCCTTGGTGCTTCTAATCCGTAGATCCCCAAGGCCCTCTCTTACTCCACCATACTCGCTCCGGCTTAAGGCGAAGCCTTCCGAGATTTCCTCTCTACTTCCGACACCACGCCGTTGTGCTGCCAGAATCACGAGGAGAGTGCTACAACCTCCGCTGCCTGCTGGAACAAGGGAGAGGAAGGTCTTCATCGAGTACCGAACGTGTGACCGACTGCGGAAGCGCTGCCGGAACGCAGCGCCGGAAGGATCGTCTACGCGATCTTGAGATCAGAAGTGTACGACTACATCATCCACGAGAATCTGCTCTCGTTAACCGCTTTGGATCTTCGAGGGTTAGTACTCTATCGACTCGTTGCTGCAATCTAGTAGATAGATCTTGGCTTGTGTGTGTTCATGCGATAGAAATTTTTTGTTTTCCATGCTACGAACCCCTACAGGTCCATAGTTCACTAGGGGTGCTCTCCTTAGATAAACAACATGGCATGAAGGGTAAACAAATTACAGCAGGGCAATTGACAGGAACTGAGCAAGGCATAACAATGCAATTACTAGTCAGAAAGATCCTATGAGGTTGATTGGGCAATACAACAAGATACATAGATCGCCATCCAACTGCATTTATGACTAGAAGTCCACCTTCAGGTTATCATCCGAACCCCCTCCAGTATTAAGTTGCAAGCAACAGACAACTGCTTTAAGGAAAGTGTGTAACGTAAACAGTCCACATGTTCCATGAACAAGACACCGTTGTTTTCTCCCCAGTGGCAACAGCACATCTACAACCAAAGAGATTTCTGTCACTTCCCTTGGAAACTAGAGGCATGAACCCACTATCGAGCATAAATACCCCCTCTTGGAGTCACTAGCAACTACTTGGCCAAGATAGCTACTAACAACGGAGAGCATGCAAGATCACAAAGAACACAGACATGATAGAATCATAAAGACAAACCATTAATCAAACCAACATAATAATCTCAATATCCATCGGATCCCCGCAAACACAACATGCATGATTACAAATAGATTAGATATTGACCATGAACGGAGCTCACAAGATCTATACATGAAAGCACAAAGGAGGAGATACAACCATCTAGCTACTACATGGACCCATAATCCAAGGTGGAACTACTCACGCATCATACCGGAGAGAAGGCCTCCGTGATGATCTCCCCTCCGGCAGGGTGCCGGGAAGAACTTCAGATCACCCCGATCTAGGGACGATGGTGGCGGCAGCTACAGACGGTTTCATGGAGATTTGATCGGGTACTCAGGGTTTCTGCATGGGGGATTCTTATAGGCGAAGGGGGAGACCGAGGCGGCCGCCAGGGCGACCAAACCCTAGCTAGGCATGGGGTGGGGCCCACCCGCGCCTGGGGTGGGGCCCACCCGCGCCTGGGGTGGGTCTGGCCCCTCTGGCCGGCCTCCCGGGCTCTCCTCTAGACTTCTTGTTCCCCACGGAAAGTAATTGACTTTGTACTTTGTCCCGTCCAATTCCGAGAATATTTCTTTACTAAATTTTCTGAAACCAAAACAACAGAAAACAGGCATCTGGCACTGTTGCAACTTGTTAGTAAGTTAGTACCAGAAAACATGTAAAAATCACCTCAAAGTGTGGACAAGTAAAGCAAAGTAGATACTAAACAAGCATGGAGCATCAAAAATTATAGATACATTTCCAACGTATCAGACACACCAACCGAGACTAAAGGGGTTGCGGCAGGCTGGGGCCAACGTGAGCCCATTTAGTCCCGGATGGTGTCTCCAACCGGGACTAAAGAATACTCCAACCGGGACTAAAAGTGGGTGACGACACTATATGTCGTGAGTGGAGACACTATGTCAGTGAGTGGCGACACCGTTTCAGTGGGTGGAGACACTATGACAGGGGTGAGTGTCAACATTATGTCGCGAGTGTCGACACTATGTTGTGCTTCTTAATCTATAAATAGGCTTCCTTGTGAACTATAAACTGGAAGGAAGATCGCGTGTGAGACCAGGGACACCACTACGGCGGAGCTTCTCGAAGATGTCTTAGGACCTCGTCCTTAGACATCTTCGAGGAGCTCGCCGTAGAGGCACTCCCTAATATGTGAAAAATATAGTTAGCTCCACCAGCATACTGATTTAGCTAGAAAAGATATAAACTGGAAGATGGTGTACGAGAGCAGGGACACCACTATGGCAGAGCTTCTCGAAGATGTCTTAGGATGCCGCGTCCTCAGACATCTTCGAGGAGCTCGCCATAGAGGAACTCCCTAATTTAATTTGATATAGCTCCTCGGCGTGTTCATGTTTTTGTTCTTACTTGCTTAAACGGCCGATGACTAATTAAAATGCTAGGGTGCCACTATATATATGTGAGCCTTCATAGTTTTGGTTCTTATTTTTGTTGCAATGGATTTTGTGATGGCAGGTAGAAGAAAGAAGGATATTTTGTTGCTCGACGAGCATGATGCACTATGAACCGTCTGAATTTCGAGACTACGTGCCAAACCAAGATATATAGATAGGTTGAACTCATGTACCTATGTGTTTCGATGAATCAAATGAAATTCGAGACTATATGTGCCAAATTAACCAGATATATAGAGATAGAATCCACACAAATCTATCATTTCTAGAGCATGAAATGAGCTAAAACAAGCAATGAAAGATGAAATGACGAAGTTGCTAACCTCTTAGGACCCTTAGATAGACGTGGAGGCAACAAATCTTCACAAATCTTGAGAAAAATTAGCAAGAACTCGAGCTTGAGGGGAGAAATATGAGGGAGATGCTTGTGTGAGCTTGAAATGGCTCGGGCTAGGAGGGAAAGAAGATATAGTCGGGCTCTTTAGTCCTGGTTTGTTAAACGAGCCGAGACTAAAGGTCCACACATCCGCTGCTTTCCAGCGCCAGCCCTTTAGTCCCGGTTTGTGAAACGAATCGGGACTAAAGATCCCCTACGAACCAGGACTAATGTCTTCTGGGGCCTGCGGCCGTTTCTAGCCGCTGGGTACAAGGCATTAGTCCCAGTTTGTACCAGAACCGAGACTAATGCTCTGGACCAAAGATCCGTTTTCCAGTAATGGCTGCTGAGATAGACGGTTGCTGAATCCGTAAAGGAAGAAGAACAAGAACGAAAGCGAGCAATCACGCCGAGACGCTCCCGAGAACGGAAGTTGACCTATTTGTCGTTGGGTGTTCTTACGAGTCATCTCCTTGCGTTTCAGGACACAACAAGGTCTACTCCAGATGGATTCCAAATAAGCCATTCTTTTAATAGAAGTATTTATTATTTATTCTACTCTATAATTAAGCCGTCTCTAAAATAGCAATTCTCACTCAAATTGATGAAGTCGCCAGATCACGTATACCGGCCAACATAATTTAATTCTCTTTGGATTCTAATCTTTCGATAAATTCTACAAAAAGTTATTTTCAATTGGTTAATAAAGCCAAAAAAGTCTCAAGGAGTAGTCTAACCATATTTTTCTTCCCACAAAAAAACCATATTTTTCTTCCGCTCACTTTTTTTTAACCTAATAGCAGCGCGAAGCTGAAGGAGACGCTGCCCGTCTTCCTCGATTATAACATGAGAAATCGGAGTCGGACTTTGCGTAAACAGACTCCTAGCTTTTATTTCCGTTGTAACACACGGACTTTGTGCTAGTCAATAATAACGATGATACCGGGACCGAACATGTATGTGGTGTTGCATTTAATTTCCGGTCCATGTTCTACGTGCAGCGGAGAGCCGCGCCGGAGACGTCCAAGTCGCTTGCGACGTTGGTATCGCAATCGTGTTTGGCATCTGCCGGTCCCGGTTTATATCCAATTGGTCTGTTCGAAAAAGAAAAAATAAATCCGATTGGTCGGGCCCAACCGATCACTCATAAATAATAGTGCTCATGCCAAAGCGAATCATATACCCGCATCCAGATACAGGTTGGTTTACGACCACCCAATGCAAACCTAATCAAGTGCCACAAGAAGCGTACAGGCCTCAGCCGATTCGGAGCAAGAAACCAATGGAAGGAAGGGCCGAGGAGGAGAAGGGACATGCCGTGTGCGTGCCGTTCCCGGCGCAGGGGCACATCACCCCGATGCTCAACGTGGCCAAGCTGCTGCACGCGCGCGGCTTCCATGTCACCTTCGTCAACTCCGAGTACAACCACGCCCGCCTCGTCCGGACGCGGGGCGCCGCCGCGCTAGCCGGTTCCCGGGGATTCTGCTTCGCCACCATTCCCGATGGCATGCCGGCGGCGTCCGACGACGACATCACGCAGGACATCCCTTCGCTTTGCAAATCTACCACGGAGACCTGCCTCGGGCCCTTCCGCCACCTCCTGGCCGAGCTCAATGGCGCTGCATCCACAGGTGACCAGCCGCCTGTTACCTGCGTTGTGTCGGACCTCATCATGGGTTTCTCCATGGACGCGGCTAAGGAGCTTGGCCTTCCATACGTCCAGCTCTGGACTGCCAGCGCCGTCAGTTACGTCGCGTACCGCCACTATCGCCTCCTCATCGACCGTGGCATCGCCCCACTCAGAGGTAGTACACGTCTCCATCTCATGGATTGTGTGCACACTGCGCGCCCTGCCATTGACACATGTGTGTATCTCTACTTTACGTGCATGGGTAGATGTGAAGCAGCTGACGGATGGATACCTTGACACGCCGGTGGAGGACTTGCCGGGGCTGAGGAACATGAGGCTCAGGGACTTCCCGAGCTTCATACGCAGCCCAGACCCGGACGAGTTCATGGTGGGGTACGCCATCAAGGAGACGGAGCGCGCGGCCGGCGCGTCGGCGGTGATCGTCAACAGCTTCGGGGACCTCGAAGGCGAGGCAGTGGAGGCCATGGAGGCGCTCCTCGTCAAAGTCAAGGTCTACACCCTCGGCCCGCTCTCTCTGCTCGCGTCGCCCGAGCCCGAGTCGTCATCATCCATCAGCTGCCTCAGCCTGTGGAAGGAGCAGGGGGAGTGCCTTCAGTGGCTCCACGGCAAGGAGGCCGCCTCCGTCGTGTACGTCAACTTCGGGAGCATCGTCGTCATGACCAGCGAACAGCTGGTGGAGTTCGCGTGGGGGCTCGCCAACAGCGGCAGGCAGTTCATGTGGATCATCCGCCCCGACCTCGTCAGGGGCGACGCGGCGGTGCTTCCCCAAGAGTTCCTGGCGGAGACGGCGGGGCGCGGGCTCATGGCCACGTGGTGCCCGCAGCAGGAGGTGCTGAACCACCCTGCCGTGGGCGTGTTCCTGACTCACAGCGGGTGGAACTCGGCGCTGGAGAGCGTGTGCGGTGGCGTGCCCGTCATCAGCTGGCCTTTCTTCGCGGACCAGCAGACCAACTGCCGGTACCAGTGCAACGAGTGGGGCGTCGGCATGGAGATCGGCACCAACGTCCAGCGTGACGCCGTCACGGGCCTTATCGTTGAACTCATGGACGATGGGGAGGCTGGAAAGAAGATGAGGAAGAGGGTGCAGGAATGGCGGGAGAAGGCCATCATGGCGGCCAAGCCCCACGGACCGTCTCACCGAAACTTTGATGAGCTGGTCCGCAATGTGCTCTTGCCCAAGAACTAGACCTATCCCTTTGTACGTACAATTCTCTTTTAAAATGTCTCCATCGAACAGTACTGATCTCTACGACTCTACCTGGTATCGTTTCAATTGTAACTGCATCTATTTTGAATTTTGGATTGGTGTGTTTCCAAACGTACGCTCTCAATCGAGATAAGCCCATTTTGGTGGATGTGTGACTTGCTACCCAAAGTGATAAGTTCAGGTCCAGCACTCATCAAACGTACTCGAAATTTTGAATTCGCAATTTTTAAAAGGGTCCGTCTAAACCTCAGCTAAGTGGGAATTAAACTGATTCTCGGCCAGCGGACGTCAACCACATGCATATGGTATTTCCCGTTAAAAAAACATGCATATGGTATTCGTGGGCGCCATCAAATTTCATGGAGCATCCCATGGCCGGATGTTTATTTGGCTTGTTTAGGGCATATGCATATCCGGGGAGAAGTAAACCGTCCAGGCTGGTCTGTTTTTTGTCCAGCCAGACAGCCGGTCTAAAAACTGGCTCCAGGACTGACCTCTACCCGAGTACCCATGAGTCCAACAAATTTAGGACACGGATCCACATAGGTCAGAACAGTTGGGTTGTCTTCCCTCCCTCGGTCTGCCCAGTTGCGAGTAAAACAAAACTAGCAGCCCTCACTGGTACTTCTCAGTACAGGAAAGAACTGAGGCGCCGACGGCCGGCCCGCTACGCCGACGGTCAAATATCGGGGCCATCGGCGTAGCTGTCTTCCCTGGCCAGCTGACCAGCCCGGCCGTCGGCGTAGATAACGGTGCCGAGGGTAGCACTCGGTGTGGCTTGGCCGTCGGCGTAGTAGAGAGGGTTGTGCCGACGGTGGCCCTCGGCGTAGGTACAGCCCTCGGCGTAGGTACAGCCCTCGGCGTAGCCCCAGTTCAGACACGGCGATAGAAACTGCGTTAGGCTTCTAGGCCGTCGGCACAGCCTTTGGAAAAATTTGTTTGGTCTATGCCGACGGCTAGGCCGTCGGAGTAGGCCTCCAGATTTTTTCCTTTTATCTCATTATTTTTTGAAAAATCATAACTAAATCATTCTAATTTAGAAAAATACAAATAATATATGAAAATTTGCAGAAAAATAAGACCTATCTATCTACACTCAAATATTACACATTTATAAACAAAAATTAAGTGAAACATAAAATATTATATATATAGTTTAAAACGGACATTATAAATTCAAAAATGATCCAAACAATGCGAAACCTTCGCATGGTGTCATATTATGTGACTAGTTAGGAGAAAAAATATCAAACTTGGTATATTGATTATGTCTCAAAAAACCTTCACAAAATGACCTATCTCGTTCAAGGTTTCTTGGCTTTCGGGTCAAATGACCAATGTTATGGCTAGAATGAAGGCATAGTTTGTGATAATGTGTCCATATTGTCCAGAAGTGTGCATCATGGGATGTTGAACAATGTTTCAGGAGAAAGTTTTTCTTTTCGTCGCACCAAAAAGCCGTTTCCATTTTCTGAGTGCAAAAAACAGACAATTTTATGAAGCAACCACCAAATGGCTAATTCAAAATTCTACCGTCACATTTAAAAAAAATACTAGACCACCTTACATGGATAACGTCATAACAGGGGGATCTCAAACCTTTCCTTCTATCCCTAGTGAAAAAGACAAATTCCTGCCGAATTGGTAGGAAGTGGGTCAAATATGAACTACAGGTACATGATCGGATGTTCATGATTTTTTACAAAAATCATTTTTAGATTCAAAATATGTTGTTTCATCATAGATCCACTTAAAGTTTAGCGAGTCTCAGCCCCGAGCTAAGAATCTTCGCCCGCCCTTCGACAAAGTTTAACGATAGTTGAAAATGGGCATTATAAATTCAAAAATGATCCAAACAATGCGAAACCTTCGCGTGGTGTCATATTATGTGACATAGTTAGAAGGAAAAATATCAAACTTGGTATGTTGATTATTTTTCAAAAAAACCTTCACAAAATGACCTATCTCGTTCGAGGTTTTTTGGCTTTCGGGTCCAATGACCAATGTTATGGCTAGATTAAAGGCATAGTCTGTGATAATGTGTCCATATTGTGCATAAGTGTGCATCATAGGATGTCGAACAATATTTCAGGAGGAAGTTTTCCTTTTTGTCGCACCAAAAAGCCGTTTTCTATTTTCGAGTGCAAGAAACAGATGGTTTTGTGATGCAACCACCAAATGGCTAATTCAAAATGCTACCATCACATTTTTCAAAAATACTAGACCACCTTACATGGAACAGGGGGATCTCAAACCTTTCCGTCTATCCCTGGTGAAAAAGATAAATTCTTGTCGAATGGGGAGCAAGTGGGTCAGATATGAACTACAAGTACATGATCGGATGCTCATGATTTTTTACAAAAATCATTTTTAGGTTCAAAATATGTTGTTTCATCATAGATCCACTTAAATTTTAGTGAGTCTCAGCCCCGAGATAAGAATCTTCATGCCCGCCCTTCGACAAAGTTTAACGATAGTTTAAAACGAGCATTATAAATTCAAAAATGATCCAAACAATGCGAAACCTTCGCGTGGTGTCATATTATGTGACATAGTTATCAGGAAAATATCAATGCTAATTAGATATGGTTAAGTCCTAATTAGCACATGATAAACTATAATATGTTTTGGCTGATGAAAGTTGATGTCATTGTTCCTGTCCTTTTGCAATAAGAATGAGGTGAATCGGTACTTTATAGAAAAGTCACCAATTACCCAACTTCGGATGAACCCTACATCCACCAAATGCACAATTTCACATAGAAAGGAATCGGGTCCGGCTGCCTTGATGCGACGTGTCTCCCCACTGCTGCATGAGGGAGAGGACGCCATGACGCTGTGATAACCCGAAGAATAAGGGCGTTTAGAGGACTAAATTGTGATGAGTGTGTTTGTAGCATGCATCAAGTGATTGAGATTGAATTCTAGTGTGAAAGTTTGACTTAGGTCAACACTAGGATTTGAATTCAAATTTCAACATGAAATTGTGATTTCCAAATAGTTAGGATTTAAAAAATTATTTTTGCATATTATTTTGAATGGACTGCTCAAATCAACATACACATACAATGTGATCACTTAAGAAGTATTAGTTACTATGGAATTCAAAATTGAGGTTTGAATAATTTAGAATTAAATTTATATATTCAGAATTAAAAGGAATTATCACAAATACAAAGTAAAGGAGATAATGTAAATAAAAGGAATCATTATTGATCTAAATATTGAGAAGATTCTTTACAAAAGAAATTACAAACTAAAGTAAACCTATTACAAACTACCAAAGAAAAACAAAGAGAAAACCTAAACTAAAACCTAATCTATTCTTATTCTGTTCTTGCTTTTCTAGCCCATTTTGACCTGCAATGTAAAATAGTACACAAGGAAAGCAATGGTTATGGTTAAAATGTAGGTTATGCCCTAGGCAAAGTCATTTGTTATAGAATCCATTGGTCCGAACCTCACCAGTTTGAAGTTTTATAGAAAATGAACCAAAGAAAAAACAATACATTCAATTCCAAAATATCAGGAAGCCACAATAGAGAAGTAGGAACCTTAAGAAAAATAGTTCACAGCAGTTGATACCAACCATAAGACAATAGTCCGTACAAATCAGAGGGGTACAAATGACAGCAACACCATAACTATTATTGATAGAACAAGGTATAACAGCAACGTTAGCAACCATAGAAGATAGTACAAGCTACCAGCATAATCAATAGTAAAACCTAGGAACATTAATAGAAACTATTTAACAGAATAAAGATTACAACAACTAAAATCACCTCAAATTTAGGATTCTTTTAAGAATCAAATGCATATAATTAACACTTGTAGTTTATCAAGCTACATGAACAATTTGTCAAGAAAATATAAACATAAATTCTCTAAACTATCAAAACATGATCACTGAAATACATGAGATAGTGACAAAAATACCAACTTAAAATTATATGTTTTGCCAAATTGACAAAGGCAAAATTACCAAATTATTCCTTAACCGACATGCCACTTTTGGCATATGACATAAGCTGATTGGAATACTAAAATCCAAGCTAGATAGGTTGTATAAGAAACTTAGTAATGAATTGTATGCACTGAGCTGTCAACACTAGGTGAATCCTAGGACACTATAAATAGCACCCCAGACCAACCCCAAAGATCACAATCCTTAGAGCTAAGATCATAAGAAACACTCTCAGACTAGAGGATGAGAGAGGAAAAACATCTTTCCACACTCACTAGTGAGAGAGATCTAGAGAGGAGAAATAAGCAAGAATAGGAGCCAAAAGTGAGAAGATATGCATCAGATCTTCCTCAAGCCCATTTTGGATTCTTCAAAGGTTCATAGCTAAAATTTAGAATAGAATTACGAAGAGAGAGAGAGAGAGTAGCATTAGGTAGCACCTAGACTAAGCTAGGGATATCTTCCGTGCATCTCAATAAATGGAGAACACCATAGTGCCATACCACTAAGCTAGTTGGCACAACCTAGAATAATTAGTGAACAACTTAAGAACTAGATCTTATAATCAATCCTCACATCCCTAGAGAGGATCATTTGATCATGTAAGGATCATAAGATATTAAACCTACATATAAATAAATCATACTAATGAACATACTTACATTAACACTGAACCAAAGGTTTAAAGACAGCAAGTACACAACACTAAATTTACATTAAAAAACATGCTTAAGACTACAAGCTAGAATTAGTATAACATTAACTGACACTATGAGTCATAAACTAACAGAGGTGATTAAGATCAGTATGAGTGAACTATATTTGCTCTCTTCTGGCGCCTAAAGATCAAAGAGGCAAGAACACACTTCATGTTTGTGGAATGCTGGCCAAAGGTTCCTAGATGTGCATAATAAGATGAAGTGTGAACATCAGACGTTTGGTAGAAAAAAATGTCCAACATTATGGGGTACATAGATGAAGGTCTTAAGTTATCAACCGTAAGTGTATTTTTTGAGCAAAACATAGATTGGTACATTTCTTTCAATATTATTAGTTCTTTATTTCATCTCTAAGTGTAGCTTTGTAGGCTTTCATAAAAAATTTAAACTTGAACTTGTGTCTTTTCCATTTCTTAAAAATGAACTGCTTTCCTTGTAAGGGAAATACAATCAGTTGAGCATTCTTAATTTTTTTGGCAGATTGAAAATTCAATAAGTACCCATTATGCAGTCGTGATTCGATTATTGAACATACTGGCACAACATTCTGTCATTCTCTTGTAAGATGTGTGTTTCAATGTACCCCCTCACCAAAAGACTTCATATTTCAAGGGTTATGATGGTCTCCAACCGGTTTAATCAATGTAGCTCGCTGAAGCCCGTATCTAAGCCCCCCGTATACCCAGTTGTTGGTAGATGGTATCCAACATATAGCGCCCACAATATCAACCCCGCAAGCCCACACTCTTGTAAGTATGTAGTCAACATAGGTTCGAGATACTCGGTACCCATACGAAATGTACCCAAGAACATTGGAAAAATGTGGTCACCCTACCCACGATCTGCTCAAAGATTGTGGTTAGGACCATGGCGGCAAATCGGTACGTCATATAAAATACATCGGGGTAGTTTATTATGTGGATTGACAACTTAATAGAGACTACCACAAGTAAATAAAAGTAGTAAATATCTGTGTAGGATACATTTCCAGATACCACTTTGGCTCCTGAGTGATTGGGAGGTGATTAGGGTTTCCAGTGAAAAATAACGGCAGTTGTTAGCATCCAGTGGGGCGCAAGGGAATTACTATGGGAGGATGGAATCCTTCTCAGTCATCTGTCCTACTCCTCGTCGGTGTGGGATTGCCTTCTCCTAGACTTGGGACTAGTTTAGCATGTGCGCGAGGTTTGGGAAACCATAGTAGAGTCAAATGGTGCTCCTTCTGATGGTGTATCGGGGGCTGATGAGCAGGGCAAGGGCCCTGTGGTGGAGGAGCTGATGGCGACGGAATCCTCTAAGATGTTCATTGACAATCATGCTGATGTGCAGGAAAAACCAATCTGGGCTCTGGCAAGCAAGATTTTGGTAACAAAGCCGAAGATCTTCCATATCCAGACGATCACTGATGTGTTACGCCCTGCTTGGGGTAACCCTAAGGGCCTAGTATTCCTAGATGGAGGTCCAAACATGTTTGTGGCAGAACTTCCATCGGAGTGGGAGAGGGATAGGATTTGGGAAAGATCACTATGGACGATCAACAAGCATCCAATGGTTCTAGAAAATTTCAAGCGGTGCCAACGCACATCTGAGCTGAGGTTTGATCACATGCCCATATGGATAAAGGTGATGAATCTACCCTTTAATCTAAATGATGACCAGGGAAAAATAATTGCAAGCAGAGTTGGAGATTTTATCAGTGTGGATACCATCAACTCAAAATTGGTGAGTGGAAAATATCTGCGGGCAAGAGTGTCAATCAATGTACATGAGCCACTGCAGCGTTGGATGGAAATTGATTCAACGTTGAGAGAGTCTTATGAGTGGTATGAGATAAAGTATGAGAATCTGCCATATTTTTTGCTTTTCGTGTGTCTTGTTGGGACATTCTGATCTCGTGTGCCCAGGGCCAGTGGAGAGGGATGACAAAGGCATGCTCCCTTATGGTCCAAGTCTCGAGGTGTTGGATGAGAGGAATAAGAGGGCTGCACAATATACTTGGGGTAATTTCGCAGGAGGGAGTAGTGCCCAAGCAACACCTTTCATACATCCAGAAGCAAGGCCCACCGTTCTGCCGGACAAGAAGGGGTTCATATTATTAACATGTGTATTACTACAATCAAGATTCAACGATAATAGACCATCTATCAAAGGTGCATGTCCATAAAACATATTACTCATATAAATCGAACAACCATTATTCTCAGACTTAAACAAGTAACCGTCTTGCAATAAACATGATCCGGATATAATGTTCACGCTCAACGCAGGCACCAAATAACAATTATTTAAGTATAAAACTAATTCCAATGGTAGATGAAGAGGTAGCGTGCGGACCGCGATCACATCAACCTTTGATCCATTTCCAATGCGCATCGTCACCTCGTTCTTCGCTAGTTTCTGTATATTTTGCAGCACCTGTTTCGAGTTACAAATGTCAGCAACTGAACCAGTATCAAATACCCAGGCACTACTATGACTACTAATAAGATACACATAAATAACATGTATATCAGATATACCTTTCTTATTGATGTTGTCGTTCTTTAGATTCGCCAAGTACTTGGGAAATTCCGCTTCCAGTGACCTTCTCCCTTGCAGTAAAAACACTCAGTATCAGGCTTAGGCCTAGCCTTGGTCTTCTTCGTCGGCGCGGTAGCTTTCTTACCGCCCTTCTTGAAGTTTCCCTTTTTCCTAGACTTGCCTTGCTTCTTTAAATTGGTGGTCTTATTGACCATCAACACTTCATGCTCTTTCTTGATCTCCACTTCCGCAGACTTCAACATAGAGAAGAGTTCTGGCAACTTCTTATCCATGCGCTGCATGTTGTAATTCATCACAAAGTTCTTGTAACTTGGCGGTAGTGATTGGAGGACACGATGAATCCCCAACGCATTCGGAATTATTATGCCCAAGCTCTGGAGCTTATTAGCGTGCCTAGACATCTTAAGCACATGCTCACTGACGGAGTTGCCCTCCTCCATCTTGCAGTTAAAGAACTTTTCAAAAGCTTCATAACTCTCAACTGCCGCATGAGCCTCAAATATCATTTTGAGTTCACGGACAATATCATGTGGTTCAAAGTTCTCAAACCTCTTTTGAAACTCTGATTCCAAACCATACAACATAGCACACTGAACTGTGGAGTACTGATTCTTCCAAGTGCGATAAACATTTTTCACCTCATCGGTAGCATCATCTGCAGGAGGGTCACCCAGCAGTGCATCCAGCACATAGGTCAACTGACCAGCATTGAGGACAATCCTGAAACTGTGGAACCAATCCACGAAGTAGATTCTATTGTTTTTCACTTTTATTTCTATAGGAACGCATTAAAATTGATGGTAGGGGCCACCATTGATCTACAACATATTTGCAATAGTTTAAACTAAGTTTATGACAAATTCAGTTCTAATTAATAGTTTAATTAATCTAGGTGAACTCCTACTCAAAACAATATCCCTCACATTGTTTTAGTGATCACACGAACCAAATCCACTACATCAAGTCCGATCATCACGAGACATAATGTAGTTTCAAAGGAGAACAATCAACATGTTCATCATATCTACTATATGACTCATGCTTTAACTTTTGGTGATCCGTGTTCCAATACCATGTCTGTACATGCTAGGCTCGTCAAGATGTAACCTTAGTTTCCGCATGAGCAAATCTGGCTTTCTCCCGTTGTATACACTCGCAGAATATAACTTGATATTTTGTGAGAGGGATCATCTTATAATGCTACCGTCACGATCTAAGCAATACAAGATGCATAAAAGGATTAACATCACATGCAATTCAAAATATGTGATATGATATGGCCTTTATTCTTGTGCTTCCAATCTCCATCTTCTAGCACGAACATGATCTACATCATCACCGGCATGGCGTCAAGGTCAATGGCACCACTCCATGGTTGTCGTCCACCAGCATCAACTATTAAAACTACTTTGAATAATAGACACGAAGGTCTTAACAAAATTAAAATACAACCATAAGGATCCTGCCGGTTGCCAACTTATAGTAAGGATCATTGCATACATCATATATAATCACAATCATGGCCATATCACATCACAGCACACCCCTACAAAACAAAGTTAGACGCCTCTAATTTTCTTTGCATATTTTACGTTGTTTGGGGATTTCAATAAGTACCGTTCTAACTTACGAACAAGAACCACAACATTGATGCATGAACTATCAAGTGTCCATTGTAAATTGAATCTTCACTATGATGGGAGAGACAGACACCCGCAAAGCCACTTATGCAATACAAGCTGCATGTCGAGCGTGGAGCATGTCTCGTGAACGATGTCATGTAAGGTTAGCCTGGGCCGCTTCATACCACCATCCCGCAAGATGCAAAGTACACAAGAAGCAATTGATAATAAAAGTACCACCGCCCATAATGACCATTGTGTTCTATTCGTGCAACATATCTACATATCGACACGGATCTGATGGGTTTCGTAGCATGAAAAACAAAAAATTCTACCACATGAACACACACAAGACAAGATCTATCTACTAGATTGTAGCAACAAGTCGATAGAGTACTCACCCTTGAAGATTCCAAAGCGGTTAACGAGAGAAGATTCTCGTGGGTGATGTAGTCGTTCACTTGCCGATCCTTCCGGAGCCGCGTTCCGTCAGTGCTCCCGCAGTCGGTCACACATTCGATACTCGATGAAGACCTTCCTCTCCCTTGTTCCAGGAAGCAGCAGAGGTTGTAGCTCTCTCCTCGCGACTCCAGCAGCACGACAGCATGGTGTTGGAGTTTAAAGGGGAGATCCCGCAGGGCTTCGCCTAAGCCGAAGCGAGTATGGTGGAGTAGAAGAGGGCCTCGTCGATCTAGGTTTATAGGGCGCCGAGGGGGTGGTCTGGCCGACGGCAAGGGGCTAGGGTTTGCCCCAAGTCGCCGACTTGGAGGGCTCCTGGAGGCGGCTACTAGAGGGGGTAGGCGCCTGGGCTCGGGCTTGGAGTTGTGGGGAAAGGGGGTGCCCCTCCCCTCTATTTATGAGAGGGAGGGGCGACAAGGGCGAGGGAATCGTCCCCCAACACCACTTCACGTGGCCGGAGGCAAGGGGAGGGAGGATTCCTTCCCTAGGTAGGAATCCTACCCTCACTCCACTTGGAAATATTGTCCCAGTTTGACTTTTTGAAACTGCCTTTTTGATTTTCAAATTAGAGTTTGATTTCTCTCTTCCAAGTGTCCAGCAAAGTGACGTAGGACATGATGCAACCATTCCACTTTGTCATGACACATTCATGTACCCTTCCCCTCCCGGATCGGTGAACCTTCTAGACCCTTCTAGAACATTCCGGTGAAAACATCGGAACCATTCCCGAACTCCAAAATTGGACTTTCCTTATATGAATCTTATTATCTGGACCATTTCGAATCTCCTCGTGATATCCCGGATCCCATCCGAGACTCCGAACAACATTTGGTCTTTTTACTCACATTCCATATCTACTAAACAACATTGAATCCTTAAGTGTGTCTCTCTACGGTTCATGAATTATGCAGACGTGATCGAGACTCTTCTCCGATCAATAACCAATACAGGAAACTGGAAGTTCATATGGCTCCCACATATTTCTATGATTACTTCGTGATCGAATGAACCATTTACATATGATACCAATTTACCTTTGTCTTTCGACATTTTACTTATCCGTGGTATGATCGTCGGTATCTCTGCATACCTAGTTCAACCTCGTTATCGATAAGTACTCTTTACTCGTTCCTGTGATATGTGATCCCTTGTGAGCTAGTCACATGCTTGCAAGCTAATTGGATGACATTCCACCGAGAGGGCCCAGAGTATATCTATTCGTCATATGGATGGACAAATCTCACTCTTGATCCATGTGCCTCAACACATACTTTCCGAACACTCAATGTCACCCTTATAACCACCTAGTTACGAAGTGGTGTTTGATGTCATCAAAGCATCCATCCGGTGATGGTGATTAGCATGGTCGAAGGAATTAGGTTACTATGTATCTGAAATTTTATAACAAATGAACTATTCAAATGACTTGATCTTTATGCTATGCTTATCTATAGGAGTATGTCCATCACACCATTCTCCTAATGATATGATCTTGTTGTTAATAACATCTCAATGTTCATGATCAGGAAACCATGATCATCTATCAACCAACAAGCTAGTATTACAAAGAGGATTTACTAAGGACTCTAACAATTTTACAAATAACACAAGTATTAATGTTTCTGGTTAATACAATTATAGCATGAATGTAAAAATTTATCATAAACACAAAGATATAATAGTAACTACTTTTATTATTGCCTCTAGGGAATATCTCCAACAGGAACTTCCTCCTGGCGTACGCCCTTGTACCCGGAGGACGGCGTGCCCGTTGTGGGTGCCGAGCTTCCCACCTTCGACGCGCGGGGCATGTGCTCCTTGGTTGAACTCGACGACGAGGACACGGTGTCGGGTGACGGTCCCGGTTCCTTCCCGTCCGTCCGCCATGGAGGGATGACCAGTAGGACGTCCACCTCTGTAGGGGACGTCCCCGTGCCTCCTGAGGATGTGGACCATGGTTCCGCCAGGCAGGAGGGCCCTGCCACCACTTCGAGGGTGCGGCCAACCGCCGTCCCGCTCGTCGCGCGGGCAGCCGAGAAATGACCCAGACCCACGGAGGGTCACGCCTTCCTTCCTCTAGGAGGGCGAAGGTGTCACATCCCAAGATTTTAGAAATTGGGACTAGAAAAAAATTGCATTTTCATGATATTCATCAGCATTGCATTGCATATTTGCATCAAGAAAAATCCCTAAATATAAATAAAGTACTAAAACCCTAAATAGTATATGCCACTTTGTTCCTAAAGAGAATGAAATTGGCTTTATAAAAAACCATTGTTGCTAAGGCATCGATTATTGCTAATTATAGCCTAAAAAGATCTAATTAACATTACAAAATTTTAGGAACAAAATTGAGCTTATTTGGAGCTATTATGAAAAAGTTATGAAATAAATACAAACACATAAAGATATAAATAAAATGAAATATACAAGTATTTATAAATCCACTACTTCAAAACTAGTAAAAATATTACAAATTTGATCCTTTAATGATCTATTCGATTTTATAAAATTTTAGAAACAAGAATCATGTCATTTGGAGTTCGTATGCAAAAGTTATGAGGGAAACACATAAATAGAAAATAGAAAAAAAAGAAAAAAAACATTGGGCCAACTGCCGGCCCATCTAAGCCAGCCGACCGGAGCACCCAGGCACACGCCTAATGACAAGATCGATCCCAGCCCTGCTTTAAAAATCGTGCGAAAACACGTTTTCTAAACCTATCTCTATTCAAACTCCTATATCTTTTTATCTACAACTCCGAATCGACTTCCGTTTGTTTCTACTTGTTCCCTACTCCAAGACCTATATCTACACCATCCTAAATCTCCATATAAACTCGTGGATCTATAGCTGTACGAGTTTCCCTTCTCGAAATCCCGAATCTACACATGCCCGAATCTTATTTCGTTTATTCACCCATCTAGACTTCGTCATTTGCCTTCGGCCAAAAAACGGAAGTTGAATATCTCGTCGAAATCTTTCATTCCCGACAAACCTCACCTCTTTTCATCCACCACAGCCAGAGAATTTCGCACTGCAATATTTCAGATATGACGGTGTAAATCCAAGATGTACTCGCGCTCGTTTCTTCAAATCCAAATTCCTTTGGTGAGAAGGTAGGACTAATGATTCCCCATAACTTTCATGTTGTAACTTTTTCAATTTGACCTACGGATTTGTCTCTCTAACACAAATCTATTTCTTGTCTATTCTGAGCCAAAATCGGGTCAATCTCCTCTCCTAACCACTAGATCTCATCCCAATGGCCAGGATTAGATCGATTCCGCGAAGGGGTACTAGACAACCGGATCTCGCCACGTGTCAACGCCAGGTCAGCATCTAGTCCCAGTCAGCATGCAAAGTCAACCTGTCTAGTCAGCGGAATATTCTCTAGAATATTCCGTTCGAATTTAAAATTGCACATTATAGATCTAACTTGTAAAATTCATTAGAAATTCATACCACGTCCAAAAATTGCGTATAATATATCAAATTGAAGATAATTTTACGTAGAATTATCTTATCAGAATAGATCCAACATTTACAGTACGTACTTACTGTAATGATTTAATTAGTTTTAACAGTCTTTTAGGTTAATAAATTCATAGGAAATTATACATAATTCCGAAAAATATGAGCAATATATCAAATTGAAGCTACTATAATGTAGATTAATAATATCTGGTTGGATACAACTTCTGTGGACTATTTACCCCGAAGCTATTTAATTAGTTTTAATAGCTTTATAAATCATTAAATTCATAGTAAAATAATTGCTTGTCACAAAAATATATATGATATACCGATGGAAAGATGGTTCCATGTAGATCAGTATGCAAATGGTTCAGGCAAATACTGTAAGGTTTCGCAGCAATTAAATAAATAGATTAATGGCTTATTTAGAGTATTAAAATCATATTAATTCGAATACTGCTCAGAAAATTACAAATAAGATGTCCCTGGAATCACAATTCCGTGGAGATTACAAATATAATTTTAGTTTGATTTGTAGGCAACAGAAACTATATGAATCATTTAAAACCCATTAAACACTATTTAAATCATACAAAAATATCTATAACTCCAATTAGGGTGAATCCAATGCCTACTGGTTCGTATTAACGTCCTCTATCCAGTAAACCCAAGAAACAAATTTAATTCGACAGTGAGAACAGGCGTGACAACAGAACTATTAAAAACCCTATATTGGCAAGTAATTATTAATAACAAGTACTCCAATACATTAATTGGCCTCTTGCATGCATCATATACTTCAATATTGTTTAGAGAACTAAAGTAACAACCATTTTGACTTATTAAATTACCATGCATGCATTTTTTGCATTTGTTTAATCTCTATGTGCTATTGTTTATGATTGTATGTAATTGTTTGCTCGATAGATTGCGAGGAGTGCAACGTGTGTGATTGCAACTACTATGATTGCAAGTATTGTGGTTATGACGAGTGAGGATTGTGAGGATTATCTAATCGACTACATCTACAACAAAGGCAAGTGGTGCTATCTTGGTCATAAATGTCCTATCGTTTTCCTATGCATTGTAGATGTTTTTGTAGAATTGCATATGTAGGAATTGATGTGTATATGCTATTATATGTCCCATATTATTCCCTAGTATTCCTTGTTTATGAGCCATAGTATTGGTAGATTGCTTAGCTATGCTATTTTGACGAGGAAGGGAATCATACCATGAAAAGTTATTTGTTTTCAAAGGATTTTATTTTGTTAAATGACAAACCAACATGATTTTAATGAACCACCTGGGCGGAATGGCATTGATTGGGTCATCGAGTGTGGATTATGGTGGGGAATGCCACCCAGGACACTGAGAAAGGATTGGCTTCTTTGTTTGGTAGCTTTCATGTGCAACCATGTACCAATAATGAAATGGGGGGTTGGTTGGACTCAGTAGGTTGTGGTAACTCGAACCCACATATCTAGAGATGTAGATAGTGTAGGTTGGACCGGTGCCTGTTGGGTTTGGGGAGCTACTTCCCGAACGGTTCCTTCTTGGACTTCTCCCTATCATCACCCAATATGAGTGTGGTGGTACGAGCTGGGCTGGCCAAGTCACATGGGTAAAGTGTACTAACCCCTGCAGGGTGTATAAACTAAGTGCTTAGCCGTGTCCCCGGTTATGGACAATTTGAGCGACCTGATACTGATGCTATAATATTTCTCACTCATCCTTATTTATTAATTACTTAAAACTTGTTGGGTGAACATAATTGGGTAAGAGCACCTGGGAGTGAACCAGAGTGTCCTATTTATTATATTGGAAAACTACTCTGTTACAAATGTTAGGATAAAACTGTTGCTTTATGCAAATGAGCCTGAACTCCACTTGGCCAAATAAACATGTAGTTGCCTACTTGCCATACATTCAATGTATTGACCATTCGTGGTTGCAATGTTTCATGTTGCAGGTTATATCGTATCTGACTGATCGTTCATAGATCGCGAGACTCCACTCAACAATTGTTCGCATGTGGCACATTTGAAGGATGAAGATCTACCTTGTATTCGTTTTCCGCTGTGTACCTAAATAAATAATATAAATTCTGGATCATATTCGTTATATTTATAATGCACAGTTATATTTGGTATCATTTTGTACTGTGTGTGCCAGTGAACTGATCCAGGGATTGGCACTATACACATGAACTCTGCCTTATCAGGCGAGGGTGTTACAAGATGGTATCAGAGATGTGTGTTGACTGTAGTATCGTGACCTTAGAAATTGATTAGCAATAAAATACCTCTATTAGGAGAACAATCATATTTTCTACTTATTAGAGTTCTTATATTCGTTATCTATCTTTTCTAAAACCTCTTCCTATTCAAAATTTGTAGTTGTCCATTATTTTGATACCTATATGAGAGTTAGATAAGTAAAAGAACAAATAAGATGATACATATGAATATCTCACCAAGTTTGAGTAGATGGACCACCATATTTAATCTCTATAGGAGATCATCGTCATCGTTTTAGCATATTGTCTTTACCAACTTATGTGGTATGACAATATAGGTTGCTTGCTTGTTTGTACTGAATCATATCGTGTGATGCCTTGTTTAGGATCTGTTGTTTTGAAACTCTGAAGTTGCTGGAGTTTTCGTGTGGTTTTAAAATTATTTTAATGGTGTGAATTGATTGAAATTCGTGGAATTACTCCTGCAGTTTTCTGCCTGACCTGTTGTACCTCGCAATTTTTCATATTTTATTGGTAACTCATAAAAATCTAAAAACATAGGATCTGGAGTGTAATTACCTGTAGTATATGCACAAAAATTGTCTAAAATTCCTGACGAGCTTAATTCGGTCAGAAAAATTCATGAATTCTGCTGTACCGTTTTGACAGATTTTGTTTATTGCTTATATGTTGCGATGTTTTACTCTATTATTGTTCCCAATGCTTTCAAACTATTTTGCGGTTATATACTACTATATTTAGATCCCTGTAATGTTATTATACAAGTGTTTGATTATGTGTTGATCGCCTATGATTGTTTCCTTTATTGTGACATTGATTGCTTCATATAGTTACGGGTAGGATTATTTTCTTAGTCGTTTCTTTCCTATAGAATCTATTCTTCCCTATCTTGAACCCTTGGAGATATAATGACGTGTTAAGTGGAAGGTTTGACAACACAATGCATTTAGGAAGGATAATGCTTTATCTAATGGAAAAAAAGAGATGTGGGAGTATGAAGTGTTGAAATGATGTTATGTAGTAGATTACGCAACCTGAAAGTTGAAGTATCGATAGTTTAGTTTTAGTACTAGCTTTGTTGATTGAATACATGGGAGTCTACATAGAGCATTAGTTCGTGCCCATGGAAACATTCTTCAAGGCAAGTGAGGATGCCCGAGTGATAGAAAATGTGATTCACCTATCCTCATACAGGGTAATGATTTGGATGCAGGATGGATTGATCACCATTCCTACTACTCTTGTTATTCGCTCTTGTACTATTGGCTTTGCGAATCTCGAGTGCCTTTCAACCATATCAAAGAGCCGGCGTTGAGCTTAAACCATAGAGATTGGAGCACATAAAAATTTCCCACTAGTTAGATTATATTGGATTCACATGACATAGTAGTAATAGTAAACATAGACTGGATGGTTAAATAAGAAGCTCGAATTGTTGGTGCACAACTTGATACTACACTCACAATCCTAGAGGGAGGAAGAACAACATATAGCTTATCAACTATCCTTGGAGATGCAAGTTTAATTTTCTTAAGGGGGTTAGCCTCGACATCAACACCCATACCCTTGCTAGCCATTCCGAATCTCGGGACGAGATTCATCTTAAGGAGGTTAGTCTGTCACATCCCAAGATTTCAAAAATTGGGACTAGAAAAAAATTGCATTTGCATGATATTCATCAGCATTGCATTGCATATTTGCATCAAGAAAAATCCCTAAATATAAATAAAGTACTAAAACCCTAAATAGTATATGCCACTTTGTTCCTAAAGAGAATTAAATTGGCTTTATAAAAACCCATTGTTGCTAAGGCATCGATTATTGATAATTATGGCCTAAAAAGATCCAATTAACATTACAAAATTTTAGGAACAAAATTGAGCTTATTTGGAGCTATTATGAAAAGGTTATGAAATAAATACAAACACAAAAAGATATAAATAAAATGAAATATACAAGGATTTATAAATCCACTACTTCCAAACTATTAAAAATATTACAAATTTGATCCTATAATGATCTATTCGATTTTAGAAAATTTTAGAAACAAGAATCATGTCATTTGGAGTTCGTATGCAAAAGTTATGAGAGAAACATATAAATAGAAAATAGAAAAAAAAGAAAAAAAACATAGGGCCAACCGGCCAGCCCATCTAGGCCAGCCGACCGGAGCACCCAGGCACACGCCTATGTGACAAGATCGATCCCAGCCCTGCTTTAAAAATCGTGCGAAAATACGTTTTCTAAACCTATCTCTATTCAAACTCCTATATCTTTTTATATACAACTCCGAATCGACTTCCGTTTGTTTCTACTTGTTCCCTACTCCAAGACCTATCTCTATACCATCTAAATCTCCATATAAACTCGTGGAGCCATAGCTGTACGAGTTTCCCTTCTCGAAATCCTGAATCTACACATGCCCGAATCTTATTTCGTTTATTCACCCATCTAGACTTCGTCGTTTGCCTTCGGCCAAAAAACGAAAGTTGTAGACCTCGTCGAAATCTTTCAATCCCGACAAACCTCACCTATTTTCATCTACCACAGCCGGAGACTTTCGCACCGCAATATTTCAGATATGATGGTGTAAATCCAAGATGTACTCGCGCTCGTTTCTTCAAATCCAAATTCCTTTGGTGAGAAGGTAGGACTAATGATTCCCCACAACTTTCATGTTGTAAGTTTTTCAATTTGACCTACGGATTTGTCTCTCTAACACAAATCTTTTTCTTGTCTATTCTGAGCCAAAATCAGGTCAATCTCCTCTCCTAACCACTGGATCTCATCCCAACGGCCAGGATTAGATCGATTTCGCGAAGGGGTACGGGCCAACCTGATCTTGCCACGTGTCAATGCCAGGTAAGCTTCTAGTCCCAGTCAGCATGCAAAGTCAACATGTCCAGTCAGCGGAATATTCTCTGGAATATTCCGTTCGAATTTAAAATTGCACATTATAGATCTAACTTGTAAAATTCATTAGAAATTCATACCACGTCCAAAAATTGCGTATAATATATTAAATTGAAGATAATTTTACGTAGAATCATCTTATCAGAATAGATCCAACCTTACAGTACGTACTTACTGTAATAATTTAATTAGTTTTAACAGTCTTTTAGGTTAATAAATTCATAAGAAATTATACGTAACTCCGAAAAATATGAACAATATATCAAATTGAAGCTACTATAATGTAGATTAATAATATATGGTTGGATCTAGATTTTGTGGACTATTTACCCCGTAGCAATTTAATTAGTTTTAATGGCTTTATAAATTATTAAATTCATAGTAAATTAATTGCTTGTCACAAAAATATAAATGATATACCGATGGAAAGCTGGTTCCATGTAGATCAATATGCAAATGGTTCAGGCAAATACTGTAAGGTTTCGCAACAATTAAATAAATAGATTAATGACTTATTTAGAGTATTAAAATCATAGTAATTCGAATACTGCTAAGAAAATTACAAATAATATGTCCCTGGAATCACAATTCCGTGGAGATTACAGATATAATTTTAATTTGATTTATAGGCAACAGAAACTATATGAATCATTTAAAACCCATTAAACACTATTTAAATCATACAAAAAGATCTATAACTCCGATTAGGGTGAATCCAACGCCTACTGGTTCGTATTAACGTCCTCTCTCTAGTAAACCCAAGAAACAAATTTAATTCGACAGTGAGAACAGGCGTTACAACAGAACTATTAAAAACCCTATATTGGCAAGTAATTATTAATAACAAGTACTCCATTGCATTAATTGGCCTCTTGCATGCATCATATACTTCAATATTGTTTAGAGAACTAAAGTAACAACCATTGTGACTTGTCATGCATGCATTTTTTGCATTTGTTTGATATCTGTGTGCTATTGTTTATGATTGTATGCAATTGTTTGCTCGATAGATTGCGAGGAGTGCAATGTGTGTGATTGCAACTACTATGATTGCAAGTATTGTGGTTATGACGAGTGCAACCATTATATCTATGAGGATTGTGAGGATTATCTAATCGACTACATCTACAACAAAGGCAAGTGGTGCTATCTTGGTCATAAATGTCCTACCGTTTTCCTATGCATTGTAGATGTTTTTGTAGAATTTCATATGTAGGAATTGATGTGTATATGCTATGCTATGTCCCATATTATTCCCTAGTATTCCTTGTTTATGAGCCATCGTATTGGTAGATTGCTTAGTTATGCTATTTAGACGAGGAAGGGAATCATACCATGAAAAGTTATTTGTTTTGAAAGGATTTTATTTTGTTAAATGACAAACCAACATGATTTTAATGAACCACCTGGGCGGAATGGCATTGGTTGGGTCATCGAGTGTGGATTATGGTGGGGAATGTCGCCCAGGACACTAAGAAAGGATTGGCTTCTTTGTTTGGTAGCTTTCATGTGCAACCATGTGCCAATAATGAAATGGGCGGTTGGTTGGACTCGGTAGGTTGTGGTAACTCGAACCCACGTATCCAGAGATGTAGATAGTGTAGGTTGGACCGGTGCGTGTCGGGTTTGGGGAGCTACTTCTCGAACGGTTCCTTCTTGGACTTCTCCCTATCATCACCCAATATGAGAGTGGTGGTACGAGCTGGGCTGGCGAAGTCACATGGGTAAAGTGTACTAACTCCTGCAGGGTGTATAAACTAAGTGCTTAGTCGTGTCCCCGGTTATGAACAATTTGAGCGACCTGATACTGATGCTATGATATTTTCACGCATCCTTATTTCTTAATTACTTAAAACTTGTTGGGTGAACATAATTGGGTAGGAGCACCTGGGAGTGAACCAGAGTGTCCTATTGATCGTATTGGAAAACGACTTTGTTACAAATGTTAGGATAAAACTGTTGCTTTATGCAAATGAGCCTGAACTCCACTTGGCCAAATAAACATGTAATTGATAGATCTGTTATTAACCACTTTAGCCTACTTGCCGTACATTCAATGTATTGACCATTCGTGGCTGCAACGTTTCATGTTGCAGGTTATATCGTATCTGAGTGATCGTTCATAGGTCGTGAGACTCCACTCAACAATTGTTCGCCTGTGGCACATTTGAAGGATGGTGATCTACCTTGTATTCGTTTTCCGTTGTGTACCTAAATAAATAATGTAAATTCTGGATCATATTTATTATATTTATAATGCACAGTTATATTTGGTATCATTTTGTACTTTGTGTGCCAGTGAACCGATCCAGCGATTGGCACTATACACATGAACTCAGCCTTATCAGGCGAGGGTGTTACAGAAGGGCCAATTGGACCTTGGAGAGGGAGGCCATTGCAGGGTGAGTAGGCCTCACGTGGCTCTTCGAGGTCCCGTCTAATCCTTTCTCTCCTGCTTCCTGATCATGTTGCTTTGACACATGCACGAGGAGAAGAGGAAGAAAGAGGCGCCGGAGCAGGGATCCGGCGAATCCTGGAGCACGTCCGCTCTCCGCCGGCGCGAATGAGTGTCTCACCTACCACCATGGAGGTCTCGGAGTCGCCATCGCATGGAGTCTCTGGCCATGTGGCAAAGGAACGCTCTCTCGAGGCAAATCGGGATGGCCTTTACTTGGTCGTTGTGGGCGATGATGCCCTGCTGGTCGAGGACCCGGTGGGTGCAAAAGGCGCTTCGCCGTCCCCCGCTAATTACGATCATGGTGATCTTCCCAAGGGTAGCCCCCGATCTCCTAGGAACACAGGCTCAAGCGAGCTCACCCTGCCGCCCTCTTCGCATATTTCCCTTAGCCGGTCAGGATGCCTCCACAACATGATGGCTTCCGTGCACTCCGGGCTCGACCAGTTCCTCACGAACTTTGCCGCGGAGGAGCACCGTCTCGCCGGTGCATGGCACGTGGCTATTCCTGGAGCGGGCTACCCTCGACGAGGCCCAGCAATGCTAGTCAGATCAAGGCGATGCGGGCGCCTCGCGAGGTGTTCACGCCCCGGGTGAGGCGCAGGATCTAAATCTCCCTCGAGACCCGTCCCTGCCCTCTAGAGGGGCTTCCCCTTCCATCGTAGACCTGAGCCGCGTGGTAGGTGACCTCTCTGTCCATGATCGCGCGCTCGCCTTTTCCAAGCGGGAGGTCAAAGAAGACCGCTAGAGAGTTGCTTAGCACGAGGTGGATGTGGCTCTCCATGAGGAGGCGGTCCAGCTCTGAGAGGTCGAGGATGAGCTAGAGAGAAGCCGCTTGGAGTCGCTAGATGCGCAGCTAGAGACCACTCGCCAGAGGGTCGAGGAGCGCTCCCTCGACGTGGAAAACCGCAGCACCAAGATCGATAATCGTATCCTCCGCTACTACGCAAACGTGGGTAAAGAGAGGGATCAGCTGAAGAAGGCCAACGACGAGATACTCTCGTGGCTCCGCTAGGGCCTCCGGGAGGAATGGCAGGAGAAGGCTCGAGCCCGATATGCTCTCTTAACCGAGAAGAGGCCTACGCTGGATACCTCCCTCCGTCAGATGGAGGAGAGGCTGGCTGAGGCCATCGCCGAGCTGGACAGCCTAAAGGTGCTGCGGGTCACCCACAAGGACCTCCGGAAGAGCTGGAACGAACACAACAAACTGGAGCGAGACCTCCACGTGCTGGAGAAGGAGCGATGCAAAATGTATCGGGCGCTCGCCGAGCGCGCGCGACACCCTCCGGGACTTTGGGGTAACCGACTTTTAACCCGGGCCCCTTGCTGATGCTGACGAGCATGGCGCCTTCCTGGAGCTCTTTTCCTGGATCAAGCTGGCGCTAGAGGGTAGAGCTGCTCTCTACCAGGGGTACCATCTTGACGAGTGTCAGAAGATGATGCGGGCCGCCGTGACTCAGGTCTTCTCCACCCTTTACCAGCACGACGCCAACTTCCCCTAGAGGGTACTTCTTTAGGAGGTGGAACATCCCGAGGGGACCTCGGTAAGTGAGGTTGTCCGCTTCTAGCATCTTGTGGATGAGCGCGTGATGAGTGCATATTTGCATCATATTTTATATTATTATTTTGCATTGTAGTGGTAGGATCTTGGTATTTTACGAAATTCGCGCGCATATTTTATGTCTATTTTCACCAGGATCAGGACAGATGATGGATACGATGGACACAATTCTTGAACCAGTTGTACTGGAGCGAAAAGGAGTCAAAAACAGCGTAAATCGCTAATTTGGGAAATATCAATAACACCAGAAGAAAACCCGAGGATATCACAACAACCAGAAGGTTTAAAGACCAACTATATAGAGGGATTAATTTTTCTGGCCGTATAGTTATCGTCGTATAGTTTCCTCCGCCACTGCCTCCTCGAATAGTTTTGCCCCATGCAATCAGATGGAAGAGACGACATACAGAAAGACCAGAAATCATAGAAACCTCACCTTCGGAAGGGATCTGGAGGGGGAACTTTCCCAAGGTATCCATCTTTGCCCTATTTAGATCTAGGAGGCCAAGGCATTGATCTTCATCATCATCAACCACTGCATCACCACCATCTCCATCCATCCCATCTACATCCCATCGAGATCTTGTTGTAATTCCCGTACTCGTTGTGGATTTATACAAGTACTATTCATCTATGATTGTTTCCATTATCATTGCCATGATGCTGATTGCCTCCATGTCTGAGTAGATTGTTAATTCTTGGGGAGATGGAGAAACCCTAGCATATTATTGAGATAAGATAGAGATTATCATGTTATACATCATTATGTGTATGTGATAATTGTCTTCATACCGATGTTGAGAGTTGTGCACCTCTTAATATTTGCCTCTGATGGGGACTTGATGAAGGGGATTAACTGTTGGTAGATGGAGGGATGATATCACTTACTGTGACTATTAAAGCCGTTGTCATTCTTTACGTACTAACTTGGGGAAGCAAGGAGAACTCATTAAGCCATTTCCATGCCACGGGAGAAATCCCTTAATAGCGATATAATACGATTGATGTCGTTTATTTGTCTGCTATGGTTATGACGGATGATGTGAGCAGTGGTTGCTGCCTATTCGTCCATAATGGAGCTCCTCCCACATACATATATGTCATACGAATATTTGTTATGATAATCTTCATTACACTATTTAAATTTCTAGTGGGGTATCCACCACTCCCCGAGGAGTTCTTACTTGTTAAGATAAATTTCCCTATTGTAGTTCCAAGCTCTCTTAATACGCGATTCTTACTTTCTGCATTAAGTTTTACTTTCGTTTATTTAATTGCTTTGTTCAATCAAAAACGCAAAAACAATTCAATTTTTCTTGCATCTTAAAATTATTTCTTAAGTACTTCATTTAGTTTTAGTTAAAAGCATTTTAGTCTTTTGCCTAGTGCTCCCTGTGGGACCGATATCCTTTTTTTGAAACTATCTATAAACAATCTGTGCACTTGCAGTCATCAAGATATTTTCTGGCGCCATTGCCAGTGAGCTTAGCGCTATAAGTCACTTTACTTTTAGTTATTTACTTTCGTTGTACTAATCTTCGATTTAAGTTTTAGGACCATAATAATGGACAATACTCAACATTTAATCCAGCTTGAGGCGGTTAGGAAAATGGGTTTGCCCATGGACGCTTTTATAGCTATCAAAAAAAGCATAAACCCTGATGGTATTGAGATCCATCCTTTATTACTTGAATTGCTACACCCTAAGAAATTTGCAAGAACTGATGAAGAGAGTCCATATGGGCACTTACAATTCTTTGAAGATGTTTTTGGTTCCTTTAAATTCGATAACTGTAATCTTGATAAGGTTAAAGTCTAGTTGTTTAGACAAACACTCTCAAATAATGTTTGCAACTGGTATAGATCTTTTTGTTCAGAGGCACCAAGGACTTGGACGGAATTGATAATCAATTTTCTATCAAAATATTACTCAGAAAGCAAAGCTCACAGGATGAGAGGTACAATTATCAGTTTAAAAAATAGTCCCGATGAGAGTTTATATGAAGGCTATCTAAGGTATAAAAGTTATCTAGATAATTACCCCCATCATCGTTTGCCTGATTGATTAATCACTCACACTTTTTATGAAGAGCTTAATGATAAAATAGAATGAGTTTCGATACTGCTTCTAATGGTAGTTTTCTGTCCTATACCTATGATGAAGCCTAAAAATTAATAATGAAAATGAGGGAGACAACAAAAAGTCTTAAAGATAAGGAGAGCATTGTGTTAAATAGTTCTTCTAAGTATGTTTGTGTTAACGATTTTCTTATAGATGAAAAGACTTGTGCAATGATTAAAACCCTCGGTATTGATTCTTACTTAGTAAATAAAATTATTGACAATTATGTAGGGCATCTATAGGTACCTACAGAATGATAATCCTATAAGCCCCCCGAAGAAAAGAAGCGTGCAAGAAAAAGTGCACCAATAGTAGAGTTTTCCTTCGAACCTATTCAAGAGAATATCAAGAAAAAGCACAGAGAGTAATAACACATAAAGAGAAGATTAAAGAAACCAGAAAAGAACCTCGATGCTACCAATGGAAATATTGTTATATTGAAGGTTCTTATGGAAGCATGAACCATTGATAATGAAGTATTTACGCTAGACCTTGAAACTTCAGAATTCATTGAAGGTAAGGTACGAGGAAATGATACTTCTAAGCCTATGAATCCTATATATTGTGGGGAAACTTTCTTATACGGGATTTGTGAACCGATCTCCACTATAAATATTATGCCTTCATCACTTTATGAGGAACTTCTCTACAATTGAAATAATCCAGATGTGGAACCAGTAGACACTACTATTAAACTATCAAATAGAATTAATATAAGACCGGAAGACGTTATTATAAATATCTATGTCTTTATTGGAGAAATTATGTACCCCCTTGATTTTCATATTGTTGATATGCCTCGAGACTCTTTTTGTCCTATCCTTTTAGGCAGGCCTTTTGTCTCCATAACCAAAGCTCGAATTGATAATAAGAAGGAGACTATTTCAATGTTGTTTGGAGAAGTGGAAATGACATTCCACTTCGCCAAACTAAAAAAGAGGCCATATGAAGAGGAAGATATCAAAGAAGGGAAAACAATTGTGTAGCTAGCCGCAATTCATTTCAGCACTCTGCAAGAATAATTAGAGAGAAGCCTAACTAATTAGGAGGAGGTACCAGATGATGAAGGAAGAGAAGACATGGATGATTACCTTGATTCCGTTCCAGAAGCGCACAACCCACAAGACTATGAAAAACTGGTAAGAAAAGAAGTTGAAGAACTTTTGCCAATTGAATTGAAACAACTTTCAGACAATATGAGGTATGAGTTCTTAGATAATGAAAAAAATGTCCTATTATTATTAGTAAAAATTTATCAGAAAATGAAACAAATAAGATCGTTTTAGTCTTGATCAAGCATCACGAAGCATTTGGATATACTCTAAGTGATATTAAAGGAATAGATCCCTTTGTTGTAACACATAAGATTACCATGCTTGATGATGTTGTACCTGTAGTTGACACATAGAGAAGTTTAATCCGAAAATGAAGAAAGTAGTAATAAAATAAGTTATACGTTTATTAGATATCAACATAATATATCGTATTTCTGACAGTAAATGGGTTAGCCCAGCTCATTGCATACCAAGACAAGGTGGTCTTGATGGTGCTATGAATGAGGATGGTGAGATAGTTCCTATAAGACCTATTGTTGGATACCGCATGTGCATTGATTTTAGGAAACTAAACCGTGAGACACAGAAAAATCATAAACTAACCATTTATGGATAAAATTTTAGAAAGACTAAGTAATAATTCTTATTTCTATTTTCTTGATGGTTATTCTGGCTACTCTCAAATTGCTATACAACCAGAAGATCAAGAGAAAACGACTTTCACCTGTCCTTATGGCACATATGCTTATAGATGAATTCCATTTGTCTTATGTAATGCAGCTACAACTTTTCATGAATGTGTTTTAAAAATCTTTGATGATCTTGTTGAGAATACTATGGAAGTTCTAACAAATGATTTCGTTGTTTGTGGAACAACATTTGATAATTGTCTCTACAATTTAACCAAAGTTTTACAGAGATGCAGGCAATCAAACTTGGTTTTGAATTGGGCGCAATGTCGTTTCATGGCAAGAGAAGGTAAATTTTTTGGACATAAGGTTTCATAGGAGGGTATAGAAATAGATAAGTCTAATATAAATGCTATAGAAAAACTTCTAGTACCTCAGGACATAAAAACTTAAAAATGTTTCTGGGACATGCATGTTTTTATAGGCGTTTTATAAAAGATTTTGCTAAAATATCTACGACTCTTACTAACCTTCTTGATAAAGATACCCGTTCTACTTAGATCATGATTGCATTGCAGCTTTTTAAAACCTTAAAAACAAATTAGTTTCAGCACCTATCATGCAATCTCCAAAATGGGATGAACCTTTCGAAATCATGTGTGATGCTAGTGACTATGCTTTAGGAGACATGTTAGGACATCGAGATGGAAAGAATTTAAGTGTTATTCATTATGCTAGTAGAACTCTTAATAATATTCAGAAAATTTGGCTACTACAGAAAAAGAGTTCCTGGCTATAATTTTTGCTTGTGATAAATTTAGACCTTACATCATTAATTATAAGGTAATAGTTCATACAGATCACCAAACTTTGCGTCACCTCCTTGTGAAAAAGGATGTGAAGCCCAGTTTGATTAGATGTGTCTTATTACTGCAAGAATATGATTTGCAAATAGTAGATAGAAGGGGTAAGGATAATCCGGTAGCAGATCATCTCTCTGGGATGGAGGGAATAATCAGTGACCCCGTACCTATAAATGAGTAATTTTTAGGAGAATATTTAGCGAATGTTGAAATCGCTAATCCTTGGTTTGCGGATTATGCTAACTATCTTTCCGGAAAATTTCTACCTCCTGTATGACAAGAAATCAAAGAATGAAATTCTTTAATGATCTTAAATATTACTTTTGGGATGATCCTTATTTATATCATCATGGACCCGATGGTATGATTCGAAAGTGTGTTCCTAACCATGAAATGAATGCAATTTTGCAAGGTTTTCATGACAGCCCATATGGAGGACATCATGCAGGCGAGCGAACTGCAGCAAAGGTACTTCAATCCGGATTCTATTGGCCCACCTTGTTCAAAGACGCACACAAGTATGTAGAACATTGTGATGCTTGCCAGAAAAGGGGTAATATAGGTAAAAGACAAGAGATGGGAATGAAATATAGTCTTATAATTGAACCCTTTGATGAATGGGGAATGGATTACATGGGAACTTTTGTAGAATCAAATGGTTACACTCATATTCTTGTTGCTGTCGATTATGTCACTAAATGGGTTGAAGCTATTCCAACAAGCCATGCAGATGCAGCTACTTTAGTGAAGATAATCAAGGATGTCATATTTCCCAGGTTTGGAGTCCCTAGATTTTTAATCACTGATGGTGGTTCTCATTTTATGAAAGGAACTTTCAGGAAAATCCTTTACAAATATGGAGTAATTCACCGTGTTGCTTGACCATATCATCCTCAAACAAGTGATCAAGTGGAACTCTCCAATAGAGAATTAAAGACCATACTCGAGAAGACGGTGGATAAATCAAGAGAAGATTGGTTATACAAGTTGAATGACACTCTTTCGGCATACCGTATTGCATTTTAGAATACAACGGGTATGACACCGTATAAGATGGTTTATGGTAAGGCGTGCCATTTACCTTTAGACTTGGAACACAAAGCCTTTTGGGCAATCAAGAACTTAAATTATGATTTTAAAGCAGCAGGAGAAAAACGATCGTTAGATATTCAAGCTTTAGATGAGTTTAGGAGTGAGGCTTATGAAAATGCTAGATTGTTCAAAGAAAAAGTAAAAAGATGGCATGACAGGAAAATACAAAATAAGGTCTTTAAAAGTGGAGACAATGTGTTGCTCTATAATTCTCGTCTTAAGTTATTTCCAGGAAAGCTCAAATCAAAGTGGGAAGGCCCCATATAGTTAAAGAAGCCTATTCATCGGGAGCGGTGAAGATTGATACGTCGTAAACGTATCTATAATTTTTGATGTTCCATGCTTTTTTAGTATCAACTTTTCTATGCTTTGTCTACACTTTGATGTATTTTTATACATTTTCTAGGACTAACCTATCAACAAGATGCCGTAGTGCCAGTTGCATGTTTTCTGCTGTTTTTTGTTTCAGAAAAGCTAGTAAGGAAATATTCTCGGAATTGGATGAGACAAAAACCAAAGTCAATATTTTACCGAAGAGAACATAAATTCCTGAGGGGAGACGAAGTGGGGCCACGAGGCCGCCACACCCTAGGGCAGCGCAGCCTGGGGCGGTGCGCTAGCCCAAGGTGTGGGCGCCTTGGGTGGCCCCCTGCCTTGCCTCTTCTCCTATAAAGTCACTCGATGAAGAAACCCTAAGCACCCGATCAGATCTCCACGAAACAGTCCGTAGCCTCCACCACCATCGTCCCTAGATCAGGGGATCTAAAGCTCTTCCTGGCACCCTGCCAAAGGGCAGAGATCATCCGGAGGACTTCTTCATCACCATGCTAGCCTCCGGTATGATGCGTGAGTAGTTCACCCTTGTACTATGGGTACATATAGTAGCTAGATGGTTGTTTCTCCTCCTTTGTTCTATCATGTTTAGATCTTGTGAGCTCCGTTCATGATCAATATCATCAATTTGTAATCATAGATGTTGTGTTTGGGGGATCGGATGGATATTGAGATACTATGTCAGATTGATGATTGATTCTATCATGTCATATTGATTATTGATTCTATCATGTCTGTGTTGTTTGTGATCTTGCATGCTCTCCGTTGCTAGGAGCTATCTTGACCAAGTAGATGCTTGTGACTCCAAGAGGGATTATTTATGCTCGATAGTAGGTTCATGTCTCTAGTAATCTAGGGAAGTGACAAAAATCTCTAGGTTGTAGATGTGCTGTTGCTACTATGGAGAAAACAACAATCTTTTGTTCATGGAACAATTGTATTGTTTACTTTACACACATTGCTTAATGCAATTATCTGTTGCTCGCAACTTAATACCGGAAGGGGTTCAAATGATAACCTAAAGGTGGATTATTAGTCATAGATGCAATTGGATTACAGTTTATGTATATTGTTGTAATGCCCAATCAAATCTCATAGGAGTCATCATGTTGTATTGTTACGCTTTCTCAATATGTCAATTGCCCCGCTGTAATTTGTTCACCCAGCATGTTATCTATCTTAAGGAGAACACCTCTAGTGAACTGTGGACCCGGGTCCAATCTTTACCATTAATACATCATCTACTGTTACCGTTTACTTTCTACAATAAACTATTACTTCCACACTATATGTTTAATCTTTTGTTTTCAGCAAACTAGTGAGATTGACAACCTCAATGTAAGTTAGGGCAAAGTCTTGAGTTTGTGTTGTGCAGGTTCCAAGTTGCTAGCAACACCTCGGAGTTGTTTCCTTGCTCCTACTGGTTTGATAACCTTGGTTTCATAACTGAGGGAAAACTTGCTGCTATGCTCATCACACCTTGCTCTTGGGATTTCCCAACGAGGCTCGACAGTCAACTGAGCCGCATCAAGATTTTCTAGCGCCGTTGCCGGGGAGTTAAGGACATCTTTACAAGGGGAGTCTCTCACAACCATTCTCTTTACTTTGTTTTTGTTTTTCTTTTTTTTCTTGTTTCTTTCTTTCAAAAATACAAAAAATAGTTTCGTTTGGTTTGCTTTTTCTTATCAAAAACACAAAAAATTAGTTCCTACTCTAGTTGCTACTGCTGTTGGCTTGCTCCACTTTTGCAAAAATGAACATTGTTGAGAACACCAAGTTGTGTGACTTCACTAGCACAAACAACAATGATTTCCTTTGCACACCTATTGCTCCACCTGCTCCTGATGCTACCTTTTATGAAATTAAACCTGCTTTGTTGAATCTTGTTATGAAAGAGCAATTTTCTGGTGCTAGTTCTGATGATGCTGCTGCTCACCTTAATAACTTTGCTGAAATTTGTGAGATGCAAAAATATAAGGATGTAGATGGAGATATTATTAAGCTCAAATTGTTTCCTTTCTCTTTGATAGGAAAAGCTAAAGAATGGTTGCTATCCTTGCCTAGAAATAGTATAGATTCTTGGATTAAATGCAAAGATGCTTTTATTGGAAAATACTATACTCCTGCTAAGATTATATCTATGAGAAGTGAAATAATGAAATTTAAACAACTTGATAATGAAAATGTTGCTCAAGCTTGGGAAAGAATGAAATCTTTGGTAAAGAATTGTCCCACTCATGGACTGACTGCTTGGATGATTATCCAAACTTTTTATGTAGGGTTAAATTTCTCTTCAAGAAATATTTTGTATTCTGCTGCTGCAGGTACCTTTATGACCATTACTTTGGGTGCTGTAACAAAGCTCCTTGATAATATGATGGTCAAATATTCTGAATGGCACACCGAGAGAGCTCCACATGGTAAGAAGGTAAATTCTGTTGAAGAAACCTCCTCCTTGAGTGATAAAATTGATGTTATTATGTCTATGCTTGTTAATGGAAAAGCTCATATTGATACAAATAATGTTCCTTTAGCCTCTTTGGTTGCTCAAGAAGAGCAAGTTGATGTGAACTTTATAAGAAATAATAATTTCAGCAACAATGCCTATAGGAATAATTTTGGTAATAATAATTATAGGCCATATCCTCCCAATAATGGTAATGCTTATGGAAATTCCTACAACAACAATAGAAGAGCTCCCTGTGAACTTGAAGTCATGCTTAAAGACTTTATTAGTAAACAAACTACTTTCAAGAAGACTGTGGAGGAAAAACTTATGAATGCTGAGAAAAATATTTCATCTTTGTCTGAAGCATAGTCCTCTTTGATTAATAAAATGACTGCTAAACCTGAAACCATGGAAAATCCCTTTGCTGCTGCTCATGCTATACAATTTACTATTTATGAAAATGTTAGACTGTTAGCTAAATTACATGCTAAGTGGGAAAGAGAATATGAAATTTCTAGAAACAATAGTATTTGTACTATTACCACCACCAATGTTGATGCTAGAAAACCACAAGAAGTCCCCATTCCTTCTACAACAAAGCCTAAACCCAATAAGAATGCTGAAATTTTTCGAACTATGGGAAACAATAAGTCTACTACCTGTGATGCTAAGTTTGATTTTGATATCTTGATGGTTGCAATATTTCTGAAGTGATTATGTTCCTACAAAAGCTTTCTGTAAGTCCTAATGCTAGTTCTATGAATATGGCTTTCACAAAACACATTACAGATGCTCTCATTAAAATTAAGGAAGAAAAATTGAAAGATAAAGCTTCTATTCCTAGGAAGTTAGAAGATGGTTGGGAACCCATCGTTAATATGCAAGTGAATGATTTTGATCTCAAAGATTTATGTGACCTTGGTTCTAGTGTATCTATTATGCCTAGAAAAATTTATGAAATGCTTGATTTGCCACCTTTGAAAGATTTCTATTTAGATGTTCCACTTGATGATAATGCTAAAAAGAAACTTATGAGGAGTATTAATGATATTCTTATTATGGTTAACAATTCCTATGTCCCTGTTGATTTCTATGTTTTGGATGTTGAATGCAATGCTTCTTGTCCTATTACTTTGGGAAGATCTTTTCTTAGAACTGTTGGTGCCATTATTGATATAAAAGAAGGCACCATTAAATATCAATTACCATTCAATAAAGGTATAGAACACTTCCCTATAAGGAGAGAGAAGTTACCTTTTGCTCCTACTACTAAATAAAAATTTGATGTTAATGCTTCTTCATTTGAAAATACTTGATTCTTGCTTCTTGTGCGTAACTTAAAGGCGTTAAGAAAAGTACTTGTTGGAAGATAACCCAAGAGTTTTATTAAGTCTTGTAAGTTATTACTTTTGTAATAACCTCTCCTTATCCTTTTTGTGTGATTTTTGTGCCAATAATAACCTATAATGAGAGAGTAGTAAGATTTGGGGAAGTTGCTGTCCCGAAACAGATTTTTGCGCTTCAGTGTAAAAAATCGTGAAAAATCTCTGTAAGTCGGATTGAGCTATAATTTTCTGAGTAGATGTCCTAAGTTGTTATTTAACTTTAGTTAGTTCAACACTTTTCTATTTTATCAACAGAAGGTCTTCGAAAAAATCGGTTTTTACCTGCTGGTCTCTATTGATAGATTTCTGCCATTATTTGCATTTGCCTATTTATCAGTTTCTTTTTGAGTTCTTCTTGATCACTTGAGATTTTTAAAGGAATTGCTACATTAGCTTGTGTTTTAATGAAGGTTTTACTTGTGTTGAAACTGAACCGAAAGGTTTATAATTTTGAATGCACTAATGTTGCTAATTAAGATTGTGTGAAGTTTTGTATGAAGGAATTTTTCAAGTTTAGGGGGAGAATGATGTAATGAGATAAAGAATGGACAAAAGCTCAAGCTTGGGGATGCCACCCTGTGTCACCCCAAGAAATATTCATGAGGTACAAGCGTCAAACTTGGGGATGCCCAAGGCATCCCCGTCTTCATCAATAAAAATCTCAGGTCTCTTACTAGACACTTCGTTTTTACTGTTTCATGCACTGTTGTGTTGTTCTTGGAGCGTATTAGTTTTCGTTTATGGTTTTTGTTTTTTTAGTTTGCTTGAATAAATTAGTTGGACCCCCGCATTCGCTCTGTTGTTTCAAATAAGTTGATTGGTGTTGGAAAAGAGTAGAAAGTTTCATGCTTAAGTGGTACAAAAGGGAGCTTGTTTTGACTGAGACTTAGACTTTATCATGTCATGCTAGATGTTGTTTTGACCTTATGCTTAGTGATTATTGATGTATCATGAATTGTTCCAAACAATTGAGATTTCTTAATGTTCCTTGAAAGAATCGTGTGTTGTTTTAGCATACAAAAGCATAATATTATGGTATTCTCCTTTGATGCTTTGTTTGGGTTGACTTGGCACATGCTCGCACCATGTTATGACTATGAACCAGTCACCTTAGCCTCTATGATCATTTAGTTTTTGACTTGTGATACCACTTTATGCTTTAGTTGATAATGTTTTGTCGCTCTGCATGATTATGGCCATTATTGCTCTCTTAGTTGGTCGCTCCGAGTCTTTTGCTAGCCTCCACTTGTATTGAGTATGCTCTACTGATGCATCCAACTCCCAAGAAACCAAGTTATTCCAAAGAGTCCACTATAAATTCCTATGCATGGTGTGTTACACCATTCCAAGTATATTCTTCTTTTATCTATCTTCCAAATTAAACTTGTTATGAGAAAATTAGTGATTAAAGCTCTCACAAACTTGATGGCAAACTTTATTTTTCTTGCCCTTAATAAAATTGAACCATTGTGTCATATATGTTGTATATTCTTGCACTTATAAGAATTAGAAGAACCATGCTATCATGGGGAACGCTTTCACCTGTACATATTACCCAGTTGATATCATGCCCCTTTGTTTATGGATGTCGGCGGTGTGAAATAAAAGGGGAGCCTGTAAGTTCATGGAGTATTATATATGTGTTAGAGAAACGCCTGGGACGCTAGCCTAAGTCATGCCTAATTATGGTGGAAACTTGCAGCATCACCATAGTGAGCAATCCATGAAGCATCCTTAGAAAAAAATATAGAAAAAAGAGAGAAAAAGAAAAAAAAATGCACCATGCTCATGGTAAATAAAAGGATCGCTGAGACTCACTGTCTGTTGCCTTGTCATTTTGATATGGGATAGCTCCTATGTCATGGGGCAAGGGGTACCCCGTTGGCGGTTCTCTATGATACACATATACTTACAATGATAAGAACCTGCTTGTGACTAAAGTTGAGTAGCATGAGGAACGACCCTCGTACTCAAGGGACATGAGATTGCCAACTTATGATTTGTCAAGCATATACTCCATATTTGTTTCACTTTAACATTAATCACTTCAAGATGCTTATGGTATGGGCAATGAGAGATGAAATCTAATAAGTACCATAATTTTTGGAAGCTCTTTATCAAACTTGAAATCCCCGCTTCCCTATGAAGGGCCTTTCTTCCTACTTTTATATTGAGTCTCCACCTTCTATCTTTATGCACCAATTAAGATAGCATAGTTGTCATTCTTAGTTTAATGTGCATTGTCCCAAAACTTATAGATTGATTCATAATGTTGATATTGCTTGTTCTTAAACTATTTCTATCGAGTCACCCTTATGAACTTTGAAGGTGTCCTATGCATTTATGTTTTGCTACTCCATGAGGGACAAGCTTAATACCACTATTCTATGTTTTCTATATGTGAAACTGATACATCGGAAATGTATCTATAATTTTTGATGCTACATGCTTGTTTTGTATCAACTTTGCTTTGCTTTGTCTACACTTTGAGGTGTTTTTATATCTTTTCTGGAACTAACCTATTAACAAGTTGCCACAGTGCCATGTTTTCTTCTGTTTTTGGTTCCAGAAAGGCAGAAAAACAATATTCTCGGAATTGGACGGGACAAAAGCCAAAGTCATTATTTTCCCGGAGCAACACGGAACCACGAAGCAGAGCCGGAGGGGGGCCATAGGGTGGACGCACCCCCTAGGCGCGGGCAAGCCCTGGAGGCGCCCACAGGGGGTGTGGGACCATTGGCTCCACACTGACCTTCCCTCCTGCGCTTATAAGAAGCCCCCAAGGAGAAACCCTAAATCATCTAGAAGAAATCCACAAAAACCTCTGTAGCACCGCCGCCACTGAAAGGGAGATTTAGGGGACAGAAAGTCTTTGTTCCGGCACCATGCCGGGACGGGGAAGTGCCCTCGGAGCCATCTCCATCGATCTCCATCGCCATCTTCATCACCATTGCTGATTCCCATGATGAGGAGGGAGTAGTTCTTCCTCGAGGCTAAGGGCTCTACCGGTAGCTATGTGTTCATCTCTCTCTCTATGCATGATCTTGTTGTGGTCATGAGCTTTGTAATCAAGTAGATCTACCTTGCTAATCAAGTGCTTCATTAGATCTCTGCTCTCCCCATGTGTGTGAAAGTGACAGCGTGCACACCATGGTGGCACTTAGGCTTGAGTCTACATAGATACTCTTTGTGCTTTAATAGATCTATGCTTTTCCCCACGTGCGTGAAAGTGACAGCGGGCATACCGTGTGTGGCACTTTGGCTAGATTGAATATTCGTTATGAGTTATATTTTGAGTTGGATGTCTCTATGAAATTGTGGTGTTTGTTGGAACCATCTAGCGCTCAAGGTGACAGTGTGGGGTTATCTAGATTGGGGAAGGCGGACTTTGAGGAGTGTTGTTATAGCCCTACCAATGATTAGAGTGTCCAACCAGAGAGTAGTTAAGAGTAGTATCATGAAGAGAGGATATTTATATGAGAGAGTGTTCACTAGTGAAAATATGATCCCTAGGCCTTGTTTCTAAGCATTGAAACACCATTTGCTACTAGATCTGTTGCATGTTTGCTTGCTTCCTTCTTGTTGCCTTTAGTCTTTACCTCACCGTCAAGCTCTTTTCTGGCACCGTTACCACTTGTATTTCACTATCTCTTCGCCGAAGTAGTGCACCTATATTGGGTGTGTTGGGGAAACAAGAGACTTCTTGTATCTTGATTGCAGTGTTGCTTGAGAGGGAATACCTTTGACCACTTCCTCCCTGAGTTTACGATAAACCTTGGGTAATCCACTTAAGGGAAACTTGCTGCTGTTCTACAAACCTTTGCACTTGGAGGCCCAACAACTGTCTACAAGAATAGAAGTGCATAGACATCATAAACAAACAAACGTCTCTCAATGCATTTTTATTCATGCTCCTTTGTTTGTATCTTTTCATGTTGCAACTTAGTTGCTATGTCTTATTGTTAGAGCTACATCTTTCATTCTCATGTTTAGAGTACTTTGATCCCAGCTTTCAATGCTTTGCAAATGGTTTGATCAAGATTGTGATGGTGCATGTCACCTCAAAAATTATTCTTTTTATCACTTACCTACTCGAGGACGAGCAGGAGTTAAGCTTGGGGATTCTTGATACGTCGTAAATGTATCTATAATTTTTTATGTTCCATGCTTGTTTATTATCAACTTTTCTATGCTTTGTCTACACTTTGAGGTATTTTTATACATTTTCTGGGAGTAAACTATTTTTATACAAAAGCCAAAGTCAATATTTTACCAAAGAGAACACAAAGTCCAGAGGGGAGACGAAGTGGGGCCACGAGGCCGCCACACGCTAGGGCAGCGCGGCCTGGGGGCACGCCAGCCCTAGGTGTGAGCACCTCGGGCGGCCCCCTGCCTCGCCTCTTCGCCAATAAAGTCACCCCGATGCAGAAACCCTAAGCACCCGATCAGATCTCCATGAAACAGTCCATAGCCGCTGCAACCATCGTCCCTAGACCGGGGGGATCTGAAGCTCTTCCCGGCACCCTGCCGGAGGGGAGAGATCGTCCCGGAGGCCTTCTTCAGCACCATGCCAGCCTCCGATATGATGCGTGAGTAGTTCATCCTTGGACTATGGGTCCATACAGTAGCTAGATGGTTGTTTCTCCTCGTTTGTGCTATCATGCTTAGATCTTGTGAGCTCCGTTCATGATCAACATCATCTATTTGTAATCATACATGTTGTGTTTGCGGGGATCCGATTGATATTGAGATACTATGTCAGATTGATTATTGATTCTATCATGTCATATTGATTATTGATTCTATCATGTCTGTGTTGTTTGTGATATTGCATGCTCTCCATTGCTAGTAGCTATCTTGGCCAAGTAGATTCTTGTGACTCCAAGAGGGAGTATTTATGCTCGATTGTAGGTTCATGCCTCTAGTAATCTGGGGAAGTGACAGAAATCTTTAAGGTTGTAGATGTGTTGTTGCTACTAGGGAGAAAACAACAATCTTTTGTTCATGGAACAATTGTATTGTTTAATTTACACACATTGCTTAATACAATTATCCGTTGCTTGCAACTTAATACTGGAAGGGGTTCCGATGATAACCTGAAGGTGGATTATTAGTCATAGATGCAGTTGGATTACAGTCTATGTATATTGTTGTAATTCCCAACCAAATCTCATAGGAGTCTTGATGTCTAGTATTTGCATTGTTATGCTTTCTCATATCTGTCAATTTCCCCGCTGTAATTTATTCACCCAGCATGTTATCTATCTTAAGGAGAACGCCTCTAGTGAACTGTGGACCTCGTTCCAATCTTTACCATTGATACATCATCTACTGTTACCATTTACTTTCTACAAGCAACTATTATCTTCCACACTATACGTTTAATCCTTTGTTTTCGGCAAACCAGTGAGATTGACAACCTCACTGTAACTTGGGGCAAAGTCTTGAGTTTGTGTTGTGCAGGTTCCAAGTTGCTAGTGATGGCGCCCACCATTTGTCGTGGTACGCTTCGTTGGAAATACCAAGAGCAAGGTATGAAGCAGCACAGCTGCAAGTTTCCCTCAGTAAGAAACCTAGGTTATCGAACCAGTAGAAGGAAGGAAATGTCACACAGGTGTTGCAAGCAACATGGAGACCTGCACAACACAAACTCAAGATTTTGCCCCAACGAATCAGTGAGGTTGTCAAGCTCACCGGTTTGCTGTAACAGAGGATTAAACGTATGGTGTGGAAGGAAATGGTTTGCAGCAAGTAAACAAGTAACATTGGAAGTTGTATCAATGGTAAAGATTGGACCGAGGTCCATAGTTCACTAGAGGTGCTCTCCTTAGATAAACAAAATGGCATGAAGGGTAAACAAATTACAGCAGGACAATTGACAGGAACTGAGCAAGGCATAACAATGCAATTACTAGTCAGAAAGATCCTATGAGATTCGATTGGGCAATACAACAATATACATAGACCGCCATCCAACTGCATCTATGACTAGAAGTCCACCTTCAGGTTATCATCCGAACCCCCTCCAGTATTAAGTTGCAAGCAACAGACAACTACTTTAAGCATAGTGTGTAAGGTAAATAGTCCACATATTCCATGAACAAGAGACCGTTGTTTTCTCCCCAGTGGCAACAAGACATCTACAACCGAAGATATTTCTGTCACTTCCCTTGGAAACTAGAGGCATGAACCCACTATCGAGCATAAATACCCCCTCTTGGAGTCACTAGCAACTACTTGGCCAAGATAGCTACTAACAACGGAGAGCATGCAAGATCACAAACAACACAGACATGCTAGAATCATAAAGACAAAACCATTAATCAAACCAACATAATAATCTCAATATCCATCGGATCCCCGCAAACACAACATGCATGATTACAAATAGATTAGATCTTGATCATGAACGGAGCTCACAAGATCTATACATGAAAGCACAAAGGAGGAGATACAACCATCTAGATACTACATGGACCCATAGTCCAAGGTGCAACTACTCACGCATCATACCGGAGAGAAGACCTCTGGGATGATCTCCCCTCCGGCAGGGTGCCGGGAAGAACTTCAGATCCCCCCGATCTAGGGACGATGGTGGCGGCGGCTACAGACGGTTTCGTGGATTTCTGATCGGGTACTCCGGGTTTCTGCATCGGGGGCTTCTTATAGGCGAAGGGGGAGACCGAGGAGGCGGCCAGGGGTGGTAGACCCTAGCCAGGCGCGGGGCTAGGCCCACTCGCGCCTGGGGTGGGTCTGGCCCCCTTGGCTGGCCCCTCCGGCTCCCTTCTGGACTTCTTGTTCCCCACAGAAATTAATTGACTTTGTCCTTTGTCCCGTCCAATTCCAAGAATATTTCTTTACTAACTTTTCTGAAACCAAAAACCGCAGAAAACAGGCATCTGGCACTTTTGCAACTTATTAGTAGGTTAGTACCAGAAAACATGTAAAAAGCACCTCAAAGAGTGGACAAGTAAAGAAAAGTAGATGCTAAACAAGCATGGAGCATCAAAAATTATAGATACGTTTCCAACGTATCAGCATCCCCAAGCTTAACTCCTGCTCGTCCTCGAGTAGGTAAGTGATAAACAGAATAATTTTTGAGGTGGCATGCACCCTCACAATAAAGATCCAACCATTTGCAAGCATTGAAAGCTGGGATCAAAGAACTCTAAACATGTGCATGCAAGATGGAGTTCTAACAATAGGACATAGTAACTATGAATGCAACATGACAAGCTACAAACAAAGATCATGAATAACCTGCATTCAAAAACGTTTATTTGTTTCACATGCAGAAAACATAGCATAGTGGCAATCAGATTTTCCCTCATAGAGTAGCAAGTAGATGCATTGGACACCTGCAAAGTTCACAAGGGTGACTAGAAGCAAATAGCACAAGAACAAGTAATAACACAATATGAATAAATTAATAAGCTTTGGAACACTGCACACAGAATGACAACTATGCTCTCTTAATGGTGCCTAAAGGTAGAAGGTGGAGACTCAATAATGGTGGAAGAAAGGCCCTTCTTTGTAAAGGAAGCAGGGATTACAAGTTTCAAAAAGAGCTTCCAAAAATTATGGTACTTGTTAGCTTTCATCCCTCATTGCCCCTATCATAAGCATCTTTAAGTGGTTAAGGTTAAAGTGGCAAAGCTGGAGTATATGTTGGGGAACAAGAAGTCCAGAAGGGCCACACCTCATGCATACTGGGCAAAGCTGGAGTATAAGTTGGCAATCTCAAGTCCCTTGAATACGAGGGCCACACCTCATGCATACTCAACTTTGGGTCCAGGTAATTTCTTGTCACTGTAAGTATTTGCATATCATTGAGAACCACCAACGGGATACCCCTTGCACATGGTACATGAGCTTTCCCATAACCAAAATGATAAGGGAAGAGACAATGAGCATCTTAGTAATCTTTTTATTTACCATATGCATAGCTTTTTTTATTGAGGATGCTTCATAGATAGCTCATTATGGTGATGCTGCAAGTTTCCACCACGATTAGGCATGGTTTAGGCTAGCGGCCCGGGCGTTTCTCTAACACAGGATACAAACTCCATGGACTTACAAATTCCCTCTTTATTTCACACCGGTGACATCCATAGACAAAAGAACATGATATCAACTGAGTAAAACAAGGTACAAGTGCAACGTTGAAAATGTTCCCCGTGACAGCATGGTTCGGCTAATTCCAACTTATAAGTGCAAGCATATACAACAAAGTTGTCACAATGGTTCAAGTTTATTTGGGTCAAAGAATAAAGTGTGCCATCAAGTTCGTGAGGGCTTTAATCACTAAGTTTTCACATAACAAAATAGTTTTTAATTGGAAGATAGCTGAAAACAAGAATATACTTGGAATAGTGTAACACACCATGCATAGGAGTTTATAGTGGACACTTTGGAATAACTTGGTTTCTTGGGAGTTGGAGGCATGAGTAGAACTTAGTCATACAAGTGGAGGCTAGCAAAAGACTGGGAGCAACCAACTAAGAGAGCAATAATGGCCATAATCATGCAATGCAACAAAGCATACTAATCAAAGCAAAGAGTGGTAATAAAAGTCAAGGACTAAATGATCATAGAGGCTATGGTGACTTGTGAGAGTCATAACATGGTGTGATCATGTGCCAAGTCAACCCAAGCAAAGCATCAAAGGAGAATACCACAATACTATGCTTTTGCATGCTAAAACAACGCATAATTTCTTCAAGGCACACTAAGCAATCCCAATTGTTTGGAACAAGACATGCTACATCAATAATCACTAAGCATAAGGCTAAAACAACACATATCATGTCATGCTAAAGTCTAAGTCACAGTCAATGCAAGCTCCTCTTGCACTTCAAGCAAGAACTTACTACTCCTTTCTAACACCAAGAAAACTTATTTGCAAAACAACACACCGAGAACGGGGGTCCAAACTACTTTAGAAAACTAAACAACCTAAGCAAATCAAACAAAAACTAAGACACTCCAAGAATAACACAACTGGGCATGAAACAATAAAAATAAAGTGTCTAGGCAGACCTGAGCTTTTTATTGATGAAGAAGGGGATGCCTTGGGCATCCCCAAGTTTGATGCTTGTACCTCTTGGATATTTCTTAGGGTGACACCATGGTGGCATCCCCAAGCTTTATCTTTTTTCCATTCTTCATCTCATTGCATCATTCTCTCTCTACACCTGAAATTTTTCCTTCATACAAAACTTCACACAATCTTCATTAGCAACATTAGTGTATTCAAAAGATATTATACCACCGGCAAAGCTTTCTAACAGCAAGGCTTTTTACTAAAAACAAAAGCTACTGTATTAACTCCTTCAAAAACCTCAATTCACTTAAAGAGAACTAAAAAGGAATCAATAAGAAGCAAATGCAAATAATGGCAGAAATCTGTCAAAACAAACTAGCAGGTAGAAACCGATTTTTTCGAACATTTCTGTTGCTCAAATCAAAAAGTGTTGAACTAACAAAAGTTAGCTAACATACTGGGGGATTTATTCGTTAACTTTGAGCTCAATCCTAGTTATAGAGCCTCCTCACGAGTTTTTTTGGTGGAGGATAGAAATCTGTTTCGGGACAGCAACTCGCCAAATCTTACTTCCCTCTCATTAGAGGTCATTCTTGGCATAAAAAGCAAACAAAAAGGATAAGGAGAGGTCATTACTGAAGTAATAACATCCAAGACTCAAGGAAACTCTTGGGTTATCTCCCAACAAGTACTTTTCTTTAACGCCTTTAAGTTAGGCACAAGAAGCAAGAATAATAAAGTATTTTCAAATGAAGAATTGCCCCTCTTGTTCCTTCCTTTCTTACCTTTATTTTCTCTTTAGGGAAGATATGATTGCTTACCGGAGGAGAAAAGTGCATAATGCCTTTTCCCACATCTATTACTGCCCCAAGGTGTTTCAGTAGAGATCTTCCAAGTGTGATCTGTCCCTTGCCTACACATTCAATAACAAGATAATCAGTAGACACCATTTTCCCTGAGATTTTTGCAAACACACCTTCAGCTATTACAATGGGTAATATAGTGGCATTGTTGGTAAGAGAGATTTCCTCTCCTCCTTCAATAAGCCCCCAAAGACTCAAGGAATCAAAAATATCTTTAGGCATGACACAAAATTCAGACATGATATCACATCGAGCATCAAAAAGTGTAGTGCTTATTAAGACTTTGATTGTGGGAAACCACTTTGAAGGCTCCGAATTTAAAGGAACAAAATCATGGTAAGCCCTAAGCGTATGATAGCAACTATTCATAGCATCAATACTAGTCTCAAGAGTGTTCATCCTGGCAAAAATATTTGTGAAATAGGAATCAAACTTGCCATGTGTACCATAGATCATGATTAATTTCCTTATGGCATCAAAAGCTTCATCCTCAGTACAAAGCAAAAAATATTTCTCAGCCACAACATCCAAAGAATATCTATAACAAAGAGCAATACCGTGGTAGAAACTATCAATAACCAAGCTGAGGCTTACCTCAGCCTCAGTTTCCCTCTGGAAAGCAGAGATTCTAAACCAAGCTTCCTTAAAACTTTCTTTAATTTTTTTGCTTAAAAGTGGAATTTTCTACCATAGGGGAAATAGAGGTTGGTCCAAAACCCGACATGGAAACAACTAGAGCATGAACTAATTTTTTTTTGTGTTTTTGAATAAAGCAAGCAAACCAAACAAGACTATTTTTTTGGGTTTTTTTGAAAAGAGGCAAACAAAACCAAGCAAAAGAAACAAATCAGACTAAAAACAAAGTAAAGAGAAAGGAAGTGAAGGACTCCCCTAGTGAAGACGTCCTTGGCCTCCCAGGCAACGGCGCCAGAAAGAGATCGGTGCCTGACGGGGAGGAAGAGGTTGAAGTTGTCCTGTAGATCCCCGGCAACGGCGCCAGAAAGAGCTTGATGGCGCCCACCACTTCTCATGGGACGCTTCGTTGGAAACCCCAAGAGCAAGGTATGAATCAGCACAACAGTAAGTTTCCCTCAGTAAGAAACCGAGGTTATCGAACCAGTAGGAGGAAGGAAATGTCACACAAGTGTTGCAAGCAACATGGAAACCTACACAACACAAACTCAAGACTTTGCCCCAATGAATCAGTGAGGTTGTCAAGCTCACCGGTTTTCTGTAACAAAGGATTAAACGTATGGTGTGGAAGACAATGGTTTGCAGCAAGTAAACAAGTAACAGTGGAATATGTATCAATGGTAAAGATTAGACCGGGTCATAGTTCACTAGAGGTTCTCTCCTTAGATAAACAACATGGCATGAAGGGTAAACAAATTACATCAGGGCAATTGACAGGAACTGAGCAAGGCATAACAATGCAATTACTAGTCAGAAAGATCCTATGAGATTCGATTGGGCAATACAACAATATACATAGACCGCCATCCAACTGCATCTATGACTAGAAGTCCACCTTCAGGTTATAATCCGAACCCCCTCCAGTATTAAGTTGCAAGCAACAGACAACTGTTTTAAGAAAAGTGTGTAAGGTAAACAGTCCACATGTTCCATGAACAAGAGACCGTTGTTTTCTCCCTAGTGGCAACAACACATCTACAACTAAAGAGATTTCTGTCACTTCCCTTGGAAACTACAGGCATGAATCCACTATCGAGTATAAATACCCCCTCTTGGAGTCACTAGCAACTACTTGGCCAAGATAGCTACTAACAACGAAGAGCATGCAAGATCATAAACAACACAGACATGACAGAATCATAAAGACAAAACCATTAATCAAACCAACATAATAATTTCAATATCCATCGGATCCCCGCAAACACAACATGCATGATTACAAATAGATTAGATCTTGATCATGAACGGAGCTCACAAGATCTATACATGAAAGAACAAAGGAGGAGATACAACCATCTAGCTACTACATGGACCCATAGTCCAAGGTGCAACTACTCACGCATCATACCGGAGAGAAGGCCTCCGGGATGATCTCCCCTCCGGCAGGGTGCCGAGAAGAACTTCAGATCCCCCCGATCTAGGGACGATGGTGGCGGCGGCTACAGACGGTTTCGTGGATTTTTGATTGGGTACTCAGGATTTCTGCATTGGGGGCTTCTTATAGGCAAAGGGGGAGACCGAGGCGGCTAGGGGTGGCAGACCCTAGCCAGGTGCGAGGCTGGGCCCACTCACGCCTGGGGTGGGTCTGGCCCCCCTAGCTTGCCCCTCTGGTCCCTTCTGGACTTCTTGTTCCCCACGGAAATTAATTGACTTTGTCCTTTGTCCCGTCCAGTTCCAAAAATATTTCTTTACTAACTTTTCTGAAACCAAAAACAGCAGAAAAAGGCATCTGGCACTATTGTAACTTGTTAATAGGTTAGTACTAGAAAACATGTAAAAAGCACCTCAAAGTGTGTACTAGTAAAAAAAGTAGATACTAAACAAGCATGGAGCATCAAAAATTATAGATACGTTTCCAACATATCAGCTAGCAACACCTTGGAGTTGTTTCCTTGCTCCTACTGCTTCGATAACCTTGGTTTCATAACTGAGGGAAAACTCGCTGCTGTGCTCATCACACCTTGCTCTTGGGGTTTCCCAACGAGGCTCGATAGTCAACCGACCTACATCAAAGCTCCAGGGAAAACACCCTCTATTTCATGGGTGGTAAATGGACAACACTTGAAACATTATCGAGCAAAAGAAGATGTAAGTGCAGTCACCATACATGTGATCACCCCAGAAGAGGTGATTAAGAAAAAAATAAGGAAAGGCAACTGTAAGAACAATAAAATCGAGCCTAAATGAGCAACATCATGGTCAAGATATTGACCATAAAATAGCGCTTCATGGGAGGCAACCCATGCGAAATAAAGAGGTGAGTAAAGTTTTAAACTTTCAATCAAGTTTTATTTGAGTTTGTGTTGAATAAGGAACACTTAAAGCTCTAGTGAAGTAGAAGAAGTTTGGTTATGCTAAAATTCCGCCCAATGGATGTTAATGTTGGTCGAAAATTTAAGCTGTCATTTTTTATCAAAACCTGGTGTTTCATTAAGTTTCATATTAATAAAGAATTCTCAGAGAGACGGGTAAATTTTGGTGACTCCAGAAGGTTTAACGACCAACTATAAAGCGAGAATAAAAATTTCGGGCGTATAGTTCCGGCCGTATAGATGTTTTTATATCTCCTCTTCTATTTTCGAAAGGTACAGTAAGTTTAACGACCAACTATATGGCAGAAATATTTTTTCTAGCCATATAGTTGCGGTCGTATAGTTATCTTCCCCATCTCTGAATTTTTATTCCAGGGCACAGAAGGTTTGTCGACCAACTATACAGCGGGAATAAAATTCCCGCCCGTATAGTTGTAGTCATATAGTTGGTACCGCTGTAGAAGTAAAATCTAAGTCGGTTCACAACTATACGGCGGGACATATACGGGCCGCCCCCGTATAGTTGCTTGTTATGGGCGGCGGCTAGGGTTTTCGACCTCCCCTTTTAAAGCTGATTGCATCTAACCTTTTTCATTAAGTTTTTGCAGAACTAAAGCCTCTAGCCTCGAAAAATCATCGCCATCCCTATACAAGCTCCTTCTAACAACATCTGTGCAGTAAAGTCATGCTGACTTTTCATGTCAACAAGGATTGGAGCAAGAAAGAAGATAATCTCATGAAGAGGATGGAAGAAGTAGAGCCTAAAGAAGCATCATCGTCATCTAGCCCGGAGATCAAGGAAATCAAGCCTCTCCCAAATTGGGAGGACATGTTCCCGTAGAGGATCGAGATGATGAGGCAAGTAGAGCAGAGAAAGAACAAGGATGAGTATCCACCTAATCCTTATCATCACAACTTAAGATCTTATTATAAACCTCCTCTCGGTCTGTCACCTCTCAAGCCTAAGAAGGTGCGGCTAGATGAGATTCATGATAAGATCTATCAATTGGAAAAAGCCTCGAAAGCATGTGTTTTAAACTACTGGGGAAGGGATTGACTCCTACTGGATGATGAGCAAAGACCTTGAGAAAAAGGTCAATGACATTGATGGTAGAGTTGGTTTCTTGATTAAAACTTTTTTGATTTGACAGATGAGAAGAAATTCCTCCAGAAGAATATTTTAAAGCTTCAATTCAACATTGCCGAGCTCAGCAGCTGCCTTGCAAGAATAGCTAAGGATTGCAACACAAAAAAGGCGATGTTCTTCTCACCCATGATAAAGAATAGGTACCAACAAAGAGTTATTTGATCCCGCCTGGCTTGATTCCAAGATTGGTGAGATCTTTAAGACCTTGTGATCTATCTTATAAGTTTAGTTTTTTGCATTAGTTCAAACTTAGAAATAAATTGTGCATCATTAGAATTCCCTTCAGGAATAGTCGATCCCTTTATGAAATTCTGAGTTTATCATTATATATGGTGTATTATTGAGTTTGTGGTTATCTTATTGGATATATGGACAAGATTGAGTATTATTTTAATTGCACTTGATGATAGCATTAATAGTCTTCCACACCCTTGGTATGAATGGAACATACAAAGGTAATTTATTTGATATGTTGTGAGTTCATGGTTTGATTTACAAAGAAAGAATTATCCTAGTAACAAAATTGAGAAAGAAACCTTGAACAAAGAAGAATTAAAAAGTGCTATCAAATTAGAGTGACAACAATATGAGGTAGAATATTCAAGCCATGAAGATACTTCATATACAATTGTAATTTGATAATTGAGATCGTTAATCTTTGAATTCCCTCATGAGGTGGAATGTGTGGCCAACTTATTTGCACAACACTTAAAGATAAAAGTGTGAGCAAAAAGAAAAGAAAATGTGCAAAGAGCAAATAGGCATACACCATTATCTTATGGTAAGACAAAGAAACATTTGAGATTTTAAATCCCAAGTGAATATGTTAATCGTAAGACACTTGGGACTACCTCGCTAACTCATTCGGTCGAACCAACACAATCTTACATCATATTGAGAGGTAAGATTTTGTGAACTATTAAATGCTAAGGTGTGGAAGTCTAATAATATTATGCAGATAGTTCAAGTAAGGTACTACTCATGAATTTAGTCTTATACGTCCTGTATGATAAGAACATGCTGCAAATGCCTCATTTATTTTATTGACTCAGCTTCATGAATATGAGGATCACAATCATTAAGCTAACCTTGCTCGGGATGAGCAAGAGTCTAAGCTTGGGGAAGTTGATGAGTGCATATTTCCATCATGTTTTATATTATTATTTTGCACTATAGTAGTAGGATCTTGGTATTTTACGGCGTTCACGCGCATCTTTTATGTCTATTTTCACCAGGATTAGGACAAATTATGGATACGATGGACACAATTCTTGAACCAGTTGTACTGGAGTGAAAGGAGTAAAAAACAACGTAAATCGCTAATTTGGGAAATATCAATAACACAAGAAGAAAACCCGAGGAGATCGCAACAACTAGAAGGTTTAACGACCAACTATATGACGGGAATACTTTTTTCTTCCATATAGTTCCCGTCGTATAGTTGCCTCCGCCACTGCCTCCTCAAATAGTTTTGACCTGTGCAACTATATGACCACACTTTAGGTCCTGAAAATGAGATCCCTGGAGATTGGAGCCTCGTGAGCTACCCCATAGGCCTCTCGAGAAGAGCGATGTGGGGCCCATACCTGCCTGTGATCCTCCCGAGGGGGATCCTAGGTCTTACATGTTTTGACGATCCTGGCGGAGGGTTAGCGTGCTTAGCCAAGTCGTGTCTCCAGCGCTAACCTATTTTGTTTATACGCCATGCGAGGGTCTCAAGCACCGGGAACCGTTAGTGCTTAAAATGAACTAGAGTGTAAATTGAGTAAAGATAACAAATTTAGGTGTCAAAATGGGAAGAAATGTTTTTACTAGTGTCAAATAGGGAAGCAAGTTTTAAGCCAGTGTCAAATAGGGAATTTTCTCCAATAGATACCCATGGAAGGAGGAGGAGAAGATGAAGTAGAACAAGAAGAGCCCGCACAAGATGAGCAGCCACCAAACTACTACACCACCTATGAAGACATCTATGCACTCGAAGCAAATATCCAAACCCTGACCAACATCTCCATCAACCTTCGAGATGCCCTTGCAAGCCTCAACACCCGGTTCCAACATTGGCGTGGCCAATGGAACTTGGGAGATTATCCACCATCGCCATAATGAGCAATAAAGGGGCTTGCAAAAGCTTGAGCTTGGGGATGTGTTCCCCTTGCAAATTTATTTGTGTAATAATAAGGTTGTACTTCAGCTCTCCGGGAGCTTTGAAACACTCGTGTTGGTTTGTTCCAACACTTTTATTTTTTTCTTTCCTTTTTAGTTTGTGTTTATTTGTTTGTTTTTAGTTTATTAGAACCCTGATTGGTCGCAAGGTCTTTTCTATTCTTTAACCCTTTCCTGAAAAATACAAAAACATTCCATATTTTCCTTTTTTTTGTAAATGTGGATTCGCACTTTGCCTCTTGCTTTTATATTATTATGAGAGTAATCGTGTTTGAGTTTTTTAAGGAACACATCCCTATAAGGAAGAGAATCATGAAGTCTCTTATGAGAGGTATGTCCTATGTCTTCCACTTTTGAAGTTTTGAGTTATTTAACTTAGCTGATTGATTTTCTAAGATGCTATGCATGTGGGAGTAATTTAATTTAGTTAAAGTAAAGATTTTGTTTAGTATAATGGTTAGTTGTTGAAGCTCTTGCTCTAGTTCTTTTAGCTAACCAAGCTTTCCTTGGAAATAATAATGCCAAACAAGTAGAATAATAAAAAGTCTGAAATTTATGACTTGTTTGATGAATGATTGTATTGAGAGTATACCCTTGAAGATACTTAACCCCTTGTGGATTGAAATAAATTCTAGTGGTTTGATTGAAATAAATTCTAGTGGTTTGATAAAAAGTCTTGACGACACTCTTGAAAGGAGTTGTTTGATTGAAATAAATTCTAGTGGTAACTGCGATGCATGCCAAAGCTACCCTTGTGGATCAAACCGTGGTACTAGCTCATAAAAAAGAAGGGATAAAGAAAAATTTTGCTATTTATGTTCCTAGTGCACACCTTTGGGACGCCAACGACTCCGCTAGCTTTTGAACGATCTAAGGTATAACCCTGGATTTTGGCTATGAGCTAATGACATGATTAACATTGGTGTCAATGTGTGGGGGAAAATTATTGGTATTCTTGAAGGTTGTGCAAGCACTTGCAAAAGAAACAACCAGCAATCCTTGAAAATAATGAAAATAAAAAGATATCTTTGAAGATCCACATAACAAGTCCTTGACATGGTCTCATTACTACTCTACGAATTTTTCTTGAAAAACAATGATTGGATTAGAAGTGTTTTTGACAGACTTGATTTATTGATGTCAGAGGAAATAAGACACTTCATTGTTATATTATTAGGACATGACACTCTCTTATTAAATCATTCCATATAAACATCCTAGTGTTCCTTAGCGAGCTGGGAGTTAACTAGAAGAATTGGATTGATTGCTACACTTCTAGTTATTCATATTGATATTAAACTCTACTTTGATTGTCTAGAATTTCCAAAGCCTGTATAGTACTCTTGTCATCTCTCTAACTTTGATAAGCCTCGCAAATGAATGAAGTGTAATGCACATATGACTACCAACCGTAAGTGAATTCTTATTCTCGTTGTTTCAAGTTTAAATGTTGAGTTCCTTATAGTTCTTTTGTTCCTTCTTTCTCGAGGGCGATCAAGGTTTGAGCTTGGGGGAAGTTGATGGCTCTAAAATTTGTCGTCTTTCTCTATGTTTAAACATTGTTTTTAGTCGATCAATTAACAAGAAACTCTCAATCCTTGCCACTAATGACTAATAATTGCAAAGATATGCAAAACCTTGCTTTGAATTATGTTGTGCAGGAAATCATGGGTTTTAATGCGAAATCAGGAGTCATAATGAAGAAATATGAGGAAGTCCACATGACCAAGTAATTGGGAAGCAAATTCTAGGCGTCAGTGCGTGTAACGACCGACGATACGTGTGGGGCCCGCCTGGACGCGGTGCCGACAACTTCGTATCATCAAACTCTAGAACTTTTGTGAAGACGCCTATATATTTTGAGGTTCTAGCCTCCGCCTAGAGAGCCTCCATTCTCAGATTTCATCACAACACCACCAAAGGAGATCCATGCCATTGTTCAACCATTGTTCATCCACTCCACCATCCATACCTCCACTAGCCATAGCCATTGCTTTGTACTTTAGATCTCCTTGTGATTTGGCGACCATTGTAAGAATATTTGATTTCAATCTTAGTATTTTGCACAATGTTTTCTATCCTTGATCTATTTGTTATGAGTGAGTAGTCCTCACGGGCTGCGGGTTGGGGAGAAACCTTGCAGCATCTATGTGCATCTAATCATGGGAATATTGTATTTTGTTTGGAATTGAGATTTGTATCTTTTGTTTCTTTGTCTCTTGTCTCAATTTGTGGACTTGTAGGTACCCAATATACCGTAGATTGGTAAAGGCTTGAGGTGAGATACTTGGCTAGCAGCGATCTCATAGGAACCTTAGTGACAAAATGGGTAGTCCGGTCTTCGCGTAGCGCCCCATTCAGGATCACAACAATATCACCACTTAATGCTTTAATATGTGTTCTTCACTTAATAATCATTTGTAGCTCATGTCTTCGGTGTGTACTCGGTTGGATTAAAAGACTATTTCTATGCATGCTGCATCACGGGGCTCTAGTATATTAGGATGTGTTTTCCACAAGATATTATCTCTGTTCAAACATTACACATTACTATGCTTATTATTATCTATTATCCCATATGATGTGCAGCTGCAGGTGGATCTTTAACCCTGGCCTATCTCCATCCATTGATTCAACCCACTATAAAAAGTAATCTAGATTTGTCCGGTAAAATAAGGTAAAACAAAGAAACAAAGTCTTGTAGATGTGTCTTGATTTATTTCCTTTTCACATTGCTTTCCAAGGTTCGATTAATCCTAGGTATTCTAGCGAAAAAGATATTATACTACATCCATGAATCTGAATTGAAGGTATCACCTCATCATGGTCATCGAGGCCTCCGACGTGGAGGTCATCACGGCTTTTTCGGAAGGAGTTACCGACCCCCGGGTGCTCGACACGATGGGCCGCCACAGAGAGAATCTCGCGATGGTTGCCGAACTCTTCACGGTGGCTGATCGTTGCGCCAAGGCAGAAGCGGTTCGCCCGCGGCGATGATGGGATGGAAGACGTGGCTACGGAGCCTAAAGGAAGCACCGTACGGCGAGCGAGGAAGGCCGCCCGGAAGCGCCTGGCAAGGCAGGGCCTGGACGATGCGCCTGACTAAGGCCCATACTGCCTCTTCCACTGGAGGCACGCCATGACACCAGCGAGTGTGTCAAGATCAGGAAGGTAAGGGAGGAGTAAGACGGCAAGAGGAGGCATGAGCTGAGCAACAAGCGCGGAAAGGCTCAAGGCCCCAGGGCCCCGGACCCGTAGCCTTCCCCAGGGGCTCGAGGGCAGGCCATGGCCGCGATAGGACGCCAGCGCCGGAAAGCTCAAGAAGCCCGGGACGCCAGCACCCCCCAAGGTCGCGCAGGACATGCCACGGTTCGTCACTCCCAAGGTGACTTCAATCCTCACCTTTCTATCGGGTTACACCCCCGGGCTAGGTTTTGACAAGGGAACTGGCGCTATTGCCAACGATTTTCGTTCGCTTTTTTTTGCAAACCTGATTCGCTCTGCTGGAAGTTCCTTTCTTCCCACGTGCTATCTATGTTCCCATCTATTCACCATACGAGCGGGGGCTAGGACAGTGCCCATCGCCGGACCTTCCCCCGTCAATGTTGGGGATCTAAAGCGACGATCTCTGAACTTGCGGACTATCTCTTGCGATAAGTCACCTCACCCTGTGTTCCATTAGTATTTCTGTCAGTCAATTGATTTAATGGACCAAATTACCCTTGAGTACAGCAGCTACCATGCGAATACAACTCCCGTCACTCTCCTCTGGACCGTGCCCGCAAAAAAAAGAGAATCCCATGCTCAACCCTAGCCCTGGAGTGGCGGCGGCTGGTGATGGCGGCGGGCGGCGCCGGCACAACGGCGGAGGGAGACGCAGGCACGGCGGCCACAGGCGAGGCAGGCGCGATGGCCACGGGCAAAGCAGGCGTGGCGGCCACGGGCGGCGCACGCACATCAGCCTTGGGCGGCGCACGCACGGCGGCCACGAGCAGCGCAGGAATGGCCGCCGAGGGCGGCGCGGGAACGATGGCGGAGGGCGACGCAGGAACTGCCGCCGCGGGCGGTGCATGCACAACAGCAGAGGGCAACGCAGGCACAGTGGACACGGGCGGCACAGGCATAGCAGCCTCGAGCGGCGTAGGCACGGCGGCCGCGAGCTACGCAGGCATGGCAGCGGCAGGCGGCCATGGCGTTGCCATGAGTGCACCTCCAGGGTCAGGTTGCTTTCTCTGATATTGCAGTACGTCAGTTTGCTTTCTCAGCTTTTATTTGCAATAAATGACTCAAATCAACTTGTTCTTATTTGCATTCATAGGATGGATCAAAATTAAACTTATTTGCTAAAAATAAATTTGATTCCCAACCCAAAAAAGGCTAGAAAAGAAATCAAATCATTTTGTTTTGATAAGTTTATTGACAGTGACTTGACAAATTATAAGGATTTGCTTGAAGAAATCCTAGATAAGTACCCTCCACGATATTTGGAAGTTGAACATTTTCAATACTATGATGATGTCTTGAAAATATATCCAGAGGTACATTCTGACCAAGAGCTGATGTATATGTTTAAGAAACACTCCCAGAAAAAAGTTGTGCAAATGTTCGTTGCATATTGTGATCCTGCTGAACCATATGAGTCAATCACTGAGTATTATGAGGATAGCGAAGTGCATATCAAACCAGAAAACAACATAGATCAAGATGAGGATAGTTATCTTTGCAACCCAATACCTGAGAATGAGCGTGTTGGTATTGACGAGGAGAATGCATATTTGGAGAAAGAGCATATGCCTCTAAATGTGGTTCTTTTTTCTAATAAAAAGAAGGACACAAACTATGTGCAAAAGGATGACAACGAGGATGAGAGCGAGAATTGGAGCGAGTGTGGGAGCGAGGACGAGCCTGAAATAGAGGAGGACGAGGAGGTGCATGAGGCAGACCATGCGCCAAATGTAGAGTATAATAAAGAAGACCCTCCGATGACCGAAGGTTCCACATATCCCAATATGGCTGAGTTTAAGTTGGCACTTTCTCAACATGCAGTCTAACATAAATTTGAATATAACACTGAGAAGAGTACACCACATAGGTTCAGGGGTTATTGTAAAAGAAAAGAAGAAGATAATTGTCCATGGAGGATACATGCTTCTACAACGGATGATTTGTGTACTGTCGTGGTAATGATCTAACTCTAATACCCCATTGTTTACTTGTTTTGCATAAATTTTTAAGTGTTTCAAACTAATATCTTAACTATATCCTTGTTTTGTAGGTGAGAAAGAACCCACATGAGCATGATTTCTCTAGTGCAAGAAGCAAAAAGAAGGTACAGAATGCAACTAAGCGTTGGATATGTGAGAAGGTGAAGGATTGGATTATTTAAGATGCAACTCTTGGAGCCAGGGAATTTCAAAAGAAGCTCAAAGAACATCACAAGGTCAAAATCCACTACAAGAGAGTGTATATGGGTAAACTGTTAGCCTTGAAGCAACTCTATGGTGATTGGGACAGCAGCTTTGACAATTTATATAGGTTTAAGGCACAAGTTGAAAGTTGTTCTCCTGGTAGCATAGTAAAGATCGAGCATCATACAATAAATGATAAAATCAGGTTTGCAAGAATTTTTGTTGCTCTGAAACCTTGCATAGAGGGTTTTGGTAGTGGATGCAGACCATATTTGGCAGTAGATAGCACATTCTTGACAGGCAGGTTTAAAGGGAAGTTGGCTAGTGCTATAGCCGTCGATGGCCATAATTGGATGCATCCAGTTTGTTTTGGAGTGTTTGACTCTGAAACTAATGACAATTGGATATGGTTCATGCAATTACTTAGGCAGGCCATAGGATCATCAGCAGGTTTAGTTATATGTACTGATGCTGGCCAGGCAGTGATGACAGGCGTAAAATAAGTGTTCCCAGAGGCTGAACATAGAGAATGTATGTTTCACTTGGTGAGCAACTTCAAGAAGAAGTTCCATGGAAAGGTGTTTGATGATCATCTTTGGGATGCTGCTTACTCATGGAACTCGTATGTGTTTCAAAAACATTGGGTTGCAATGGAGGTAGCAAAGCCAACCGCAACTGCATATATAAGGAAGTGGCACAATAGGTTGTGGTCTAGGAGTCAGTTTTCGACAATATGCAAGGTGGACTATGTTACCAACAACTTGGCAGAGAGCTTTAATAACTGGATCAAGCACCACAAGTCCTTGAACTTGGATGACTTCCTGGAAAAGGCACGACCGTTGCTGATGATAATGTGGAACCGAAGGAGAAACATGTCAAAGAAGTTGGATGGCCTCATTATGCCCCACATTATTAAGAAGTTGAAAGCAATGACTAGAGACTTAAACTTGGAAGTGGTGCAAAGCTCAGAAGAAGTGGCAGAAGTGACAGCATTAGGAGGCAGCGGCTTTAGGTTTGTGGTGAACTTGCAAGAGAGGACATGTTCTTGTAGACAATTTCAAGTTTTTGTCCTTCCTTGCAAGCATGCTCTTGCATTCATCACCTCACTTAGCAATGCACATATACAGACCCATGTTGACTTGTATTACTCTATTGCTAAATTTAGAGCAGCTTATGCCCAACTAATTCCTGCTATGCCTGACAAGACCCAATGGCATGAATCTGACCATGGATTCTTCATGCATCCACCACTATTAAAAGCCACTGCTTGTAGGCCTAAAACTGAGAGGTATAAAGGTTGTAGTGAGAATAAAAGAAAATCAGGCAAGCATCTATGCCCTATTTGTAAGGACTATGGGCATTGTTGGCACAATTGTAAGAAGGGTAACCCAAATGACATTGGTGCAATGCTGGTAGTGAGGTAATATAGATTTAATATTGTACTATTTTGTAATGAACTATACATGCTTACTGCTATTCTTATTTATTGCTCATGCAAAGAACCGCCAAAGAAGAAGATAAAGGCCATGAAAGGAAATGAGTCAGCCATTGTGCCTTGCATGGATGAAGCACCAACAAGGATGTCTTTTCCACCAAGGTTAGCAATTTTACATTCATGCTCATTATTACATGAAACCTGAGTTTGTGGTATAAGTAGCTTCTTTCTCACATAGCCAAAGCTTGGAAACTTCAAGTTGCAAAAAGGGAAAAAGGAGCAACTCCAGATCCGGTGGATCAAAGAGGTATTTTTTTTAGTTGTTATGCATTGTTTTTCTTTTGTTTCTACTTATAATTGTTGTTGCCATACATGTATGTATACAGATCAAGAGCGGCCTCGAGTCAACCTGAGCCTATTTCCCTCGAGGTTCCTATGACCAACAAGAAAAAGGAGGTTGATGTTCCTGCAAAGGTAAGAGGCAAGAAGAAAAAGAAGGAGATTGTTGTCCTTGCTGTGCCACTTGACAGCCCAACAATGGGCACAAGGAGCAAGAAATTTAGCCCTCCTAGCCCAGCTATGAGCACAAGAAGCAAAAGAAGGCTCAGTTTTTGATTGTCTCTTCATGTCATGGGCATTATTGGAGTTTCTTTTGCTAATCTCGTCTTACTTTTGTATTCTGGTCATGTCTGAGTGTTGCTCCATGTGTTGCATATGGAATAGAGAACCTCTACGTGTTGCTCTGTGGACTACTAGTGGACCTGGCTGTTTATCTATTATATTCACTATATATGAACTTGACTGTTTATCTATTGTATGCACTATACTGCTATACTGCTATATATGATCTATATGTATGGATATGACATCAAAATACAGAGGAAGCTCTGTCCAAATTTTTAATTTTTCTTGCACTAAAATCTGATGACAACACACTAAAAACGTGAGTGGAAAGCATGGCATGCATGACCATTGTCCATTGGTGCAAATGTATCTTTCTAAAACATTCTTTTTGTCACAAGACTTATCAGGGGCAAAAGAGTCTTTCCATGTTCCTATTTGACACCGTTAGTGCTTAAAATGAACTAGAGTGTCAATTGAGGAAAGAAAGCAAGTTTAGGTGTCAAAATGGGAAGAAAGTTTTTACTAGTGTCAAATAGGGAAGCAAGTTTTAAGCCAGTGTCAAATAAGGAATTTTCTCTATCTATTGTTGGGGTAGATTAGCCTCAACCTGCGTATCATAAAGCAAACATCCCTCCTCGATAGATAAAAGACCATTAGGCAAAGGATCTAGGATCAACCTCCCCAGGTATATCGAGAAAATATATAACATGAGTTTTAGAGACCATAGCATATGCTCTTAGAGTAGGAAGACCGAGACGGTGACTTCCTACCAACGGTTGGATATTACCTAGGTTGATGTGAAGTGCAAATGTAAGAACGATCACAACTCCCCGTCTGCATAAGGGTCCACGAAATTGAATAGCATGTTGTTTAAGGTAAAACACAAGCAAATCGCCCAAATTTGGCATTAAGTTACAATTAACAATAGCCGCCTCAGCGAGGATCAACATGTCCTCCTCATTATCTCTAGTGAACTCACCACATGCCTTGGGTCTGTTTCCATGAATAGGAGGGTGATTAATGAATAGTAGGGTGATTAATGAATAGCAGGGTGATTAATTTGGTTTCCCTTGGGTCTGTTTCCATGAATTCTCATTAAGTTGAAGTATTTCCAAAGTGAAGGATCTAAAATAAAAGTTTTTATGCATACATCGGTGGTGTTGTTGGCAAACCCAAAACATTGAGCCCATTGGTCGAGTATTAGGATCTACTCATCGTTCATTAGGAAGAATTTGACGCGATCAACTCCGGACCTTTGTTCCTTGGTACAATAGTAATGATCCACCGTATGTGTCAAGGTTCTGAAGAACTTAAGTGTCCAGTGGTGATACGTGGCAACATCCTGAAAGACAAAGTCATACAAATCAACATTGTTACAAAGTAAATCAAAATCAACATGACTGCCAAGTTGGTTCAGGATATAGGGACACACCCACTTGGTGGACTTGATTTCCTGAAGCTTGAGACGGTTGAAACGGTTCATGTGGAACTCTGCGGTAAACTCGATACCAAGTGACTCAGGGGTCAACGTATCAACGGGTGGAAGATGCCAGAGCCACCGCATGTGTATGACTCCTTGTGTTCATCTAAAAATATGAAGATAGAATAAATAAGAAATAAGAAATTGCTAATAATAAATCTTGATACAAAAGAAACATAGCACATGTGATCCTCTACACTAGTTACAAAAGTATTCTCCTCTCAAACAATACTAAGCATGCTCAATATCAAGATTGAATCAAAAACAAGACCTAAGTCTAGATTGAAAATGGTGAATAATTGAGTGAAGGTTTTGCAAAAATAACTTGAGGATCGAAGGAGAATCATACCGTAGATCAATTGAGTACGAGGAATTGAAGAAAAATTGAGCAAATTTGAAGATCCAATGGAGGTAGTGTGGAGTTTGGAGGAATAAGAAAGAGAGATTGATATTTGGGGATTTTAGGTTACCTTCCTCGGTGTGTTTATGTTTGCCGAATACGTCGTACGACCGGGCGATACGACCGAAGCCCGCCCATACCGGGTGACTTACCTTGGGGGCGACGACTGCTCCCAGGCGGTGCACTCGGTACGTGCATGATGTACGGTAGGCGTGCCTGTACTGCTGGTCGTTATGGGCATGGTATGGTTTGCTTCAAATCTGATATTTTCTCGAGGATACGGTACGGGTGCACCAAACGGGCGCGTTCGACCGTACCACAGGTCGTTATCAACACTGTTTACTGTGGCAAAAAATCAAACTTTCTATTTTTCTTTGACTTGAGATGGTATGGGCGCACTGTACGATCCCTTCAGACCATACCATAGGTCATTATGGGTACTGTGAGATGAAAAACTTTAAGAATTTGTTTAGTAGCTCTATGCGCCTTTGCGCATCTCATCATAAGTAAAATAACACTAAACATACTATATAAAAATTCAGCAATACTTTAGGCCATGTGTTAGTAAATATAAAAGATCGAGGATTACCTGATTTCTTCTCCTCTCTCCATAGGTCTTCTTGAACACTCTTTATTTAAAACAAAACAAAACAAAAACTAACAAGACTTACATAAAAGTAAAATTTCATTTCGCATGGGTTGTCTCCCATGAAGCGCTTCTAGTTAAGGTCAATTAACTTGACCCCGATGGCAATCATTTAGGTTTGAGGAGTGGAATACCCACTCCAAAATACTTGGCTTTCAAAGTAATTTTACCATCATCATTAGGCTTGTCCTTCTTCTTCCTAGGAAAGTGGACTATAAAAGGATCTCTAGATGGTAGCCCAATTCTAACATTCCCTTCATGTAAATTAATCAAAGCTTTAATTGTTCTTAGGAATAGGCTACCTAAAATTATAGGTGCTATGGGATCTTCAGGCATGCCCACAATAACAAGATCAATAAGTGCAGGACTACCTTTAATTTCAACAACTATATTTTATTTTATCCCAAAAGCTTGTTTATAAGTTGAATCCACTATGTGGAGTCTTAATTCAGTAGTAATAAATGTCCCCAAGTTTAATTTATTGAATAAGCTTTTGAAAATTGTTGATACGCTCGCACCAAGATCACAAAGTGTGAATTTCTCATTGACTCTCAACTTAACTTTAATAGTAGGCTTAAATATATCATCTATCTTAGCAGGAAGATTATTAGCTAGTATTTTGTACTCCAACTCTAGCTCACAAAATTTAGATGCTACTTATTGTATAAATTGTTGGTACATAGCATCATTACCTTGTTCTATACCGGAAATTTTCATGGTGATCATTTTCAATAGATCTTCCATTGTATACTCCGTGTTGGCGCATTGCTATAGTCTAGATCTTTAGGTTTCTCTTCATTGGTTGCAACCCTCATCATCTTGAGGTCTTATACCGGATTTGGCTCGGGTTTTCCAACAAACTTTGCTAGTATGAGAGCTTGGCTCTTAGCAACTTTAACAAGTTGAACCTCCAAGATATTTGTTCTTTCCTATAGAGCATGCACATCATTTCTAATTGCAACGGCCAGGTTAGATAATTTGCCTATACTATTTTCATGGTTTTCCATGATTTTAATAAGCATATTATTTTGCTCAGTTTGGTCTTGTATAAATGTTCTAACAGTTTGTTCCAATGAGAGATTGCCATGATTTTCTCCATTATTATTATCATAACTATTATAAGGAGCTCCTGCAGGATTTGGATAATGTTTTTAAGCATTAGAAGAATAATGAAGGTAAAAAATAGCGCACTATGGTATTTAGCATCGGGATTCCTAGGATACTATACACGCTATAGCATGCTATATCACGCGCTATTTAAAATAGCGTTTGCAAAAATAGTAATATATTTAGTTTAAACATAAATGATATTAGCATCTAAAATTTGTCTAGGAATTAATACATGCGTAACAAAATTAGGAATAAGACCAATCCATGACATCAAAAATGGAGTAACACGGTCACAGTCTCATCGATATGAGGCACATACCCATAAACAAAGTCAAGAATAGAGAACTAAATAGTTTTAAGGTAGCCTAACAACAACATAGCATAAAGTATTATTCATAATCACTTGGAGAATGCATGTGGAAGTCATCTTATGAATTGGAAGATGAACTAGCATATTGAAATTCGTCATTCAGATAAACATGAACTATAGAAGCATTTCCGCTGCTCGCGAGCAGATTTTGGGACTACAACAATAATCAGTGGGGGTTGCGACTAGGTTTGCCTATGACTCGGGAATGGTTTTGTAATTTTGGTCCGATGGGCTATAGACTGTAGTTTTTGTTTTTTTGCAGCGCTAGAAAAATATAACGACCCTACAACGTTTTGATAAATAGCATGATTTAGCATGCTATTTCAAAATTAGCGGCATAACGCCTAAAATAGCTTAAACGTAGCATCGACGCTCCAAATTCGTTATAGCGTGCTATAACATGCTCTATAGTGTGCTATTTTTTTCCTTGAGCATAATGATTTTGCCATGCATGATTAAAAGGAGTGCAAGCTATAAAATTAACATTATTAACATTGGTAGCGATAGCATTAACTTGGGTATCATCTTTACCTTTTACTATGCTTGGCAACTCGTCTACCTTAGATGTAAGCTCTTCATTGTTTACCTCGGTAATTGAACTTGCTCTCTTCGAGGTTCTTTCCACATGCCATTGGGCATGGTTGTTTTGAATAACATCAAGAAGTTTCTTTGCAACACTCATTTGCTTTCCCATAAGTGTTCCTCCTGCTGTAGTATCTAGCATTAGACATTGGGTTAAGACCATTATAAAACAAATGTAATATAAGCCACTCTTCCATCCCATGGCTAGGACAGTTCATTATGGCTTCTTTCATCCTCTCCCACGCAAGCTCTAGTGGCTCACGGTCTTCTTGTCTAAAGCTTATAATGTTGGATCTTAGCTGCATAGTCTTAGATGGGGGGAATTTAGTCATAAATAAATTAGTACATTCCTCCCAAGATTTAATAGTGTCCTTTGGTAGAGCTAGCAACCAATCCTTAGCCTTTCCTCTAAGAGAGAAAGAAAACAATCTTAATTTAAAAGATTTTAGATCTACATCTTTAATACGCATCATGTCGCAAAATTCAGTAAAAGTATTTAAGTGCAAACTTGAATCCTCAGAGGATGAGCCCCCAAATTGGTTTTGTTAAACCAGGCTTAAAATGTTAGGCTTAATTTCATAAGTTTCCACATCAACAGCGGGCCGAGTGATAGGTTCATAAATAAAGTCATCAGTGGGAGTAGCATACTCCCCAAGTCTCTTTTGAGCCATGGATCTTATATTTGTGGTAATTTTTAAGTAATGAAAACAAATAACAAGTAACTAATTTTTCTGGGGTTTTCAAATAGATAACAAGAAATTAAACTAAGAACAAGAATAAAACTACAAACTAATAATAAAACTAAAAACAAGGTCCCTAGTGACCTCACCAGGGCGAAATTGCTAACTCGGCAACGGCGCCAAAAAAAGGGCTGATACCTTCGATCTGGATTCATGGATGTAGTATAATTGTTTTTTACCTAGAAGGCCTAGGTTTAATCGAACCTTGGAAAGCAATGCTAAAAATAAATAAATAAGGACACGTCTACAAGACTTTGTTTCTTCGTTTTACCTTACTTTACCGGACAAATCTAGTTTACATTTTATAGTCGGTAGAATCAATGGATGGAGATAGGAAAGGGTTTAAGATCCACCTGCAACTGCACATCATATGGGATAAAAGATAATAATAACCATAGTCATGTGTAACGTTTAAACGGAGAAAACACATCCTAATATACTAGATCCCCGTGATGCAGCAGGCATAACAATAGTATTTTAATCCAACTGAGTGCGCACCGAAGCCACGGGCTACAAAACGATTATTAAGTGAAGAACACAGATTAAAGAATTAAGTGGTGATGTTGTTGTGATCCCAAATGGGGCGCTAAGTGAATACCGTACTACCCTTTCAGTCACTAAGGTTCCTATGAGATCGCCGCTAGCCAAGTATCTCACCTCCAGCCTTTATCAATCAATGGGATCTTGGGTACCTACAAGTCCAAAGATTGAGACAAGAGACAAAGAAATAAAAGATACAAATCTCAATTGCAAACAAAATACAATACTCCCATGATTAGACGCATATAGTTGCTATGAGGTTTCTCCCAAACCCGCAGCCCGTGAGGACTACTCACTCATAACGAATAGATCAAGGATAGAAAACATTATGAAAAATACTTAGATTAAAATCAAATATTCTTACAATGGTCGCCAAATCAGAAGGAGTTCTAAAGTACAAAGCAATGGCTATGGCTAGTGGAGGGATGGATGGTGGAGTGGATGAAAAATGGATGAACAATGGTGTGGATCTCCTTTGGTGGTGTTGTGATGAAATCTGAGAATGGCAGCTCTCTAGGCGGCGGTTGCAGCCTCAAAATATATATGCGTCTTGACAAAAGTTCTAGGGTTTGACGAGACGAAGCTATCGACACATTATACATGTGGCCCGTATGGGCAGGCCCCGCCCATACCGTCGATCGTTACGCGCACTAACGCCTGGAATTTGCTTCCCAATTACTTGGTCGTGTGGACTTCCTCAAATTCCTTCATCATGACTCCTCATTTTGCATTAAAACCCATGATTTCCTTCACAACACAATTCAAAGAAAGGTTTTACATATCTTTGCAATTATTAGTCATTAGTGGCAAGGATTGAGAGTTTCTTGTCAATTGCTTGACTAAAAACAATGTTTAAACATAGAGAAAGATGTCAAATTTTAGAGCCATCACGAGGGTTTGGTGTAGAGGTCCCAACCTTATAAGGTGGAGATCCCTGTGTTTACAATGCTAGTCCTTGGATCAATAGCTAGCATCCACAGTTTAAGATGTAATATCAAGAAACAAAGGTGATAGTACAACTTTATAACCATGAATAAAATAATTCATTACACCTTACCTAGCTCATTTGGCTATCTCATTACAAAGCAGCAGAAATATCAATATTGCATGGAGTCCATCATCTTCAAAGTGCCAAAGCATGTTGGTTGTAGACTTGTAAACCTAATCAACACACTTCACTAACATCAAACAAACCTGCAACATAATAAGTTACAGCCACAAGGGTCAATACATTTGAATTGTATTGGCAAGTGATACTATGGTAGAATAGTGGTATCTATCATCTATATGCATTTGGCTAAGTGTAGCTTAGGCTTGCTTTGCTCAAAATAGATTTTCCTTATCATTTGAAAACACTAAGTTTTTATGTCAAAATCACCCAAGGCATCTACCAATAAAATTGGTGATCCTTTACCCTTGTTCAACCACAAGTTTTTAACTTAGAAATTGGGATGAGGAGATCTTTGATAGCTTCCATGTCTTGATGCTCACATTGTCCATTGCCGGGGACACGGCTAAGTACTTAGATTTTACTCTCTTGAGAGGTGGTGCACTTTCCCCACAAGACTCGACATGCATTGAGACAAGATCTTTCAGAAGCCTTCCCTTAGACCAAAATGGACGTGTTCCAAACCTATCACCCCCTACCACCACCTGTCCATCTGGCTAAGTTATTGCAACCTATATGATCCAGGCAGAGCCCATAATGCCATATGGATGCACTTGAAGCTTCTCAACATTTGACATCTCAAATCTCTTTGTTCCTGGGTGGCATTCCCCAAGTGAGATACACCAGGTATTGCCCCTAGGGTAACCACTCAACATAAATCCATTCACACCATTCCACCCAAGTGATTCATTCACATAGTTGTTTTATTAAACAAAACACAAGCCATAGACTTAGAAATATTTCATAGCATGAATATAATCCTGCCTTGTTTTCTACTAGCTAGGCTAAGCATAATAGTAGCAAGAATCTTAACTTAGGGAAAATTCTACTGAGGGATCATCTACTAGGATTTCCCAAGGCATAGTTTATACTTAGAAAATTCCATGCAAGTCCTACTCAAAACATCACTAATGCATAGTGAAAATAATGGGACAAAAGTATGAAGCACCACTTGCCTTTTTGGTACAGAATATAGATTCACTCCTTGATCTTGAAATAGTCACACTCTTCAAATTTCACTACAATTCAATCAAGGCACAAATTCAATCTAGCATTCAAACAATTCACCACATAGAATAAAGAAAACAAAACAATGCATGTAAGCCTGCAAAATATTGTTTTATTGAAAAAGTGGTTTCTACTAAGGCTATAAACATTTTAAAACACCTATTGGTCATTTGTAAAAGTGGCAAAAATCATTTAAAGACAAGTTAGTGAAAATAGGCCATTTAAATCATTTTTGTTTTGCTAGAATTGATTTAAATCCAAGTAATAATTTCTAGTGTTTGCCAAATATATTTTTGAACACAAATGTTAGTGTTTTAAGGTCAAAGTGTTTAAGACTAATCCATTTGCAAAAGGTTTCACTCAAAAACCATTTTTAAATCAAGCACCATTTTTATTTTACTAGAAAAGATTTTTATTTAAAGGAATAATTCCTTAGTGTCACATAATATGTTTTTAAATCTAAAAGTTGGTTTTTATGATCATTAGGTTCAAAACAAAACATTTGAAAAAGATTTTACTCAAAAATCATTTCTAGAATAATTTTTATACTCTAAATAAGCCTAGAAATGTTTAACAACCAATTTTCCAAAAGCAAAATGCCAAACTAAGGGCATGGTTGGAAAGTATTCTTTTTCTTGATTCCAATGATATAAAATTTGTAAAATTTGGACATGTAGATTAAAAGGTATGAATTTTTGAAATCTAAACATCTAATAGAACCTTTTCTGTTTTTAAAACAAAGTTTGGGCCACGTGTCTGTATCCTATTGGCTGAAAATGGTTCGGTTGGATTGACTAACACAGGACGCATGATTTAAAGTGCATCGCATGATCCAGATCTGGCATACCGATTCATTTTAAGTGATTTATCTAAACCATGCGATTAAGATCCAACGGGCCTAATCTAATTGACCATGAACTGGCGGCGCTACAACGGTGGACGGCGGTGGCGCGCTCGGGAGGTGACATTGCCGGCGAAACAGGAAGCAAGGAAGGAAGAGGGATGTCTCACCGTGTTTGCAAGAGATTGGAGAAGCTCAACGTGGTCGTTGCAGTGACAGGGGCGCACGGTGCTGCTGGCGATTGCTCGCCGTAGTTGTCGTCGGTGTCCGGCTCTTCTGTTCGTCGATGTTGGCGAGGCTACACGGCTCAGAAAGACAAAACAACAATTGCGTTAGATGCGCACGGGGTCGGTGAACGTACGTGTGTCATCTAGAGGAAGAGGGGAGGTCAGAATCTACCATGGGGCATCGCCGAAGCGGATGCAGACGACAGCGGCGTTCAGGTGTTTGTTCTTGCCGACGTTTCGAAGCACGCGTGGCTAGTATAGGTTACTGGCAGGTGTGCTACGAGCTGGGGATCAAACTCGTCTGGTCGAGGGGGCAAAGGGGTGGCTGTGTTCGTCAGGATTGGAGTTGGAGCTCGCCGGAGCAGTGGTGGTGTCGGCGAGAAATTATCGCAGCCTAGTGGCAGAGAGGGAGGGGAAAGTGAGGGGAATCATAGAGGGGAGAGGGGCGCTTAAATGTGCGAGGTCATGGAGAGAAATTATCGCGGCAATAACACGAATTCACGCCGGCAATCAATGGCAGCAAACGGTCAGGGAGGGGGGCGTGGTCAGTGTGTCGTGGGAATGGCCACGGCAGATGCTGCAATCGGCATCGAGTAGTAGAACATGGGGCAAGGGCGGCCAGCCATCTATGGTGCGAGATGAGGGCGGAGACACAAGGGTTTACCCAGGTTCGGCCCCCCGGAGGGTAAAGACCTTCTCCTGCTAGATTGTATTATGGAGAGAGTACAAGGGCGAGCTCGACAACTAGGCGGCGATTCGCCGGGGTGTATGATGGAACGTGTCCTCTATGCATACCCTAGGGAGGTTTATATAGGCTCAACTCGCTAGGGTTTATAGTTCTACAACCGAATTGGTTAAGGATTCGGAGGGCCTTTGACCTAGTCCGACTGGGCCTAGCTACGCTTCTGGGCCTCCAGCTTCCAGTCGCCTGGGTCCTCGCCAAGTCTTGATCCAGTCGCCGTCATGTGGGCCCACCCGCTGGCAGCTTAGGCCGATAGGAAACGTCCTGTTGGGCCTACCCCGGTAGGCATATCCTCATCAGTAGTCCCCGAGGCCGTCGTTGATTCATCGTAGGTGTTTGTTGGCAGTCGGAGTATGCGGGTCCAATTCGGACACCCAATCGAATCGGCGGTGGACTCCGGAACAAAAAAAGAACTAGTCATTTGAGTCGCAATAACGGCGTCTGATAAGATCGCAGCTTGGCGAACGGGTCGGCGAATAGTTAAGTCACTGTTATAGTGATCGGGTCAGCGAATCGTCGAATCGCTGAAGATAGCGAGTCGAGTGGACGAAGTTGGACCGTCAGCTTGGTCAAAATAGCCATTGGGTAATCCAACGGTAATATCGGCGTAATTACCGCGTGGTAACGGCTATACCTAGACACGAGCCAGCTCGGTCTGGCTCGGTCCGAGCCAGAGAAAAGCTCGATCCGGAATGGCCAAGCCCGAGCCAGCTCGACATCGCCGGCGAGCCGCAACAATGGGATCGGCCCGATATTCCCTCCAACTCGGTCCAACTCGGGGCGGCTCACGAGCCAGGCGAGGCTGCATCACTGCCAGGTGGTCCCTCTTCAACGTGCACGTCAGTGCGGGCGGCGCAGCTGTGTGGGTGGCGTGGCGGAGCTTGCAAGCAGCGGCTGTGCGGCCGGCGCGTGCGTAGACCGTTGAGTGGCCTCGGAGAGGAGCGTGGAGGAGAGGAGCATGGCCGGCACGGGCGTGGCTAGCTGGGGCGAACAGGTCAGCGCTCAGGTGCCGGCCGGTGGCATCCAGCGGAGGCGGCGACGGCGGCGGCGGCGGCTTGCCCTAGCGTCCTTGCCTTCCTTGCCTTCCTAGGAAGAAGATGATACAAAAGAAATAGCTTGCTGTGTCGATCAATTTGTCCCATTTAGTCTACCTACTACTCAATTTAGCCCATCAAATAATTCCAAAAAAAAAAGAAAACGAGCCAACGAGCTGGACCGGGCCAAGCCCGAGCCAGCCCGAGGCCGCCGCGGTCCACCTCACCAAGCTCGGCTCAGTCTACCTCCATCCGCGGGCCGAGCCCAACTCGGGACGAGCCCATAAAGCTCGGGCCGAGCTTTCTGGACTGGGCTGAGCGTCCAGGTATAGTAACGGCTCCCCGAGAATGGCGGGTAACAACCACTATATAAGGAGAGTGACGGGTGAGGGGAAAATGCTTCCCTCACTTCCTCCGATCTTGCGCATTCTCGTTCCTCCATTCTGCGCAGCGACCAGAGCGACCCAGAGCGATTCGCAACCCTCGATCCCCCAGCCGATGGCCCCTCCTGTGGAACCATGGGGCAGATCCAAGTGCACGAAGGCACTGCTGAGATCGTTCGAGGAGGCGGGGATCCTCCGCGCCGGGAGATGGCGCATCCCCACGGACGGAGAAGTGATTCCAGATCCGCGCGAGGGGGAATTCGTTTGCTTCACTAGCCACCTGGAGCGGGGGCTCAGATTCCCCACTTCCCTCTTCTTCTGCCGCTTCTGTACCTACTACAACATTCACCCGTCGGACCTAGGACCGCACAACATTGAGCTGCTCGCCATCTTCGTGGTGTTCTGCGAGTGCTACCTGGGCTATCGGCCATACTTTCCCCTATGGCAAGATCTGTTCCATGGGAGGATCAGCCATGAAGAGGCAGGCGGCCCAATGTTAGCAGCGGGTGGCCTGACCTTCCAGCTGAAGTCGAAGGCGTCGTTCTTCGATCTGATGTTGCCCGCCAAAGCAGCGAATGAGTGGAAGAAGAGCTGGTTCTACATGACCGAGTCGACGCCGGGTGACGAGGTGGCGTTTCCAAGGTACTCCGCCGACCGGCCCGAGCCGCGTCGGCTCCAAGTCACAAAGCTCCCGCTGGACTAGCGGATGGTCGTCGACGAGATGTTGCAGACCATCCGCAACTTGAAGAAGAAAGGCCTCCAAACCATCAACCTCTACAATTGCTGGCTCGGGCGACGGCTCGTGCCTCTGGCCAGCCGTGCCCACTATATGTATAGTAAAGAAGATAGGTCACCCTTCGGTGGCCAAGGTTCCATCGTTCGCCGCAGAAGCGCCGGCTGATCCCTCGAAGAAGAGGAAAGGGTGACGAGGTTGAGGTTCCCGCTGAAGGAACCAAGAGAACAAAAGGCGATGAAGTCGTCACGATCTCAGACGAGCTAGTGGCTGCCCCGAGCGAAACCCCGATTGCGGTGGACGTAGCTCTGAAGGCCAAGGAGGACGCGGGGTCGCAGCAGGCAGGCCCCATGGCTTCGATTGAGGCGACCGGGCCGCCTTCGGGTGGCGCGGGTGCCGTGGTGGCGATGTTCCCTCGCTTTGTAGCGAGGGCCGTCACGGAGAGTGCCTCGGTGCCATCGAGCCAATTACCTGGTGTCGCCGGTATGGAGGTCGAACAGCGTCGCGGGCACACCCTGCTCGTGCTTTCGTCAGTGGACGCGATGGAGCTTCACGGCATGCTAGGTGCCGCCATCCAGGTATGTCCAGTCCACGAGGATCGGACCACTGAATTTCAGTGGTCGAATTCTTACTGTTTTTTGCCATCCAGTCCTTGATTGTCTAGTCGTTGAATTTCAGTGGCTAGGAACTTAGGAATTTTGTCATCGAGTCCCCGAGTGTCTAGTCGCTGAATTTCAGCGGCTAGGCACTTAGGAACTTTTGTTGCTGACACTGTGATTGTTGCACAGGGCTTGCAGCACGAGTCGGCCGAGCGGCTTGCTGCCACACGCCGCATGGAAAAGAAGCTTCTCGCTGTTCAGGATACGAACGAGCAGCTTCGAGTGACTGCGGGTGAGTGTTTTTCTTGTTTGGTGCTTGTCGTGAACTTGTTGCGTTTGTAACCATTTTGTTGTGGAAGCAGAGGATAGTGCGGCCGCAGTGAAGGAGGCTCGCCAGGGCCTTGTTCTGGCTGGTGAGTTGATGGCGGCTCAATCGTCCTTGAGCGCCGCGGAGAAGCGAATCGCCGAACTGGAGCGTGAGCTCAAGGAGGCGAAGGCGGAAGCGAGCTCAGCGGAAGGACGAGCCAAGGCGGCCATTACTTCTGCTGCTGAGGAGAGGAAGGTCTCGGACGCACTCATCGCCGGGCTGCAGAATGACCTCTCAGATCTTCAAAATTACATCACGGATCTCTGCCGCCCGCTGATTGGTGAGTTTTCCTTCAGTAACTCCCCGAGCGCGCGTACCACATTGTTTTGCTGGTGTTTCACTCACTGTTTGCTTGTGTGTTGCAGGCCTGATCACTGATAACGCCGAAGAGGCGCAGTCGTACGATGCGCGGCAATGCGTCACCACCCTGGTCGATTCAGCCACGTTGTCAGTGACCTGCCTCCGGGCGGATCTTCAGGAGATCTCGCCCACGGAGGTGATCCCCAGCGACCTCGTCGAAGTATGGCGCTATCTGGAGAAGGCCCCATCGGTCGTGGAGTTCATGAAACGGTCGACCTTCCGTCGTGGAGCGGCGACTGCGCTGAGCCTTGGGCTCACGCATTTTCCCGATGACTTCGACCTTGACGACGCCACAAGCAGGTACCCCTCGTCGACGGGCTCGGTCGAGATTGCCGAGGTGTTGAAGCTGACGGAGCGAGGCGCGGTGTATTCTGACCACGTGTGGGCGATGGGCGACCTTATTCCCTATCAGGAAACGGTCGTCGCCCCCAGTGACCCCGAACCGGTGCACCGCGACTTCAAGGTGGAGCAACCATTTCGTGCGGCCATGGCGGGTGAGCTCACGACGTACCCGTCGAACCCTTGGGTTCCCTTATCCGTAATCGCAAGGATGGCGGCGCCTCCTCGTCGAAGCCTGCGGAATATAATATTTTTCCATTCGGCGTTAGCTTAAGATAAACATGTAATTCTCCTTGCATGCGAACAAATTTTGCTGCTGTGAAGGAATGCACGGGTTACTTTGTCATTGTTTTTGTGGTTTGATTGTTGGTTGTGCGAGTCCACGAGCGCGTCCGCCCTTTTTATGGGGTTAACCTCGTTTTGATATGTTGTGTGAACTATTAATGAGTTAGGGTCGACTCGCCATGGCTCGAGGAGCCAGTCGCATGGCAACTCCTAGGGGTGCTCTTTACTTGGCCGTTTTCCCGGGCGCGAACGGGGTCAGGTCGCCGAGTCCCCGAGCGTGGTACTTGTCCGTTCTAGTCGCATGCCCGAGGTAGGTGAGGACTAGGCGTGTTGTTTTAGGCGCATCACTCCGCCTGATCCGTGAGACCAGTCGCATGGCGAGTCCAGGGCGCGCTCTCTTACTTGGCGTTTTTCCCTAGCCGCTCTTCTTTGGGCTGGTGTCAGTCCCTGAGCGTGGTACTTTGTCGTTCGAGTCGTTGCGCCGAGGATGTGGAGGACTGGGTCGCTGTGGGAAGGGAATGCCGTCGTCTTGGCTCGGGGAGGCAGTCGAGATAGGCGACTCCAATGGGGCTCTGGGTTAGCTTTTTTCATGGACGGTACGAGGCCTGAATTTTTCCAGTGCCCTCGTACCGCACTACTTGTCCGTGCCGGTCGCGTTACCAAAGTTTAACTTCTGCGAATAGCGTAACGCTATTATTACGAGTGCGAGTGGCACAAGGCATGGAGAGTAGACACAATTTGTGCGAATCGATCTGCTTTATTTCATAGCGGGTAGGGGGTACATGTCTGGAGTTCTAAGAGTAGAACTTCCGTAGGAGGTTTACATTCCATGGCCGCTTGACGTCGAGTTTTCCGTCGCCTCGAACGTCGGTGAGGTAGTAGGCGTCGTTGCCCAGGACTCACCCGATGGCAAATGGTCCCTCCCAAGGGGGAGAGAGCTTGTGCATGCCTTCCTGGAAAGTGCGAGTCTGTACTCGCCGACTGTGGTAGCGGCAAAGCCCTTGCTGGTAGATGGCGGTGCGGGAGCGAGCTAGGTCGCACGCTTCGTCGAGCTGGTCGACTCTGTCCTGGCGTGCGAGCTCGTTGTCAGCCGCCGTGTAGTTGACCACCCGAGGTGAGTCATGCTCGAGGTCGGTTGGCATGACTGCCTCGGCACCGTACACCATGAAGAAGGGGGTGAACCCCGTCGACCTGTTGACGGAGGTGCGGATGCCCTAGATGACGGAGGGGAGTTCTTCGACCCAGCACCCGGGGGTGTGCTCGAGTGGGACTTGTAGTCGTGGCTTCAGGCTGTGGAGGATGCTCTTGTTGGCGCGTTCCGCCTGGCCATTGGACTCCGGGTGGGCGACTGAGGCGAGGTCGAGTAGGATGTTGTGCTCCTCGCAGAATTCGGCCATGGCTCCCTTGGCGAAGTTGGTGTCGTTGTCCGTGATGATGCTGTTTGGGAAACCGTAGCGATAGATGAGCTCGCGTAGGAATTTTGTAGTGGTCTTCCCGTCGCACTTATGGACTGACTTGGCCTCCACCCATTTTGTGAATTTATCGACTGCGACTAGGAGGTGGGTGAAGCCAGAGGGGGCCTTCTTGAAGGGGCCTACCATGTCCATACCCATACGGAGAACGGCCAGGTGATGGGGATTGTCTTGAGCGCCGAGCTCGGTACGTGAGTCTGGTTGGCGTACTTCTGGCACCCGATGCATCGTTGGACGATGTCGACCGCGTCAGCGTGTGCGATGAGCCAGTAGAAGCCATGTCGCATGGCCTTGGCGACCAGGGAGCGGGCGCAAGTGTGGTGGCCGCAGTCGCCGGAGTGGATGTCCTGGAGGATCTTGCGTCCTTCAGCAGGTTGGACGCAGCGTTGGAACACGCTAGTCACGCTGCGCTTGTGGAGCTCGCCGTTGATGATGACAAAGGATTTTCAGCAGCGTGCTATCATCCTAGCCTCCGTCTCGTCTGCGGGTAGGGTGCCTCCCTCCAGGTAAGCGACGTATGGCATGGTCCAGTCGCTTGGCTCGGCGATTAGTGCGACCAGGACTGCGTCTAGTTGTAGTGGAATTCCGATGTCGATCTCCTTTGGGGGAGAGACGGAGGGCTTGGTGATGGTGTCGATGAAGACGCCGGCGGGTGGTGCGATTCAAGCCGAGACGATGGGGAGAGTGTGTCGGGCTCCTCGTTCTTCCGCCTATCGATCCACTCGACGGAGTAGCCTACGAAGTGGCCTCCCAGCTGGTCCACTGCTTGGCGGTATGCCGCCATGGTGGGGGAGACTGCATCGCAGGTGCCAGCGACTTTCCCGGCGACGAGGTCGGAGTCTCCGTAGCAGCGCAGGCGATTGATGTTCATCTCCTTGGCTGCCCGCATGCCGTGGAGTAGCGCCTCATACTCGGCCATGTTGTTGGTGCAGGGGGTGAAGTCGAGGTAGAGGACGTAGCGTATCTTGTCGCCCTTTGGATATGTTAGCATGATCCTCGCTCCTACGCCATCTACATTCTTGTAGCCGTCGAAGTGTAGGCTCTAGTAATGGAGGTATGGCATCTTCTCTGGCTGCTGGGCCTCCTCCCAGTCGGCGAGGAAGTCTACGAGAGCCTGCGACTTGATCGCTTTGCGTGGCCCGTACCTGATGTTGTGGATGCTGATCTCGACGGCCCACTTGGTGACTCGCCCGGTCGCCTCGCGGTTGCGGATGATGTCCTGCGACGGTGCTGAGGAGACGACCGTTATTGGGTGCTCCTGGAAGTAGTGCGGCAGTCGCCGCTGTGCTCTGAAGACCGCATATACCAATTTTTGATACCGCGGGTAGCGCTGGCGCGACTCGGTGAGGACTTCGCTGATGTAGTATACGGGGCGCTGCGCCGGGCGCTCCTTACCTTCCTCTGGTCATTCGACAACCATGACGGCGCTGACGACGCGCTCGGAAGCCGCGACGTAGACGAGCATGGGCTCCTTGTCGACGGGGGTGGCGAGTAGCGGTGCTGCGAGTAGCACCTCCTTGAGAGCGTGGAGCGCGTCATTTGCCTCCTTGTCCCACTGGAAGGTGGGTTCTTGCGCATTAGGCGGTAGAGGGGCATCGCCTTCTCGCCCTAGCCGGGTGATGAAGCGACTGAGGGCCGTGACTCGCCCAGCCAACTTCTGGACGTCGCGCAGGCACTCGGGTTTGCCGAGCCGGGCGATCGTGTTGATCTTGGCAGGGATCGCCTCGATTCCTCGCTTGGAGACGACGTATCCCAGTAGCTGTCCAGTAGGTACACTGAAGGTGCATTTTGCTGGGTTTAGCTATATCTTGCACCTCCACAGGTTGGCAAAGGTTTCTGCCAGGTCGGCGAGTAGGTCGCCCTGGCGAGTGGACTTTACCACCATGTCGTCAATGCAGACGTGGATGTTGCGGCCGATTTGGCTCGCGAGGCACTCCTGCATGCAACTCTGGTAGGTCGCCCCGGCGTTCTTGAGGCCGAAGGTCATGGCGGTGTAGCAGAAGGCTCCAAATGGCGTGATGAATGCCGTCTTATCCTCGTCCTCGACTGCCATTTTGATCTGGTTGTACCCAGAGTAGGTGTTGAGGAAGCATAGCGACTCCGAACCCGCGGTCGAGTCGATGATTTGGTCGATTCGCGGGAGGACGAACTGCTCCTTCTGGCAGGCGTTGTTGCGGTTTGTGTAGGCAATACACATTCTCCAGGTCCCGTTTTTCTTCTCAACCAGGACTGGGTTTGCCAGCCATTTGGAGTATTTGATTGGCCGGATGAAACCTACAGCGATTAGACGCTGCACCTCCTCGGCGATTGCTCGGTGGTGCTCTTCATTGAAGGGCCGCAGCGACTGCTTGACAGGTCGCACTTTGGGGTCGGCGTTGAGTTTGTGCTCAGCGAGTTCCCTCGGGACACCAGGCATGTCGGATGGCTTCCATGCAAAGATGTCACGATTCTCACATAGGAACTCGATGAGGGCGCCTTCCTATGCTAGGCTCATGCCCGTCCCGATCGTCACCGTCTGGCTGGAGTCGCCTGGGACCAGCTCGACGGTGCGAGTGTGCGTCGTTGCCTCGAAGGCGGTGGAGCTGCCACCCTTCGAGTTGGGCTTTTTGAGTATGGTGGTCGTTGTTGTTGAACTTGCTCGCATACTTGGCGAGATCCTCAGCGTGGTTGGCCTATGCCGCGATGACGGCGTCAGCGAGTTCGGCGCCTTTGGCCTCGCATTCTGCGGCCATGTCGGGATCGCCATGGACAGTGATGCTGCCACACGGCCTGGGGAGCTTCATCATGTTGTATGCGTAGTGGGGAGCTGCCATGAATTTGGCGAACGCCTGGCGCCCCAGGACGCAGTGGTAGGGGCTGTTGAACGGCACCAGCTCGAAGACGATCCGCTCGGTGCGGAAGTTTGCTGGTGTGCCGAAGGTGACTAACAGTGTCACCTTGCCGATTGGGTACGCCTTCCGACCGGGGACGATGCCGTGGAAGGTGGTGTAAGTCGACTCGATCATCAACTGCGGGAGCCGCAGTCGCCTGAATGTGTCCAGGTATAGGATGTTGATGGAGCTACCGCCGTCCTTCAGCGTCTTGGGGAGCCAATAGTCCCCAACCTTGGGCTTGACCACCAAGGCGACTCGGCCCGGATATTCGATCCGTGGCGAGTGGTCCTCGCGGCTCCAGGTGATTAGCTGCTTGGACCAGTTAAGGAACTAGGGGATGTCGATCTGGGACACCGTGTTGACGGCGACGGCGCGGACGATGACCTTCTTCTCGCTCTTTGTGTTGAAGCCTGTGAAGGTGTGGAGCGGGCCGGCGACGCTGACAAATTTTCCGCCGTTTGGCGGGTGGTTGTCGGGGTCTTCCCATGCGTGTCGTGCCTTCTCAATCTCCTTTAGGGAGTGGCAGTCGGCGGTCGTGTGCGTGGCGGGCTTCCCTTCCCTGCTATGAAACACACAGGGTTGGTTGAGGAGAGCCATGGGGTCAAACCTCGGCTTCGCCTTGTAGTTGCCACCGTCGTGGCGCTGGCCTCCGTCGCGGCGGAAGCTCTTGGGTTCGCGCGGCGCGTATCCGGCGTTGGCGACAAAGTCGACTCGCCCATCACCGCGGCGCTTGCCGGTGAGGCGAGTGTTGCTGTACCGTAGCTCGGGTTGCCTCCTGTTGTCGTGGCCGCTCGTGCGGAGATTCCCTCCCGTCTCTTCGTCGGTTTCTTGATTTGGATCTTCCTCCACGTACCGCTTGGCGATCTCGAGGAGGTCCGATATGTTGTCGAGTGTTCTGTACACACGCTTGAGTTTGGGGACCAGGGGCTTGTAACGGAACGAGGTCTTGAAGCAGTGGATCACGGTGTCCGGGTGGATTCCGACCGCGTTGTACCACAGGTCTTGCCACCTTTGGACCCAGCTGCGGGTTGACTCGCGGGGTCCCTGGATGCATCGCTCTAGGTCTTCGATGGTGGTGGCGCGGGTGTAGGAGCCCTCGAAGTGCCTGACGAAGGCGTCGCACATTTCCTCCAAAGAGTCCATGTTGTCCACGGGGAGGATGTTGATCCATTGCCGGCACGCTCCCTCCATCATCAGGGGGAGGTAGCGAGCGGCGAGCAGGTCGGTGTGGCTGGTGATTCCCATCGCCATGAGGTAGGTTTCCAGCCACACGGACGGGTCGTACGAGGGGTCCTACTTCTCGATCTCCTTCAGCGCCTTGAAGTTTGCCGTGTATCTTTCGCCTCGGATCATTGGTCTGAAGCACTGGGGTCAGGCGTCAGCAAGGTAAGGGGGTGCGCGTGGGGTCCAAGCGTTAGTGGCTGAGGGGGTAGGGTTTGCGGTGAGAAAAACGGTTCGCAGGGAGGGGAGAGAGTGGGCTTGCTGGCTTGCTGGGCCAAGTTGCTCGGCTGGATTCTTTTCCATTTCTTTCTTCTGTTTTCTTTTTCTTTTCTTTTTCTATTTCTGATTTCTGATTTCTGTTTTGAATTTATTCAAATGATTTAAACACTGTGTTTTAATATTGTTTTAACAATGTATTTTAGAATCCATTTTCGAATATTTTCTTATATTCTTTTATGGTTTATTATATATTCAAAATAGACACTTGTCTTTATTTAAATAAGATTTAAATATGTTTCCAACCCATATTATTTTATTTAAATGTTTCAAACTTTTATTTAAACTCCAATTTTTGTCAAACCTTTTCCAGTAGGTTTTATTTATTCATTAGTGTAAATAATATATTTTAATATGATTTAGTATTCATTTAAATTGGGCATTTGTCTTTATTCAAAAAAATCCAATATGGTTTTAAACCCATATAAATTATATTCAAATAATTCTTTTATTCTTTTTTAAGTTAATTAAGTAACTTTTATTCCACTTGGGCAAATTCCAATTTATTATTTTCTCATGATTTAATTAATCATTTACATTAGGGATTTTGTCTCCAAAATGGAATTGAATTTGGTTAATGCCATATAATTTTTTATTTGAATATTCTTTATCTCTTTATTTTATTTGGATTATATTTATTCCATTTTCTTATGGATTTAATTCAAGATTTAAATTGTCTTCTAAATTTTCTTGGGATTTATTATTTAGTTTAGGCAATTCGTCTTTATTAAAATAAAATTGGATATTGTCCAATCCTTATGATTTTATTTAAGTAATATTTTACTCTTTTTTTATTATTCAATAATCTTTCATTTGTTTATGGATTTGGCCAAGATTTATTTTGGGTTTTAAATATTCCTTATTTATTTATTTCTTTGTCTTATAAAATCCATATCTTTTTATTTATAGATCCAAAATTGGTGATTCCAATTTGTATAATTTTATTTAATATTTATTTATCCTTTTAATAACTTTTGGATTAATTTGCTCACAATTTGGTATAGATTTTAGCTATAAGCTTTATTAGCCTTGGAAATTATTTCCTTTTATCTTATTAAGTTCATAAGTTTTTATCCATGGCTCCAATTTAAATGAAACCAATTTCTATGGTTTTATAATATTTTTATTTATCATTTTTGATCATTTATAAATGTTTGTTGCTGAATTTTTATATGGAACAAATCCATAGTCTTAGAGAGATTCTTGGAAATGACCTATTCCATTAGGGTTTTAGAGTTTTGATTTAAATTTTCCAAGTGTTTAAATTTCAAGATAAATTCATTGATGAATGCATTTCACTTGATTGAAATTTGTTGGATTCCTTTTTATTCAAATTGTGTTCAAGAAGGGTTTTGATGTTTCCATTTAGAAATAAAAAGTTTCTTTTCACTCTAAATTTCAACAATTGTTTCTTTTGTTTATTTATTTTTCACATTTCAAAATTTGGAAAATTTTGGGATGTGAAATTTGGTCGAAACACTGCAGTTACTTGTGCAACGTCTCGTCTGGGCCCTAGCGGACTCTCCTGAGGTCCTCGCAGGTGCACGAGAGCTTGTCCGTGTCTCCGAACTTGGCAACTAAGAAGCTGCAGAGCTCAGGACAGGAGCCAAGGGATCCTTCGGGGAGATTCAGCAACTAGGTGTAGGCTTCTCCCACCAGCCCATGGGGAACCAGTTAGCAAGAATGCGGTCATCGCCTCCCGCCACCTCGACTCCCGTGGTACAAAGCTGTAGGAATTCCATGGGATTGGTGGTGTCGTTGTAGCGTGGCGGCATCTCCGGCTTGAACTTAGGTGGCCACACAACTCTACAGAGGTGTTCTGCCAGGGCAGCTGGAGCAGGTAGTTTCTATGGCGCCGGTGAGGGCCTCCCTATTTTGGAGCCTGACAGCCGAGATGGCCTGTAGAATCCAGGTTTTGCAGCCTCGGCGCCTTGCCAGGTTCACCTGTGCGTCCTGCGCTGAGTGGTTGACTCCATCCCGACCCCGGGCCTGCCCAGAGCCCACCGAGGTTGGAGGCCTCGCGCCTCCTGATCCCCTGAGTCCCACCCGGAGAGGAGGAGGTGGGGGTGCTCCGTGATCTATGTCTCTCGGGCCTGCCTCCGTCTCCCCAGGGCTATCCCAAGCGACGTCCATCAGGGCCGCGATGCAATCCTGCCACTCCTCCCATGCGCCCTCGGTGGGAGAGTAGCAGAGGAGCTCCTTCGCCATGAGGTGTGCCATCTCCGGGGTGAGAAGGCTGCCACGTGCTTGATTCGGTGTGGGGTTTGAAGAGGGGTTCTCCAGCATGCTTCCATGGGAGAGCGCGGCAGGGAAATGCAGTTGGCCCCAGAACAATGTGCGAGCGCGGGGGTGGCATCGCGCGAGCCCCCGTGCCTTTTTTCCTGCTCCTGCCGGGAGTGATTGTCACGAGGCTTGTCGCGAGCGACCATGCCGATGTTGCCGGCTGAAGTCCCATGAAACGCCTCAGCCTCCTACTTGGCGCCAAATGTTAGAGATTTGTCCCGTGAAGGAACTAGGGTCCAACAATCCCTTGGTTCAAGAGGGGGATGAACACACGTTCTAGAGGAAGCTCAACGACGGTGGCGACAGTGGAGCAAGAACCACGACCGAGAGTTGAAACATGGGTTGTTTACCTAGGTTCGGGACCCTTGTGAGGAGTTAAAGCCCCTACTCCTGCTTTGTTGTATTGCTAGCTCGGCTTCGCGAGGGTACAATGGAGGTTGAATGACTAGGATTTAGATCGCAGGGGATCGATCCTTTCTAAGGTAGGATAAGAGTCCCTTATATAGGGCAGCAGCAGGCCTCTTCCCTCATCCCTTGAGTGGGAAGGTCACCACATTCCCGCGCTAGGGGCCATGGCTTTGTCTTGGCCACTTCAAGCCGCCTGCCATCTGTGGCGCCGGCGTTGTGGAAGGTCATTGTACTGTGTCACTGTCCTTTGCGCCAAAGCTACCCGGCAGACCCTGCCAGGCCCTTGCTTCATCCCCCCTCTTTGCACCAAAGGGGGAGTGGACCATCTTTATTTTCCGAGGCGGTCTTGTCCTTGCATGGACTACTCGTTGGCGCGTCTTCTTGCATGCTAGGGTCCGAACCACGGAGCCTCCCCCTCGCGAGGTCTCCGTTCTGGGGTCTTGGCGGTCCCTTTGGATGATCCTCAGGGTATCATGTTCTCCGCATGCCCTCGCGAGGGATGCGCTCCTCGCAAGCCCGTCTAGGGCATGACTGGTGGGGCCGACGTCTTTACGGGATGGGGCACCCCCGGTTCCAATAGTTCGACAAAGCTTGCCACTGAAATTCTCATGAGGAAGCATATGCTTGATGATCATCATGATGAAGGGAGCATATCGAATGGAGAGCCTATTGAACATTGCATCAGTTAACTCGTGGTAGATAAAGTCCATCACATCCAACCTGTAACTCACATTCCGATCTTCATTGGTGGCACATTCAGGATTAAAGGCAAGCAGATGCATAAGGTGGCCACGAATATTATCATTGTTTCCCCCACTCGAAGTGATGCAATCATGAAAAATACTGACCAGTTGTGAGTAAAGTGGGGAGAGGCCAGACAACTTTCCAACTACACCATCTGGACCATAACAGGTAGAGAGCAAAGTGTCCTTGTTGGGATTGAGAGGAGTGATGATGCGATGTCTAAAAGCATGATCTCAACCATTGAAGGGGTAACCAAGAACCCAAGAGAATACACGGAAATCAGCTTGGAGAAAATTGCCACATGTCATCCACTTCATAGTGCGACGCTCATCACCAAAAATCACAAGGGTGGAGAAAAACTGCTTCACCAAGGATGTATCATAGGAGCACTGAATAGTCATGAGATGATGTAGCCCCATCCATTCAGTCACCGCTAGAGCATCAACAAGTTGGGGCTTACCCCTTGCCTCATTCATATTCATAGGATGCATAGGGCAGATATTCAGAGCGGGGTAGACGTTGTCAAAGATGTAGTTGTGATGAGCACACCAAAAGTTGCAATCCTGAAGCTCCTCATCAACATCAGATTCTTCATATAGATCACGGTGTTGGATAGAAGAGTACTCAATAATGTCCATATCCTTGTAGTTGACCCTGTTTTGCTTACCCTTCCTCTTGGAAGACTTATTCTCTTTACTTGAACGTTCATCCATTCTGTCAGCCTATCCCTTTTGCCTCCTCAACTCAACCTCGTCCGCTAGAACACCCTCTTTGTTTGGCCCGAAATAGTAAGAATGAGGATGACGCATGTACGTCTAAGGAACACCACGGGGACCACCTGTGAAGCGAATGAGGTAGATAGCATGTATACAAGAACACACACAAGTCTAGGATGATTGCTAAAAACTATAGAAAACCAATCCACAAGCCAAATCTATGTCATACTATAATCTAAGAAAAACTAACCAAGGAGCTATCCTTCGAGGCCGGATAATCCGGCCCTAGCGAATTTTTTAGAATTGCTCAAATTTATAGTATCTACATATATCGGGCAAAAGGTTTGCTAGTCTATGATTTCTAACATGCATATGGAACAAGGGCAACCTCTAAACCGACTTTCCACAACAAAGACACAACTTCCCCAAAATAGAAGAATTGAGGATTTACCCTCACTCATTGGAAGAGTACTCAGAGGAGAAGGTACCCAGAGGACTTGCGAAGAAAATCCAGGGAAGGCCAGGAGAATCCGATGGTCGGAACGGCACCGAGGAGGATCGAGGCGGCCGTCGCGGCTGAGGGAGAGAGATAGGGGGTCGGGTTGGAAGTGGCTGCTCTGTTTGATCCCTTCCACCCGACGCCCTGCCCTTAAGAGAAAAAACCACCCGGGCCGGATAATTTGGCCCCCACTAGGGGCGGATAATCCGGCCCTCTCTAAATTTTCTGTGTTACACAGATTCAGGTCGGCACACCTCAAACAAAACCCTCACATGTGTAATAAAGGACTTGTCTGCAATATAGATGTTTTGGGGAAAGCGAAATGCTTAGGTTTAGATAGCCAAACTGTCATGGTACTACACACCCAAAATTTCAAAAGTCAAATCAAAGAAAGGCCAAGATTAGGTGTGTTTTCCATAAGAACACAAGATACGCAATAAAATCCAATAAGAACCACAAAGAACCAACTCTTTCTTAAGAAAGAGTGTGGTGGACGAAGCCACCATGTGGGAGTGAATGGTATGACACCGCGAAGATATATCTCGGGTTGATGACCAATACTCATCTATAAGCTCACATATCACATAATGATATTAAGAGAAATAATTTAGCTTGCTTTCGGCATTATGGGGGAGGGTTAACCCAATCAATTAGGACCACAATCCCCCTATGTCTATGCTCACATCTAAACCAAATAAAGGAAGAGAAATAAGTGAGTATGCAAGAGTCATCAAGTCAAACTCCATAAATCCATGATATTTAGCACATTCCTCAAGTAATAAAATCTTGCTTCATCAAGTGGCTTCATGAAATATTAGCAGGTTGATTCTTCGTTCTCACAAAAGATAGGTCAATATCACCACAAGAAACATGATCCCAAATAAAGTGACTGCGAATCTAAATATGCTTCATTCTTGTATGTTGCACTAGATTGTACACAATTTTAATGGCACTTTCATTATCACACAAAAGAGGCACTTTGTCACAATTGACACCGTATTCCTTTAAAGTTTGCCTCATCCATAATAACTGAGTGGACGAACATGCATTAGCCATATATTCAACTTCGCTGATGGAGAGAGATATACAATTTTGTTTCTTCGAAGACCAGCATACCAAGGATCTTACCAAAAATTTAAAAGCTCCAGAAGTTCATTTTATATCATCCTTATCACTAGCCCAATCAGATTCCGTATATCCACATAAAGAGAAATTAGAGCCCTTGGGGTACCATTGATCAAAGTTTAGGGGATGAACCAAATATCGGAAGATTCTCTTGACCGCCACTAGGTGGCTTTCTTTAGGAATCTCTTGATATCTTGCACACACTCCTTCACTCAACATAATATTGGGTCTAGATGCCCAAGGGTAAACGAGAGAGCCGATAATGGACTAGCATACCTTTTGATCCACATCTTTACCATTGGGAGTTAACTCAAGATGACATTTAGTTTGCATTGGTGTAGCAACGCCATTAAGATCCGTAATCTTGAATCTTTTGAGAATGTCTTGGATGTATTTTGCTTGATTAATAAAGGTTTCTTATATTAGTTGTTTGATCTCAAATCTAAGAAAGAACCTTAATTCTCCCATCATAGACATCTCGAACCTGTCAGTCATAAGCTTTGAAAATTCATCATTAAGAGTTTGGTTAGTAGAGCCAAAGATAATGTCATCTACATATAATTGGCATACTAAGAGCTCCCCCTTAACCTTCTCAGTAACAAGATTGGGATCGATCTGCCCAACCTCGAAGCCACAGTCTAACAAAAGCTCTTTAAGATGGTCATACCACTCACATGGGCTTGTTTAAGCACATAGAGCGCCTTATAAAATTTGTAGACATGGTTTGGGAAGTTGGGGTCCTCGAAACCCAAGGGTTGCTTGACATATACCAAATCATGTAGAGGACCATTAAGAAAGGCACTCTTAACATCTATTTGCTGTAATTTAAAATTATGATGAGTTTCATAAGAAAGGAGGATACAGATAGACTCAAGGCGAGCCACTAGAGCATAAGTGTCACCAAAGTGGACGCCTTACACTTGATAGAAACTTTGTGCTACCAATCTTGCCTTGTTTTCTACAATAATTACATTATCATCTTGCTTGTTCTTGAAAATCCACTTTGTGCTAATAACATTGTCGTAATCTTTGGGCTTCTCTACTAACTTCCAAACTTTGTTGCGCTTGAAATTATTTAGTTCTTCATGCATGGCAACCACCCAATATGGATCTTCAAGTGCTTTGAAGACCTTTTTAGGTTCCACCATAGATATATGATCCTGGTGATCACTAAATCTTGCCAACTCTTTTTTTGTGGACACTCTCCTTATAAGGTCACCAAGGACTTTATCAATAGTGTGACCTCTAAGTTCAAGATTCCTTTTATATCGAGATTTGCGACGAGTTTCAGTATCCTTGTTGTTTCTTGGAGGAATTATTTCACCATTTGGGTCCTCGTCTTGACCACTTGCTTGACCTTGATGAATAGATTATTCAACATTGATAGTTGATGGAGATGCTTTCCCTTGATCTTAGTCAACAGCCATAACAGGAGGTTGTAGTTCTGGACTTGCAGGGCCGGATAATCCGGCTGAGGGAGGAGCCGGATAATCCATCCTGGGAGCTTCAGCTTCTTCCTGGTCATTCCTGGTATGAGTTTGAGTAGCACGGCCAGATAATCCGGCCCCAGCCGGATAATCCGGCCTAGGACTTATAGTTTGCTTAGTTGGTTGATGATCTTCAGGAGGTTGTTTTGTTAGTGCAGTAGTTTCTCCAGCAGGTGGGGCTTGTTGATCTTGTGTAGATGAGGGCTCTACTTGCCTAGAGGATTGTCCTTCCTAATCCGCCACAAGGGGTCCTCAATGGGGCAGAAAAATCCCACACCCATTCTTCTTATGGAATCTTGGGGTATTTCAACATCTGTATCACAAACATCAACTTGCCCCACATGGGAGCCATCATTTTCCTCGAACACCACACTACAAGATTCTACAACAGTTCTGGAGAGCATATTGTAGACTCTATAACTGTGGGATGCAACACCATAACCAACAAAAATACCTTCTAAAGCCTTAGACTCAAATTTAGATAACTGAACTCCTTTAATGAGAAAAAACACTTGTAACCAAACACCCAGAAGTATGAAATGTTGGGATTGTTACCAATAAGTATTCCATAAGGTGTCTTGTCTAGGGTTTGTGGAGGTAAAGCCGGTTTGACGAGTGACATGCAGTGGATATAGCTTCAGCCGAGAAGTTGTATGGTGACTTCAATTCAGTCAACATAGACCTTGCCATGTCCATTAGAGTCTGGTTTTTCCTCTCAGCTACACCATTTTGTTGAGGGGTTTTGATAACCCCCAAGTGCAGGGGATCACCATAGTACCTCTCAATGTGGAAGTAGGGTATCGATCCACATGAGCAAGAAGGAAAAGCTATCTATTCTTTACAACTAAAGTGTCACAAGTTTTAGTTGATTATGCAGTAAACAAGTTAAGGAACAAGATGGTTGATTTAATAGATGCAAATTTAATGTAACAAAACAAGAATATAATAGTTTCCCAATCCTCTTCAATGCAAGATGACAAGACAAGGGTTTTCTTTTATAGAAACAATGGACATGGGTACATGAGTTCACTTAATCCTCTCTTCTCCATCTATGGTGATTATCCTATTATAGATAGTAAAGGTACATACAGTTGTAATGTTTTAATGATACTTTTATGGTGGCTACATGTCGTAAAACACATAGGTGAAATAAGTACTCCTTTGTGTTGCTAGGTCACCCTTGCAATAAGTATATCATTTGGTTTGTGTCACACCAAACATCATTGTTGCATTGCTCCTTTGGCTGCATTGTTATCGCTCAACACATATGCCACTGTCACTCGGGCACTCATTACCTACGTACATCATCTTATTAATGGAAAACATTCTAAACACTAGTGCAATGATTCATATGTTGTGAGTATTATCACATCTCTCTCATCTACCCCCACATGGTGGTGTCAATCACCTCATGATATGGATAAACAAGGCATTATGTATAGATCTAAACCATTACATGCATCATAGAATATTCCCAAAGTATTACAAACCATAGAAGATCCAACACAATGGTAAATGAATAACATAGAAGATTGTGACACCCCCGGGATCAGGGCTAAACAAATCCCAGACCTCTGTCTGACATAAGCTTAACCTTGAGCTCGAGAATATCCAGTGAAGAATCGAAAACACAGCAGTGACCCTACGACACAAAATTATTACAGCAAGCTCATATCTGAGCAGAGAACCAAATTATTACAAGCAGAGGTCACTGACCACAAACATCAAACAACGGAAGGCAAATTATGCTATTAAGTATAGCAAACTTAACAAATGGCCTAAGAGGCCTGAAGCATAACGATGATGTCCCAGCCCATAGATTCCAGGTTGTCGGCCGGGAACCCCAAGCCACTCGTCGATGTCGATGTAGTACCAAACTGATTTTCAAGGAAATCTTACTCTGCCAAAAGTATCAACAAAGCAAGGGTGAGTACAGGGTGTACTCCGCAAGACTTATGGCTGGTGGAGTTGTTTTGCATAAAGCCATCTTTGTTTATCAAACAAGAGGGAGATAAGAAGCTCGTCTATTCAGAGTATTTTAAAAGGGGATAAGAGAGCGACATCTTTGAAACATTTATCATCATCTTTTGATATCCACCGATTCATCATCATCTACCAACTAGGATCACCCCCTCGTACCCATGAGGAGGCATCCTTAAGCACACGTTGATCTGCCAAGTTTTACGATTAGGTTAAATTTCTCTATGATCTTAGAATCTAGTCACCAACCGTTCATAACCGTGAACACGACTTTTTGAAAATATTTAACCCTGCAGGGGTGTACAACTTTACCCACACATACCAACCGACTCTTAATGCCAGATCATTATCCATCTTCCTTTGAAGGCTGGCAGAGGGTGTGGTTGGACACGACCTTTACCTTGATTTCGCCGAGACCATGAGTCACGCAATAAGTATGGTTCCGCAGTAATGGGTCAAATCCCAAAGTCGGTACTTAAAGATGTGAGGTGAGGTTGGTTCACCAGGGGCTCCATCGACACCAAGAAACCCGGTCCATGCTTCCCTACCTGTATGAATGCACCTCCTTCACCCCCTTCTTTCGAAAATGTTTTCAATGCGTATGTCGAATGGAACACCCGAACTATGTGCTCATGGAATATACTAGGCAAGTTAATCAGGCGAGGGGTTCCCAAGCCCCGTGTGGCTGTACGCTCAACTCGGTTCCAAAGGAAAGAACTCAGATCCTAGTGGTGGCGAGCATGGGACTAGGAAAACCACATCCCACCGTGGCCGCCCATACAAGCCTTAGAATGTTTAATCTCATATCACTGATCTCATCTCATCACGTTCTCCTATCAAACTAGATTCTCTACATCTGATACATCATCTGGAAGGACCAGACTCAACAGCTATGCATGGCTAAGCAGGACGTAGATAAGCTTTAGCAGCGCACACAAGCCAAACCTAGTTATGCTAGGAGCAGTGGATCAGGTAATATAAGCTCAAGGGAGTAATGCAACAGATAGGATACTCTATCTATCGATAAAAGATCACAGTAGAGTCGTATGTATATTGGCAAGAATTAGAAATGCTTTCGAGATCATAGAATTATATCATGGTGGGGCTATGCTTGCCTTTGCCTGTTGATAACAAATAAGTAGATCTTCAGGAATCTTGTACTTGACTTGATTACAGTTGGTCAAGTATCGTTCGTCGATATTTGATCTTCGATGGTGTTGACCTAGGTCTTCAATCTTGATCTTGAGCTCGATATCGTATTCTACCGAGAAGAACCAAACACCGGAAAGAGAGAGGAAACTATCAACACATGGCATCGATGCAATGCTCAAACAAGAATGATGATATGACAAGTTGAATTGCATTGAACTGAAACCCTAAAACATGCTCGACCATTTAATCGGGGTTTCGAGGGGTGAAAACCCTAACTCGGGGAAACTCCGGATGTATATGAGAGGGGTTGGTTTTTTCTCTAATTAAACTTGTCATTTAAGTTGTTTGAACAATGCATGATTATAGCTTAAAGAGATAGAGCTCATTTTTCTGAACATTTTGATATATTATTTGTATTTTTATGATTTATAATTGATTAGATATTGAATTTACAAGTTTTATTTAAATTCTGAAATTGTTAAATCAATTTAAATTGATTTATTGCGTCATGCTGACATCACACAGGTCGGGGGGTTATTTCGTACTAGGGCTAAGGCTAGCCCCAGTCACTGACGAATGGGCCTGAGGCCACCTCATCAAGCCATGGTGGCAAAGCTTGGTCGACACCACGTCATCTGGTCGTTGACCGGCGGACGGTGGCCAGATCCGGCAATCGGGGACACGCTAGCACTCGGGACTAGTGGCAAACAAACAAGGGGACCGAGGCCAACCATCTAGTGGTGGCGCCGCTGGTTATAGGTCGCTGGAAAAGCGGCTACGGTGGTGACTAACGGCAGCGCACGGCGGTGGTCGAAGCGAGGGCAAACCAGAGAGGGAGGGGGCCAACGGGGTGGTCCAAGAGGACCGCAGACTTACCCTCGACGCGTGGGTAATCTCGGTGAGTACAAGGGAGCTCGGGAGAAGCGACAATCGTCGACGATGGTGGCAGCCAGAGCTCGGGAAGACGAGGTCGTTGCCGATGATTCGAAGCGTCTCTGGTCGATTCCTTTGGCAGGGATGATCAGCACGGCGAGGCGAAGCCCAACGCAACTTCGGCGGGGCTCAGGGAGGCTCCTAGCGGTGGGGGTGAATGGCGGCAGTAGGGGCTAGGGTTCGGGTTGCTCATAGAGGTGAGTGGAGAGAGCACCTGGGGGAAATGCGAGGATAGGATCAGAGGGAAAGAGGGAGGATGCCGGTGCGGTTCTTATCTCCACTCTGGAGCGGTGGCGGTCATCTTGACGCCGGCGAGCGGCAGCGCTGACGACACGCAACAGCATCAGATGTGGAGCAAGGTGGACGACAACGATTGAGACGACAAAGCGGTATGGGCCAAGTGGGCTACGGCTAGGCCGGCTGCGGGCTGTGGGAGTGATGCACGGGCGACAGGGAGAGGGGAGAGGGAACAGGGTTGCGGCCCAGGTTAGCTAGGATTCATTTTTATTTCCTGAAAACAGTTTTCCAATTTCTGTTTTGCCTTTTGTATTTGTAATTCCAAATTCATTTCTGTTTTGAACATTTCAAAAAGACCAGATACTTTGTAAAATTGTATAAAATATTGAGGGGACCCTTTTATTCAAATTGGGCTCCACATACTTTGTAATTTTCAAATATTTCAAAACTCTTTGAATGCTTCAAAGAGAGGGGGAAGATTAGGGTTTTAGGGTTTCACTTTAATTCCTTTGCATGCATTTTTAAGATATGATGCTTATGATTCAAAACAAACCCTAATATAAGTTGAACTAAAAGTGGGGTGTTACATCTCTATCCCCCTTAGGAGAATCTCGGCCCGAGATTCCAAAGGTAGGAAGAGAGACAGAGAGAGAAAGAAACAGTGCCACTCTAAAGATAAGAGGGAAACACACTAACCAACTCATAGAGTATCTCATGGATGGAGTGTTCAGAAACAACTATGAGATGACAAACATGAAACACGTCAAGGTAACGGAGGAAACAACAGGAGAAGGTTTCAATTTGTTAGATAGATGGTCTTCATAAGGATTGAGACCATGGAGCTCATAAGGGTTTAAGCTTCTGAAGAGGAAGGTTCCAACATAAAGATCATGACCACAGACTTCGAGAGATGAACCTCTACTAAATGGCTTAAGTAGAGATTTCAGGTTGCAGAGATACGGATCAACAAAACCAAGTTGTTGAACTACTTTTGAAACATAAGGGTCACTCTTTCATCCAACAGAAGGCTTAAGATAGAGAGGTGTTTTGGTGGAGAGGACTCATAAGAGTCGCAAGGAACATGTAACAAGAGACACTATTGATTACCAAAATCATAGTCACTCTTAAAACATGGTTGAGAAACGAAGGAAACTCTTTATTCATCTAGGTTTATAAAAATCTTTGCCAAAGATCATGACATCACTTTGCACCACTAGGATGAATAGTTAAGAAGATTCCTGATGACACGAGAAGAAAGAAACTTCATTCTCAGACTTCAACTACTTGGCACAACAAGACGCTTGCCAACATAAAGGGTCTGGAGGACCGACCGAGAGACATTTAGAAACACTACTTTAAAGGTTCTCCTTGATGTTCGAGAAATCAGACACCAAGTAAAAGTAGGACTTCGGATACAAAGGAGGCCATAAGCACAACTCCTATAATGAATTATAGAAGAAGCCTCATGAAAAGTGGTTGTTACTGCTGATTTAAGAGAATATGACAATAGGTCTTTTCGACTAAGTGTGTCAACCATTACATTAATATTGCCAGATTACAAAGAGACCTATGTCAAAACCTTGAGGAACACCAACCATCATTGTTGCTTGAGATTCAGCTTTGCTTAGGTGGAATGATATTTCAGACTCAGCATGTCCGAATAGAAACTTTGCAACATTTATCGCAAAGATAAAGTTACTAGATTCTCAAGATATGGACTACAGTGTCAAGCTCCAAAAGATGAGCTAGATTGCTAGACCCATTTATTTATCAACTTGTAGAAAGACAACTGCACACATATAAAGTACTAACAATAAAACACACATATGTCCTTAAGGAACGGAGATAAATTTTCTCGAATCCACGGCGACATCTTTCGACATTTGCATGTGAATCAGAGAAGGTTACTTCTAACATCCAAAACTCATACTTCGAAATGATTCGAGGATGGTTCTCAAGATTTTCCAACATTAATGCCAATTGTTCCATATGAATCTTGTCTAGCATGGAGAAGATAAGGATGTCATTGATGGGCTCAACAACAAACTTATCGAGACACTCCAAGAAGATGGACTCATATGTTGCTTGAACAAGTCAACAATGTTGGTCAGACCATAGAACATGAAGATCTGCTCAAGTGAAACAGCACGAGTGGCAACACCATCAAGATAGTACTTGGAACTGAGTTTGATTTGATGATAACCCAAATCAAATCAAAAGAGGGGAAGATAAAATTTCCATAAAGAAATGTTATCATTCTTCAACACAAACAAAACTAGACATCCCTTTAAGGAGGAACTGGTCAGATAGAACTTTTGTCTTACAACTCTTCAAGTTGTTGTTTAAGCTCAACCAACTAGTTCAGGGGTATCTAGTACGGATCCTTGGAGAAAGGAGCAGTTCAGAGAACTTGCTTTCTCAAGAACTTGACATCGCGGTCATGTGGCAACAAGGCGATACTTCTAGGAAGACATCTAGAATATCACGAACCACCGATATGTCACTTAGTTCGAGAGGAAACTTGCTTGGTAAGGCAAGAAGACATAGTCTTAGAGCTTCAGCACAAGCCTAACTCTTTGACCGAAGAGAGCGTACCAGAATAGCGGACTTGGTAGCACAATCATCCTTTGCTTAGTGATAGGATTAACCAATCACGTTAGGAATGACTCAGATGTCCTTAGGGTTCAAAACAATAATAATTGCTAAGAATCTCAGATGGTCACATTATTACGCACACGCATCACTCACGAGCGCGAAAGCTCGTGGAAGGGTGGGTAATATGTGTGAAAGCATCACTTCATTAAGAAGGGCATGAAACTCAGCACGACCTCTTAATATAAAAGAGTGCGACACTTTAAGGTAGAACAAATAGAAGCTAATCAATGCCTATTGATCTGCGGATTACAACACTTTGACCTAGTCCTAGAAATGACGAGGTACTGGAGTTTGTTTCTCCTAGACATTTCGAAATGTTTTGTGTTAACGAACCTCAAGAGTATCTTGCTTCGGAAGACACCGATTCACATTTACTACCTGGCTACCAACTGGTAGACAAAGGTCGTAAAACAACAAGGGGAAAAGAACATGCTCAGGATAGAATCCCGAGATGTGGATGCATAGATTAACAATCTTCTGAAAACCAATGCATAAGAAGGGTAAGGTGTGGCAGAGTCACGAGCATTGATGCGAGACTCTTGAGGAGTACTCTTGTCGTGATCTTTTTGGGTTCCATGAAAGAACATCTGCCATAGCTAGTGGTAGGGGAAGTCCTTAGTTGTCACAATGCAATCGCGACAAAGACCACAAGCTTGAAGGCTAGAATTGTAGTACCAGCCATCCTGAGGTAATGTGTGAACATTAACAACAAGGGTCAAAGGGATGGATCTTGGGTTAAAGATCAGCTTCATGTACAAGATTCACAACACCAGAATCCAGCACAATTGGGGATCTTAGGTTCAAGTCCAAGGGTTAGAACCCAAAGAAAGGAATAGCTACTGCTTGAGTGACGTAGCGTACACTACAAGTTAGTAACCACGAGGTATCTTCCAAGAGAATAAACGACTTCTGAAGTACCCAACAAACAAAAAGGAGGCACACAAGGCGAAAGGAAACCTCGAAGCCTAGAACAGAACACTGCAGATCCAACAATATAATGTTGTGGGTCCAAAATATAGAGAGATCATGATGGAAAGAAATCTCTCAGATGAACAAGAGCAAAGAGGAACAAGGAATTCACAACACACACAACTATAGAGAACTCGACGCTAGGTCAACTGGCTTAGAAATGAAATGCCAAGGAGGCACCTAAGTTTTGAAAGACAAGAAGAGATATCAAAACTTTTCCAAAGTCAACACTAGATAAGATAACCCAGAGTTAGAGCGAAACTGGATAAGGAGTAAAAGAAGCATACTAGAGTTTTCGCAAATACTTTTCATCTTTAAAATACTTTTCACAAGCACTAGACTCAACATTGACCAATAGCAAGGTTTTCCTACGGTCGGTACTGCTCTAATACCAAAACCTGTGACACCCCCGGGATCAGGGCTAAACAAATCCCAGACCTCCCTCTGACATAAGCTTAACCTTGATCTCGAAAATATCCAGTGAAGAACCGATAACACAGCAGTGACCCTACGACACAAAATTATTACAGCAAGCTCATATCTGAGCAGAGAACCAAATTATTACAAGCAAAGGTCACTAGCGACAAACATCAAACAACGGAAGGCAAATTATGCTATTAAGTATAGAAAACATAACAAATGGCCTAAGAGGCCTGAAGCATAACGATGACGTCCCAGACCATAGATTCCAGGCTGCCGGTCGGGAACCCCAAGCTAATCGCCGATGTCGATGTATTACCAAACTGATCTTCAGGGAACACTTACTCTGCCAAAAGTATCAACAAAGAAAGGGTGAGTACATGGTGTACTCCGCAAGACTTATGGCTGGTGGAGTTGTTTTGCATAAAGCCATCTTTATTTATCAAACAAGAGGGAGAGAAGAAGCTCGTCTATTCAGAGTATTTTAAAAGGGGATAAGAGAGCGACATCTCTGAAATATTTATCATCATCTTTTCATATCCATCGATTCATCATCATCTACCAACTAGGATCACCCCCTCGTACCCATGAGGAAGCATACTTAAGCACACGTTGATCTGCCAAGTTTTACGATTAGGTTAAAGTTCTCTATGATCTTAGAATCTGGTCACCAAGCGTTCATAACCGTGAACACGGCTTTTCGAAAATATTTAACCCTGTAGGGGTGTACAACTTTACCCACACGTACCAACCGACTCTTAATGCCAGATCATTAGCCCTCTTCCTTGGAAAGCCGGCAGAGGGTGTGGTTGGACACGACCTTTACCTTGCTTTCGCCGAGACCATGAGTCACGCACTAAGTATGGTTCCGCTGTAACGGGTCAAATCCCGAAGTCGGTACTTAAAGATGTGAGGCGAGGTTGGTTCACCAGGGGCTCCATCGACCCCAAGCAACCCGGTCGATGCTTCCCTACTGTATGAATGCACCTCCTTCACCTCCTTCTTTCGAAAACATTTTCAATGCATATGTCGAATGGAACGCCCGAACTATGTGACTCATGGAATCTACTAGGCAAGTTAATCAGGCGAGGGGTTCCCAAGCCCGTGTGGTTGTACGCTCATCTCGGTTCCAAAGGCAAGAACTCAGATCCTAGTAGTGGCGAGCATGGGACTAGGAAAACCACATCCCACCGTGGCCTCCCATACAAGCCTTAGCATGTTTAATCTCATATCACTGATCTCATCTCATCACGTTCTCCTGTCATACTAGATTCTCTGCATCTGATACATCATCTGGATGGACCAGACTCAACAGTTATGCATGGCTAAGCAGGACATAGATAAGCTTTAGCAGCGCACACAAGCCAAACCTAGTTATGCTAGGAGCAGTGGATCAGGTAATATAAGCTCAAGGGAGTAATGCAACAGATAGGATTATATCATGGTGGGGCTATGCTTGCCTTTGCCTGTTGATAACAAATAAGCAGATCTTGGGGAATCTTGTACTTGACTTGGTTACAGTTGGTCAAGTATCGTTCGTCGATCTTCGATCTTCGATGGTGTTGACCTAGGTCTTCAATCTTGATATCGTATTCTACCGAGAAGAACCAAACACCGGAAAGAGAGAGGAAACTATCAACACATGGCATCGATGCAATTCTCAAACAAGAATGATGATATGACAAGTTGAATTGCATTGAACTAAAACCCTAAAACATGCTCGACCATTTAATCGGGGTTCCGAGGGGTGAAAACCCTAACTCGAGGAAACTCCAGATGTATATGAGAGGGTTGGTTTGTTCTCTAATTAAATTTGTCATTTAAGTTGCTTCAACAATGCATGATTATAGCTTAAAGAGACAGATCTCATTTTTCTGAACATTTTGATATATTATTTGTATTTTTCTGATTTATAATTAATTAGATATTGAATTTCCAAGTTTTATTTAAATTCTGAAATTGTTAAATCAATTTAAATTGATTTATTGCGTCATGCTGACAGGGGGTTGACATCACACAGGTGGGGGGGTTATTTCGTACTAGGGCTGAGCCTAGCCCCAGTCACTGACGACTGGGCCCGAGGCCACCTCATCAAGCCACGGTGGCAAAGCTTGGTCGACGCCACGTCATCTGGTTGTTGACCGGCAGACGGTGGCCAGATCTGGCGATCAGGGACACACTAGCACTCGGGACTAGGGCAAACGAACAAGGGGAGCGCGACCAACCATCTAGTGGTGGCGCCGCTGGTTATAGGTCGCCGGAAAAGTGGCTACGGTGGTGACTGATGGCGGCGCATGGCGGTGTCGAAGCAAGGGCGAACCAGAGAGGGAGGGAGCCAACGGGGTGGTCCAGGAGGGCCGCAGACTTACCCTCGATGGGTGAGTAATCTCGGTGAGGACAGGGGAGCTCGGGAGCGGCGACAATCGATGACGATGGTGGCAGCCGGACCTCGGGAAGACGAGGTCGTTGCCGATGATTCGAAGCGTCTCCGGTCGATTCCTTTGGCAAGGATGATCAGCACGGCGAGGCGAAGCCCAACGCAACTTCGGCGGGGCTCAGGGAGGCTCTTAGTGGTGGGGGTGAATGGCGGAAGTAGGGGCTAGGGTTCGGGTTGCTCACAGAGGTGAGGGGAGAGAGCACCTGGGGGGAAATGAGAGGATAGGATCAGAGGGAAAGAGGGAGGACGCCAACGCGGTTCTTATCTCCACTCCGGAGCGGTGGCGGTCATCTTGACGCCGGCTAGCGGCAGCGCTGCCGACACGCGGCAGCATCGGGTGTGGAGTGAGGTGGACGACGATGATTGAGAGGACAAAGCGGTATGGGCCAAGTGGGCTACGGCTGGGCCGGCTGCTGGCTGTGGGAGTGATGCGCGGGCGACAGGGAGAGGGGAGAAGGAACTGGGTTGTGGCCCAGGTTAGCTAGGATTCATTTTTATTTCCCGAAAACAATTTTCCAATTTCTGTTTTGCCTTTTGTATTTGTAATTCCAAATTCATTTATGTTTTGAACATTTCAAAAATACCAGATACTTTGTAAAAGTGTATAAAATATTGAGGGGACACTTTTATTCAGATTGGGCTCCACTTACTTTGTACTTTTCAAATATTTCAAAACTCTTTGAATGCTTCAAAAGAGAGGGGTAAGATTAGGGTTTTAGGGTTTCACTTTAATTCATTTGCATGCATTTTTAAGATATGATGCTATAATGCAAAACAAACCCTAATATAAGTTTAACTAAAAGTGGGGTGTTACAAAGATCCAACACAACGGTAAATGAATATTCCCAAAGTATGACAAACCATAGAAGTACTATCTCATAACACAATATCCACCATAGGAATTACATAGATAGATCCATACTCATGCAAGACACATCATATGGACTTAAAAATGATCATAGAAGGAGATTTTAGATCAAGTTACCACCATAAAGCCAAAGTCTAGGGGGTGGACTACTCCCCTCTCATCATGGAGAGTGGTGAGGAGGCATTGGTGAAGGAGGAGAGGTGGCCCGAGGCGATTCCGGTAGGGGTTCCCCCTCCAATCTTCCTCTAGGTGGTGGCTTGATGGCTCTCTGTTACTTGGTTTTTTATCTCTGCCACTGTCCGTCTCGAGAAAGGATGCCAGGGGCATATATAGATGGTTTTAGGCCAAAACAAAGCAAAAGGCGGTGGAATCGATGACATCGGAGTTTCAATGGCTGAGATAGCCCCAGTGGCGTGCCCTGTAGTAAATGGGATCCCAGTTTAAGCTCGTTGCCCCCTGGGATATACTTTAGCTCATTGGATTCATATGAAAATTATCTAACAACTCCCATTGACCTAGATCCATTTCGAGTTCCGTAGCCCCTAGAAAGTCAAAAACACTAATATAAGTTTTTCTACCAGAAAATGTTAAAACCAAAAGAGAGGGTATTGTTTAAAAAATCCCCGAAATCAATGTAAAACATGGATCTAACATCATATATGTTGCAAATATGTGGGAAATCATGTCAACAAACTATAAATTTTATGTATGCATTTTACATGCATTAGATGTACGTAGCATAATATTGATGTCTTATTCCCTCTTCACTTAGAGTTTTATTAAGAGTGTAGTTTTTGAACTCAGAGCCGTTGTCGCCTCTAATTTCCAATATAGGAACATTGTGTTGTCCCTGAACCTTGTTGGCAAAGTCGATGACCGTTTGTTGAGTCTCACTTTTGTTCTTGAAGAAGTAGACCCATGTATACCTTGAGTAATCATCAACAATGACAAGGAAATACTTCTTCCCACCGAGACTTGCGTGAGATGGAGGAACAAAGAGATCCACATGAAGGAGCTCCAAAATCCACTTTTATGAAATAACTGTCTTCATTCGATGGGGATATTCATGCATATTTCCTTCAACACAAGCCCTGCAAACATGATCTTTGGTAAAGGAAACATTTTATTTTAGTCCAAGAATGTGGCCACCCTTGTGAAGGCTTTGCAAAGTACTCATATTGATGTGGGCTAGACGGTGATGCCATAACCAACCCATGTCTGCCTTTCCTAATAGACACATTGGATCTGCAGTGGTTTTCCCCAAAAAGTCCACCACATACAAGTCATTTTTGAAATATCCACCGAAATCGACCTTTAGAGACTTGCTCCACAAGAGTACCACTAAATCATCATCAATGAAAACTACAAAGCCCATATTTCCAAGGGAACGGACAAAAAGTAAATTATAACCAAGGGACTCTACAAGCATGACATCCACGAGAGAGATATTGTGAGAAACCACAACCTTGCCAAGACCCAATACCTTAGACTTCAATTTATCACCATATGAGACGGTTATTTGGTCATGATTAGGCCTCATCTCCTTGATGATCTATAATAGCTGTACACGTGGTTGACGTGGAGCCTGTTGGGAACCCCAAGAGCAAGGTGTGAAGCAGCACAGCAGCAAGTTTTCCCTCAGTAAGAAACCGAGGTTATCGAACCAGTAGGAGGAAGGAAACGTCACACAGGTGTTTTAAGCAAAGCGGAGACCTGCATAACACAAACTCAAAACTTTGCCCCAACGAATCAGTGAGGTTGTCAAGCTCACCAGTTTGCTGTAACAAAGGATTAAACGTATGGTGTGGAAGTTAATGGTTTGCAGCATGTAACAAGTAACAGTGGAAGATGTATCAATGGTAAAGATTGGACCGGGGTCCATAGTTCACTAGAGGTTCTCTCCTTAGATAAACAACATGGCATGAAGGTAAACAAATTACAGCAGGGCAATTGATAGGAACTGAGCAAGGCATAACAATGCAATACCAGACAAAAAGATCCTATGAGATTCGATTGGGCAATGCAACAATATACATAGACCGCCATCCAACTGCATCTATGACTAGAAGTCCACCTTCAGGTTATCATCCGAACCCCCTCCAGTATTAAGTTGCAAGCAACAGACAACTGCTTTAAGAAAAGTGTGTAAGGTAAACAATCCACTTGTTCCATGAACAAGAGACCGTTGTTTTCTCCCTAGTAGCAACAGCACATCTACAACCGAAGAGATTTATGTCGCTTCCCTTGGAAACTAGAGGCATGAACCCACTATCGAGCATAAATACCCCCTTTTGGAGTCACTAGCAACTACTTGGCCAAGATAGCTCCTAACAACAGATCATGCAAGATAAAAAACAACACAGAAATGATAGTATCAAATAGACAAAACCATTAATCAATCTGACATAGTAATCTCAATATCCATCGGATCCCAGCAAACACAACATGCATGATTACAAATAGATTAGATCTTGATCATGAACGGAGCTCACAAGATCTATACATGAAATCACAAGGAGGAGATACAACCATCTAGCTACTACATGGACCCATAGTCCAAGGTGGAACTACTCACGCATCATACCGGAGAAGAAGGCCTCCGGGATGATCTCCCCTCCGGCAGGATGCCGGGAAGAACTTCAGATCCCCCCACGATCTAGGGATGACGGTGGTGGCGGCTACAGAAGGTTTCATGGATTTTTGATCGTGTTCCTAGGGTTTCTGCATCAGGGTCTTCTTATAGGCAAAGAGGCGAGGCTGGGAGGTGGCCAGGGGGGCCACACCCTACCCAGGCGCGGGATGGGCCCACCTGTGCCTAGGGGGTGGCGGCCCTGATTCACCTCTCCGTCTCCCCTCTGGACTTCATGTCGCCCACGGTAAAATATTGACTTTGTCTTTTGTCCCGTCCAATTCCGAGAATATTGATTTTCTGCCTTTCTAGAACCAAAAATAGAAGAAAACAGGCAACTAAGAACTCATATATTTACTCTTGATCCGAGCATCATCAACATGTGTTGCACCATGGTTTCTAAATGTGGTGGCAATGGACTTGAGTCTTCTATACATGTATTCGTGGTCCTCACCATCCATCATATAGAATCCTTCCGCTTGGTTGCTTAGAGCATCATACCTATTTCTTCTCATGCTCTCATTTCCAATGAATAAATCGGTGAGGGCATCCCAAGCTTCCTTAGCGGTGTGTTGAGATGTTCTATATGTGGCATGTCCTTGGGACCCACACCAAGATCAATCATGTGTAGAGCCATTGCATTGAGTTGGCTATTGTAAAAGAGGAGTGTCCCAACCTTTATTAACATAAGGTGGTGTCCCCTGTGTTTACAATGCTAGTCCCTGGATCAATAGCTAGCATCCACAGTTCAGATGTAATATCAAGAAACAAAGGTCATAATATAACTTTATAACCAGGAATAACATAAATTTTATTACATCTTTACATAGCTCATTTGGCTATTACATTACATTGCAGCGGAATAACTATAAGCATGGGGTCCTTCATCTTCAAAGTGCCACAGGCAGACATGTTGGTTGTAGACTTTGTAATCCTAATCAATCATTCTTCACTAAAATCAATCAAACCTGCAACATTACAAGTTACAGCCACAAGGGTCAATACATTTGAATTGTATTGGCAAGTTTCACTACTATGTAGAATATAAGTGGATCCTATCATTACATGCAAACTTGGATAGGTAGGGTTTTAGGCTCATTTGCAGAAAGCAATAATTTATCCTATCTTTTCAAAATGGTTTTACCTTTGATCAAATCTTTGAAAACTTCTTGGTAAGCCCAAGTGTTTAAGTTATTATCAAAATCTCCTTGAACTCCTTGGTAACCCCAAGTGTTCAAGTTTTCAACAAATCCTCCTGAGTTCCTTGGTAACCCCAAGTACATCAAGTTTTATCAAAATCTCTTGAGCTCCTTGGTAACCCCAAGTGCATCAAGTTTTATCAAAATCTCTTGAGCTCCTTGGTACCCCCAAGTGCATCAAGTTTTTATTTTAGAAATTGGAATGTCAAGATCTCCCATAGCTTCAAACTTTAGTTGCTCAGTATTGTCCATAACCGGGGACACGGCTAAGTACTTAGATTTTATTATCTTCTGCAGAAGTTGCACACTTTACCCACATGTCACAATCCCATCTTGTTGCCACCAGTGGCCACTGGATTAGTGCTCACCAAGATGGAGTACTGGCAGATTGAGAATGTGACGAAGTCTTTCCAAAGGGTCCTCCCATACACCATTGCTAGCTTGTCTTCAGCACCCATGTAGGATTCCAGGTCCCCATGTCCAGTAAACTGAAGACAATGCATGGGTCTTCCCAATGTAGTTGACTAAGCCAGAGCCATAATAGCACGTGGTTGCACACGAAAGCCACAATTGGAGAAACATGTTCAATCTCTAAGTTTCCTGGGTGGTTTCATTTGGAGCACAACACAAGGAGATTGCCATAGACATGGTTCCTTTTGTTGCCACCTTCTCCAAAACTCAAAGTATCCTTGGCCACCCAGGTGGTTCATTGAGTCCTTGTTTTATTATATAAAACACAAGTCCTTTTCTCAACTTCATAAAAACCTCAACATGTATCTCTTTTCAAAATATAGCATGGCTAAGCATGTAACAACTACATTGTTTTCACTAAGGAATGTATAGGGTATCCTATTAGGATTTAGCATAGCATAGTAGAGAAATTCTTTTCATGCATGTTTCAAAATCCACTAAGTATAATGAAAATAGTAGGACTTTAGATGATAGTGTAACTTGCCTTTTTGGTAGGGAATGGTGGTTCACTCCTTGATCTTGCTAGTCTCACACTTTCTAACTTCACTACAATCAATCAAGCAAACACAATATCAACAAGCATTCCAAACCAATAATCAAACAATTCACACACATAAAACAATGGGATCTAAGTCATGCATGTAAGCATGCAAGGGATGGTTCTATTTGCAAAGGTGGTCTCCACTAGGCTTCTAAACTTGGTAAGGTTCAAAATGGTCATTTTCCAAAGTGGCAAAGTCATTTGCAAAAGGGTTTTATCCATAAACCATTTTTAAATCCAATCATTATTTTATGTGGTGGAAAAATATTTTTATCAAAGCAAAAACCTTAAGTTGTTTACTAGAAGGTTGTTGTTTCTCAAAACTTGGTGTTTATGGTCAGTAGGTTTGGTTCAAAACATTTTCCCAAAGTTTTTACATCCAAAAACATTTTCATAACAAAACCATTATTTTTATTTGGCTAGAAATGGGCTAAACCAATTAATCCATCCTAAACTTTACCAAATTCATTTTCAAAACCATGGGTTGGTTCCTAGGGTCAGTAAGTTCACAAAAAACCAATTTGCCAAGGTTTTAACCCCTAAAACATTTTTGAACAATTTTTCTAATCTAAACAAGCATACAAATGTTTCTGCAAAAACAAACAATCTAACAGTTACTATTTACTAAACCAATTGCATGGTTGGCTAGGGCTTGCTCCACTGATTCCAATGATATCAAATTTGCAATTTTTGGACGTGTGGATCAAAAGTTATAGGGTTTTCAAATCTGCAACCAAATCTGTTTTCAATCTGTTTTTAAATCAAAACTGGCCACGCGTCACAACGTCACTGCCTGGTACCGGTTCGGGTGGATCGCGTGCTGTAGACCGTAGGATCTAATTTAGATCGAGCGGCGCAGAGGCATACGATACCTCTTCGCTTATATTCTATCACAGCCATACGATCTAGATCTAACGGACCTAAACAACAGGCCATTAACTGGCGGCGCTCGACGGCTGTGCGCGGCAGCGACGGGTAGATGGTGGCGGCACCGGCGATACAGGGAGCTAGAAGGGAGGGGAGTATGCTCACCGTGATCGTAGAGGCCTGGAGAAGCTCAATGTGAAGTCGTCTGGGCAAGGGGCGCATGAGGACAGGAGGAATTCCTCGCCGGAGTAAGGTCTGGCGACGGTTGCACGCGGTCGAGGTCGAGGACGGTTCTACGGTTCACGAGAGGGCAAACAAGAAGTATGGTTAGACGCGTACGGCCAAGGAGATGACGCGTGCGTGAACGAGAAGGCGCGGGGCGGTCTGGACTTACCAGGAGACGTCGCCGGAGAAGTTGCAGACGCGGCGGCGCTCAGAGCTTTGTCGAAGACGGCATTCTGGGGCGCCCGCGGTTGAACGGAGGGTACTGGGAGAAGCGTCTGGGAGTGGTGAGTGTTCCCGTGTGCTCGGGGAGGTAGGAGGTGGCGAGGCTCGGCCGGAATTGGAGGAGGAAGCTCGTCGGAGCAGCGGCGGTTTGGAGATGATTTCGAGCAGCCTGGTGGCAAGGAGGGGTTGGCGTTTGAGGGGAAACGGAGGAGAGGCGTTGGCGATTAATAGGACGTGGTCGCAGCGCGGTTAAGGCGTGGCATTACTGCGAATTGAAGCCGCGGAATCACTGGCAGAGACGGCCGGCGTGGTCGTCGCGAGGAAGAAGAGGAGTGAGCTGGCTGTGTGGGTCCCTGCTGTCAGCGAGGAATGAGAGGGAGAAGAGGGCCACCAGTCAGTGTCTTCGCGGGTCAGTTGCTAGGTGCGAAACGTTTTCTTCCGGGGAGGGGGAGCTGGGCTGGTTCTGGGCCTTGTTGGGCTGCTGGGTTGGGTCGACCTCATCCATATTTTTTTTCTTCCCTGAAACCTTTTTCTTTTCTATTTCCTATTTCTGTTTTGAATTTCAAACAACCAAACAATATTCAAATCAATTCAAACAAACACCACACTTTGAAACTTTGAATTTGGTTCTGTTCAGTAACTTAAACCAAAATCCAAAACCAAAATAATAAGTTTAATTTTAGGGTCCATTATTAATTTAAATAAATAGACCTTGCTTAATAAATCAAATGGGTTTTGTTTTATTTAAATACTCCTTTTGAAATCTAATTATTTTCAATACTAAAACAGTAGGTTTTGTTTGGGAATATAAAATACTTGGAAAACTTATTTTAAATAAATAAATAAGTTTTGATGTTTTGGAAATAGTAAAACCCTTATTAATAAAACTTGGATATTAAATCCTTTATTATTTTATTTAAATAAACCTTTACCATTTTTATCAAAACAAAGCATTTTATTTCATAAGCTTTGGCCAAGGTTTAATTTGGCTTTATAAAATAATCTTTATTTATAAAACTTCTATTTCTTTTGAAAACCAAATCCTTTTATTTAAAAGATCCAAAATAGTTATTTTAAATATTTTTATTTTCCTTTATTAAATGTTTTATCTTTTTAAATCCTTCTAGGATTTTATTTGACCCAAATTGGTTTGAAGGTTTCCAATTGGATTCAAAAAGTTTCTTCTGGCCCTGAAAATCAACAAAGTTTTATTTTATTCATTTATTTTTCACATTACAAGATTTGGAAAATCTTGGGATGTGACAGGCTACCACCCTTAAAATAAATCTCGTCCCGAGATTTGGGAAGGCTAGGGTTACAAGTAGGCTCAAAACAACTAGGGTACTACCACCCTAAAAAAAATTTCAAACCAAAAATTACATATTGGCCTTCTTGGAATCTTGGGAAAGCTTCTCTAGGCAAACACTTGCATTGTGTCCTTGATTTCCACACTTGACTCATGGGCCAAGGTTGAGTTTCTCCATAGGCTTGTTCAACTTGTTCTTCATCTTTTCTGGACAGTTGCTTGCATCATGTCCTGGGTTCTTGCAATTGAAGCAGTTGATGTCCTTGAGTTCTTTACGTGGCTCTTGTGGACAAGTTGCTACATAGTGGCCTAGCTCTTGCAGTTGTTGCACACCACTTGGCCAATCTCTTTATTCTTCTGGTTCTCTGGGCATTCACCGGAATAGTGTCCCATTTTCTTACATTTATGACATTGCACATGGCTCTTGTCCTTCTTTTGCTTCTTGGGTTTCTTTGGTCCTTTGAACTGGGTTGTCTTGTTTGGAGGTATAAGTGGTACTTTTCCTTTGTCATCAACCTTCTTGATAGACTTGGATCCTTCTGGATGGTTTGCAATCATTTGTTGCACTCCACCTTGTTTCCTTTGTTCAACAATGGAGTAGATGGGGCATTGGATAGGAACATGGTTGTTTCCTTCACATAGATAGCAAGTAGCTTGAGAGGTGGGACATTGTCCAACAGGATGTCTCTCTTCACAGTTGGGGCATTGATCTCCATGCTCCTTGGAAGTATGATCCTTGTCTCCACAAATAATGCAAGCTGGGGCTCCATCTAGAATAACATTTCTGTCATCCTTGTTGTCACAAACTTTCTTGGAATAGTTTTCTTCCATTTTGATCATTTGATCAGTCACTTTAAGCATCAGTTGGCCTTGAGTTTCCAAAAATCCTTGCAGTGTTGGATTTTCTCCACTGGTGTTGGCTATGAATTGAGCTGTCACTTGATTCAACTGGTGTTGGGTTGCTATGAGCTCTTTCATGCTGTCCTCTTGGTTGGTGCTGGTGTCATCAACCTTGATGTTGGAGTCTCTTGGAGTAGTCATCTGTTTGGGTTGAATGGAGATTAGAATAGGCAAAAGATTTTTCTAGGGAATCAATTCTAATCACACACATCACAATTCACTCAAACAATGTGCAATCAATCACAACAACTTTTCACTCAAACAACAAAGTTCATGCACATACTTAGGCAACAAAATATTTTTGTTACACCACATAAGTTGGTGTGTTTGGCTTAACTATAATATGGTGGTGCATCTATATGGTTCACTTGTGATCTTTCCATCATTCTTGGTTGATTCTTCTTTACATGAGGTCATGGTTTCCTTGAGAAAAACTCTTGGTTACATTACTTCAAATGATGTAGACTCCTTCTAACTTTTGCATTCCCTCAGTCCCTAAATCTTGAGCAAGATTTCCTGGTCTCACTTGTGGTCCTTTGTGATATCCAAGTTGGAAGTCCTTGGTGAATATGCTGAAGATGTTGAAGTCATTAGAGTTGAAGAAGTTGAAGTCATTAGAGTTGAAGAAGTTGAAGTCATTAGAGTTGAAGGTGTTGAAGAAGTCCTTTGCACATGGTGTAGTCTTTGGCCATGGGTAGGTTTTTCCATCAAGTTTGAAATAGAAGAGAGGTAGAGTTGAAACCAAAATGGTTGAGGAAAGAGTTTACAAGATTGTTTTGTAGATAAGTTTTGGAACAAAATACAACTCCTATTTTTCTAAGGGTTTTTGTCCAATCCTAGGTTTACAAATCCTACAGGAAACACAATGCTCTGATACCATCTGTAAAAGAGGAGTGTCCCAACCTTTATTAACATAAGGTGGTGTCCCCTGTGTTTACAATGCTAGTCCCTGGATCAATAGCTAGCATCCACAGTTCAGATGTAATATCAAGAAACAAAGGTCATAATATAACTTTATAACCAGGAATAACATAAATTTTATTACATCTTTACATAGCTCATTTGGCTATTACATTACATTGCAGCAGAATAACTATAAGCATGGGGTCCTTCATCTTCAAAGTGCCACAGGCAGACATGTTGGTTGTAGACTTTGTAATCCTAATCAATCATTCTTCACTAAAATCAATCAAACCTGCAACATTACAAGTTACAGCCACAAGGGTCAATACATTTGAATTGTATTGGCAAGTTTCACTACTATGTAGAATATAAGTGGATCCTATCATTACATGCAAACTTGGATAGGTAGGGTTTTAGGCTCATTTGCAGAAAGCAATAATTTATCCTATCTTTTCAAAATGGTTTTACCTTTGATCAAATCTTTGAAAACTTCTTGGTAAGCCCAAGTGTTTAAGTTATTATCAAAATCTCCTTGAACTCCTTGGTAACCCCAAGTGTTCAAGTTTTCAACAAATCCTCCTGAGTTCCTTGGTAACCCCAAGTACATCAAGTTTTATCAAAATCTCTTGAGCTCCTTGGTAACCCCAAGTGCATCAAGTTTTATCAAAATCTCTTGAGCTCCTTGGTACCCCCAAGTGCATCAAGTTTTTATTTTAGAAATTGGATTGTCGAGATCTCCCATAGCTTCAAACTTTAGTTGCTCAGTATTGTCCATAACCGGGGACACGGCTAAGTACTTAGATTTTATTATCTTCTGCAGAAGTTGCACACTTTACCCACATGTCACAATCCCATCTTGTTGCCACCAGTGGCCACTGGATTAGTGCTCACCAAGATGGAGTACTGGCAGATTGAGAATGTGACGAAGTCTTTCCAAAGGGTCCTCCCATACACCATTGCTAGCTTGTCTTCAGCACCCATGTAGGATTCCAGGTCCCCATGTCCAGTAAACTGAAGACAATGCATGGGTCTTCCCAATGTAGTTGACTAAGCCAGAGCCATAATAGCACGTGGTTGCACACGAAAGCCACAATTGGAGAAACATGTTCAATCTCTAAGTTTCCTGGGTGGTTTCATTTGGAGCACAACACAAGGAGATTGCCATAGACATGGTTCCTTTTGTTGCCACCTTCTCCAAAACTCAAAGTATCCTTGGCCACCCAGGTGGTTCATTGAGTCCTTGTTTTATTATATAAAACACAAGTCCTTTTCTCAACTTCATAAAAACCTCAACATGTATCTCTTTTCAAAATATAGCATGGCTAAGCATGTAACAACTACATTGTTTTCACTAAGGAATGTATAGGGTATCCTATTAGGATTTAGCATAGCATAGTAGAGAAATTCTTTTCATGCATGTTTCAAAATCCACTAAGTATAATGAAAATAGTAGGACTTTAGATGATAGTGTAACTTGCCTTTTTGGTAGGGAATGGTGGTTCACTCCTTGATCTTGCTAGTCTCACACTTTCTAACTTCACTACAATCAATCAAGCAAACACAATATCAACAAGCATTCCAAACCAATAATCAAACAATTCACACACATAAAACAATGGGATCTAAGTCATGCATGTAAGCATGCAAGGGATGGTTCTATTTGCAAAGGTGGTCTCCACTAGGCTTCTAAACTTAGTAAGGTTCAAAATGGTCATTTTCCAAAGTGGCAAAGTCATTTGCAAAAGGGTTTTATCCATAAACCATTTTTAAATCCAATCATTATTTTATGTGGTGGAAAAATATTTTTATCAAAGCAAAAACCTTAAGTTGTTTACTAGAAGGTTGTTGTTTCTCAAAACTTGGTGTTTATGGTCAGTAGGTTTGGTTCAAAACATTTTCCCAAAGTTTTTACATCCAAAAACATTTTCATAACAAAACCATTATTTTTATTTGGCTAGAAATGGGCTAAACCAATTAATCCATCCTAAACTTTACCAAATTCATTTTCAAAACCATGGGTTGGTTCCTAGGGTCAGTAAGTTCACAAAAAACCAATTTGCCAAGGTTTTAACCCCTAAAACATTTTTGAACAATTTTTCTAATCTAAACAAGCATACAAATGTTTCTGCAAAAACAAACAATCTAACAGTTACTATTTACTAAACCAATTGCATGGTTGGCTAGGGCTTGCTCCACTGATTCCAATGATATCAAATTTGCAATTTTTGGACGTGTGGATCAAAAGTTATAGGGTTTTCAAATCTGCAACCAAATCTGTTTTCAATCTGTTTTTAAATCAAAACTGGCCACGCGTCACAACGTCACTGCCTGGTACCGGTTCGGGTGGATCGCGTGCTGTAGACCGTAGGATCTAATTTAGATCGAGCGGCGCAGAGGCATACGATACCTCTTCGCTTATATTCTATCACAGCCATACGATCTAGATCTAACGGACCTAAACAACAGGCCATTAACTGGCGGCGCTCGACGGCTGTGCGCGGCAGCGACGGGTAGATGGTGGCGGCACCGGCGATACAGGGAGCTAGAAGGGAGGGGAGTATGCTCACCGTGATCGTAGAGGCCTGGAGAATCTCAATGTGAAGTCGTCTGGGCAAGGGGCGCATGAGGACAGGAGGAATTCCTCGCCGGAGTAAGGTCTGGCGACGGTTGCACGCGGTCGAGGTCGAGGACGGTTCTACGGTTCACGAGAGGGCAAACAAGAAGTATGGTTAGACGCGTACGGCCAAGGAGATGACGCGTGCGTGAACGAGAAGGCGCGGGGCGGTCTGGACTTACCAGGAGACGTCGCCGGAGAAGTTGCAGACGCGGCGGCGCTCAGAGCTTTGTCGAAGACGGCATTCTGGGGCGCCCGCGGTTGAACGGAGGGTACTGGGAGAAGCGTCTGGGAGTGGTGAGTGTTCCCGTGTGCTCGGGGAGGTAGGAGGTGGCGAGGCTCGGCCGGAATTGGAGGAGGAAGCTCGTCGGAGCAGCGGCGGTTTGGAGATGATTTCGAGCAGCCTGGTGGCAAGGAGGGGTTGGCGTTTGAGGGGAAACGGAGGAGAGGCGTTGGCGATTAATAGGACGTGGTCGCAGCGCGGTTAAGGCGTGGCATTACTGCGAATTGAAGCCACGGAATCACTGGCAGAGACGGCCGGCGTGGTCGTCGCGAGGAAGAAGAGGAGTGAGCTGGCTGTGTGGGTCCCTGCTGTCAGCGAGGAATGAGAGGGAGAAGAGGGCCACCAGTCAGTGTCTTCGCGGGTCAGTTGCTAGGTGCGAAACGTTTTCTTCCGGGGAGGGGGAGCTGGGCTGGTTCTGGGCCTTGTTGGGCTGCTGGGTTGGGTCGACCTCATCCATATTTTTTTTCTTCCCTGAAACCTTTTTCTTTTCTATTTCCTATTTCTGTTTTGAATTTCAAACAACCAAACAATATTCAAATCAATTCAAACAAACACCACACTTTGAAACTTTGAATTTGGTTCTGTTCAGTAACTTAAACCAAAATCCAAAACCAAAATAATAAGTTTAATTTTAGGGTCCATTATTAATTTAAATAAATAGACCTTGCTTAATAAATCAAATGGGTTTTGTTTTATTTAAATACTCCTTTTGAAATCTAATTATTTTCAATACTAAAACAGTAGGTTTTGTTTGGGAATATAAAATACTTGGAAAACTTATTTTAAATAAATAAATAAGTTTTGATGTTTTGGAAATAGTAAAACCCTTATTAATAAAACTTGGATATTAAATCCTTTATTATTTTATTTAAATAAACCTTTACCATTTTTATCAAAACAAAGCATTTTATTTCATAAGCTTTGGCCAAGGTTTAATTTGGCTTTATAAAATAATCTTTATTTATAAAACTTCTATTTCTTTTGAAAACCAAATCCTTTTATTTAAAAGATCCAAAATAGTTATTTTAAATATTTTTATTTTCCTTTATTAAATGTTTTATCTTTTTAAATCCTTCTAGGATTTTATTTGACCCAAATTGGTTTGAAGGTTTCCAATTGGATTCAAAAAGTTTCTTCTGGCCCTGAAAATCAACAAAGTTTTATTTTATTCATTTATTTTTCACATTACAAGATTTGGAAAATCTTGGGATGTGACAGGCTACCACCCTTAAAATAAATCTCGTCCCGAGATTTGGGAAGGCTAGGGTTACAAGTAGGCTCAAAACAACTAGGGTACTACCACCCTAAAAAAATTTCAAACCAAAAATTACATATTGGCCTTCTTGGAATCTTGGGAAAGCTTCTCTAGGCAAACACTTGCATTGTGTCCTTGATTTCCACACTTGACTCATGGGCCAAGGTTGAGTTTCTCCATAGGCTTGTTCAACTTGTTCTTCATCTTTTCTGGACAGTTGCTTGCATCATGTCCTGGGTTCTTGCAATTGAAGCAGTTGATGTCCTTGAGTTCTTTACGTGGCTCTTGTGGACAAGTTGCTACATAGTGGCCTAGCTCTTGCAGTTGTTGCACACCACTTGGCCAATCTCTTTATTCTTCTGGTTCTCTGGGCATTCACCGGAATAGTGTCCCATTTTCTTACATTTATGACATTGCACATGGCTCTTGTCCTTCTTTTGCTTCTTGGGTTTCTTTGGTCCTTTGAACTGGGTTGTCTTGTTTGGAGGTATAAGTGGTACTTTTCCTTTGTCATCAACCTTCTTGATAGACTTGGATCCTTCTGGATGGTTTGCAATCATTTGTTGCACTCCACCTTGTTTCCTTTGTTCAACAATGGAGTAGATGGGGCATTGGATAGGAACATGGTTGTTTCCTTCACATAGATAGCAAGTAGCTTGAGAGGTGGGACATTGTCCAACAGGATGTCTCTCTTCACAGTTGGGGCATTGATCTCCATGCTCCTTGGAAGTATGATCCTTGTCTCCACAAATAATGCAAGCTGGGGCTCCATCTAGAATAACATTTCTGTCATCCTTGTTGTCACAAACTTTCTTGGAATAGTTTTCTTCCATTTTGATCATTTGATCAGTCACTTTAAGCATCAGTTGGCCTTGAGTTTCCAAAAATCCTTGCAGTGTTGGATTTTCTCCACTGGTGTTGGCTATGAATTGAGCTGTCACTTGATTCAACTGGTGTTGGGTTGCTATGAGCTCTTTCATGCTGTCCTCTTGGTTGGTGCTGGTGTCATCAACCTTGATGTTGGAGTCTCTTGGAGTAGTCATCTGTTTGGGTTGAATGGAGATTAGAATAGGCAAAAGATTTTTCTAGGGAATCAATTCTAATCACACACATCACAATTCACTCAAACAATGTGCAATCAATCACAACAACTTTTCACTCAAACAACAAAGTTCATGCACATACTTAGGCAACAAAATATTTTTGTTACACCACATAAGTTGGTGTGTTTGGCTTAACTATAATATGGTGGTGCATCTATATGGTTCACTTGTGATCTTTCCATCATTCTTGGTTGATTCTTCTTTACATGAGGTCATGGTTTCCTTGAGAAAAACTCTTGGTTACATTACTTCAAATGATGTAGACTCCTTCTAACTTTTGCATTCCCTCAGTCCCTAAATCTTGAGCAAGATTTCCTGGTCTCACTTGTGGTCCTTTGTGATATCCAAGTTGGAAGTCCTTGGTGAATATGCTGAAGATGTTGAAGTCATTAGAGTTGAAGAAGTTGAAGTCATTAGAGTTGAAGAAGTTGAAGTCATTAGAGTTGAAGGTGTTGAAGAAGTCCTTTGCACATGGTGTAGTCTTTGGCCATGGGTAGGTTTTTCCATCAAGTTTGAAATAGAAGAGAGGTAGAGTTGAAACCAAAATGGTTGAGGAAAGAGTTTACAAGATTGTTTTGTAGATAAGTTTTGGAACAAAATACAACTCCTATTTTTCTAAGGGTTTTTGTCCAATCCTAGGTTTACAAATCCTACAGGAAACACAATGCTCTGATACCATCTGTAAAAGAGGAGTGTCCCAACCTTTATTAACATAAGGTGGTGTCCCCTGTGTTTACAATGCTAGTCCCTGGATCAATAGCTAGCATCCACAGTTCAGATGTAATATCAAGAAACAAAGGTCATAATATAACTTTATAACCAGGAATAACATAAATTTTATTACATCTTTACATAGCTCATTTGGCTATTACATTACATTGCAGCAGAATAACTATAAGCATGGGGTCCTTCATCTTCAAAGTGCCACAGGCAGACATGTTGGTTGTAGACTTTGTAATCCTAATCAATCATTCTTCACTAAAATCAATCAAACCTGCAACATTACAAGTTACAGCCACAAGGGTCAATACATTTGAATTGTATTGGCAAGTTTCACTACTATGTAGAATATAAGTGGATCCTATCATTACATGCAAACTTGGATAGGTAGGGTTTTAGGCTCATTTGCAGAAAGCAATAATTTATCCTATCTTTTCAAAATGGTTTTACCTTTGATCAAATCTTTGAAAACTTCTTGGTAAGCCCAAGTGTTTAAGTTATTATCAAAATCTCCTTGAACTCCTTGGTAACCCCAAGTGTTCAAGTTTTCAACAAATCCTCCTGAGTTCCTTGGTAACCCCAAGTACATCAAGTTTTATCAAAATCTCTTGAGCTCCTTGGTAACCCCAAGTGCATCAAGTTTTATCAAAATCTCTTGAGCTCCTTGGTACCCCCAAGTGCATCAAGTTTTTATTTTAGAAATTGGATTGTCGAGATCTCCCATAGCTTCAAACTTTAGTTGCTCAGTATTGTCCATAACCGGGGACACGGCTAAGTACTTAGATTTTATTATCTTCTGCAGAAGTTGCACACTTTACCCACATGTCACAATCCCATCTTGTTGCCACCAGTGGCCACTGGCTTAGTGCTCACCAAGATGGAGTACTGGCAGATTGAGAATGTGACGAAGTATTTCCAAAGGGCCCTCCCATACACCATTGCTAGCTTGTCTTCAGCACCCATGTAGGATTCCAGGTCCCCATGTCCAGTAAACTGAAGACAATGCATGGGTCTTCCCAATGTAGTTGACTAAGCCAGAGCCATAATAGCATGTGGTTGCACACGAAAGCCACAATTGGAGAAACATGTTCAATCTCTAAGTTTCCTGGGTGGTTTCATTTGGAGCACAACACAAGGAGATTGCCATAGACATGGTTCCTTTTGTTGCCACCTTCTCCAAAACTCAAAGTATCCTTGGCCACCCAGGTGGTTCATTGAGTCCTTGTTTTATTATATAAAACACAAGTCCTTTTCTCAACTTCATAAAAACCTCAACATGTATCTCTTTTCAAAATATAGCATGGCTAATCATGTAACAACTACATTGTTTTCACTAAGGAATGTATAGGGTATCCTATTAGGATTTAGCATAGCATAGTAGAGAAATTCTTTTCATGCATGTTTCAAAATCCACTAAGTATAATGAAAATAGTAGGACTTTAGATGATAGTGTAACTTGCCTTTTTGGTAGGGAATGGTGGTTCACTCCTTGATCTTGCTAGTCTCACACTTTCTAACTTCACTACAATCAATCAAGCAAACACAATATCAACAAGCATTCCAAACCAATAATCAAACAATTCACACACATAAAACAATGGGATCTAAGTCATGCATGTAAGCATGCAAGGGATGGTTCTATTTGCAAAGGTGGTCTCCACTAGGCTTCTAAACTTGGTAAGGTTCAAAATGGTCATTTTCCAAAGTGGCAAAGTCATTTGCAAAAGGGTTTTATCCATAAACCATTTTTAAATCCAATCATTATTTTATGTGGTGGAAAAATATTTTTATCAAAGCAACAACCTTAAGTTGTTTACTAGAAGGTTGTTGTTTCTCAAAACTTGGTGTTTATGGTCAGTAGGTTTGGTTCAAAACATTTTCCCAAAGTTTTTACATCCAAAAACATTTTCATAACAAAACCATTATTTTTATTTGGCTAGAAATGGGCTAAACCAATTAATCCATCCTAAACTTTACCAAATTCATTTTCAAAACCATGGGTTGGTTCCTAGGGTCAGTAAGTTCACAACAAACCAATTTGCCAAGGTTTTAACCCCTAAAACATTTTTGAACAATTTTTCTAATCTAAACAAGCATACAAATATTTCTGCAAAAACAAACAATCTAACAGTTACTATTTACTAAACCAATTGCATGGTTGGCTAGGGCTTGCTCCACTGATTCCAATGATATCAAATTTGCAATTTTTGGACGTGTGGATCAAAAGTTATAGGGTTTTCAAATCTGCAACCAAATCTGTTTTCAATCTGTTTTTAAATCAAAACTGGCCACGCGTCACAACGTCACTGGCTGGTACCGGTTCGGGTGGATCACGTGCTGTAGACCGTAGGATCTAATTTAGATCGAGCGGCACAGAGGCATATGATACCTCTTCGCTTATATTTTATCACAGCCATACGATCTAGATCTAACGGACCTAAACAACAGGCCATTAACTGGCGGCGCTCAACGGCTGTGCGCGGCGGCGACGGGTAGATGGTGCCGGCGCCGGCGATACAAGGAGCTAGAAGGGAGGGGAGTATGCTCACCGTGATCGTAGAGGCCTAGAGAAGCTCAACGTGAAGTCGTCTGGGCAAGGGGCGCACGAGGACAGGAGGAATTCCTCGCCGGAGTTAGGTCTGGCGACGGTTGCACGCGGTCGAGGTCGAGGACGGTGCTACGGTTCACGAGAGGGCAAACAAGAAGTATGGTTAGACGCGTACGGCCAAGGAGATGACGCGTGCGTGAACGAGAAGGCGCGGGGCGGTCTGGACTTACCAGGAGATGTCGCCGGAGAAGTTGCAGACGCGGCGGCGCTCAGAGCTTTGTCGAAGACGGCATTCTGGGGCGCCCGCGGTTGAACGGAGGGTACTGGGAGAAGCGTCTGGGAGTGTGAGTGTTCCCGTGTGCTCGGGGAGGTAGGAGGTGGCGAGGCTCGGCCGGAATTGGAGGAGGAAGCTCGTCGGAGCAGCGGCGGTTTGGAGATGATTTCGAGCAGCCTGCTGGCGAGGAGGGGTTGGCGTTTTAGGGGAAACGGAGGAGAGGCGCTGGCGATTAATAGGACGTGGTCGCAGCGCGGTTAAGGCGCGGCATTACTGCAATTGAAGCCGCGGAATCACTGGCAGAAATGGCCGGCGTGGTCGTCGCGAGGAAGAAGAGGAGTGAGCTGGCTGTGTGGGTCCCTACTGTCAGCGAGGAATGAGAGGGAGAAGAGGGCCACCAGTCAGTGTCTTCGCGGGTCAGTTGCTAGGTGCGAAATGTTTTCTTCCGGGGAGGGGGAGCTGGGCTGGTTCTGGGCCTTGTTGGGCTGCTGGGTTGGGTCGACCTAATCCATTTTTTTTTTCTTCCCTGAAACCTTTTTCTTTTCTATTTCCTATTTCTGTTTTGAATTTCAAACAACCAAACAATATTCAAATCAATTCAAACAAACACCACACTTTGAAACTTTGAATTTGGTTCTGTTCAGTAACTTAAACCAAAATCCAAAACCAAAATAATAAGTTTAATTTTAGGGTCCATTATTAATTTAAATAAATAGACCTTGCTTAATAAATCAAATGGGTTTTGTTTTATTTAAATACTCCTTTTGAAATCTAATTATTTTCAATACTAAAACAGTAGGTTTTGTTTGGGAATATAAAATACTTGGAAAACTTATTTTAAATAAATAAATAAGTTTTGATGTTTTGGAAATAGTAAAACCCTTATTAATAAAACTTGGATATTAAATCCTTTATTATTTTATCTAAATAAACCTTTACCATTTTTATCAAAACAAAGCATTTTATTTCATAAGCTTTGGCCAAGGTTTAATTTGGCTTTATAAAATAATCTTTATTTATAAAACTTCTATTTCTTTTGAAAACCAAATCCTTTTATTTAAAAGATCAATAATAGTAATTTTAAATATTTTTATTTTCCTTTATTAAATGTTTTATCTTTTTAAATCCTTCTAGGATTTTATTTGACCCAAATTGGTTTGAAGGTTTCCAATTGGATTCAAAAAGTTTCTTCTGGCCCTGAAAATCAACAAAGTTTTATTTTATTCATTTACTTTTCACATTACAAGATTTGGAAAATCTTGGGATGTGACAGCTGTCCACAACCACTCTTCTTATCAAGTTGTTTGGATCCCCACTGTGAAGACCATTGTCAATTATTTTCCATAACTCAATGGACGAGATGCACACATGAGACTTCATTATAAATTGCCATTGATTAAAAGGAGATGCAGTAATCTTGGGTGGATCACCCCTATTGTTTAGATGAGGATGTCAGATTCGTGGATCAGGTGAGTATATGTGAGGAACCTCACTATAATTCTTCTTACCACTTCCCTTTTTCGACGAGGAGCTAATACAGTTATCATCACCCTCCAACTCGTCTTACTTAGAGTCAGCATTAGCTTTCTCCTTAGAAATAGGAGTGGTGGCCTCAGAGGAAGATGGAGGAGGGGCTATAGGTAGAGAGAGACGCGCTATCATTTCACACATCTCTTACATTTTGGTCTCCATGGATTTAATAAAGGTTGTTTCCAACATCTTAAGATCATTCATGGTGGCATTTTCCATAGCCTCACTACCATCTCCCCTAGTACACATACTCTCTTAGACGGTAAAGCCCGAATGAAGAGCCGAGGATCTGATACCAATTGAAATGGATCGTATGGGCACCTAGACGAGGGTGAATAGGTGCTACTCCAAATTTAATTCTTTTTTAGATTTTAGGCTTGACACAAAGGTAAATTCTCTAGATATGGAACTACGGAGAATTTCCATATATGTAAACCTATATACTAAACAAGTAAAGGAAATGTAGCATCCCAATTGTCTAACAATTGCAATGCTACTAGCCTAGTCTATATAATGGCTACTTCATATATATAATTGTTGCATCATCATTATATCATGCTCATGTCATCATGCCACCTTGCATTTGAGCATCATATAAAACCCTTTTTGATTTGGTTCTTCCCTCATATGCATTGTAAATTGTATTTGCCTCTTGATATTGTATTTGGTTCTTGATATATTGTTTAATGCCCAAGTTGAGTTGGGGGCATATCTTTTATTAACTCCACCACCTTCCTTGTCACCACCTTATAATTCCACCATCCAACTGAATATGAGCTTTGCATTTTATTTGAGTTTACCTCTAGCTCATGTGGGTTGGGATGGATCCAATTCTTTTCCACATGCTCCCATATATGCACCATGTTGTTTTCACATTGTTGGTATATGAGAGCCACATGGCCATCTTTGCTTGCCTTGTGAGTGGAACCCTTTTGCTAGCTTCCATATGTGTGGTGTTGGGGTTATTTTCATGTTTGGATATTTTTGGGCTTATTAAATGCCTAGTGGCACATACACACTAGCAAGTCCCAATTTTATTCAAACATGGCCATCTCCAACTACTCCACATGGGGCATCCTTTCATTTCTTTTGCTTGGCTTTATTCCACCTTTGGAAATGCAAATGAATAATGCCATGTAATAATATTGTTTTCACAATAATCAACATGGTATTAAATATTTTGCATGGGCCATGCAAGTGCCACCTTTTCTAGTATTTGGTTTTTATTTGAATCTTGAGTGGATCATCATCTCTCTCTCTCTACCTCTATCTTTTCTTTTGGCTTGATCTATTTTGATCTTGCTTAAACCCTAGCATCACATCCCTCTCTTTTCCTTGTCTAGATCTTGTGGGTGCTTGAGCTTGTCTTAACCATGCTTGATCTAGTCACAAGGAATCACCCCATCCATCTCTCTCTCTTTTTCCACATGTTCTTGCTTGATCTAAGCTTGAAGCATGCAAGCTCCTAAAAGCCTAAGTCATCACCCTATCCTCTATCTAAATCCCACCCTAATCATCTACATGCCCTTCTTTGCATGGTCATGTGGATCATGTCTAAGATCATCACCATACCCCTCTACCCCATCCTCTCTAAACCACACCCCCCTTCTAAGCAAAACCCTAGATACCACCTTCCCCCTCTCTCGGCCTCCCTCTTCTCTCTACCAGCTGGCCCCACCGACCACCCTCTCTCCCTGGCCACCTCACCCCAGCCACCCGAGCCTCTAACCCTAACCCGACCCTAGCATCTAACCCGAGCCTACCCTCTCTCCCTCTCTTCTCTCCCTGCCTTGTGGCCCCCTAGCCCGAGCCTGCCCCTGCCTCCTTGGCCTCACCCTGGCCCCACCTGGAAGCCTCACCACCTGCCCTGTCCCTGCCGACCCGAGCACGTGAAGGAGAGGAGGGATAAAGGTGGCCGAAGCCACCTTTCCCATCTACCTGCTCCCCACGGCACCCCGCTCCCTCTCTGCTTTATCCACCCCCCTCTCCAACTTCTCTGCCTCTCCAGATCTGGCCGAGGCGCCCTGGCCATCCTCCCTCCCTCTCCACCGGCCCCAGCTCCCTCTCCCCGAACACCGTCGGCTCCACCTACGCTCCGTCGAACCAGCCGTCAAGCGCGTCGAGGAGGAGACCTGGAAGACCAAGGCCAGCCCCCTGCTTCACCTGGACCGCGCCAGCGAGGAGGAGGCCTGTACGCCGCTGTACGCCGCGAGGCCGACGCGAAACCCTAGCCGGCCGTCCGTCTGCTTCGCCGGCGATCCACCGCGCCCCAAGCCGATCCGCCACCACCGACACCCCCTCGGTGAGCTATCCAACCTCCCCGACAACCTCGTCATTGCAGTCGTGGCCTGGTCGCGCCAGTCGTTCCGACAAACGCTCTGCACGCGCCGGTGCCCGCGCTCGTGTTCCAGACCATGGCGTCGCTTAGTTAGATCTAGCCGCCCAGCTACCTCCTGACCGTAACCCCCACCCCACCGCAGTGGTCTCCGCCGCCGGGCGCGAACCCCAGGTCGCGGGATCGAGCCCCGTGCCGCGCGCGCTCCCGCTGTCAGTTTCGTCAGAGAGAGAGGAAGAGAAACAGTGCATCGCGTGGACTTCTTGCGCTTAACCCCCTGCACTTTTTGTTGCATCAACCCGCGCTCCCCCTTGGCCCACATGTCATCCCCCGTGTCTTTTTGCAAAAAGGATCCCGAAGTTCGTAAACCTCAACCCGTAGTCCCCCCCTGAGCCACGTGGTCAGCCCTCAGCATCTCTCTGTCAAGTGGGCCTGCGAGCCAGCGGGTCCCACCTGTCTGTCTCTGAGACTAGAGCAGTCCGCGGTGTAAAACGTTCTTCTGCGCGCGTGTGTCCCAGTCAGTAGAGAGGCCCACCCGTCAGCGTCAGGGGCTAGGCTAGTCTGGGTATAAAAAGTATGTCTGCTTTTCTGTTTAAATTCAAATCTTTTCAAATTAAAACAAATTCAAATTTAATTCTGTTTTTAATTATCTTTTAAAAGACAAATCCAAATAATGCAAATAATATATGTTTTCAAATCAGAAAAATGTGAGGAATTAAAATATACCCTCCAAAATATATTTTGGACACTTTAATTTCCAAGTTAATTAAAATTACAAATAAATGCCCTTTTACCTTAATTAATTAATAACTTTTGTTTTATAACTCCAAATTTAACAAATAATATGTCTAAAATGATTAGCTCGACGAGACCTTTCTGTTTATGCATTCCATGTTCTGTTTTGAAGCATGCATCATATAAATATAAAGTGGACAGCAACTTAAATGAGGATAAAATGGGGCCAAAGCTCAATAAAAATGCTTTATTATTGTTTCCACACCTCACCCTTGCCATGCTACTGTAATGCCATGCAAATTGTGCATCATTCATCATGGCATGATTGTTTGCTTGTCGCATTTATTCATATGCTTGCACACTTTATTTATGTTGGCCCTTGTTTGTTTGGTTCTTCTTCGAATAGACGCTGAGCAGGGGATATATCAAGAGAACCAGGAGCACTACCCAGATCCTTCTCTCGCTTCAACGGAGCTGCCAGGCAAGCACTACCACATGCTTGCATACATATAGTACCTATTGCCTCTTTCTTATTCTTGCATCATTGAGTCGCGATTGCATTAAATTGAATCCCAAGTATTGCATAGCCTTTACTTTTAAACCCCACCGAAGCTTGTTCCTCCATCCCATGAGCCATTACTACAGGAGTTGTTTGAGCCATGCGAGTCGTAGAACAGCATGTGTAGGGTTTGTGAGTGTCTGATGGAAAACGAGGTACCTAAACAACTTAACCTGAGTAGTAATGGGATAACTAATGAAAGTGGCATCGGTGAGCCATATTCGCTATTTGGTTTTTCAGGCTCACTTGTGTCCCGTAAGACCCCGAGTACTTGATTCCTGTTCCAAGATTATTCGCGCTATCCACATCCGGGAGGCCTTATGGACCCCCCTGAGCCAGAGCTTGATTCATTCTTATTTCTTGGGGCCACAAACTAGTTTGAGGTTTTATTTACTATCCTGTACTTATGCCATGCTTTACTGCTTTATTTAAATTGTGCGAGGTACTGCACACTATACTGTTTAGGAAAGCGGAGTGTTTTCGCGGTGTCGACAAGCCCAGTCACATTTTCGGGTTCCCAGTCGTTCACAGCCATTGACGCAAACCTTGAGTCCGTCTCGGAGTCAGCTAACTTCGTTGCGGGTAGCTCAATGGGGTGGCCCCCTGAAATATTTCTGAATCCTGTGATCGCTTTGTCGTGACTGCCTCGTTGGGTTTTGATTTGGTTTTTTCGAGGCATATCGAGTGTGTGTTGCTATTTGTGCACCCCTGCAGGGTAAAACTTTCTGAAAGCCGTGTCCGCGGTTATGGACGACTTGGAGCACAGTTTCTCGATCATAGACAAGCATAACTAAAGTACCGCTTCTAATTTGACTAGACTAGGTACCTGACTAGTAAATAGTACAACACTCATGGAATGGATAATAAAACTGCCAACGGATGGGAGGGGTTGTTCGTCCGCTTCCTCGTCGGTAAGCGAGGAGGAGGATGGATCTGTTAAGTTTACCATTATAACTGTTGTTATTATTTCACGGACATCCGTCTATCTCTGGTTAGGCGGATGGTTAGCGAGTTTCTATAGAATTGTTAGGGTTTATCTTTTGCTGCAATTGCGTCACCCCAGGTTGTGTCCCCTTTAGAGGCATAAAGACTTGCTGAGTACCCCTAGGGTCTCACACGATAAATTATTGGTTCAGATGAACAGGTACACTCGCAAGATGGATACTGGGTGGAAGAGACGGACGATGTGGGCAACGATCATTCGGTGTAGAGATTCCGGGAACGGGGATCCGTGAGATCTGTGGGCGGGATGTGCTTATTTATGGGGCATCTTATGCCGATTTGCTTCTTATACGTACTCGGATTTTGTCTTCCGCTTCCGCCTGATACTCTGATGTTTGATGTATGAGGAGATATCCTAAACTATTATATCTATCTAGGATATTTGGATCTTGCCGTATGGAGTTGCTATATTTCCTTTCTTTTAGATGGAATGGCTCTGATGTACTGTTGTATGGTGTCTTGCATACATACTCATTTGTGTATGTAGTTGATCCCTTCGCCTGCCGATTACGCCGCCCGTTCTTGTCCCGATGTGTGGAAATGGTTGGGACAGCCGAAAGGTCTACCTATGAGTGGCATTTGGGCCCCACCGTACTATTTCAACCATTTCTGCTCATCCAGGCTTGTAACTAGGAGCGTAATTCACCGAGGTAGTTACAATTGGTATCAGAGCCATCCCGACCTTCAGGGTCTCAGCCAAATGGTCATTGTCTGTCTAGAAAATATTTTGATAGCTATGTATAGTAGGGAAAAACAAAACGCGAGAGTAGGACTGCTTCCACTTTTCTTCTTACCCACCCACCACCCTTTTCTGGTAAGGAAGTGTAACGTTTTCAATCCTCTTCTTCAAATTCAAACTAGGATTCACGTGTTCTGGGTTTCCGTAGTACCATAGAAAGTGTGTGTGTGTGTGTGAATTCCTTGTCTATCTGTTGCATCCAACTTGTTATCTCTATCTGCCTTTTGGTTATCAACTGTTGGTACATTCCATACTGACAGGCTTTTGGAAACTGGCGCGATCTATCTGACTCCTTGTTAACCGGTGCCATCTTCTTAAGGGTGTCCTTCCTTCTAGCAACTCCACGTTCTGTGCAAGCATCTATTGCTAATCTCTACCTGATAAGTGATTTTGCGCATCTATTGGTATTTTAATGTCGAAAAATGCGGAAAAATTTTCTTTGATACATCTGTGTTTCCACACTCTTTTTCAGTCGTGTGTGAAACATTATCTATCTCCCTTTTATCAGCATGTCCATGCTAACTCATTCTTTTGACACCGGCGCTTAATCCTGGAGTTTTCTCTCATCTCCTTTTCTCTTGGGCTAATTACATAACGTGTGTCGGTCCGATGCTGATGATTGTAATTTGGCTCTCAGCATAGCTATATTCCACTCATGATAAGTGTCGATTGGAATATGGGAAACTGCAATCACCTCTATCCCCCTAATGGTAACGGTTATCTCCTGTGAATTGAGTACACCGTGATCATACCTATGCATATTCAAGCATCTTTGGCAATCCGGAGTTTCTCAAGCACTACGGCGGTCTATCATCTGTTCATCATGCTGCACATCTTTTTCAACTCCATATCTGCACATCTTTTTCATCTCTGATAGCTCATACCATAAGCAAAGCTATATCATCGTTCCTTCATCCAAAATCTCTTTGTCTTTGTAACCGGCGATCCCATCGACAATGTGAACCAGGTGACATCTCTTTTTCTTCCGAAGGACCAGATAATCTATTCTTCCAGTGCCTCTTCTCCAACACGAACCCGTGCTCTTAATATTGATCTTTCTAAGAGCGTTGAGCTCAGAAAGTGTTTCGAGCATTTGTTCGTTTCTTCCGCCTCTTGAACTTGATATTCTGGAGATATCTTGTTAATCCATGGTGGTATATGTTGATAATATGCTTGCCTTTTCGGTATCAATGGAAGGACATGGAAGATCATCTGTGTCCCTTTCTCTCAAGCTTTGTGAACACTGCCTGTGTGCAAAGTTTCCAAAGTGAGAATTCTGGCTTCTGGAAGTCACCTATCTCGACCACGTCCTTCTACTAAATACATTGCTTCAATTCTGGAATCAGCAAGTTCATTGTTAATTCCATCCTCCATCTTCAACCAATCCGGAGTTGTTCCTTGTTGGCAAGTTATCATCGTCGTTCCGCCATAGTTTTCCTCAAGGCTGCTAAATCTTTCTCAATCTTTTCAAGGAGAACATGGAGTTCTTTCACCTCAGTCTGTCAAGTGATCCTTGAAAACCTCTCGCTCTATCGTCTATGCTCAATCCACCGGAGGCCATGAAGACCTTCCAGATATGGTATTTCCTTCTGTTCAAGTTGGTGCTATCTTTTCTGTAGCTGTTCAATCTTGCAGTTGTCTCCGGATCTTCCTCATATCTTTCCGGTGGCTTGTTACTTCTGACATGACGACAACATCATCATCTTTATCTATCTTGGATCCGGTGAATCGTTTGCATCTATCCTTGTTTTCTAACGGAGTTCCATGAGATCTTCTTATCAATATCTTCAGTCTGTCTTTGGGAGTTGGGGTTACATGATTCTTCTTATTCATGTGCGGAGTAATGCTTTGAGTGCGGGATGGAGTACCTACCATACCACTACTCTTATCATACGCTCTTGTACATTGAATTGGTGAATTATTGTGATTACACTCATTCCACGGAAGTTAGAAGTGGCCTTGATCCCTTGATACTTTTACTTCCGTCCTTGTTTTTCCGGAGTGCTCTCTCGAAGAAAGTAATCAATAATCTCTTGTTGGTGATCTCGTCTTTTCCTACACGGAGCAAAATCTTCAAGTATCTGGTGGAAACAAACGCAAACTCTTTTCTATCCTCGTCTTCCTACCGGTGCTCGACATCCCCAAACAAGATGAAAGGGAACTATCTCTCTCTTTGTTTCATCAATTCTTTTTCGGTGGTAAAGCCAATTATGGTTGAAGCCATCAGCCGCAAATCTATTGCGTTAGCCTCAAGGCTAAAGAAAGCAATAGGTATCTCTACAATAAACTCAAGATCCTCCATATTCTTTGCTTCTCGGGATTCCACCATGATCTGGCTTCATATCCGTCTCTAGAAGTTATATCCGCGCACCTCAATTGCGTGATCCTTTGGTTCTTGCCGGCGCAAGAAGAATCTAATCCGACGCTGTCTAACTAAATCTTTCTGTTGATATCAAGGGACTCTATTGTTTGAAGGCAATATTGTTTCTGTACTTCATTTCTCAAATCTGAGAGAGGATACGATGCTATTGTCATAGTGGTTCAAAACCTCTCCAACCTAGCTCTTTTTCTTCCGGCGAGACAAAGATTCATCCTCTCTAGTATCAGTAAATCTTTAATCTTAATGGTGTGCCTCTCTTTATCCATGATACATCATCTTGTCCTTTCTTTCACAAGTGGTTCTATTCTTTTATCATGTTTCTTGAGAAAACCGGAGCTATGTCCATCCTATCCTTCTTGTCTCACGACAATCCTTCAACTCTTCTAACCGTTGTTTCTCAAGCAAAACGCAAGACTCGCAACAAGTCTAGCAAGTTTTGCAAGGTGTAGTGGTCACACCATTCAGTTCTTCATCATCTTGGGAACGCAAGGATCACCTTCGTTCCGAACAACCGCCTCTCCTTGTGTTGTTTTCCTTTTCCTAGGAATCTCGGGGCGAGATTCTTGTTTAGTGGGGGAGAGTTGTAGCATCCCAATTGTCTAACAATTGCAATGCTACTAGCCTAGTATATATAATGGCTACTTCATATATATAATTGTTGCATCATCATTATATCATGCTCATGTCATCATGCCACCTTGCATTTGAGCATCATATAAAACCCTTTTTGATTTGGTTCTTCCCTCATATGCATTGTAAATTGTATTTGCCTCTTGATATTGTATTTGGTTCTTGATATATTGTTTAATGCCCAAGTTGAGTTGGGGGCATATCTTTTATTAACTCCACCACCTTCCTTGTCACCACCTTATAATTCCACCATCCAACTGAATATGAGCTTTGCATTTTATTTGAGTTTACCTCTAGCTCATGTGGGTTGGGATGGATCCAATTCTTTTCCACATGCTCCCATATATGCACCATGTTGTTTTCACATTGTTGGTATATGAGAGCCACATGGCCATCTTTGCTTGCCTTGTGAGTGGAACCCTTTTGCTAGCTTCCATATGTGTGGTGTTGGGGTTATTTTCATGTTTGGATATTTTTGGGCTTATTAAATGCCTAGTGGCACATACACACTAGCAAGTCCCAATTTTATTCAAACATGGCCATCTCCAACTACTCCACATGGGGCATCCTTTCATTTCTTTTGCTTGGCTTTATTCCACCTTTGGAAATGCAAATGAATAATGCCATGTAATAATATTGTTTTCACAATAATCCACATGGTATTAAATATTTTGCATGGGCCATGCAAGTGCCACCTTTTCTAGTATTTGGTTTTTATTTGAATCTTGAGTGGATCATCATCTCTCTCTCTCTACCTCTATCTTTTCTTTTGGCTTGATCTATTTTGATCTTGCTTAAACCCTAGCATCACATCCCTCTCTTTTCCTTGTCTAGATCTTGTGGGTGCTTGAGCTTGTCTTAACCATGCTTGATCTAGTCACAAGGAATCACCCCATCCATCTCTCTCTCTTTTTCCACATGTTCTTGCTTGATCTAAGCTTGAAGCATGCAAGCTCCTAAAAGCCTAAGTCATCACCCTATCCTCTATCTAAATCCCACCCTAATCATCTACATGCCCTTCTTTGCATGGTCATGTGGATCATGTCTAAGATCATCACCATACCCCTCTACCCCATCCTCTCTAAACCACACCCCCCCCTTCTAAGCAAAACCCTAGCTACCACCTTCCCCCTCTCTCGGCCTCCCTCTTCTCTCTACCAGCTGGCCCCACCGACCACCCTCTCTCCCTGGCCACCTCACCCCAGCCACCCGAGCCTCTAACCCTAACCCGACCCTAGCATCTAACCCGAGCCTACCCTCTCTCCCTCTCTTCTCGCCCTGCCTTGTGGCCCCCTAGCCCGAGCCTGCCCCTGCCTCCTTGGCCTCACCCTGGCCCCACCTGGAAGCCTCACCACCTGCCCTGTCCCTGCCGACCCGAGCACGTGAAGGAGAGGAGGGATAAAGGTGGCCGAAGCCACCTTTCCCATCTACCTGCTCCCCACGGCACCCTGCTCCCTCTCTGCTTTATCCACCCCCCCTCTCCAACTTCTCTGCCTCTCCAGATCTGGCCGAGGCGCCCTGGCCATCCTCCCTCCCTCTCCACCGGCCCCAGCTCCCTCTCCCCGAACACCGTCGGCTCCACCTACGCTCCGTCGAACCAGCCGTCAAGCGCGTCGAGGAGGAGACCTGGAAGACCAAGGCCAGCCCCCTGCTTCACCTGGACCGCGCCAGCAAGGAGGAGGAGGCCTGTACGCCGCTGTACGCCGCGAGGCCGACGCGAAACCCTAGCCGGCCGTCCGTCTGCTTCGTCGGCGATCCACCGCGCCCCAAGCCGATCCGCCACCACCGACACCCCCTCGGTGAGCTATCCAACCTCCCCGACAACCTCGTCGTTGCAGTCGTGGCCTGGTCGTGCTAGTCGTTCCGACAAACGCTCTGCGCGCGCCGGTGCCCGCGCTCGTGTTCCAGACCGTGGCGTCGCTTAGTTAGATCTAGCCGCCCAGCTACCTCCTGACCGTAACCCCCACCCCACCGCAGTGGTCTCCGCCGCCGGGCGCGAGCCCCAGGTCGCGGGATCGAGCCCCGTGCCGCGCGCGCTCCCGCTGTCAGTTTCGTCAGAGAGAGAGGAAGAGAAACAGTGCATCGCGTGGACGTCTTGCGCTTAACCCCCTGCACTTTTTGTTGCATCAACCCGCGCTCCCCCTTGGCCCACATGTCATCCCCCGTGTCTTTTTGCAAAAAGGATCCCGAAGTTCGTAAACCTCAACCCGCAGTCCCCCCTGAGCCACGTGGTCAGCCCTCAGCATCTCTCTGTCAAGTGGGCCTGCGAGCCAGCGGGTCCCACCTGTCTGTCTCTGAGACTAGAGCAGTCCGCGGTGTAAAACGTTCTTCTGCGCGCGTGTGTCCCAGTCAGTAGAGAGGCCCACCCGTCAGCGTCAGGGGCTAGGCTAGTCTGGGTATAAAAAGTATGCCTGCTTTTCTGTTTAAATTCAAATCTTTTCAAATTAAAACAAATTCAAATTTAATTCTGTTTTTAATTATCTTTTAAAAGACAAATCCAAATAATGCAAATAATATATGTTTTCAAATCAGAAAAATGTGAGGAATTCAAATATACCCTCCAAAATATATTTTGGACACTTTAATTTCCAAGTTAATTAAAATTACAAATAAATGCCCTTTTACCTTAATTAATTAATAACTTTTGTTTTATAACTCCAAATTTAACAAATAATATGTCTAAAATTATTAGCTCGACGAGACCTTTCTGTTTATGCATTCCATGTTCTGTTTTGAAGCATGCATCATATAAATATAAAGTGGACAGCAACTTAAATGAGGATAAAATGGGGCCAAAGCTCAATAAAAATGCTTTATTATTGTTTCCACACCTCACCCTTGCCATGCTACTGTAATGCCATGCAAATTGTGCATCATTCATCATGGCATGATTGTTTGCTTGTCGCATTTATTCATATGCTTGCGCACTTTATTTATGTTGGCCCTTGTTTGTTTGGTTCTTCTTCGAATAGACGCTGAGCAGGGGATATATCAAGAGAACCAGGAGCACTACCCAGATCCTTCTCTCGCTTCAACGGAGCTGCCAGGCAAGCACTACCACATGCTTGCATACATATAGTACCTATTGCCTCTTTCTTATTCTTGCATCATTGAGTCGCGATTGCATTAAATTGAATCCCAAGTATTGCATAGCCTTTACTTTTAAACCCCACCGAAGCTTGTTCCTCCATCCCATGAGCCATTACTACAGGAGTTGTTTGAGCCATGCGAGTCGTAGAACAGCATGTGTAGGGTTTGTGAGTGTCTGATGGAAAACGAGGTACCTAAACAACTTAACCTGAGTAGTAATGGGATAACTAATGAAAGTGGCATCGGTGAGCCATATTCGCTATTTGGTTTTTCAGGCTCACTTGTGTCCCGTAAGACCTCGAGTACTTGATTCCTGTTCCAAGATTATTCGCGCTATCCACATCCGGGAGGCCTTATGGACCCCCTGAGCCAGAGCTTGATTCATTCTTATTTCTTGGGGCCACAAACTAGTTTGAGGTTTTATTTACTATCCTGTACTTATGCCATGCTTTACTGCTTTATTTAAATTGTGCGAGGTACTGCACACTGTACTGTTTAGGAAAGCGGAGTGTTTTCGCGGTGTCGACAAGCCCAGTCACATTTTTGGGTTCCCAGTCGTTCACAGCCATTGACGCAAACCTTGAGTCCGTCTCGGAGTCAGCTAACTTCGTTGCGGGTAGCTCAATGGGGTGCCCCCCTAAAATATTTCTGAATCCTGTGATCGCTTTGTCGTGACTGCCTCGTTGGGTTTTGATTTGGTTTTTCCGAGGCATATCGAGTGTGTGTTGCTATTTGTGCACCCCTGCAGGGTAAAACTTTCTGAAAGCCGTGTCCGCGGTTATGGACGACTTGGAGCACAGTTTCTCGATCATAGACAAGCATAACTAAAGTACCGCTTCTAATTTGACTAGACTAGGTACCTGACTAGTAAATAGTACAACACTCATGGAATGGATAATAAAACTGCCAACGGATGGGAGGGGTTGTTCGTCCGCTTCCTCGTCGGTAAGCGAGGAGGAGGATGGATCTGTTAAGTTTACCATTATAACTGTTGTTATTATTTCACGGACATCCGTCTATCTCTGGTTAGGCGGATGGTTAGCGAGTTTCTATAGAATTGTTAGGGTTTATCTTTTGCTGCAATTGCGTCACCCCAGGTTGTGTCCCCTGTAGAGGCATAAAGACTTGCTGAGTACCCCTAGGGTCTCACACGATAAATTATTGGTTCAGATGAACAGGTACACTCGCAAGATGGATACTGGGTGGAAGAGACGGACGATGTGGGCAACGATCATTCGGTGTAGAAATTCCGGGAACGGGGATCCGTGAGATCTGTGGGCGAGATGTGCTTATTTATGGGGCATCTTATGCCGATTTGCTTCTTATCCGTACTCGGATTTTGTCTTCCGCTTCCGCCTGATACTCTGATGTTTGATGTATGAGGAGATATCCTAAACTATTATATCTATCTAGGATATTTGGATCTTGCCGTATGGCGTTGCTATATTTCCTTTCTTTTAGATGGAATGGCTCTGATGTACTGTTGTATGGTGGCTTGCATACATACTCATTTGTGTATGTAGTTGATCCCTTCGCCTGCCGATTACGCCGCCCGTTCTTGTCTCGATGTGTGGAAATGGTTGGGACGGCCGAAAGGTCTACCTGTGAGTGGCATTTGGGCCCCACCGTACTATTTCAACCATTTCTGCTCATCCAGGCTTGTAACTAGGAGCGTAATTCACCGAGGTAGTTACAGGAAATAACGAGGTAACCATAGTGGAGCACGCGGAGACACATGATTTGTTTGACTGCAGTTCCTTCCTTGTTAAGAGAAGTACGTCTGCGTTGGAGGGGTGGGCGGTACTAAGACCACCACGCCACAATAGGCCTCACCCTATTCTCCGATGGATCTCGCCACCAAAGGCATGATCCACCTTTCCACCATTGGGTACCCTTCGAGGCGGAAACCGGTGCCTTCACTACACTAGCGGGGCACAAATCCACAACTAAATTGGAGGCTACCTTGATGATAACAAGGTGCCACAAGAACAAGTTTAATCAACAACTGAAATTGGGATCTAGATATTTGCAAGAAATACTAGATCAAGTATCCTCCAAGTGAATGGAGGGGAATTAAAGAGCTTGATTGGTGCCAATGAAGATTGAAGCCTGCTCCTTCGATTCTCCAAAGGTCGAAGCCTTCTGGTGGTAGAATGTCGAGACCTCGATTTGGAACTAGATGAACGGTACATCACTTTTCTGAATGAATCAAGAAGATTGGCAGGAGGAGAAATTGGGGTATTTATACCCCCTGTCAAACCCAGCCATTGGAGAAATTTGGGGCCATATTATCTGACCTAAGTGGGGGCGGATTATCCGGCCGGGGCAAATCTCTGGCCCGAAATTGGATTTACCGGGTCAAAAATCCACCCCTATACCATGTGACGCGCCTTGGATACCTTTGGAAACATTCTTGGGGTGGATTATCCATCCCCCTTGAGGGGAAGATTATCCGGCCTAGGCAAAAACTCCGGCCTTAGCCGTACAATCCGTGGGAAAATATGCTGCCATACCGAGTGGCGCGCCTTGTTCTCCTTTGTCGATCGAGCCAGGGGCGAATAATTCGGCCCTTGGCAGGGGCGGATAATCCACCCCAAACCCTGTTTAGCTACTTTTTGTTTGAACATTAATCTGCAGCACAAAAAACAAATTAAATCATCCTTGGTATTATTATCTAACTAAGAAAACACTAGGGATTATGAAATGTTCTTTCAACAGGGACCAAAACTGCATTAGGTACGTGGCAGGCTATTATTGTAGGTAGAGAAACGTTACAACTATGATTATCAAGAGGATTGGTTTAGGTAGCTCGGTGTCCATATGGAATGATAATTGGATGTCAGGAGCTTGATACGTCCAATTTGCATCACCATTCTATATCATAATTTGCCTCTATTCATTGATATATTTCATATTAAGAGGTGTTACTTATGTCTTTACATCCGTTTTTGCATGTTGGATGATTCTTGCAGGATAAACTGCCGGAGTCAGGATTCTGATGGAAAAAAGCGGTGTTTTGATGCAATTTCGCGTAGATCATAAAAATACCATAAAAACTACAGAAAATCCTATTTCCCCAAAACACGAAGAATGCTAGAAGGGGAGGCAGAGATGGGCCACAGGAGGGCCACACCCCCCAGGCGCGAGCCACCCCTAGGTCACGCCTACACGGGGTGTGGCCCACCTCAAAACCCTAATACACGGGGAGTGACCATAGAAAGATTCCGCCGCCTCTACGGGGCGGAAAACACCGAGAGAGAAAGAGCTCTCCGGCAGATAGATTTCTGCCGGGGAAATTCCTTCCCGGAGAGGAGAGATCGTCGTCATCAACACCATCATCAAGCTAGACTTCAGCGGAATCATCATCATCATCATCATCATCCACACCAGCACCATCATCTCCACCACTCCATCTCGCTGTAACAATTGTGTTGAATCTTGCATAGTTCTTAGGGGAAACTTTCCCAGTGTTGATTACTATTGTAATTGATGCTTGTGAGTGGAACAATTGGATTATTGTTTATGTTCAGATTGTTATTCATCACCATATCATCTTTGATCTTGATCCATATGATGTCTCGTGAGTAGTTCGTTTAGTTCTTGAGGACATGGGAGAAGTCATGTTGTTAGTAGTGGATTTGTGTTGAGATATTATTCAATGGTTTAGTATTTAGGTTGTGGTGCTATTATTCTAGTGGTGTCATGTGAACAGTGACTACATGATACTTCACCATTTATGGGCCTAGGGGAATGCATTGTGTATTTGGCTACTAATTATGGGGTTGCCGGAGTGACAGAAACCTAAACCCCCGTTAGGAAACCATTGCACAAGGGAGTGTAGGATCTCAGAGTTTAAGGTTGTGGTTAGGTTTATACCTTAATTGCTTTCTTGTAGTTGCAGATGCTTGCAAGGGGTTTAATCACAAGTATGTATTAGTCCAAGTAAGGTCGGTACATTAGCACAGGTTCACCCACACAACAATTATAAAACCAAAGAAGACTACTCAGCTATACGAAGCGACAGCACTTGACAGAATTCCCATGTGTCCTCGAGAACGTTTGGTCCTCATTAGTATTTCCACCGGCTTGTCCTTTGCTAAGAAAGGATTGGGCCACTTGCTGCAATTGTTTGATGTTTTATTTACTTGCACATTATTTCTTTGCTTTATCAGAAAACCCGTAAAATCCGTTTGCTAAGTATGTATAGAGATTTCCTGCTCCATACCACTAGTCAACACCTTCTTCTCCTCGTTGGGATCTACACTCATATTTATTGAAAGTACTACGATACACCCCCTATACTTGTGTAGAGGTCCCAACATGATAAGGTAGAGATCCCTGAGTTTATAGTGCTAGTCCCTGGATCGAATAGCTAGCACCCACAGTTTAAAATGTAATATCAAGAAACAAAGGTCATATTACAACTTATAACCAGGAATAAAATAATTCATTACAACTTACATAGCTCATATGGCTATCTTATTACAAAGTAGTAGATATAACTATATAGCATGGAGTCCTTCATCTTCATGTGCCACAGGCAATCATGTTGGTTGTAGACTTGTAATCCCTACTCAACGAACCTCACTAACATCAACGAGCCACAAGGGTCAATATATTTGAATTGTATTGGCAAGTGATATCATATTGATATGGAGAATCTATCATCTACATGAATATATGGCTAAGTGGAGTTTTGGCTGGCCTTTGCATAAAATGAGTTTTCCCTATCCTTTGAAAATAGTTTTCTCTTTTCAAAACATTTCATCAAACAATGCCACACTGGTTACACACCAGGTGCTACCCTTGTTTACCCAACAAGTTTTAACTTTAGAAAAATTGGGATGAGGAGATCCTTGATTATTTCAATGTCTTTGATGCTCAAAATGTCCATTATCGGGGACATGGCTAAGTACTTAGGTTTTTCCCTCTCGAGAGGTGGTGCACGTTTCCCATAAGACTCGACATGCATCAAGACGAGACTTTTTAGAAACAATCCCTCGGATCAGCACAGACGCGTTCCATCCTATCATCACTACCACCAACTATCTTCCTGTCTGATTTCTTGCAACCTAGTTGGTCAAGGCAGAGCCCATATGCCATGTGGCTGCACTAGAAGCTTCTCAACACAAAACATCTCAAATCTCTTTGTTCCTGGGTGGCCAACCACAAGTGCGATACACAAGGTAAACCATATACATGGGTCTTGTGTAACCACTCAACACAAACCATTCTCACCATTCCACCCAGATATTCATTCACTTAGTTGTTTTATTAATCAAAAACTTAGTCTTAGGCTTTGCATAACATCATAGCAAGAATATTCCACCCTTGCATTCTTTTAGCCAGGCTAAGCATACTAGCATAACATGTCTCTTATCTTAGGAATATTCCTACCAAGATATATTCTATACGATCTATTATAGTATAGCGATATATAAAAATAGTCCTATGATGCATACTACAAAATATCACTAATGCAATATTGAAAAGATAGGATTTTTGATGACCAAAGTATCACTTGCCTTTTTAGTAGATAAACTAGGTACTCTCCTTGATCTTGCAATTGTCACACTCCTCAAAGTTCACTACAAATCAATCAAGCAAAGCACACATTCAAAACTAGCACTCAAAAAAATAACAAAACAAAACAATAAAAACAAGGAAATGCATGCAAGAATGCAAAAGGTTGTTTTATTGAGAAAGTGGTTTCTAACAAGGTTCTAAACATTTTAAAACACCAACTGGTCATTTATAAAAATGGAAAAACCATTGGGACCAAGTTAGTGAAAATAGGCCTTTTAAACCATTTTTGTTTTACTAGAAATTCTTTTATTCAAAGTAATAATTTCTAGTGTTGACAAAATATATATTTAAATTCAAAAGTTAGTGTTTATGGTTAGAGGGTTCAAAACAAACCATTTGCAAAAGGTTTCACTCAAAAATCATTTTTAGAACAATTTTTATACCCAAAATAGTCATATTAATGTTTCTGCATAAACACCTAAATTTTCAGTAGCAAATGACCAAACCAGGGACATAGATGAAAAGGTTTCATTTTTCTGAATCCAGTGATATAAAATTTGCAATTTTTGGACATACAAATCAAATGTTATGATTTTTGTAAGTTCAATCATCTAATATAACAAATTCTGGTTTTTAAAACAAAAGCCTGGCCACGTGTCATGATCTTATTGGCTGATACCATTTCGTGTGGATCGAGCAACACAGGCCGTTAGATCTAACTAACATTGCACGACGCAGATCAACAGATACCCCTACGATTAGTGATCTAATCTGAAGTGCTATATATAGATCTAATGTTTCATAGCGCACTGACCACAGACAGGTGGCGCTGGCGATGGTGCGCGGCGGCGGTGTGTCAGGTGGTGGCGTTCCGGTGGTTCCTGGGGGCAAGGGAGGGGACGCAGGGCATTACCAGGTTCGCGAGGTCGTCGTGGTGCTCAAGGTGGCCGCCATTGATGAAGGGGCGCACGGGGTCCTTGGCAATTGCTCACCGGATTTCGCGTCGGCGTCGGGTGCGTGTTATCGTCGTCGGAGGCGAGCTCCTTGGGCGTAACAAAGCAAGGCAACGCATCAGGGAGATGCACACGGTTGCAAGGGTTGCGAGGGAACCTACCATATGGCAAGAGGCGTGCTGAATCATCGACAACTTCTCGTCGGAGTTGAGGCAGTCATCGGTGGCGTGCAGGCGAGGACGAAGCCGAGCCTCTGGGCCACGAGAGAGTAAATGGTTGGTGTCAGCAGACGCGCACGGTGATGGTGAACAAACTAGCTTGAACCAGAGGGCAAGAGGAGGCGTGTGCTCACCGGATTTCTCGACGGAGACCGTCGGAGACAGCGGTGGCATGAGAGAAATTCAGGGCAGCCTAGGGGCTCACTGGGTGCGGCGTCTGAGGGGAAATGGAGAGGAGGTGGAGGCGTTTAAGCGAGCGTGGTCGCTGGAGATAATCACTGTGGCAATTAAACGAATCCATTCGAATTGATTTGGCCACAAATGGCGAGGAGGAAAGGGGCGGGTTCTGCGCGCGTGAGGAGGACGAGGTGACATGGCCGTGGGTCCAGCGCGTTAGTGGGGATGTGGGTATTCTGAACGGTGAGAAAAGAAAGGGCAGAGAGAGGTGGATCCGGGTGGGCTTTAGCTGGGCTGGGCTTGCTGGGCTGGACTGAGTAGGTTAGCTGGGTTGGGTTCTGTTTTCTATTTTTTTCCTTATTCTATTTCCTTTTTCCCTTTCTATTTTTTGTATTTGAATCAATTGTTTTAAACAACAATTTTAATTCAATTCTTTTCCAAAAATTTTTAGTAGGTTTAAACCACTTATTAGTGTGTTATTTAATCCAACTCAAATATATTTTTCTTGTGATTTAATATCCATTTAAAATAAGTGAGGCATTTTGTCTTTATTTAAATAAAATTGAATATGGTTCAAACCCATATAATTTTATTCAAATAATCTTTTATTACCTTATTGTATTTAAATTACCTCTATTCCATTTGCTTAGGGATTTGGCCATGGTTTAAATTGTCTTTAAATATTTCTTATTTATTTATTTCTTTCCTTGTCTTATAAAATTCATATCTTTTTATTTATAGTTCCAAAAATAGTGATTCCACTTTGTATAATTTTATTTATCTTTTCATATCCTTTTAGGATTACTTTGCTCACAATTTAGTGTTGATTTTAGTTAGGAGCTTTATTAGCCTGGGGAATTACTTTCTTTTATTTTATTAAAATCATAAGTTTTTATCCAGGCTCCAAATTGAGTGAAATAAATTCCCATGGTTTATAATATTTTTGTTTACCATTTTTGATCATTTAGAAATGTTTGTTGCTAAATTTTTATATGGGACAAAGCCATAATCTTAAAGTGATCTTGGAGATGATTTCTCTCATTAGGGTTTTAGGGTTTTTGGTTTACTTTTTCCTAGTGCTTTAAATTCAAGGTACATCTATTCATGAATGCATTTGATTCTTACAAAAAAAATTGTTGCCTTTTCATTCAAATTTTGTTCAAGTAGGGTTTTGATGTTTCCATTTAGAAGCAAAAAGTTTCTTTTCACCCTAAATTTCAACATTTGTTTCTTTTGTTTGTTTATTTTCACATTTCAAAATTTGGAAAATTTTGGGATGTGACAGACTACCACCCTTAAAAGGAATCTCGTCCCGAGATTCGGGGAGGCTAAAGACAACAAGTTGGTTTCAAGATAACTAGGGTACTACCACCCTTAAAAGATTTTTAACTAGATTACATCTTGGCTTACTTGGTGTTTTGATGAAACTTCTCTCGGCAGTTGTTTGCATAGTGTCCTTTGTTACCACATTTCAAACATGTGAGAAGGTTGATATCCCTCATAGGTTTTCTTGTCTTGTTCTTCTCCTCTTCTGGACAATTTGATGCATAATGGCCTAGCTCTTTGCATTTGTGGCACATCACTTGGCTAATATCTCTCTTTAACTTTGGTATCACTGTCTCTTGTTTGTTTCCTTGGCTCTTATTCTTTTGGGGTCTCTCCAAAGCTAGGAGTTCTGTTAGTTCATGTTCTTCATATTTCACCGCAAATGTGGGGAAACTTCCTCGGTTCTTAGAACGGTTCCTAGGATAACGTCCATGTTTCCTCTTCTGTCCACCATAGTGGGTTACAATGTATGGAGGTGCATAATGAGGTTTGACTTTGTCTTCATCCTTCTTGGTGGAAGTTGTACCTTCATGGATGTTTCCAAAGACTTGATGCATTCCATCCTTAGCTTGATGTTTCATCTGTTGAACTATAGGGTAGATGTGGCATTGAACAGGAACATGATCATTTCCTTCACATAGGAAACATGTAACTTGAGATGTGGGGCATTGTCTAGCTGGATGTTTCTCTTCACAATTAGGGCATTGGTCCATATGCTCTTTATAAGTGTGTCCTATGTGTCCATAGATTTTGCAGGCTTGAGTTCATTCTATAATATCATCCTTGATATCATTCTTGTCACAATCTCTTTGGGAAGGGTTACTTCTCATGTTGATCATCTGATGGGGCATCCTTTGCAACAATTGAGATTGGGATTCCAAGAACTTTAGCATGGCTAGATCTAACTCAATGATGTTGGCTAAAAACTGGCTTGTCACTTGATTCAACTGGGCTTGGGTTGCTAGCAGTTGTTCTGTCATGTGCATCTCTTGGTTGTTGTTATCATCATCCTTATTGTTGGAGTTATGGTCTCTTGGAGAAGTCATCTGCTTGGGTTGTATTGGGATTATATTAGGCAAAATATTTCTAGTGTAAGAATTCTACTCACACTCAACAAATCACACAAAGCAATGTGCAAGCAATCACAATTATGAAATCCACTCAAACAACAAGATTCAAGCATATTTTAGGCAACAAAATATTTTTGCTACACCACATAAGTTGGTGTGATCAATAAATCGATTTAAAATAAATACTAGTGTGGTGGTCCAACTATGGGTATCACTTGAGATCATTCCTTTCTTCTTAGTTCTTACATCATGAAAAAGATCATGGTATCCTTGGAAGAAATTCTTGCATCTTGGTCACAAAGCTTCAAAGGTGATAATGGTTCCTTCTAAGTTGTGTTTCCTTAGTCTCCAAGTCTTTGAGTATTATTCCTATCTCACTTGAAGTCCTTAGTGATGTACAAGTTGAAGTCCTTGGTGAAACTGAAGTTGAAGTCATTGGTGATGGTGAATTCCTTCCTCATGTTGAAGTCTTTTTCCATCAAGTTGAAAAAGGGAGAGATGTAGAATCAAAACAAAATGTTGAGGAAATAGTTTACAAGATTGTTTGTAAATAAATTTGAACAAATACAAATCTTATTTTTCTAAGGGGTTTTGTACAATCCTAGGGTTACAATCCTACAGGCAACACAGTGCTCCGATACCATCTGTAGAGGTACCAACCTAATAACGTAGAGATCCCTGTGTTTATAGTGCTAGTCCCTGGATCGAATAGCTAGCACCCACAGTTTAAGATGTAATATCAAGAAACAAAGGTCATATTGCAACTTATAACCAGGAATAAAATAATTCATTACAACTTACATAGCTCATATGGCTATCTTATTACAAAGCAGCAGATATAACTATATAGCATGGAGTCCTTCATCTTCATGTGCCACCGGCAATCATGTTGGTTGTAGACTTGTAATCCCTACTCAACAAACCTCACTAACATCAAACAAACCTGCAACATAATAAGTTACAACCATAAGGGTAAATACATTTGAATTGTATTGGCAAGTAATATCATATTGATATGGAGAATCTATCATCTACATGAATATATTGCTAAGTGGATTTTTGGCTGGACTTTGCATAAAATGAGTTTTCCCTAACCTTTGAAAATAGTTTTCTCTTTTCAAAACATTTCATCAAACAATGCCGCACTAGTTACACACCAGGTGCTACCCTTGTTTACCCAACAAGTTTTAACTTTAGAAAAATTGGGATGAGGAGATACTTGATCATTTCAATGTCTTTGATGCTCAAAATGTCCATTACCGTGGACATGGCTAAGTACTTAGGTTTTTCCCTCTCGAGAGGTGGTGCACTTTTCCCGTAAGACTAGACATGCATCGAGACGAGACTTTTTATAAACAATCCCTCAGATCAGCACAGACGCGTTCCATCCTATCATCACTACCACCAACTATCTGCCTGTCTGATTTCTTGCAACCTAGTTAGTCAAGGCAGAGCCCATATGCCATGTGGCTGCACTGGAAGCTTCTCAACACAAAACATCTCAAATCTCTTTGTTCCTGGGTGGCCAACCAAAAGTGTGATACACAAGGTAAACCATATACATGGGCCTTGTGTAACCACTCAACACAAACCATTGTCACCATTCCATGGAGATGATTCATTCACTTAGTTGTTTTATTAATCAAAAACTTAGTCTTAGGCTTTGCATAATATCATAGCATGAATATTCCACCCTTGCATTCTTTTAGCTAGGCTAAGCATACTAGCATAACATGTCTCTTATCTTAGGAATATTCCTACCAAGATATATTCTATACGATCTACTATAGTATAGTAATATATAAAAATAGTCCTATCATGCATACTACAAAATATCACTAATGCAATATTGAAAAGATAGGATTTTTTATGACCAAACTATAACTTGCCTTTTTAGTAGAGAAACTAGGTACTCTCCTTTAATCTTGCAATTGTCACACTCCTCAAAGTTCACTACAAATCAATCAAGCAAAGCACACATTCAAAACTAGCACTCAAACAAATAACAAAACAAAACAATAAAAACAAGGAAATGCATGCAAGCATGCAAAAGGTTGTTTTATTGAGAAAGTGGTTTCTAACAAGGTACTAAACATTTCAATACACCTACTGGTCATTTATAAAAATGGAAAAACCATTGGGACCAAGTTAGTGAAAATAGGCCTTTTAAATCATTTTTGTTTTACTAGAAATCCTTTTATTCAAAGTAATAATTTATAGTGTTAAAATATATATATTTAAATTCAAAAGTTAGTGTTTATGGTCAGAGGATTCAAAACAAACCATTTGCAAAAGGTTTCACTCAAAAATCATTTTTAGAACAATTTTTATACCCAAAATAGTCCTATTAATGTTTCTGCATAAACACCTAAATTTTCAGGATCAAATTACCAAACCAGGGCCATATATGAAAAGGTTTCATTTTTCTGAATCCATTGATATATAATTTTCAATTTTTGGACATACAGATCAAAATTTATGATTTTTGCAAGTTCAATCATATAATAGAACAAATTCTGGTTTTTAAAACAAAAGCCTGGCCACGTGTCATGATCTTACTGGCTGATACCGTTTCGTGTGGATTGAGCAACACAGGCTGTTAGATCTAACTAACATCCCACAGCACAGATCAACAGATACCCCTACGATTAGTGATCTAATCTAAAGTGTTAGATCTAGATCTAACGGTTCATAGCGTACTGACCACAGATGGGCAGCGCTGGCGATGGTGCACGGCGGCGGAGTGTCAGGTGGTGGCATTCCGATGGTTCTAGGGGGGCAAGTTAGGGGATGCAAGGCATTACTAGGTTCGCGAGGTCGTCGCGATGCTCAAGGAGGTCGTCATTGACGAAGGGGTGCACGGGGTCCTTGGCAATTCCTCACCGGAGTTCGCATCAGCGTCGAGCGCCTGTTGTCGTCTTTGGAGGCGAGCTCCTAGGGTGTAAGAAAGCAGGGCAACGCGTTAGGGAGATGTGCACGGTTGCAGGGGTTGCGAGGGAACCTACCGGAGGGCAAGGGGCACGCTGAATCGTGGACAACTTCTCGCCGGAGTTGAGGCAGTCGTCGGTGGCGTGCAGGCGAGGACGGAGCCGAGCCTCTAGGCCACGAGAGAGTAAATGGTTGGTGTCAGTAGACGCGCACGGCGACGGTGAACAAACTAGCTTGAACTAGAGGGCAAGAGGAGGCGTGTTCTCACCGGATTTCTCGCCAGAGATCGTCGGAGACAGCGGCGGCGTGAGAGAAATTCAGGGCAGCCTAGGGGCTCAGTGGGTGCGGTGTCTGAGGGGAAATGGAGAGGAGGGGGAGGCATTTAAGCGAGCGTGGTCGCTGGAGAGAATCACTACGGTAATTAAACAAATTCAATCGAATTGATTTGGCCAGAAACGGCGACGAGGAAAGGGGGCGGGTTCTGTGGGCGTGAGGACGACAAGGTGACGTGGCCGTGGGTCCAGCGCGTCAGTGGGGGTGTGGGTGTTCTGCACGGTAAGAAAAGAAAGGGCAGAGAGAGGTGGAGCCAGGTGGGCTTTAGCTGGGCTAGACTGAGTAGGTTAGCTGGGTTGGGTTCTATTTTCTATTTTTTTCTTATTCTTTTTCCTTTTTCCCTTTCTATTTTCTTTTTTTATTTGAATCAATTGTTTTAAACAACAATTTGAATTCAATTCTTTTCCAAAACTTTTCAGTAGGTTTAAACCACTTATTACTGTGTTACTTAATCCAACTCAAATATATTTTTCTTGTGATTTAATATCCATTTAAAATAAGTGAGGCATTTTGTCTTTATTTAAATAAAATTTAATATGGTTCAAACCCATATAATTTTATTCAAATAATATTTTATTCCCTTATTTTATTTAAATTACCTTTATTCCATTTGCTTAGGGATTTGGCCAAGGTTTAAATTGTCTTTTAAATATTTCTTATTTACTTATTTCTTTCCTTGTCTTATAAAATTCATATCTTTTTATTTATAGTTCCAAAAATAGTGATTCCACTATGCATAATTTTATTTAATATTTATTTATCTTTTCATAATCTTTTAGGATTACTTTGCTCATAATTTATTGTTGATTTTAGTTAGAAGCTTAATTAGCCTTGGGAATTACTTTCTTTTATTTTATTAAAATCATAAGTTTTAATCCATGGCTCCAAATTGAGTGGAATCAATTCCCATGGTTTTATAATATTTCTTTTACCATTTTTGATCATTTAGAAATGTTTGTTGCTAAATTTTTATATGGTACAAATCCATAGTCTTAAAGTGATATTGGAGATGATTTCTCTCATTAGGGTGATAGGGTTTTTGGTTTACTCTTTCCATTGCTTTAAATTCAAGGTACATCCATTTATGAATGCATTTGATTCTTATAAATTTTGTTTGTGGCATTTTCATTAAAATTTTGTTCAAGTAGGGTTTTGATGTTTCCATTTAGAAGCAAAAAGTTTCTTTTCACCCTAAATTTCAACATTTGTTTCTTTTGTTTGCTTATTTTTCACATTTCAAAATTTGGAAAATTTTGGGATGTGACAACTTGTGGGTCATCAAGACTATTTTCTGGCGTCGTTGCCAGGGAGTGAACCTCTATTGAAGAGTGGAACTGGTAAAGGAAACTTCTACTGTGAGTATTGTTTTTATTTCTCTTTGTTACTTTGTTTCCAATATGGATAACCCACTTGGTTTTCTGTTTGGGAAAACTACTACCACTGTTAGGGTAGTAGATTAACCACCACCTATTGAGATAGATCCTTTTAAGATACCTACAAGTATTGTTGATCATGTTATGGATAATTAGTATTTAGGGGATGGAACTTTCCACCCTGGTGATCATTTGCTTTTTATCCATGAATTATGTGGGTTGTTTAACTGTGCAGGTATCACAACTGAATAGGTGAAGAAGAAGTTACTCTCTATATCGTTGAAAGGAAGAGCTGAAGAATGGTATATGCTACTGAAGAATGGACAATCCATGGAATGGGAGGAAATAGTACCTCTCTTTTATTCTAAATTCTATCCTCCCAGTGAAATTCATAAGGATAGGAATCTGATATATAACTTTTGGCCTCGTGATGGAGAGAGTACAGCTCAAGTTTGGGGAGATTGAAGTTACTAATGCTTAAATGTCCTATTCATGAACTCCCTAACAATATTATTATCAATAACTTTTATGCAAGGCTTTCTCTTCATGATAAAGATTTACTAGATGCTTCTTGTGCTGGATCATTCACACGTATGAAAAGAAGCTAAATGGGATCTCCTAGACCGTATTCAAGAGAACACTGAAGCATGGGAGAATGACAAAGGAAGAAATCCAGGTATAAATTATGATTATGAATGCATTGAATCTTTTATGGGAACTGATGACTTCTATGATATTAGTATTGAGTATGGTCTTGATTCTCAAAGTATTGCCAACTATTTTAAGGCCTTTGCCTCTTATATAGGAATTCCTAAAAAGAAGTGGAATAAGTACCATGCACCTTATAAAGATGTTGTTAGTCATGTTCCTGTTAGAAATACTAAAGTTTGTACTTTTGATCGTATTTTACCTGAATCTTATGTTGAGAAAACACCTTTCCTAGCTAAGGTAAAGGAGTATTCTATGATAATTAGTGCGAATAACAAAGGTACAAAGAAAACTATGGAACCTGATGAGCAAATAAATATTGAACCTGTAGCAGCCATTGAGAAAGATCTTGTCACTAAATATATAGAGGATGAGCACATTGTCTTCTGTGAAGACGCTTCTAATATTGTCTCTTATCCTTGTAAAGTTAAAACATATAGTGTCCCTGTGCTTTCTGTTAGAATTGGTGATCATTGCTGTTATCGTTTATGTGACACTGGTGCTAGTTCTTGTGCTATTCCTTATGAGCTTTACATGGAAATTATGCATGAAGTTGGTCCTTGTGAACTTGAAGACATTGATGTGGTTATTCACCTTGCTAACAAGAAACCATTTACCCTATTGGTATTGTAAGAGATATGGAGGTTCTTTGTGGTAAGATTAAGTATCCTGCTGATTTTCTAGTGCTTGGTTCAGCAGCTAGTAAAACTTGTCCAATCATTTTTGGTAGACCCTTTCTAAACACCTATGGAGCGACTATAGATTGTAAGAAGGAAAAAGTTTTAACTAAGTTTGATGGAGATTCTTATGAGTTTAACTTTTCCAAATTTGCTAAAGCTCCTTACGAAAATATCTTGCCTAATGAAGATTTCAGGGTTGAACAACTTGCTTCTATTTATCCAGTTTATGACCTTGGACCTCTTTTTGATGATTGTAAGTATGCTCATTCTGATGATAAAGTTGTTTTTTGTGATAGATATATTGTCAACTTTATTCAAAGTGCTACTGAAAGTTATTATGAGAGAGGGAAACATGGTTTTATGCATCTCAATAATATTAAGTTTCCCCGTTTTATGTTGAAAGCTTTGAAGTTGCATTTGTTTTGTCTTCCTATGCTAGTGTCCTTTTGTTTCAACAATTTGTTTTCTCATGGTACTCCCCTGCATAGGAAGTGGGTTAGACTCAAATGTGTTGGATATTTGCTTCTTGATGCTCTCTTTCACTTCAAATCTATATCTCCTATGTGAGCATCTTTGAAATTATCAAGCCTAACTTAAAGGCATTAAAGAAAAGTACTTCTTGGGAGGTAACCCAATAGTTTTGTTGAGTCTTGGAAGTTATTACCTCAGTAATAACCCCTCCTTATCCTTTTTGTTTTGGTTTTTGTGTCAAGATCAACTACTTCTAAGAAGTAGAGGAATTGTGAAAAGTGGCAGTCCTAGGACAGATTTTTGTGCTGCATTGTGAAAATTAGTGAAGGAGCTCAATACTATGGATGGATTTGTATCTTTCTGTGCTTGTTCTCCAAGTTGTTATCCAACTTTCATTACTTTTGCACTTTTTTATTTGAGCAACAGAAGTTTTTCGAAAAAATCAATTTTTACCTGCTGGTCTGTTTTGACAGATTTCAGCCATCATTTGCATTTGCCTATTATATTGATTCCCTTTTAGATTCTTTTTGGGCTTTTGGAAAGGAGTTGCTATGGTAGCTTTTGTTTTGATAGATTTCAGTTGAAGTTTGAACCTAAAGGTTTATTATTTTTGCATACACTAATGTTGCCAATGAGGTTTGTGTAAGGCATTGTATGAAAGGAATTTCTAGGAGAAGGAGAAAAGGAATCTACAGAGTCAGACTTTGAATAGGTAAAAAGTGGTGAAACAGAAGGTTCGTGAAAGCCTAATCTTTTTATATTTTTGATGTTTTTATTACATACGGAAGGTTACGAGACGAAACAGAGGAGGAAACGGAGGCCAGGTGGGCCACACCCACCCTAGGCGTGGGCCCCAGCTGGCCGCGCCTACAGGGGGTGTGAGCCCCCTGGAGTCCGTCTCCACCTCGTTTTCGCACAGTACCTTCCTTATGCATTGAAACTTCGTAATATATACCCCTGGATCCCCCGAAGTTCGTATATCGTGTTCTCGTCGTGTTTTTGTTTTGATCTGTTTCTGTCAGGAAATATTCTCAAGTTTAGAGCACCATGGTCTCTGCCAACGACAAAGGCAAGAAGCCCGAGGAAGATGATCCTCAAAATCGCAAGGAGGAGGAGATCTTGGTTGGGGATGAAAAAGACATGGAGGAGGAAGAGCATCAGGACACCCACGCTAACGTTGCAAGCATTGGAGTGGTGGCAAACCCTATCAAGCTTAGGAGGACAACACGGATGTCTACGGGAGGGAGAACTCCGTGTCATATCCTCGCTCCATGATCACTTCCTTCACGCACCAAGAACCCCTTCCATACTCTCTTAATTGAGCAACAATATCAAAAGGTTCCCAAAGGGAGGTTGCCCTCTGTTTGGGATCTGCTGCATTCTAACCATGCAGGGAAGGAACACACTAAGAAGGAAGAGTGGGGAAAGAATAACAAGGACTGGGATTCTCGGTCCGACATGATCATGAAACGCATTGAGCATAATTTGGAGTTGATTCGTACTCTAACCTTTGAGATTGAGGATTTGAGGGAACTGATTGAAGAGCTTATTAAGAGAACACCACCACCACCGAAGGAGTAATCCATCATCAGGTTTGGCATTCCCTTGGCTTGTTCCAATCTTGGGGGAGTGTCGCGGTATCACATCATTATCTTTTATCTTTTTACCTTTTTAGTAGATTCATGTCTTGGGTACAGAAGTTATCTTATAGGTTGGTTTGCATTGTGGAAGTATCTCTCCTTTAGTTGGTTATCTATGTATCCCTTGGTGTGAGTGCCTTTATGGAATATTAATGAGAAGTTTCATCTTTTACTTTTTGCACTTCTTATTTTAGTTTGCAATCTCTATTATATGATTTATCTTGTTGATCAGTATTAGTATCAGTTTGGGAGCATCAAGTAGATCTAAATTGGTTTTGGCAAACCGAGATTTGGTCAGTAGCAACACTTTTTGAGGTTTGAAAGGAAAAGAGAAAAAGCTTACAGGTATTTTGTATCATTTATTTTCTTTCTTGATTGGCTCATAAGCTTAGTATTCTTTATTTAAGATCTTTTGTGTCTTCAAGGAAGATTCCATGTTTGGCTTTATTACTTGTATGTTTGCTTGTTTCTATCAACTCTTTTGCTTGCTACCCATCCTGCTAGCCAAAAACCTGTTTTGAGAAGGCATACTTCTCATGCATCCAATCCCTTAAACCAAAACCTGTGCCATCTGTGTCCACCATATCTACTTATTAGTATTATTGCTATTCCAAGTAAATTCTCAAGCTTTATCTATCTTTTGAATTAAAAATTATTTTGTTATGTGAAAACTAGTTAGTAAAGCTCTCACGAACTTGATGGTACACCTTATTTTCTTGACCTAATAAACTTGAACCATTGTGTTATCGAAGTTGTATATGCTTGCATCTATACGTTGGAATTAGCAGAACCGTGTTGTCACGAGGAATGCTTTCAACACTTGTGGATACATATCCAGTTGATATCATGCTCTTTTGTTTGCGGATGCCGTCGGTGTGAAATAAAAGGGGAGCTTGTAAGTCCATGGAGTTATGTATGTGTGTTAGAGAAACGCTTGGGACGCTAGCCTAAGCCATGCCTAATCATGGTGGAAACTTGCAGCATAACCATAGTGAGCAATCTATGAAGCATCCTCAATAAAAACCTATGCAAATAACAAATAAAAAGATCACTGGGATGCTCAATGTTTGCTTGCCTTGTCATTTTGATTATGAGATAGCTCCTGTATCATGTGCAAGGGGTACCCTGAAAGAACATGTTGGGCCCCCATGTGTGGTTTTGGTAATTAATGACAATCTTTATGGACTAATGTGTACATTAAGTTATACTTCTAGGATTTGTCCATTGGCATCGCTTGGAGCATGTGTTGGCTTCAAGGTCGATGAAATGCAAAGAAGATATGTTGGGCAAGCTCAATATGGAGGTCGATGATGAGGAATTAAGAAAGGCATTCCATCTTGAGAAGGGCAAGACCGTCTACATCGAGCTCAAGTGAAATGCTCAAGGCAAAGATATAATCTTGATAGGTTTTCCTTTTGCTGGTCTCACGTTATGTGTGTGAGACCGAGTTTAGGATAGATAACCGTACTATCAAGAGGGGCTCTCGTATGAGTAATTTGGTCACATGATTCGAAGAACCAACGATTTTCCCTAGCGATTCATGTGCAAATAGTCCCACCTCGTTCACTTGTACAAATTTCCACCAGTTTATATACGTTACTAAGTCTCCTGGAATATCAGCAAAGCTACCTTGGAAAGCAAGCAGGAGCGAAGGTTGACCGGTACGAAATCAAAATATCAGAGAGGAATAAAACTCCCATGTGTGCTGATGCTGCGTAAGGTGTGGGGGATTGTGCAAGTCACACGAGGACTGTGAGGGCAACCTTGGAAAATGATAAGAGGACAATGCCAATATGAGACTATGTTGGGTCGAGTACTTGAATACTTGCGTGAATGAAACGAGTACTTTGAACGAAAAAGAGGACAAATAGTATGAGCTAGGCCGCTATGCGCTGGTGGATGAATAATAGTAAGGAAAAGAAAAGATAACAACATCACATAGCAAGGTGCTAGCTTAGCTTCATGCATGTGATTAGTGAATAAAAGAGGATTTTATATCTTTGTTATAACTTTTTTCCAGTTGTGATAGGTGCTAGCTTTTAAACGCATACTTGTATCTTTCCTTTCTTAATGTAGAATACTTAAAATTCTTCACATCTCATCAGCGCTCTATAGATATAGAAATCAATTAAATTTAATTACAGAACTAATAACCTAGTTCATTTTTTTTCAAGAGTCGTCTTCTTCTCTGCCGACTCCAGAGCGACCCCGAGGTGACAACCAAAACAATCCAAATGTCACCGAAGAAGGCGACTGATATGAAGAGTAGCTAGATAGAATATGAGCTGATCATCATCATCATGGCGGCCTTCACCCATGGTTTTAGCTTGGCATGCCTGGCAACAATCATCGGCATTGTAATCATGTACAAAAAAAATACACAGATTTTTCTTCTCCCGTCGCAACGCACGGGTTTATTTCCTATAATAATAAAGGACGAAGTGTTTCTCCCGGTCTAACACTTTTTTTGACCACTTTACCCTTCTATCAGACACCAAATTATCCACCGGTGCCACCGGTAAGTGATAAAAAAAATAAACCGGGTCCATCTATCTTTTCCGGGGGCTTTTCATCGATCGACAACGCGTATGGCCCATCTGTATCTGCCATGAGAGGCCGGACATTTCATCGATCGACTGTATCTGTCGTGAGAGGCCGGACATTTCATCGATCGACTGCGCATCTGGGCCACAGCTGGGCATTTCATCGATCGACTGTGCATCTGGGCCACCGGCCGCTCCCTCCAAACTGCCACCCTGGATGCATCGATGAGAGCATTAATAGTCCCACCTCGCTACATTATACCGAATCCCACCAGCTCTTATACGTTCTCAATGTTCCTGAAATCAGCAAGCTGGATGGGAATCTAATAAGCACCAACACCGTTGATTGATCTCTGAAATCAGATGGTAGATAGAAAGGAACTAAATCCCCCCTGTTGATCCCCCCTGTTGCAACAGGGGGGAGGGCCTCGGTCCGATGAAGGCGAGGGGTCAGGCCTGGTGTGCTTTGCTTCTCGGCGGAGGCAACGAGGTTGAGGTGCCGAGGCAGGAGTACTTCGGCCGCTGGACCTTCACGTCTCTTGGCTTGGGTCCGTGTGGGAAGGAGTTGGGGTTTCCATCCGAGTGGGGAATAAGAAGCAGCATTGGCGGTGCACGAGATAGAGAATGGCGTACGTGTGTAGACTTTGAGCCTCGCTCTTCCCTGGATTAAATCCAATGGAACTGTGTTAATTAGAGAATGGTGTACGCGTGTGTGTTTGGGTGTCGCCGGAAAAATAATTAGAGGATTTGTTTGTGAATCATCTTCAAACAACCCATAACAATGCATATACAAATTTCGTACGAAGTGTATTAGTGCAAAATAAGATAAATAATTAAAGATAAGAGCAAAATAAGGTCAGAGAGACGAGTGATATTAGTGCAAAATATTGGCGGTGCTAAAATCTTATCTTTTTTCTCTTCCGGTGTAACGCACGGGTCTATTTGCTAGTTAAGTATAATTATTGTTAAAAAGTTCAAAGTGAGAGATTAACGAGTCAAACAATTTAAAAATTAAAAAATTGAGAAAAAAATAAAAATATATATATTTTTTAAAAATGTTTTTGCAACATGTCGACAGGCTATGCCGACGGCCGCTACGCCGAGGGCGTAGCATATGCCGACGGTATTTTGATACGCCGATGGTCTCTATGTGCTCCGCCGAGGGAGGCCTTTGCCGAGGAGGCTATGCCGAGGGCAGCCGTCGGCATATCATACGCCGAGGGAATTTTGGCCTACGCCAACGGTTTTTTGTCCTCGGCGTAGCGCGTGCGTCCTGTAGTACCTTGTCGAAGTGTATTAGACAATCTGTTTTTAGGTAAAAAAGTTTTTGGAAAAGTGGATGTATTAAAGCAGAAGTCATGTTCTAAATAGTTAGGTGCACAAGCGACTCCAATACACAACCCTAAACCTGGAGAGAAAAATCATATTTTCCATACTATAATACTCCACTTCTTTTTCCAGGTCCTCTTGCATGTCTCTACGTTTCATGTGTGTTAAATCCATCATTTCATGGATTCTAACCATAATAAGTTGTGCATTGGTAATACCATTATAGTATTGTGTTGTTGCATAGGACGGTTACAATTGGTATCATCACGATATTAATATATTCTTATTGTTAACCGTACCGCCAAGACAAAAAAACTCACCCCGCCTGAAGCGGTACGTAGCCGCCGCCGGGAGAGATGATAGGAGAAACTAGCTAAAACCCATCCAGGGTTTTGTGCCCCCCCCCCCCCCTCCCCACGCCGGAGACGTCGCCGGTTCACTCCGTCTCCGATGGTCCTAGGACCTTGGAGGTGTGGCGGACAATGATCGCTCTCCGGCGGGAGGTTTTTCGTTGTTTGCTTAGCCTGTTTTTTAGTGTCTTTTTTTTTGGAATATTGAGGCGGCGGCTATGTCCTAAAGTCAGAATAAGGTCCTCCCAGCTCTATTCTCTCTCTGGTGGTGTATCTAGTACCAACGAAGAGCGTGTGGAGTCGTTTGTCCGGCGGATCTCCTGGGATCTGGCCTGCCTTCGTGTTCGTTGGTGTGATTCAAGGTCAGTCTCTTCCAATCTATGATTGTCATCTTGCCGATGGTTGATGCTCTGATGTGCTGTTTATTTCTAACCGTAGCATGACGATTTCTTGTCTGTCTACTACAACAAGCTCTACTACGACAAATTTGCCCGACTCTGATGATGGAGGGATGAGGACGGCGGCGCGCCTTCAGTTCGCGCTAGTGATTGTAGTCGTCGCTACGTGGTTCAGTGACCTATTTGTAATTTTTATTACTTTTAGACATCTTTGTACTACCGTTGATGATTTTTAATGGATCGCTGGAATTTCGCAAAAAAAAAAATTCTCATTGTTATAAACATAATAATAAATAAATACAATAGTGAGTCCTCTGATTTCTTACAATGAACATTTCCACTTATCATTAACTCTCTTTGCGCAAAAATATCTCAAAGAGCTATCGGAGCTTGATGGGTCATCTTTATTCCCCCTCTTATTCCGAGTCTCCTTTGCAATATTCAAATCACCGGGCATTTGTTGCTAACGAATCCTCAACAGTATTGTGAGCGACAATTATGATGAGATTGGAGTGTGTAACTAACCAAAGCTCCTATTAGAGTAGTTCTACCAAAAAAAAAAAGGCTCCTATTAGAGTAGAGGAATTCGATAAGCGAAAGTATATAATAGATCGAGGAATCCAGCGACTTCCTAGAAATAGGTTTTGCATTTTTTTAACTTGTAAGTGGGCTTTATCATATTTTTTCGATAGAGGATTAGGTGTATGCGTCCACATCATATACTGTATGCGCATTGCACACGCTGACCTCTCGACCCGTCCAGTAAGCGTCCACTTCAAGCGGGAAAAACAGTCTCCTGTTCTAAAGTGTACTGCAAGGCTGTAACCACCAAGGGTTCTACTTGCATTATGAGATTGCCGGCCATTGCTTCGAAAAAACGACAGAAAGATTAACAAATTTCGGCCACGAAAGCAAGATTATATTCTGCCGTGTGATGCCGATGACTAGGATTTGCAAGCTTTAAAAGATTCTTTAGCCGATGACGTGGAATCAATCGCATCAATCACAGACTAGCATAAGCTGATTGTAAGCTTAGAGCAAGGTTAATAAGAGAGTCGGCTGCTAGCTATATGACTATGCCACGTCACATATAGTCAACAAAAAGCCCACTCATACAATAGGCTAGCTATTAGGTTGGCTTTTAGATAGGATTTAATAAAAATATAATTATTTGATGCTCACATGCTATTGGTCCTAGTATACAAAGGAGCTCACTCACCTCGATTTCTTCCCTACAGCCGGACTACAAGCGAAGAGCCCGCTCTACTCTCTCTTCTACTTTCTCTCTCAAATGATGTGGCAAATGCTATAGTCTGCTAAGTAGACCTTATTATACTTGCTCTTATAATAATCTTCGTTACCCCCAAAACTCAACTGCCTCAACAATTTTCGGGTGATGTGATTTGGTTTGCGTACGTAATTAAGCGATGTAAACTAGCAAGTACAATTTTGGGTAATCCAACTGTTCATTTCCTCTACGAGCAAGACTGCAAAAAGCCTGTACGAGCTCAGAATTATTTCTCTCAGTTGCTACTCACATTTATGTACACGTTGCATCTTGCTACAAACGGAAAACTAAATCTAAGCACAAGATACTAGCAAGAGCAAAGATTCCTCCTTGCTTTAGAAGATGAGCTCCGCGGTTCTCACAATCTCACTCCACAAGTGCCGCGAAGCAGCTTCCCGTGCGCACGAGCGCGATCCCGTTGCCTGCGGATGTGGACGCGGAGCTGCCGTCCCCGTCGGCGGTGGAGGCCCCACCGCGCCTCGGGCTGCTCGGCGTCGACCGAACCCTCCTCGGTGGCGTAGCTGGCGGTGACGAGCCGAGGCGGCGCAGGAGTAGCAGGCGCACGGCCGCGATGAGGTCCCCGGCGTTGTCCTCAGGCGATGGCGGCGCCGAAGCGCGGCGGGTGCCGCAGACGGTGACGTGGCGTTCGAGAGCCTCCGCCGGCGAGATGGGCGAGCGGCCGAGCTCCTCGCCGACAGCATCGCCGCAGAGGCCGCAGATCCACCGGTCTCCGTACCGCGCGCGCACGATGGAGATGTACGGCGCCGTGCACTCCTCCGTGAAGCCGCAGCACTCGCACGCCACCACCTCCTCCTCCTCCCTGTCTCCATCCGCCGCCTCCATAAAAACTCCCTCCTCTACTCTAAGTGGCGACCCAGAAAGTTCACAAGAACCCTACCTGGCACGTGGGCTCCTCCTCGCCGGTGATGGCCGCCGGCGTCGGCCGCTCGCAGTGGTGTCCCGCTTCCATCTGTGCGCGTCTTTTTTTGTCATCTGGGCCTATCTTATATGGCGGGTGGGTGTGATTGGGCCCAGGGCGGCACCAATGATGAGGTGGGCCCCTGGTAGGTCATGGGGAGGTGGAGATGCCACGTGGGCCTGAGAGGATAAGCTGGCATTGGATGCCGCAGGGCCAGGGGGGCATCGGCCACGCCAGCTTTGCAACCTGTGCTTGCTCACTCTTTTTTTAGATGGTGTGCTGCTCACTCGGTTGACTGTGAAAACTCAAAGTGCAACAAACATTCCGTGCAACGGAAATGAGATTTTTTAAGCTCAAAGTTGACGCAGGTTTTGCCCGGATACTGATACAGGTAAGAATGCAAGTGGGACGGACATGTGATGACCACCTCCCGTCTCTTTGTACCCGATGGGATAAACAGAATAATCGGTATTTCTCAAACCTCGGCGAGGAGGCGTTCGCCGCTACTTCTCCAAGTGGCCTAGTCTCCGGTGGAACCATGGGTGACCGCGTTTGGAGGTTCTCACCCATCGGCGATAAGCAAGGCGACGAGCGTGGTCTTGATCGTGTTTTTCTATATGGTGCTTAGAGTAAAACGGTTGGACCTGGTTTTTTTTTCTTTTCTTAGGGTATGTCTGTAAATGTAACCCACCGCCGATTGAATGCATGCTCTAGGTCTTTGGGATTTTTTCTATTAAAAAATTAATAATCAGAATTTTCGGAAGTTTAGGATGGGGGGCCACCTAGGTTCCGTTGGACCAGCCGTCTCTACGTATTTCAATCTTTGAACTTCTCTTCGACATGATCGGTATATCTCTTCCCGATCTTTTTCCCAAGATTTGTGTCCGGCCGATTGAGCCTTTTTATGATCCATCGGGTCACACATTGGTCCATCTAAACAGGCTGCATATGCATGATGTTTTTCACCGGTTGTTCGTACCATGTTAGCTACGAGGTCGGGTTAAATACGGGATAAGAATGCGCAATCCCTAATTCCGCCAGCGCAAATCAGGATGACCAAAAGGGATAAGTGGGGTTTCGAAGGCTGGATAGGTGGCGGGATTGGGGCATGCCCGACCCGCTTGTAATTTTAGGTACGGGAGGTTTGGGTGCCATTTCGACGGGACGATAGGATAATGGGTGGTGGCGGACCATGACTCTCCAGGATGGGAGGTTTTTCGTTCTTTGTTTAGACTATTTTCAGTATCTTCTTTAGGGTGGTGAAACTGTGGCTACATCCTGAAGTTAGAATTAAATCCTTCTCGTCTTATCCTCGCTTCGGTGGTGCATCTAGTGCCAGCGAAGGGTGCATGGAGTCATGTGTCCAGTAGATTTCCTGGGATCCGGTCGTGTTTTGTGTTCGGTGGTGTGGTTTCAGGTCAGCCTTCTTCAATCTACAATTTTCATCAATGGTGATTGTTATGGACTTGGATTTGAGGAAAAAGGGATGCACTGGAGATCACATTCAGCTTACAGACAAGCAACACGGGACACGAGATTTATACAGGTTCAGACCCCCGGAGGTAAAACCGATGGTTACAAGGGGTGCGCAGATAAGATCTGACGGGTGTGTATGCTAGGGTTGAGGTTGTCCCTCCTAGTCGTGCCCTCCTGGCCTAGGCCAGGTCTCGGGATAAGGTCGAGTTGGTTAAAGGTTAGAGTTTGATCTTTAAACTTTCTATCTAAAGCTAACCGTATCCTCCAAGGAACCGCATCCTTCATGGGCCTGGGTCAACCGAATCCTACCTGAGCTTCGTCATCAGGTGCGGATCATCACGTGGGCTCCCGCTGGGCCGAACCGGACAAACCAATATTGGGTACCAGCAGGGCATATGTAGGGATTCGTAGCATGGAAAAAAAAATTCTACCGCATGCACACAAACAAGACAAGATATATCTACTAAATTGTAGCAACGAGTTAATTAGATTACTCACCCTCGAAGATTCCAAAGAGGTTAACGAGAACAGATTCTTGTGGGTGATGTAGTCGTGCACTTGCCGATCTCAAGATCACGTAGACGATCCTTCCGACGCTGTGTTCCGGCAGCGCTTCCGCAGTCGGTCACACGTTTGGTACTCGATGAAGACCTTTCTCTCCCTTGTTCCAGCAGACATCAGAGGTTGTAGTTCTCCCCTCGCGATTCCGGCAGCACGACAGCGTGCTGTCGGAAGTAGAGGAAACATCCTGCAGGGCTTCGCCTAAGCCGGAGCAGGTTATGGTGGATCTAGGGTTTCCAGCGATCTAGGGTTTAGAGGGCCGGAGAAGAGGAGGCATGGCCGGCGGCGGCTAGGGAAGCGACGGTGAGCCGGCGGCGGCGCGGCGGCTAGGTGGGGAGGGGCTGGTGTTGTGTGTCCTTGGGGCACCCCCTCCACTCTATTTATGAGAGGGAGGGCAGCTTGGGAGAGGGGAGTTTTAATTCTTCCCCAACTCCCTCTCCTAGTTGGCTTGTGTTGGAGGGAAAGAAGGATTCTTTCCTTCCTCCACCAGGATACATTGTCCCAGTTTGACTTTTCAAACTTGCCTTTTGACTTTCCATTTGGAGCTTAATTTCTTTCTTGCAAATGCCCAACCAAGTGACCTAGGACATGATTAAATCATTCCACTTATCCATGACACATTCATGTACCTTCCCCATTCCGGTCCGGTCAATCTTCTAGACCCTTCTAGAACCTCTCCGATGAAATCATCAGAATCATTCCCGAACTCTGGAATTGGACTTTCCTTATATGAATCTTATTCTCCGGACCATTCCGGATATCCTCGTGATATCCCAGATCCTATCCTAGACTCCGAACAACATTTGGTCTCCCTACTTACATTCCATATCTACTAAACAACATTGAATCCTTAAGTGTGTCTCCCTACGGTTCGTGAATTATGCAGACATGAACGAGACTCTTCTCCGATCAATAACCAGTAGAGGAATATGGAAATTCATATGGCTCCCACATATTTCTATGATTACTTTGTGATTGAATGAACCACTTACATACGATACCAATTTCCCTTTATCTCGCGATAGTTTACTTATCTGAGGTCTGATCGTCGGTATCTCTGCATACCTAGTTCAAACTCGTTGCTGATAAGTACTCTTTTCTCGTTCCCGTGATATGTGATACCTTGTGAGCCAGTCACATGCTTGCAAGCTAATTGGATGACATTGCATCGAGAGGGCCCAGAGTATATCTATCCGTCATATGGATGGACAAATCCCACTCTTTATCCATGTGCCTCAACACATACTTTCTGAACACTCAATTCCATCTCTTTAACCACCTAGTTACGGTGTCGTGTTTGATGTCATCAAAGCATCCTTTGGGTGATGGTGATTAGCATGATCTCATGGTCGAAGGAATTAGGTTACTATGTATCAGAAAGATTATAGCAAACGAACTATTGAAATGACTTGATCTTTATGCTACGCTTATCTATAGGAGTATGTCCATCACACCATTCTCCTAATGATATGATCTTGTTGTTAATAACATCTCAATGTTCATGATCGGGAAACCACGATCATCTATTAACCAACAAGCTAGTATTACAAAGAGGCTTTACCAGGGACTCTTATTTAGTTTACAAATCACACAAGTATTAATGTTTCCGGTTAATACTATTATAGCATGAATGTAAACATTTATCATAAACACAAAAGATATAATAATAACTACTTTTTTTATTGCCTCTAGGGCATATTTCCAACAGTCTCTCCCACTTGCACTAGAGTCAACTAATCAAGATTACATGGTAATATACCGAACACCCATGGCGGTTTGGTGGTGGTCATGTTTTGCCCTCGGGAGAGGTTTAGTCAACGGATCCACCACATTCATATCTATGTGTACTTTGCAAATATTTATGTCACCATCTTGGACATGCTCTCGAGTAGCGTGAAAATGCAGCTTGATATGCTTCAGCTTCTTGTGTGACATTGGTTCTTGTGCATTGGCTATGGCGCCCATGTTATCACAGTAGATAGACATCGGGTCCAGCGCACTGGGAACCACACCAAGATTTGTAATGAACTCCTTCATCCATATCGCCTCTTGTGAAGCCTTCGAAGCGGCTATGTATTCCGATTCAGTTGAAGATCTCGCCACAACGCTTTGCTTTGCACTCCTCCAGCTAATTGTTGCACCATTCAAAGTAAATATGTATCTAGATTGAGATTTGGAATCATCTGGATCGGTGTACCAACTAGCATCGGTGTAACCATTAACAACGAGCTGTTCATCTCCTCCATAAGAAAGAACCATATCCTTAGTTCTTCTTAATACTTAAGGATGTTTTTTACCGCTATCCAATGATCCACTCCTGCATCACTTTGATATCTGCTAGTCAAACTAACAACATATGCAATGTAGGGTCTAGTGCATAGCATGGTATACATGATAGATCCTATGGCTGAGGCATAGGGAGTCTTACTCATCCTTTCTCTATCTTCTGTCGTAGCAGGACTTTGAGTTTTACTCAAGGTCATATTGGGCAACATGGGCAAGAACCCTTTCTTGCTATCTTCCATTCCAAACCTCTTTAGAACTTTGTCCAAATATGTACTTTGTGACAATGATATTAGGCGTCTTGATCTATCTCTATAAATCTTTATGCCTAATTTGTAAGTTGCTTCGCCAAGATCTTTCATTGAAAAACTATTATTCAAATAATCCTTGACACTATTAAGAAGGTCTACATCATTCCCAATCAACAATATGTCATCCACATATAGTACTAGGAATGCTATAGAGCTCCCACTCACTTTCTTGTAAATAAAATCTTCTCCATAAGTTTGTATAAAACCAAAACTTTATATCACCTTTATCAAAATGTTGATTCCAACTTCAGGATGCTTGCTTCAATCCATAAATGGACCGTTGAAGTTTGCATACCTTGTTAGCATATTTAGGATCAACAAAACCTTTGGGTTGTACCATATACAACTATATAAATGTCTCCATTGAGGAACGCCGTTTTGACATCCATCTGCCATATCTCATAATCATAATATGCAATGATTGCTAATAAAATCCTCACAGACTTTAGCTTCGTTACCGGTGAGAAAGTCTCATCGTAGTCAACCCCTTGAATTTGTCAAAACCCTTTTGCGACAAGTCGAGATTTATAGACAGTAACGTTACCATCAGCATCTATTTTCTTCTTAAAAATCCATTTGTTCTCAACAGCCTTTTGGCCATCCGGTAAGTCCACCAAAGTCCATACTTGGTTTTCGTAGATGGATCCAATCTCGAATGTCATGGCTTTTGCCATTTATTGGAATCTGGGCTCATCATCGCTTCCTCGTATGTCGCAGGGTCGTCGGTGTTGTCCACCAACATGACACTCGTAACGGGATCATACCAATCAGGAGTGGTACGAGTTCTCATTGACCTGCGAGGTTCCATAGTAACTTCAACCAAAGTTTCATGATCAACATCATTAGCTTCCTCTCTTATTGGTGTAGGCGCCACAGGAACTACTTCTGGTGTTGCGCTACTCTCAAATCCGAGAGAAGGTTCGACAACCTCGTCGAGTTCTACTTTCCTTCCAGTCACTTCTTTCAAGAGAAACTCCTTCTCTAGAAAGGATCCATTCTTAGCAATGAAGATTTTGCCTTCGGAACTATGATAGAAGGTATACCCAATAGTTTCCTTTGGGTATCCTATGAAGACGCATTTTTCCGCTTTGGGTTCAAGCTTGTCGGGCTGTAACTTCTTTACATAAGCTTCGCAACCCCAAACTTTAAGGAACAACAATTTAGGTTTCTTACCAAACCATAATTCATACGGTGTCGTTTCAACGAATTTAGATGGTTCCCTATTTAAAGTGAATGCGGCTGTTTCTAACGCATAACCCCAAAATGATAGCGGTAAATATGTAAGTGACATCATAGAACGAACCATATCTAAGAGAGTTTGATTACGATGTTCGTACACACCATTACGTTGTGGTGTTCCTGGCGTTGTCAATTGTGAAAGTATTCCACATTTCTTCAAATGCTCGCCAAACTCGTAACTAAGATATTCACCTCCACGATCACATCGTAGAAACTTATTCTTCTTGTTGCGTTGATTCTCTACTTCACTTTGAAATTCCTTAAACTTCTTGAAAGTTTTGGACTTATGTTTTATGAAATAGATATACCCATATCTACTCAAGTCATCCGTGAAAGTAAGAACATAACGATAACCACCGCGGATGCTACACTCATTATACCACACACATTGGTATGTATGATTTCCAATAATCCTATAGCTCGCTCCATCATACCAGAAAATGGAGTCTTAGTCATTTTACCCATCAGACATGCTTCACATCTATCAAGTGATTCGAAATCATGTGATTCAAGAAGTCCATCGGAATGGAGTTTCTTCATATGCTTCACTCCAATGTGACCAAGACGATAGTGCCACATATAGGTCGAGTTATCGCTCAATTTCAAACGTTTAGCTTCGATGTTATTAATATGTGTATTACTACAATCAAGATTCAACAAGAATAGACCATCTATCAAAGATGCATGTGCATAAAACATATTACTCATATAAATCGAACAACCATTATTATCGGACTTAAACAAGTAACCGTCTCGCAATAAACATGATCCGGATATAATGTTCATGCTCAACACAGGCACCAAATAACAATTATTTAAGTATAAAAATAATCCCGATGGTAGATGAAGAGGTAGTGTGCCGACCGCGATCACATCAACCTTTGATCCATTTCCAACGCGCATCGTCACCTTGTTCTTCTCTAGTTTCCGTCTATTCTGCAGCACCTATTTCGAGTTACAAATATGAGCAACCGAACCAGTATCAAATATCCAGGCACTACTACGACTACTAGTGAGATACACATCAATAACATGTATATCGGATATACCTTTCTTCTTGATGTTGCCATTCTTCAAATCCGCCAAGTACTTAGGGAAATTCCGCTTCCAGTGACCTTCTCCCTTGCAGTAAAAGCACTCAGTATCAGGCTTAGGCCCAGCCTTGGTCTTATTTGCCGGTGCGGTAACTTTCTTACCGCCCTTCTTGAAGTTTCCCTTTTTCTTAGACTTGCCTTGGTTCTTGAATTTGGTGGTCTTATTGACCATCAACACTTCGTGCTCTTTCTTGATCTCCACTTCCGCAGACTTTAACATGGAGAAGAGTTTGGGAAACGACTTGTCCATGTTTTGCATATTGTAGTTCATCACAAAGTTCTTGTAACTTGGTGGTAGTGATTGGAGGACGCGGTGAATCCCCAAAGCATTAGGAATCACTATACCCAAGCTTTGAAGCTTGCTTGCGTGCCCAGACATCTTAAGCACGTGCTCACTGACGGAGCTGCCCTCTTCCATCTTACAGTTAAAGAACTTTTCAGAAGCCTCATAACTCTCAACTGCCGCGCGAGCCTCAAATATCATTTTGAGTTCACGGATAATATCATGTGGGTCATGGTTCTCAAACGTTTTCTAAAGCTCCGATTCCAAACCATACAAGATAGCACACTGAACTGTGGCCTCATCGGTAGCATCACTGCAGGTGGGTCACCCAGCGGTGCATCCAGCACATAGGTCAAATTACCAGCATTGAGGACAATCCTCAAGTTGCGGAACCAATCCATGAAGTTGCTTCCATTGTTTTTCAACTTTTCTTTCTCTAGGAACGCATTAAAATTGATGGTAGGGGTCGCCATTGATTTACAATATATTTGCAAAAGTTTAGACTAAGTTTATGACAAATTGAGTTATAATTAATAGTTAAATTAATCTAGGTGAACTCCCACTCAAAAGAACATCCCTCACATTGTTTTAGTGATCACACGAACCAAATCCACCACATCAAAACTGATCATCACGAGAGATGATGTAGCTTCAATGGCGAACAATCAACATGTTCATCATATCTACTATATGATTCATGCTTTACCTTTCAGTGTCCGTGTTCTGAGACCATGTTTGTACATTCTAGGCTCGTCAAGATCAAACCTTAGCTTCCGCATGAGCAAATCTGGCTTGCTCCCGTTGTATACACTCGCAGAATCTAACACACCTGATCATCACGTGGTGCTTCGAAACAACGAGCTTTGGAAGTGGTGCCTACTAAGGATGAACACTTTATAACTTGATATTTTGTGAGAGGGATCATCTTATAATTAGCATACCTAGTCCAACCCAGGGAAGGCCCATGACAAGATACGTGGCCTGTGAGGATTTCGGGTGGCCCAAGCCCCTGACGCATTCAAATCCTTGGAGAACAAGAATAGAGTAGATAGAATTTCAAAGGGGACAAAACCCTAATCTGTAACCGACTCGACCAGCGCCCGAGACCTGCCTATCTATATAAAGGCTAGGAGGGCATGGCGAGAAGGGCAATACTCACCTCATACACACCTTATGCCATCTCGCATCTGCGCACCCCTGTAACCTTCGGTTTCGCCATAACAAACAACAGACAAGCAGGAGTAGGGTTTTCCCTTCGAGGGCCTAAACCTAGGTAAACCTTGTGTCCCCATGTTGCTTGTCTGTTAACCGTTCCGCAATCTCCAGCATCCCCATCTTCTCCAAAACCCAAGTCCATAACAATGGGCATTGACGAGTCGAAACCTCGTCAATTGGCGCCGTCCATGGGAACTGGGGGCGCTGATTGTGCGATCGTGACAGTCCCATCCGGAGCGATCTACAACTCATTGGCGATGAAGAGTCATCTCCTCTTCGGCACCTTCGACTTCACCGCCCACTCGCTAGCCACCATGAGGGATTTCGAGCCTGTCGGCGACAGGCTCAAGATTCTGTTCGGGAGCTTCTGCTTCCAGGTGGGGTAGACCGGCACCCTCCGCCTCCTAGAGCGGGTGCCACTACCATCCATCATGCCCACTTTGTGGGTCCTACCCATCGGTGTGTTAAGCACGTCGACGCTGATAGATGAGTCATATGACAGCAGCGGCTGCAACTCAGATCTGTGCGGCCCTCCCTCAGACGAAGGAACCTACGGTTCCGGATCCAAAAGCTGCGGCAGCAGAGATCCAATCCGCGGACACTACCAATGCGCCGTGTTCATCCAAAGAGAAGTAGAACCGCCACTAGGTTCGAGTGCGCCTAACCCTCCTCCCAACCCACAAGGTGAGAACGGAGGAAACGGGGGAGCTCCATCACTCAGGCCCAACGAAGGCGACACCAACGCCTACCAAAAGATCAACCTCCGCGAGGAAGGATGGAGCCAAGCACGCGAGGCCGTGGCAGGAGATGTCATCCTACCTATGAATGCTTCACGGGATCTGCTGATGGCCTACCACCTCCTCGTCATCGGCGAGCATAACCGGCAGGTGAAACTGCAGGAGGAGCTCGACAAACGCAAGCAGGCGGCTTCTAAGTCTAGCACACGGCGAGCTGCGGTCTCCACCGCTGGTGGCTCCAGCTCGCACGACAACAACACTGACAAGCATCGCTTCCGCACGGAGCACATGGACCACGCCGCACGCCGCGACGTCACCAGGGCCCTCAACACGTCCTTCATGACAATGAACATGAATGACAAAACACCGCAGGCTGCGATCATGGCGGCCACCACATAACTCGCGTCGCACCCACCTCCGGTGGGTGACCCGAAGAGTGCCATGCACAAATCTGCGTTGTCTCGGACTTGTCGGAGCTTCTCTCCATGATGAAGCTCATGCGTAGCCGAAGAAGAAAGCTGCGGTCAAATTCACCCGCAGCCCTACACCCTCATCCGACGAGGACGAGCACGATCTGCCTCGACGTCACAAGAGCCCAAGGCGGCGCAGCAGCGACTACGACGCTCGAAACGATCTCACCCAGCGCAAGATCGACACGGCACGCGCCAAACACGCGTGTTCAACCGAATCCGACGAGGATGATGACGGAGAGCTGTGCGGAGCCAGATGCTTCAGCAGATCCGTTCGGCGAACATGGATGCTGAAACATTTCAAGCTCCCTTCGGACACTCTGAAGTTCGACGACACGCAGGACCCGAAGGCCTGGCTCAGCTACCACCTATCACCCGTCAAGCTACACGGCGGAAACAGGAATACCACCCTACAATGCCTTTAGCTGCAGCTGACAGGTGCAGCTCGGATCTGGCTCAGCAGCCTATCCTGAGGCTCCATCCGAAGCTAGAGGAGCTAGCATACAACTTCATCCTCAACTTCAAGGGCACCAGCAAGAGGCCAACCTCTATTAAGGAACTGCGGGCCTACACCCAACACACTAGCGAATCCATTTGCTCGTACATCCTACGCTGGTCCCACATCAAGAACTCCGCCACGCACATCTCCGAGGAAAGGACAATCGATGCCTTCAAGGACGGCGTCAAGCGCCCAGACTTCAAGGAAGAACTTGGGCGCGTCAAGCCCAAGATGCTCGACCACCTCATGGACATCGCCAACCGATGGGCAGATGGCGAGGATTCCCTCCACTGAATGCATTCGGATGACGAGGACGACTACACCGCAGACGATAATGCCGCACCAAACGAAGATCACGCGTCTATGATGATCGCGACGGAGTCGACATGGTTGCGGCTGGCTACGTCGACCGACGCAACGACAGCAACCGCAACAGCGGATACCGCGGAGGCAACTTCCGCGATGGAGGGCGACCCACACAAACATGGCAGCATCACAGCCATGATGACGAGCCCTCGGCATACGACAAGTTGTCTGGTCCTTGCACCATCCACTTCTACATCGACAAGTAAGATGGCAAAAGCAAGGCCAGCCACATGCTAATGGACCGCCACGAGTTCCAGAAACTAAGCGAGGGTCTCACCCAAATGCGACGCCAGATCGTGAACCCTGGATTTGGGCCCGCACCTGCACCAGGTGACATCGCCCACGGAGCTCCTCCACCAATACCAATTGGACCGTCGAATCCAGCGATCGCATCTGCACCAAACAATGGTATAGGAGGATATCCACCACCAAAAGTGTCCCTGGTGATCCAGAAGGAACGACCAACCAAAAGGGTGCAGAAGAAGATCACCCGACAAGTGAGCCTGGTGGTTGAATCCCCACCAGCCATCCCCGAGTATCGCAGTGGCTCGGAGTCCTGCATCACGTTCGACCGTTGAGATCACCCATGCCAGATCCTTCGCCCAGGACATGCTGCCCTGGTGCTCGAGGCGCAGATCGAAGGGTTCGAAATGAGCCGCGTCTTCGTGGACGGCGGCAGCGGCATCAAGCTGATGTTCGCCAGCACCCTCGCAGCAATACGGATCCCGCTATGTAGCCTAGAATAGTCTGACACGATGTTCCACGGCATAGTCCCAGGGAAGGGCATATATCCCCTGGGAAAGATATGGCTTGACGTCATCTTTGGCCAACCCGAAAACTTCAGGCGCGAGCGGCTGGAGTTCGAAGTGGTGGACTGGCCATCACAGTACCACGCCATCCTCGAGCGCGTGGCATTCACAAGATTCCTGGTAGTACCGTACTACGCGTACCTTCTACTCAAGATGCCAAGGCCCAGGGGCGTCATCACCGTCCAAGGAAGGTTCACCCGATCCGACCACTGCGATAGAGACTTCAACATAATCTCCTAGTCGTTCGGCATGCAGGAGGAGCTCACGAGGCTCCGAGAGGTGACAGACAATGGGGCACCCCCAAGTCTCTAGGAAAAACGCACACGATATGTCGTTCGACTCCACGGTAACGCGAAAAAGGTGCAGGTCCACCCAACGGATGCCTCCAAGACGGCGCTGATCGCCAATGACCTTAGCCCGCATAGGAAAGCGCGCTCGTCGAATTCCTCCATGAGCACTGGGAAATCTTCGCCTGGTGTCCTGCGGACATGCCAGGAGTTCCCAGGGAATTCGCCGAGAATGCACTCAATGTGTTCCCCGATGCAAAGCCAGTCAAGCGGTCGCTTCGACGACTGTCCAAACCAAGAGCTGAAGCTATTGGAATCGAAGTCAACAGACTACTTGATGCCAACTTCATCCGAGAAATTAAGGAGAGCGAGTGGCTGGACAATACTGTGCTGGTCCCCAAGAAGGACACGGACATCCTACGGATGTGCGTAGACTTTACATCGCTCAACAAGTACTGTCCCAAGGACCACTTCCCTCTATCGAGGATCAACTGGATCATCGATTCGACTACAGGATGTGAGAAACTCTCCTTCCATGATGCCTACTCAGGCTACAATCAGATTCGACTGAAGGTCGAAGACTAGGAGAAAACGGCGTTCATCACGCTGTTCGGAGTGTTTTGATACAACACCATGCCCTTCGGGCTGAAGATCGCAAGCACCACATACCAGAGGTGCATGCAGGCGTGTCTGAAAAACCAGATCGGTTGCAACATCCAAGTCTATGTCGATGACATAGTCATCAAGACCAGAGAAGCCAAGACACTGATCGACGATCTCCGCGAGACGTCCGATAACCTTGATCACTACAAGATCAAGCTGAACCTAGAAAAGTGCGCCTTCGGTGTCCCATCTGGCCAACTACTCGGCTACTTCATCTCCCAGCGGGGGGATTGAGGCGAATCCGAAGAAAATAAGGGCCATACTGTCCATGGAGAAGACGAAGAACCTCAAAGGTGTCCAGTAGCTAGCTGGGCGCATCACAGCGCTGAGCAGATTCATCAGTCGCATGGGCAAAAAGGCCGTACCCTTTTACCAGCTGCTGCGCAAGGCAGACAAGTTCGAGTGGACACCCGAAGCAGACGATGCATTCGAGGACGTCAAGCGGATGCTCTCCACCTCGCCTGTCCTGGTCACACCAAAGGAGCAAGAGCCTCTGCTGCTATATATTGCAGCTACACATTAGGTGGCAAGCACCATACTCGTGGTCGAACGACCTGAAGATGGCAGGACCCATGGGGTCCAACGTCCAATCTACTACCTCAGCGAGGTACTAACACCAACAAACCAGAGGTACCCTCACTACCAGAAGCTCGCCTACGGTTTATTCATGACGACCCGACGGCTGAGCCACTACTTCTAGGAGCACCAGATAATGGTCGTCAATGAGGCGCCACTGTCCAACATCCTGAACAACCCCGAATCCACGAGACGCGTAGCCCTATAGGGCATCGAGCTATCGCTCTAGACATAGTCTATGAGCGGCGCAAGGCCATCAAATCTCAGGTCCTCCCTAACTTCCTCGTCCACTGGATGGAACTCCAGCTGCCGGGCACTCCGGACATGACGCAATCATGGACGATGCACTTCGACGGATCCAAACGTGAGGCTGGAGCAGGAGCTGGCGTCATACTGACGTCGCCTCAGAGCGACAAGATGAAATACATCCTTCAGATGAAATTTCGCGCCTCCAACAACGAGGCCGAATACGAGGCCCTCATCCATGGAATGCGGATGACCAAGATCTATGGTGCAACGCGCCTAGTCATCTACGGTGACTTGAACCTTGTTGTCTAGCAGATGATGAACAAATGCGATGCTCACAGATCCAACATGATCACGTACCGTGCGCTCTACAACTCACTCGAAGGATACTTCGACGGATGTGAGCTTCGGCACGTCGGAAGGGGAAGCAATGAAGAAGTCGATAGGCTCGCCAACATCGGCTCCACCTGCGCACGGGTGCCACCAGGTGTGTTCCTCGAACAAATCTGTGTACCCTCTATCAAAATGAAGTTCCCCAAGGGATCACCTGAAGAAGCAGAGCACTCGGGGGATGCGCCACCCAAAGGACAGGAAGGGCCCAAAAAGCTCGACACCGAGGCCGAGCTAGTCAGACTGATGCAGGTCATGGCGGTTGAAGAGACATGGATGTAGCCATAGCTTCGGCACCTGATAAACAAGGAACTGCCAGATGACCTGACAGATGCCCGGCGCATATCTCGCCGGTCCAAAGCGTTCACCCTCCACAATGGCGAGCCGTACAAGCGTAGTATTTTGGGTGTGCTCCAAAGGTGCGTCACCATCGGTGACGGCAAAACCATCCTCCAAGAAATCCACGAGGGCATCTGCGGCCATCATGCAGGCAGCCGCGCCCTGGTCGCCAAAGCTCTACGAGGTGTATTCTACTGACAAACGGCCATGAATGATGCTAAGGACATCGTCCGAAGATGTAACGCCTGTCAGAGGTACGTAGACAAGCCGCACACACCAGGATCGGAGCTAAGGCCCATAGTACTGGCCTGGCCCTTTGCCCAATGGGGCCTCGATATGATCGGCAAACATCCCAAATCTTTGAAAGGAGGCCACATCTACCTCCTGGTCGCAGTCGACAAGTTCACCAAGTGGATCGAGGCCATGCCCGTCACCAACCAAAGTGGCAAAACTACCGTCAAGTTTTTCGAGTCCATAGTCTAAAGGTTCGGTGTGCCACACAACATCATCACGGACAACGGCTCGAACTTCATCTCAAAGGAGTTCCAAGACGTCTGCGAGGGCCTTGGAATCAACATATCGTACGCCTCCGTGGCGCACCCGCAGACCAACGGGCAGGTCGAAAAGGCCAACGGCCTCATAGGAAACGACATCAAGAAACGCCTTCTCTGCCCACTCGAACGGCTTGCGGGATCCTGGGCAGAAGAGCTACCCTCCGTTCTCTAGAGCCTACGTACAAAGCCAAACAACTCAACTAGCTTCACACCTTTCTTCATGGTGCACGGAGCTGAAGCTGTACTACCTGCCGAGGTACGCCACAAGGCCCCACGGGTCGTCACCTATAGCGAAGCCGAGTCAACGACTGCACTCGAAGATGCCGTCGACACACTCGATGAGCCACGCGACATCGCCGCGGCTCGCTCAGCGGTCTACCAGCAGAGCCTCCGCAACTACCACAGCCGTCGGCTGCGCCCAAGGTCCTTCATTGAAGGAGATCTCGTCCTACAACTCAAGCAAGAGCGGCCGAAGAATCTCGAGTCACACTGGGAAGGACCCTACATCGTCAAAGAAGTCATCCCAGGCGGCACCTACCGCCTCATGGACATCGCATCAGGAGTCGAATACTCCAACCCCTGGAACATCGCACGTCTGCGACACTTCTACCCCCAGCTACCTCTTTACTTTGAATAAGGCTACTCAGCCGAACAATGTACCTCCTCGTTACTCTATGAATAAAAGCTAAGTCCCTCGGCCGAAATTTCTTTTTCTTTGCATTAATTTTCGCTATAATACGCTCGGGGGCTACGCCTCACCTCACGACCTCATCGACTAAGAACAACGCAGACAACCTGAGTAGCTGACCACGTGCACACAAAAAAGCACCACGTGCTACTATATACAAACTTTACAAAGTCCACTCGAAAAATACAAGTTTTACATCAAGTTTTCTTTACAGTAACTACCTATTTTGGAGAATCACATTCGCCTGATGCTCGAACAAATCTACTATCTCCTCAGCATGTTGCGCCACAGCAGAATAATGAGGACGCATATCCCAATGGGTGCCATCAGGCCGAAAGGGTGGCCGAGTCGCCACATCTGCAAGGTTGACATCATATGATGCAGCCGAACAAGGGACAATGTAGCCTTCACCCCAGCGACTAGCTGACGTCGCACCAACTACTTGACGTGGCCCATGTTCCGAAATTTCGCCACCAAACGCCAAAGGTTGGAAGGTGCCTCATCCAAGGAAAACATGGCGGCCCAAGTGGACGCCAGAGAAATTCTCGCTTGCTTCAGCACCCGAGAAACCTGGTGCACACGATCTTGCACCGTCGCAAGGATGATGGACCGATCGCGGTCCATCCAGAAGAAGCCACCAGCCTCCAGGTCCAGTTGTGTCTGGCAGTTCATCCGAACAGCGACATGCTCTTTCTCTTCCTTCGGAACAAGATTCGCACCTGCAGAACACACACACTAAGCAAAAATGCAAAGCTCCACTCGAAAGAATAGCAGTTAGAAAAGACTCACATTGTAGTTGCTCGCTCAGCTTTTGACTTCCACACATCTGCATGGCCTCGAATGCCAAGGATATCCTTCTCCAGGCTGTGGACATGGTCACAAAGAAAAACCAGCTGCGACGCATCATCCAAGGATGGACGCGGCTCATGAGTACCTGGAGTGACAATGGGAACCTCACCCGAAGGACCCTAGAGACAAGCAAATCAAGACATGAACATCACAAACATCTCTAGCAATAGCTCGAAAGATAAATTTATATACATCAAATCTACCTCGTGGCATAAGCTGGGATTGTTCATTAGCAAAGATTACATTACAAAAGCAAAAGGGTAAACTATCCTCGCTACAACACTTGGGCCTAGGAACCTGCATCCGGAGTGGCTTTAGAGCCAGATTGCCTGCTCTTGGCCTCCTCCTGCTGCTTCGCCGCATACTCCGCCAGCAGATCAATGATTTTCGGCCCGTAACGCTTACAACGAGAGGCGAAGAGGGCGAATGCTACCTCTAAGCCATCTGCAGCCGTCGACATCTAGGAGGTTATGTGCGGCAGGTCCAGCTCCGCTCCGAATGCCATCGCCATCTCCAATCCCATGGAGGCGTCGATGCCCTTCTGCTTGTTCTTGTACGCTGCCGGAGCATCCTCCAATAGAGCATTCGCAAGAGCGTCGACATCCTCAAGAGCAGCGCCCTTGGGGACGGCCTCCTTGTAGAAGCACCATAGAACTTCCTTGGCCTTCACCAAGGAGCTAGCAGCAGTGCTGCAACAATCTTCGATCGCTGCGGTGGCATCGGCCAGAGCATCTCCATGCTCTAGCACACCATGGTCAAAAGTGATGCCCAAAGCATCTGAAACAAAGAAGGAAAGATACCAGATAAGAGCAAGACAAGGCACAGTCAAAAAAGTGCAAGAACCAAACAAGTAAAAGAAACTAGAGAAGGCCTTGGTTGCAGCCATCAGCCTATCCGCCATCTCCTTCTCGTGAGTGGCCGCCGCAGCAGCGAGCTGCTCCTCGCGATCAGCAGCTTCCTTCTATAGGCGCTCTCTGGCTTCAGTAGTATCGGCAACCTCCTTTTGCAGGCGCTCCTTTGCCTCTATAGCATCTGCAGCTTTCTTCTCTGCTCGACCATGGCTCTTTTAGAGAGCGTCCAACCATCGAAGAGCCGCATTGTTTTAATCTAAAAACATCAAGAACCACATGATCAACACAATCAAAGTCCATAAGTCAGACGAACTACAAAAGGGTGAGTACATTACGCACCTTGAAGCTGCTGCATGCTAGCCTCCAGTGCCAGATGCTGCTGGATAAGAAGGTTAGTGCTGTGCACGAAGGGCTGCAAAATAAAACACAAACAAAAGGAACCATCAGAAACGACTCGGGGGCTACGCCCCGCAAGAGGAAAACGACCAATAGGTCACCCGAACAGGGATCGGGGGCTCCCCCAAAGATATAAAGCAAAAAAACTTACGTGTTCAGGCGGGGACTCTGAAGTTCCACGTGCGATCTTCTGAGTTACGACTACCCGATCTTCTCACTTGGAGAGGTTCGGAGCATCGTCCCTAGAGTTGGCCACCACCTGAGGGGGAGGAGCTATCAGCTTCGACTCCCCTACAGCCTCTCAAGCACCCTCACTAAGGGGCTCCTCCGAATAATGGCTGCAAAAAAAGTCTGATCAAGACAACAACTTACATTACACAAACAAGTGAAAGAATACAACACAGACGTAGTTACTTACGAATCAATATCTGACAAATTGAAGATGGGTGCCGCATTCTCCTTCTTCTTCTTCTTCTTCTTCTTCTTGGTCGGAGGCTACGACGCCATCGCCCGAATGGGCACAGCAGGGATAGGCGCGGAAGAAGCACATTCGTCCTCACCATGCTGCTCTAGGAAGGAAAGGCCTCTGGGAGTCGGTGGAGTCGACGCATCCGAAGAGTCGCTCTGGAGCGCTTTCGGGTTCGCCCCTGGCTCGGCTCGGAGGCTTCCAGGGTCAGAGATTGCGCCGGAGGAAGTTCGGACTCAGAATCCACAACTTCATTGTCCGACACAAACGGAAATTTCTCAGGCAACGGGGGCATCATCCCAACTACCTTGAGATCCTGCAAACCAAAGACGTCAAATGAGCATGATTAGTAATACTAATCATAAGCAAACAACACTTGAAAAAAGGCACAATGTGCGGACACAATTCTCCACCTAAGGGACTGTATTCGCAACACTGAAGGGGGTGGTCAAGGACTTCCCCAGGAGGTCCTCATCGGCCTTGAACTTCAGCAGAGGCCGAAGGGCTCTATCGAGATCGCCCTTGTAGAACTCCTCGGATGAGACCCTGGTTGGGTCATTGCGGCCAGTATAGAGAAACATCGAATGCGCCCTCGCTTGGAGTGTTTGCACCCGACGCTTGAGGAAGGTGTAGATCATGTCCACACCATTGACCTCTTTCTCAGCAACCATCTTGAGCGCCTCCACACGACGGTAGAGCTCCTCCACCTCCGCCACTTTTCCCTCCAAGATGTGATTCTTCCAGGATCTCTTCGGTATGATTTCCTGGGAGGATTCGAATGGAGCGAGGCCAAAATCTTGTACGTCCACCTTGGCGTCACGGATGTAAAACCACTTCTTCCGCCAGTACTGGACGGACTCGCACATAGAGAAGGAGAAGAAAAGAATGGAAGATCGAATAGAGATGATGCAGCCACCGAGCGGATAGACTCCGCCGGTGCCAGACTGCTTCTTCACAGAATAGAGCTTCTGGAAAAGTCCAAAGTGCGGCTCGATACCGAGCCAACACTTGCAGAAGGTGATAAAACATGCGATATGGAGGAGATAATTTGGAGAGAGATGATGTAGTTGGATCCCATAAAAGAAAAGGAGTCCACAAAGAAAATCGTGAACAGGAAGAGAGAGGCCGCAGACGACAAAGGAAAGAAACATGAGACGGAACCCTTTGGGTGGGCGTGGGATTACCTCATCGCCGGGCAGGATGGCATCATCCTTATTCTGCAGGATCAAACCCACGTCGCGCAGCTTGCGCAGATCGGTATCGCGCATCTCCGTGCGCCTCCACTTGCCATCAGTGACACGGGCAGCAGCAGCAGCAACCTTCTTGCCGCTGGAGGCGGCGCTTGATCCAGCTCTGGTGGCAACCTTCCTCGACTTTCCCATCGTACGGCGTCGAGTGCGGTAGTGTGCGTGGAGAAAAGACGAGGGAAACAAACGGAGAATTTCCAGTGCACAGGGTTGAGAGAGGCAATGCTCGTGAAAATGGAAGCAATGGCCAGAAAGCAAATGTCAAAGGGTAAAACGAAATCACTATTTACCCACGGTATTAAAGGACGAAGACGATGAACATGAGCCGTTGATCCAAAAGCCCTAGCGTGCAAGCAAGATCCAACCCTACACGTGTCAGCACAACAACGAACCGTCGCCAACACGACGTCCATTACGCACGGAAATCGAGGGGTTGCCGTAATTCTTGCCATGTTCGCGCATGACTAGTCAATTTGAAGTTAGACGGTGGAACCCACGATCGTCCCGTCGCGTCATCTCTGTCGCTGCAAACGATTAAGATCACCAATCGTCACCAATGACGATATTAAGACTAAGATAGCAACAGCTAGAAATTTTTGGCTGACAAAACAAGTACTCACTCGAATCTACGATTCAAGCAACTACTCAGGGGCTACTCCTATCAGAAGCACTGGCCGCGCACCTGAGACATGGTTAAGGTACCGCACCTCTCAACTATCTTCGAGTCCCACGTCGAGTCTACGACTCCACTAAGGACTCGGGGGCTGCTCCCATAGCGAGGATTGGTCAAGCATCCGAAAAATTGTCTCCTTCAGACCTTAAGTTAAAAATAACTGAACAAAAGTATCTTCTCAAGTCTACGACTCGAACTGACACTCGGGGGCTACTCCCATAGGGAGCGCAGGCCGCGCACCCTATGAATTCTTCGACTGCGGTCCTTCAGATCAAATACAACAAAATCTTTTTGGCAACTTTGCCCAAACCAATGCTAAGTGAGAAGCATTCTCCTTGGCCACCCGAAACACCTCCGTGGTGATAAAATTTCGGATGCCGTGTCTGTGACGCAAAGATAAGCCCTATAGATATCGTCTGATGGCCTGGTAACACACCTGTCTGCGCTCTGCCAGTAAACTTCCGTGTCAACAGGCACGACGGAAAATCCTGATGGACGTGTTGGCTACATCACTTGAAAACCACTGGGATTCGGCTCCTATAAGACCTCAACATCCCGAGTCGAATTACGTCAGCATTCATTCTAGATTCGAGTCCAGGGACTCGAGTCTGAAGAAGATCGTGTTGTTTTTTCCTGTGACAGTTAACTGGCCCTGATTCGTCAGGAGAGTCAGGCACACACATCAACAATACCTACGAACTAAATCATTTTCTCTTACCAATAGGTCCAGCTACACCCAAAATATTGAAGAGTCCTCAGCCGAATCTATGATTCGACTGAACACTCGGGGGCTACTGACATGGTTATAACCCACGGGTACACAACATTGGCATACCTAGTCCAACCCAGGGAAGGCTCATGACAAGATACGCGACCTGTGAGGATTTCGGGTGGCCCAAGCCCATGAAGCGTTCGGATCCTTGGAGAACAAGACTAGAGTAGATAGAATTTCAAAGGGGACAAAACCCTAATCTGTAACCGACTCGACCTGCGCCCGGGACCTGCCTATCTATATAAAGGCTAGGAGGGAACGACGAGAAGGGCAATACGCACCTCATACACACCTCACACCAGATCGCATCTGCGCACCCCTGAAACCTTCGGTTCCGCCGTAATCAAGAGCAGACAAGCAGGAGTAGGGTTTTCCCTCCGGGGCCTGAACCTGGGTAAACCTCGTGTCCCTGTGTTGCTTTTCTGTTAACCGTTCCACGATCTCTAGCATCCCCATCTTCTCCAAAACCCAAGTCCATAACAATGGGCATTAACGAGTCGAAACCTCGTCAGCTACCGTCACGAACTAAGCAATACGAGATGCATAAAAGGATTAACATCAAATGCAATTCAAAGTATGTGATATGATATGGCCTTTCTTCTTGTGCTTCCGATCTCCATCTTCAAGCATGAACATGATCTCCATCATCACCAGCATGGCGTCAAGGTCAATGGCACCGCTCCATGCTTGTCATCCACCAACATCAACTATTACAACTACTTTTAATAATAGACACGCAGGTCTTAATGAAATTAAAAGACAATCATAAGGCTCCTGCCGGTTGCCGACTTACAATAAGGAACATTGCATACATCATATATAATCACAATCATGGACATATCACATCACAGCACACCCTTGCAAAACAAAGTTATATGCCTCTAATTTTCTTTGCATGTTTTACGTGGTTTGGGGCTTTCAGTAAGTGTCGTTCTAACTTACGAACAAGAACCACAACGTTGATACTAGTATTTTCAATCACCCATTGTAAATTGAATCTTCACTATGTTGGGAAAAACAGGCACCCACAAAGCCACTTATGCAATACAAGTTGCATGTCAAGCGTGGCAAGTCTCATGAACGATGTCATGTAAGGTTAGCCCAGGCCGCTTCATCCCACCATACCACAAGATGCAAAGTAAACAAGAAGCAATCGAGAACAAAAGCATCAATGCCCACAATGCCATTGTGTTCTACTCGTGCAACAAACTTACATATAGACACGACTCTGATACCACTGTAGGTATTCGTAGCATGGAAAACAAAACATTTCTATCACATGCACACAAACAAGCCAAGATATATCTACTAGATTGTAGCAATGAGTCGATTATATTACTCACCCTTAAAGATTCCAAAGTGGTTAACGAGAGCAGATTCTCGTGGGTGAAGTAGTCGTACACTTGCCGATCTCAAGATCGCGTAGACGATCCTTCCAGTGCTGCGTTCTGGTAGCGCTTACGTAGTCGGTCACATGTTCGGTACTCGATGAAGACCTTCCTCTCCCTTCTTCCAGCAGGCAGCGGAGGTTTTAGTTCTCCTCTCGCGATTCCGGGAGCACGACGGCTTGGTGTCGAAAGTAGAGGGAATATCATGTAGGGCTTCGCCTAAGCCGGAGCAGGTTATGGTGGATCTAGGGTTTTCGGCGATCTAGGGTTTAGAGGGCCAGAGAGGAGGAGGCATAGCCGGCAGCGACGCGACGACGGCGCTAGGCGGCGGCTTGGCAGCGGTTGCGGCGCTGGGGGCGGCGGCGGCGTGGTGGCTAGGTGGGGAGGGGCTGGTGTTGTGTGTCCTTGGGGCACCCCTCCCCTCTATTTATGAGAGGGAGGGCATCTTGGGAGAGGGGAGTTTGAATCCTTCCCGAACTCCCTATCCTAGTTGGCTTGTGGTGGAGGGAAAGAAGGATTCTTTCCTTCCTCCACCAGGATACATTGTCCCAGTATGACTTTTCAAACCTGCCTTTTGACTTTCAATTTGGAGCTTAATTTCTTTCTTGCAAATGCCCAACCAAGTGACATAGGACATGATTCAATCATTCCACTTATCCATGACCCAGTCATGTACCCTTCCCATTCCGGTCCGGTGAATCTTCTAGACCCTTCTAGAACCTCTCCGATGAAATCATCGGAATTAATCCCGAACTCCGGAATTGGACTTTCCTTATATGAATCTTATTCTCCAGACCATTCCAGATCTCGTGATATCACGGATCCCATCCGAGACTCCGAACAACATTTGGTCTCCCTACTTACATTCCATATCTACTAAACAACATCGAATCCTTAAGTGTGTCTCCCTACGGTTCGTGAATTATGCAGACATGGACGAGACTCTGCTCCGATCAATAACCAATAGAGGAATATAGAAATTCATATGGATCCCACATATTTCTATGATTACTTTGTGATCGAATGAAACACTTACATACGATACCAATTTCCCTTTGTCTCGCGATAGTTTACTTATCCGAGGTCTGATCGTCGGTATGTCTGCATACCTAGTTCAACCTCATTACTGATAAGTACTCTTTTCTCGTTCCCGTGATATGTGATCCCTTGTGAGCCAGTCAATGCTTGCAAGATAATTGGGTGACATTCCACCGAGAGGGCCCAGAGTATATCTATCCGTCATATGGATGGACAAATCCCACTCTTGATCCATGTGCCTCAACACATACTTTCCAAACACTCAATGCCATCTTTATAACCATCCAGTTACGGTGCGGTGTTTGATGTCATCAAAGCATCCTTCCGGTGATGGTGATTATCATGATCTCATGGTCGAAGGAATTAGGTTACTATGTATCAGAAAGATTATAGCAAACGAACTATTGAAATGACTTGATCTTTATGCTACGCTTATCTATAGGAGTATGTCCATCACACCATTCTCCTAATAATATGATCTTGTTGTTAATAACATTTCAATGTTCATGATCGGGAAACCACGATCATCTATCAACCAATAAGATAGTATTACAAATAGGCTTTACCAGGGACTCTTATTTAGTTTAGAAATCACACAAGTATTAATGTTTCTAGTTAATACTATTATAGCATGAATGTAAACATTTATCATAAACACAAAGATATAATAATAACTACTTTTATTATTTCCTATAGGGAATATCCCCAATAGCATACCCATTTTAGTAGCCCTCGAGTGTCCATCGAATCGCAAATTTGAATGGAGACTCTGAAGTCTTGAGTGCGTATCATCCGAATATGCTTCCGGGTCATAATGTTTAGTTCATAGGGATAGTTGATATGCGTGGTGACTAACCCGATGGATCGGTATCAATTAACTGCCTTTGGGAAAAGCAAAGCTATCTACTAGGACCCGAGTCCCTAGACTCGAATTCGAAAAAATGCTGGCGTAATTCGACTCGGTCCACGGAGGTCTAATAGAAGTCGAATTCCAATGATATTAGATATGCACCGAACACGTTCATCGAGATTTTCATCGCACCTATAGGTCTTATTGCTGTGTCGTAGACACAACAATCAAATTTTTGTCGTCGCGGAGACGATTCGGGTGGCCAAGGATATGTCGTTTCTTAGTATTATTAATGATGGGAGGAGTCGCCGTGTTGCTCGTTTGCGTATCAGGCCTTGGTGACGTAGTCACCATACATGATTCGAAGGATCTCTAGCTGATTTATTTATAGGGTGCGCGGCAGCGCTCCCTATGGGAGTAGCCCCCGAGTGTCTGTTCGAGTCATGTACTCGAGCAGAGACTTTAGTTAGGCTTATCTTGCGAATGCTGTTGATAGCAAAAAAAATTATCGGATGATGACCAACACTCCCTAAGGGAGTAACCCCCAAGTCCATAGTTGAGTCGTTGACTCGAAAATGGAGTCGAGGTATACGATCACAATCTTTACCGTGTTTTGGCATTGAATGGACCCGAAAGTTCTTCGGGTGCGCGGCCAGCGCTCCTGTTAGGAGTAGACCTCGAGTATTTTGTTGAGTCATAGACTCAAGCAAAAACTTGTTTGATCATTCAAGAAATATAGACACGTTGTCGTGCTCCACCTTTTGCTAAAGGTGTGACCGATGATGACGTCATTAAGGACGATCGATGATCTCACCCGTCAGCGGCAGAAGCGTTGATGGGATGAGATGACTGTGGGTCCCATAATTTGACCAGAATTTGACTAGTCACCTATAAATTATGCTTTTTTAACTATGCCTACTCGGTTTCCGCATGTAGTGGAGAGTGTGGTGGCGACGGTTCAAGTGGCCTCCGCCATGTGTACGTAGTAATGCGCACGACATGCCCCACATCGTAGATGGACAGTTGTGGGTCACCATCTTCCGTTGATTAATACACCCGGTGGACCGGTAATTTTTCTTTCTACTTCCTTGGTGTTCTTCTTCCTTTGCGTTTTTTGCCATTGTTATTCTTCATAACACCTCCTAGTATTTGCTGCAATCTTGTGAGTTGGACATCCTTCGTGTCTTCCCAAGTCAATTCCTTTGGTTGCCGAGGAGGAGGGCACTGCCAAGGATGGGGAAGAGCAAGAAAGCTGCTGCTGGGTCAAGTGCTGCCGCTGCCGCCCCCAAGAAGAAAGTTGCGGGGGGTCGCATCACAAATGGTTCATTGCGGTGCTCATCGATTAGGGCCTGTGACCTGCGACCCCTTCGTCGGGCCGTCTTGATCTCGGCAGACGAGTCAGATTGTCGAATCCCCGGTGCGGAGGTAATCCCTGATCCTCGATCCAGGTTCAGGGTCATGTTTATCACCTTCCTGCTTTGCGGTCTGTCGCTATCCCTCCATGAATTTGTTCGTGGTTTGCTCTTTTTCTATGGGAGCTGTATCAGCTGTCTCCCAATTTGATTCTTCACATTGCCTGCTTCATTACTCTTTATGAGTGTTAGCTCGACATCGAGCCGCACTTTGGCCTATTCAAGAATCTATTTAGGCTGAAGAGGCAATCAGGCTCAGTAGTTTATTGTTGGAGATATGCCCTAGAGGCAATAATAAATGTAGTTATTATTATATCTTTGTGTTTATGATAAATGTTTACATTCATGCTATAACAATATTAACAAGGAAACATTAATACTTGTGTGATTTGTAAACTAAATTAGAGTCCCTAGTAAAGCCTCTTTATAATACTATCTTGTTGGTTAATAAATGTTTGTGGTTTCCCTATCATGAACATTGAGATGTTATTAACAACAAGATCATATCGTTAGAAGAATGGTATGATGGACATACTCCTATAGATAAGCGTAGCATAAAGATCAAGTCATTTTAATAGTTCAATTGCTATATGCTTTCTGATACATAGTAACCTAATTCTTTCGACCATGAGATCATGCTTATCACCATCACCGGAAGGATGCTTTGATGACATCAAACACCACACCGTAACTGGGTGGCTATAAAGGTGGCATTGAGTGTTCGGAAAGAATGGGTTGAGACACATGGATCAAGAGTGGGATTTGTCCATCCATATGACGGATAGATATACTCTGGGCCCTCTCGGTGGAATGTCATCCAATTGGCTTGCAAGAATGTGACTGGCTCACAAGGGATCACATATCACGGGAACGAGAAAAGAGTACTTATCGGTAACGAGGTTGAACTAGGTATGCAGAGATACCGACGATCAAAACCTCGGATAAGTAAACTATCGTGAGACAAAAGGAAATTGGTATTGTATGTAAACGGTTCATTTGATCACAAAGTAATCGTAGAAATATGTGGGAACCATATGAATTTCCAGATTCCTCTATTGGTTATTGTTCGGAGAAGTGTCTCGATCATGTCCGCATAATTCACGAACCGTAGGGAGACACACTTAAGGATTCGATGTTGTTGAGTAGTTATGGAATGATGAGTAAGAGACCGAATGTTGTTCGGAGTCTCGGATGGGATCCGGGACATCACGAGGATATCCGGAATGGTCCAGAGAATAAGATTCATATAAGGAAAGTCCTATTTCGGGGTTGGAGAATGGTTCCGGTGTTTTCATCCGGAATGGTCCGGCACTCCGGAGGGGAAGGGTACATGAATGTGTCATAACATGTTGGAATGGTTGAATCATGTACTAGGTGTCATCGCTGAGCAAAATAAAGGGATAAATCAAATCCTAGTTTGAAAAGTCAAACGCCAATTTGAAAAGTCAAACGGCAAGTTTGCTTGGTGGAGGGAGAGTAGGAAACCTACTTGGGGAGGAGTTCCTCTCCCTCCACCGCCGGCCTTGGAGGCCGAGTTGGGGGAGGACTCCCTCCCCCTTGGCCGGCTCCCTCCACCTATAAAAGGAAGGGCAGGGCTGCCCCTCTAGACCTACACCTTGCCCCACCAAACCCTAACCCTAGCCGCCGGCCACCAAGTTGCCGCTGCCGCCCTAGGGTTTCTCCCAAGCCGCCGAGTTGTGGCTTCTACTTGCCCTAGCCGCCGACCTAGCCCTCTCTCCTTGGTGTGTCTAAACCCTAGATCACCGAGGACTCTCTCATAGTCCACCATACTCGCTCCGGCTTAAGGCGAAGCCCTGCGAGATCTCCCCTCTACTTCCGGTACCACGCCGTCGTGCTTCCAGAATCGCGAGGAGAGTGCTACAACCTCCGCTGCTTGCTGGAACAAGGGAGAGGAAGGTCTTCATCGAGTACCGAACGTGTGACCGACTGCGGGGGCACTGCCGGAACGCAGCGCCGGAAGGATCGTCTACACGATCTTGAGATCGGCAAGAGTACGACTACATCACCCACGAGAATCCTCTCTCGTTAAACACTTTGGAATCTTCGAGGGTGAGTTATTCTATTGACTTGTTGCTACAATCTAGTAGATAGATCTTGGCTTGTTTGTTTGTATGCGGTAGAAATTTTTTGTTTTCCATGCTACGAACCCCTACATTTATGAGGTTGGCGGGGTTGGTATCTCGATGAGCCCCAGCATGCAATACTTCAGCTACAATTTCGTCGACTCTACTCAAGGATGGAGGTACAAATGGTTGTACATCCACGACAAGAAGAGAGAGCTAGAAATATGGCTTAGGTCCGTTTGACTCAACTTATAAGACGAAAAATAAGTGGTCGTGGAAGAACGTTGTGATGTCGGGCGAGACGGACGAAGTTGAGGCCTTGTACAACTGAGTGCAAGATTTGTAGATCACTCGTGGTAGGTAGGTGTATGGGGTGGACATCATACGAACCTTCTTGCGATGGCGTGTGCAACCTCTGTAGGCTAGAGCCTACTCTATGGACTTGTGGGCTGGCACCTCTAACCCTACTCGGGTCTCTGCTCAGGACCTATCTTTGATGGAGGTCGAGAAGAAATTTAGGTCGTTGACCAAGATGATAGCGGAGGAGAATCTCCCAGCATAGATGGCGCCCATACTATTCAGTGCTCTAGTTCTTTAAGTTGGTCCTGTTGTTTAGGACTAGAAAGTGGAAGGTATGATCCCTCCCGCTCCCGAAATCTTAGAGCGTACCCTTGATGAGGAGGAGGTGGAAGGTTCTGAGTCCACAATCCCTGTAGCATAGTCGTTGGAGCATGGAGCCTCCGAGTCCAGCAATGATGAGACTCGCAAGAGGGATCATAGCGAAGGATCGAATGCATCCACTATTGCGTCTTTGATGGGTCTAGCTTCCCCGAAGGATCATGCATTGACCATGGGTTCCACTCGGACGATTTCGGCGGTGCCCATCCGAGCTATGGGTCTTGAGCCTTGGGCCAAGAAGCTAAAGAAAATGGAGGTCTTCGACCTCTCTAACATTGCCACGTAAGTGTTTTATGCATTTATGGGGATATGCCAATCGGGATATTCCTAGAGGCAGGAAGCGACAGGCCCAGGATAATGTCAACTGGGCCCGCAATAACGGCGACTGGAAAGAAGGCTTTGAAGAAGACCGGCGACTGGATGCGAAGGCCCAAGATCGTAGCTAGGCCTAGTCGGATTTGGTTTAAACCCCCAAACTTGTTGCTGATTCGGTTGGGATCTTGTAAAATCCTAGCGAGGCACCCCTATATAAGACTCCCTAGGGTTCCCTTTGTACTCACGAGCTATTAGATACCCCATCCAAGAGACTCGCCGCCCTAACGCCGAGGTCGCCACCCTTGTAATTCATCAACCATCAATACCAGAAAGAAGGAAGTAGGTCTTTACCCTATGGGAGGGGGGCGAACCTGGGTAAACCATGTGTCTCGCTCCCAATCTCGATCTGCAGATGGCTACTCTCTCTTTCCCTACTCCGAATCAATCGCTACCCCTGGTAGCGACTGCCGTGGCCATTCCCATCATAGTGGCGACCACCGTGGGGCTTGGTGAGTCAAGCCTTAGATCTGCGGCGAGACCCTTCACTCGGACTCACCGACCTTTCGCCACTGGCCGCATGATTGCCACCGGTGGATTTCTCCAGATCCTGCCGAGCAGCTACGTGCCACACTCGCTACCTGTCACGCATGTCGTCGTGATACTAGTTGGCTCCATCAACCTCTTTGTCGAATTCACCGACGCCATCGAACCGGCGGATCCCGCCGCATTCGCCAACACTGGATCGCCCCCGTGCGATCTACTTTTGGAGGAGCAGATCCAGTCGATCTCCCTTCTCGCCTCCAAGTACGACTCGACCGAGGAACGCTCGGTAGAGAGCAGCGACACCCTCTGCGATGACGCCAACTCAGTAGCACCCACGCTGTTCGCAGAGCCCTACACCCCCGCGTCCAAGGCAAGCTCCATCACCAAAGTCTCCAACGCTAGTGACTACAAGGACAACTTGATCCTCCAACTCATCGATATGATTCTGGGTCCGAGTCTCTAGACGAGTCCTACCCCATCGTCCACCATGCCATCTACATGGTAAATGACAAACCGCCGGTGGATCCTTTCTCCACGCTCCTCCCACCCACCGCAACTGCTGCCGAGATAGAGCATCATTGCGTGGCGTTGAACGAGGCCAGGGATACACAAAAGGCCGATGAAGAAAAAAATTTCCTCGAGCAAGAAAACGCGCAATAGCTCTCGGTGTACCACCGCAACTGAGTTACTCGCCGACTCAATCTCGCCTCGTAGGGACGAGTTCTCAACTTCAACAACGAGAATGACCCTACACGGGCAGCCGACCGCGTGCTCTGTAATAATGCGCCGCCAGGAGGCAGTCGCCCACCGGCCAGATCGCTTGCGAACGTACCTCCACCACCTCCCAACCGCATGCCTCCTCCGGAGCAACCCGGGTCATCATCGCACCATGAGAATATGATGCCAAGAGCCTCCCCCTCTACTCTACTCCGATGGACAATGTCATCGCGAGTCAAGGGAGGTCACCAACCTGAACCCTACAGGAGAGGTTGAGCAGCAAAACGCGGGCAGAGACTCCCAGGGGCGGGTATACTCCCGGTCCACCAACAGCAGAGCAGCGTCGTCTGGTCACCCAGGCGAACAGACAGTCACCAACGTGGCCAACTCCCCACCCCCAAATCCACGACAACTGGTGGTCACCAACCCCACCATCTCCACAAATGACCCATGGCCAGAATAAAACATGGTGGCAGCCAATGGCCAGACTACGACGCGCGAGGCCACATTATCAACACACAAGCGTGGCAAGCTCGCCAACCGTATGACCTCCACCACACGCTCTCCAGTCGCGGCAGCCTCAGCCGAGTCGTCCCTCCATGCTTTCGACCAATGGTCCGGGGCGAGAACTACCCTCCAAACTTCCGCGGTCCAAAGGACATGGAGAAGTATGACCCCAAACTCGATCCCAAGGTATGGATCAACACATACCTAATGTCAATGGAGATCGCCAGCCACAACGAGCCACTGGCTAGTCGCTACATCCCCCTGATGATGGAAGGAGTGACCCGCCAGTGGATCAACACCCTCCTAGAGAATAGCATCGATTCCTAGGAAGAAATGCACGCTGGCTTCATCAAGCACTTTAAAGGCTCCTACTCGCACGCCACAACCATAGAGGACCTAGAGCGATGCATCCAGGGACCAAGAAAGTCGACCCGCCACTGGGTCCAACGATGGCAAGAACAGTGGATAAACACTGTGGGCATCCACCCAGACACAACAATCCACTACTTCAAGAATTCCTACCAGTATGAGCCCTTGGTTGCTAAGGTCAAAAGGGTATGTAGGACCCTTGACAACATCCCTGACCTCCTCGAGATTGCCAAGCGCTACTCAGAGGAAGAACTGATCCAAGAATCCGACAACAAGTCGGATGGGAAATGCCGCACAAGCAGCCCAAACAGCGGACATAGCCGTGACCTCCGCTACAGCAACACCCGCCAGGTGACCAAACGCCGTAATTACGGGCGAGCCGACTTCATCGCCAACGCCAGCTACAACCCACGCGACCCCAAGAATTACCGCCGCAAGTGTAATAACCCACGTGGCAATAATGTGGCCCAGCCAAGGTTCGACCCTGTCGCCATACTGAGCCAACCTTGCATCTAACACAACAGGGAAGGCAAGCCAGCCACCCACACTACCACCGAGTGCCACTCTCTTAAGGAGATCGAGAAGGAAAGGCGCACCCGGGAGGATCTGAACCCCGATCAGCCACGCGACAACGGCAATGGTGGCGCGTTCAGACACTACATCGGCTCCCTCCACACATTCACCGGTGTGGGAACACGCTGCGAGAAGAAGGTGCTGGCCCGCTCTATCGCCGTAAATGCGGTGCAGCAAGTTAACATCCTGTGCTGGCTGAATTGGTCAGACCAGATCTTCACCTGGAGTCATGAGGACCACCACTACTACAAAAATAGCTATAGATATACAGACCTTCTATGGCGCATGGGGATGACCATGCGCCACAAAATAAGTCCAGTGGCGCATATGTGGCAATGCGCCATAGAACCCTCAAACTTCTATGGCGCATGCAGTTTCGCAATGCGCCACAGAAGTAAGGTGGGACCCACACCAGGCGTTGGTCCATGAAACTTCTGTGGCGCATTTGAGCATATGCGCCACAGAAGTTGAGAATTCTGTGGTGCATATGCTCAAATGTGCCAAAGAAGCATCCGGTGGGACCCACAGCAGGCGGGCTTTGACCATGCTCTGACCAACCATCTGTGGCGCATATGGTGATATGCGCCACAGAAGTTTACGTCTTCTGTGGCACATATCACCATATGCGCCACAGAACATGGATGTGGGCCCCATAGTCTGCCACCTATGACCAAGCTTCTATGGCTCATATGGTGATATGCACCACAGAAGATCAAACTTCTGTGGCGCATAATGTAACACCCCAATTTTAGTTAATCTTATATCAAGGTTTTTATTGCGCATTCATCTGCATCATATTTTAAATTGTGCATCAGAGAAATAAAGACAAAACCTAAAACCCTAGTTTTCATCTCTCTCTGAAATACATTCAAATGGTTTTATATTTTGAAAAGTGCCAAAATTATGGAGCCCAAATGGACTAAGAGCCCCCCCAATATTTTAATAGTTTTATAAAACCTTCTGATATTTTGGAAATATACAAAACACAATTTGAAATGAAAATACAAACAAAAAATATAAACAGAAAAAGAAAAAGCTTTCGCAAAATAAAACAGAGCCAGAGCTCAGCCAGCCCAGCCCAATTCCTCTCTCCCTCTCCCTGCCGCTCATCGCGCGTAAGCCAGCGGCCCAGCAGTGGCCCATCCGGCCTGGTACCGCTTCACCCTCCCCTCGTTGTGTTCGTCCCCGACACGAAGCTTCTGCGTGTCGCCGGCGCTACCGCCGCCTTGCGCCATGATTCGTGTTGTCCTGCCACCGCTCTACGCGAGGATAAAACCCTCGCTAAGCTGTGCTCATCTTCTCCTATCTTTCTTCTCCTCTCTCGCGAGCTCTCTATATCTCGCACGTGAGAATGAACCCTAGCCGCTTCCAGTCACCATGTCGCGCCGCTGTTGGAGGCATCCCCGTGGCCAGTGGAGCATGCCAGCACCTCTGCCTCGTTACCTTGTCCATCTCCACCAGGATGATGGAGCTAGGGCGCCAAAAATCGAGGGGATCGAGTTTGTCTCCCCGAGGTACGGCCGCCACCGTTGTATTCAATCGCCGTCGTTATGGAGCTCCTCCGGCTCGACACAGCCATGAACATGCTTAGGGTGATCATGCGGTGCTCCAGCACCACCTCGCGTCTCTCCTCTCCCTCTTGTTTGCTCTGCTGCCAAGCGCCACGGTTGGCCGCCGCGGTTGCTTGTCGTCTAGGCCGCTCCGGTGACCACCCCGCAGCGGCGCCGCCAGGTTTAGGTTCCCCGCGATGCCCTCGTTCAAATGCACTAGCTCCCGTAGCCCCGCACGCACGCAGTCGCTGGCCCCGACACCGTCCTGCAGGTCACCACCAGCGTGACGTCACGCCAGCGTCACCATGAGGTCAACGAGCGCAAGTCAGCCTGGTCAACACACTGTAGGCCCCACTTTTCCAACATGGACGATCAGGTGGACAGGGGCCCATCGGTCAGTCACTGTGGCTAGCCCATCCTGTGGTGTAAAATGTTTTCCAGTGTCTTTTATTTCCAGAAAAGTGTAATAAAAGGTTTCAAATAATTTCATAAATTGATATAATCTTGTAAAATCAATATCTAATTATTTACAAGTCAGAAACTATGTATACTATATCAAAATGTTCAAAAAAATGAGATCTATCTAATTGCACTATAATCATGCATTGTTCAACAACTTCCATGACAAGTTTAATTAGAACAACATAGTAACCCCTCATAGGTGATTCCGGAGTTCCCTCGAGTTAGGGTTTGCACCCCTCGGAACCCCGATTAAACTGTCGAGCATGTTTTGGGTTTGATGCCATGTGTTGATTGTTTCCCCTCTCTTTCTGGTGTTTGGTTCTTCTCCCGTAGAATATGAGATCGAGATCGAGATCGAAGACCGAAGTCAACACCATCGAAGATCAAAGATCGAAGACCAATACTTGACCAACTATAACAAGTCAAGTACAAGGCTTCCGAAGCTCTGCTTATTGGTTATCAACCAAGTCAAGTGCCAGATGTCCGAAGATCTACTTATTGGTTACCAACGGGCAAAGGCAAGCATAGCCCCACCATGATATAATCCTATGTTTTCGAAAGCATTTCATTTCCTACCATGATGCATACGATTCTACTATGGTCTTTTATTGATAGATAAGAGTATCCTATCTATTGCATTACCCCCTTTGAGCTTATATTACCTGATCCACTGCTCCTAGCATAACTAGGTTTGGCTTCTGTGCACTGCTAGAGCTTATATCTATGTCCTACTTAGCCATGCATAGCTGTTGAGTCTGGTTCATCCAGATGATGTATCAGATGCAGAGAATCTAGTATGACAAGAGAATGTTATGAGATGAGATTACAGGTGATAAGAGATTAAATATGCTAAGGCTTGTATGGGAGGCCACAGTGGGATGTGGTTTTTCTAGTGCCATGCTCGCCACCACTAGGACCTGAGTTCTTGCCTTTGGAACCGAGATGAGCGTACAGTCACATGGGGCTTGGGAACCCCTCGTCTGATTAACTTGCCTAGTAGATTCCATGAGTCACATAGTTCGGGCCTTCCATTCGACATGCATTCTGGATCTTCTTGAAGGCGGTGAAGGTGTTGCATTCATAACAGGAAGGTAAGCGTGGCCGGGGTTGCTTGGGATGGATGGAGCCCCAGGTAAACCAACCACGCCTTACATCTCTTGGGACCGGCTTTGGGATTTGACCCGTTACGGTGGAACCATCCTTAGGGCGTGACTCATGGTCTCGGCGAAAGCAAGGTAAAGGTCGTGTCTAACCACCCTCTGTCGGCCTTCCAAGGAAGAGGGCTAATCATGTGGCATTAAGAGAAGATTAGTACGTGTGGGTAAAGTTGTACACCCCTCCAGGGTTAAATCTTTTCGAAAATCCATGTTCACGGTTATGAACGCTTGGTGACCAGATTCTAAGCTCATAGAGAACTATAACCTAATCGTAAAACTTGGCAGTTCAATGTGTGCTTAAGGATGCTTCCTCATGGGTATGAGGGGGTGATCCTAAATACGGTTCAGATGATGATTTTGTGGATATCAAAAGAGATGATGATCAATACTTTGGAGATGTCGCTTTCTTATCCCCTTTTAAAATATTCTGACTAGACGAGCTTCTTCTCCCTCTTGTTTTATAAACAAAGATGGCTTTATGTAAAATAGCTCCACCAGCCATAAGTCTTGCGGAGTACACCCTGTACTCACCCTTTCTTTGTTGATACATTTGGCAGAGTAAGTGTTCCCTAAAGACGAGTTCCGTACTACATCGACACCGACGAGTAGATTGGGGTTCCTAGCTGGCAGCCTGTAATCTACGGGCTGGGACGTCATCGTTATGCTTCAGGCCTCTTAGGCCATTTGTTAAGTTTGCTATACTTAATAACATAATCTGCCTTCCGTTGTTTGATGTTTTTGGTCAGTGACCTCTGTTTGTAATAATTTGGTTCTTTGCTCAATTATGAGCGTGCTGTAATAAATTTTGTGTCATAGGGTCACTGTTGGGTTACCGATTCTCCACTGGATAACCTCGAGCTCAAGGTTAAGCTTATGTCAGACGGAGGTCTGGGATTTGTTTAGCCCTGATGCCGGGGGTGTCACAGGTTTTGTTATCAGAGCAGTACCAACCGTAGGAAAACCTTGCTATTGGTCAATGTTGAGTCTAGTGTTTGTCAAAAACTATTTTAAAGCTGAAAAGTATTTGCTAAAACTCTAGTATGCTTCTTTTATCCTTATCCAGTTTCGCTCTAACTCTGGGTCATCTTCTCTTGTGTTGACTTTGAAAAGTTTTGATATCTCTTTTAGTTCTTCAAAGTTTAGGTGCCTTTTTGGCATACCGTTTCTAAGCCAGTTGACCTAGCGTTGAGTTCTCTATAGTTGTGTGTGTTGTGAAATCCTTGTTCCCTTTGCTTCATTCATCTAAGATATTCCTTTCCATCATGATTTCTCTGTCTTCTCGACCCATAATATTTTATATTGTTTGATCCATAGTGTCCTGTTCTAGGCTTCGAGGTTTCCTTTCGCCTTGTGTGGCTCCTTTTTATTTGTTTGGGTACTTCAGAAGTTGTTTCTTCTTTCAGAACCTACCTTGTGATTACTATCTTGTAGTGTATGCTAAGTCACTCAAGTAGTAGTTACTTATTTTCTCAGGTTCTAACCCATGGACTTGAACCGAAGATCCCGGATTGCGCTGGATTCTAGTGTTGTGATTCTTGTACATGAAGCTGATCTTTAAACCAAGATCCATTTCTTTGACCCATGTTGTTAATGTTCACACATTACCTCAGGATGGCTGGTACAACAATTCTAGCCTTCAATTTTGTGGTTATTGTCACGATTGAATTGTGACAACTAAGGACTTCCCCTACCACTAGACATGGCATATGTTCTTTAATGGAACCAAATAGATCACGACAAGGGTACTCCTCGAGAGTCTCGCATCTACCGTCGTGCCTCTACCACACCTTCTCCTCTCTTTGCATTGGTTTTCGGAAGATTGTTAATCTATGCATCCACGTCTCGGGATTCTATTCTGAGTATGTTCTATTTTTCCCTTGTTGTTTTCTGACCTTTGTCTACCAGTTGGTAGCCAAGTAGTAAATGTGCATTGGTGTCTTTCGATGCAAGATACTCTTGTGGTCCATCATGACAAACCATTTCAGAATGTCTAGGAGAAACAAACTGCTGAACCTTGTCGTATCTAGGACCAGGTCGAAGTGTTGTAATCCGAAGATCAAGAGGCATTGATTAGCTTCTACCTGTTCTACCTTAAAGTGTCACACTCTTTCATACTAAGAGGTCATGCTGAGTTTTATGACCCCTTAATGAAGTGATGCTTCCACACATCTTTACCCACCCTTTTATGAGCTTCATACTTGTGAGTGATGCGAGTGTGTAATGATGTGGCCATTCGAGATTCTTATCAATTATTATTGTTTAGAACTCCAAGGACATTTGTGTCATTCTTGGCGTGATTGGTTAACCCTATCACTAAGCAAAGTTTGACTAAGCTACCAAGTTCGTTATTCTGGTACCTGTCTTCGGTCAAAGAGATAGGCTTGTGCCGAAGCTCTAAGACTATGTCTTCTTGCCTTACCAAGAAAGTTTTATCTCGAACTAAGTGACATATCGGTGGTTCGTGATATTCTAGATGTCTACTAGAAGTATCGCCATGTTGCCACATGACCGTGTTGTCAAGTTCTTGAGCAATCAAGTTCTCTGAACTGCTCATTCCTCCAAGTATCTGTACTAGATTCCCCTGAACTAGTTGGTTGAGCTTAAACAACAACTTGGAGAGTTGTAAGAAAAAATCTCTAGCTGACTCTGTTCCTTATTAAAGGGATGTCTAGTTTTGCTACGTCGAATAATGATAATATTTCCTCCGTGGATACGTTATTTTCCCCCCCCACCTTTGATTAGATTTGGGTTATCGTTAAATCAAACTCAGTTCTAAGGACTATCGTGATGGTGTATCCATCCGTGATGCTTCACTTGGGTGCATCTTCATGTCCTTTGGTCTGACCAGTATTATTGCCTTGTCACAAAACATATGAGTCCATCTTGATGGAGTGTCCTGATAAGTTTGTTGTTGAGCCCATCAATGACATTCTTATCTTCTCCATGCTAGACAAGATTCACATGGAACAATTGGTATTAATGTTGGAAACTTTCGGGAACCATCCTCGAGTCATCTCAAAGAATGTGTTCTGGATGCTAGAAGTGACCTTCTATAATTCACGTGCAATTGCTGAAAGATGTCGTCGTGGATTCGAGAAGATTTATCTCCCTTTCTTTAAGGATACATGTGTATTTTATTGCAAGTACCCCAATGTAGGCGCAGTTGTCTTTTGACAAGTTGCTAATACATGGTTCTAGCAATCTAGCTCGGCCTTTCAGAGCTTGACGCTGTAGTCCATATCATGAGAATCTAGTAACTTTACCTTTGGGGTAAATGTTGCAAACTTTCTATTCGGACATGTTAAGTCTGAAGTATCATTTCACTTAACCAAAGCTGAATCTCAAGCATCAATGATGGTTGGTATTATTCAAGGTTTTGACCTAGGTCTCTTTGTAAGTCTCGCAAGATTGATGTAACGGTTGACACACTTAGCCAGAAAGACCTTTTGTCATAATTCCTTAAAACAACAATAACAACCACTCTTCATGAGGCTTTTTTATAATTCATTATAGGAGTTATGCTTATGGTCTCTCTTGTATCACCTTTACTTGATGTCTGATTTCTCGAACATCAAGGAGAACATTTAAAGTAGTGTTGCTAAATGTCTCTCGGTTGATCCTCTAGACCCTCTTATGTTGGCAAGCACTTTGTTGTGCCAAGTAATTGGAGTCTGAGAATGAAGTTTCTTTCTTCTCGTGTCATCAGGAATCTTCTTAACTATTTATCTTAGTGGTGCAAAGTGATATCATGATCTTTGGCAAATATTTTGATAGACCTAGATGAATAAAGAACTTTCCCTCGTTTTTCTCAGCCATGTTTTAAGAGTGACTATGATTTTGGTAATCAATAGTTTCTTATGGTACATGTTCCTTGTGACTCTTATGAGTCCTCTCCACAAAACACCTTTCTATCTTAGCCTTCTGCTAACTGAAAGAGTGACCCTTCTGTTTCAAAAGTAGTTCAACAACTTGGTTTTGTTAATCCATATCTCTGCAACCTGAAATCTCTACTTAAGCCATTTAGTAGAGGTTCCCTATGAAAGTCTGACATGTTTATACCCTACGGGTACACGATATCTGCATACCTGGTCCAGCCCAAGGAAGGCCCATGAAAATATACACGGGCCATGAAGACTTTTGGCTGTCCCAAGCCCAAGACGTCTTCGGATCCTTGGAGAGCAAGATTACATTAGATAGAATATTCAAAGGGTCAAACCCTAAACCTGTAACCGACTCGTTCTGTGCCCGGGACCTGCCTACTTCTATATAAAGGCTAGGAGGGCACCTCGCATACCACCGCATACACACCTCCACGCCAAATCGCATTTGCGCACCGCTGTAAATTTCGGTTCCGCCGTAATCAAGAGCAGACAAGCAGGAGTAGGGTTTTACCTCTGGGGTCCTGAACCTGGGTAAATCCCGTGTCCCCTGGTTGCTTGTGTGTTAACCGTTCCGCGATCTCCAACATCCCCATCTTCTCCAAAACCCAAGATCATAACAATGGGCATTGACGAGATTAAACCTCGTCAATTGGCGCCGGCCGTGGGAACTGGGGGCGCGGATTGTGCGATCGTGACGGTCCCAACCAAAGCGATCTACAATTCTTTGGCGACGGAGAGACATCTCCACTTCGGCGCTTTCAACTTCACCGCCCACTCGCCAGCCACCATGAAGGACTTCGAGCCCATAGGCGACGGACTCGAAATTCTGTTCGGGAGCTTCTGCTTCCAGGTGGGACAGACGAGCACTCTTCGCCTCCCAGAGCGGGTGCCACCGCCATCAATCAGGCCTGCCTCATGGGCTCCGCATCCCGTGCTACGCACATCACCATCGACAGATGAGTCCTATGATAGCAGCAGCTGCAACTCAGATCTGTGTGATCTGCCATCGGATGAAGGGACCTATGGTTACGGATCCAAAAGCTGCGGCAGCAGCGATCCGACCTACGGATGCTACAAATGCACCATGGTCATCCAGAGCGACGTGGATCCGCACCAACCCAACCCGCCACCCAACCCGCAGGGTAGAAACGACAAAAACAGGAGGAACCAATCCCCCCTCCCAACGAGAACGACACCGATGCCAATCGGGTAATCCACCTCAGTGAGGAGGGATGGAACCAAGAACGTGAAGCCGTGGCGGGCAACAAGATCCTGCCTGTGGGTGCCTCACGGGACCTACTGATGGCATATCACCTGCTCCTCATCGAAGAGCACAAAAAGCAGGTGAAGATGCAAGAGGTGCTTGACAAACGCAAGCAAGCAGCCTCGTAGTCCAGCGCACGGCGAGCTACGCACTCTGCCGTGGGCGGCTCTAGCTCGCACGACAACCATGGCAACAAGCACCGTTCTCGCATAGAGAACATGAACCCCGCCGTGCGTCGTGAGGTGACCCGAACCCTCAACACATCCTTCACGGAGATGGACGCCAACGACAACGTCATCCCGAAGACGCCGCAAGCTGCGATCATGGCAGCCACCACATACCTCGCGTCCCAGCCACCTCCGGTGGGGGACCCGAAGAGGGCCATGCACAACTCCGCACTAGCCAGACTTGGACTCGTTGGAGCTGCGCTCCATGAAGAAACCCCTGAGGAGCCAAAGAAGAAGGCTGCGGTTAGATTCAACCGCAGTCCCACACCCTCATCGGACGAGGAAGAACACGACCTACCTCGACGGCACAAGAGCTCACGGTGTTGCAGCCGCGACTACGATGCTCGAAGCGAGCTCACCCAACGCAAGATCGACAAGGCACGTGCCAAGCGTGTATGCTCGTCCGAATCCGAAGAGGACGATGACGAAAGAGAACTTTGCGGAGCTCAATGCTTCAGTAGATCCGTTCGGCGGACGCGGATGTCGCGGAAGTTCAAGCTTCCTTCGGACACTCCGAAATTTGATGGAACACAGGACCTTAAGGCGTGGCTCAGTGACCACCTATCGTCCGTCAAGCTGCACGGCGGAAACAAAAACACCGCCCTGCAATGCCTTCAGCTGCAGCTGACAGGCGCAACCCGGATATGGCTCAGCAGCCTATCCTCGGGATCTATTCGAGGCTGGGAGGAACTAGCGTACAGTTTCATCCGAAACTTCAAGGGCACCAGCAAGAGGCCAGCCTCGATCAAAGAGCTGAGGGCCTGCACCCAGCGAACGGGCGAATCCATTCGCTCGTATATACTACGCTGGTCCAACACCAAGAACTCCGCAGCGCACATCTCTGAGGAGAGAGCAATCGACGCCTTCAAGGATGGCGTCAAACGCCAGGACTTCAAGGAAGAACTCGGACGCGTCAAGCCCAAGACACTCGACCACCTCATGGACATCGCCAACAGGTGGGCAAATGGTGAGGACTCCGTCCACCGAGCACACTCGGAGGAGAAAGATGACTACGGCCATCGATGTGAGTGCCGTAGCAAGTGAAGATCGCGCGTCTACGACGGTCGCGACGGACCCGACATGGTCACGGCTGGCTACACCGACCGCCACAGCGAAGGCAACCGCAGCAGCGGCGGATACCGTGGAAACAACTTCCGCGATGGAGGACGCCCAGCGCAATCGTGGCAACACCACGGCCACAACGACGGTCCCTCGGCATATGACAAGTTGTCGGCCCATGCACCATCCACTTCTACATCGACAAGCAGGATGATAAAAAGAAGGCAAGCCACATGCTCAAAGACTGCCGCGAGTTCCAGAAACTCAGCGGGAGCATGTCCCAGATGAGGCAGCAAGCCCCGAACCCTAGGTACAGGAACGCACCTGCACCAGGTGACATCACCCATAGAGCTCCTCCACCACCACCTGTGGGACCTTCGAATCACCCAATCGCACCTGCGCAGAACAACGGCGAAAACGGGTACCCTATGCCGAAAGGGTCATTGATGATCCAAAAAGGGCGCCCAACAAACAGGGTGCAAAAGAAAATCACCCGCCAAGTCAGCTTGGCTGTGACCTCTCCACCCTTCATCCCTAAGTACCTCAGCGGATCGGAGTCTTGCATCACGTTCAGCCTTTCGGATCACCCCCCCGCCAGATCCCTCGCCCAGGTCATGCTGCCTTGGTGCTCGAGGCACATATCGGAGGGTTCGAGATGAGCCGCGTCTTCATGGACGGCGGCAACGGCATCAATCTGATGTTCGCTAGCACCTTGGCAGCTATGCGGATCCCGCTGTGCAGCCTGGAACAATCTGACACAACATTCCACGGCATCGTCCCAGGGAAGGGCATATTCCCCCTGGGAAAGATATGGCTCGACGTCATCTTCGGCAAGCCCTATAACTTTTGGTGCGAACGACTCGAGTTCGAAGTGGTGGACTGGCCATCACAATACCACACCATCCTCGGGCGCGTGGCATTCACACGATTCCTGGCAGTACCGCACTACGCGTACCTGCTACTCAAGGTGCCAGGACCCAGGGGCGTCATCACGGTCCACAGGAGCTTCACCCGATCGGATCACTGCGACAGGGACTTCAATAGAATCTCCCAGTCATTCGGCATGTAGGAAGAGCTCATAAGGCTCTGAGAGGTGACAGACAACAGGGCACCCCTAGTCTCAAGGCAGAACGCACCTGACATGTCATTCGACTCCACAGTCAACACAAAGAAGGTGCAGGTCCACCCGACGGACGCCTCCAAGACGGCGCTGATCGCCAACGACCTCAGCACTGCATAGGAAAGCGCGCTTGTCGAATTCCTCTGTGAGCGCTGGGAAATATTCGCCTGGTGTCCTGCGGACATTCCAGGAGTTCCCAGGGAATTCGCCGAGCACGCACCCAACGTGTTCCCAGATGCCAAACCCATGAAACAGTCCATCCGATGACTGTCCGAGCCATGGGCCGAAGCCACCGGAGTCGAAGTCAACAGACTACTCTACGCCGATTTCATCAGGGAGATCAAGGAAAGCGAGTGGCTATCCAACACCATGATGGTCCCTAAAAAGGACACGGACATCCTACTGATGTGCGTGGATTTCACCTCACTGAATAAGCACTTCCCGAAGGATCACTTCCCTCTCCCCCGGATCGATCAGATCATCGATTCAACTGCAGTATGCGAGAAACTCTCCTTCCTCGACGCCTACTTAGGCTACAATCATATTCGGCTGAAGGTCGAAGATCAGGAGAAAACGGCGTTCATCACGCCGTTCGGAGTGTTCTGCTACAACACAATGCCCTTCGGGCTGAAGAACGCAGGCGCCACGTACCAGCGGTGTATGTAGACATGCCTGAAGAACCAGATCGGCCGCAACATACAAGTCTATGTCGACGACATAGTAATCAAAAAAAGGGAGGCCAAGACACTAATTGACGATCTCCGCAAGACATTCGACAACCTTGATCGATACAAGATCAAGCTAAACCCAGAAAAGTGCGCCTTCGGCGTCCCATCTGGCCAACTGCTCGGCTACTTCATCTCCCAGCGAGGGATCGAGGCGAACCCGAAGAAAATCCGAGCCATAATGGCCATGGAGAAGCCAAAGAACCTCAAAGGAGTCCAGCATCTCACTGGGCGAATCGCGGCGTTGAGCAGGTTCATCAGCCGCAGGGGCGAAAAAGCTCTGCCTTTCTATCAGCTGCTACGCAAGGCAGACAAATTTGAGTGGACGCCCAAAGCGGACGACGCATTCGAAGATATGAAGCGGCTGCTCTCCACCTCGCCCGTCTTGGTCACGCCAAGGGAGCGCGAGCCTCTACTGCTATACATAGTAGCTACACACCAGGTAGTAAGCAGCGTGCTCGTGGTCGAACGACCCGAAGATGGCAAGACCCATGGGGTCCAAGTCCCAATCTACTACCTCAGCGAGGTATTGACAACGACAAAGCAGAGGTACCCTAACTACCAGAAACTCGCCTACGTCGTGTTCATGATGTCTCGTCGGCTGAGCCACTACTTCCAGGAGCATCAGGTGATGGTTGTCAACGAAGCACCCCTGAATATCATCCTGAATAACCCTGAGGCCACAAGACGTGTGGCCCTGTGGGGCATCGAGCTGTCACCTCTAGACATAGTCTATGAGAAGCGCCATGCGATCTAGTCCCAGGTCCTTCCGGACTTCCTCGTCCACTGGATGGAGCTGCAGTTGCCGGATACACCGGACATGACACAATCATGGACGATGCACTTCGACGGCTCCAAGCGCGAGGCAGGAGCAGGAGCCGGAGTCATACTAACATCCCCGCAGGGCGACAATATGAAGTACGTCCTCTGGATGAAATTTCGAGCTTCCAACAACGAATCCGAATACGAGGCCCTCATCCACGGCATGAGGATGGCCAAGATCTATGGCGCAACGCGCCTAGTCATCTATGATGACTCAAATCTCGTCGTCCATCAGACGATGAATGAGTGCGACGCGCACGCCGCCAACATGATCGCGTACCGCGCACTCTACAACTCACTCGAAGGAGACTTCAATGGCTGCAAGCTTCGGCACATTGGAAGAGAAAGCAACGAAGAAGCCGACAGACTCGCCAACATCGGCTCCACCTACGCATGGGTGCCACCAGGTGTGTTCCTTAAACAGATCTACGTGCCATCCATCAAAAGGAAATTCCCCAAGGGATCACCCGAAGAAGCAGAACACTCGGGGGCTGTGCTACCCGAAGGACAGGAAGGACCAGAAAAACTCGACACAAAGGTCGCAGTGGTCAACCTGATGCAGGTCATGACAGTCGAAGAAACATGGACACAGCCATACCTCCGATACATGATAGACAGGGAACTGCCTGATGACCCGACATATGCCCCGCGCATATCTCGCTGGTCCAAGGACTTCACCATCATCAATGGCGAGCTATACAAGCGCAGCATTTCGGGTGTACTCCAAAGGTGCGTCACCATTGGTGACGACAAAACTATCCTCCAAGACATCCATGAGGGCATATGCGGCCATCATGTGGGAAGCCACGCCCTCGTCGCCAAATCTCTGCGAGTTGGGTTTTACTGGCCAACGGCCATAAACGACGCCAAGGACATCATCCGAAAGTGTAACGGATGCCAGAGGTTCGCAGACAAACCGCACGCACCCGGATCGGAGCTCAGACAAACTGCCCAAGTCCTCGAAAGGATGCCACGTCTACCTCCTAGTCCCAGTTGACAAATTCACCAAGTGGATCGAGGCCATGCCTGTTACTAATCAAAAGGGTAAAACGGCCGTGAAATTCTTCGAATCCATAGTCTCCAGGTTCGGCGTACCACACAGCATCATCATCGACAACGGGTCGAACTTCATCTCCAAAGAATTCCAGGACTTCTGCGAAGGCCTCGGGATCAACATAACATACGCCTCAGTGGCGCACCCGCAAACGAACGGGCAGGTCGAAAAGGCCAACGGCCTCGTCGGCGGCGGCATCAAGAAACGCCTGATGAGCCTGCTCCAGCGACTTGCGGGAGCCTGGCCAGAAGAGCTACCCTCCGTCCTTTGGAGCCTGCGCACAACGCCAAATAGCTCAACTAGCTACACGCCTTTCTTCATGGTGCACGGAGCCGAAGCCGTGTTGCCTGCAGAAGTACGTCACAAGGCCCCACGGGTCGTCGCCTACAGCAAAACCGAATCGACGGCCGCACTTGAAGACATCGTCGACACACTCGACGAGGCACGCGACATCGCCGCAACCCGATTGGCGGTCTACCAGCAGAGCCTCTGCAACTATCACAACCACCGGCTGTGCCTGCAAAAGTATGTCACAAGGCCCCACGGGGCATCGCCTACAATGAAATCGAATCGACGACTACACTTGAAGATGCCATCGACACACTCGATGAGGCACGCGACATCGCCACAGCCCGATCGGCAGTCTACTAGCAGAGCCTCCGCAACTATCACAACCGCCGGCTGCGTCCAATGTCCTTCGTCGAAGGAGACCTAGTCTTACGACTCAATCAAGAGCGACCGAAGAAGCTCGAGTCACCCTGGGAAGGACCCTACGTCGTAACCGAAGTCATCCCAGGTGGCGCCTATCGCCTCAAGCACGTGGAGTCTGGAGTCACAGACTCCAACCCATGGAACATCGCACAACTACGACGCTTCTACCCCTAACTACCTGTTGGGGATATGCTATATGGGTATCCTCATAGGATGTCTCTTATCCGGATAACCCGGGTGGCCCACAGTTGGTATCATGGCACATGGCTTGCTGGGCGGACCAGTTAGATGGATCCAGAAGGGAGGCCCATGCTGGATAAAGGAAGGCTACGGTGGAGTCACCAGCGTACCCGGAGCCTTGGAGTACAAGACACGCAAGACTAGTAATAGACAGTGTAGGACTCTGTAACCTGACCGACTAGGAATTTCCCTATAACCCTAGGACCTGGCGACTATATAAGTCGGGTCTATGGGAGCCTTTAGGGCACGACAACTTCAGACCAATTAACTCACACCTCGCACAGCGAACCTATCTCTGTTACTCGGTGTATTGCCCTTATAGTGATTTATAGCAAGAGTAGGATTCCGCCACTATCATGGGATCTGAACCTGGGTAAGCTATGCTACCTCGTACCCGTCAACCGTCCGCCTTCCCCCACGTCTCTAAACACGAACTGTGAGGACCCCTCCATGGCGTACTCGTCGGCAATACCCCGACACTACCCCCCCTTTTACTTTCAATAAGGCTATTCAGCCAAGGCTACTCAGCTGGACAATGTACCACCTCATTACGATATGAATACAGCTAAGTGTCTCGCCCCAAAAATCTATCTCTTATTTGCATTTTCTTCATGTTACAACACACTCGAGGGCTCCCCTCACCTCACGACTTCGTCGGCTGAGGATAACGCGTGTACACCTGCGTAGCTGATCACGTCAGGCTAACGAAAAGGGCATGCATACAAACAAAGCACCACATGCTATAAACAATCAACCTTTACAGCAAGGGGCATAACACGCCCATTTGAATACATACAAGTTTTACATCTATATTTTTTATAGGTCCTACCTATTATGAAGAATCACCTGCGCACGATGCTCAAAGAGATCTACAACTTGTTCGGCATACTGCCTTATAGCCGCATAGTGCGGACGCATGTCCCACATGCCACCATCTAGCCGAGGAGGCGGCCTAGCCGCAACAGCAGCAAGATCTACATCAGGGCGATGCAGCCGCATGAGGGAAAGCGTGGCCTTCATCCCCGCTACCAACTGATGCCGCACCAGCTCCCTGACATGGTGCACATCTTGAAACTTCGCCAGCAAGCCCCAGAGAGTCGATGGTGCCTCATCCAGGGTAAACATTACGTGCAGAATTGACGCCAAGGAAGTCTTCACTTGCCGTAGCACCCGTGACACCTGGTGAACACGATCCTACACCGTCGCAAGGACCATGGCACGATCGCGGTCCATCCATAAATAGCCACCGACTTCCATATCTTGCTGCGTCAAGCAATTGATCCAAATAGCAACGCGCTCCTTTTCCTCCCTAGGAACAAGGTTAGCACCTGCAACACCTACAAAGTAAGATGACAAGCCAACAGGCGCATCCGAAAATGAGTAGCAGCTCGAAGAAACTTACACTGAAGCTGTTCGGCCAAACGCTGCAACTCTCCCATCAGATACTCCTCTCTGGTGGCGCCTCGCTCCGCCTTCGATTTCCAAACATCCGCGTGGCCTCGAATGCCAAGCAACTCCTTCTCAAGACTGCGGACGCGGTCACGAAGAAATACAAGCTACAACGCATCATCCAAGGATGGTCGCGGATGCGGAGCAGACGAAGTATCAACAATATCATCACCCGAAGGTCCCTAGAGGAAAAGAAAAAGGATATGAACAAGCACATGAATGGGCAAACAACTCGAAGATTCATTACATACAACAAAAGCCAGTGCGTGGCACAAGGAGTGTTCATAAATTTATTACAACAAAAGCAGACAAACTATCCTACAACTACAAGGCCTAAGAAGCTTCATCCTAAGTGGCCATGGAGCCAGATTTCCTGCTCTTGGCCTCTCCCTGCTGCCTCACCGCGTACTTCACCAGCAGGTCAATCAGCTTTGGTCAATTGAGTTTACAGCGGGCAACATAGAGGGCAAAAGCTACCTCGGATCTGTTGGGAGCCGTTGGCATCTGGGAGGTGACCTGATGAAGATCCAGCTCCGCTCCAGACGCCATGGCCATCGCCAGCCCCATGGATGCGTCGATGCCCTTCTTCTTGCACTTGTACGCCGCGGGCACCTCGGCTGACAGCGCATCCGCCAACAAGTCGACATCCTCGAGGGAAACGCCCTTGGGGACGAGCTCCTTGTAGAAGCGCCCGGCAACCTCCTTGGCTTTAGCAAGAGAGCCAACCACAGTGCTGCAGCGGTCTTCGACCGCCGCAGTAGCATCATCCAGAGCACTTCCGTGCTCCAGAGCACTGCGGTCAAACTCAATGCCCGCGGCATCTACATAAATGAAAAAGGCTAAGTGAGAATCAAACAAAACCAGAGAGACAAGGAAGCCAAAAAGGAACAAGTAACAGATGAAGTCACTCACCCGAAGCCTTGGCAGCAGCCATCAGCTTGTCGGCTACCTCCTTCTCCCGTGAAGCCGCAGCGGTGGCGAGCTGCTCCTTGTGGTCCGTAGCCTCCTGTTGTAGGCGCTCATTGGCCGCAGCTATGTCGGGTAACTCCTGCTCGAGGCGCTCCTTAGCGCCAACGGCCTCCTCAGCTTTTTTCTCCACTCGACCGAGGCTCTTTTTGAGAGCATCAAGCTCACGGAGGGTAGTATTATTTTCATCTGCAAAAAGCAATAAGAACATGTGTGAGTTTTATAATCTAGCAAGCATAAGTATGAGGTAGACGACCTAGTTACGGATGTACCCTGAAGCCGTTGGAGGCTGGCCTCAAATGCCAGATGCTGCTTCACCAGCTGGTTGGCACCTTGCACAAAAGGCTGCGAGAAGAAGCAACTTATCAGGAAAAGGGATCGGGGGCTACGCCCATGAAACGAGAAAAACAAATCAAGCATACGAAAAACGCTCGGGGGATCCCCCAAGACACGCACAAAGCAAAAGCCATGATTAGCAGATCATAGGAAAAGCGCTCGGGGGCTCTCCCCACGGCAAGAACGAAAGCACTTACATGATCAGACGGAGACTCCGAAGGTCCGGCTGTAGTCTTCTGGGAGACGATCACTCGAGACTCCTGCGGAGAGGGGTTTGGAGTAATGCCCCCGGAGGTGGCCACTGTCTGAGAGGGAGGAGGCATAATTTTCGACTCCCCCACCATCTCCTGAGTGCCATCGCTAAATGAGCAATTAGAGGAGTGGCTGCTAAAGAAAACACCAGTCAAATACAAGAAAGCAACAATGAAAGATAGCAAAATACAACCGAAGGTACTTACGAGTCCATATTGCTCAAGTTGAAGACAGGCAAGGTCCTCTTGCCCTTCTTTCTCTTCCTTCTTCTCTTCCTTCTTCCGCTTCGCCGGCGGCTGCGGCGCTACAGCCCGCACAGGCACGGCCGGAATAGGAGAGGAAGAGCCACCATCACCTCCACTATGACGCACAAGGCATGGCGGGTTCCTAGGCGTCAGCGGAGTCGAAGCATCCAACGATTCGCTCGAGCTCCGTGTCCGCTTCCGAGTCTGCTCCTCGCTCGACTCAAAGGTTTCTTCAACTGGTGATCGTGCCGAGGGAAGCTCAGACATGGAGTCCACTACCTCATTGTCCGGCGCATCCGGAAAACGTTCGGGTAACGGAGGCACCATGCCCGGTACCTTGAATTCCTGCACAAAGAAAGCAAACTTTCAGAACAAGCAAGTACAAGAAAAACGCACTCGAAAATAGCGCTACGCGCACGACCCAGATCTACACCCACGGAACGGGATGAGAGGCAGTGAATGGAGGGGTCAGCGACTTCCTCGGAAGGTCCTCTTCAGCTTTGAACTTCAGCAGTGGCCGAAGGATTCTGTCGAGATCCCCCCTGGAGATCTCTTCAGTCGCAACTCTCGTTGGGTCGTGGCGACTAGAGTAAAGGAACATCGGGTGCGCCCTAGCCTGGAGTGGCTGCACCCGACGTTTGAGGAAGGTGCGGATGATATCCACACTGTTAACCTCTTTCTCCGGAATCACCTGGAGGTCCTCCACCTGACGGTAGAGCTCCTCTATCTCCGCCACCTCACCATCCAAGATATGGTTCTTCCAGGACCTCTTCGGCTGGATTATCTAGGTACAGTCAAAAGGGGCAAGGCCAAAATTTTGCCCGTCCACTGTGGAATCACGGATGTAAAGCCACCGCCTCCGCCAGTATTGGACGGGCTCAGACATAGAAAAAGAGAAGAAGAGAAAATTGGATTTAAAGGAAATGATACAGCCGCCGATCGGATAAACCCCGTTGGATCCAGATTGCCTCTTCACGGAATAGAGTTTTCGGAAAAGGCCAAAGTGCGGCTCGATACCGAGCCAGCACTCGCAGAAGGTGATGAAACATGCGACGTGGAGAAGGGAATTTGTTGAAAGATGATGGAGTTGGATGCCATAGAAGAAAATCAGTCCACGGAGAAAATCATGGACTAGGAGAGAGAGGCCCCGAAGGACAAAAGCAACAAACATGACCCGAAACCCAGCGGGTGGACGGGGAATTACCTTGTCGTCGGGAATCTTGATGGCCTCCTTGTCCTGCGGGATCGGACGCTGCTCACGAAGCTTGCGCAGGTCGCCCTCGCGCGTCTTCGACCGTCACCAGCCACCGTCGGTGATGCGAGTGGCGGCGGTACCCTTCTTGCCACCAGCAGCAGCGCTGGTGCCCACTGCGGTGGAGGCCTTCTTTGGTTTCCCCATTGAAGTACGACGATGGCGGCGGTGTGAGCACAGAAAAGAGGACGGGAAGGATCGAAGAACTTCCAGCACGCGGCAAGAAAAACTCAAGAAAGTGGAAGTAGTGAAAAGCGAATGGCTGCGGTGAAAACAAACAAAATTTTCCCCACAGATTATAAGGACGAAGACAATATACAGGGACCGTTCATCGGGAAGCCCTAGAGCCAGCATCAAATCTAGTCCGTCCACGTGTCAACACAGTAGCGAACCGTTGCTCGCACGCCATCCACTAAGCACAAAAACCGAAGAGACACCATAATTATAGCCACGTCGCGCGTGACCAGTCAACTCCAAGTCAGAAAGTGGGACCCATGTTCGTCCAGTCCCGTCACCTCTGGCGCCGCAGACGCTTGAGGTCACCGATCGTCAGCACCGATGTCATTAAAGCTATACTAGCAACGGTTACAAATCTTCGGCCACACAGCTAAAGTACTCACTCGAATCTATGATTCGAGTAACTACTCGGGGGCTACTTCTATCAGGAGCGCTGGCCGCGCACCCAAAGCATGATTGAGGTACTACACCGCTGAATTATTCTTCGAGTCCTACGTCGAGTCTGCGACTCCACTACGGACTCGGGGGCTACTCCCATAGGGAGGATTGGTTCAAGCATCCAAAAAATGTGTCCTATGGACCTAAAGTCAACAACGACTGAATTAAAGTCTCTGCTCGAGTCTACGACTCGAACAGACACTCGGGGGCTACTCCCATAGGGAGCGCTGGTCGCGCACCCTATGAATTCGTCAACTATGATCCTTCGGATCAACATGCAAAAACTTTTCGGCAACTCTGCCCCATCCAACGCTAAGTGAGAAAACATCCTCCTTGGCCACCCAAAACACCTCCGCGGTGATACAATTTCGGATGCCGTGTCTGCGACATAAAGATAAGACCTACAAATACCATCTGATGGCCTGGCAACGCACACGACCGCGCTCTGCTAGTAATAATCCGTGCCAGCAGGCACGATGAAAATCCCGACGGACGGGTTGGGTACATCATTCGAAAATTACTGGAATACTACTCCTGTAAGTCCTCAACGGCTTTAGTTGAATTACGCCATCATTTGTTCCGCGTTCGAGTCGAGGGACTCGAATCTGAAGAAGATCGTGTTGTTTTGTCCTAAGACAGTTAACTGGCCCTAATCCGTCGGGAGAGGCAGGCACACGTATCAACAATCCCTACACACTTAAATCATTCTTTGATGAACAGAAAACAGCTGCACCCGAAAGATTAAAGAGTACAAAGCCGAATCTACAATTCGACTGAACACTCGGGGGCTACTGACATGGTTATACCCTACGGGTACACGATATCAGAATACCTGGTCCAGCCCAAGGAAGGCCCATGAAAATATACACGGCCCATGAAGACTTTTGGGTGGCCCAAGCCCATGACGTCTTCGGATCCTTGGAGAGAAAGACTAGATTAGATAGAATATTCAAAGGGGCAAACGCTAAACCTGTAACCGACTCGATCTATGCCCGGGACCTTCCTACTTCTATATAAAGGCTAGGAGGGCACGACGAGGAGGGAACCTCGCATACCACCGCATACACACCTCCACGCCAGATTACATCTCCGCACCCCTGTAACTTTTGGTTCCGCCGTAATCAAGGGAAGACAAGGAGGAGTAGGGTTTTCCCTCCGGGGGCCTGAACCTGGGTAAATCCCGTGTCCCCTGGTTGCTTGTCTATTAACCGTTCTGCGATCTCCAGCATCCCCATCTTCTCCAAAACCCAAGCTCATAACAATGGGCATGGACGAGATTAAACCTCATCAAAGTCTGTGGTCATGCTCTTTCTATTGGAATCTTCTTTTTTAGAAGCTTCAAAACCTCCTCTAAGCTCTATGGTCTCAATCTGTATGACGACCATCTATCTAACAACTTGAAACCTTCTCCTCTTGTTTCCTCCGTTACCTTGATGTGTTTCATGTTGTCATCTCAGAGTTGTTTTGGAACACTCCATCCATGAGTTGACCATGAGATACTCGATGTGTTGTTTAGTGTGTTCCCTCTTATCTCTAGAGTGGCCTTGTTTCTTTCTCTCTCTATCTCTCTTCCTACCTTAGGAATCTCGGGTCGAGATTCTCGTAAGGGGGATAGAGTTGTAACACCCCAGTTTTAGTTAATATTATATCAAGGTTTTGAATGCGCATTCATGAGCATCATATTGTAAATTGTGCATCAGAGAAATAAAGCCAAAACCTAAAACCCTAGTTTTTCTCTCTCTCTGAAATACATTCAAATGGTTTTGTATTTTGGAAAGTGCCAAAATTATGGAGCCCAAATGGACTAAGAGGCCCCCCAATATTTTAATAGTTTTATAAAACCTTCTGATATCTTTGAAATATACAAAACATATTTTGAAATGAAAATACAAACAGAAAATATAAACAGAAAAAGAAAAAGCTTTTGCAAAATAAAAAAGAGCCAGAGCTCAGCCAGGCTAGCCCAATTCCTCTCTCCCTCTCCTGCCGCTCAGCGGTGTAAGCCAGCGGCCCAGCAGTGGCCCATCCGGCCTGGTACTACTTCACCCTTCCCTCATCGTCTTCGTCCCCAACACAAAGCTTATGCATGTCGCTGGCACCGCCGTCGCCTTGCGCCATGATTCGTGTCGTCCAGCTGCCACTCTAGGTGAGAATAAGACCCTCCCTAAGCCGCGCTCATCTTCTCATGTCTTTCTTCTCCTCTCCCGCGAGCTCTCTCTATCTCACACGCGAGAACGAACCCTAGACGCCACCGGTAACCATGTCGCGCCACCGTTGGAGGCTTCCTCGTGGCCAGTGGAGCACGCCAGCACCTCTGCCTCGTTGCCTTGTCCATCTCCACCAGGCAGATGGAGCTAGGGCACCGCAAATCGAGTGGATCGAGCTTGTCTCCCCAAGGTCCGGCCGCCACCGTTGTCTTCAATCGCCGTTGTTATGGAGCTCCTCCAGCCTCGACACCGCCATCAACATGCTCAGGGTGAGCATGCGGTGCTCCAGCACCACCTTGCGTCTCTCCTCTCCCTCTAGTTTGCTCTGCTGCCAAGCGCCACCGTCAGCCACCGCGGTTGCTTGTCGTCCAGGCCGCTCCGGTGACCACCAGGCAGCGGCACCACTAGGTTTAGGTTCCCCGCGATGCCCTCGTTCAAATGTGCTAGCTCCTGCAGCCGCACGCGCACACAGTCGCTGGCCCCGACACCATCCTGCAGGTCACCACCGGCGTGACGTCACGCCAGCGTCACCATGAGGTCAGCGAGCGCGAGTCAGCCCGGTCAACACGCTGCATGCCCCACTTTGACAACGTGGACGATGAGGTGGCCAGGGGCCCATCGGTCAGTCACAATGGCTATCCCATCCCGTGGTGTAAAACATTTTCCTGTTTCTTTTATTTCAAAAAAGTGTAATAAAAGGCTTTAAATAATTTCAGAAATTGATATAATCTTGTAAAATCAATATCTAATTATTTATAAGTCAGAAAAATATGTATAATATATCAAAATGTTCAGAAAAATGAGATATATCTAACTACACTATAATCATGCATTGTTCAACAACTTCCATGACAATTTTAATTAGAACAACATAGTAACCCCTCATAGGTGATTCCGGAGTTTCCCCGAGTTAGGGTTTGCACCCCTCGGAACCCCGATTAAACTGTCGAGCACGTTTTAGGGTTTGATTTTAATACAATTAAACTTGTCATATCATCATCCATGCTTGAGCATTGCATCGATGCCATGTGTTGATTGTTTCCCCTTTCTTTCTGGTGTTTGGTTCTTCTCCGGTAGAATACGAGATCGAGATCAAGATCGAAGACCGAGGTCAACACCATCGAAGATCAAAGATCAAAGAACAATACTTTACCAACTATAACAAGTCCAGTACATGGATTCCGAAGCTCTGCTTATTGGTTATCAACCAAGTCAAGTGCCAGATGTCCGAAGATCTACTTATTGGTTACCAACGGGCAAAGGCAAGCATAGCCCCACAATGATATAATCCTATGTTTTTGAAATCATTTAATTTTCTGCCATGATGCATACGATTCTACTATGGTCTTTTATCGATAGATAAGATTATCCTATCTATTGCATTACCCCCTTTGAGCTTATATTACCTGATCTAGTGCTCCTAGCATAACTAGGTTTGGCTTGTGTGCACTGCTAGAGCATATATCTGTGTCCTGCTTAGCCATGCATAGATGTTGAGTCTGGTTCATCCAGATGATGTATCAGATGCAGAGAATCTAGTATGACAGGAGAATGTGATGAGATGTATCAGAGGTGATAAGAGATTAAATATGCTAAGGCTTGTATGGGAGGCCACAATGGGATGTGGTTTTTCTAGTACCATGCTCGCCACCACTAGGACCCGAGTTCTTGCCTTTGGAACCGAGATGAGCGTACAGCCACACGGGGCTTGGGAACCCCTCACCTGATTAACTTGCCTAGTAGATTCCATGAGTCACATAGTTCAGGACTTCCATTCGACATGCATTTTGGATCTTGTCGAAGGCGGTGCATTCATAACAGGTAGGTAAGCGTGGTCGGGGTTGCTTGGGGTGGATGGATCCCTGGTAAACCAACCTCGCCTCACATATCTAGGGACTGGCTTCGGGTTACGGCGGAACCATCCTTAGGGCGTGACTCATGGTCTTGGTGAAAGCGAGGTAAAGGTCGTGTCTAACCACCCTCTGCCGGCCTTCCAAGGAAGAGGGCTAATCATGTGGCATTAAGAGAAGGTTAGTATGGGTGGGTAAAGTTATACACCCCTGCAGGGTTAAATCTTTTCGAAAAGCCGTGTTCACAATTATGAACGCTTGGTGACTAGATTCTAAGATCATCGAGAACTATAACCTAATCGTAAAACTTGGCAGTTCAATGTGTGCTCAAGGATGCTTCCTCATGGATACAAGGGGGTGATCCTATATAGGGTTCAGATGATGATGATTTGGTGGATATCAAAAGAGATGATCATTAATACTTTGGAGATGTTGCTTTCTTATCCCCTTTTAAAATATTCTGTCTAGACGAGCTTCTTCTCCCTCTTGTTTTATAAACAAACATGGCTTTATGAAAAAGAGCTCCACCATCCATAAGTCTTGTGGAGTACACCCTGTACTCACCCTTGCTTCGTTGATACTTTTGGCAGAGTAAGTGTTCCCTGAAGACAAGTTCCATACTACATCGACACTGACGAGTAGCTTGGGGTTCTCGGCCGGCAGGCTGGAATCTATGGGCTGGGATGTTGTGAGTAAGTGTTCCCTGAAGAGTAAGTGTTCCCGCAAGACAGGTTCTGTACTATCCCCTTTTAAGTTTTCTATATTTAATAGCATAATTTGCCTTCCGTTTTTTGTTGTTTGTGGTCAGTGACCTCTATTTGTAATAATTTGGTTCTTTGCTCAGTTATGAGCGTGCCGTAATAAATTTTGTCCATAATTTTCTCCATTTTGGTGTATATAAACCTACTATAGTTGATAGATTGGTTAGGGAAATCCTTTCTCCAACTTGTACATCTAAAACACACTTACTTTTCTCCTGCACATCTCTATTTTTCTACCACTATCTCTCAATAGATCTATTGGTCCACACTCTTTCACACCGCGGTCTCGACTCGGTATTCAATCTACTAGGTGAGTAATTGGCCATGAATATGCATGTTTTGTAGGTGTGAAGCTTGTCGCATGGGCGGTTTGTAGATGCGATGCCTGGCGCCAAGATGATGTTTGTTCCTGAAGCTTGTGTGGTGCATGAATGTTTGCATGGGAAGAAGTTTCTTGTTGTTTCTTGTCTGCCCTCGGTGTGGTGCATGGATGTTTGCCGAAATGTTGATCCATTTCCATTTTGGCAAATTTTTGCACCACCCATATGACCTATTTTTAGGAAAGGTCAAGCCGAATTTTTCTGGCGACCATGCATATGTGTGTGTGTGCATAAGGTGTGGTTTCTAATTAACCTACTCTCTCTTTTGCTCTATACGTGCATACCGCACAAGAAACCATGGTCATCAGGACGAGTGAAGGTCGAGTTACTAGGTATAAGAAATACGCGAAGGTGGACATGATTCGGAACAACAAGACCCATATAAGATGTCCATGTCGAACATGCAAACTCCAGTGCTGGATCGACCCTAATTTTGGAAAATTAGAGGATCACCTGCTCAGGCGCGGTTTCATGTGAAATTTCGATGAGGAGCCGACAACAAATCGTGGTGGTCATCATGAAGACGTGGGCGGGAGAGAAGACGAAGAGTCTCCCGACGGGCATGGTCATCATGACGAAGAATATACCGGCGGGCATGATTATCATGACGAAGAAGGAGATGTCGACGGGCATGACCATCATGAAGAAGGAGAAGACGCAAACACCCATACGCTGCTAACTTCGGCGTTGCGGTACCCTCATGTTCAGGAACTGCTTCTCAAGGAGACGAGCAACGCCAAAGCTGTAGCCAGAGAGAAAACCAAGCTGGCGCAAATGGAGATAGACAGTATGACTCCATTGTATCCTGGGTGTCGGCCCGAGGATACACGCCTGAGTGTAACTCTCAAGGCTCTAGAGATGAAGGCAGAACACAAATGGACCGACGTGAGCTTCAATGCTAACATGGAATTCTGGCGCGATCGTCTTCCTAATGGGAACACATTGCCAACAAGTATAGAGGAGGCCAAGAAAATCGTGTGCCCTCTCAACCTACCGCACATTAAATACCACGCATGCATCAATGATTGTGCACTTTATCATAACGAGTACGAGGATAGAACCACGTGTCCGGTGTGCGGCCATGGACGGTACAAGAGAGGGAACAAGAAAGTTCCTCGAAAAGTGGTATGGTACTTTCCTATCACTCCCCGTATATAGAGATATTTCGTAGATCCTAAGGAAGCAAAGCTAATACAATGGCACGCGGAAAGGGAGAAACCCGAAGATGATCCGGGGAAGGGCAAGATCCTAACACACCCTTTCAGACAGTGGAATGCATTGGACATCAAGTTTGAAGAGTTTGGGGGCGATGCAAGGAACGTTAGGTTGGGTATGAGCACCGATGGACTCAATCCTTTTTTGCAACCAGAGTATCAAGCATATCACATGGACCGTGTTTGTATGGCCGTATAACATACCCCCATGGCTCTGCACAAATAAAGGTACATACACATGAGCATTCTTATTCAGGGGCCAAAACATCCAGGTATCGATATTCATCTTTATCTCGGGCTGTTGAAACAGGAGTTAGCCACGTTGTGGGATACGCCAGCCCATACGTGGGATGCCTAAACTAAAAAATATTTCCCTCTAAGAGCCGCGTTGATCACGATGGTGTAGGACTATCCTGGTTACGCATATGTATCGGCCCAGGTGAACCACAAACACAATGCATGTGTCAAGTGCATGGATAAGACCCCACATATCCAGCTACCAAAGGATCCCGTGTCTTCGAAAACCGTGTTCCAAGGGACTCGAAAGTGGCTTCGCATGGATCACCCGTGGAGAAAACGCGGTGACCTGTTCAATGGTAAAGACGAGCTTGAAAGAGCCCCGCGTACGAGGAGCGGTGAATAAATCAAGGACCTTCTGAATAATTGGGAAGAGTGCCTGCGCCAGGAAAAAAGTGTCCGGGGACAAAGCCGCTTCTAGGTGTATGGAAAGCGAGGTCTATTTTTTGGGACCTACCGTACTGGAAGGACCTCCACACGCCCCATATCCTCGATGTAATGCACATCACGAAGAACGTTACTACGGTGACCCAGCATACCACCGAATGATGTAGTATACTATAGTCGTTGACATAACACCAATGAAACACCATTCATTACTATTACATCCCTCAGAGTGGTACAACAGAAACACAACAGGTCCAAAATATGACTATAGGTTACAACTTGACTCATTACATAAGATCTAGAGAACACTCTAGGTTAAAGAGAGAGAAAGAAACTTCTTACAAAGACGAATCAGAAATAATCAAATCAAAACCAACATACTAATAGAGTAGCATCTGAACTATTGGGGCTTGCATTGATGCTATTGCAATACTCTACAGAAGTAGGTTCTATTGCTAGATATTGTATTCCTATCTATTCAGCAACTTCGTCTTCACTTGAGTAGATGTATATGTTGATTTTCTTGACTTCATTGAAGAGCTTGAGCTTTTGATGATGATTCCTGGAGCATAACTTGATGTAGACATCGTCTTAATGGCTTCAGGATCTAGCAAGGGTTAAGAAGATACGTTGAGTACGAGCGTACTCAGCAAGTTTTCTAAAAAGGAGTGTTTGATGCACTATATCTACAGCCATAGACCATAGGTCATAGGAAATGCAGGTTATTGTAAACATTTCTTCAAAGGTTGCTTTTATTCTGAAAAGCTATGTCCGTCAGCCTTCACGGGTTTACCAGAACTTTCATGGAGTTCCTTTCCCGCTGTATTCGCAGCTCCTTCCCGGCACAGGGAGTAACAAGTTATAGTTCTTACACTCTATAGAGGTGTGTTACTTTACCCATGAGAGATCAAATCCTTGTTGCACAACCCGACGATCTTTCCCATCCACACTTCCTATGGTGAGGGGCCTAGTAGATGATCCAAGCCAATCACTGTCCTTCTCCATGACCCCGCATACCTGACGGATTGCACATCAGGCCTAGGATAAAACTTGTTTCCATTATCAGCCTAAGGTGTACAACCCTCATAGATACCAGAAGCCGTGGGACATCGAGGGATCCCACCCATAACCTAGCAACCCTCTACAAAAGTTGTTGCAACAATGTCTCGGTCATCCGTTGGCATGCGAAAGGGAGCCGATCCAGCCAACTTCTTCGTCCCATTCCAAATATCATGGTTAACGCGTACTATATGGCACAAGAATCACTAGCGACATTGGTTGTTAATTCCTCGATAATATGTTCCTTTACCACCGGAACTTTCATAGTAGATTATTACCTCATGGTAAATAACCTATAATCACATTATTATGAAAATAGTGTTTTCTGACCTTTTTGAAATTTAGGTGATGACAACACCGGATTTGCAAAATAATTTATAGAAAATAATCAAAGGACATGAGCAAGTGTGAACTTGCCTTTTGTGATTGCAAGATTATGCACTCACTATCTTCGAGACAATATAAGATCCAATATCTGAAATCAGCATCATTGGTCCGGTAAGGACTAATTTTTAAAGAAGCAATATGCAATTATGCATAAGTAATGCTATGCATTTTGTAAAACTCCTAAAGTGGATGCCCAATACTATAAGTGAAGTGAACTTAGGTGATTCTTTTAAGAGTTGGTTTATCTTTAATTTTTTACTTTATCAGTAATGACCTTTATAAGGAACTTAAGTGGTAACAATCCAAAATATACAAGTAATTGTCATTTCGTGACTATGATAAAAGTCTTTGGGTTGAGTTGTTAAGAGTTGGAGAACTAATTATGAGATTATTGTTTGAACTGGCAAAAAGAATAACATTTGAAGAAAAGATTTCCTTTCTAAGGTTTAAACAATCTTTATTGTTAATAGGATGTGATCAATGTCTTTTGGTGTGTGATTGATTAGTTTGGACTTGAGATGCTTTATGTCTTAATTGGAATAGACCAAAGTTAACTATAAAAACATAAGTAGTTTATCAGACATAATGTTTTTAAGCCTTGAGACTAAAGTTAACTTTAAAAGAGTAAATAAATTAAAGTGTAACATGTTTTAATTATTCCCAAGTTTTAAATTTATGATAAGTATGACTAAGGTGTGGAATTATTCACTTTATATTTAAGTGAATGATTAGATTAAATTTGTTTTACTGTTATGAAAATAATATGTATTTATTTAATGAAAGCATAATTAGATGATCTTAGTAATTTTTTATAATTTGAAGTTATGTTAAGAATGGTTAAAATATAATGATTACTCACCATATTATATATGAGTGATACACATTGTTTATTTAAGAGGGTTTTTAATAAGATTTTTAAAATAATATTTTAAAGTTAAAATTTATACTTATGCTTAATTATGAATTCAAGTTATGGGTTTGGAATTATTACTTAGATATTAATTGCTCAAGGTTTTATAAAATTGTGATTACCTCTTGCTTAAGAATTGTTTTCAAAGAATTTACAAACTAGGTAATAGATAAGAATTTATTATTTTAAAATATTAAAAAATTCTATTTAATATTTTTCTAGTGTAATATATTTATTCAAGACCTTAAATATTTGCTTCAAATTTTATTTATAGATAAGAATTATACTAGTATTTTTATAAAATAGTAGATTTATTTTTATGTACAAGAATGATTTTTATTCAGTTTTAGGATTTTCCTTATTTTATGAGACTTCATTTGGGACTTAATGGTGTTAATAATAATTTAGTTTGTATTTATTTTAAACAAACAAAGTTATATTTTTATTTGGTAAATCTTATTTTTATAATGATTTTAATATATTTCATGAATTCCTATGATTTTTCTATAATTCTTTAGAGTTTTAAATGTCCGAATGGCATTTTGATAATTTATTTGTTTTATTATATTTTATTTCTTTTTACATTAAATTCTATTTATTTTTTATTTTGGAACTAGGCTTAGCCCGTGAGCCAGCCCAGTCCAATAACTTATTCGGCCCACTGGACTTGGGTCAACCCTGACCTAAGAACATCTCTCTCTCACACACACACCATGAACGCGATGCTCACACCTCTCCCTCTCGTTCCTCTCTAGCCGTCGTCGCCATTGTTACCTGCCGATTTCGTTAGTGTAGACCGTCCCGGTTACCGCCACCGGTCGCCAGAGCTCTGCCTTCTTCTATACGACTTGTCCCTCCAGTTCAATTTACCTCTAAGGCTATAACGGGCTCGCCCCCATCTTCTTTCTAGTGCTAGGTTTTCGGTCTTGAGGCTATTGTGTGCCGGTGATCCCGTGGTGCTCTCCGTTAACCTGTATCTCATCTCCCTCAGCTCGACGCTGGTGGAAAGGTGCATAGGCGCAACCCTGGCGTCTCCTTCTCCTGATGCCTGTGGGACGGCGCTGCCAACGCAACCCTAGCATCTGGTGCTTCCCCTGATTGAGGATGGTGTTGAACAGGAGCTATTCCATGGCTTCATCAAGCCTATGCTCCAGGTGCTCGGCACCCTTGGTGAGCTCTGATATCATCTGACCAGCCTTCGTGCTGATGGCCCTGATCCATTATCCTGCTATGTTTGTTCGTGGCTGATCTATTGCTAGCTAAAATTTCTAAATTTGGACGAGCAAGTGCTCTAGTGGTACTAATTTGGGTTAGTGGTTCTGTTTCTAGTGTTGGAGATTGCTCCTTCGAATCTATTATAACTACATCTTGGATTAATTTGTTATCTCCTGATCAGGATGTTTGTCATAAGTGGCATATATCTGAATATGAAGGTGATTCCTAGTAATAATCCTAGGAGATGATTTGTTTTCTTGGGTGGATAAGCTTTACAAGTAAAGCCTGCTCATATTCTTGTTACTGTCTACATGACAAATATTATATGATAATGAAAAGGTCCTCTTTGAATGATCTCTTTTAACTAGCACATAAACCAAGCATGCACAATTGTGCCTGGTTATCACTGTTGTGATCAGTTGTATGGAAAATATGATTAAGTTGATAATATTATAGCTTCCTGTTATGTTGAGCAGTGAATACATATCTGTCTGATTCCTAATGTTTATATTTAGGAAAATGATTTGAATGAGAAACTTAATCTAGAAATTGTGGGTGAATGCTAAACTGTAGCTTAAGTTGGTAAATCCAGGCTCAAATGGCACTTGTGGCTAGGTTGCTACTGAGGTGCTTCCCATATTTGGATTGTGCCAAGTATTAGCCAACCAGTAAGTTTGACAACTCTTCTGCTTGGCTATACCTTCTTCTTGCTCTAGATTAGGTCAAGGATGCAAAGACTGAGACCTATGCTTGTGATGACTAAAGAACAATGCTATTTCTTTAGTTGTCCAATATACAATGATAGGTTTACACTTCAGTAGAGTGTAGCCCTGGGGATATATTCGATCCAAGAGATCTTATTAACATGATGGATGAAAATCAATAGATATATTGTAAAAGTGATCCCTAAAATATTAGGAAGATGATTTAATGCAATTTTCTGGTGGTTGATGATAAATGATGTATTTGGATCAGTCTTGAATTTATATATATGAAATGTGCATGATGAACTGAACCTATGGTTTAGTAATGATATTAGTCACATCTCCTAAAATGATTCCTAGCTTGCTAAACTGGGAAAATGTTTTGAAATCATTTGGATTACAAGAATGGATGATATATCAACTTATGGATGCTTGTATAAGTTGATTGATTAAAATAAAGCTCTCTGCTGTTACAGTTGTACTGGATTCTGGTATAATCCAAGTTTAAACTTGTGGCTGCTAACCTGTTGTGTGACTTTGTGGTGTGTGCACAATGATAAACATTTTAAATGTTGCTTGCTGAATTTCTTAGTTTGTCCATTGATGCAAAGGCTGAGGCCAAATCCTTTGGATTAAAAACAGATATGATTTGTTTGATTTAATATTATGTGATGAACCTTGCATGACAATTTCATACAACTCTGAGAGTACATCCCCATCGAATCCTCCTAGATATAATTCTAGTTGAAGGGTAGATGGATTTAGTTGATTTATATTATATCCCTTGTAACCCCAGATCTTTATTCAAATATGAGAATGAAGGCTACATGATCATTTGTGTATTTTTGGTGGTTGTTACCTGCTATTGATGTTTGGCTGGTGATCTGTTGTAGATCTTGATCGGTTACAACTCATGCTACTACTAGCATGCCCCCCTTTTGGCCTTGTCCTACTTTTCCTGGAATGGACCTTGGTCCTCCTAGCTCCTTTATGGCCTGATCTTCTTTTCCTGAAGCTACTGCTTGATCTTTACTTTCCCCATGTTCTAGCTCTTGGATGGCTCCATGGAGCAACCAGAGATTGAATATATGGTGGATTGGATTGGTGAGTTGAGGTTTATTCTACTGGAATTCTAGCAAGTGCTGATGCTATTTGTTGTGGTGTTCTTGAGAGCTTGGTAGTGGTTTGAGATAGATTGGGAACTGAGGCAGTGGCTAGCTGTTGTGCTGCGGCTATGTCACCTCTTTTATGTGAATTGGCTGCTGCTGCTGTGTTGACAACACACCACTGCATGCTTATGACTAAGCTACTAGTGTGCATGCCTCTCCTGGATGGATTAGATTAAGTAAAAACTTGATATTTCTAGATGGTTTTTACTTCTTATCTGTTTACTATATTAAACCAAGGTGAAACTTGCCCCTGGCTTATGATGCTAAGCCTGAAGCCATTTTTTATGATAAGATCAGATATACACATTGGTGAAACTTGCCCCTTCAATTATAAGCTCAATGATGTGTCCAAACAGTGCATTTCACTATCAGATTGAGAGCAATCCAATTAACACTAATTCATTTATCTTTATTTTGGTTTATTGTTTTTGTTTACAGGTACAAGAAGTTTCAAAGAAGATCAAAGAACACCTAGATTAGGATTAGTGTAGGATTTTCCTTTTATTTCTATTGTAAAATCAATGTAATATTGTATACATTAATAAAGTTAATTTTTTTCTATATGAAATATGAATTTTGTAATATTTATATTTTGTTTATTTCATTGTTGTAATTTCTTTTCTATTGTTTGATTCATTTCTTAATTGTAATTTACTCTTATACTTTTATTGTAAAAGAACAATGTAATACTTATTGTATTCTTCTAATAAAGAATTCTTTTATATCATTAGTTATAATCATTTCTTTTCAAGTTATTAAATATTTCCAATTTCCATTTGTGAATTTTATAAATTCATTTGAATTCATATTTCAAATTCAAATAAATCTTTGAGCAACTTTACCCCAAAGAAAAGAATTCTACAAAGGTCATGTCGAAATCTATCGCACTTTCTCTAAAGTTTCCATCAGTACAAGAGAGATCTCGATCCCTTTATAGCTTCTTAGTTTTACGTGAAAATTCCCCGGATTTTCTGATGCATGAATGCAATGCACAACCCTGTGTCCTCTCTATTTCTTGGTGCTAATCCTAGGATGTTACAGACTCTCCCCCTTAAAATAAACTTCGTCCTCAAAGTTCGTAAACTCTCACATTTAAAAATGAGGAATTGCAAATGTATTGGCTACGACATTTGTCAATTCCATATTAACCTCAAATGGGAGTAATTGTAGTATCCCATATCCAGATCTTTTTCTTGAATTCTTAACATACTTGGCAATCTCCAACTTGTTGTTTCTAACAGTCCAAAGTTCCTTTTACTTTCCTCCCTTAGCGGTCTGTCATTATTACGAAATCCTTAAGTTGGGGTCTCTTCTTAGCTGATTTCACTGATTAGGTATCCTAATCCAACTTCTTTTACTTGATCATCAAACTTCCTTACTATAGTATGTAAGGTCTAGGAATTCTCAGTAAACATGGTTTTGAATTCTATTAGACAATAATTATGGTCAAAAGACTAAACTTTTGGTTTGTCATTGTATGGTTTATACTAGTATTCCTTCTGAACATTGATTTTGAACACATTTAGTCCATTCTCATCAGAATTTCTTGTTCCTTAACACATGTCCAATTGTATGGGATTTATTCCCTCTTAAGGACCACTTAAGAGTTGTCTCCTTCGGAATTAGTCCATTAAAAATGAATCTACTCTATCACTTTTAAGCTATTACCCTGTCAAGCTTTTAAACAACCTTTTGTTATTAACTTAAATACCTTTTTCAGTACCGTACTCGGAGATTTAGATAATAACTCCTACATTTACTGTTTATTCTCCCCCTTAGGGTTTACTAAGGTATCTATACTACCTATATGGTAACCATTGACTTTATAACTCGCATATTGGTCTTTCTTCAACTTATACTCTACTTATTATGGTTCAACGAAAGCTTTACCGTATACCCACTCAATTGTGGGTATCCTAACTAAATTTACCAACATTACTTGGCTTACTTTTTGTTTGGAAATTTTATCTTTGGTAGGTTTGATTTTTTGAGACATCTCAAAAGACGGTCGTCCTAATTTTTATACTTCTTTATGTACTTTCTAATTTAGTCCAAGTTTTATGCTCTTTATGTAACATTAAAATGATCTGGTTAACTATGTCAACCAAGCACCAGCTACGGACAAGATACCGGTTGTGAATCAACTACCAGGTGCGGATCATCATAGGATGGATGTATTACCCTATGGTTTCTGGCCTATTACTGATATTCTTTCTGAATTGTCAGAGCTTCGAATATCATTTTGGTTCCAAGGTGCACTATTGGTACTGATTCATGATACTTCCATGAATATGGTATAACTACTCTCTTAATTTCTTAACAACATCCCTATTTTGGGTGAACTTAATTTCACCACTACTTGTTGCTTCATTCTTCATGTAAATCTCCTTCTTGGTCTTCGGAACTCGTCACTCTCTTACACGAATTTCCATTCCTATCTAGGTGTATAACATCAAGTAATAACTGGGTGTTACATCATGCATTTGCACACTAAGTCAAACTTCATGCATAGATCTAGTCAATCAAGAAGATGCAAGAAAATCCAAAAGTTGATAAAACAATATAACATATACCATGTATTATACATAGGTTTTAGATAATTTACAGATGATTTGAATGTTTCGACGCTTTACCTCTAGTACAAATTACACGACTATCTAACAAGAACTTATTGTTCCGGTGAGTATATCCTCACTTATTTCAGCAAATCTCTCAAACTACAATACGCATTACCCTCTATGTACATTATTCAAGAACTCATCCTTTCAGACTTCCTTCCATTCTTAATTTCATCTTCTTCTAGTGCTTCCTGGAGTTCCGTCCATGATGATGTGAAGTCCTACGCCTGTCTTCTGGAGCATAAGAGCATCCAGGAGTTGTGTATTCTTGATTAGGATTACCTAGACTGAGATTAGTCATTGAAAAATGACTGGAGTTGGCGTAATCTTCTGCAGGATATACCTGCATTTCCGGTAATGCTTCCACAAAGTAAGATGGTTACTTTGCCTTTTCTTGGCTCCATTCATACATATTGGTATAGTAACTACCGGAATACTCCTCTAAGTCGATTGGATTGGTATTACCCCCAGATGGTCCATAAGGCCCTCTAAGGTTATAGTTGGTTTCTTCTCCGATACCTGTATCACAAGGTATAGGATTTCATATAGTTCCATCCTTAGATTCTACTCCCCATTCATAATGGTTATGCTCATGGTTATTTGGAATAGCTCCCTCCCAAACTTTCTGTTCGGAGGTATACTTTGTCCATGGATCTTAAGATGACTGGGTTTATTTTGGTAGTAGGCATAGGTTTCTGACTGTGGATCATCAAATTCGGTTTCTTCATACGCTTCGCCTGAAGAAATGTTTTTGGGATGCTTAGCTTCTTTATCTAACTTCTTTCTACGTGTCATTGCTTTGACAGGATCATTAAAATCCTCCATGACAGTATCCAGCTCCTGAACTAGGACTTGGTGGGTATTATGGTAAGTGTTTAGTAAAGACCGATAACAATCCATATACTCTCCGGCTAAACTTGGTTCAGTTTGGACCAGAGTGGAGTGATCTAGATCATGCTCCATACTTGAGGTTTCATGGGGTATAATGGTGTGAGTACTACAATCCATAGCTTGGGATTTCTGTTCTCGGATCATGGTTATGGCTTCTATTACTACAATCTGATATGCAGATGCCATGCACCTTTCCTCTCCTGATGGCATTTCTCCATTAAGTCCTAACTTCTTGGGTAGCATGATCATGACACGGTATTTAGCTAATACATTCCCATCATAGTAACTATAATCTTGACCAGAAGTCTTGATTCACAATCCAAACTCCATAGAAGTTGTTGGAGAGTGTTTATCCAATCCCCTCTGTAGTCATTTAACGTCTTGTTCATCACTTGAACATTCCGGGGTGGATATCGAGGTGCCATGTAGAATTGTAGATAGGAAATTATCATCAGTCACATAGAGTAAAAACTCTTGGCAATGATCGGAATTGCAATCATACTAAAGAATTATCGCACCAGCAACATGACAGGACTATTCGCAGTTGAATATCCATCATATCACTAGAGAACTCTTTATTATTGCAGACATGTTTCCTACATGTTCTACCCATTTACTAGGTTTCCAACCTAGGGTCAAAGCATATGCTCTGATACCAGTTGTAGTGTCCCAGCATACCACTGCATGATGTAGTATACTATAGTCGTTGACATAACACCAATGAAACACCGTTCACTGGTATTACATCCCTCAGAGTGGTACAACAGAAACACAGCTGGTCCAAAATAAGACTATAGGTTACAACTCGACTCATTACATAAGATCCAGAGAACACTCTAGGTTAAAGAGAGAGAAAGAAACTTCTTACAAAGAAGAGTCAGAAATAATCAAATCAAAACCAACATGCTAATAGACTAGCATCTGAACTATTGGGGCTTGCATTGCTGCTATTTCAATACCCTACAGAAGTAGGTTCACTTGAGTAGATGTATATGTTGATTTTCTTGACTTCGTTGAAGAGCTTGAGCTTTTGATTATGATTCTTGGATCATAACTTGATGTAGACGTCGTCTTAATGGCTTTAGAATCTAGCAAGGGTTAAGAAGATACGTTGAGTACGAGCGTACTCAGCAAGTTCACTAAAAAGGAGTGTTTGATGCACTATATCTACAACCATAAACCATAGGTCATAGGCAATGCAGGTTTTTTAAAATTTCTTCAAATCTTGCTTTTATTATGAAAATCTATGTCCATCAGCCTTCACGGGTTTACCAGAACTTTCATGGAGTTCCTTTCCCGCTGCATTCGCAGCTCCTTCCCGGAACAGGGAGTAACAAGTTATAGTTCTTACACTCTACAGAGGTGTGTTACTTTACCCATGAGAGATCAAATCCTTGTTGCACAACCGGGCGATCTTTCCCGTCCACACTTCCTATGGTGTGGGGCCTAGTATATGATTCAAGCCAATCACTGTCCTTCCCCGCGACCCCGCATACCCAACAGATTGCACATCAGGCCTAGGATAAAACTTGTTTCCATTATCAGCCTAAGCTGTACAACCCTCATAGATACCAGAAGTCATGGGACGTTGAGGGATCCCACCCATAACATGCCAACCCTCTACAAGAGGATTTGCAACAACAGCCCGGTCATCCGTTGGCATGCGAAAGGGAGCCGATCCAGCTGACTTCTTCGTCCCACTCCAAATCTCATGGTTAACGCATAATATACGGTGCAAGAATCATTGGCGACATTGGTTGTTAAGGCCTAGATAATATGTTCCTTTACCACCGGAACTTTCATAGTAGGTTATTACCTCATGGTAAATAACCTATAATCATATTATTATGAAAATAGTGTTTTCTGACCTTTTTGAAATGCAGGTGATGACAACACTGGATTTGAAAAATACTTTACAAAAAATAATCAGAGGACATGAGCAAGTGTGAACTTGCCTTTTGTGATTGCAAGATTATGCACTCACAGTCTTCGAGACAATATAAGATCCAATATCTGAAATCAGCATCATTGGTCCGATAAGAACTAACGTTTAAAGAAGCAATATGCAATTATGCATAAGTAATGCTATGCATTTTGTAAAACTCCTAAAGTGGATCCCCAATGCTGTAAGTGAAGTGAACTTAGGTGATTCTTTTAAGAGTTGGTTTATCTTTAATTTTTACTTTATAAGTAATGACCCTTATAAGGAACTTCAGAGTTAGTAATCCAAAATATACAAGTAAAGTATAAAATAATGTGATTATGGTTAATTGTCATTTGGTGACTATGATAAAAGTCTTTGGGTTGAGTTGTTAAGAGTTGGAGAACTTATTATGAGATTGTTGTTTGAAGTGGCAAAAAGAATAACATTTGAAGAAAATATTTCCTTTCTAAGATTTAAACAATCTTTATTGTTAATAGGATGTGATCAATGTCTTTTGGTGTGTGATTGATTAGTTTGTACTTGAGATGCTTTATGTCTTACTTGGAATAGACCAAAGTTAACTATAAAAACATAAGTAGTTTATTAGACATAATGTTTATAAGCCTTGAGACTAAAGTTAACTTTAAAAGAGTAACTAAACTTAAAGTGTAACATGTTTTAATTATTCCCAAGTTTTAAATTTATGATAAGTATGACTAAGGTGTGGAATTATTCACTTTATATTTAAGTGAATGATTAGATTAAATTTGTTTTGTTGTTATGAAAATAATTTGTATTTATTTAATGAAATCATAATTCGATGATCTTAGTAATTCGTTAGAATTTGAAGTTATGTTAAGAATGGTTAAAATATAATGATTACTAACCATATTATATATGAGTGATACACATTGTTTATTTAAGAGGTTTTTTTATTTAAAAAAAATTTAAATTTAAATGTTATACTTATGCTTGATTATGAATTCAAGTTATGGGTTTGGAATTAGTACTTAGATATTAATCGCTCAAGGTTTTATAAAAATTATGATTACCTCTTGCTTAAGAATTGTTTTCAAAGAATTTACAAAATAGGTAATAGATAAGAATTTATTATTTAAAAATATTAAAACTTTTCTATTTAATACTTTTCTAGTGTAATATATTTATTCAAGACCTTAAAAATGATTTTTATTTATTATTTTTATGTTTTTTAAAATTCCATCAAGGATTAAATGTATTTAAATATCTGCTTTAAATTTTATTTATAGATAAAAATTAGACTAGTATTTTTATAAAATAGTAGATTTATTTTTATGCACAAGAATGTTTTCTATTAATTTTTAGGATTTTCTTATTTTATGAGACTTTACTTAGGACTTAATGGTGTTAATAATAATTTGCTTTGTATTTATTTTAAACAAACAAAGTTATATTTTTATTTGGTAAATCTTATTTTTATAATGATTTTAATATATTTAATGAATTCCTATGATTTTTCTATAATTCTTTAGAGATTTGAATGTCAGAAGGGCATTTTGATAATTTATTTGTTTTATTATATTTTATTTCTTTTTACATTAAATTATGTTTATTTATTCTTTTGTAACTAGGCTTAGACCGTGAGCCAGCCCAGTCCAATAACTTATTCGGCCCACTGGACTTGGGTCAACCCTGACCCAAGTACATCTCTCTCTCACACACACACCACACACGCGACGCTCACACCTCTCCCTCTCATTCCTCTCTGGTCGTCGTCGCCATTGTTACCTGTCGATTCCAGCGGTGTAGACCGTCCCGGTTATCGCCACCGGTCACAGGAGCTCCACCTTCTTCTATACGACTTGGCCCTCCAGTTCGATTTACCTCTAAGGCAATAACGGGCTCGCCCCCATTTTCTTTCTGGTGCTAGGTTTTCGGTCTTGAGGCCACCGTGTGCTGGTGATCCCGTGGTGCTCTCCATTGACCTAGATCTCATCTCATTCAGCTCAACGCCGGTGGAAAGGTGCGTAGGCGCAACCCTGGCGTCTCCTTCTCCTAATGCCTGCGGGACGGTCCTGCCAGCGCAACCCTGGCATCTGGTGCTTCCCCTGATTGAGGATGGTGTTGAACAGGAGCTATTCCATGACTTCATCAAGCCTACGCTCCAGGTGCTCGAAACCCTTGGTGAGCTCTGATTTCATGTGACCAGCCTTCATGCTGATGGCCCTGATCCATGATTCTGCTATGTTTGTTTGTGGCTGATCTATTGCTAGCTAAAATTCCTAAATTTGTATGAGCAAGTGCTCCAGAGGTACTATTTGGGTTAGTGGTTCTGCTGCTAGTGTTGGTGATTGGTGCTTCCAATCTATTATAACTACATTTTGGCTTAATTTGTTATCTCCTGATCTGGATGTTTGTCATAAGTGGCATTAGATTTGAATATGAAGGTGATTCCTGGTAATAATCCTAGGAAAATGATTTGTTTTCTTGGGTTGATAAGCTTTACAAGTAAAGCATGCTCATATTCTTGTTATTTTCCACATGACGGAGATTATATGATAATGAAAAGGTCCTCTTTGAATGATCTCTGTTGACTAGCACATAAACCAAGCATGCACAATTGTGCCTGGTTATCACTGTTGTGATCAGTTGTGTGGAAAATATGATTAAGTTGATAATATTCTAGATTCATGTTATGTTGAGTAGTGAATACATATCTGTGTGATTCCTAATGTTTATATTTAGGAAAATGATTTGAATGAGACCCTTAATCTAGAAATTGTGGGTGAATGCTAAACTGTAGTGTAAGTTGGTAAATCCAGGCTCGAATGGCACTTGTGGCTAGGTTGCTACTGAGGTGGTTCCCATATTTGGATTGTGCCCAGTATTAGCCAGCCAGTATGTTTGAAAGCTCTGCTGCTTGGCTATACCTTCTTCTTGGTCTAGATTAGGTCAAGGATGCAAAGACTGAGGCCAATGCCTGTGATGACTAAAGAACAATGATACTTTCTTTAGTTCTCCAATATACAGTGATAGGTTTACACTTCATTAGAGTGTAGCCTTGAGGATATATTCGATCCAACAGATCTTATTCACATGATGGATGAAAATCAATACATAACTTGTAAAAGTGATCCCTAAAATATTAGGAAGATGATTTAATTCAATTTTCTGGTGGTGGATGATAAATGATGTATTTGGACCAGTGTTGAATTTATATGTATGAAATGTGCATGATGAACTGAAACTATGGTTTAGTAATGATATTAGTCACATATCCTAAAATGATTCCTAGCTTGCTGAACTGGGAAAATGATTTGAAATCATTTGGATTACAAGAATGGATGATATATCAGCTTATGGATGCTTGTATAACTTGATTGATTAAAAAAATGTTGATTTGAAAAGTTTCCATCAGTACAAGAGAGATCTCGATCCCTTTATAGCTTCTTAGTTTTGCGCGAAAATTTCCCGGATTTTTTGATGCATGAATGCAATGCACAACCCTGTGTCCTCTCTATTTCTAGGTGCTAATCCTGGGATGTTACAGAGATCCCAATTAGCTTGTTCCTTCATGCGTGTGAACGATCCAGCACAAGAAGCATCTAGTAAATCTTTATCATGAAGAGAAAGCCTAGCATAAAAGTTATTGATAATAATATTGTTAGGGAGTTCATGAATAGGACATTTAAGCATTAGTAACTTCAATCTCCCCCAAGATTGAGCTGTACTCTCTCCATCACGAGTCCAAAAGTTATATATCAGATGTATATCCTATGAATCTAACTAGGAGGATAGAATTTAGAATAAAAGAGAGGTATTATTTCCTCCCATTCCATGGATTGTCCATTATTTAGTAGCTTATACCATTCTTCAACTCTCCCTTTAAAGGATATAGAGAGTAACTTCTTCTTTACCTGTTCAGTTGTGATACCTGCACACTTAAACAACCCGCATAATTCATGGATAAAAGGAAAATGATCACCAGGATGGTCAGTTCCATCCCCTAAATAATAATTATCCATAACACGATCAACAATACTTTTAGGTATCTTAAACGGATCTATCTCAATAGGTGGTCGTTCATCTACTACCCTAATAGTGGTAGTAGTTTTCTCAAATAGAAAATCAAGTGGGTTATCCATATTGGAAACAAAGTAACAAACAGAAACAGAAAGCAATACTCATAGTAGAAGTTTCCTTTACCAGTTCCACTCTTCAATAGCGCTTAGCTCCCCGGCAACGGCGCCAGAAAATAGTCTTGATGACCCACAGGTATAGGGGGTGTATCTTAGTACTTTTGATAAATAGGAGTGTCGATCCCAACAAGGAGCAGAAGATGTTGACTAGTGGTATGGAGCAGGAAATCTCTGTAAATACTTAGCAAATGGATTTTTAGGGGTTTTCTGATAAAGCAAAGAAACAAAGTGCAAGTAATAAAGACAACTAACAACTGCAACAAGTGGCCCAATTATTTCTTAGCAAAGGACAAGCCGGTGGAAATACTTATAAGGACCAAACGTTCTTGAGGACACATGGGAATTCTGTCTAGTGCTTTTGCTTCAAATAGCTGAGTACCCTTATTTGATGTTGTATGTGGGTGAACCTGTGCTAATGTACCGGCCTTACTTGGACTAATACATACTTGTGATTAAACCCCCTGCAATCATCCACAACTACAGGAAAGCAATTAAGATATACAGATAACCATAGCCTTAAACTCTGAGATCCTACACTCCCTTGTGGAATGGTGTCCTAACGGGGGTTCAGATTTCTGTCACTCCGGCAACCCCACGATTAGTAGCCAAATACACAATGCATTCCCCTAGGCCCATAAATGGTGAAGTATCATGGAGTCGATGTTCACATGATACCGCTAGAAGAATAGCACCACAACTTAAATACTAGACCATTGAATACTATCTCAACACAAATCCACTACTAACAACATGACTTCTCCCATGTCCTCAAGAACTAAACGAACTACTCACGAGACATCATATGGATAAAGATCAAAGATGGGTAATGGATAACAATCTGATCATAAACAATAATCCAATGGTTCCACTCACAAGCGTCAACTACAGTAGTAATCAACACCGGGAAAGTTTCCCTAAGAACTATGCAAGTATTCAACACGATTATTACAACAGGATGGAGTGGTGATGATGGTGCTGGTGGAGATGATGGTGTGGATGATGATGATGATGATGATCCTGATGAAGCCTAGCTTGATGATGGTGTTGATGGCGACGATCTCCCCTCTCCGGGAAGGAATTTGCCTGGCAGAAATCTGTCTACCGAAGAGCTCTTTCTCTCTCGGTGTTTTCCACCCTGCAGAGGAGGTAGAAATCTTTATGTGGTTGCTCCCATGGTATTAGGGTTCTGAGAATAAGATATAGGCGAGAGGTCGGAGTCAAAGGCCGGCCAGGTGGGCCACACCTACCCTAGGCACGGCCTAGGGTGGGACCGTGCCTAGGGGGTTGTAGGCCCCTATGGTCCATCTACGCCTCCCCTTCTGGATTCCTTCGTCTTCTAAGAAAATATAATTTTCCAATATTTTTCTAGTATTTTTATGATCTTCACGAAATTGCATCAAAACACTTCATTTTCCATCAGAAACCTGACTCCGGCAGTCCATCCTCCAAGAATCATCCAACATGCAAAAACAGAGGAAAAGACATAAGTAACACCTCATAATAAGAAATATATCAATGAATAAAGGAAAATTATGATATAGAATGGTGATGCAAATTGGACGTATCACTTGGGGAAGCTAGTTTTTATAAAAATGATCTGTTTAGTTCCCCAGCTTTTGAGGAGAATTTTTTTATGATGATACTATACCTCCAATATATGATGATTACAATGATGAATATGATATTTTTAGTCCACCTTCTTTAGAGGAGAAAATTTGTTATGATGATACTATACCTCCAATATATGATGATTACAATGATGAATATGATATTTTCAGTCCACCTACTATTGAGGAGAAAATTAATTATGATTACAATATGCCTCCTATATTTGATGACTATGGTGATGAGAATAATAATGATATCTATTTTGTTGAATTTGCTCCAACTACAATTAATAAGAATGACTATGCTTATGTGGAGAGTAATAATCATTTTATGCATGTGGCTCATGATCAGAATGTTTTATGTGATAATTATATTGTTAATTTTATTCATGATTCTACTGAAAGTTACTATGAGAGAGGGAAACATGGTTTTATGTATCTCAACAATATAAAGTTTCCCCTCTTTATGTTGAAAATTTTGAAGTTGCACTTGTTTTTCTTTCCTATGCTTGTTGCTTTGTGCTTTCATGACTTGTTTCTTTACAAGTTTATTTTTCATAGGAAGAGGGTTAGACTTAAATTTTTTTTATTTGCTTCTTTATGCTCTCCTTTACTTCAAATTCATATTTCTTATGTGAGCATCATCGAAATTATTGTGCCTAACTTAAAGGCGTTAAAGAAAAGTACTAATTGGGAGATAACCCAAATTTCGTTAGGTTTTTATTTTGTTGAGTCTTGGAAGGTATTACTTCTGTAATAACCTCTCCTTATCCTTTTTGTGTGGTTTTTGTGCCATGAATAACCTCTAATGAGAGAGAATTAAGATTTGGGGAAGTCCTTGTCCCAAAACAGATTTTTGTGCTTCACTGTAAAAATTCGTGAAAAATCCTTACATGTCGGATTGAGATGTAATTTTCTGAGCATATGCCCCATGTTGTTATCTAACTTTCGTCAGTTCAACACTTTTCGATTTGAGCAACAGAAGGTCTTCGAAAAAAATCAGTTTTTACCTGCTGGTCTGTTTTGACAAATTTCTGCCATTATTTTCATTTGCCTCTTTACCGATTTCTTTTTGAGTTCTCCTTGATCGCTTGAGATTTTTAAAGGAATTTCTACAGTATATTGTGTTCTAATGAAAATTTTCCTTGGGTTGAGACTAAATCCAAAGGCCTATTGCCTTGAATACACTAATGTTGCTAATGAAGAATGTGTGAAGTTTTGTATGAAGGAAATTTTCAAGTGTAGGGAAAGAACGATGTGATGAGATGAAGTATGGACAAAAGATCAAGCTTGGGGATGCCACTCGTGTCACCCCAAGAAATATTCAAGAGGTACAAGCGTCAAAGCTTGGGGATGCCCAGGGCATCCCCTTCTTCATCAATAAAAATCTCAGGTTATTCTTTCAAAACACTTGATTTTTATTGCTTCATGCACTACTGTGTTGTTCTTGGAGTGTCTTTGTTTTTTGTTTTATTTTGTTTTTTTTGCTTCAATAAGTTGGTTGGATTACAGCACACTTCTTTTAGATAGAGACACGCTCCGTTTTTATTTTTTAGAACACTCTAGTTTTCACTCTAGTTTTCTTATGCTTTTTGCTTAGAACTTTTTAGTTCTTCTTTGTGGATTTGTGAGACATGCTCACTGGTATTTATTGATTATTATCATTGTGAGTTGCTTCAAATAAGTCGATTGCTGTTGGAAAAGAGTAGAAAGTTTCATGCTTATAGTGGTACAAAAGGAAGTTTGTTTTGACTGTAGCTTAGACTTTATCATGTCATGTTATATGTTTCTTTGACCTTATGCTTAGTGATTATTTGTGTAGCATGACTTGTTCCAAAAAATTGAGATTGCTTAATGTGCCTTGCAAGAATCATGCGTTTTTTAAGCATACAAAAGCATATTATTGTGGTATTCTCATTTGATGCTTTGTTTGGGTTGACTTGGCACATGCTCACACCATGTTATTACTATGAACAGTCACCCTAGCCTCTATGATCATTTAGTTTTTGACTTGTGGTACCACTTCATGCTTTGATTGATATTTTTTTGTCGCTCTGCATGATTATGGCCATTATTGCTCTCTTAGTTGGTCGCTCCCATTCTTTTGCTAGCCTCCACTTGTACTGAGTAAGCTCTAGTCATGCATCCAACTCCCAAGAAACCAAGTTGTTCCAAAGAGTCCACTATAAATTCCTATGCATGGTGTGTTACACCATTCCAAGTATATTCATGTTTTATCTATCTTCCAAATTAAACTTGTTATGAGAAAATTAGTGATTAAAGCTCTCACAAACTTGATGGAACACTTACTTTCTTGCACCTGATAAACTTGAACCATTGTGTCATCTATGTTGTTATATGCTTGCAGTTATAAGTTGGGAATTAGCAGAACCATGTTGTCATGGGGAATGCTTTCAACACCTGTGCATATTACCCAGTTGATATCATGATATTTTGTTTATGGATATCAGCGGTGTGAAATAAAAGGGGAGCTTGTAAGTTTATGGAGTATTATATATGTTTTAGAGAAACGCCTGGGCGGCTAGCCTAAGCCATTCCTAATCATGGTGGAAACTTGTAGCATCACCATAGTGAGCAATCCATGAAGCATCTTCAAAAAAATATAGAAAAAAGAGGGAAACATAAAAAAAATAGCACCATACCCATGGTAAATAAGAAGATTGCTGAGATGCTCACTGTATGTTTCCTTGTCATTTTGATATGGGATAGCTCATGTGTCATGGGGAAAGGGGTACCCTGTTGGCGGTTCTCTATGATACACATATACTTACAATGACAAGAACTAGCTTGTGACTAAAGTTGAGTATCATGATAAATGGCCCTTGTACTCAAGGGGCATGAGATTGCCAACTTATGATCTATCAAGCATATACTTCATTTTTTGTTTCACTTTAACGTTAATCATTTCAAGATTCTTATGATAGGGGCAATGAGAGCTAAAAGCTAATAAGTACCATAATTTTTGGAAGCTCTTTATGAAACTTCAAATCCCTGCTTTCCTTTGTGAAGGGCCTTTCTTCTTACTTTTATGTTGAGTCTCCACCCTCTATATTTATGCACCAATTAAGAGAGCATAGTTGTCATTCTTAGTTTAATGTGCATTGTCCCAAAACTTATTGATTGATTCATAATGTTTATATTGCTTGTTCTTGAACTATTTGTATCTAGTCACCCTTATGAACTTTGAAGGTGCCCTATTCATTTATATTTTGCTACTCCATGAAGGACAAGCTGAATACCACACATGCTATGTTTTCTATATGTGAAACAAACAAACGTCTTTCAATGCATTGTTATTCATGATCTTTTGTTTGTACCTTTTCATGTTGCAACTTAGTTGCTTTGTCTTAATGTTAGAACTACATCTTTCATGTTCATGTTTAGAGTACTTTGATCCTAGCTATCAATGCTTTGCAAATATTTTGATCAAGATTGTGATGGTGCATGTCACCTAAAAAATTATTATTTTTATCACTTACCTACTCGAGGACGAGTAGGAGTTAAGCTTGGGGATGCTTGATACGTCGTAAACGTATCGATAATTTTTGATGCTCCATGCTTGTTTAGTATCAACTTGGTTATGTTTTGTCTACACTTTGGGGTATTTTTATACATTTTCTGGGAATAACTTATTAACAAGATGCCGCAGTGCCAGTTGCCTGTTTTCTGTTGTTTTTGGTTTTAAAAAAGCTAGTAAAGAAATATCCTTGGAATTAGACGGGACAAAAGCCGAAGTCAATATTTTACCAGAGCGAACACAGAGATCGAAGGGTAGCCGAAGGGGGGGCCACGAGGTGGCCACACCATAGGTGGAGCGGGCCCACCCTAGGGTGTGCCACCAGGTGTTGTGGGCCCCTCGGGCTCCCACCGACCTTGCCCTTCCGCCTATATAAATCCCTCGATGCAGAAACCCTTGATAAACCGTCCTCCATCCACGAAAAGTTCTGCAGCACCCCCACCACCGAAGAGGAGATTCGGGGGACAGAAGTCTCTATTCCGGCACCCTGCCGGGACGGGGAATTGCCCCCGGAGCCATCTCCATCGATCTCCACCACCATCTCCATCGCCGTTGCTGATTCCCATGATGAAGAGGGAGTAGTTCTCCCTCGAGGCTAAGGGCTCTACCGGTAGCTATGTGTTCATCTCTGTCTATGCGTGATCTTATTATGGTCATGAGCTTTGTAATCAAGTAGATCTACTCTGCTACTCAAGTGCTTTAATTGTAATATCCGATTATCCCCACGTGTGTGAAGTTGACTGTGTGCACACCGTGTGGCACTTAGGCTAAAGATTACAAAAATACTTATAATGAGTTATATTTTGAGTTGAATATATCTATGAAATTGTGTTGTTTGTTGGAACTATGTAGCGCTCAAGGTGACAGTGTGGGGTTACCTAGATGGGGAATGCGAACTTTAAGGAGAGATTTTGTAGCCCTACCATGGATTGGAGTTGTCCAACCGGAGAGTAGTTTAGAGTAGCATAATGAAGAGAAGATATTTATATGAGAGTGTCCACTAGTGAAAGTATGATCCCTAGGCCATGTTTCTAAGCATTGAAACACTGTTTACAATTAGTCATGTTACATGTTTGCTTGCTGCCATCTTTATTTCAGATTGCAATTACCACTTATAATCATCCATATTACTTGTATTTCACTATCTCTTCGCCGAACTAGTGCACCTATACACCTGACAAGTTTATTGGATGTGTTGGGGACACAAGAGACTTCTTGTATCTTGATTACATGGTTGCTTGAGAGGGATACCTTTGACCACTTCCTCCCTGAGTTCGATAAACCTTGGGTGATCCACTTAAGGGAAACTTGCTGCTGTTCTACAAACCTCTGCACTTCGAGGCCCAACACTGTCTACAATAATAGAAGAGGGTGTAGACATCAGTAATCATTATTCAAAAGGAACAAAAACCTTAGTGATTCCATGAGTGTCCATCATAGCTCGATAAACTATTGAATTTTTTTGGCATGCTCTCAATTACTTAAAAACTGAAATCCTTGAAGGACAATGAATATAAAAGTAGTTCTTGAAAAGTCTTGATTTATTGATGTGGGAGAATTTAGATACTTTATTGTATATGCTTTTCATGACGAACTCTCACACTCTTAATTTTACGTGAATATACTTTATTGTTCAAAGAAAAGCTTATGAGTTGATTACATAATATGGAATAAAGTTTACTCATTTGAATCATCCATGCTTACAATAATTTTGTTGTGCTATAAGGATTCATGAAACCCGTATGATATGCTTTCCATTAATCTATCTATGCTGAAGTTTTTCAGATTAATAAAGTGGAGGAAACATGAGACTACCAATCATGAGTAAGATCATCATCTCGTTATTTTAGTTTAAATGCTGAGTTCCTTTTTGATTTTGGTTTTGTTGCTCGAGGACGATTAAGTTTAAGCTTGGGGAGGTTGATGGCTGTGAAATATAGCCATCCACGTCCGCATTTAAACTATATATTATTCATATATTTTATTAAATATCTCTCTAAACCCTGCCACTAATGCCTAATGATCAAAGGGGTATGTGATGACTGCAAGTGCATAGATCGAGTGTAGCTAGTTTCGAAATAAATATATTGATCCCACATGGACCAGGAGTCTGAAGTCTAAGAATTCTTGAAGTAAATACTAAAAATAGAAATGCTAAATAATGTTCTAAGTAACAAGATAAAATGCGAGTATTGCGTAAAAAGGTGTTTTGGGTTTTTTTGGTATAAGAGAACAATGCGTAAAGTAAATAAAACTAAATACATAAATTAAGTCTTGCGTATGTAAAAGAGATTTGAAACTTCAGTGGGAGAAAGCGTTCTTAGGGATTAGGGGATTTACCACTAGCATTATAAAGGGGTAAGGTAAATATTATTATCATGAACATTCTCAACTATGTATGTGTGGGAGGAACTCCGTATTTGGACAAAGAGGTAGCAAACGCTGCTCAAATCATCCTCATAACCACAGTAGACAGCAATCAACATCAATTGAATTACTAGGCTATTAAGGGATATAATCTCGAAGGACGTATCTCATGGCATGGATAGTGTTTTGTCAGTTTCCTCGATTCCCAAGTTGATACATAAGGGGTGCCAACAGCTTTATAGTCACTGTAAGTGCTAACATACCTGCGTCTACCAACAAGTAGTTCCCTACATCAAGTCCCCACAAGAGGCAAATATTGGAGAGGTCGACTTCTCCCAACATCAAGATGTAGACAGTTTAGCACATGGTCACAATGATGAATATCATAATAAACTTTATCTTATTTCAATTTCATGATAGGGTTTCTCCATCTCCCCAAGAACTAATGATCTACTCAGACATGGAGACAAACAACATCATGGTAATGGTAATGGAAACGATCATCGATGAATAGTACTTGTATAAATCCACAACTAGGGAAAGAATTACAACAAGATCTAGATGGAATGGATGGAGATGATGGTGGTGATGAAGCTGCAGTGGTTGATGAAGATGGAGATAGATGCCTTGTCCTCCCAAATCTGCATAGGGAGAAGATGGATCCCTAGGGAAAGTTCCCCCTCCAAATTCCTTCCGGAGGTTAGGTTTTGGCAATTTCTGGTTGTTCTGTATGTCATCTCTCCGAACCAGTTGTACGGGGTGAAACTATCTGAGGAGGCGGAGGCAGCGACAACTATACGACGACCGCCCGTATAATAATGTAAAACATGATGCAAATATGCACTCATCAACTTCCCCAAGCTTAGACTCTTGCTCGTCCCAAGCAAGTTTAGCTTAATGGATGTGATCCTCATATTCATGAACCTGAGTTGATAAATAAATGAGGTAGTTGCAGCATATGTTTATCATAAAGCATACATATAAATGATTTCATGAATCAGTACCTTACTCGAACCGTCCGAATAATATTAGCAGGCTTACACACCTTAGTAATTAATAGTTCACAAAAGATTCTTCTCAACATGATGTAAAAGTATTCGGTTCAAACGAATGAGTTAGTGAGGTAGTCCCAAGTGTCTTTACGATTAACATATTCACTTGGGATTCAAAATCTGAAACGTCTCTTTGTCTTACTACAATATAGTGGTATATGCCTATTTGCTCTTTGCACATTCGCTCTTTTTCTTCTTTATATATATATACTTGTGATCACACTTTTGTTTAAGTGTTGTGCAAAGGAGCTAGCCATATATTCCACTTCATGTAGGAATTTCAAAGTTTAATGATCTCAATTACCAAATTTCAAATATGTATGAAGCATCTTTATAACTTAAGTATTCTACCTCAAACTTGTTCGCACTCTTTTTGGTAGCACTTATATTTTCTTCTTTGTTCAACGTTTTTATTTTTCATCTTAATTAATTATATATTTTCTACTTTTTGTAAATCAAACCATTGACCTATAACATATTTTTCAAACTATCTTTATATGTTCCATTAATACCAATGGTGTGGAAGACTTCTATTGCTATCATCAAGTGAAAGTAAAATAATGCTCAAGTCATTAATATATACAATAGGACAAACTCAAACCCAATAATTGTAGCATCCCAATTGTCTAACAATTGTAATGCTACTTGGTTTAGTAATATAATGGCTACTTCCTATACATTATTGTTGCATCATAATGATATCATGCTCATGTCATCATGCCACCTTGCATTTGAGCATCATATCAAAACCCTTTTTGTATTGGTTCTTCTCTCATATGCATTGTTAATTGTATTTGCCTCTTGATATTGTATTTGGTTATTGATAGATTGTTTAAATGCCCAAGTTGAGTTGGGGGCATATCTTTTATTCCAATTCCACCACCTCTCTTTGTCACCACCTTATAATTCCACCATCCCATTAAACCATGAGCTTGTAGTTCTTTCTTTTGAATTTATTTCTCTAGCTCTTGTGGGTGGGGTGGGTCTAAATCTATAAATTCTTTTGCTTGGCCTTTATTCCACTTCTTGGGGATGCATATGTATGAATGCCATGGATATTTATTTTGTTTTCACAAGATAAAACCTAGCATTAATGTTTATGCATGGGCCATGCAATCATCACCCCATTCCACTCTTTGGATTTTACTTGGATTTTTGGGTGCTTTATCTCTTTTTTTGATCTCTCTCTTCTCTCTCAACCTTTCCACCTTGTTGGTGTATCCTTGCCATGTGGCCATCAAGCCTCTCTCACATCTCCATATCTACATCACACCCTACTCCCCTCCTGTTCATGCATGATCTTGTTTGGGGGCTTGAGTAGACCCTAACCACCAAACCATCCCTTACCCTAAACACCTCTCTCCACCTCCCTCTCTAATCTATCACCATACCTAGTAAACACTATTTACAAAACCCTAACACCTCTCTATTTTCCTCTAACCCTAGTTCTAGCCTAAACCCCAACCCTTAACCCCACCTCACCTCCCTCCTCGCACCATGCCTAGGCTCCCCTCTCCCTGCCATGCAGGCCCCACCCAGCTATCTCTCCAACTCTAACTAAAAACCCTAACCCGAGCCACCCTATCTAGCCCTAGCCGAAGCTACACCCGAGTTTTCCCTCTCCTCTCTCTTTCTCTCTCTCTGTCGTGCCTGTCCCACCTGAGCCTGCCCTCTTTGGTCGCGTCCTGGCCCACCTGCCATGCCCTACCTGCCCAAGACGAGCTCCAGCTCGAGCACGTGAAGAGGAGAAGGAAAAAGGTGGCCGAAGCCACCTTTATCTTCAACCGGATCCCCACGGCGCCTCCCCCTCCTCTTCTACTTATCCTCTTTCCCCACGTCTCCTCTGCCTCTCCCAGATCTACCCCAGGGCCTTGCCCTCTCCCCTCTTTTCTCCACTGACAACATCTCCCTCTCGCCGGACACCGTCTGCACCACCGTCGTGTCTTCGTTCCAATCGACGAGCGCGGCGTGGGGGTGGTCGAGGAGGCCGAGGAGGTTCTTCTGCTTCGCCAGGAGCACGACAGCGAGGAGGAGAAGCCCCACTTTTTCTGCAGTACCGCAACGCCGCCAAAACCCTAATATCGCCGGCCGTCTGCATCGTCGCCGATCCCCTGCGTCCCAAGCCGTTCCGCCACCACCGACCCACTCTCGGTGAGCGCCCGACCCTCCCATACACCTCCGCTAGCCGATCTGTTGCCTGTTCGCGTTGTGCGTTTCGTCAAGCGCTCTCGGCGCGGCGAGCTCCCGTCATCGAGGACCGTCCTCTCGTCGCGAGAACCTTACCTAGCCGCGCCACAGCAACCTACCAACAACCCCTTCGAGCCGTAGCGGTCACCGCCTCCGCGCGCGCACCAGATCGTGGGTTCGATTCACCGTCGCGCGCTGTCGCCGTTCTCTGTCAGTTTCGTCAGAAACCGCGAGAAGAGAAACAGTGCACGTTGACACTTTGCACTCACCCCCCCCAACCTTTTTATTCCTAAACCCGCGGTCCAGCCTACCCCACTGGTCAGCCTCCCTGTGTTTTTTGCAGAACCCCCCTCCCAAGTTCCACCGCCTCAACCCGCACTCCCTCGGATCTGCCGCGTGTCACGCCCCGGCTGGCGCGCCCGCGTGTGGGTCCGCGTGTACTCCGGCCCCGCTTGTCACTCTCTCTGGCTGGGTCAAACCGCGGTGAGAAAAGCTTTTACCGCGCCAGATCGTCCAGTCAGCACCTGGCCCACCCGTCTGTGTCTGTGGCTAGGTCTGTGTGAGTGACAAAAGGCTTTCTGTTTTTCTGTTTTAATTTAAACTTTTCAAATTTGTTTTAAATTCAAATTCAAATCTGTTTTCAAATATCTTTTAAAATATAATTCCAAATAATACATGTAATATATGTTTTGAGATCAGAAAAATGTGAGGATTTCATATATGCCCTTCAAAATATATTTTGAACACTTTAATTTTCGAGTTGATCAAAATTACAATAAAATGCCCTTTGCCTTATTTAATTAATAACTTTTGTTTTATAACTCCAAATTTGACAAATAATATGTCTAAATCGATCAGCGCGACGAGCCCGTTCTATCTATACATTCCATGTTCGGAATTGCAGCATGCATCATATAAATATAAAGTATACAGCAACTTATTTGAGTATAAAAGGTGACTAAAACTCCATAAAATGCTTTATTCTTGTATTTCACACCTCACCCATGCCATGCTACTTTATTGCCATGCAAATTGTGCATCATTCATCATGGCATGATTGTTTGCTTGTCGCATTTTAATTCATATGCTTGTGCACTCTATTTATGTTGGCCCTTGTTTGTTTGGTTCTTCTTCGAATAGACGCTGAGCAGGGGATATATCAAGAAACCCAGGAGCACTACCCAGATCCATCCCTCGCTTCAACTGAGCTGCCAGGCAAGCACTACCACATGCTTGCATACATATAGTACCTATTGCCTCTATCTTATTCTTGCATCATTGAGTCGCGATTGCATTAAACTGAATCCCAAGTACTGCATAGCCTTTACTTTTAAACCCCACCGAAGCTTGTTCCTCCATCCCATGAGCCATTACTACAGGAGTTGTTTGAGCCATGCGGGTCGTAGAACAGCATGTGTAGGGTATGTGAGTGTCTGATGGATAACGAGGTACCTAAACAACTTAACCTGAGTAGTAATGGGATAACTAATGAAAGTGGCACCGGTGAGCAATATCTGCTATTTGGTTTTTCATGCTCACTTGTGTCCCGCAGGACCCCGAGTACTTGATTCCTGTTCCTTGAATATTCGCGCTATCCACATCCGGGAGGCTTATGAACCCCCCTGAGCCAGAGCTTGATTCATTCTTATTTCTTGGGGCCACAAAGTAGTTTGGGGCTTTATTACTATCCTGTACTTATGCCATGCTTTACTGCTTTATTTAAGATTGTGCGAGGAGCACCTGTACTGTTTTGGATGCGGAGTGTTTTCGCGGTATCGACAAGTCCAGTCACACTTTCGGGTTCCCAGTCGTTTACAGCCACTGACGCAAACCCTGTGTCCGTTTCGGAGCCGGCCAACTTCGTTGCGGGTAGCTTAGTGGGGTGGCCCCCTGAAATATTTCTGAATCCTGTGATCGCTTTGTCATGAATGCCTCGTTGGGTTTTGATTTGGTTTTTCCGAGGTTGATCGAGTGTGTGTTGCTATTTGTGCACCCCTGCAGGGTAAATCTTTCTGAAAGCCGTGTCCGCGGTTATGGACGACTTGGAGCACAGTTTCTCGATCATAGACAAGTATAACTAAAGTACAGCTCTTAATTTGACTAAGTACCTGACTAGTAAATAGTGCAACACTCATGGAATGGATAATAAAACTGCCAACGGATGGGGGGTTGTTCGTTCGCTTCCTCGTTGGTAAGCGAGGAGGAGGATGGATCCGTTAATATTACTGTTATAACTGTTGTTATTAATTCACGGACATCCGTCTATCTTTGGTTAGGCAGATGGATAGCGAGTATCTATAGAATTGTTAGGTATTATCTTTTGCTACAATTGCGTCACCCCAGGTTGTGTCCCCTTTAGAGGCATAAAGACTTGCTGAGTACCCCTAGGGTCTCACACGATAAATTGTTTGATTCAGATGAACAGGTACACTCGCAATATGGATACTGGGTGGAGGAGACGGACGATGTGGGCAACGATCACTCGGTGTAGAGATTCCGGGAACGGGGATCCGTTAGATCTGTGGGCGGGATGTGTTTATTTATGGGGCATCTTATGCCGATTTGCTTCTTATCCGTACTCGGATCTTGTTTTCCGCTTCCGCCTGATACTCTGATGTTTGGTGTATGAGGAGATATCCTAAACTATTATATCTATCTAGGATATTTGGATCTTGCCGTATGGCATTGCAATATTTCTTTTTCTTTTAGATGGAATGGCTCTGAGGACTGTTGTATGGTGGCTTGCATACATACTCATTTGTGTATGTAGTTGATCCCTTCGCCTGCCGATTACGCCGCTCGTTCTTGTCCCGATGTTTGGAAATGGTTAGGATGGCCGAAAGGTCTACCTGTGAGTGGCATTTGGCCCCACCGTACTATTTTAACCATTTCCGCTCATCTAGGCTTGTAACTAAGAGCGTAATTCACCGAGGTAGTTACAATTGGTATCAGAGCCATCCCGCCCTTCAGGGTCTCAGCCAAATGGTCGTTGTCAGTCTAGCAAATATTTTTGGTAGCTATGTATACTAGGGAAAAACAAAACGCGAGAGTAGGACTGCTTCCACTTTTCTTCGTACCCACCCACCCAACCTTTTCTGGTAAGGAAGTGTAACGTTTTCAATCCTCTTCTTAAAATTCAAACTAGGATTCACGTGTTCTGGGTTTCCGTAGTACCATAGGAAGTGTGTGTGTGTGTGTGTGTGTAATTCCTTGTCTATCTGTTGCATCCAACATGTTATCTTTATCTGCCTTTTGGTTATCAACTGTTGGTACATTCCATACCGACAGGCTTTTGCAAACCGACGCGATCTATCTGATTCGTTGCATACCGCCACGATCTGTCTTACTATTTGTTATCCGACGTTATCTTGTTTGGGGTGTTCGTTTCCGTAGTTACTAATCTTTAGGTTCATCTTGAGAAGAAGGTGTTGGGATACGTGTTCTACTTATTCATGTGCGGAGTAATGATTTGAGTGCGGGATGGAGTCGCGACCATACCACTACTCTTATCATTCGCTCTTGTATATTGAATTGGTAGAGTCACTAATCTTGATTCGTTAAGAGATTTTTGCGCATCTATTGGTATTTTAATGCCGAAAATGCGGAAATTTTTTCTTTGATACATCTGTGTACCACACTCCTTTTCAGTCGTGTGCGATATGCTTAATATCTTCTAGGTGCTTTGAACTTTGTTGATATTTTAATATCATCTTAGTAAATTGTATCCTTTAATCTTGGTTAATTCCATCTTGGTACTATTTTGGATTATTATTATTCTCCATGATAGTACTGACTTGTGTTTTATATCAATCACAGGATGGCACCACCACGCCGTTCTGAGGAGGACATACAACCTGAACTGGGGGCCGCGTTGTCAAGCATCGCCAATGCCTTGGCAGCAATGCAGCAGAACCAACAGCGTTTTGAAGAAAGTGTTAGGAGGAATGAGTTTGTTCCGCTACCTCCAACTCCCAAGCGAGGAGACATCAAAAGCTTCCTGAAGTTCAACCCACGCCAATTTGATGTGTCCGATCAACCACTTGATGCTGATGATTGGTTGCGTGAGATGTCAAGGTTACTGGTGACTGCTGATGTTCCTGAGCAAGAATGGGTAAAATGTGCCACTCACCTTCTGAAGGGAGATGCAGCTCTGTGGTGGGAGAATTACCTTAAGGCAAACTGCACTGGTTTTCAGCCTACTTGGGAACAGTTCACTGGAGCTTTCAAAGAGCAGTATCTGTCAGAAATTGTCATGGAGAGGATGAAGGAAGTGTTTCTCAACCTCAAGCAGGGCAATGACAATGTCAATACCTACATCAGAAACTTCATGAACCTTTCTCGTTATGGTGGCGATGAGATCTCTGATGACAAGAAGAAGCAAAAGAGGTTCAGGCAAGGGCTCAATGCATCGATTAAATATGCAATCACACATGCAAGGCCGGCGTCTTTTCTAGAACTCCAACATACAGCTCTGTAGGAAGAAGCAAGTAGGCAAGTGTTTGAGGAGTCAAAGAAACACAACCGCGATGCAGCAAGCTCTTCAGCTATGTCAACTCCTTCTAAGCGTCGTGTTTGGGTTCCTAACACCCCACCGTCGCTCCCGGCTCCACCAAGACCTTCAAGCTACGCGGCAAGGCCACCAAACTTCCTCACTGCTGCTCCCAGGGGCTACAACCACTACTACCCTGGAGCGCCTGGCGGAGTCCCTGGCTACGTTGCTCCACGTCCACCTGGTGCTTGTTACACTTGTGGAAACACTGGGCATCAACACTGGAACTGTCCACTGAACAACAAAGCTCTTCCTCCACCACCTCCAAGACCTACGGCAAGCTCTCCTATGGTTCGTGCACCACCACCTCGGGCTCTCAACATCAACACCAAGCCCGGGTCTACTGTTGCTCGTGCCAACTATGTCAACGCCGCTCAAGCTGAGCATGCACCTGGAGTTGTGATGGGTATGCTTCCCGTTAACTCAGTCCCTGCACGAGTTTTGTTTGATTCTGGTGCATCGCATTCTTTTGTTTCTCACAAATTTGCAAATGAGAATGAGTTAGCTATGGATCCTCTCCTTAAGCGGTTAATGGTCCTTTCTCCTAGAGCAAAAATGGCAGCTTCTAAAATCAGCCATGGCAACCAAATTGAGATTGGTGGCTCTTCGTTCTCGGCGTCCTTAATTATTCTGGGCAATTCTGACATTGATGTTATCTTGGGCATGGATGGGTTGACAGCAAATGCAGCTGTGATTGATTGTGCTGAACGCTCGGTTTCTCTGAAAATTCCTAAAGGCCATATAGTCTATTCTCCAAGTCTGACTCCTGCTATTCAGCTTTTCTCTTTGGCGGCTCTGAATGCTGATGCTATGGAAGCTATTCATAGTGTTCCGGTGGTCTGTGAGTTCCCAGATGTTTTTCCTGAAGAGTTGCCAGGTATGCCTCCGGATCGTGAGGTTGAGTTTGTAACTGAGCTTGAACCTGGAACGGCTCCTATCTCCAAGCGGCCTTATAAAATGGGTCCTGCTGAGTTGGCTGAACTTAAACGTCAGCTTGATGAACAAGAGAAGTTGGGTTTCATTCAACACAGTACTTCTTCTTGGGTAGCCCAACCATCTTTGTGAAGAAGCGAGACAAGACTGATAGACTTTGTGTTGACTATCGGGCTCTCAATGCTAAAACCTTCAAGAATAAATATCCCCTTCCGCGGATTAATGATCTCTTCGATCAGTTAGCTGGAGCTGTGGTATTCTCTAAGCTTGACTTGAGAAGTGGTTATCATCAAATCAAGATTCGCAAGGAAGATGTTCCTAAAACAGCTTTCACCACCCGCTATGGCCTGTATGAGTACACGGTCATGTCTTTCGGTCTCACCAACGCACCTGCCACCTTCTCGAGGCTTATGAACTCGGTTTTCATGGAGTATCTTGATAAGTTCGTTGTGGTCTATCTGGATGACATCCTAGTCTATTCTAAGTCAAAGGAAGAACATGAAGAACACCTTCGGTGTGTCCTAAACAAGCTTCGTGAGAACCGCCTGTATGCAAAGTTCTCCAAATGTGAGTTTTGGCTGCCTCAAGTAACCTATCTTGGTCACGTCATCTCTGCCAAGGGCATTGCCGTCAACCCGGAAACTGTAAAGACAATTGTTGACTGGCTTCCTCCTGTAAATGTCAAAGAAGTCCGGAGCTTCCTTGGTTTGGCTAGTTATTGCCGTCGCTTCGTTCAGAACTTTTCGAAGATAGCGAAGCCTCTTACCGATCTCCTCAAGAAAGGCAAGAAATACCTTTGGACTCCTGCATGTCAAGCAAGCTTTGAAACACTCAAAGAGAAGCTCACTTCCACACCAGTCTTGGTTCCTCCAGATACATCCAAGCCTTTCCAGATATTCTGTGACGCATCTTTGCAAGGATTGGGTGCGGTCCTTATGCAAGAAAAACAAGTTGTTGCTTATGCCTCTCGACAGTTGAAGACGCATGAGATCAACTATCCTACACATGACCTCGAACTCGCAGCAGTTGTCTTTGCTTTGAAAGTATGGAGGCATTACTTGCTTGGCAACCGTTGTGAAATCTTTTCTGATCACAAGAGTCTGAAGTATATCTTCACACAGCCTGATCTCAACCTTCGTCAGAGGAGGTGGATTGAAGCAATCAATGATTTCGATTTGACCATAAACTACACTCCGGGCAAAGCTAATGTCATGGCCGATGCTCTCAGCCGCAAAGCTTATGTCAGCAACCTCATGTTGGAAGAACAACAGCCGCTCTTGTGCGAGGAATTCCGTCAGCTCAACCTTGAAATTGTGGATCAAGGGTATCTTCTGAACCTTCTGGCAACCCCTCTCTTGGAAGAAAAGGTTCGCTCCATTCAACTTGGTGATCCGTACACCAAAAAGGTCATCTCCAACATTCAGCTTCCGAAGTATGAGTCCTTCCACGTCGATGACCAAGGCACGCTTTTCTTTGAACACCGGATGTTTGTTCCGAACTACCCGGGTTTGAGAGAGCAAGTTCTCAAGGAGGCGCATGATTCTGTTCTTTCTATCCACCCTGGCAGCACAAAGATGTACATGGACTTGAAAACACAATATTGGTGGCCGGGATTGAAACGATATTGTGCCAAGTATGTCTCGGAGTGTGATGTCTGCCGCAGAGTTAAAGTTGTCCATCAGAAACCTTCCGGTCTTCTACAGCCATTGAAACCCCCGGAATGGAAATGGGAGAAAGTAGAGATGGACTTCATCACTGGTTTTCCAAGGTCGCGGAAGGGCAACAATGCAATCTTTGTTGTCATCGACAGGCTTTCTAAAGTGGCTCACTTCTTTCCCGTCAAGGAAACAATTTCTGCAATTCAATTGGCTGAGCTCTATATCAACAGAATTGTCTCTCTGTATGGGGTTCCTCTTGAGATCAGTTCAGACCGTGGAAGCATCTTCACTTCCAAGTTCTGGGAAAGTTTCCAAAATGCTTTGGGAACAAAATTGAACTTCAGCACAGCTTACCACCCTCAGTCGCAAGGACAAGTTGAAAGGATCAATCAGATTCTGGAGGATATGCTCCGTGCTTGCGTCATCTCTTTTGGCATGAAGTGGGAAGAATGTCTTCCTTATGCTGAATTCTCTTACAACAATAGCTTCCAGAAAAGTCTAAAGATGGCACCATTTGAGGCTCTCTATGGTCGCAAATGCAGAACTCCGATTGGTTGGTCGGGTGTAGGAGAAAGAATATTGGTTGGCCCCGACATTGTAACTCAAGCGGAGGAGAAGGTTCACATCATTCTTGAAAATCTGAAGATTGCTCAAAGTCGCCAGAAGAGCAATTACGACAGAAAGCACACGGACATGGAGTATGTCCCTGGTGATCTTGTTTACCTTCGTGTCACTCCCATGAGAGGCACGCACCGCTTTGGTATCAAAGGAAATCTGGCTCCTAGATACATCGGTCCATTCAAAATTCGTGGAAGAAGAGGAGAAGTTGCTTATGCTCTTGAGCTCCCGGAAAAACTCAAGGTCCATGATGTTTTCCACATCTCTCAACTCAAGAAGTGCTTCAAGGATCCCGGCAGGACCGTGGACCATGAGCTTATCAATCTCCAAGAAGACCTGTCTTATCAAGAACACCCCACAAAAATCCTTGAAGTCGCAGAAAGAAGGACTCGCAACAAGTCCATCAAGTTCTGCAAGGTGCAGTGGTCGCACCATTCTGTTGATGAAGCCACTTGGGAACGTGAAGATGAGCTCCGTGCCAAATATCCTACCCTCTTTGAGTCTTCTTCTTCTTCCTAGAATCTCGGGGCGAGATTCTTGTTTAGTGGGGGAGAGTTGTAGCATCCCAATTGTCTAACAATTGTAATGCTACTTGGTTTAGTAATATAATGGCTACTTCCTATACATTATTGTTGCATCATAATGATATCATGCTCATGTCATCATGCCACCTTGCATTTGAGCATCATATCAAAACCCTTTTTGTATTGGTTCTTCTCTCATATGCATTGTTAATTGTATTTGCCTCTTGATATTGTATTTGGTTATTGATAGATTGTTTAAATGCCCAAGTTGAGTTGGGGGCATATCTTTTATTCCAATTCCACCACCTCTCTTTGTCACCACCTTATAATTCCACCATCCCATTAAACCATGAGCTTGTAGTTCTTTCTTTTGAATTTATTTCTCTAGCTCTTGTGGGTGGGGTGGGTCTAAATCTATAAATTCTTTTGCTTGTCCTTTATTCCACTTCTTGGGGATGCATATGTATGAATGCCATGGATATTTATTTTGTTTTCACAAGATAAAACCTAGCATTAATGTTTATGCATGGGCCATGCAATCATCACCCCATTCCACTCTTTGGATTTTACTTGGATTTTTGGGTGCTTTATCTCTTTTTTTTGATCTCTCTCTTCTCTCTCAACCTTTCCACCTTGTTGGTGTATCCTTGCCATGTGGCCATCAAGCCTCTCTCACATCTCCATATCTACATCACACCCTACTCCCCTCCTGTTCATGCATGATCTTGTTTGGGGGCTTGAGTAGACCCTAACCACCAAACCATCCCTTACCCTAAACACCTCTCTCCACCTCCCTCTCTAATCTATCACCATACCTAGTAAACACTATTTACAAAACCCTAACACCTCTCTATTTTCCTCTAACCCTAGTTCTAGCCTAAACCCCAACCATTAACCCCACCTCACCTCCCTCCTCGCACCATGCCTAGGCTCCCCTCTCCCTGCCATGCAGGCCCCACCCAGCTATCTCTCCAACTCTAACTAAAAACCCTAACCCGAGCCACCCTATCTAGCCCTAGCCGAAGCTACACCCGAGTTTTCCCTCTCCTCTCTCTCTCTCTCTCTCTCTCTCTCTCTCTCTGTCGTGCCTGTCCCACCTGAGCCTGCCCTCTTTGGTCGCGTCCTAGCCCACCTGCCATGCCCTACCTGCCCAAGACGAGCTCCAGCTCGAGCACGTGAAGAGGAGAAGGAAAAAGGTGGCCGAAGCCACCTTTATCTTCAACCGGATCCCCACCGCGCCTCCCCCTCCTCTTCTACTTATCCTCTTTGCCCACGTCTCCTCTGCCTCTCCCAGATCTACCCCAGGGCCTTGCCCTCTCCCCTCTTTTCTCCACCGACAACATCTCCCTCTCGCCGGACACCGTCTGCACCACCGTCGTGTCTTCGTTCCAACCGACGAGCGCGGCGTGGGGGTGGTCGAGGAGGCCGAGGAGGTTCTTCTGCTTCGCCAGGAGCACGACAGCGAGGAGGAGAAGCCCCACTTCTTCTGCAGTACCGCAACGCCGCCGAAACCCTAATCTCGCCGGCCGTCTGCATCGTCGCCGATCCCCTGCGTCCCAAGCCGTTCCGCCACCACCGACCCACTCTTGGTGAGCGCCCGACCCTCCCAGACACCTCCGCTAGCCGATCTGTTGCCTGTTCGCGTTGTGCGTTTCGTCGAGCGCTCTCGGCGCGGCGAGCTCCCGTCGTCGAGGACCGTCCTCTCGTCACGAGAACCTTACCTAGCCGCGCCATAGCAACCTACCAACAACCCATTCGAGCCGTAGCGGTCACCGCCTCCGCGCACGCACCAGATCGTGGGTTCGATTCACCGCCGCGCGCTGTTGCCGTTCTCTGTCAGTTTTGTCAGAAACCGCGAGAAGAGAAACAGTGCACGTTGACACTTTGCACTCACCCCCCAACCTTTTTATTCCTAAACCCGCGGTCCAGCCTACCCCACTGGTCAGCCTCCCTGTGTTTTTTGCAGAACCCCCCTCCCAAGTTCCACCTCCTCAACCCGCACTCCCTCGGATCTGCCGCGTGTCACGCCCCGGCTGGCGCGCCCGCGTGTGGGTCCGCGTGTACTCCGGCCCCGCTTGTCACTCTCTCTGGCTGGGTCAAACCGCGATGAGAAAAGCTTTTACCACGCTAGATCGTCCAGTCAGCACCTGGCCCACCCGTCTGTGTCTGTGGCTAGGTCTGTGTGAGTGACAAAAGGCTTTCTGTTTTTCTGTTTTAATTTAAACTTGTCAAATTTGTTTTAAATTCAAATTCAAATCTGTTTTCAAATATCTTTTAAAATATAATTCCAAATAATACATGTAATATATGTTTTGAGATCAGAAAAATGTGAGGATTTCATATATGCCTTTCAAAATATATTTTGAACACTTTAATTTTCGAGTTGATCAAAATTACAATAAAATGCCCTTTGCCTTATTTAATTAATAACTTTTGTTTTATAACTCCAAATTTGACAAATAATATGTCTAAATCGATCAGCGCGACGAGCCCGTTCTATCTATGCATTCCATGTTCTGAATTGCAGCATGCATCATATAAATATAAAGTATACAGCAACTTATTTGAGTATAAAAGGTGACTAAAACTCCATAAAATGCTTTATTATTGTATTTCACACCTCACCCATGCCATGCTACTTTATTGCCATGCAAATTGTGCATCATTCATCATGGCATGATTGTTTGCTTGTCGCATTTTAATTCATATGCTTGTGCACTCTATTTATGTTGGCCCTTGTTTGTTTGGTTCTTCTTCGAATAGACGCTGAGCAGGGGATATATCAAGAAAGCCAGGAGCACTACCCAGATCCATCCCTCGCTTCAACTGAGCTGCCAGGCAAGCACTACCACATGCTTGCATACATATAGTACCTATTGCCTCTATCTTATTCTTGCATCATTGAGTCGCGATTGCATTAAACTGAATCCCAAGTACTGCATAGCCTTTACTTTTAAACCCCACCGAAGTTTGTTCCTCCATCCCATGAGCCATTACTACAGGAGTTGTTTGAGCCATGCGGGTCGTAGAACAACATGTGTAGGGTATGTGAGTGTCTGATGGATAACGAGGTACCTAAACAACTTAACCTGAGTAGTAATGGGATAACTAATGAAAGTGGCACCGGTGAGCAATATCTGCTATTTGGTTTTTCATGCTCACTTGTGTCCCGCAGGACCCCGAGTACTTGATTCCTGTTCCTTGAATATTCGCGCTATCCACATCCGGGAGGCTTATGAACCCCCCTGAGCCAGAGCTTGATTCATTCTTATTTCTTGGGGCCACAAAGTAGTTTGGGGCTTTATTACTATCCTGTACTTATACCATGCTTTACTGCTTTATTTAAGATTGTGCGAGGAGCACCTGTACTGTTTTGGATGCGGAGTGTTTTCGCGGTATCGACAAGCCCAGTCACACTTTCGGGTTCCCAGTCGTTTACATCCACTGACACAAACCCTGGGTCCGTTTCGGAGCCGGCCAACTTCGTTGCGGGTAGCTTAGTGGGGTGGCCCCCTGAAATATTTCTGAATCCTGTGATCGCTTTGTCGTGAATGCCTCGTTGGGTTTTGATTTGGTTTTTCCGAGGTTGATCGAGTGTGTGTTGCTATTTGTGCACCCCTGCAGGGTAAATCTTTCTGAAAGCCGTGTCCACGGTTATGGACGACTTGGAGCACAGTTTCTCGATCATAGACAAGTATAACTAAAGTACCGCTCTTAATTTGACTAAGTACCTGACTAGTAAATAGTGCAACACTCATGGAATGGATAATAAAACTGCCAACGGATGGGGGGTTGTTCGTTCGCTTCCTCGTTGGTAAGCGAGGAGGAGGATGGATCCGTTAATATTACTGTTATAACTGTTGTTATTAATTCACGGACATCCGTCTATCTTTGGTTAGGCAGATGGATAGCGAGTATCTATAGAATTGTTAGGTATTATCTTTTGCTACAATTGCGTCACCCCAGGTTGTGTCCCCTTTAGAGGCATAAAGACTTGCTGAGTACCCCTAGGGTCTCACACGATAAATTGTTTGATTCAGATGAACAGGTACACTCGCAAGATGGATACTGGGTGGAGGAGACGGACGATGTGGGCAACGATCACTCGGTGTAGAGATTCCGGGAACGGGGATCCGTGAGATCTGTGGGCGGGATGTGTTTATTTATGGGGCATCTTATGCCGATTTGCTTCTTATCCGTACTCGGATCTTGTTTTCCGCTTCCGCCTGATACTCTGATGTTTGGTGTATGAGGAGATATCCTAAACTATTATATCTATCTAGGATATTTGGATCTTGCCATATGGCATTGCAATATTTCTTTTTCTTTTAGATGGAATGGCTCTGAGGACTGTTGTATGGTGGCTTGCATACATACTCATTTGTGTATGTAGTTGATCCCTTCGCCTGCCGATTACGCCGCTCGTTCTTGTCCCGATGTTTGGAAATGGTTAGGACGGCCGAAAGGTCTACCTGTGAGTGGCATTTGGCCCCACCGTACTATTTTAACCATTTCCGCTCATCCAGGCTTGTAACTAAGAGCGTAATTCACCGAGGTAGTTACAATAATGCTCCATATATTATAATAAACTCGGAATTTCATAAGAGGGATCAACTATTCCTGAAGGTAATCTAATGATGCAAACTTTATTTATGAGCTCAAACTAATGCAAAACTAGAATAGAAATAAAAACTTGTAAGATAGATTACAAGGTATTAAAGATCTCCCCAAGCTTGGAATCAAGCCAGGCGGGATCAAATAACCCCCTGCGATTATTTGATACCGTTCTTTTTGAAGGTCATTGTGGCGCCATAGCATGTAGAACCGCGATGCGTAGCTTCTTGTTGGTATCCTCCAAGGCAGTGAAGCGGTTGTAGCACCTACACACATCAGATTGCAGAGTATGCATCCTATCAACGAGCTTGGTCATCATCAAGAGAAATCACTCTTCTGCTCTATTTCCTTGAGGCGATGACGGACTTTGACGCGATGGAGTAGCTCATGCTTCTGATATACCTCTAGTGCCTGCACACGATCTTTTGTCCTAGGAATGACTTCTTCTTCCTCGTCCATTATTGATAGATCGGGGAAGTAGAAGTTGCTCCTCCACTCCTCTTGAGGCTTCACCCTCATGCGAGCGCCGGTGGTTGGCCTCGAGCGGGCCAACATCGGTTCCTTGCTAGCACCTGCAACAATGTTTGGTATTTCCTTACGCTTATGCATCCATGGATTTGTAGTGATGAACTTGATCGTCTCCACATGTCCTTTTCTGTGCGGCTTGCGGCCTTCTCTCTCTTCTTGAGTTCTTTTCATCGCTGCCCAGCCGATCTTAGGGGGATTGTAGATGTCGCGGCAGATGTAAATGGCGTCCCGACCTTCATTGGGATCGCTGTTGTAGAAGCTTGGCTCAACGTACTCTTTGTACCCCAGGCTAAACCTCTCCACCTCCTCATCGCCGTTCTCCATCGACGGGCTGCTAGAAAGGTCCCTAGGAGCAATGAGCCCCATAGGTTTTCCATGGCCTGGGATAGGATAGCGCATAGCTGGATTTGTTTCTGGTGATTTGTGATTAGAGAGAGGCACAAGGGTAGCATATAAGAGGGGTCATAGGTCGGTAAAACTCGTGAGAAACACCAAATTGTCGTCCAATAAAACAATCCAAACCGAATAGAAAAGGAAATCATGGATTTGGAGGAGTCCTGCGCCGTAACGACCAACTATACGGTCGCGGCGCGTATAGTTGCGGCCGTATATAGTTGGTTCTGGGAAGATAATTCCAAATATCTCGAGCCCGATGACCAGCTAGGAACCAACAAAGAGTTTTTTTATCGAATGAAAACTGGTCGAGGGATACAGAAGCTTTGACGAGCAACTATACGGCCGGAGAGTTTTCTCCGGCCATATAGATACCGCACCTTGAAAATTCTTCTGTAAAAGGATACAAAACATTTAACGACCAACTATACGGCATGAGAATTTTCTCCGGCCCTATATTTGCGCCCGTTTAGTTTTAGCATCCGAATTTTATTTCGCAAGAGGGATACAGAAATTTTGACGACCAACTATATGGCGGGAGATTTTTCTCCGGCCGTATAGTTGCAGCCGTATATTTGCAGAAACCCCTAAAAAACTTCAGAAAAACAAGAGGAATACAAAGGAAACAAAATTAATAGTTGAAACTATGAAAACAAAGCACTTATTAGAGTTTAGAAAACTTACCTTCCACTTACCGTTTATTTAGTTGGGAGTGACGAGCTCCTCCAACAAAAAAGGACTTTTTCTTGGGAGGATTTGACCTTAGCTCATATAGTAATTCTTGAAAACAAAAATCACTAGGAATAAAGCTCCTCTCAATAAGATAGTTGTCTTGCTAGATAAATATAGATGATGCATCTACTACCTTTGCCTCCTGTCTCTGCATAATCTACAACTCAAATTCTTGAAGTAAATGTAACATCCCAAAAATATTAATCAAGGTTATCAAAATCCAATCACCCAAATTTAGGGTTAACAAAAACTTTTATGATTTAAAACCAATATGAATGCATGTGTGTATGTGATGAATGCATGAATGCTTGTATGGACTTGTGTGATTGTTATGAATGGCAAGGATTGGTTTAAAGATGAAAATAACATCACCTAAATCAGTTCCAAGCAGAATCCAATCAATAGAAATTCAAATACAAAAAATATAAACAAATGGTCATTTTTGCCAATCTTGTTCACTAGACCACTTTGAGTGTTTCTAGTCCAATATTTCTAACAGAAACAAATCCAATTCTGTTTACCCCTTGCTAGACCAAGTAAAAATGAACCCAAGCCCACCTTGCAAACCCACATAAACATTTTGAAAATCTATGCCAAGGACAATTCAAAATTGAATCTAGTTCATATGGTAAGATCGCCATTTCTCAAAACCCAACCAAACCAGTTCACCTTGACAAATCCAAACAACCATATACTCTCAAGTATGTGCCCAGTACACTCACCAAGTTTCATCCAAAAATTCAAATATAAAACTCTTACGGCCATTTCATCAAACACATAGAGACACAAATCAAACTTGGCCAAACTTCACTGTTTTGAGCAGTGATCACCCCAAACCTTGTCTCCCTTTAATCATCCTTGTCTCCCCCCAGTGACAACAATCGCATTAAATAGGCTAGAACCCTACCCATTGCTCCATGTTGTGCATGCACGAGCCACCCCTTGCCAGCCGACCATGGCAAGCTAGCCAGAGCCACTACCGTGCCTAGCCACCTTGTCCAGGAGACATGCCACCGTCCATCGCCACCCCCTGTCCAGCCCTCAAGCCCTTCCAAGCCAAGGACCACAGAGAACGTGTCACGCCCAGTTTGTCCCTGCCATGCCGAGAGCACGCCAAAGTGCCACGCCCGACACGCTCGCACATGCCACGCCTCGCTCTCGCCGCTCGTCTACACGATCACCACCGTCCCAGGAGACCACCAGACATGCCCGTTCGCCACCGCACAACCAGGAGCACCTGTGCGTCGTCAAAAACATCGTCGGTGCCTCTGAGAGCATCGCACGTTCCCGAGAAAACCGCACTGCCCCTTGCCACGCCATCAAGCCGTTGAGCACCGCCAGGAGACCGCGCACCGTCCTAGCCCCCACGCCATGCCAGTAGCTTGCTGTAACGCCGACCTCGATGAGCTCTGCCCATGCCGCTCAGCCTCTCTCGCTCGCCTATATAAGGAGGCCTCCCCAGCTCGATTTCTCCACACCATCTCACTCCCCTCTCTCTCTCAGAACTACCCCACCTGTTCCCCGGAGCAAGGCGAGCACCAGGCTGCCGTAATTTCATCGGAGGCTGCCGCTGCTGGAGGAGAAGGGCGTCGTCGATTGCGGCCACCCCAGGAGATGTCGCCAGTACTAGGAGAACCATTGTCGTTGACAACCTCATTCTCCCCCGTCGTCTACCCTCGCCTGAGCCCCGGTGAGCCGCCCAGACCCCCGCTAGCCATGCTAGGGTTAGTCCCCACCGTGTTCTGTTCCGATGAGGACGACGGTCGTGAGCCGTTGATCTTGCATCTAATCCTATGGTCGTAATCGCCTGATACCCTTTCAGCACCCTCCGTCTCACTGATGATTGGGGACACCACTTAAACCCACCCGCGCGCGCTGTGCGTAGTGGGCCGGCCCTACTAGCTCTCTCGCGCAACCCAGTCGTTTGAATTTAGATTTTTCCATTTTGTTTCAAACCTAGTTCACACAGTAACTTCAAAAATCAATTCAAAGAGTTTTACTGAACCAAATGGCATGAAAACAATTGTTTTAGAAATATATGGGAATTCTTAATCCAAGACCGTTGGATTCAAATCGTTTGGAGTTATATATCACATATGGTAAAAATAACAAGGCAAATACTTTTCTGCATTCAAACATATTTCAGAATTCATCCATAAATTCTTTTGAGTTGATTCCAACTCTCAAAAATCACATTTGACAAGACATTTCTGAATATCTAAAAATATCTAGGTTTACTGACAGTAATAATGGAAAAGTAATAAAAGAATGCCCCGTAGGCATTTCTACTCACTTTAATTAATTAAAATAATGAGGTTAAACAGTATTAAATTGTGACACCACTTTAAATCACATTCCAAAGTATTAAAATATGTGGTGATGACATGTGTCAACATGATCCCATATTTTAATTAGAGAATATTAAATATTAAGTAGTTTTTCAATGAGTAGAAATTACTTTTCTAAAATAAAATGAATAAGACTATTGCTTTAATCCTTGTGATGATTGTGATGATGCTAGATCATCTAGTGTAAACCTTTGTGTGCTAAATAGAAGTAGTTAAGTATTGTTTGGTGATTGTGTACTTGTATTTATTTATAGACGCTAGTACTGACCAAGGATACGAAAAGGAAGGAGACTACTACGAAGAGGAAGCAGAGGAGAACTTCAACCACTGCACTGCACAAGGCAAGATAAGCTAAAACCATGCAAGATAATCCTTGCAAGATCCACAATACCAATGAACCTATGCAATACATTAGGCATGCTTTGGTTATACCACTTGATTATACCAAATCCTAGTTTTACTCGAAAGCTTTATTTGTTTATTTCTTTATCAAAATTCTTTGTTTACTTTTAGGTAGTGTTTGGGATATTTTGGAAAGATATTAGAGGTAACATAAAGAGCATAAAACTTGGCCTAAGTTAGATAGAACTAGATGTCACTCTGAGGCATGAGACTAGAATTAGATAAGTCACACTTGATTATCACCCCTCATTAGTGACAACCCTCAACTTTAGTGGCTAGTGCTAAGCATAAAACTTGATAACTTTAAATGGGAATACTTGGTGAAAATGGTTATGAAAACCTTAGAATAATGAGTCATTCTAATGAAGTGTTTTGACATGTGTTATTGAACACCATATGATCTGATGATGAAAATGTTGAGGTATGAGCCTTAGCCCCTTTATAAAAACTGATGGTTGTGTTCAGATGCGATACCATTCCAATGTTATTGTACAAACACAATACCCGAATTTGGGTAGGGCTTGACTGGAAGTTTATATATCTTAGTATGGGTTCCCTTGCGTCCGAGGTTTGAGCTGAGGCTACCTCGTGATTATTGTCCACCTGTGTAGTTCCCAAGACGACAGATGGCCATGGTTGGGAGGCCAAACTCATAGGGGAAGTGCCTATACTAGGGTGTGTAATTGAAAGGTTAGGATTGATTATCCGCATACTGAATATGGTGATTCAGGATTGTTCGTGATGGATGTATCAAATGTTGTGGTGAAAGTGAACCACCTCTGCAGAGTGTTAAACTATTTGAATAGCCACGTCCGCGGTTATGGACAGTTGGAGTGGCCATATTGTTTCGTCGTTAGGTGTTTTCAAAATAACTTGTCAAATGAATCATGACTTTGACTTGACCCCAACAGGGTTGTGAACATTAAAACTAAGTTCCCACTTAGGTGTTGTAAAACATTAAACTAGTTTTGTTTACTTCTAAACTTAGTTAGAGTAAACCTGGCTTTTTGCAAAACAACCTAGAGCTTAGGATTCCTACTTAAAACCTCTTTACCTGTTAGTCTTAGTTTGCGATTACTTAAAGAGTACTCATGGCTTTATCCCTGGCTATTCCTATGGCCAGACTATGAGGAGGACTATCAGGATGATGGACAACAGGAAGTCTACGACAACTAGGATCATCTCACATCGTCAGCATTGCATGTGACCCTAAAGATGGAGCTTCGCCCACGCTACCGTTATTCTATTATTCCCCTGCATTGATTGTATTAAGACTGGATCATGAGATCCATTATTTGTAAGACCTTTATTATGGTTTGTAATGGATGATGAACTATGGTACCAATTTTTTATGTCTCACAAAAATGGTAATCCTGGGATTGTGATGTATGGCATAACAGGCATCTGGGATTAAAAATCCGGGTGTTGACAAGTTGGTATCAGAGCCAGCCTGACCATAGGAGACCCTAGTTAGAATGGACGCTTGAATCAAAAACTTAATTTCAAAACAAAAGAAGTGAGTATTTATGAAAACCTATTGTTAGTCTTATCACTTAGAGTCTTTCATGAAAATTCATGTCCTTCAAAAATTCTTGCAAGCTACATAAAATTTGACACACTTGATCACTCTACTAACTTACTCATCCTACATTCTTATAGATGGACGTGAAGTATAGCAAGTTCTATCAGTTGGGCAATGGAGGAGCTCTCATCTTTGAGCATGATTTGGACCAACTCTCGGAACTTCTGGAGCGCCCGCACCCCGAGTTCTTCGGAGCCCATCTCAACGATCAGCAAGGAGGATAATTTCAATGGCTGATTGTTGCAAGTCTCAGAGGGAAGATTGAAGACCCCACCTCAAAGGGAATCCAGTTCACCTTCAGAGAGAACAACTGGCTAGATGGACTCTCCAGGGTCATGCAGGAAGCTCTTGCCCGTCTGTGTGGGCAAAGCATCAATCAGATCAAGGGCACACGCTTTGAGTATTACGCAAGGCGTGATGCTATGGGATAGCCATTGGAGGTACCAATCACCCGGAGCTGAAGCATAAAGTGGAACATCTCATATTCATGATGTATGCCAGGAAGAAGGAGTTGGACAATGGTCGCGCATACGCCAACCACAACTATGCCATTGCAGTCAAGAAGGACCAGACCATTGCCATGCTTGTGAAGGATCGTCAGTCACGTCGCCGTCAGCTTGACAAGAAGGATCACATTATTTCTCGCCTTTGTCACAAGGTGACAGACTTGGAGGATACCATCCATGAGCGGGACATGCAGCTGGTGGAGAGGGAGAATGCAGGGGAAGATATCCGTGGAGACCCTTACTCCTACCTCACTGATGATGATGACTTCCTGGAGGACCAAACCATGGACTTTCACACCGATGATGATGACTCCGTCTTCATTGATGATGATGAAGCCACCGATTTCGAGGAGTAGTAGCACTTGAGCACTAGCGTTAGTGAAGTTGTATCCGGTCCCATTGTATCGTAGTTTCGCAGAATGGTTCTCAAAACCATCTGTTTCCTTGTTGTGGTGTGTGTTTGTATTGTGTGCTATGAATGAATGAAAAAGCAAGTTGCTAGTAGCAGAACCTAAGTCAATCTTAAAATTTAAAAACTTTTCAAAAACAAACCCCTAAACCTTAGAAATTTCCCTCTTTTCTCATGATCTGTCTCAATCTTTAGATGCCTCGCGAAGGAAGCAGTTCATCCCCGGACCCAATGTTGAAAATCTTGCAAATGTTGGTTTCGGACCGCGAAGCTGAAAGAGCCGAACGTCATGCCAACTTAGCCACCCTCCAACACATATCTCAGATGTCTAACAACAATCAAGGCTATGGAAACCAGGACAACCATGAATCCTAGCTCAAGAACTTTTAGAACACCAATCCACCCATCTTTAGTAAGTATGAAGAGCCATTAGATGCTGATGACTGGCTATAGACTATTTAGAACAACTTAGAAGTCGGAGGAGTGGAGGACAATGAGAAAGTACTGTTTGCCACCCACTATCTGGCAGGAGATGCAAGAGCTTGGTGGAACAACGTTCAAGCCATGAATGGAGGACAAATGATGACTTGGGATGAATTCAAGCTCAAGTTCAGCAGAACCCATGCGCCACCGGGTTTAATCAAGAGGATGAGAGATGAATTCCGAGAATTGAAGCAAGGGAGGATGACAGTAGTTGAGTACCGTGACAAATTTCTGTCATTAGCTAGGTACGCACTAGATGAGATTGACACTGAAGCTAAGAAGAAGGAGAGATTCTTGAATGGTCTGCATGATGAGATGCAGACAGTCTTAGTCAATATCCCGTTTGCTGACATTGAAGCCTTAGGGGATTCTTCCATTCAGATGGAAGGGAAGATCAACCAAGCCAATGAGAACCGCAAGCGTCGAATGATGCATCAAACAGGAACCGACCATACCCCAAAGTATCGTCCCAACCCGTCTGCAGGATATGCCCCAAGAAACAATAGACCCCCGATGACCCGTCCGAACTATCCCAACCGTGGAGGAGGAAACCCAAGGCCTGGAGGAAACCACAACAACAACCCCGACAACCCCAGCAATTTCAACCGTGCACCGCCCAAGTTCAACAACAACAATGTCGCCAACAACACCAATACTGCCCCAAGAACTGGAAGCAATGATGTGCCTGTTGCAGGAAAGGACAAGTCTCAGGTGACTTGTTATGAATGCAGAACCAAGGGTAACTACTCCAATGAGTTCCCCAAGAAGCTTGCAGCAGCCCCTAATGTGAATGCCCTAGCTCAGCAGCAGCATCGTGTTCAGCCTAGACAGAGATTTTCCCCAGGGAACTCGCTCAACCGCAATGTCCGTCTGTTTCACATGAATGCTAAAGAAGCCCAAGATGTGCCAGATGTCGTGCTGGGTATGTTTTCTGTTAACTTAGTACTTGCAAGAGTGTTGTTTGATTCTGGAGCATCGCACTCGTTTGTTATAGAATAATTTGCATGCACTAGTAAGATTCAACCAACAAAATTGAAGCATGTTATGATAGTTCAAATACCTGGTTCAACCACCAAAGCTAGACAAATTTGCAAGGCCGTACCTATCAGAATCCATGGCATAGATTTTTATGATAACTTAATAGTACTGGGAACCAATGGTTTGGAAGTAGTACTAGGAATGGATTGGATGTTGAAACATAAAGGATTAATCTACTATGCCAAGAAAGCCATAACCATGACCAGTACCGCTGGAGTATCAGTAGAGCATGTATCTGAAACCTTGCCTCGTCAATTCAAGAGAAACAAGAGTCTAGCCAAACCAACCATTGACCAAGTTAGAGTAGTCTGTGAATACCCCGACGTATTTCCAGATGTATTGCCCGATATGCCCCTAGATCAGGATATCGAGTTTATCATTGAACTAATCCCTTGAACTGGACCCATAGCTCAAAGACCTTATAGTATGAACCCGTCTGAATTAGTGGAGCTGGAGAAGCAACTAGATGCTATGCTGGAGATAGGATTGATTCAACCAAGTGCATCGCCATGGAGATCACCTATTTTGTTTGTGGATAAGAAAGATGGAGGTAACCGTTTGTGTACGGATTATCGGAAGCTGAATGATGTCACCATTAAGAATAAATATCCACTGCCGAAGATAGAATATTTGTTTGACCCAATTGACCAGTGCCAAAGTGTTTTCTAAGATTGATCTTAGAACTGGTTATCATCAACTCAAGATTCGCGCAGAGGATATTCCAAAGACTGCCTTCACCACCAGATATGGACTATATGAGTACACAGTCATGTCTTTTGGATTAACCAATGCCCCCACTTATTTCATGAACCTCATGAATAAGATTTTTATGGACTTCCTGGATAAGTTTGTCATTGTTTTCATCGATGACATTCTGATCTATTCCAAATCAGAAGAAGAACATGAGATACACCTGAGGACCATCCTTCGAACCCTTAGGGAGCATCAGTTGTATGCCAAGTTTAGCAAATGTTAATTCTGGTTCCAGGAAGTAGGATTCATTGGACATATCGTGTCGGCAGGAGGAATTGATGTTGACCCTGCCCAGGGTTAAGGATGTTGAAGAATGGCAAGCCCCAACCTCTCAAACCCAAATTCATGCATTTCTCGGATTAACGGGATATTATCGCAAGTTCGTAGAAGGATTCTCGAGCATCACAAGACCCATGACTCAATTGTGAAGAAATATAATAAGTTTGAATGGATGGACAAATGTGAAGCGAGTTTTCAAGAACTTAAGAAGAGATTGATCTCAGCCCCAATCTTAATCATGCCGGATATCATGAAGCCTTTTGATGTGTTTTGTGACGCATCCAAGATCGGTCTCAGATTTGTGTTGATGCAAGAAGGCAAAGTCATATCATATCTATCCCAACAACTGAAGCAACATGAGCAGAATTATCCTATGCATGACCTTGAACTAGTAGCCATAGTTTTATCCTTGAAGACATGGCAGCATTACCTCATGGGTAACCATTGTGAAATTTATTCGGATCACAAGAGCCTGAAGTATATTTTCACTCATAAGGAGCTGAATATGAGGCAGAGGAGATGGATAGAGTTAATCAAGGACTATGATCTGGACATCCACTATCACCTCGGTAAAGCCAATGTGGTAGCAGATGCCCTTAGCATATTGCCGCGTCGCTTGAACTCTATGATTCTGAAGGAGCAACCAAGTTTGCACAAGGAGTTGGAGGATTTCGGAATGGATCTAGTAAGTGAAGGATTTTTGGCTAGAATAGAACTTCAACCCACTTTGATCAGTCAGATCAAGGAGGCGTAGAAAGGAAATGCTAGTATCGACGAAATCAAACGTCGTATCGGTACAGGGAAGGTACCCGGATTCACCGAAGATGAAGAAGGAGTTTTGTGGTACAAAGGACATATTTGTGTGCTAGCAGATTCAGAGTTGAAACAACCTGTTTTGAAAGAATCCCATGATACTCTTTATTCTATCCACCCCGAAGGGACCAAGATGTATCAAGATTTGAAGGAGCAATTTTGGTGGCATAAGATGAAGAGAGAAATCGGAAGCTATATAGCCAAGTGTGATATTTGTCAGAGAGTCAAGGCGGGACATCAGAGACCCGCATGACTGTTTCAACCCTTGCAAATTTCGGAATGGAAATAGGATTCAGTTGGAATGGATTTTATCACTAGTTTTCCTACATCTAGTAGGGGAAATGACTCCATTTGGGTCATAGTGGATAGACTGTCCAAAGTCGTCCATTTCTTACCAGTCAAGAACACCTATTAGAGCTCGAAGCTAGCAGAGTTATACATTACTAGAATAGTCAGTTTGCATGGAGTCCCCAAGAACATTGTGTCGGATCGAGGAACCCAGTTTACCTCGAGGTTTTGGAAGAAAGTCCAAGAAGGATTAGGAACAAGATTAGATTTTAGCACAGCTTATCACCCTCATACCGATGGACAAACGGAGCGAGTAAACCAAATACTCGAAGATATGTTGAGAGCTTGTGTGTTGGAATATGGATCAAAATGGGAAGATTGTCTTCTTTTCGCAGAATTTTCATATAACAACAGTTACCAAGCCAGCTTGCAAATGGCCCCATTTGAATTCATGTATGGAAGAAAGTGTCGTACCCCTTTGAATTGGTCGGAAGTAGGAGAGAGTCAGATTTTCGGACCCGACATCCTACAAGAAGCCGAAGAGAAATTTCACAAGATCTGTGAGCACCTCAAGACCGCCCAATCCAGATAGAAGAGTTATGCCGACAAGAGACGTCGAGACCTAGCCTTCAATATCGGAGATTTTGTGTATCTCAAAGTATCACCTTTGAAAGGAATGCAACGTTTTCAACTCAAAGGAAAGTTAGACCCCAGATATATCACACCCTTCAAGATTTTGAATCTCCGAGGAGAAGTCAGTCGTGCATAATGAGTTTCATATCTCGTTACTTCGGAAATGCCTAGAAGTCCCAGAGAAGACCTAGGTTTTCAAGAATATTGATCACCAAACCATAGAGATCAACAATGACCTAACATATCCTGAAGTACCCATTCATATTTTGGAGGAATCCTTCAGAACCACCAGGACCCGGAGTATCAAGTTTCTCAAGATCCAGTGGAGTAACCACACTAAGGAAGAAGCTACCTGGGAGCAAGAAGACTACATTAGGACAGAGTTTCCAGATCTCTCTAAATCCTAGTTTTCTTTTTCTCAAATCTCGGGACGAGATTTCTTTTAAGGAGGGAAGGTTTGTAACATCCCAAAATATTAATCAATGTTATCAAATTCCAATCACCCAAATTTAGGGTTAACAAAAACTTTTATGAATTAAAACCAATATGAATGCATGTGTGTATGTGATGAATGCTTGTATGGAATTGTGTGATTGTTATGAATGGCCAAGATTGGTTTAAAGATGAAAACAACATCATCTAAATTAGTTCCAAGCAGAATCAAATCAATAGAAATTCAAATACAAACAATATAACAAATGGTCATTTTTGCCAATCATGTTCACTAGACCACTTTGAGTGTTTCTAGTCCAAGATTTCTAACAGAAACAAATCCAATTCTTTTCACCCCTTGCTAGACCAAGTAAAAGTGAACCCAAGCCCACCTTGCAAACCCACATAAACATTTCGCAAATCTATGCCAAGGACAATTCAAATTGAATCTAGTTCATATGGTAAGATCACCATTTCTCAAAACCCAACCAAACCAGTTCAGCTTGACAAATCCGAACAACCATATACTCTCAAGTATGTGACCAGTACACTCACAAAGTTTCATCCAAAAATTCAAATATAAAACTCTTGCGGCCATTTCATCAAACACCTAGAGACACAAATCAAACTTGTCCAAACTTAACTGTTTTGAGAAGTGATCACCCGAACCTTGTCTCCCTTTGATTATCCTTTTCTCCCCCAGTGACAACCATCGCATTAAACATGCTAGAACCCTACCCACTGCTGCATGCTGTGCATGCCCGAGCCACCCCTTGACAGCCGACCATGGCAAGCTAGAAAGAGGCTAGAGCCATCGCTGCGCCTAGTCACCATGTCTAGGAGGCAGGCCACCGCCCACCGCCACCCAATGTCTAGCCCTCGAGCCCTGCCAAGCCATGGACCACAGAGAACGCATCGCTCCTAGTTTGTCCCTGCCATGCTGAGAGCACGCCAGAGCACCGCGCCCGACACGCTCGCACACGCCGCGCCTCGCTCTCGCCACCCGTCTACACGATCACCACCATGCCAGGAGACCACCAGACATGCCCGTTCGCCGCGGCGTGACCAGGAGCACCTGTGCGTCGTCAAAAACGTCATTGGTGCCACTCAGAGAACTGCACGTTCCCGACCAAACCGCAGCGCCCCTTGCTGCACCATCAAGCCGTTGAGCACCGCCAGGAGACCGTGCATCGTCCTAGCCCCCGCGCCATGCCAGTAGCTCTATGTAACGCCGACCCCGATGAGCTCTACCTATGCAGCTCGGCCTCTCTCGCTCGCCTATAAAGGACGCATCCCCAGCTTGATTTCTCCACACCATCTCACTCCCCTCTCTCTCAGAACCACCCCACCACTTCCCCGGAGAAAGGCGAGCACCAGGCTGCCGGAATTTCATTGGAGGCCGCCGCTGCTGGAGGAGAAGGGCTCCGTCGATTGCGGCCACTCAGGAGACGTCGCTAGTACCAGGAGAACCGCCGTCGTTGACAACCTTATTCGCCCCCATCGCTGACCCTTGCCTGAGCCCCGGTGAGCCGCCCTAGACCCCCCACTGGCCATGCTAGGGTTAGTCCCCGCCGTGTTCTGTTCTGATGAGGATTATGGCCGTGAGCCATTTATCTTGTGTGTAATCCTACGGTCGTAATCGCCCGATACCCCTTCGCCACCCTCTGTCTCACTGATGAGTGGGGACACCACTTAAACCCACCCGCGCGCTGTGTGCAGTGGGCCGGCCCAACTAGCTCTCCCGCGCAACCTAGTCGTTTGAATTTAGATTTTTCCATTTAGTTTCAAACCTAGTTCAAACAGTAACTTCAAAAATCAATTCAGAGAGGTTTACTAGACCAAATGGCATGAAACCAATTTTTTTAGAAAGATATGGGAATTCGTAATCCAAGCCCGTTGGATTTAGACCATTTGGAGTTATAGATCACCTATGGTAAAAATAACAAGGCAGAGACTTTTCTGTTTTCAAACATTTTTCAAAATTGAAACATACATGCTTTTGAGTTGATTCCAACTCTCAAAAATCACATTTTATAGGACCTTTCTGAATATCTAAAAATGTCTAGGTTTACTGACAGTAATAATTTACAAGTAATAAAAGAATGCCCCACAGGTATTTCTAGTCACTTTAATTAATTAAAATAATAAGGTTAAACATTATTAAATTGTGACACCACTTTAAATCACATTCCCAAGTATTAAAATATGTGGTGATGACATGTGTCAACATGATCCCATATTTTAATTGCAGAATATTAAATCTTAAGTAGTTTTTCAATGAGTAGAAATTAATTTTCTAAAATAAAATAAATAAGACTATTGCTTTAATCCTTGTGATGATTGTGATGATGCTAGATCATCTAGTGTAAACCTCTGTGTGCTAAATAGAAGTAGTTAAGTATTGCTTGGTGATTGTGTACTTGTATTTATTTATAGACGCTAGTACCAACCAAAGATACGAAGAGGAAGGAGACTACTACGAAGAGGAAGCAGAGGAGAACTTCAACCACTGCACTGCACAAGGCAAGCTAAGCTAAAACCATGCAAGCTAATCCTTGCAAGCCCCACAATACCAATGAACCTATGCAATGCATTAGGCATGCTTTGGTTATACCACTTGATTATACCAAATCCCAGTTTTACTTGGAAGCTTTATTAGTTTATTTCTTTATCAAAATTCTTTGTTTACTTTTAGGTAGTGTTTGTGATATTTTGGAAAGATATTAGAGGTAGCATAAAGAGCATAAAACTTGGCCTAAGTTAGATAGAACTAGATGTCACTCTGAGGCATGAGATTATACTTAGATAAGTCACACTTGATTATCACCCCTAATTAGTGACAACCCTCAACTTTAGTGGCTAGTGCTAAGCATAAAACTTGATCACTTTAAATGGGAATACTTGGTGAAAATGGTTTTGAAAACCAGATGATCTGATGATGAGTAATTCTAATGAAGTGTTTTGACATGTGTTATTGAACACCAGATGATCTGATGATGAAAATGTTGAGGTATGAGACTTAGCCCCTTTATAAAAACTGATGGTTGTGTTCGGATGCGATACCATTCTAATGTTACTGTACAACCACAATACCCGAATTTGGGTAGGGCTTGACTAGAAGTTTATATATCTTAGCATGGGTTCCCTTGCGACCGAAGTTTGAGCTGAGGCTACCTCGTAATGATTGTCCACCTATGTAGTTCCCAAGATGACAGGTGGTCATGGTTGGGAGGCCAAACTCATAGGGGAAGTGCCTATACTAGGGTGTGTAATTGAAAGGTTAGGATTGATTATCCGCATACTGAGTATGGTGATTCTGGATTGTTCCTGACGGATGTATCGAATGTTGTGGTGAAAGTGTACCACCTCTGCAGAGTGTCAAACTAATCGAATAGCCGCGTCCACGGTTATGGACAGTTGGAGTGGCCATATTGTTCCGTCGTTAGAGGTTTTCAAAATGACTTGTGAAATGAATCATGACTTTGACTTGACCCCAACAGGGTTGTGAACATGAAAACTAAGTTCCCACTTAGGTGTTGTAAAACATTAAACTAGTTTTGTTTACTTCTAAACTAAGTTAGAGTAAACCTGGATTTTTGCAAAACAACCTAGATCTTAGGATTCCTACTTAAAACCTCTTTACCTGTTAGTCTTAGTTTGCGAGTATTTAAAGAGTACTCATGGCTTTGTCCATGGCTATTCCTATGGCCAGACTATGAGGAGGACTATCAGGATGATGGACAACAGGAAGTCTGCGATAACTAGGATCATCTCCCATTGTCAGCATTGCATGTGACCCTAAAGATAGAGCTTCGCCCACGCTACCGTTATTATATTATTCCGTTGCGTTGATTGTATTAAGACTGGACCATGACATCCTTTATTTTTAAGACCTTTATTATGGTTTGTAATGGATGATGAACTATGGTACCAATCTGTTATGTCTCACAAAAATGCTAATTATGTCTCCAATGGATCTGTCTTAGCTTATGAAACTTCCTCTCGAGGAGTTCTTTAAACCATCATGATTCGCATGAACTCTTACTTTTGCGTCAACAATATAAGAACGAAACATATCACAAGAGAAAAATACAGCAAAGAGTTCTCTTTCTTCCTTAGGATAATTCTTTTGAGCACTATTGAGAGTTCTACTAGCATGATGTATAATATTAAATCTGCGACCTATGTGTTGTCCCAGAGTTACTCCTACAACATCATCACTAGCCTCACATATTAAATCAAAAGTCATATCCCATATAGGTGGTTTAATGACGGGAGCACAAGATAAAGCATATTTAAGTTTATCAAAGGCAATAAGGCACTTATCATCAAAATTAAATCTTACTCCCTTTTGCAACAGATTAGTCAAATGTTTGGAAATTCCAAAAAAAATCTAATGAACCTTCTATAAAATACTACATGACCAAGAAAACCTCTTATACCTTTTACGTCCCTTGATTGTGGCATTCTTTCTATTGCTTCAACTTTAGTCCTATCTACTTCAATACCCTTACCTGATACTTTATGTCCAAGGACTATGCCTTCTTTGACCATAAAATGGCACTTCTCCTAGTTTAGAACAAGATTCGTTTCTTTGCAACGCTGCAAAATTCCATTGAGATTTTCCAAGAAACTAGTAAACGAAGTTCCATAGACAGAAAAATCATCCATAAATAATTCCATTATCAGTTCTATAAAATCTTCAAATATAGCATTCATGCATCTTTGAAAAGTAGTTGGAGCATTACATAACCCAAAAGGCATTCGTCGGTAAGCATGTAAACTATAAGGACTAATGAAAGTTGCTTTAAGTTGGTCATCAGGATGAGCAACTATTTGGGAAAAACCAAAGTATCCGTCCAAGTAGCAAAAATGAGTGTGGTTTGCTAACCTCTCTAAGGTTTGATCTATGAACGGTAAAGGATAGTGATCTTTCCTAGTCTCCTTATTCAATTTTTTGAAATCTATGCACATCCTATGTCCAACAACTGTTCTAGTGGGTATCAATTCATTGTTTTTGTTAGGAACAATAGTAAAGCCGCCTTTCTTAGGAACACAATGAACAAGACTAACCCATTCACTTTCTTTTACAGGATAGATTATACCTGCATCAAGTAGGCATACTATTTCTTTTCTTACCACTTCTTTCATTTCAGGCTTCAGTCTTTTGTTAAATTCCGCAACTGGTTTAGCACCTTCCGCCATGAATATCCGATCGGAGGATATCGTGGGACTAATACCCTTCAAGTCATCCATTGAGTACCCAAAGGCCTTGAGGTTCTCCTTTAGTACCTTCATAAGTTCTTCTTCTTCCCCTGAAAGTTTAGCACTAATAATAAGAGGGAATTTATTAGTATCATCTAAGAATCTGTACTTAAGCTTATCCGGTAGATTTTTTTAATTCTGGGGGTGCTAATTCTTCATCCCCTCTCTTTTCTGGCTCTTCAAAAGCTTCATCAGTTGGAGGTTCTTCATTGGGAAATCAATCAATTTTTTTTCTAATTCTTCTAGACTTCTATCCTCCATAATTATTTCTCCACAACTTGGGTCTTGATTTATTCCTTCATCATAATTATTTCAGAATAGAGCTTCCATTTCTTCAATAGTTTTCTCCTTCTCTTCTTCCTTTATGAATAGAGGTTTTTCTTTAAATTTGGAAAAGTGGAATTCTTTTTTCGCTTTCCCAAGTTTAAGAGATACAATCTCCTTTTTGAAATCAACTGTGGCACCTATATCACCCAAAAAAGTTTCTCCCAAATATAATTGGTAGAGAGTGTCAATTGGCATATCAACAACTACAAGATCAATACGGAAATTTTTATTGTTAATTGTGATAATTGCATCTTCAGCTACTCCCAATGGAATTCTAAGATTTTTAATGGCTAACATGATTGTCATATCAGTATTTTCTATTGTAGCCGGTGTTATCTCTTCTTTTATTTCTAAATAAAAGTCATAGGATATAACATTAACTTCGGTGCCAAGATCACATAAACCATAATGCGAAGTTTCTTTAAATATGGAGGGAAGAATAGACTTACCCACATTGTTTACCTTAATTTTACCTTCAACCAATATGGAAGTCTCTTCATCAAGTTCAACTATGTTACAATGTGCATACATATCCATGATTGCTTCCTTGGTTACCTCTTCATCTTTGGTTTCATCTAGATGTTCTTCAATTATTGGCACACTTTCCTCTTCTTTCTCCTCCTGTACTGCCTTGACATGTTCATATTCCAAAATATGCTTTTGTGTAGTGTTAGGGAAAGGTATCTCATACATTGGTTCTAGGGAGGCCACAGTTGCTTTAACTTGTATTTTTTTCTCAGGTTTAGGTGGTCGATCAAACTTGACCGAACCCTCTTTTGGAGCTTTGATGTGTTATGTAAAAGCTTTAACAACTTGCCACACAAGATCTGAATCTAAATAAAGCACTTTAGATAATTCATTAACATAACCTTTTTTATTATAGTCGTGGATACATTCATGATCTATTTTTGTGCCTCCTTCACTTCCTAGACCAAAATTCCATGAAACTCTAAGATCGTGAATTCTATTAAGTAAAGCCCAAGCTTTAGTTATAGATAAATCCATAAAAGCTACTCTCACGCAAGAGTCTAGTTCAATTTTATTAGGTTCAATTAAACCGCCATAAAAGATATGCAATAAATACCATTCAGGTAAATCATGATGAGGACATTGTCTAAGTAAATCTTTAAATCTTATATAAGCTCTTACTAGTACTTCATTAGGACGCTTCCTCCAAGTCATTATAAGACGCCTGATTCCAAAAGATTTTGATAATGGGTAATATTTAGATAGGAATTCGCAAGCTAAATCATCCCAAGTAGTAGTGGCTTCAGAGAGTAGAGATATATACCATGAGAGAGTTGTACTTGTCAAAGTTTGACTAAAAAGTTTAGCCCTTACCTCATCGGTGGTATACCCCGTTAATTGGAACATGCCAGATATATCTTTGAAACATGCAATGTGCTCATATGGATCGGGATCTTCTTCATCTCTAGTAAATTGCTTCTTGTTTAAACTACCAAGTAGTAGAGGATTTATTTCAAACCCCCTTGTATTCTCATTGGAGTTGTCTCTTTTATAAATGTCATAGGGCTTCTCAAAATGGTTGGGTAGGTTAGCACTAGTCATATGCTCAAAATCCATCATGTTGGTGGAAACCTGTAACTCAAAACAAAACTTAACAAAACTAAAGTAAATAAGCAAAAACTAAAATACCTAGAGAGCATAGATCCCCGGCAACGATGCCAGAAAATAGCTTGATGACTGCAAGTGAACAGATCGGATGTAGCTAGTTTCGAAATAAAGATATCGATCCCACAGGGAGCAGGAGTCTGAATTCTAAGAATTCTTGAAGTAAATACTGAAAATAGAAATGCTAAATAATGTTCTAAGTAACAAGATAAAATGTGAGTATTGCGTAAAAAGTTGTTTTGGGGTTTTTGGTATAAGATAACAATGCGTAAAGTAAATAAAACTGAATACAAAAATTAAGTATCGCGTATGTAAAAGAGATTTGAAACTTCAGTGGGAGAAAGCGTTCTTAGGGATTAGCGGATTCACCACTAGCATCATAAACGGCTAAGGTAAAGTTTATTATCATGAACATTCTCAACTATGTATGTGTGGGAGATACTCCGTATTTGGACAAAGAGGCAGCAACCACTTCTCAAATCATAACCACAGCAGACAGCAATCAACATCAACTGAAATACTGCGCTATTAAGGGACATAATCCCGCAGGACGTATCCCATGGCATGGATAGTGTTTTGTGAGTTTCCACGATTCCCAAGTTGATATGTACGGGGTGCCAACAACTTTATAGTCATTGTAAGTGCTAACATCCCTCCGTCTACTAACAAGTAGTTACCTACATCAAGTCCCCACAAGAGAAAATTATTAGAGAGCTCGACTTCTCCCAATATCAAGATGTAGACAATCTAACACATGGTCATAGCAATAAATATCATAATAACTTTATCTTATTTCAGTTTCATGCTAGGGTTTCTCCATCTCCCCAAGAACTAATGATCTACTCATACATGGAGGCAAATAGCATCATGGTAATGGTAATGGAAATGATAATCAATGAATAGTACGTGTATAAATCCACAACTAGTGCAAGAATTACAACAAGATCTAGATGGGATGGATGGAGATGATGGTGGTGATGAAGATGCAGCGGTTTATAAAGATGGAGATCGATGCCTTGGCCTCCTAGATCGGCGTAGGGCGAAGATGGATCCCTAGGTAAAGTTCCCCCTCCAGATGCCTTCCGGAGGTTAGGTTTCGACGATTTCTAGGTGTTTTGTATGTGGTCTCTCTGAACTAATTGCACGGGGTGAAACTATTTGAGGAGGCAGAGGCGGCTCCAACTATACGGCAGCAACTATACGACGGTCGACCGTATAGTTGGTCATCAACTCTTCTGCCTCCGTTTCTCTCTTCGGGTTTTCTTCTGGTATTATTAATATTTGCCAAATAAGCGATTTACGTAGTTTTTTGCTCCTTTTATCTCCAGTACAACTGCTCCAAGAATTGTGTCCTTTGGATCCATCATCTGATCTAGTCCTGGTGAAAATAAACATAAAAAGTATGTGCGAATGCCGTAAAATACCAAAATCCTACATCTACAATGCAAAATAATAATGTAAAACATGATGCAAATATGCACTCATTAGTATGCAATATTTTCTTGCTATTTTCCCTATGAAGATAATGACGTATGATGATGGGAATCACAACATAAATGTAAAAGATACAAGATTTCCAACACGTCAAAGAAACCAAGAGCCGTGAAGTGGATCCAGAAGACTTAACGACCAACTATACGGCGGGAAATTTATTCCGGACGTATAGTTCCGACCGTATATTTCCCATCGACTCCATTAGGTCAAACAAAACAACTTTCATGAAGGGGCCCCTATATAAAGAGGCTTTAGCCAACGAGAAAACAGCTCTTCTTTTCGACCTCAACTCTTCCTGCCACCAGAAGCCGCCACGCCGGAGGAATAGATCTAGATCTAAATATAGATCTCCAAACCCTTCTCCACCACCATAGCCATATTCCACCACTTGTAATAGTAGATCCCTTCTCCCATTGGTGACATTGTAAGACGGTTTTCTATCAACCTTATGATCTCTATTACAATGTTTATGATTGTTGATTTCATCTCTATGTGTGAGTAATCCTCCTTGGGCTAAGGGCTTCGACCTAGCCATGTAGATTTTTGTGCATGTTATTTATCATAGATGTGATCTGTATTAGTTTGTATGACATGATGATTATTGTACCCTCTCTTGCCTCAATATAAGGACTTGTTAGGTACCCAAGGTGCCAAGGAATGATCCAGGTATAGGGAGTGTGAGTGATGACTAATCTGCAGGTTGGAAACCCCAGTTACAGAAGGGGTAGTATGGCTGTATGTGAGGAATTTGCTTGGGATTAACGGTGACATCACTATGCATATCATTAGTTCTCTTTATTCTATGGATGAGACTAGTAGGTTATGGGTATAAGCGGTTGCGGAGGCAATAACAATTATGGATGCACTTCCCACATATAATATCTTGCTCTAACAATTACATGCATACTTTATTATTATATTTTATTTCCATCAGATGTTTTGTGCAGCTACTATAGAAACCGAACGCCCTAGGCCCTCTCTCTCTCCATCGTCAACAACAACAAAAAGATCGCAAACTATTGGTTCGATGAAAATACAAAAGAAATTCTAAAACTCTTGAAGGTCTATTTAAGTAACTTCACTTTTCTTTCTGCTTCCCGATGAATCGATAAACATAGATCTACTAGGGAAAAAGAACTACACTACATCCGTAATCCGGATCGAAGGTATTAGCGCTCTAGGTGGCTCATGAACGAGATGAACTCGTCGGGCCGCGGATTATTTTCTCTCTCGCCGGTCGGCGGATCTTGCCAGTTACCCTTGGTGAGTATCCATGCATCCTAGAAAGGATGCAGGGTGGCTTTGGTGCACTTAGACTTGGACCAGGAAGGAGCCATGGTGGCGGACTCACTGAGATATGAAGGGTTTGATCGGAGGCGAATGCAAATGGAGAAGAAAGAGAGCACAGGGAAAAACATAAGGAGATCTTCATTCCCCACCGTTGGTCACCATTTATAGCGATGTGTTTCCAGTAATCATAGGCTTAGATGTTACTTCACGCGGTAAATGCGTCGGGGTTACCATTAGGAGGTAACTAACGGCTAGTTTGACTATGTTGATGGTCCAACTTTGGTGAAATTGAAGATTCGCCCGAGTTGTTCGCCTACATTGATCGGTATGCCATTCATCTGCACCGTTCGTTCACTCCACTCGGTTAAAGCAAGAGACCTGAAGAAAAATGATTCGCCAAAAGTTGCGACTGCGACTGAAGATAAAAGCTTCTCCCTTCATTGGAGGAGTTCATCACCGATTCAATTGGGCGTCCACCCAGACGCGCCTACTCCGACTGCCAAGTTTACTCATACGTCGAACCCCTGACGCACTGTCACATCCCAAATTTTTCCAAATTTTGAAATGTGAAAAATAATAAAAAAAAGAAACAATTGTTGAAATTTAGGGTGAAAAGAAACTTTTTGTTTCCAAATGGAAACATCAAAACCCTTCTTGAATAAAATTTGATTGAAAAGGGAATCCAACAAAATTTCAATCAAGTGAAATGCATTCATCAATGAATGTATCTTGAAATTTAAACGTTTGGAAAAGTTAAACCAAAACCCCAAATATTAATGAAATAAATCACTTCCAAAGATCAAATGCATTTTATGCATGGAAAGAATCTTGAATTTAAACACTTGGGAAAATAAACCAAAACCCTAATGGAAGAAAATCATTTCCAAGATCTCTCTAAGACTATGGATTTGATCCATATAAAAATTCAGCAACAAACATTTATAAATGATCAAAATGATAAAAAAATATATTATAAAACCATATAAATTGGTTTTATTTAATTTTGAGCCATGGATAAAAACTTATGAATTTAATAAGATAAAAGGAATTAATATCCAAGGCTAATAAAAGCTCCTAGCTACAATCCATACCAAATTGTGAGCAAAATAATCCTAAAAGGATTGAAAAAGATAAACAAATATTAAATCAGATTATACAAATTGGAATCACCAATTTTGGAACTATAAATAAAAAGATATGGATTTTATAAGATAAAGAAAGAAAGAAATAAATAAATAAGGATTATTTAAAAGACAACTTAAATCTTCGCCAAATCCATAAACAAATGAAAGTTTACTAAATCATAAAAAGGAGTAAAATATTATTTAAATAAAATCATATGGATTGAACCAAATTAAATTTTATTTAAATAAAGACAAATTTCCTAAACTAAATAATAAATCCCAAGAAATTATTTAGAAGACAATTTAAAAACTTGAATTAAATCCATAAGCAAATGGAATAAAGATAATCCAAATAAAATAAAGGGATAAAGTTTATTCAAATAAAATTATATGGGCTTTAACAAATTAAATTCTATTTGAATGAAGACAAAATTCCTAATATAAATGATTAATTAAATCATGGGAAAAATAATTCAAATTGCCAAATGGATTAAAAGTTATCTGATTAACTTAAAAAGAATAAAATAATAATTAAATAGACTTATATGGTTTGGAACAATATTCAAATTATGCAAATAAAGACAAAAGGCCTCATTGAAATAAATAATAAATCATGAGAAAATATTTGAATATTTTCCAAAGTGGGCCAACTAATCAACTCCTAAATGATTTAAAACCTACTGAAAAGGTTTGGTGAAAATTTGAAATCAAATGGAGGCTTGAATCAATGGTTTAAATAAAGACACAAAGCTCATTTAAATAAATATTAAAACCTAAAAGAATGTTGAATATTCTAAAATGGAATTTTAAACACATTATTAAACAATATTAAACTCCTAAAAAAGAGGTTTGTCAAAAATTGGAATTCAAATTGAAGTTTAAATCATTTGAATAAAATAATATGGATTGGAACCATATTTAAATTCTTATCTAAATAAAGACATATGTCTATTTTAAATAAATAATAAACCCATAAGAGAATATAAGAAAATATTCTAAAATGGATTACTTAAACACACCATATAAATAGTGTAAAACCTACTGAAAAGTATGGAAAAGGTTTGATAAATAAATTTGAATTAAAATGAGTGTTTGAATTTGAAAACAGAAATCAGAAATAGAAAAAGAAAAAGAAACAGAGAGAAAAAAATAAGAAAGCAACCAGCCCAACCAACCTAGCCCAACCCTGTCCCAACTAAAGCCCACCCGGCTCTCCTCTCTCCTCTCTCTCTGCTCGTTTTCTTTCTCACTCATAATCGCACCCGCATAGCCACTGACTTCCCGACCGCACTGCCACGCGTGCATCGTCGTTATCACCCACCCCCGCGACCACTTCTTCCCCAAATCCCGCTGCCATTTTTGCGTTGATTTTGCGTCATCAAATTCTCATTAATAGCGCACTAATTCCTCCCAGCGACCAAGCTCGTTAAAGCGCCTCCACCCCTCTCTCTTCCCCTCACTCTCCAGCCCCTCCGCGCCCCTAGGCTGCCCGAATTTCCCCTGCAACCACCTCTGCTCTGACGAGCCATCGCGGCAATTCCGGCCAACCCTCACCTCCTCTAGCCTCCTGAATCACACGAGCGTGCTCTCCTTAGCCGTGCGCATCTTCTAGTGGCCTCAGCTTGCCCGCGCGCTCCATAGAGCGTCAGCTTCGTCTTCACCAGTGCATGCCCGACGACCAGCACATCTCCGACGAGCTCCCCCGGTAAACCCTGACCATCCCCCTCACTCTCATTGACGCTCGCGTACTCGTCGTACCCTCGCGCGTCTAACGCCACTGCGTGCTTGCTTTCTCGTGCTCTGTAGTGACGTCCCTGACAACGGCCGAGCGTGCCCGACGACAGAGATGACTTCGGCGAGAAATCTACGTCGCCTCTGTGCACCCCTACCCTACTGCGACCACCTCGAGCATTTACTCGTGACTGTGAACCCAGTGAGCATCTCCTCCCTCTCCCTCGCTTCCTGGAATAGCCAGACCACCGCGAGCAGAGCGCCATCGCCGCTCACCGTCGAGCCGCGCCGCCCATCTGTGGTTGGCATGCTCTGAGCCGGTAGATGTTGATCTAGTGGCGTAGATAGATTGACTTAAGTGAAGCGGTACGCTAGATCTGAGCCGTGAGATCCTATCTAAATCCAACACTCTGCATAGCGCGATCCTCACGAACCGGTATGGACCAGTAAGAAACAGCCACGTGGCCCAGACTTTGTTTTAAAAACAGAAAAGGTTCTATTAGTGGTTTGATTTTGCAAAATTCATAACTTTTGTTCCATATGTCCAAAATTTTCAAATTTTATATCAATGGATTTAGAAAAATGTGAAATCTACAACATTGCCCTTAGTTTAGTATATTTCTTCTGGAAAATTAGGTGTTTTTGTAGAAAAATTTCTAGGCCTATTTTGAGAATAAAAATCATTCCAAAAATGATTTTTGGGTAAAATCTTTTGCAAATTATTTGATTTGAACCTACTGACCAGAAACACAAACTTTTGGGTTTAGAAATATATTTTGTTAACATTATAAAATTATTACCATGAATAATAGCATTTCTAGTAAAACAAAAATGTTGCTATGGTTTAAAAATGATTTTTGAGTGAAACCTTTTGCAAATAGATTTGTTTTAAACACTTTGACCATAAACACCAACATTATTGTTTAAAAATATATTTGGCAAACACTAGAAATTATTCCTTTTGGTTAAAGCATTTCTAGCAAAACAAAAATGATTTAAATGGCCCATTTTCACTAACTTGATTTTAAATGGTTTTGCCACTTTTATAAATGACCAGTAGGTGTTTTGAAATGTTAAACCTTGTTAGAAAACACTTTTCAAATAAAACAATCTTTTGCGTGCTTGCATGCATTGTTTTTTTATGAGATGAATTGTTTGAATGCTAGATTGAATTTATGCCTTGCTTGATTGAATTGTAGTGAACTTTCAAGAGTGTGACTATTGCATAATCAAAGGAGTGAACCTAGTTTCTCTACTAAAAAGGCAAGTGGTGCTTCATACATTTTCTCCTAATATTTTGACTATGCATTAGTGATATTTTGAGTACGACTTGCATGGAATTTCTACTAAGTATGCTATGCTATGGGAAATCCTAGTTGATGTAGTCTTGGTAGAATTATTCTCTAAGTTAAGATACTTGTTGATATCATGCTTAGCCTAGCTATTAGTAAACAAGGGTGGAATATATACACATGCTATGGAAATTTTGCTAAGTCTTTTGACTTATGTTTTTGCTTTATAAAACTACTAAGTGAATGAATCACCTGGGTGGAATGGTAATTGCTTGGATGGATTTATGTTCAGTGGTTACACAAGGCCAGTAAACTGGTGAAAACTTGTGTATCTCACTTGTGGAAAGCCACCCAGGAACAAAGAGATTTGAGATGTCAAATGTTGAGAAGCTTCTAGTGTAGCCACATGGCATATGGGCTCCGCCTGGATCATATAGGTTGCAATAACTTAGCCAGATGGACAGAAGGTGGTAGGGGGTGTTAGGATGGAACACGTCCATTTGGTCTAAGGGAAGACTTCTGAAAGATCTCGTCTCGATGCATGTCGAGTCTTGTGGGGAAAGTGCACCACCTCTCGAGAAGGAAAAATATAAGTACTTAGCCGTGTCCCCGACAATGGACAATTTGAGCATCAAGACATGGAAGCTATCAAGGATCTCCTCATCCCAATTTCTAAGTTAAAAGCTTGTGGTTGAACAAGGGTTAATGGTTAACCAATTCTATTGGTTGTTCCTTGGGTGATTTGACAAACAAAAACTTAGTGTTTTCAACTAATAAGGAAAACCTTATTTTGAGCAAAGCAAGCCTAAGCTCCACTTAGCCAAATGCAAATAGATGATAGATACCACTATTCCACCATAGTATCACTTGCCAATACAATTCAAATGTATTGACCCTAAGGATGGCAATTTTACTCATGGGTACGGGTACCCGCGGCTACTGTACTCGCATGGGCAGGGTATGGACACACTTTTATACCCATGGGTAATTCCCATACCCTACCCACTAAGTCACGGGTATGGGTTCGTGTATAAATGTGTACCCATGGGTACACCCATACCCTACCCATTTAAACTAGCATGTCAAAATTACATGTAGAATTTAAACCTATGTTGCAAAGAAGCCTAGGGACGAGTATGACATTGCAACTTCTAAACTATGATACTTTCATGTACTCATCTACCTATTATTAGGTATGTATTTTTTAAAATATAATATTGATGAAAGTAAAAATTGTGAATAACTTGTGTACTATTGGATCTACCCACCTGGTACCCAATGGGTATGGGTACTCGCCGGGTTTGGGTATGGGTAAAGTTTTATACCCACACGCACGGGTATGGGTAAACGTTTATACCCATTCCCTACACGGGTACGAGGATGGTATTTCTTTACCCTGCTCATTGCCATCCTTAGACCCTTGTGGCTGTAACTTATTATGTTGCAGGTTTGTTTGATGTTAGTGAAGTGTGTTGAATAGGATTATAAGTCTACAACCAACATGATTGCCTGTGGCACTTTGAAGATGAAGGACTCCATGCTATATAGTTATATCTGCTGCATTGTAATGAGATAGCCATATGAGCTATGTAAGATGTAATGAATTATTTTATTGCTGGTTATAAAGTTGTATTATGACCTTTGTTTCTTGATATTACATCTTAAACTGTGGATTCTAGCTATTGATCCAGGGACTAGCATTGTGAACATAGGGATCTCTACCTTATCAGGTTGGGACCTCTACATGCACTCGGGTACTACTGTTGGGGATATGCCAATCAGGATATCCCTGGAGGCAGGAAGCGACGGTCCTAGGATAATGTCAACTAGGCCCGCAATAACGACGACTGGAAAGAAGGCTTCGAATAAGACCGGCGACTAGTCATGAAGGCCCAAGATCGTAGCTAGGCCTAGTCAGATTAGGTCAAACCCCCAACCCGTTGCTAATTCGGTTGGGATCCTGTAAAACCCTAGTGAGGCACCCCTGTATAAGCCTACCTAGGGTTCCCTTTGTACTCACAAGCTATTATCTACCCCATCCAAGTGACTCGCCGCCCTGACACCGAGGTCGCCACCCTTGTAATCCATCCACCATCAATACCATCAAGAAGGAAGTAGGTCTTTACCCTACGGGGGATCGAACCTGGGTAAACCATGTGTCTCGCTCCCAATCTTGATCCGTAGATGGGGACTTGCTCTTGCCCTACTTTGAATCAATCACTACCCCTGGTAGCACCTGCCGTGGCCATTCCCACGACATGCATACTTTTTCCCTCAAGTGTGCCGCTTTGTTTTTGACTGATGATTGTATTCTTCCGACTATGGTCGATACGGGGTCCACCCCATATGAGTCTGTCAAGGACGAAGATGATGAGGGAACCGTGGAGTCCAAGGCCACGTGTGCGGAGGCAGCGACACCTTCCCTGAAGAAAACGGCTAACTCCAACGACTGCTCCTCTAAGTTGGGGACTCGCGGGATTTTTGCTCGGAAGACCACTGCAAGACCTTCGGAGTCTTCGGGTGAACATGTAAGTAGTTTCAAGCTACTATGAAAATCCCTCGAGTCTCTTTTTCTCTACTTGATCTTACTTGTCTAGTCTTTTCTGCGTGAGATGAACCACCTAGGCCAACAACATGTGCAACTAGAGGTAGAGTTCCACCAGCTTCAGGGTGTGTGGTTTTTGTATTGTGGATGCCTTTGATGCATTCGGCTGGTCTTTTTTATTTATGGCAGACGAAAATAATGACATACTCTGTCAACTAACCTCTCTCGAGAAGAGTCCCATCATGGCGGAAACCAAAGAAAAGAATGCCCTGGAGTCTCTCGAGCGCTTCTAGTTGGAGGTGAATCCGCGCGAAGAGAAGCTGGCGGCGGAGGCGGCTGAGCGAGAGAAGAACCTCACCGACCAAGTTATGACTGCTGCCCAAGCACTATCTAGTAAGTGACGCACATCATATGGGTTCTTCCTTTCTTTTCGAATCTGCGCTACTTTTTTATTTTTGGACTTGTGTGTGCGTGACTTGTGTTGTTTTCAACCGCCAGGTGTAGGAGCATGTGACCCCCTAGCTGGTGTCGTGGCCGCGTTTGAAGACCATTGCAACTCCACCCGGGAAACCTTAGGCAAGTCCAAGGAGGTGCTCGGCCGCTTCCATTAGGATATATTCTCGAAGAGCGCTGCCCTAGAGGATGTCCATGCTTTGGAGGAGGCGCTCGCAGGGGATTGTCCTGCTGAGTACAAGAAGACGCAGAAGGGGGCATGTGCCTTCCTCGGGATGGCGATGGCGCAAGCTTGCGGCGCTCAGCTGGATCTCAGCAAAGACACCTCCAAGATGCCAGTGGCAGCCGATGGTGTCGAGGTAGCTTTCGCTCCTTTTGCCTCTCGCTGCAAGAAGTATGGCCCACGACTCATAGAGTTCCTTGCGAAGTACTCGGCGGAGCAAAAGCGATTGGCCACGACACATGCCACAGAGATGAAGGCTGCCATAGACATCTAGAATCCCTCGGGTGGCTCCGTGTAACCGCCTATTTAGCCGCTTGTAGTTGTTGCGCAGGAGTAGTTTGTCGTCCCTTTATACCTAGGGGTGGATATCGAGCTAGCTCGCTCAACTCAACTCGTAAATACTCGTTAGTTAACGAGCTTGCTCAACTCAACTCATTAACATAACGAGTTTGTAACCTCAGCTTGGCTCGACTCAATAAATACTCGAGTTGGCTCGATAAGCTTGATAAGCTCATGAAGAAATTTAACAATGTAATAAATTCATCTTGATATAAGAATACCAGAAGGATAATTCATCACTTATGCATATTTGTGTATACTTTGGTGACTTTAACATGACTACCCATCTTTCTTTGGCATATTAATATTGATTTTTCTTTTGTGATCACTAATCTATGAGTTAGCATACAAGTGTAAGTATATTAACGAGTTTACCGAGTAATCAGAGCTTGACTCATTAAACTCATTCTCTTAACAAGATAAAAATGCCAACGCATCTCGGCTCGTTTGTGTCCAAGTTCAAGCCGAGTCGAACCAAGTTTTCGAGTACTCGTTAAACTCGTGATCTTCGAGTTTTATTTCCACCCCTATTTATACCAGACTATGTCTTGAACTCCTACGTGGTAGACTTTTCTATAAATATATGCCTTGTCTTCTGTTTGTAGGGGTTCGTAGCATGGAAAACAAAAAAATTCTATGGCATGAACACACAAAAGCCAAGATCTAATCTACGAGATTGGTGCAGCGAGTTTATATAGTACTAACCCTCGAAGATCCAAAGCGTTTAACAAGATCGGATTCTCGTGGTTGATGTAGTTTTTCACTTGTAGATCTCAAGATCACAAAGACGATCCTTCCGGCGCCGCGTTCCAGCAGCGCTTTCGCAGTCGGTCACACATTCAGTACTCGATGAAGACCTTCCTCTCCCTTGTTCCAGCTTGCATCAGAGGTTGCAGATCTCCTCGTTATTCTAGCAGCACAACGGTGTGGTGTTCGAGGTGGAGGAGTAGATCCTGCAGGGCATCGCCTAAGCCGGAGCAGGTATTATGGAGAAGAGAGGGCCTTGGCGGATAGGGTTTAGGTGCCAAGGATAGGTGGCGCCGGCGACTTGGGGTGGATGCGGTAGCGTCTTGGGGCAAGCGGCGGCCTAGGGTTTTGGGGTGAGGGCCAAGGGGTGACCCACCCCTCCTTTATGGTTGGGGAAAGGTGGAAAGGGGAGGCTGACTCCTCCCCCAACTCCCTCTTGGCCGGTGGCTTAGGGAGGGAGAGGGAAACCTCTCCCTTGTAGGTTTCCTTTCCTCCCTCCACTAGGAATTTGACTTTCCAAATTGGGATTTGTCTTTTCAAATTAGACTTTGACTATTCAAACTAGAGTTTGATTCCCACTTCCTAGTCATGGCCGACTTGACCTAGGGCTTGATGCCGCCAGACCCACTAGGGCATGGAGCATCCAAGTGCCCCCCTCCGGGGTGGTGGACCTTCCAGAACCTTCTAGAAGCTTCCGGTGAAAACACCAAAAACATTTTCGAACCCCGGAATTGGACTTTCCTCATATGAATCTTATTCTCCGGACCTTTCTGGATCCCCTCGTGATGTCCTAGATCCAATCCAAGACTCTGAACAACATTCGGTCTCCAACTCATATTCCATATCTACTAAACAACATTGAATCCTTAAGTGTGTATCCCTACGGTTCGTGAACTATGCAGACATGATCGAGACACCTCTCTGATCAATAACCAATAGAGGAATCTGGAAATTCATATGGCTCCCACATATTTCTACAATTACATTGTGATCGAATGAACCATTTACATACGATACCAATTCCCTTGGTCGCGCGATACTTTACTTATCCGAGGTTTGATCATCGATATCTCTATACCTAGTTCAACCTCATTACTGATAAGTACACTTTACTCGTTCCATGATATGACATCCCTTGTGACCTAGTCACATGCTTGCAAGCCAATTGGATGACATTCCACCGAGAGGGCCCAGAGCATATCTATCTGTCATATGGATGGACAAATCCCACTCTTGATCCATGTGACTCAACACATACTTCCAGAATACCTAATGCCACCTTTATAACCACCCAGTTACGGAAGTGGTGTTTGATGTCATCAAAGCATTCATCCGGTGATGGTGATTAACATGATCTCATGGTCAAAGGATTAGGTTACTATGCATTTGAAAGCTTGTAGCAAACGAACTCTAAATGACTTGATCTTGCGCTACTATAGGAGTGTGTCCATCATATCATTCTCCTAATGACATGATCTTGTTATTAATAACATCTAATGTCCATGATCAGGAAACCATAATCATCTATAATCAACAAGCTAGTTTAACAAGAGGCTTTACTAGGTACTTATTTTATGTTTACAAAACACACAAGTATTAATATTTCCGGTTAATACAATTATAGCATGGGATGTAAAAATTTATCATAAATACAAAGATATAATAATAACTATTTAATTATTGCCTCTTGGGCATATCTCCAACAGTCTCCCACTTGCACTAAAGTCAATAATCTAGATTACATTGTGATGTACCTAACACCCATGGCGTTCTGATGTTGGTCATATTTTGCCCTAGGGAGAGGTTTAGTCAACGAATCTTCCACAATCAGATCTGTGTGTACTTTGCAAATATTTATGTCACCATCTTGGACATGCTCGCGAATAGCATGAAAACATAGCTTGATATGCTTCAGCTTCTTGTGTGACCTTGGCTCCTGTGCATTAGCTATGGCACCCATGTTGTCACAGTAGATGGCCATTAGGTCCAATGCACTAGGAACCACACCAAGCTCTGTAATGAACTCCTTCATGCATAACGCCTCTTGTGAAGTCTCCGAAGCAGCTATGTATTCCTATTCAGTTGAAGATCTCGCCATAACGCTTTGCTTAGCACTCCTCTAGCTCACTGCTACACCATTCAAAGTAAATATGTATCTAGATTGCAACTTAGAGTCATCCCGATCGGTGTTCCAACTAGCATTAGTGTAACCATTTACACCGAGCTGTTCATCACCTCCATAAGAAATAACCATATCCTTAGTCCTTCTTAAGTACTTTAGGATATTTTTTACCGCTATCAAGTGATCTACTCCTGGATCACTTCGATATCTGACGAGGGTTCTACTCGTCAATGCCCATTGTTATGGACTTGGGTTTGGAGAAGATGGGGATGCTAGAAGTCACAGAACGGTTAACATACAATCAACACAGGGACACGAGGTTTACCCAGGTTCAGGCCCCTGGAGGGAAAACCCTACTCCTGCATGTCTGCTCTTGATTACGGCGGAACCGAAGGTTATAGGGGTGCATAGATGCAATCTGGAGTGAGGTGTGTGTATGAGGTGGTGATTATCCTTCTCGCCATGCCCGCCTGGCCTTTATATAGATAGGACAGGTCCCGGCGTAGGTCGAGTCGGTTACAGATTAGGGTTGATATCCTTTGAAATTCTATGTAATCTAGACTTGTCCTCCGAGGAGTTAAAATCACCATGGGCTTGGGCCACCCGAAATCTTCATGGGCTACGTGTCCTCACGTGGGCCTTCCTTGGGCTGGACTGGGTATACCAATGTTGTGCACCCGTAGTTTATATCCATGTTAGTATCCCCCGAGTGTTCAGTCGAATCATAGATTCGACTGGAGACTCTTCAATCTTTTGGGTGCTTTGTAGTTGAACATGTTTTTCAAGGAGAAAGATTTTAGTTAATAGGGATTATTGATGCGTGTTCCTGGCTCACCCGACAGATCAGGGCCAGTTAACTGTCATAGGACAAAACAACATGATATTCATCAGACTCGAGTCCCCGGACTCGAATCCGAAATGGTTGCTGGTGTGATTCGACCCAGACCGTTATGGTCTTATAGGAGTCGAATCCCAGTTCTTTTCGAATGATGTACCCAACGCGTCTGTCAGGATTTTCATCGTGCCTGTGGACACAGAAGCTTACTATCAGAGCGTATTCTGGTGCATTACCAGGCCATCAGATGGTATCTATAAGAATTATCTTTGCTTAGTAGACAAATCATCCAAAATTTTATCAGTGCAGAGGTGTTTCGGGCGGCCAAGGAGACTGCTTCTCACTTAGCGTTATTTTGGGCAAAGATGCCAAAATATTTTTGTCGAATTTGATCCAAAGGATCTCAGTCGAATAATTTATAGGGCGTGCGACTAGCACAACCTACGGGAGTAGCCCCCGAGTGTCTGTTCGAGTCGTGGACTCGAGCAGAGACTTTTGTTCAGTCATTCTCGCATGTTTGCATTATTAGTCTGAAGGACACATTTTTTTGAATGCGTGATCAACGCTCCCTATGGGAGTAGCCCCCGAGTCCGTAGTGGAGTCGCAGACTCGACGTAGGACTCGAAGATATTTTCGAGATGACATTGCCATCGTAATTTTTCAGGTGCATGGTCAGCAGTCTTGATAGGAGTATCCCCCGAGTAGTTGGTTGAGTCATAGACTCGAGTAAGTACTTTTATGAGCAATCAAAATCTTTGAGCCATTGCTGGCTTTTCTTTGTTGACGTCATTGCTGATGACTTGTGAACCCAACAGTCTGCGGCAGCAGAAACAATGCGACAGGACGATCATGGGTCGCACCGTTTGACATGACGTTAACTAGTCAAGCGTAGGCGTGGCGAAAGTTACGGCGTATCCTCGGTTTCTGCGCGTAGTGGGAGGCGTGCTGGCGACGGTTCAGTTTAGTGCTAACACGTGGACGGCGATATTTGCGGCAAGCGTTAGGGCTACACAATCGACGGTTTTGCTGCGCCATCTTCCTCCTTTTATACCGTGGGGGAAAACAATGATTTTTCACCCTTCGTCATTTGCTTGTACCTCATCGACATTGCCACCATTTCCTGAGCTTCTCTATTCTCATCGCGCAATGGACGTCCTCCGTACTTTTCCTTCATCTTTTCTTAGTTCTCATCGCCGCATCCCCTGCTCCAAAATGGGTAAGCCGAAAAAGGCATCGTCCGCTATAGCAGGGTCGAGCGCCGCCGGTACTAGGAAGAAGGCCATTGCTCCAGGTTGCACCACTGACGGTGGGTGGTGGTGCATGGAGATGCGCGACGCGAATTGGCACAAATTGCGTGACTCCGGGCTGATATCAAAGGAGAAGTACGATGCCATCCTCCCCGATCAGGAGGTAATCTCTCGTCCACCGGAAGGATTTCGGGTGATGTTTAATGCTTTCGTTGTCCGGGGTATTTCTCTGCCTGCCCACGAATTTCTTCGTGGGCTTCTTTTCTTTTACGTGATTCAGTTGCATCATCTGTATCCCAACTCTCTCCTCCACATCGCTTGCTTCATCACTCTCTGCGAGTGCTGGCTCGGCATTGAGCCACACTTTAGCCTCTTCCGGAGACTCTACTCTGTGAAGAGGCAATCTGGCACCGGCGGTGTTTATCCACTGGGTGGTTGCATCATTTCCATCCATTCCACTGTCCAATTATTCTCTTTCTTCATTTGCGAGTCCGTCCAGTACTGGCGCAGGAAGTGGTTTTACATCCATGACGTCAAACTGGACGGTCAGTATTTTGTTCTTGCCCCTTTTGATTCCAAACAAAAGATCACCTGAAAGAGGTAGCGGGGGAACGACATATTAGAGGGTGATTCCGAGGAGGTGGATAAGCTCTACAAAGCGAGTGGAGGCTCTCTGGATGGTTGCTGGCAAAGAGGTTAATGGTGTCGACATTATTCGCACCTTCCTCAAGCATTGGGTGCAGCCGCTCCAAGCGAGGGCGCATCCGATGTTCCTGTATGCTGGCCGCCGTGATCCGACAAGGGTCACGCCTGAGGAGATATCTTCGGGTGACCTTGATAAAGCACTTCGGCCTCTGCTGAAGTTCAAGGGCGATGAGGATCTCCCGGGGAAATCTTTGACTTCCCCTTTTAGCGCCAAGAAAGCAGTTCCCCAAGTGAAAACTTGTAGTGTGCGTGTAGCGCTTTTCGAGTGCTTGTTGCCTGTCAGTATTACTTATCTTGTTCTCTTTTGTTTTTTCATTCACAGGGCCTCAAGGTAGCGGGGATGATGCCTCCTCTATCTGAGAAGTACACCGATGCGCCGAACAACAAGGAGGTGGAATCGGAATCCGAGCTCCCCCTGGCGCAATATCCTTCCCTGGAAGCCCCCGAGCCGAGCGAAGGGAAGACCCGAAAGAGGTCCCGGAGTGAATCTTCATCGGATGGGGCAACTCCACCAACGCTGAAGGGTACGTCCTTCCTCGAGCAGCACGGCGGGGATGAGGTTGTATCGTCTGCTCCCTTTCCCGCTATGCTATTCGTGAGGTGGCCCCGCAGCCGCCGGCTAAGAAGGAGAAGAAGGAGAAAGAGCCTCTTGTCTTCAATATGTCAGACATACCATCGTAAGTCGCTCTGTTCGAGTATTGGTACTTTATTCATGTGCTAAGTATTAGCTTGTTGTTGATCCGATAATTATTAGCAGTAATCATTCGGAGGAGTCCCTTGATGAGGATGCCGAAGAGGTATCGCGGAATTGAAGCCGGTGTCTTTGTTTCCCAAGATGGTGGCCAACTCCGAGGACGAGGATTCGAGCTCCGCGAGGCGGGAGGCTCGTGCACTCGTCACTCGTAAGACGACATGTAAACCTTCGGAGTCCATGCTAGATGACGTAAGTGTAACTTTTTATGCATAGGGGGATCCCCCAAGTCCTTTACTCATCAGACCTGCTGGCTTTTTTGCAGCCTTTTGTCCACGGTGCCAACATCCTTATCCAGTAGCATATGTCTCTGGAGGGTGAACTCAAGCAGCTCCAAGGTGTGTAGGTGTCTTCTTGCTTATTTTTCGAGTGTGTTAAGTATGTTTCAATATTCATCCATTGCCTCTCAATGCTATAGATTAGAACAATGCTGCTCTCTATAGGCTGAACGCTCTCGAAAAGAGACTCGGCCAGGCGGAGAAGAAGGCAGCGGATGCTGCGGAGTCCCTTGAGCGCCAGCAGAAGGAGGCTGAATATCGCGAGCAGCAGCTCGCAGCCGTTGCAGCCGCTCGGGAGAAGGCCATGGCTGACAAGCTCATGGCTGCTGCCAAGGCTATCTCTGGTAAGTTGCCCTTGTCTCCTTTGTTGTGTCTTCCATATCTTGGGGTGCATTTTATCTTTCCTCACTCGAATTTTTTCTACTGCTATTCATGCCAGATGCTTCTGGCATCGCGTTTGACTGCGGTGTGCTGGAGCATGAGGATCTCCTAGCAGATGCTGCCATAGCAATCGAGCATCGCTGATCTTCTGCCGTGAGCTCCCTGGACAAGGCTAACAAGGTTCTTACGCGTTTCTACAAGGAGGTCAACCCCAAGGGCATTACCCTCGAGGACATCGACTCACTGGGCGGATGCTCTATCGGACAATGCTCTAGCAAAGTACAAGCGCAAGCAGAAGGAAATCGGTGCTGCTATGGGGTTGGCCGTGGCAATTGCGTCTAGAGCCAAGATGGATCTAGCCTAGGTCACGTCCAGGATGCCGACGGTGGCAGATGGCTCTGAGGTAGCTTTTGCCACCTTTGCCTCCCACTGCAAGCATTTCGGGCCTAAGCTCATTGATCTTCTTGCCGACTATTCGGCAGAGTAGCAGCGAGCGGCCAAGAGTAGGCACTCTGGCTCTGAAGCTTCTCCGGGTGCTGGCGCTTAGGTCCTTCTATAGTGTAGTTAATCTAGTCTTCTGAATTTGCTGCATCTGTAACGTCTTTTGGATGAACAAGCTTCGCTTTGCCACGAAATGGCTTTGATTATGTATATGTATGAATTTGTCTTTCAACTGCTATCGAAAGTGTTTGTGATGTTCGTGTTTGCCTTTTTTTACCCTTAGGGTCCTTCGGGTGAGGCTCCAGTGATCACTCCTCCTGTGCATGATCCTCGCCCATCGTTGAGTGAGTCATCTCAGTTGCCTTCCTGCGTGACCGCGTCCAAAGTTTGGAGAAGGACATCCTCAGCATCCGCGGTCATGTGGATCTGTGGAAGTCAAAGGCTGAGCGAGCCATTGCCAGGGAAGAGTTCTTGCTTGAAGAATTTTGGTAGATGGATGAGCAACTCCAATGTGAGTCCTCGTGAACCGATGCTTTTTCGAGTGCACCATATTTTTATCTTGGCTCACAGAATGTTTGTGCAGTTGTGAAGCTGATTCCGAAGGAAGAGAATGAGTGTGTTGCAATTATGATGGATTTCTTGATGCAGCAAGAGCTAGAGGCCGGTGGCTTCTTCTGGATGGACCGTGATCGAGCGATCGTCCTTGCGACGGTGCAAGATCGCGTACACCAGGTTCTTCGGGTGCTGAAATAGGCGAGGTCGTCACTTGCAGCCATTTGGGCCACCATGTTTCCTTTAGACACTGTACCTTCTAGCTTTTTGGCTCTTCTTGGGAAGTTTTGGGATGCAGGCCACGTCAAGGAGTTGGTGCGTCATCAACTAATTGGGGTGTGAAGGCATCACTATCTCTTGTTTGACTGCATAGTTGTGATGTTAATCTTGTAGAGATAGCGGCTGGACCGCCTCATCCTCCAGATGGCAATGTGTGGGATATGCGCCATCATTATGCAGTTGTGGCGCAGTACGCCGAAGAGATTGTAAATTTGTTTGAGGAGCGGACGAATGTTATGCTCTAGCACAATTAATTCCTGTAAAGAAAACAAGATAATATAAAGTATGTATTTATTCGAGTGAGCTTGTAATGCCCTTTGTAAAGTTTGTATGTATTGGAACATAGTGCGTTGCATGATTGCATAATGTGCATATCCTTTTCGATTGCCTAACGTGGTCAGCTACTCAGGTTGTATGCATAATCGACGGAGTCGTAAGGTGAGGGAAGCCCCCGGGCGTATTTAGCGGTAAGTAATGTAAAGGAAAAAGATTTTTTGGGCCAAGCAACTTAGCTTTTATTCATCATAAACGAGGAGGTACATTGTTTGGCTGAATAGCCAGGCTGAGTAGCCTTATTGAATGTAAAGGGTAACTAGGGGTAGAAGCGTCGCAGTCGTGCGACGTTCCAGGGGTCGGAGTATTCGACTCCTGATATGACGTCCATGAGGAGGTAGGCGCAACTTGGGATGACTTCGGTGACTATGTAGGGTCCTTCCCAGGGTGATTCGAGCTTCTTGTGCCCTTCTTGCTTGAGTCGTAGGATGATGTCTCCTTTGATGAAGGACCTTGGGCGCAGCCGACGGCTGTAGTAGTTGCAGAGGCGCCTAGTGGTACACCCCTGAACAGGCTGCGGCGATGTCGCGTGCCTCATCGAGCGTGTTGATGGCGTCTTCTAGTGCGGCCGATGATTCGTCCTCGCTGTAAGTGACGACCCATGGGGCCTTGTGGCGTACCTCAGCATATAGCACGGCTTCGGATCTGTGCACCATGAAGAAGGGCGTATAGCCAGTTGAGCTGTTTGGCGTTCAGCGCAGGCTCCAGAGAACGGAGAGTAGCTAGTCCGCCCAGGCTCCCGCAAGCCTTTCGAGTGGGTGTAGCAGGCGCTTCTTGATGCTGTTGCCGATGAGGCCGTTGTCCTGTCAACACCCGGAATTTTAATCCCAGATGCCTGTTATGCCATACATCGCAATCCTAGGATTACCATTTTTGCGAGACATAACAGAATTGGATACCATAGTACATCATCCATTACAAACCGTACATAAGTTCTTACACAAATAGGGATCTCATGATCCAGTTCTTAATACAACTTCAAGCAGCGGAATACGTAATAATAACGGTAGCGTAGGAGAAGCTCCATCTTTGGGTCACAGGAAATGCTGACGATGGGAGATGATCCTAGTTGTCGTAACCTTCCTGGGGTCCATCCTCCAGGTACTCCTATTCATAGTCTGGCCATGGGAATAGCCAGGGACAAAGCCATGAGTACTCTTTAAGTACTCGCAAACTAATACTAACAAGTGAAAGGGGTTTTTGATAATAGGACACTCGGCTCTAGGGTTGTTTTGCAAAAGCCAGATTTATCTCTACTAAGTTTAGAAGCAACGAATGCTAGTTGAAGTTTTATAACACCTAAGTGGGAACTTGTATTTCATATCACAACCATGTTGTGGTCAAGTCAAAGTCTCAACTCATTTCACAAGTCTTTTGAAAACATCTGACGGGGGAACAGTATGGCCACTCCAACTGTCCATAACTGCGGACGCGGCTATTCGAATAGTTTGACACTCTGCAGAGATTGTACACTTTCACCACAACATTCGATACATCCGTCAGGAATAAATCCTGAATTCACCATACTCAGTATGCGGATAATCAATCCTAACCTTTCAATTACACGCCCTAGTATAAGCACCTCTCCTGTGAGTTTGGCCTCCCAACCATGACCAACTGTCATATTGGGTACTGCACAGGTGTACAATCTTCACAAGGTAGCCTCAGCTCAGACCTTGGCCGTGAGGGAACTAATACTAAGGTATATAAGTTTCCAGTCAAGCCCTACCCAATTCTCGGGTATTATGGTTGTACGATAAAATTGGAATGGTATCGCATCCAGACAACCATCAGTTTTATAAAGGGCTAAGGCTCATGCCTCGACATTTTCATCACCAAAATCATCAAGTGTTTGGGAACACATGTCCAAAACATTTCAATAGAATGATCCATCATTCCAAGGTTTTCATAACCATTTTTCCACCAAGTATTCCCATCTAAAGTTGATCAAGTTTTATGCTTAGCACTAGCATCTATAAGTGGGGGTAAGTACTAATGAGGGGTGGTAACTAAGTGGAGTTTGAACTAAGTTCAATCTCATGCCTTAGGATGACATCAAGATTATCTAGCTTAGGCCAAATTTTATGCTCTTTATGCAACCTTCACATATCTTTCTAGTATCTACAATTCACTTAAGTAAGCTCTAAGTACTAGCTTTGATAAAGAAATAAAGTATAGAGCTTGTAGGTAAAACTAGGATTGGTTTATCAAGTGGGTAGGATCATCTATGCTTAAGGCATATAGTTGGCATGGTGACAAGCAAGTATTGGCTTGCATAGTATCAGTATAAGCTTGCTAAATTGCAAGTGTTAGCTTGCACATTCAACTAGTAGCATTAGGCTTGCTAAAGTAGAGTATCTTGCAAGGGTTAGCTTGCAACGTTAATAGCTTGCCTTGTGCAGAGCAGTGGTTGAAGTTCTCCTCGGCTTCTTCTTCGTAGAATCCTCCCTCCTTGTATCCTTGGTCGGTACTAGCGTCTATGAATAAATACGAGGTACAGAATCACCAAACAATACTTAACTACTTCCATTCATCACACACAAGGGTCCTATAGATGATCTAGCATCATCACTAACATTACAAGATTAAAGCTTGGTTTAATTCCTTTTATTTTTAGAAAAGTAATTTCTACTCATTGAAAAACTACTTAAGATTTAATATTCTCCAAACCAAACATGGGATCATGTTGACACATGTCATCACCACATATTTTAGTCCATGGGAATGTGATTTAAAGTGGTGTCACAATTTTGTAAGGTTTTTCTCTTTTATTTTTATTAATTAAAGTGGCTAGAAATGCATATGTGGCATTCTTTTATTACTTGGTCATTATTTCTGTAAGTAAACCTATATATTTTTATATATTCTGAAATGCATGATAAAATGTGATTTTTGAGAGTTGGAATCAACTCAAAAGCTATTATGGTTTATATTTGAAAAATCTTGGAATGCAGAAAAGCTTTTGCCTTGTTATTTTTACCAAGGGTGATCTACAGATCCAAATGACTTGAATCCAACGGGCATGGATTCAGCATTTCCAGACCTTTCTAACAAAATTGGTTTCATTCAATTTGGTTCACTGAATCGACCTGGGTTGATATTTGAAACTGGGTACAAAAGTGTGTTTGAAATAAAATGGAAAAGGTTTAATTCAAATAACTGGGCTGCGCGGGAAGTGATACTGGGCCGTCCTGCTAAGCACAACGCTTACGCGGGCTGGTTAAGTGGCTGTCCCCATGCGTCAGTGAGACAGGGGGGTGTGAAGCGGTATGGGGCGATGCAGTGCGTTCGATCTGGTTCTAATCCAACGGCTGAGGGTCATCATCGAGGTTGGGCAATGCCGGCGAGACAGAAACCTAGCGCGGCCAGTGGGGGTCGTTGGGGGCTCACCGGGGTTCAGGCGAGGGTCGGAAGGCGGGCGAACGACGAAGTCGACGATGGCAAACCTCCTGGTACCGGCAGCTTCTCCTAGGGCGGCTCCAATCGCTGGCCCCCTTCTCCTCCAGCAGTGGCAGGCTCCGGTGAAATTCCGGCGAAGTGCTGCTCGCCTTGCTCCGGGAACGGGGTGGCACGATCAGTGAGGAGAGGGTAGTAAGAAGGTGTGCTCAATTCGGCTGGGGGTGCCCTCTATTTATAGTCGCGATGACGAGACCGAACGGCATGGGCAGGCGACGGTGGCGACATGGCTACGGGCTGCTAGAGGCATGGCCGACAGTGGCGATCGATCGATGGTCTCCTGGCGATGCTCTACGGCTTTAATGCGCGTGTAGGGGCGGTGCGGTTTGGTCTGGAACGTGTGATGCTCTGCGCGGCCGAGGCGGCGTCTTCGACGGCGAGCGGTGGCTGTGAGCCATGGGGCGGCAAACGGGGATGTCTGGCGGTCTCCTGGGTTGGTGGCGATCATGTATGCACGCGGCGAGGGCGGCGCGCGGTCTGTGGGCTTCGGTCAAGGGTGGCGCTCTGGCGCATGCTCGTCATGGTTGACAGAGGCACGGGCACGACGTTCCTGGGTGCTCTGGTCGGTGTCTTCGAGGCAGGGCTGGTCGAGAGGGGGCGGTGAACGGTGGGCTGCCTACCAGACATGTTTGCTAGGCTTGTTTCTTCTCCTAGCTTGCTGTCTCCACTGGATTGGCATGGTGAGCTTCGGCTGTTCACCATTGATGTCATTGCCCAGCTTACAGTGAGGCTAGTGCTTGGTTTAACTTGCTAGATGATCTACTGAGATGGTTGTGAGCTAGAGAGGGAACAAGTTAGGCTTCAATCATTGCTCACAATAGTGTTTGGATTTTGTTTGATTTGTATCTGCAAGGTGTTTGATGAAATGGCCACAAGAATTCAAGTTTTGAATTTTGAAAAGATTTTTGGTGGGTGTGCTAGGTTGGTGCTGGTGAGTCTGCAGATGCTTGGGTTTTGAAAGTTGAGCTTGTTTGGGTGGTTTTTGAAAAAGTGGGATCTTCCCATATGATAAAGATTCAATTTTGAATTGTCATTTAAACTATGCATTTGAAAGTTTCTAGATGATCATAAGGTGGGCCTTGATACTTTGTTATGAGTACAATCAAGGGGTGCAAAGATCCAGAAAAGTTTTTGTTAAGTTCTGAAAGTTTGAGACAGCCAAAGTAGGCATGGGAGTTAAATTGGCCAAAATGACCATTCCCTTATTTTGTTTGTTTTTATTTACTTGTCTTTGAGAAAAGTTTGGGAATTGTTTAGATGATGTTTATTTCACCTAAGCATCCATTTACAAGCAAAGGAACACACAAACAAGGTGGTTCAAAAGAATTCCAAATGAAATGCATACACCATGCATGCTTTCATAATTTTATTTTAGAAAAGTTTTTGTTAACCCTAATTTTGATGATTAGAGTTTGATGATCCAAGTTTAGTATTTTTGGGATGTTACAAACCTTCCCCCCTTAAACAAAATCTCGTCCCGAGATTTGAAAAAGGACGAAAAAGATTACCTAGGATTTGAAGAGATCGGGAAACTCTGTCCTGATGTGATCTTCGCGCTCCCAGGTAGCTTCCTCTTCTGTGTGGTTGCTCCAATGAATCTTGAGAAACTTGATGCTTCGGGTTCTGGTAGTTTGGAAAGCTTCTTCCAAAATACGGATGGGTATTTCGGGATTGGTCAGGTCATCGTTGATCTCTATGGTCTGGTGATCGATATTCTTGAACACTTCGGCCTTCTCGGGGACTTCGAGACACTTGCGAAGTAACGATATATGGAACACATTATGCATGGCTGACATCTCCGCGGGTAGTTCCAATTGATACGACACTTCTCCTGATGGTTCAGAATTTTGAAAGGTCCAATACATCTAGGGGCTAACTTTCCCTTGAGTTGGAAATGATGCATTCCCTTCAATGGTGACACTTTCAGATACACAAAATCTCCTATGTTGAAGGCGAGGTCTCGACGTCTCTTGTCGGCGTAACTCTTCTGTCTGGACTGGGCTATCTTGAGGTTCTCACGAATCTTGTGAACCTTCTCTTCTGCTTCTCGTAGGATGTCGGGTTAAAAAATCTGACTCTCTCCTACTTCCGACCAGTTCAAAGGGGTGCGACACTTTCTTCCGTACATAAATTCAAATGGGGCCATTTGCAAACTAGCTTGATAACTGTTGTTGTATGAGAATTCTGCAAACGGCAGACAGTCTTCCCACTTGGATCCATATTCTAGCACACATGCTCTCAGCATATGTTCGAGTATTTGGTTTACTCGCTCCATTTATCCATCGGTCTGAGGGTGATACGCGGTACTGAAATCTAGGCGGGTTCCTAAACCTTCTTGGACTTTCTTCCAGAATCTCGAGGTAAACTGAGTTCCTCGATCCGATACGATGTTCTTGGGGACTCCATGCAAACTAACTATTCTAGCGATGTACAACTCCGCTAGCTTCGAACTCTGATATGTGGTCTTGACGGGCAAGAAATGGGCGACTTTGGACAATCGGTCCACTATGACCCAGATAGAGTCATTTCCCCTACTAGAAGTAGGCAGTCCAGTGATAAAGTCCATTCCAACGGAATCCCATTTCCATTCCGGAATCTGCAATGGTTGCAACAATCCAGCGGGTCTTTGATGTCCTGCCTTGACTCGCTCACATATATCACACTTGGCGATATATCTTCCGATTTATCTCTTCATCTTATGCCACCAAAATTGCTCTTTTAAATCTTGATACATCTTAGTTCCTCCGGGATGGATAGAATAAAGAGTATCATGAGCCTCCTTCAGAATCACTTCTTTCAACTCAGAATCTGCTGGTACACAAAGGTGTCCTTTGTACCACAGAACTCCTTCTTCGTCTTTGGTGAATCCGGGTACTTTGCCTGTACCAATACGACGCTTGATTCCGTCGATACTAGCATTTCCCTTCTGCACCTCTTTAATCTGACTGATCAAAGTAGGCTGGAGTTCTATGCTAGCCAAAAATCCTTCACTTACTAATTCCGTTCGAAAATCTTCCATCTCTTTGTGCAAGCTTGGTTGCTCCTTTAAAATCATGGAGTTCAAGCGGCACGGCATCTACTAAGGGCATCGGCTACCACATTGGCTTTACCAAGGTGATAGTGAATGGCCAGATCGTAATCCTTGATTAGCTCAATCCATCTTCTCTGCCTCATATTCAGCTCCTTCTAAGTGAATATATACTTCAGGATCTTGTGATCCGAATAAATCTCACAATGATTTCCCATCAGGTAATGCATCCATGTCTTCAGGGCTAGAACTACGGCAGCGAGTTCGAGGTCATGGGTTGGGTAATTTTTCTCATGTTGCTTCAGTTGTCAAGATAGATAAGATATAACTTTGCCTTCTTGCATTAGCACACATCCGAGACCGATCTTGGATGCGTCACAATACACATCGAAGGGCTTCGTGATATCTGGCATGATTAAGATTGGGGCTGAAATTAATCTCCTCTTGAGTTCTTGAAAACTCGCTTTACATTTGTCGGTCCATTCAAACTTCTTGTCCTTCTTCAGCAATTGGGTCATGGGTCTAGCGATACTCGAGAATCCTTCTACGAACTTGCGGTAATATCCCGCCAATCCGAGAAATGCACGAACTTGGGTTTGAGTGGTTGGGGCTTGCCAATCCTCTACATCTTTCACTTTGGCAGGGTCAACGAAAATTCCTCCGGCTGATATAATGTGACCGAGGAATCCTACCTCCTGTAACCAGAATTCACATTTGCTAAACTTTGCATACAGCTGATGCTCTCTAAGGGTTACAAGAATGGTCCTTAGGTGTAGCTCATGTTCTTCTTCTGATTTGGAATAAATCAGAATGTCATCGATGAAAACAACGACAAACTTATCCAGGAAGTCCATAAAAATCTTATTCACGAGATTCATGAAATAAGCGGGGGCATTGGTTAATCCAAAAGACATAACGGTATACTCGTATAATCCATATCTAGTGGTAAAGGCAGTCTTTGAAATATCCTCTGCATGTATTTTGAGTTGATGATACCCAGTTCTAAGATCAATCTTAGAAAACACTTTGGCACCGGTCAACTGATCAAACAAATCTTCTATCTTGGGCAAGGGGTATTTGTTCTTGATGGTGACATCATTCAACTTCCGATAATCCGTACACAAACGTTTACCTCCATCTTTCTTGTCCACAAATAAGACAGGTGATCTCCATGGTGACGCACTTGGTTGAATCAATCCTATTTCCAGCATGGCATCCAGTTTCTTCTTCTTCAGTTCTTCTAGCTTAGACGGGTTCATAATATATGGTCTCTGGGCTATGGGTCCAGTTCCGGGGATTTGTTCAATGATAAACTCGATATCCTGATCTGGGGGCATACCGGGCAAAACATCTGGAAATACATCGGGGTATTCATAGAATATCCGGACTTGGTCAATGGTAGGTTGGGCTATACTCTTGTTGCACTTGAATTGATGAGGTAAGGTTTCAGATATATGCTCGACTGATATTCCGGCTGTACTGGTCATGGTTATGGCTTTCTTGGCACAGTCAATCAATCCTTTATGTTTGGACATCCAATCCATTCCTAGTACTACTTCCAAACCTTTAGTTCCGAGTACTATCAGGTTAGCATAAAAATCTATGCCATGGATTTGGATAGGGACGGCTTTGCAAATTTGCCTAGCCTTGGTGGTTGAACCGGGAATTTGAACAATCATAACATGCTTCAGTTTGGTTGGTTGAATTTTACTAGTGCATGCAAATTCTTCGGTGACAAATGAGTGCGATGCACCAGAATCAAACAACACTCTTGCAAGTACTGAATTAACAGAAAACATACCCAGCACGGCGTCTGGCGCTTCCTGAGCTTCTTCAGCATGCATGAGAAAAAGACGGCCATTGCGGTTGAGCAAATTCCCTGGGGCAAACCTTCTTCTGTGCTGAACACGACGCTGCTGCTGGGGTGGGGCATTGGCATTGGGGGTTGTGGCATTCTTCTTGTTGGGGAACTCGTTGGAATAGTGGCCTTTATTTCCACAATCATAAGAAGTCACCTGTGACTTGTCCTTTGCCGCTACAGGCACAGCATTGCTTACAGTCCTCGGGGCAGTGTTGGTGTTGGCGGTAGCATTATTGTTGTTGAATTTCTGTGGGGCACAGTTGAAATTGCTAGAGTTGCCGTGGTTGTTGTGATTTCCTCCGGGCCTTGGGTTTCCACGGTTGGGATAGGTCGGACGGTTCATCGGGGGTCTGTTGGTTCTTGGGGCAAATCCGGGAGATGGGTTAGGGCGATACTTTGGGGTCTGATGGGTTCCTGGTTGATGCATCATGCGACGCTTGCGGTTCTCATTGGCTTGGTTGATCTTTCCTTCCATCTGGATGACAGAGTCGACAAGGGCTTCAATATCAGCAAAGGGGATATTGACTAACACTGTCTGCATCTCATCATGCAGACCATTCAGGAATCTTACTTTCTTCTTGGCTTCGGTGTCGATCTCATCCGGGGCATACCTAGCTAATGACAAAAATTTGTCACGGTATTGTACTACGGTCATCCTTCCTTTCTTCAGTTCTCTGAACTCGTCTCTCATCCTCTTGATCAAAACCGGTGGAACATGGGTTCTGCTAAATTTGACCTTGAATTCCTCCCAGTCATCATCTGGCCTCTGGTCATTGCGGGAACACTGTTCCACCATGCCCTGGCATCTCCGACTAGATAGTGGGTGGCGAACAGAACTTTCTCGTTAGCTTCCACTCCGGCGACTTCTAGGTTATTTTCCATGGTTTGCAGCCAATCATTGGCGTCTAGGGGTTCTTTAGACTTAGTGAAAACAGGTGGGTTGGTATTCTGGAAGTTCTTGAGCTTAGATCCATGGTTGTCCTGATTTCCATGGCCTTGGTTGTTGTGGGCTAGCTAAGCTACCTGTTGCAGGGTGGCTAGGTTGGCTTGACGTTCCGCTCTTTCAGCTTCGCGGTTAGAAGTCAACATTTGCAGAATCTGCAACATCGGGTCCTGGGATGAACTACTTCCTCCGCGTGGCATCTGAAGATTGAGATAGATCATGAGAAAAGAGGGAAATTTCTAAGGTTCTGGGATTTTGAAAAGTTTTTAGAGTTTGACTCAGATTTTCTAGTAACTTGCTTTTCATTCATTCATTCATAGCACACGGTACAACACACACCACAACAAAGAAAAACAGATGGTTTTAAGAACCATTCTGGAAACTACGATATAGTGGGACCGAATACTACTCACTACGCTAGTGCTCAAGTGCTACTACTCCTCGGAATCGGTGGCTTCGTCATCTTCATCGTCATCAATGAAGGCGAAATCATCCTCATCGGTGAAGAAGTCGATAGCCTGATCGTCCAGAAAATCATCATCATCGCTGAGATAGGAGTAGGGGTCTCCACGAAGATCCTCTCCGGCATTCACCCTTTCTTCCAACTGCATGTCTCTCTCATGGATGGTCTCCTCCAAAGATGAGATACGATGGTGAAGACGGGCAATAATGCGCTCCTTCTTGTCGAGATGACGGCGGCGAGACTTGCGATCCTTTGCCAGCATGGCGATGGTTTGGTCCTTCGTCTTGATGATGGCAGACTTGTGGTTGGAGTAGTCACGGCAGTTATCCAACGCCTGCTGACGATCGTACATCATGAAGCTGAGGTGGTCCAATTGGGTCTTCAGCTTGGGGTGGTATGGGGCTTCCATTGGTTGTCCATTAGCATCACGCCTTGGGAAAAACTCAAAGCGAGTAACCTTGATTTGGTTGATACTTTTCCCACACAGTCGAGAAAGAGCTTCCTGCATGGCCCTGACAAGTCCATCGAGCCAGTTGTTCTCTCTTAAGGTAAATTGAATTACTTCCGCAGTGGGAGGTTCAATCTTTCCTCGGATACTTGCAACAATTAGCCACTGCAGATCTTCTCCTCCTTGATCATTGAGCTGAGCTCCGAAGAACTCGGGGTGCGGACGCTCCAGAAGTTCCGAAAGCTGGTCCAAATCCCTCTCAAAAATAAGGTCTCCTCCATTCCCCAACTGATAAAACTTGTTGTACTTCACGTCCATCTATAAGATTATAGGATGAGTAAGTTAGTAGAGTGATCAAGTGTGTCAAAATTTTATGTATTTTGCAAGAGTTTTTGAGGAACATGAATTTTCATGAAAGAATCAAAGGGATAAGAATGAGAATAAGTTTTTGTAAATATTTGTTTTCTTTGGTTTTGAATCTAAGTTTTTGATTCAAACGTCCAGTCTAACTAGGGTCTCCTATGGTCAGGATGGCTCTGATACCAACTTGTCAACACCCGGATTTTTAATGCCAGATGCCTGTTATGCCAAACATCGCAATCCCAGGATTACCATTTTTGCGAGACATAACAAAATTGGATACCACAGTACATCATCCATTACAAATCGTACATAAGTTCTTACACAAATAGGGATCTCATGATCCAGTTCTTAATACAACTTCAAGCAGCAGAATACGTAATAATAACAGTAGCGTAGGCGAAGCTCCATCTTCGGGTCACAGGCAATGCTGACGATGGGAGATGATCCTAGTTGTCGTAACCTTCCTGGGGTCCATCCTCCAGGTACTCCTCTTCATAGTATGGCCATGGGAATAGCCAGGGACAAAGCCATGAGTACTCTTTAAGTACTCGCAAACTAATACTAACAAGTGAAAGGGGTTTTTGATAATAGGACACTCAGATCTAGGGTTGTTTTTCAAAAGCCAGATTTATCTCTACTAAGTTTAGAAGCAACGAATGCTAGTTTAAGTGATATAACACCTAAGTGGGAACTTGTATTTCATATCACAACCCTGTTGTGGTCAAGTCAAAGTCTCAATTCATTTCACAAGTCTTTTGAAAACATCTGACGGGGGAACAGTATGGCCACTCCAACTGTCCATAACCGCGGACGCGGCTATTCGAATAGTTTGACACTCTGCAGAGATTGTATACTTTCACCACAACATTCGATACATCCGTCAGGAACAAATCCTGAATTCACCATACTCAGTATGCGGATAATCAATCCTAACCTTTCAATTACATGCCCTAGTATAAGCACCTATCCTGTGAGTTTGGCCTCCCAACCATGACCAACTGTCATCTTGGGTACTGCACAGGTGGACAATCTTCACAAGGTAGCCTCATCTCAGACCTTGGCCGTGAGGGAACTAATACTAAGGTATATAAGTTTCCAGTCAAGCCCTACCCAATTCTCGGGTATTGTGGTTGTACGATAAAATTGGAATGGTATCGCATCCAGACAACCATCAGTGTTATAAAGGGCTAAGGCTCATGCCTCAATATTTTTATCACCAAAATCATCAGGTGTTCGGAAACACATGTCGAAAACATTTCAATAGAATGATCCATCATTCCAAGGTTTTCATAACCATTTTTCCACCAAGTATTCCCATCTAAAGTTGATCAAGTTTTATTCTTATCACAAGCATCTATAAGTGGGGGTAAGTACTAATGAGGGGTGGTAACTAAGTGGAGTTTGAACTAAGTTCAATCTCATGCCTTAGGATGACATCAAGATTATCTAGCTTAGGCCAAATTTTATGCTCTTTATGCAACCTTCACATATCTTTCTAGTATCTACAATTCACTTAAGTAAGCTCTAAGTACTAGCTTTGATAAAGAAATAAAGTATAAAGCTTGTAGGTAAAACTAGGATTGGTTTATCAAGTGGGTAGGATCATCTATGCTTGAGGCATATAGTTGGCATGGTGACAAGCAAGTATTGGCTTGCACAGTATCAGTATAAGCTTGCTAAATTGCAAGTGTTAGCTTGCACATTCAACTAGTAGCATTAGGCTTGCTAAAGTAGAGTATCTTGCAAGGGTTAGCTTGCAAGGTTAATAGATTGCCTTGTGCAGAGCAGTGGTTGAACTTCTCCTCGGCTTCTTCTTCGTAGAATCCTCCTTCCTCCTCGTATCCTTGGTCGATACGAGCGTCTATGAATAAATACGAGGTACACAATCACCAAGCAATACTTAACTACTTGCATTCATCACACACAAGGGTCCTATAGATGATCTAGCATCATCACTAACATTACAAGATTAAATCTTAGTTTAATTACATTTATTTTTAGAAAAGTAATTTCTACTAATTGAAAAACTACTTAAGGTTTAATATTCTCCAAACCAAACATGGGATCATGTTGACACATGTCATCACCACATATTTTAGTCCATGGGAATGTGATTTAAAGTGGTGTCACAATTTAATAAGGTTTTTCTCTTTTATTTTAATTAATTAAAGTGGCTAGAAATGCCTATGTGGCATTCTTTTATTACTTGGTCATTATTTCTGTAAGTAAACCTATATATTTTTATATATTCTGAAAGGTATGATCAAATGTGAGTTTTGAGAGTTGGAATCAACTCAAAAGCTATTATGGTTTAAATTTGAAAAATGTTGGAATGCAGAAAAGCTTCTGCATTGTTATTTTTACCAAGGATGATCTACAGATCCAAATGACTTGAATCCAACGGGCTTGGATTCAGCATTTCAAGACATTTCTTACAAAATTGGTTTCATTCAATTTGGTTCACTGAATCGACCTTGGTTGATTTTTGAAACTGGGTACAGAAGTGTGTTTGAAATAAAATGGAAAAGGTTTAATTCAAATAACTGGGCTGGCCTGCTAAGCACAGCGCTTACGCGGGCTGGTTAAGTGGCTGTCACCACGCGTCAGTGAGACAGGTGGGGTGCGAAGCGGTATGGGGCGATGCGGTGCGTTCGATTTGGTTCTAATCCAACGGCGGAGGGTCATCGTCGACGTTGGGCAACGCCGGCGAGACAGAAACCTAGCGCGGCCAGTGGGGGTCGTTGGGGGCTCACCGGGGTTCAGGCGAGGTTCGGCGAGGCGGGCGAATGACTAAGTCGACGACGGCGAACCTCCTGGTATCGGCAGCTTCTCCTAGGGCGGCTCCAATCGCTGGCCCTCTTCTCCTCCAGCAGCGGCAGGCTCCGGTGAAATTCCGGCGAAGTGCTACTCGCCTTGCTCCGGGAACGGGGTGGCACAATTAGTGAGGAGAGGGGAGTGAGATGGTGTGCTTAATTCGGCTGGGGGTGGCCTCTATTTATAGTCACGACGATGAGACCAAACGGCATGGGCAGGCGACGGTGGCGACATGGCTACGGGCTGCTAGAGGCATGGCCGGCGGTGGTGATCGATCGGTGGTCTCCTGGCGATGCTCTACGGCTTTAATGCGCGTGTAGGGGCGGTGCGGTTTGGTCTGGAACATGCGATGCTCTGCGCGGCCGAGGCGGCGTCTTCGACAGCGAGCGGTGGCTGTGAGGCATGGGGCGGCAAACGGGGATGTCTGGCGGTCTCCTGGGTTGGTGGCGATCGTGTATGCACGTGGCGAGGGCGGCACGCGGTCTGTGGGCTTCAATCGAGGGTGGCTCTCTGGCACATGCTCGACATGGTTGACAGAGGCATGGGCGCGGCATTCCTGGGTGCTCTGGTCGGTGTCTTCCAGGCAGGGCTGGTCGAGAGGGGGCGGTGAACGGTGGGCTGCCTCCCAGACATGTTTGCTAGGCTTGTTTCTTCTCCTAGCTTGCTGTATCCACTGGGGTGGCATGGTGAGCTTCGGCTGTTCACCATTGATGTCATTGCCCAGCTTATAGTGAGGCCAGTGCTTGGTTTAACTCGCTAGATGATCTACTGAGATGGTTGTGAGCTAGAGAGGGAACAAGTTAGGCTTCAATCAGTGCTCACAATAGTGTTTGGATTTTGTTTGATGTGTATCTGCAAGGTCTTTGATGAAATGGCCGCAAGAATTCAAGTTTTGAATTTTGAAAAGATTTTTGGTGGGTGTTCTAGGTTGGTGCTGGTGAGTCTGCAGATGCTTGGGTTTTGAAAGTTGAGCTTGTTTGGGTGGTTTTTGAAAAAGTGGGATCTTCCCATATGATAAAGATTCAATTTTGAATCGTCATTTAAACTATGCATTTGAAAGTTTCTGGATGATCACAAGGTGGGCCTTGATACTTTGTTATGAGTACAATCAAGGGGTGCAAAGATCCAAAAAAAATTCTGTTAAGTTCTGAAAGTTTGAGACAGCCAAAGTAGGCATGGGAGTTAAACTGTCCAAAATGACCATTCCCTTATTTTGTTTGTTTTTATTTACTTGTCTTTGAGAAAAGTTTGGGAATTGTTTAGATGATGTTTATTTCACCTAAGCATCCATTTACAAGCAAAGGAACACACAAACAAGAAGGTTGAAAAGAATTCCAAATGAAATGCATACACCATGCATGCTTTCATAATTTTATTTTAGAAAAAATTTTGTTAACCCTAATTTTGATGATTAGAGTTTGATGATCCAAGTTTAGTATTTTTGGGATGTTACATGGCCTTTTCGACTTGTCCGTTGGTCTGCAAATGCGCTACTGAGGCGTAGGACAGGTTGATGCCGAGGTACCCGCAGAAGTTTCGGAACTCCTTCGAGATAAAGTTCGAGCCGTTGTCCGTTATGATGCTATGGGGTACTCCGAACCTATAGATAATGGACTCAAAAACTTGATAACAGTTTTGCCGCTTTGGTTGGTGACGGGCATGGCCTCGATCCACTTGGATAATTTGTCGACTTCGACCAGGAGGAAGACGTGGCCTCCTGGTGAGGACTTTGGCAGTTTGCCGATCATGTCGAGACCCCATTGAGCAAAGGGCCAGGCCACTGGTTTGGGCCTCAGCTTGGATCCTGGCGCATGTGGCTTGTCCGCGTACCTCTGGCAGGTGTTGCACCTTTGGACTATCTCCTTGGCGTCGTACATTGCAGTTGGCCAGTAGAATCCAGCTCGTAGAGCTTTGGCAACTAGGGCGCGGCTACCTGCGTGATGTCCGCAGATGCCCTCATGCATGTGTAGGAGGATGCTTTTCCACCGTTGATGGTGACGCACCGTTGGAGTACACACGAAATGATGCGCTTATATAATTCTCCATTGATGATGGTGAAGGCCTTCGATCGGCGAGATATGCGCCAGGTATCTGTCGGGTCCTCAGGCAGCTGATTGTTTATTAGGTCGCGGAGGTATGGATGGATCCATGTTTCCTTAATCGCCATGACCAACATAAGGTTGACAAACTCGACCTCCATGTCAAGCTTGTCAGGCCCTTCTTGTCCTTCGGGTAGCATCCTCCGAGTGCTTAGCTTCTTCGGCTGAGCCTTTTGGGAATTTCCTCTTGATGGAGGATACGCAGATTTGTTCGAGGAACATTCCTGGTGGCACCCGAGCGCGGGTGGAGCCAATGTTGGCGAGCTCGTCGGACTCCTCATTACTTTCCCTTCCTACATGCCGAAGCTTGCAGCCGTCAAAGTCACCTTCGAGTGAGTTGTAGAGCACACGGTATGCGATCATGTTGGCACTGTGAGCGTCACACTCGTTCATTGTCTGCTGGACGACAAGGCTCGAGTAGCCATAGATGAGGGCCCCATATTAGGCCTTGTTGTTAATGGCTCAGAATTTCATCCGAAGGACATACTTCAGCTTGTCACCTTAAGGGGACGTCAGTATGACGCCGGCCCCTGCTCCAGCCTCGCGCTTGGAGCCGTTGAAGTGCATCGTCCAGGACTGCGAAATGTCTGGAGTATCCAGCAGCTGGAGCTCCATCCAGTAGACGATGAATACTGGGAGGACCTGGGCCTTGATGGCAATGCGCCGCTCGGAGATGATGTCTCGAGGAGACAAATCGATGCCCCACAGGGCTACGCGCCCCGTGGCTTCGGGTTTATTTAGGATGTTCGACAGCGGGGCATCATTGACGACCATGATCTGGTGCTCCTGGAAGTAGTGGCTCAGCCGGCGCGCCGTCATGAATATGCCGTAGGCAAGCTTCTGGTAATGAGCGTACCTCTGATTTTTCGGGGTCAGTACCTCGCTGAGGTAGTAGATTTGGCGTTGGACCCCATGGGTCTTGCCATCTTCAGGTCTTTCGACCACGAGTGTGGTGTTGACCACCTGGTGTGTGGGTGCTATGTACAGCAGCAAAGGCTCCTGCTCCTTCGGCGTGACCAGGACAGGTGACATGGAGAGAATCCATTTGAGGTCCTCGAACGCATCGTCTGCTTCGGGTGTCCACTCGAATTTGTTGGTCTTGCACAGCAGCTGGTAAAAGGGGAGGGCCTTCTCACCCATTCGACTGATGAATCTGCTCAGTACCGTGATTCGTCCTGCTAGCTGCTAGACCCCTTTGAGATTCTTCAGCTTCTCCATGGCTAGTATGGCCCTTATTTTCTTTGGGTTCACTTTGATGCCCTGTTGGGAGATGAAGTACCCGAGCAACTGACCATACAGGACGCTGAAGGCGCACTTGTCTGGGTTCAGCTTGATTTTGTAGCGATCAATATTATCGAACGTCTCACGGAGATCGTCGATGAGCATCTTGGCCTCCTTGGTCTTGATTACTATGTCATCGACATAGACCTGGATGTTGTGGCCGATTTGGTCCTTCAGGCATGCTTGCATGCACCTCTGGTAGGTGGCGCCTGCGTTGTTCAGCCTGAAGGGCATGGTGGTAGCAGAACCCCGAACAGCGTGATGAACGTCGTTTTCTCCTGATCTTCGACCTTCAGTCGAATTTGGTTATAGCCTGAGTAGGCGTCAAGGAAGGAGAGCTTCTCGCATCCTGTAGTGGAATCGATGATTTGATCGATCCATGGTAGAGGGAAGTGGTCCTTGGGACAATGCTTGTTAAGAGATGTGAAGTCCACGCACATTTACATGTTGTTCGTGTATTTCTTGGGGACCAGCATGGTGTTGGCCAGCCACTCGCTTTCTTTGATTTCCCTGATGAAGTTGGCATCGAGCAGTCCGTTGACTTCGATTCCAACGGCTTTGGCTCTTGGCTCGGATAGTAGACGCATTGACTGCTTGACTGGCTTTGCATCTGGAAAAACATTAAGTGCATGCTCGGCGAATTCCCTGGGAACTCCTGGCATGTCCGCAGGACACCAAGCAAAAATTTCCTAGCGCTCACGGAGGAATTCGATGAGCGCGCTTTCCTATGCGGGATGCAGGTTATTGGCGATCAACGACGTCTTGGAGGCATCCGTCGGGTGAACTTGCACCTTCTTTGTGCTGACTGTGTAGTCGAACAACATGTCAGGTGCGTTTTGCCTGGTGACTGGGGGTGCCCCATTGTTTGTCACCTCTTTGAGTCACGTGAGCTCCTCCTGTATGCCGAATGACTGAGAGATTCTATTGAAGTCTCTGTCGCATCTATCTGACCTGGTGAAGCTTCATAGGATGATGATGACTCCCCTAGGTCCTGGCATCTTCAGTACCAGGTACGCATAGTGAGGTACTGCCAAGAATCTTGCGAATGCCACGCACCCAAGGATGGCATGGTACTGTGATGGCCAGTTCACCACTTCGAACTCTAGCCGCTCATGCCTGAAGTTTTCGGGATGGCGGAAGATGACGTCGAGCCATATATTGCCCAATTGGTATATGCCCTTCCCTGGGACTATGCCGTGGAACATTTTATCTGATTGATCTAGGCTGCACAGCGGGATCCGCATCAGTGCTAGTGTGCTGGCGAACATCAGGTTGATGCCGCTGCCACCGTCCATGAAGACATGACTCATTTCGAATCCCCCAATCTGGGCCTCGAGCACCAGGGCAGCGTGACCTAGGCGAGGTATCTAGCGTGGGTGATCAAAACAGTCGAACGTGATGCAGGACTCCGAGCCGCTGAGGTACTCAGGTATGGCCGGTGGGGAGATCACGGCCAGGCTGACTTGGCGGGTGATCTTCTTCTGCACCATGTTGGTTAGGCGCCCCTTATGGATCATCAGGGCCCCTTTCGGTTGAGGGTACCCATCTGCACCGTTATTCGGTCTTGGTGCGACCGGCCGCTGCGATGGCCCGCCAGGTGGTGGTGGAGGAGCTCCGTGGGAGACGGACCCAGGGGCTGATGCGAATCCTGGATTCACCGCCTGGCATCGCATTTGGGTGAGGCCCTCGCTGAGCTTCTGGAACTCCATGCAGTCCTTGAGCATGTAGCTGGCCTTCTTCTTACAATATTGTTTATCGATGTAGAAGTGGATGGTGCAAGGTCCAGACATCTTGTCGTATGCCAAAGGCTCGTCGTCGCGGTTGTGACGTTTCCATGTTTGCATGGGTCGTCCGCTGACGCGGTAGTTGCTGCTGCGGTATCCATTGTTGCGGTTGCCATCATCATAGAGATCGGCTTATCTGGACGCAACCATGTCGACTCCATCACGATTATCGTAGACGTGCGATCTTCTCTTACTGCGATGCTCACGCCTGCAGCCGAAGTCATCTTCATCATCCGAGTGCGTTTAGTTGATGGAATCCTCGCCATCTGCTTAGTGGTTGGCGATGTCCATGAGGTGGTCAAGGGTTTTGGGCTTGACGCGCCCGAGCTCCTCCTTGAAATCTGGGCACATGGCACCATCCTTGAAGGCTTCGATTGCTCTTTCTTCGGAGATGTCTGCGGCGGAGTTCTTGATGTGGTACCAGTGTAGTATGTACGAGCAGATGGACTCGTTGGTCCGCTGGGTCCATGCCCGCACCTCTTCGATTGAGGTTGGCCTCTTGTTGGTGCCCTTGAAGTTGCGGACGAAGTTGTATGCCAGCTCTTCCTAGCTTCGGATGGAGCCGGAGGGTAGGCTGCTGAGCCAGACCATGGCTGCGCCTGTTAGCTATATCTGAAGGAACTAAAAGGCGTTGTTCTTGTTCCCATCGTGGAGCTTGATGGATGACACGTGATCGTCGAGCCAAGCCTTTGGCTCCTGCATGCCGTCAAACTTCGGGTTGTCCGAAGGGAGCTTGAAATTTTTTGGTCCGCGATTGCCAAACAGATCTGCTGAAGCATCTGGCTCCGTACAGCTCTCCGTCGTCCTCCTCTTCGGACTCAGTTGAACAAGCGCGTTTAGCGCGTGACTTGTCGATATTGCGTTGGGCGAGCTCACTACGAGCATCGTATTTGCTACTGCGACGCCATGGGCTCCGACGGCGTCGGGGCAGGTCATGCTCCTCCTTGTCAGATGAGGGTGTGCGGCTTCGAGTGATCTTGACTGTGGTGTTCTTCTTTGTCTCCACGGGAGTTTTTTCGTGGAGCACAGCTCCAACGAGTCTGAGGCCTGCTAGCGCCGACTTGTGCATTGCATTCTTCGGGTCACCCGACGGAAGCGGATTGGATGCGAGGTAGGCAGTGGCCACCATGATTGCAGCCTGTGGCGTTTTCGGCATGACGTTGCCTTGTGAGTCCATCGTCATGAAGGACATGTCGAGGGCCTTGGTGACCTCGCGCCGTGCGGCAGGGTCCATGCGCTCCAGGTGGGAGCGATACATGTTGGTGTTGTTGCCATGTGAAGTGGAGCCTCCAGCGGAGGAGAGCGCAGCTTGCCGCGCGCTGGATTCTACGGCTGCCTGCTTACGCTTTTCGAGCTCCTCCTATAGATTGAGCTGCTGATTATGCTTATCAATCAGGAGCAGGTGGTAGGCCATCAGAAAATCACGGGAGGCATCTGCAGGTAGGATTTTATTCCCTTGCACGGCCTCGCGCGCGGCCTCCCAGCCTTCCTCGTTGAGTTTGATCTGGTTGTGGGCGCGATTGCCGCCTTCAGTGGCTCTAGCCGCCTTGTTAGCCGGGTTTCCCCCATTCAAAACATGAGGGTTGGGAGGGGGATTGGGTGGGATGACACTCGAACCCAACGGTGGATCGGTTCCATTATTGGCATCGCCGCTATGGATGACGGCGCACAGGTGGCGCTCGTGGTGTGGGTCGCTACTGCGGCAGCTCTCAAATCCAGAACTATAGGTTCCTTCATCCGAAAGGGGATCGCACAGATCAGAGTTGCAACTGTTGCTGTCATCTAAATTACCTGTCAGCTTCGATCTACGCAAGGCGTCGATGGGTGGGACCCATGAAGCAGGCCTGATGGATGGAAGTGGCACCCGCTTTGGGAGGCGGAGGGTGTCGGTCTGCCCCACCTGGAAGCAGAAGCTCCCGAAGAGCATCTAGAGCCCGTCGCCAACAGACTCAAAATCCTTCAGGGTGGCCGATGAGTGGACGGTGAAGTCGAAATTGCCGAAGAGGAGCTGACTCTCCATCGCTGAGGAACCGTAGATCGCTCCGGATGGAACCGTCACGACCGCACAATCAGCGTCCCCGCTTCCCACAGACGATGCCAATTGACGAGGGTTCGACTCGTTAATTCCCATTTTTATGGACTTGGGTTTGGAGAAGATGGGGATGTTGTAAGTCTTGGAACGGTTAACAGACAAGAAACACAGGGACACAAGTTTTACCCATGTTCAGGCCCCCATAGGGAAAACCCTACTCCTGCTTGTCTACTCTTGATTATGGCAGAACCAAAGGTTACAGGGGTGCGCAGATGCAATCTGGCGTGAGGTGTGTGTATGAGGTGGTGATTGTCCTTCTCGATGTTCCCTCATAGACTTTATATAGATAGGCCAGGTACCAGGGTAGGTCGAGTCGGTTACAAATTAGGGTTGATACCCTTTGAAATTCTATCTAATCTAGACTTGTCCTCCAAGGAGTCGAAATCGCCACGGGCTTGGGCCACCCAAAATCTTCATGGGATGTGTGTCCTCACGTGGGCCTTCCTTGAGCTGGACCGGGTATACCAATGTTGTGCACCCATAGGGTATATCCATGTCAATATCTGCTAGTGAAACTAATAGCATATGCAATATCTGGTCTTTTACATAGCATGGCATATATGATAGATCCTATGGTTAAGGCATAGGGAGTTTTGCTCATCCTCTCTTTATCTTCTGCCATAGTTGGACTTTGAGTGTTACTCAAGGTCATATTGGGCAACATGGGAAAGAACCTTTCTTGCTATATTCCATTCCAAACCACTTTAGAACCTTGTCCAAATATGTACTTTGTGAAAGCGATATTAAGCATCTTAATCTATCTCTATAAATCGTGATGCCTAAAATGTATGCAGCTTTGCCAAGATCCTTCATTGAAAAACTATTATTCAAATAGCTTTGACACTTTTAAGAAGTTCTATATCATTCCCAATAAACAATATGTCATCCACATATAGTACTAGGAAGGCTATAGAGATCCCACTCACTTTCTTGTAAATACAAGCTTCTCCATAAGTTTGTATAAATCCAAAGATTTTGATCACTTTATCAAAACGTTGATTCCAGCTCCGGGATGCTTGCTTCAATCCATAAATGGACTATTGAAGTTTGCATACCTTGTTATCATATTTAGGATCGACAAAACCTTTGGGTTGTACCATATACAACTCTTCATCAATGTCACCATTGAGGAACGCCGTTTTTACATCCATCTGCCATATCTCATAATCATAATATGCAGCAATTGCTAACAAAATCCTCACAGATTTTAGCTTCGCTACCTATGAGAAAGTCTCATCATAGTCAACTCCTTGAATTTGTCGAAACCCTTTCGCGACAAGTCGAGCTTTATAGATGGTTACATTACCATCAACATCTGTTTTCTTCTTGAAAATCCATTTGTTCTCGACAGCCTTGTGGCCATCCGATAAATCCACAAAAGTCCTCACTTGGTTTTTGTACATGGATCCAATCTCTAATTTCATGGATTCATGCCATTTGTTGGAATCTGGGTTCATCATTGCTTCCTCATACGTCACAGGGTCGTCGGTGTTGTCCACCAACATGACATTCATAACAGGATCATACCAATCAGGAGTGGTACGAGTCCTAGTCGACCTGCGAGGTTCCGTAGTAACTTCAATCGAAGTTTCATGATCTTTATCATAAGCTTCCCCTCTTATTGGTGTAGGCGGCACAGGAACATCTTCCGGCGCTGTGCTACTATCAAATCCAAGAGAAGGTTCGACAACCTCATCAAGTTCTACTTTCCTTCTAGTCACTTCACTCGAGAGAAATTCCTTCTCTAGAAAGGATCCATTCTTGTCAACGAAAACTTTGCCTTCGGATCTATAATAGAAGGTATGCCCAATTGTTTCTTTAGGGTATCCTTTGAAGACGCATTTTTCCGCTTTGGGTTCAAGCTTGTCGGGCTGTAACTTCTTTACATATGCTTCGCATCCCCAAACTTTAAGGAACAACAAATTAGGTTTCTTCCCAAACCACAATTCTTATGGTGTCGTTTGAACGGATTTATATGGTGCCCTATTTAAAGTGAATGCGGTTGTTTCTAATGCATAACCCCAAAATGATAACGGTAAATCTTTAAGAGACATCATAGAAGGAACCATATCTAAGAGAGTTCGATTACGACGTTCAGACACACCAATATGTTGTGGTGTTCCCGGCGGTGTCAATTGCGAAAGTATTCCACATTTCTTTAAATGCTCGCAAAACTCATAACTTAGATACTCACCTCCATGATCAGATCGCAGAAATTTAATCTTCTTGTTACGTTGATTCTCTACTTCACTTTGAAATTCCTTAAACTTCTTGAAAGTTTCGGACTTATGTTTCATGAAAGAGATATACCCATATCTACTCAAGTCATCCGTGAAAGTAAGAATATAACAATAACCACCATGCGATGCCACACTTATCAGGCCACACACATCGGTATGTATGATTTCCAATAAGTCCGTAGCTCGCTCCATCATACATGCTTCGCATCTTTCAAGTGATTCAAGAAGTCCATCAGAATGGAGTTTCTTCATACGCTTCACTCCAATGTGACCAAGATGACAGTGCCACATGTATGTAGAATTATCATTCAATTTCAATCGTTTAGCATATATATTATGAACATGTGTATCACTACTATCGAGATTTAATAAGAATAGACAATCTATCATAGGCGCATGACCATAAAATATATTACTCATATAAATCGAACAACCATTATTCTCGGACTTAATCAAGTAACTTTCTCGCAATAAACAAGATCTATATATAGTGTTCATGTTCAACGCGTCCACCAAATAACAATTATTTAAGTAAAAACTAATCCCGATGGTAGATGAAGAGGGAGCGTGCCAACAACGATCACATCAACCTTGGAGCCATTTCCAACACGCATCATCACCTCGTCTCTCGTTAGTCTTTGCTTATTCTGCAGCACCTGTTTCGAGTTACAAATATGAGCAACCGAACCAGTATCAAATACCCAGGCACTACTATGATTAATAGTAAGATACACATCAATAACACGTATATCGAATATACCTTTCTTCTTGATGTTTCCGTTCTTCAGATCTTCCAGGTACTTGGGGCAATTCCTCTTCGAGTGACCTTCTCCCTTGCAGTAAATGCACTCAGTATCAGGCTTAGGACCAGCCTTGGGTTTCTTTGCAGACACGGCAGATTTCTTGCCGCCTGTAACATCCCACCATTAGAGCTTAGAAATAAGCTGAACCCAGATGTGTGCATTGCATTCATGCATAGAAAATCCGAATAATTTTCGTGCCTTTAAAATAGAACGTGTCAAAGTGATTGGAGCTTCTCTTAAATTGATGGAATTTAAGTAGATCATCAAGTTAACTGCGATAAGTTTCAATATGACCTTTGCTAAAACCTTATTTGGTTAAACATGATTTGGTCCAAGGGTAGACCATATATAATAAATGTCACTCATAATACATTGCTTAAATGATTCATATATGATCCTTAAGGTATCATATCATACTATTCATCATACCAACCTATGAATACTAAGTTAAGATTACCACTAGAATAATAAAAATGCAATGATTAATGATGACCTATCTTATTTTTATCTATTCCTACTATGAGTATCATAGTAATACCTAATCTTTAACTCTTAAATGAGTTGAAGTTGGAAAGAGACTTAGTCAGGAGCATCCACCATATATCTTTCTTTCCATATCAATCTTTATGGAACCTATCTTAATATCTGTTGTTCATCCATTTTGAGTAATCAACCATTGATTCACAAATTCTTTAACTATCAATCTTTGATCTACTATTTCTTGATCTTATCATAACATCTACTTAAATCTTTTAAAGAGGGCATAGTCCACAAATAACCTTAATCCAATATGAGATACTAAGAAGATAATTTCAAGATAATGGAAAGGTAGGATAGATAAAGCCTTGCTTAGCCAACTAAGAACTTAAGCAATAAATGATTAAAGGATTATAATGGTAATGCTTTAGCCACCTATATTGAATGCTTATATGTAGTATAAATAATAATGGTTGGAAGAACATGATTAGAACCTTAGTATAGATAAGTTATCCTAGAGTATCCATTACAAACCACATAAATTTAATTTAGGGTTGGAGTGTGAGTTATTGGAATAAAGTGAATACAGGATGATATTATTCAATTAAAGCTAGTATAACATAGAGTTATAGAAGTGATGTTATTCATCTTAAAGGATAGTCAACTTTAGAGAAAGGTAGTTGGATGCATACAACTAATAGAGATACATTAGTGATGGAAGATTAAAGAAGATTGTGAGTGAAGTTGAAGGAACTACTGGTTGGATGGAAGATTATCAACAATGGAATAGTAATGCAACCAAGAAAGGATATGAGAAAATTATGAAATACTTTTGTATCAAACTAATTGGATTCATCCATGAGTTTAGAAGAATGATATATGAATAAGAAGATTTTAATAAGTAAGCCCATCATACTAACCATGATGATGGATAGGAAGAAGTATTATATCTAGGAAAGGAATTCCTTAATTAGAGATCCAAGATTATGAAATATAATTATATGTTATAAATCATTTTCCTATTTAATCTTGGTAAGCAATCAACTCTAAATCTCAAGTCAAACATAATATCCATCTCATATTATTGATCCAACATCTGATGTCTATAACACTTTATAGAAATATTTCCCTATAGCAAATCACATAAGCACATCTCTGTTAATTCCAACCATCATAACTATATATGCTTAAGTATATCTTTATCAATTCATTTCCATAAAATATTATAATTATAACCTTCTCTTATGAAAGGTGATGTCATCAAATATCACAAACAGAAAACAATATGCTTAGTTATTAATTCTTTACTCATATCCAAAAAGGAATCTAAGTATATTAAAAACCCTAAACTCTAGGGTAAATATTTATAATTCAAAACTTTAAATTTCTTTTTATATCACAATAGAATATATATATTGCCATTTTCCAAATCAATGGGAGTATTAATAACCATATCAAGTTTCTATTCAAACATCCCATGATTGCGACACCCATGAAGATTTTGGGTGGCCCAAGCCCGTGGCGATTTTGACTCCTTGGAGGACAAGTCTAGATTAGATAGAATTTCAAAGGGTATCAACCCTAATCCGTAACCGACTCGACCTACCCTGGTACCTGGCCTATCTATATAAAGTCCAGGAGGGAACATCGAGAAGGACAATCACCACCTCATACACACACCTCACGCCAGATTGCATCTGCGCACCCCTGTAACCTTCGGTTCCGCCATAATCAAGAGCAAACAAGCAGGAGTAGGGTTTTCCCTCCGGGGGCCTGAACCTGGGTAAACCTTGTGTCCCCGTGTTGCTTGTTTGCTAACCGTTCCACGATTTCCAGCATCCCCATCTTCTCCAAAACCCAAGTCAATAACAATGGGCATTGATGAGATCAAACCTCGTCAATTGGCGCCGTCTGTGGGAAGTGGGGACACTGATTGTGCGGTCGTGACGGTCCCAACCCGATCGATCTACAACTCTGCGGCGACGGAGAGTCACCTCCTCTTTCGACTTAACCGCCCATTCACCGGCCACCATGAAGGACTTCGAGCCCGTAGGAGACGGACTCGAAATCCTTTTCGGGAGCTTCTGCTTCTAGGTGGGGCAAACCGGCACCCTGCGCCTCCCTGAGAGGGTGACCCTACCATTAATCAGGCCCGCTTCGTGGACCCCACAACCCGTGCTACGCACAACATCATCAACAGATGATTCCTACGACAGCAGTAGCTGCAACTCCGATCTGTGCGATCCGCCATCGGATGAAGGGACCTACGGTTCCGGATCTGAAAGCTGCGGTAGCAGCGGACCAATCTACGAGCGCTACCAATGCACCGTAGTCATACAGGCTGACGGGGATCAGCACACACCCAACCCGCCACCCAACTCGAACCCCAACCCGCAAGACAGGAATGGCGGGAACAGAAGAAGCCAGTCCCCCCCCACCCGAAGGGGAAAACAACAGCCACGTCATCCGCCTTAGCAAAGAAGGATTGGCCCAGGCACGCAACGCCGTGGCAGGCAACATAGCCCTGCCTGTAGACTCCTCCCGGGATCTGTTGATGGCCTACCACCTGCTCCTGATCGAGGAGCACAAGAAGCAGGTCAAGATGCAGGAGGTGCTTGACAAACGCAAGCAAGCAGCCTCAGAATCCAGCGCGCGACGAGCCGCGCTCTCCGCCATGGGCATCGGCTCCAGCTCGAACGTCAACCAAGGCAGCAAGCACCGCTCTCAGGTGTAGAACATGGACCCCAAGGAGCGCCGGGAGGTGACCCGAACCCTCCACACATCCTTCATGGAGATGGATGCCGATGGCAACGTCATCCCGAAAACGCCGCAGGCTGCGATCATGGCAGCCACTGCGTACCTCGTAGCCCACCCACCTCCAGAGGGGGACCTGAAGAGGGCCATGCACAAGTCCGCACTTACCGGACTCGGGCTTGTCGGAGCCGCGCTCCACCAGGAAGCTCCTGCGGAGCCAAAGAAGAAAGCTCCGGCCAGGCACGACCGTAGCCCCACCCCTTCATCCGAAGAAGAGGAACATGACCTTCCTCGAAGAAAGAAGAGCTCGCGTCATCATAAACGCGACTACGACGCCAGAGACGCGCTCACACAGTGCAAAATCGACAAAGCACGAGCCAAGCGCGCATTCTCGTCTGAATCCGAGATGGACGAAGACGAAGGAGAATTCTGCGGAGCCTGGTGCTTTAGCAGATCTGTTCGGCGAACAAAGACGCCACACAATTTCAAGCTTCCTTCGGATACTCCAAAGTTCGATGGCACGCAAGACCCAAAGGCATGGCTCAGTGATCATCTATCATCCGTCAAGCTGCACGGCGGCAACAAAGAAACCGCCATGCAATGCCTTCAGCTATAGCTGACAGGCGCAGCACGGATCTGGCTCAGTAGCCTATCTTCAGGGTCCATCCGAAGCTGTGAGGAGCTAGCTTACAGCTTCATCCGAAACTTCAAGGGCACCAGCAAGAGGCCCGCCTCAATCAAAGAGTTGTGCGCCTGCACTCAACGAACAGGCGAATCCATTCGCTCGTACATACTACGCTGGTCCAACACAAAGAACTCTGCAGCGCACATCTCCGAAGAGAGGGACATCGACGCCTTCAGGGACGGCGTCAAGTGCCAAGACTTCAAGGAGGAACTTGGGCGCGTCAAGCCCAAAACACTCGACCACCTCATGGACATCACCAACAGGTGGGATGACGGCGAAGATTCCATTCACCGAGCACAATCGGAGGAAGAAGACGACTACGGTCGACGACGAGAGCGCCGTAGCAAGAGAAGATCGCGCGTCTACGACGATCGCGACGGACCCGACATGGTCGCGGCCGGCTACGCCGATCGCCGCAACAACGCCAACCGCAATAGCGGAGGATACCGTGGAGGAAACTTCCGTGACGGGGGACGACCAGCGTAGTCGTGGCAGCTCTGCGACCGCGATAACGGACCCTCAGCATACGAAAAGCTTTCGGGTCGATGCACCATCCACTTCTACATCGACAAGCAGGATGGCAAAAAGAAGGCGAGCCACATGCTCAAGGACTGCCGTGAGTTCCATAAGCTCAGCAAAAGCATGGTGCAGATGAGCCAGCAAGCCCCAATTCCTGCGTTCGGAAACGCACCCGCGCCAGGAGAAATAGCACATGGAGCTCCTCCACCGCCACCTCTAGCAGGCCCGAACCAACCAGTCGCACCAGCACAAAACAATGCTGGGAACGGGTATCCCCAGCCGAAAGGAGCACTGATGATCCAGAAGGGGCGCCCCACGAATAGGGTGCAGAAGAAAATCACCCGACAGATCAACCTGGCCGTGGCAACTCCACCCGCCATCCCTGAGTACCTCAGCGGATCGGAGTCCTGCATCATGTTCAGTCGTTCAGATCACCCTTGCCAGATCCCTCGCCTAGGTCATGCTGCCCTGGTGCTGGAGGCGCAGATCGGAGGTTTCGAGATGAGTCGCGTCTTCATGGACGGCGGCAGCGGCATCAACCTGATGTTCGCAAGCACTCTAGCAGCAATGCGGATCCCGCAGTGCAGCCTGGAACAATCAGACACAACATTCCACGGCATCGTTCCAGGAAAGGGCATATTCCCCCTGGGCAAAATATGGCTCGACGTCATCTTCGGCAAGCCGGACAACTGCCGACTGGAATGGCTCGAATTCGAAGTGGTGGACTGGCCATCACAGTACCACGCCATCCTCGGGTGTGTAGCATTCGCAAGGTTCTTGGCTGTCCCGGACTATGCATACCTGCTACTCAAGATGCCAGGGCCGAAGGGCGTCATCACAATCCACGGGAGCTTCACCCGATCGGACCAATGCGACAAAGATTTCAACAGAATCTCCTAATCATCCGGCATGCAGGAGGAACTCGTCAGGCTCCGTGAGGTGACGGACAATGGGGCACCCCCAGTCGCATGACAAAACGCACCTGACATGTCCTTCGACTCCACCGTCAACACAAAGAAGGTGCAAGTCCATCCGACGGATGCCTCCAAGACGGCGCTGATCGCCAACGACCTCAGCCCTGCATAGGAAGGCGCGCTCATCGAATTCCTCTGTGATCGCTGGGAAATCTTCGCCTGGTGTCCTGCGGACATGCCAGGAGTTCCCAGGGAATTCGCCGAGCATGCACTCAATGTCTTTCCAGACACCAAGCCCGTCAAGCAGTCCATCCGGAGACTGTCCGAGCCACGGTCCAAAGCTATCGGCAAAGAAATCAACAGACTACTAGCTGCAGACTTCATCAGGGAAATCAAAGAAAGCGAGTGTCTTGCAAATACAGTGATGGTCCCAAAGAAGGACACGGACATCCTGCGGATGTGCGTGGATTTCACGTCGCTAAACAAGCACTGCCCAAAGGACCACTTCCCTCTCCCTCGGATCGATTAGATCATCGATTCGACTGCAGGTTGCAAGAAACTCTCCTTCCTTGACGCCTACTCAGGCTACAACCAGATTCGACTCAAGGTCGAAGATCAGGAGAAAACGGCGTTTATCACACCGTTCGGAGTGTTCTGCTACAACACAATGCCCTTCAGGCTAAAGAACGCAGGTGCCACGTACTAGCGATGCATGCAGGCATGCCTCAAGGACCAGATCGGTCGCAATGTTCAAGTCTATGTCGACGACATAGTCATAAAAACCAGGGAGGCAAGGACACTTATCGACGATCTCCGCGAGACGTTCGACAACCTCGATCGCTATAGGATCAAACTCAACCCCGAAAAATGCGCCTTCGGCGTCCCATTGGGTCAGCTGCTTGGGTACTTCATCTCTCAGCGAGGGATCGAGGCGAACCCAAAGAAAATCAGAGCCATCATGGCGATGGAGAAGCTGAAAAACCTCAAGGGTGTCCAGCAGCTCGCAGGACGAATAGCGGCGTTGAGAAGATTCATCAGCCGCATGGGTGAGAAGGCCCTGCCATTCTACCAGCTGCTACGCAAGGCAGATAAATTCGAGTGGACGCCTGAAGCCGACGATGCGTTCGAAAGCCTCAAACGGCTACTCTCCACCTCGCCCGTCCTGGTCACGCCAAAGGAGCGCGAGCCTCTGCTGCTGTACATAGCATCCACACATCAGGTGGTCAACACCGTGCTAGTGGTTGAACGACCCAAAGAGGGCAAGACCCACGGGGTCCAACGCCCAATCTACTACCTCAGCGAGGTACTGACGCCAACAAAGCATAGCTACCCTCACTACCAGAAACTCGCCTACGGCGTGTTCATGACGGCTCGACGGCTGAGCCATTACTTCCAGGAGCACCAGGTGATGGTCGTCAACGAGGCACCCCTGAATAGCATCCTGAATAATCCAGAGGCCACAGGACACGTGGCCCTATGGGGCATCGAGTTGTCGCCCATGGACATTGTCTATGAGAAGCGACTCGCAATCAAATCTCAAGTCCTCCCGGACTTCCTTGTACATTGGATGGAGCTGCAGCTGCCAGTCACCCCAGACATGTCGCAGTCATGGACGATGCACTTCAACGGCTCCAAACGTCAAGCCGGAGCAGGAGCCGGGGTCATACTAACCTCCCCGCAGGGCGACCAGATGAAGTACGTCCTCTGGATGAAATTCCGAGCTTCCAACAACGAGGCCGAATACGAAGCCCTCATCCACGGCATGAGGATGGCAAAGATCTGCGGCGCAACGTGCCTGGTCATCTACGGTGACTCCAACCTCATCGTCCAGCAGACGATGAATGAGTGCGACGCACACGCCGAAAACATGATCGCGTACCGCGCAGTCTACAACGCACTCGAAGGAGAATTCGACGGCTGCGAACTTCAGCACGTCGGAAGAGAAAGCAACGAGGAAGCCGACAGACTCGCCAACATCGGCTCCACCCGCGCAAAGGTGCCACCGGGTGTGTTCCTCGAACAGATCTGCGTGCCATCCATCAAGCGGAAATTCCCCAAGGGATCACCCGAAGAAACAGAACACTCAAGGGCTACGCTTCCCGAAGGACACGAAGGACCCGAGAAGCTGGACACAGAGGTCGCTATGGTCAACCTGATGCAGGTCATGGCAGTCGAAGAAACTTGGACGCGACCATACCTCCAGTTCTTGATAAACGGAGAACTGCCTGACAGCCCGACAGATGCCCGACGCATATCTCGTCGGTCAAAAGCCTTCACCATCATCAATGGCGAGCTGTAGAAGCGCAGTATTACGGTTGTACTACAAAGGTGCGTCACCATCGGTGACAGGAAAGCCATCCTCCAAGACATCTACAAGGGCATCTGCGGCCATCATGCAGGCAGTCGCTCCCTTGTCGCCAAAGCTCTACGAGCTGGATTCTACTGGCCAACGGCCATGAGCGACGCAAAGGACATCGTCCGAAGATGCAACGGGTGCCAAAGGTTCGCCGACAAACCGCACGCACCCGGGTCAGAGCTCAGACCCATACCTATAGCCTGGCCCTTTGCTCAATGGGGCCTCGACATGATCGGCAAACTGCCAAAGTCCTCGAAAGGGGGGCACGTTTACCTCCTGGTCGCAGTCGATAAATTCACCAAGTGGGTCGAGGCCATGCCGGTTACCAACCAAAATGGCAAGACCGCCGTCAATTTCTTCGAGTCCATTGTCTACAGGTTCGGCGTACCGCACAACATCATTACCGACAATGGATCAAACTTCATCTCCAAAGAATTCTATGACTTCTGCGAAGGCCTCGGGATCAACATCACATACGCCTCAGTGGCTCACCCGCAAACGAACGGGCAGGTCGAAAAGGCCAACGGCCTAATCGGCGCTGGCATCAAGAAGTGCCTCATGAGCCCACTCGAACGAAAGGCCGGAGCCTGGACGAAAGAGCTGCCATCCGTCCTATCAAGTTTGCGTACTACGCCAAACAGATCCACCGGCTACACACCGTTCTTCATGGTGCATGGAGCCAAAGCCGTGCTACCAGCCGAAGTACGGCACCAGGCCCCCCGGGTCGTCGCTTACAGTAAAGCCGAATCCACGGCTGCACTCGAAAACACCGTCGACACACTCGACGAAGCAAGAGACGTAGCAGCAACTCGATCAACGGTGTACCAGCAGAGTCTCCGCAACTACCACAGCCGCCGGCTGCGCCCAAGGTCCTTCGTCGAAGGAGACCTCGTCTTGCGACTCAAGCAAGAGCGACCAAAGAAATTCGAGTCACCGTGGGAAGGACCCTACATCATCACCGAGGTCATCCCAGGTGGCGCCTATTGCCTCAAGCACGTGGAGTCTGGAGTCGCATACTCCAACCCATGGAACATCGCGCACTTGTGACGATTCTACCCCTATCTACCTACCCCTTTACTTTCAATAAGGCTTTTCAGCCAAGGCTATTCAGCCGAACAGTGTACTTACTCCACTACGATATAAATAAAGCTAAGTGTCTCGCCCCAAAATTTCGTTTTGCTATATGCAACTTTACTTTATGCTACAAACGCACTCGGGGGATCCCCCCACCTCACGATTTCATCGACCGAGAATCACACGTGTACACCCTGAGTAGCTGACAACGTCAGGCAAACGAAAAGGACACGTACCCATTCAAAGCACTGCGTGCTCAAACAATAAACAAACTTTTATAACAAAGGGCACAACACGCCCAGTCGAAATATACAAATTTTACATCTCTCTCTTTTATAGGTACTACCTATTCTGGAGAATAACTTGAGCATGCTGCTCAAACAAATCTACGACCTGTTTGGCATACTGCCTTATAGCCGCATAATGCGGACGCATATCCAACTCGCCACCATTCGGCCGAAGAGGTGGCCCAGCTGCTACAACAGACAGATCTACATCAGGACGATGCAGCCTAACAAGGGACAATGCAGCCTTCACCCCTGCGACGAGCTGCTACCTCACCAATTCCTGGACACGGGTCACGCTCCGAAATCTAGACAGAAGGCCGGACAGGGTTGTTGGCATAGCATCTAGGGGAAACATCACATGTAGAACCGATGAGAGCGAAGTCTGCACTTGACGAAGCACCCGCGACACTTGGTGAACGAGATCCTGCACCGTTGCCAGAGCCATGGCACGGTCACGATCCATCCAGAAGAAACCGCCAGCTTCCATGTCTTGTTGAGTTAGGCAATTGACCCGAACATCGACACGCTCCTTCTCCTCCCTCAGAGCAAGGTTATCACCTGCGACACTTGCACAAAATAAGACGCAAGGCCAGCAGGCGCATCCGAAAAACTGAGCTGCAGCTCAAAACAAAGAACAACTTACATTGAAGCTGCTCAGACAGCCGAAGCAATTCCGCCATCAAGTACTCCTCTCTGGCTGCACCGCGATCTGCCTTGGACTTCCAAACATCGGCATGACCACGCACCCCAAGCAACTCCTTCTCAAGACTACGAACACAGTCTCGAAGAAAAGCAAGTTGTGACGAATCATCCAAAGATGGCCGCTGCCGTGCCGTAGGCGGGGTGTCAACGGGATCAGCACCCGAAGGAACCTAGATCAGCAGAAAAAGAAAGGACATAAACACTCAGACAGCAAAGAACACAACTCAGCAAAATTCATTAAGTGGATAAACGCCACAACGTGGCACATGGATTTTGTTTCTTCAACATAATTACAGCAAAAGAAAATTACAAACTATCCTACAGCTACAGCGCCTAAGAAGCGGCGCCCTGAGTCGCCTCGGAGCCGGAATTCCTTGCTTTGGTTTCCCCCTGCTGCCGTAGCGCGTACTCGTCCAGTAGATCAATCAGCTTGGGCCCATAACGCTTGCAGCGAGCAGAATAGGTAGCGAAGGCTACCTCGGATCCATCCGCGGTCGTCGGCATCCGGGAGGTGATCTGGGGAAGGTCCAACTCCGCTCCAGCCGCCAAGGCCATCGCCAGCCCGACGGACGCGCCGATGCCCTTCTGTTTTTGCTTGTACGCTGCAGGCGCTTCGACTGACAACACCTCCGCCAAAGCGTCAACATCATCAAGAGCCGCACCCTTGGGGACAAGCTCCTTGTAGAAGCGGCCAAGGACCTCCTTGGCCTTGGCAAGTGAGCCGACGATGGTGCTGCAGCGATCTTCGACCGCTGCAGTAGCATCATCTAGAGCACTCCCGTGCTCCAGAGCGCTGCAGTCAAACTCGATGCCTGCGGCATCTGAGACAATAAAGAAAAGGAATGAAGAAAGCACCCAGAAGAAAGACAAGAAAAATAAAAGGGGCAAAAGAAGATACTCACCCAAAACAGCCTTGGCAGCAGCCATGAGCTTATCAGCCACTTCTCTTTCACGCGCAGCCGCAGCAGTGGCAAGCTGCTCCTCGTGGTCCGTGGCCTCCTGCTGCAGGCGCTCCTTAGCCTCACCCGTAGTAGCTAGCTCCAGCTCAAGGCGCTCCTTCGCACCAACGGCGACCTCGGCCTTCTTCTCCGCTTGACCAAGGCTCTTTTTGAGAGCATCGATCTCACGCAGGGAGATGTTATGCTCCTCTACATCCAAAAAGTACAGGACAAGAATATACGAAGAAGAAAACATCAAAGGCATAATAGTACCTTGAGGCTGTTTGAGGCTGGCCTCCAGCATCAGGTGCTCCTGCACCAGTCGCTTGGCATCCTGCGCAAAAGGCTGCAGGAAGAAGACCTACCAGTCAGAAAAAGGACTCGGGGCCTACGCCCACCAGAAAAGAACAGAAGCAAGATACACACACGAAAGCGCTCGGGGGCTCCCCCGAGACTCGAAGAACAAAACAAGAAAACTCTTTTACAAACGCTCGGGGGCTCCCCCCGTGGCAGGAGACTTACATGATCCAATGGCAACGTCGAAGGTCCGCTCGCAAAATTCTGAGGCGCAACCACCTGAACCTCCCGCAGAAGAGGGTTCGGAGCAGCGCCCTCAGAAGTTGCCACCGTTTGAGGAGGATGGGACACAAATTTCGACTCCCCCATCATCTCTCGAGCACCATCACTGGAGGAATCGTTGGAGGAGCGCCTGCACAAGGACAAATTAGCACAAGCACAAAATCAACAGCACAGGAACACCAGTACAGAGGAAACTTACGAGTCCAGCGAGCTTAGGTTGAAGACAGGAGGGGTCCTTCGGACTCTCTTACCCTCTTTTTTCTCTTCCTTCTTTTCTTCCTTCTTCCGCTTCGCTGGCGGGTGCGGCGCTACAGCCCGCACGGGGATAGCAGGAATAGGAGAGGAAGAGCCTCCATGCCCGTCACTATGACGCTCAAGACACGAAGGGTTCCTAGGAGTCCGAGGAGTAGAGGCATCCGAAGACTCGCTGGAGCTCCGCGATCGTTTGCGCGTGTGGTCCTCGCTCGACTCGTTGGCATCTTCAGCCGGAGATCGCGTCGATGGCAGCTCGGACATGGAATCCACCAAATCATTGTCCGGAGCATCCGGATATACTTCGGGTAATGGAGGCGACATACCCGGCACTTTGAAGCTCTGCACAAGAGAAGAACAATTTGTCAGCAAACAAATACAAAACAATGCAGTAGAAAATAGCGCTACGCGCACGGATCTACACCTGTGGAACAGGAAGCGAAGAAGAAAACGGAGGAGTCAGCGACTTCCCCGGGATTTCCTCTCCGGCCTTGAACTTTAGCAGCAACCCTCGTCGGATCACGCCGGCCAGTATAAAGGAACATTGAGTGCACCCTAGCCTGGAGTGGTTGCACCCGACGCTCGAGAAAGGTACGGATGATATCCACACCATTCACTTCCTTCTCCGGAATCAACTGGAGATCCTCCACCCGACGATATAGAGCCTCTACCTCCGCCACCTCGCCATCCAAGATCTTGTTTTTCCAAGACCTTTTTGGCTCAATCTTCTGGGAGGGATCGAAAGGAACAAGACCAACATCTTGCCCAGGTACTACGGAGTCGCGGATATAAAACCATCGCCTCCGCCAGTACAGGACAGATTCGGACATGGAAAAAGAAAAGAAAAGCAGATTGGGCCTGAGGGAGATGATGCAACCCCCAATGGGATAAACACCATCCGAACTAGATTGCCTCTTCACGGAATAAAGTTTCCGGAAGAGGCCAAAATGCGGCTCAATACCGAGCCAACACTCGCTGAAAGTGATAAAACAAGCAATGTGAAGAAGAGAATTGGGGGAAAGATGGTGCAATTGGACACCGTATAGAAAAAGCAGTCCACGAAGGAAGTCGTGGACTGGGAAGGAAAATCCGCGCAAGACAAAGGCGAGGAACATAACCCGATACCCAACGTATCCGCGTCTCCGATCGCCGCCAGCCACCGTTGGTGACACGGGTAGCAGCGGCACTTTTCTTCCCTCCGGCGGCGCTGGTGCCAACCGCAGACGACGACTTCTTCGGCTTCCCCATCGCGGTACGGCGGCGCCGGCGGCGAGAGCGCAGGATGGAAGAAGGAAATGTGAAGGAATATTCCAGCGCGCAGCAAGAGCTCTCAGAACACAAGGAAGCAGTGAAAGCAAGAATCGATGCGGTAAAAACAAACTGAAGTTTTCCCCAATGATTATAAAGACGAAGACGATGCACGACAGCCGTCCATCGAGAAGACCTAACGCCAACGGCAGGATCTGGCCATACACGTGTCAGCATCACAACGAACCGTCGCTAACACGCCGTCCACTACGCACGGAAATCGAGGAGACGCCGTAATTATCTCCACGCCGCGCGTGACCGGTCAATTCAAGGTCAGCAAGTGGGACCCACATTCGTCCAGTCAAGTCATCTCTGGCGCAGCAGACGTTTGAGGTCATTAATCGTCAGCACTGACGTCATCAAAAGCTATACTGGCAACAACTACAAATTCTTCGGCTTCAAAGCTAAGAGTACTCACTCGAAACTACGATTCGACTAAATACTCGGGGGCTACTCCAATCAGGAGCGCTGGCCGCACACCCGAAAGATGAATAAAAGCGAACTATTACTTCGAGTCCTACGTTGAGTCTACGACTCCACTAAGGACTCGGGGGCTACTCCCATAGGGAGGATGGATTTAAGCATCCGAAATTTTTTGTGTCTTGCGGACTTAACACTGAACAAACCCCTGAATAAAAGTCTCCGCTCGAGTCTACGACTCAAACAGACACTCGGGGACTACTCCCATAGGGAGCGCTGGTCGCACACCCTATGAATTCTTCGACTGCGATCTTTCGGATCAAGCACGCCAAAACTTTTCGGTAACTCTGCCGCAACAAGACGCTAAGTGAGCAACGTTCTCCTTGGCCACCCGAAACACCTACAGATAAGACCTACAGATACCATCTGATGGCCTGGCAACGCACACGACTGCGCTCTGCTAGTAAAAACCCGTGCCAACAGGCGCGATGAAAAATCCTGACGGAAGCGTTGGGTACATCAATTAAATTCACTGGAATTACACTCCTATAAGTCCTCCGCGGCCTGAGTCGAATTATGCCAGCATATGTTCCAGGTTCGAATTGAGGGATTCGAACCTAAAGAAGATCATGTTGTTTCATCCAAAGACAGTTAACTGACCCTGATCCATCGGGTGAGTCAGGCACATGCATCAACAATCCCTACACATGAACTATTGAAATACAAAGTTGCACCCAAAAGATTGAAGAGTCCTCAGCCAAATCTACGATTCGACTGATCACTTGGGGGCTACTGACATGGTTATACCCCGTGGGTACATGATCTCAGCATACCTGGTCCAGCCCAAGGAAGGCCCACGGCAAATATACGCCGGCCATGAAGACTTTCGGGTGGCCCAGGCCCATGACGCCTTCGGATCCTTGGAGAGCAAGACTAGAGTAGATAGGAAATTCAAAGGGGTAAAACCCTAGAATCTGTAACCGACTAGGTCTATGCCCGGGACCAGCCTGACACTATATAAAGGCTAGGAGGGCGTGACCTAGATCTCTCTCTCATACTTTCGCATACACGCCTCCACGCCAGATTGCATCTGCGCACCCCTGTATCCTTCGGTTCCGCCATAATCAAGAGCAGACAAGCAGGAGTAGGGTTTTCCCTCCGGGGGCCTGAACCTAGGTAAACCTTGTGTCCCCGTGTTGCTTGTTTGCTAACCGTTCCACGATCTCTAGCATCCCCATCTTCTCCAAAACCCAAGTCCATAACAATGGGCATTGATGAGATCAAACCTCGTCAGTCAGCGACTGGGGCTAGCTCTAGATGTGGTGTAAAAATTATTTTCTGCTAAGAAATAAATGAAATGTTATAATTCAATTAATAATATTCTAGAAATCAAATAAATGATTAAATCTTGTTTAATTAATAACTTTTGATTTTCAATTCAGAAAAATATGTATAATATATGAAAATTTGTAGAAAAATAAAATCTACAACATAAACTTATTAACAAATATTATTATGATGATTATTTAAATAAATATTATTTAATAAAAGTTTTATAAGTAATAAAGCTTTGCTAATTCATATTTTAATAATGGTAAATATTAAAAATATAAATAAAATACCAAAAATCTTGGAAAAATAAGAATTATAATTTAAAACTATAATTATGTATTATTAGTTCACTTAAGTAAATATTTATCATTTATTAAGTAATTATAAAGTAATAAGAATTGTAAAAAATCATATCTTATTATTTATAAATCACAAAGATAAATGTAATATACCAAAATGATCACAAAAATAATATTTACATATTAAAAATCTAATACTTTACTTTTGAGTTACATAAAAATGCAAATATTCTAACAACTCAAATTTAAACTTATTTACTTCATTAATAATTCATATAAAGATAAATAAAATTTATTAATATTCTTGAAATGAGTAAATTAAGTTTAATAAATAGTATTAATCTTAAATATTAATAAAATGAAGCTTTAATGGTTTAAAACATTATAAATATCTTTTAATTAAATTATCTTCAACATTAAATGAAGATTTTATTCTAAAAAGATTTCCATTTATAATAAAAACCTTAAAGAACAACTTTTGAATACACCAAACCTTTTCTCTCTGTATTAACCACCAAATTACCAAAAAATACCACAACATTATATAAATCCATAAGTAGTTAAGTAATAGTATATCTTGGTCTATAAATTATACTCACTCATCTATACTAAGATAAATGATATTACTCCATTATAGAATCAAGAAACCATTACCCAAGTAAAAAGAATGACCATTCTTAAGTAACTTAAAGAACACATTTTAGATATACAATATACCAATGTATAAATACTATACTTTCAAAACTATCTATAATTTTAAAGTTAACTTTAGTCTCCAAGAATCTAAATATAATACAATAAACATTACTATATGTTTTATAGTTAACTTTGGTCTGAAGTAGTTAAATTATAAAGCAACTCAAGCCAAACCATTTGAGCAAACAAGTAACATCACCCACCACTAACTAACCCTAAAGCTTTTTTTAAACCTTAGAAGAGAAACCTATTCTTCGAAGGTTATTCTTTTTGCCACTTCAAACAAGAACTCCTATATAAGCAAGTTTGACTAGTACTTCATAAGTGTATATTTCATTTCTACATAAATACGTGTTGCTCACATGCACTCATAAACTCTATTAACAGCACAAATGGGAAACTTATCTAAAAGGACCACACATTCCAAAGTAACCATTTCCGGAATCCAAACCCTAGGACAACGATATCCACGGGATTTGCGTTTGGAACGTGCATCACATTACTTATGCATAAAAGCATATTGCTTCTTTAAACATTAGTCCTTATCGGACCAATGATGCTGATTTCAGATTTTGGATCTTATACTGACTCGAAGACCGTGAGTGCATAATATTGCAATCACAAAAGGCAAGTTCACACTTTCTCATGTCCTTTGTTTATTTTCTGTAAAGTATTTTACAAATCCAGTGTTGTTATCACTTGCATTTGAAAAAGGTCTTAAAACACTATTTTTAATAATAATGTGAACTATTGGTTACTGATCCAGGGTGATTAGCTAATCTATTAAATCTGACAGTTGGAATACCACTGTTCAGAACTATATCACCTAGGACTTAACAACCAATGTCGCCAGTGATTCTTGCGCCGTATATTACGCGTTGACCATGAGATTTGGAATGGGATGGAGAAGTCAGTTGTATCTTCTTCCTCTTGCATGAAGCCGGATGTGCAGGTCGTGGCTGTTATCCTCGAAGCGTGCATACTAATTGGTAATTCGTAGAGGATATGCAGCATATGGGTGGGAACCCTCAACGTCCCACGATAGTTCTGACATCTAACAGTTTGTACAAACCATTGCTGTAATTCTTTATGTGGGCGTGGTGTACACCAAGGAGGCATGCGAGGTCGCGAAGGGGGCAGTGATTGGCTTGGATCATCTTCTAGGCCCCACATCATGGAATTGTGGACGGGAATAAGCTGCCCGGTTGTGCAACAAAGAGTTGATCTCTCATGGGTAAAGTAACACACCTCTGTAGAGTGTAAGAACTGTAACTTGTTACTCCCTGTTCCGCGAAGGAGCTGCGAACGCGGCGGGAAAGGAACTCCATGAAAGTTCTGGTAAACCCGTGAAGTCTGATGGACATAGCTTTTCAGAATAAAAGCAACCTTTGAAGAAATGTTTATGAAAACTTGCATTGCGTACGACCTATGGTCTGTCGCTGTAGATATAGTGCATCAAACGCTCCTTTTCTAGTGAACTTGCTGAGTATGCTCGTACTCAAAGTATCTTCTTAACCCTTGCTAGATTCTGAAGCCATTGAGACGACGTCTACATCAAGTTATGATCCAGGACTTATCATGCTCAGCTAAAGCTATTCAATGAAGACAAGGAAGGCAGCATATTCCTCAACTCAAGTGAAGACGAAGTTACTGATTAGATAGGAATATAATCTCTAGGCAAAGAACCTATTTCTGTAGTGCGTTGCGATAGCAGCAATGCCAACCTCTTAGCCAGAATACTAGACTTAATAGTATAATTGATCTTCCGTCATTTATCTTTGATTCTCCTCCGTAAGAAGTTCTTTCTCTCTCTTTAACCTAGAGTGTTCTCTGGATCTTATGTAAAGAGTGAGGTGTAACCTTTAGCCATGTATTGGACCCGCTGTGTTTCTGTTGTGCCATTCTGAGGGATGTAATACTAGTGAACGGTGTTTCATTGGTGTTATGTCAACGACTATAGTATACTACATCATGCAGTGGTATGCTGGGTCACCGCACCGCCCTTCTTGAAGTTACCCTTCTTCTTAGGCTTGCCTTGCTTCTTGAAATTGGTGGTCTTATTAACCATCAACACTTGGTGCTCTTTCTTGATCTTCACTTCCACAGACTTCAACATGGAGAAGAGTTCTGGTAACGACTTATCCATGCGCTGCATGTTGTAGTTCATCACGAAGTTCTTGTAACTAGGTGGTAGTGATTAGGGACACGATGAATACCCAATGCATTAGGAATCGTTATTCCCAGATCTGTGAGTTTATGTTCGTTCCCGGACATCTTAAGCACATGCTCACTAATGGAGCAGCCCTCTACCATCTTGTAGTTAAAGAACTTCTCAGAGGCTTCATAGCTTTCAACAGCCGCATTTGTCTCAAATATCATTTTGAGCTCACGGACAATATCATAAGGCTCACGGTTCTCAAACCTCTTCTAAAGCTCCGATTCCAAATCGTACAAGATGGCACACTGAACTGTGGAGTATTGATTCTTTCGAGTGAGAAAAAATCCTTCATCTTATCGGTAGCATCAAATCAGGCGGGTCACCCAGCAGTGCATCTAGCACATAGGTCAACTGACCAGCATTGAGGACAATCCTCAAGTTGCAAAACCAGTCCGCGAAGTTGCTACCATTCTTTTTCAACTTTTCTTTCTCTAGGAACGCATTAAAATTGATGGTAGGGGCCGCCATGATCTACAACATATTTACAACGAGTTTAGACTAAGTTTATGACAAATTGAGTTCATATTTAATACTTAAATTAACTAGGTGAACTCCCACTCAAAACAATATCCCTCACATTGTCTTATTGATCACACGAACCAATACCACTACACCAAGTCCGATCATCACGAGAGATGATGTAGTTTCAAAGGCGAATAGTCAACATGTTCATCATATCAGTCATATGACTCATGATTTACCTTTCGGTGTTCCGTGTTCTGAGACCATGTCTGTACATGCTAGGCTCGTCAAGATTAACCTTAGTATCGGTATGTGCAAATCTGGCTTGCACTCGTTGTATGCACACGTATAATCTATCACACCCGATAATCACGTGGTGCTTCGAAATGATGAGTCTTAGCAATGGTGCCTACTAAGGACGAACACTTTATTACTTGATATTTAGTGAGAGGTATCATCTTATAATACTACCATCACAATCTAAGAAATACAAGATGCATAAAAGGATTAACATCACACGCAATTCATAATATGTGATATGATATGGCCTTTCTTGTGCCTTCGATCTCCATCTCCAAGCACGAACATGATCTCCATCATCACCGGCGTGGATTGATGTGATGAACATTCATCCGAAGTATAGCATTGTTGGATTGATGTGATGAACATTCATCCGAAGTATAGCATTACGATCAAGGTCATTGTGTCTATATTGCTATAACATCATACGAAGTAACCTTAGTCCTTAGACCATGAGATCATGTCAATCACTAGCACCGGAAGAGTATCTTGATAACATCAAACGTCACACCGTAATAGTGTGATTATAAATATGGGTTCAGTGCTACGAAGGTATTATGTCGAGGCTCATGGATCAAGAGTGGAATTTGTCCATCCCGATGACGGATAGATATACTATGGGCCCTCTCGGTGATATCACATTAATGTAACATCCCTAAAATCATGTTTTCAAAGATTGCATACCATCCATGCATGCATATCATTTAGGGATCAAATATCAAACTCATTCCAATAAATCAGAAGCACTAAGTGCTATTATTTTATGTGAGCATGCATTAATCTAATGCCACTCTCAAATGATAGTATAATTGTTTTAAACCAAGCTTTGTTGCTCTCAGGTTGTTTTGGTTGAATGTTAGTGCTTGGACCAAAATTTACAAAACAAATATGGCTTTAAAACCATCTTCAAAACATATTCAAATCAAATGCTATGGCAATATTTATTTTGATTTTTCCAATAAGACCAAGCAAGTCCAATGAGACAGCAAGGTTTATGTCTAATTTTATGAAGTTTATACTTTACAATAATCCAGAAAAGGTTTGGTTTTCAAATGCTTTTGAATTGTTTGAAAATGAATCCTGAAATTCATTCTGGAAAAAGAAAAGGATTTGAAAACCCAATTGGGCCTGGCGCCACCATTCCAGCCCAGCAAACGAATCAGCCCACCCGGGTTTCCCCTTTCTTCTCTGTTTCTCACCGTGCCCGCGTGCACCCACCCGCTGACAACCAGAACCCACCATGCCCCGTCAGCATCGTCCTCAATCAACGCGCGGCCGAGGCGCTCTGCCGTTACCTCGCCGCAGTCACTGCCCGTGTTATTGCCATTGATGTAGCGCGTAATCGCCGCCCCCCTCCTGGCTATTTAACCGCCTCTACACCGCGAGCATTTCCCCTCACCTAGCGCCACCACTCCGCCACCAGGCTGCGCGTATTCGAACTCACTCCGCTGCTGCACAGACGCACTCCGGTGGGTGATTCCGGTAAGCTCCGACCGCCCCTCCACTTCTGGCTCAAACGAGCATGACCTCCACGTCCTTGTGCATCTGCTAATGTCCCTAGTTTGCCTGCTCGTGACCCAGGTCGCCGTCTTCATTCACGCCCGCAAACACCAGAACCGCCGCTCGACTCCGACGAGCAATAGCGGTAAGAATCGAGCGCCCCTTGACCCCGCGTGCATACTGTCAAGTTCGCCTTGTCCTTGTGCAGCTTTTGACACCACTGACTCGTGCTAGGGCGACGCAGAGACTCGGCAACATCAACGTCTGCAAGCACCAGACGCCGCGCACAACTCCGACGAGCTCCAGCGACATCCACGGTGCGCCCCTTCGGCAACAACGACCACGTTGAGCTTCCTCGTGACTGTGCGAGTCTGGTAAGCCACGCCACACACCCCAGCCCTCTCTGTATTCGCCGGAGCATCGCTGACAGAGCGCCGCCACCGCGCCACCGTCGCCAGCGCCGTCGAACTTTGGTCACATGGTCCAGGACCGTTAGATCTAGATCCAACGAATCGGATAGAATCACTTATCGAAGGGGTACGGAGTAGATCTGGTCGTACGATTTCATTTAGATCGTGCGGTCCATGTTAGCCGATCCGGGCGAATCGGTATCAACCAATCAGAACACGCCGTGTGTCTGTAGGTTTGATTTAAAATCAGAATTTAGATCTATTAGATGTTTAAACTTGTAAAATTCATAACTTTTGATTCCCACGTCCAAATTTGAAAAAATTTATATCATTGGAATCAGGAGAAAAAATCCTTTCCATTTATGCAATGTGTTTAATATTTTGCCTCTGTTAAAATGATTGTTTTAACAGAAACATTTGTAGCCATAATTTGTGTATAGTAATTATATAAAAATGCTTTGTTGTTCAAATAAAGTTTAATTGGCAAGTTTTGAACTTGTTTAAGATTCAGTACTGTGCACTTGTCTTGTTTGGTGTAGAAAATCATCACATGGCATTTTGCATGCATTCATATATTTTTGATTGTATAAATTTTGTATGTGATTTGGTGCCATTATTTTATGTGTAGATTTTGGTGCAAATAGTGATTGTGATTGTGAAGATTGTTACTACTCCCCAAACTATCAAGGCAAGTGGTGCTTCATGATTTTATTCCTATGTTTTCAACTATGCACTATAAATATTTTGCTAGACTTGCATGAATATTTTGATATATATACTATGCTTGGGAAATCCTAGTAGTTGTAGAATTGCTAGAAATTTTCTAAGTTAAAATGCTTGTCAATGCCATGCTTAGACTAGCTAGTAGCAACCAAGGGTGGTTATATATTCATGCTATGATTAAATATTTCTAAGTCTTTGGACTTGTGTTTTTGCTTAATAAAACAACTAAGTGAATGAATCACCTGGGTGGAATGGAAAGAATGGTTTGTGTTGAGTGGTTACACAAGGCCCATTTCTACGGTTTACCTTGTGTATCTCACTTGTGGAAAGCCACCCAGGAACAAAGGGATTTGAGATGCTAAATGTTAAGAAGCTTCTAGTGCAGCCACATGGCATTATGGGCTCTACCTGGATCATATAGGTTGCAATAACTTAGCCATTTGGACAGTTGGTGGTAGTGGGATGATAGGTTGGAGCGCGTCCATTTGGTCTAAGGGAAGGCTTCTGAAAGGTCCTGTCTTGGTGAAAATCAAGTCTTGTGGGGAAAGTGCACAACCTCTGCAGATGGAAGAATCTAAGTACTTAGCCATGTCCCTGGTATTGGACAGCTTGAGCATCAAGACATGGAAGCTATCAAGAATATCCTCATCCCAATTTCTAAGTAAAAACTTGTGGTTGAAACAAGGGTGAAGGTTCACCAACTTCTATTGGTGTTTCCTTGGGGAAAGTTTTGTCAAAGAAAAACTTAGTGTTTTCAACTGATAGTTAAAAAAAACCTATTTTGAGCAAAGCAAGCCTAATCTACACTTAGCCAAAATGCATATAGTATTTGGACTACTAATATTCTAATAAGGTATCACTTGCCAATACTATTCCAATGTATTGACCCACTGTGGTTGTAACTTGTGATGTCGCAGGTTATTCTGATGATGATTAGGGGTTATGAGTCTACACTCAACATGCTTTCCTGTGGCACATGAAGATGAAGACTTATTTATCTTATTATATATTTGAACTCTTGTATTAGGCCTGTGGCCATGGAGTTTGTAAAAGACTATGTTCGTCTCTGGAATGATATGTAATAATGACCTTTGTTTCTGTGTACTTCATCTTAAAATGTGGATGCTAGCATTGATCCAGGGACTAGCATTGCAATCACAGGGATCCTTACCTTTATAAAGGGAGGGATCTTACAATTAGTTAGCTTGCAAGCAAGTGATTTGATCACTAGAATGTTATATCATGGAACGAGAAAAGAGTACATGTCGGTAAAGAGATCAAACTAGGTATGGAGATACCGATGATCAAATCTCGGACATATAATATATCGTGAGACAAAGGGATTGAGTTACATGCTTATAAGGTTCACACGATCACAGAAGTCATCATTGAATATGTGGGAGTCATTACGGATCTGCCGAGTGGGGTATACCCAGCAGGACGTTTACTATTGGCTCATGCTGCCAGCGAGTGGGCCTGCAGGACGGCGACTGGATCACGACCCAGGGAGAAGTCAGGCGACTGGAAGCTGAAGGCCTAGAAGCGTAGCTAGGCCTAGTCGGATTAGGTCAAAATGACCTCCGGGTCCTTATCCAACTCGGTTGTAGATCTGTAAACCCTAGCGAGGTTACCCTATACAAACCTCCCTAGGGCACGGATAGAACTTGTGTTCCATCATACACCCCCAGCGACTCACCGCCTAGCTACCGAGCTTGCCCTTGTACTCTCTCATCAATACAATCTAGCAGGAGTAGGTCTTTACCCTCCGGGAGGCCGAACCTGGGTAAAACCCTATTTCTTTGCCCTCATCTCGCACCGCAGATGGCTGGCCGCCCTTGCCCCTCGTTCTACTACTCGCTGCCGATTGCAGCGTTTTCCATGGACATTCCCACGATAGTGGCGCCCACCGTGGGGCCTGGTCAGTCAGGCCTGTGTTCTGCTGCGAGATCCAACTTGCCAATCAACCAGACGATCTCCACCGGCCGCATGATCGCCATCGGCGAGATCCTCCAGATCTTGCCGAGTAGCTACATCCCGGCGGCACGCCCCGTCACGCACAGCGTGATCATGCCAGTCGGCATGATCAGTCTCTTCGTCGGCTTCACTGACTTCATCGTCTCAGAGGACTCGGCTCGCATCCGCAAGTCGCCACCGGGCGATCGGCTCTCTGAGAGTAAGGTCCGCACTATCCATCGACTCGACTTTGAGTACGGCTCGGCCAACAGCAACGTGGCCGAGACCAGCGTGGCCGCGGACGACGTGGCCCTCAACGACGACGCTGACTCGGCGACCCCGGTGTCAATCGGTGGATCCATTATTGCCGCATCACCCGCGTGCTCCATCACCCAAGTTTCCAACATGGGGGACTTCAGGGATCCTTCCATCCTCGGGATCCTCGACTCTGATTCCGGATCGGAGAACTCCGGCGACTTCCACGTCGGGTACGGTTGCTTCATCGCGACCTACATGGCGAGCGGCGCGAGTGCCCTGCCAGACCCCTTCTCCACAACGACCCCGCTGACCGCGATGGCGACGAAGGTCGAGGAACTCCACCTACGCCTGGTTGAGGCGGTTCGCAAGGAACAAGCTGAGCGCGAAAAATTTCGCCTCGAGTAAGCAACGACGTAGGAGCTCTTGCTCTACCACCAGCGCCGCATCAGGTCGCGCCTGAACCCCCTGAACTTTGACGACGAGAATGACCCGGCCCGCATGGCCGACCGCGTGGTCTGTGAGAACGCGCCACCGGGAGGAAGTGCCCAGCCACCACCAGGCGCAATAGCGAACGGTGCTCCCCTACCACCGCCTGGTAGCACCCCCTCCCCGGACCAGCCAAGGGTCATGATCTCCCCGCAAGAGCGGGACACGAACGGCCTCCCGCTGTTCTCCACTCCGATGGACAACGTCATCGTGAGTCGAGCCGCAGTCGCCAACCTCAACGTGAAGGGGGAAGGCACACTGTAGATCTAGTACGCAAAGGCCCTACTCGCCAAGGCCGTCGAGCAACAAACCGCAGACACCGACTCGCAGGGGCGCATGTACTCCCGCTCGTCAGGAAGCAAGGCGGCCTCGTGCGGCCGCCCAACGATGGCAAATACTCTCAACTGTCCACCACCTGAGCCCCTGCAGCTCCAACCACGACCCGCACACACGGCATTCTCCACCAACGGCCCGTGACCAATGAACAACATGGTCTCTGCCAATGGGCTGCCATTTGACGCGTGGACCCACATCATCAACAACCAAAGCTGGCATGCACGCCAGCCCGACATCCTGAGGCACACCCTCACGAACTACCGCGACGGCGAGCCAAGGGGCTCGCTCAGCCGAGTCGTCCCCTAGTGCTTTGGACCAAGGATCCGAGGCGAAAAATAGTCGGCGAACTTCAAAGCACCAAAGGAGATCGAGAAGTACGATCCCTCGTACGACCCTGCCATGTGGCTGGACACGTACCTTATGGCGATGGGAATCGCTGGCCACACCGACCTACTCGCCGCTCGCTACCTTCCCCTAATGATGAAGGGAGCGAGCCGACAATGGATCAATACCCTCCCCGCGGACAACATCGATTCCTGGGAGGATATGCGCGATGCCTTCATCAGGCACTTCGATGGTTCCTACACCCGCGTCACCACCATCGAGGACCTGGAGCGATGCATCCAGGGACCCCGCGAGTCGACCCGTAGCTGGGTCCAACGATGGCAGGATCTGTGGTTCAATGCAGCCGGCATCCACCCAGACACGGCAATACACTGTTTCAAGACCTCGTGCCGCTACGAGCCCTTGGTCGCCAAGCTCAAGCGGGTGTACAAAACACTCGATAACATCCCAGACCTCCTCGAGATCACCAAGAGGTACGCGGAGGAGGACCCGAACCAAGAAACCGACAACGAGTCGGGTGGAAACCGCCGCCCAAGCAGCCATGACAACGGGAGGCGACCCGAGCTACGCTACAGCAACACTCACCTCATCGGCAAGCGCCATGGTGACGGGCGAGTCGACTTCTTCGCCAACGCTGGCTATGCACCACGTGACCCCAAGACCTTCCGCCACGACGGAGGCCAACGCCATGAAACTGGAAACTACAAGGCAAGGCCAAAATTCGATCCTGTGGCTCTCCTTAACCAGCCCTGTGTGTTCCACGGCAGGGAGGGGAAGCCCGCCACACACACGACCGCCGACTGCCACTCCCTGAGGGAGATCGAGAAGGCACGGTGCACACGGGAAGACCCCAACAACCACCCATCAAATGGCGGGGCATTTGGCAACTAGTCCGGTTCGCTCCACACCTTCACCGGGTTTAGCACCAAGCGCGAGAAGAAAGTCATCGCCCGCGTCATCACCGTCAACGCGGTGTCCAAAGTCGATGTCCCCCGCTTCGTCAATTGGTCCGAACAGTGGATCACCTGGAGCCGCGAGGACCACTCTCCACGGATCGAATATCCGGGACGAGTCGCCTTGGTGGCCAAGCCCAAAGTAGGCGGCTAATAACTCCCCAAGACGCTGATGTACGGTGGGATCTCCGTCAACATCCTCTACCTGGACATGTTCAGGCGACTGCGTCTCCCGCAGTCGATGATCGAGACGACCTACACCACCTTCCACAGCATCGTCCTCGGTCGGAAGGCGTACCCAATTGGCAAGGTGATGCTGGCAGTCACCTTCGGCACACCGGCGAATTTCCGCACTAAGCCAATCGTCTTTGAGCTGGTGCCCTTCAATAGCCCCTACCTTACGTCTTGGGGTGGCAAGCGTTCGCCAAGTTCATGGTGGCGCCACACTACACTTACAACGCGATGAAGCTCCCAGGGCCATGAGGTATCATCACCGTCCATGGCGACCCCGACATGGCCGCGGAGTGCGAGGCAAAGGGCGCCGAGCTTGCCGCCGCCGTCATTGCCTCAGAAGCCAACCATGCGGAGGAGCTCGCCAAGTACACGAGCGGGGTCTATAATGATGACCCCACAATACTCAAGAAGCCCAACTCGGAGAACAACGGCCCGATCACATTCGAAGCCACCCTGCACACGCGCTCCGTCGAGTTGGTCCCAGGCGACTCTAGCCAAACAGTGACAATCGGGATAGGCATGAGCCCAACATAGGAAAGCGCGCTCATCGAGTTCCTACGTGAGAATCGCGACATCTTCGCATGGAAGCCATCTGACATGCCTGGTGTCCTGAGGGAAATCGCTGAGCACAAACTCAACACCGACCCCAAAGCATGACCAGTCAAGCAGTCGTTGTGGCCCTTCAATGAAGAGCGCCGCCAAGCAGAGGAGGTGCAGCGTCTACTCGCTGCAGGCTTCATACAGCCAATCAAATACCCCAAGTGGCTAGCAAACCCAGTCCTGGTCGAGAAGAAGAATGGGACCTGGATAATATGTATCGATTACACAAACCTCAACAGCGCATGCCGAAAGGAGCAGTTCATCCTCCCGTGGATCGATCAAATCATCGACTCGACCGCGGGCTCGGAGCCGCTGTGTTTCCTTAACTCCTGCTCTGGTTACAACCAGATCAAAATGGCAGTCGAGGACGAGGAGAATACGGCATGCATCACGCCATTCGGAGCATTCTGCTACACCGCCATGACATTCAGCCTCAAGAACACCGGAGCGACCTACCAGAGGTGCATGCAAGAGTGCCTTGCAAGCCAAATTGGCCGCAACATCCACGTCTACATCGACGATGTGGTGGTGAAGTCCACTCGCCAGGGAGATCTAATCGCCGACCTGGCCGAAACCTTCGCAAATCTGCGGAGGTACAAGATCAAACTCAATCCAGGAAAGTGCACCTTCGGTGTACCTACTGGACAGCTGCTGGGGTATGTAGTCTCCAAACGAGGCATCGAGGCAAACCCCACCAAGATCAACACGATCGCCTAGCTCGGCAAACCCGAGTGCCTGCGTGATGTCTAGAAGTTGGCCGGGCGAGTCGCAACTCTTAGTCGCTTCATCCCCCGGCTAGGCGAGAAGGCAATGCCTCTCTACCGCCTAATGCGCAAGAACCCCATGTTCCAGGGGGACAAGGAGGCAGACGACGCCCTCCACGCGCTCAAAGAAGTGCTGCTCGCGGCCCCGCTGCTCGCCTCCCCTACCGACAAGGAGCCCATGCCCATCTACGTCATGGCATACGAACGAGTCGTCAGCGCCGTCATGATCGTCGAACGACCAGAAGAGAGCAAGGAGCACCCAGTGCAGCGATCTGTCTACTACATCAGCGAAGTCCTCACCGAGTCGCTATAGCGCTACCCGCAGTACCATAAGTTGGTATATGCGGTCTTCCGAGCCCAGCGGCAACTGGTGCACTACTTGCAGGAGCACCCAATCAAGGTCGTCTCCTCAGCGCCATTGTAGGACATCATCCGCAACCACGAAGCGACCGGACGAGTCGCAAAGTGGGCCGTCGAGATCGGAGTTCACAACATCAAGTACGAGCCACGCAAGGCAATCAAGTCATAGGCCCTGGCCGACTTCCTCGCCGACTAGGAGGAGGCGCAGCAGCCGGAGAAGCTGTCGTACCTCCATTACTGGTCGCTCCACTTCGACGGGTCCAAGAACACAGATGGCGCGCAGGGGCAGGGATCATCCTCACGTCCCCCAAGGGCAATAAGCTGCGCTACGTACTGTACCTCGACTTCACCCCCTGCACCAACAACATGGCCAAGTATGAGGCCCTCCTTCACGGCATGCAAGCGGCCAAGGATATGAACATCAACCGTCTATGCTGCTACGATGACTCCGACCTTGTCGTCGCACAAGTCGTCGGCACCTGCGACGCCGTCTCCCCACCATGGCGGCATACCGCCAAGTAGTGGACCAGCTGGGGGCACTTCGCCGGCTACTCCGTCGATTGGATCGATCGACGCAAGAACGAAGAGGCCAACGCCCTCGCTCGCATCGGGTCGGCTCGCCACACGCCACCCATCGATGTCTTCCTCGACACCATCACCAAGCCATCCGTCTCTCCCCTGAGGGAGATCGACATCAGAATACCGCTGCAACCAGAACCAACCCTGGTCGCCATGATCCTGGAGCCAAGCAAGTGGACCATGCCATACGTCGCCTACCTAGAGGGAGGAACCCTACCCGCAGACGAGACAGAGGCCCGCATGATAGTGCGTCGCTGCAAGTCCTTTGTCATCATCAATGGCGAGCTCCACAAGCGCAGCGTGACCTGCGCGTTCCAACACTGCGTACAACCCGCGGAGGGTCGAAAAATCCTCCAAGTCATCCACGCCGGCGACTACGGGTCACCACGCTGGCGCCCGATCCCTGGTCGCCAAGGCCATGCGACACAGTTTCTACTATCTCACCGCACACGCCGACGCGGTCGACATCGTCCAACGCTGCGCCGGGTGTCAGAAGTACGCCAATCAGACCCACGTACCAAGCTCGGCACTCAAGACCATCCCCATCACCTGTCCATTCGCCGTATGGGGCATGGACAGGGTGGGCCCTTTCAAGAAGGCCCCCTTCGGCTACACCCACCTCCTAGTCGCAGTCGACAAATTCACAAAGTGGGTGGAGGCCAAGCCAGTCCACAAGTGCGATGGGAAGACTGCCACCAAGTTCCTACGCGAGCTCATCTATCGCTACGGGTTCCCGCATAGCATCATTACGGACAACGGAACCAACTTTGCCAAGGGAGCCATGGCCAGATTCTGCGAGGAACACAACATACGCCTCGACCTCGCCTTAGTTGCCCACCCGGAGTCCAACGGCCAGGCGGAACACGCTAAGCAGAGCATCCTCCACGGCCTGAAGCCACGACTGCAAGTTCCCCTTGAGCAAACTCCGGGGTGCTGGGTCGAAGAGCTCCCCTCTATCATATGGGGCATCCGCACCTCCATCAACAGGTCGACTGGGTTCACCCCTTTCGTCATGGTGTACGCCGCTGAAGCCATCTTGCTGACCGACCTCGAACATGACTCGCCTCAGGTCGTCAACTATGCGGAGGCCGACAACGAGCTCGCATGCTAAGACGGAGTCAACCAGCTCGACGAAGCATGCGACCTAGCTCGCTCCCGCTCCACCATCTACCAGCAAGGACTCCGCCGCTACCACAGCCGCCGAGTCCAAACTCGCACCTTCCAAGAAGGCGACCTAGTCCTACGACTGATCGAGGACAAGAAGGGCATGCACAAGCTCTCTCCCTCGTGGGAGGGACCTTTCGCCATAGGGCGAGTCCTGGGCAACGACGCCTACTACCTCATCGACGACCTAGGCGACGGACAGCTCGACGTCAAGTGGCCATGGAATGTAAACCTCCTAAGGAAGTTCTACACCTAAAAATCCAACATGTACTCCCCCCGCTATGAAATAAAGAAGATCGATTCGCACAAATTGTGTCTACCCTCCATATCTTGTGCCACTCACACTCGTAATAACAACGTTATGCTAACCGCGGAAGTCAAACCTTGGTTACGTGACCGGCACGGCTAAGTAGTGCGGTACAAGGGCACCGGTAAGTTCTAGGCCTTGTTTCATCCACGAAAATGCCAACTTGGATCCCCATCAGAGTTGCCTCGCTCGACTGGCCCACCGGGCCAAGACAACCGCATTCGCTTCTCACAGCGACCCGGTCCTCCACATCCTTGGCGCAGCGACTCGAACGGTCAAGTACCATGCTCGGGGACTAATGCCAGACCAAAGCCATGCGGCTAGGGAAAACACCAAGTATGAGAGCGCGTCCTAGACTCGCCACGCGATTGATTCTCTGAGTCAGGTAGAGCGACGCGTGATACGTCGGAAACGTATCTATAATTTTTGATGCTCCATGCTTGTTTAGTATCTACTTTGCTTTGCTTTGTCTACACTTTGACGTGTTTTTATATCTTTTCTGGAACTAACCTATTAACAAGTTTCCACAGTGCCAGATGCCTGTTTTCTTCTATTTTTAGTTCCAGAAAGGCATAAAATAAATATTCTCGGAATTGGATAGGACAAAAGCCAAAGTCAATATTTTACCATGGGGGACATGAATCCAGAAGACGAGACGGAGATGCGAACTAGGGCGGCCAGACCCCCCTAGGCGTGGGTGGGCCCTGCCCCGCTCCTGGGCAGGGTGTGGGGCCCCTGGCCGCAACCCAGCCTTGCCTATTCGCCTATAAGAAGCCCCCGATGCAGAAACCCTAAGTACCCGATCAATATTCCATGAAACCTTCTGTAGCTGCCACCACCATCTTCCCTAGATCGGGGGGATCTGAAGTTCTTCCTGGCACCCTGCCGGAGGGAAGATCATCCTGGAGGCCTTCTCTCTGGTATGATGCATGAGTAGTTCCACCTTGGACTATGGGTCCATGTAGTAGCTAGATGATTGTATCTCCTCCTTGTGCTTTCATGTATATATCTTGTGAGCTCCGTTCATGATCAAGATCTAATCTATTTGTAATCATGCATGTTGTGTTTGCGGGGATCCGATGGATATTGAGATTACTATGTCAGATAGATTAATAGTTTTGTCTATTTGATTATATCATGTCTGTGTTGTTTGTGATCTTGCATGCTCTCCGTTGTTAGTAGCTATCTTGGCCGAGTAGTTGCTAGTGACTCCGAGAGGGGGTATTTATGCTCGATAGTGGGTTCATGCCTCTAGTTTTCAAGGGAAGTGACAGAAATCTCTTCGGTTGTAGATGTGATGTTGCTACTAGGGAGAAAACAATTGTCTCTTGTTCATGGAATAAGGGGATTGTTTACCTTACACACTTTGCTTAAAGCAGTTGTCTGTTGCTTGCAACTTAATACTGGAGGGGGCTCGGATGATAACCTGAAGGTGAACTTATAGTCATAGATGCAGTTGGATGGCATTCTATGTATATTGTTGTATTGCCCAATCGAATCTCATAGGATCTTTTTGTCTAGTATTGCATTGTTTTGCCTTGCTCAGTTCCTGTCAATTGCCCCGCTGTAATTTTTTCACCATTCATTCCATGTTGTTTATCTAAGGAGAGCACCTCTAGTGAACTATGGACCCCGGTCCAATCTTTACCGTTGATACATATTCCATTGTTACTTGTTTACTTACTGCAAACCATTACCTTCCACACCATAAGTTTAATCCTTTGTTACAGCAAACCGGTGAGCTTGACAACCTCACTGATTAGTTGGGGCAAAGTCTTGAGTTTCTATTGTGCAGGTCTCCGTGTTGCTTGCAACACCTATGTGATGTTTCCTTCCTCCTACTGGTTCGATAACCTCCGTTTTTTATTGAGCGAAAGCTTGTTGTTGTGCTTCTTCACACCTTGCTCTTGGGGTTCCCAACAGGTTTCACATCAAGGAGTCATCAAAGCTCTCTGGCGCCGTTGTCGGGGAAGCTAAGAATGTCTTCACTAGGGGAGTCCTCCACTTCCTTTCTCTTTACTTTGTTTTTAGTTTACTTTGTTTCTTTTGCTTGGTTTTGTTTCCCTCTTTTCAAAAAACCCAAAACATAGTCTAGTTTGGTTTGCTTGCTTTATTCAAAAACACAAAAAAATTAGTTCCTACACTAGTTGTTGCCATGTCTGGTTTTGGACCAATCTTTATTTCACCTATGGAAGAGATCTCCACTTTTAAGCAAAAAAGTGAAGAGAGTTTAAAAGAAGCTTGGTCTAGAATCTCAGCTTTAGAGAGGGAATGTAAGATCCCTCCTTTGTAAAGGAAAAGGATCCCTGTGATTGCAATGCTAGTCCCTGGATCATTGCTAGCATCCACAGTTTAAGATGAAGTACATAGATACAAAGGTCATTTATTACATCCATTCCAGAGATAAAACATAGTCTTTTACAACTCAAGGCCACAGGCCTAATACAAGAGTTTGGAATAAGTAAATAAACATAAGTCTTCATCTTCATGTGCCACAGGCAAGCATGTTGAGTGTAGACTCATGACACCTAATCATCATCGGAGTAACCTGCAACATCACAAGTTACAGCCACAGTGGGTCAATACTTTGGAATAGTATTGGCAAGTGATACCTTAGTAAATTTTAAGTGGACTATATTACTATATGCATTTTGGCTAAGTGTAGCTTGGCTTGCTTTGCTCAAAATAGGTTTTTCCTATTAGTTGAAATCACTAAGTTTTTCTTTGTTAAAACATTTCCCAAGAAACCATCAATAGACATTGAGGTCCTTCACCCTTGTTCACCCACAAGTTTTACTTAGAAGTTGGAGTGATGAGATTCTTGATAGCTTCCATATCTTGATGCTCAAGTTGTCCATTGCCATGGACTTGGCTAAGTACTTAGATTTTCCATCTGCAGAGGTTGTGCACTTTCCCCATCAGACTTGGTTTCCCAAGACAGGACCTTTTAGAAGCCTTCCCTTAGTCAAATGGACGCGTTCCAACCTATCATCCCACTACCACCAACTGTCCAAATGACTAAGTTCTAGCAACCTATGTGATCCAGGCAGAGCCCATATTGCCAAGTGGCTGCACTATAAGCTTCTCAACACTTGGCCTCTAAAATCCCTTTGTTCCTGGGTGGCATACCACAAGTGAGATACACAAGGTAAACCATGTCCATGGGCCTTGTGTAACCACTCAACCAAAAACCACCATTCAAGTCCGATTCCACCCAGGTGATTCATTGACTTAGTTGTTTTATTAAGAAAAACATAAGTCAAAAGACTTAGAAATATTTTCATCATAGCATGTATATACTTTACCAACCCTTGTTTGCTACTAGCTAGGCTAAGCATGGCATAGTAACTTAACTTAGGAAATTTCCTAGCAATTCTACAACTACTTAGGATTTCCCAACATAGCATTTGGCAAAATAGTAACATGCAAGACTTAGCAAAATATTTCTAATGCTTGTACAAAATATAGGGATGGAAATATTCATGAAGTACCACTTGCCTTGGTAGTGGGGAGAGTATCACTCTTCACAATCACAGTCACTAGCACCCAAGTCTACACAAAAGAAAATGGTAGCACAAATTTACACACAATTCATATACAAACATAAATATATGCATGCATGCAAAAAATGCTAAGTGATGATTTTAAAACCCAACCAAGCAAGTGCATGATACTTAATCATAACCAAGTCAAGAACTTGCTAATCCAAACTTATTTAGCACTAAAACAAATTCCTAAACAAATCCTATACTCAAAATAGCCTTAAACAAGTTACTGCAAATAAAGTCATTTTAACAGAAACTTTTTACTAAACACATTGCATAGACAGAAAGGGCTTGTCTCCCTGATTCCAACGGTATAAAATTTGCAAAAATCTAACGTGGGATTCAAAAGTTATAGCCTAATCAAATTTGAATACAAATCTGTTTTAAATCCTGTTTTAAACTCTAACCCTAGCCACGTGTCTTAATTTTACTGGCGCGTACCGTTTCGCACCGGATCACGCACGCGAGCCGTAGGATCTAAGTGGCGATGCACGGTTCAGATCTAAACATAACGCTTCGCTAAGTAGTTCTATCGTATGCGTTGGATCTAGATCCAAGGGCTCTCGATCAAGCGACCACGTTCTGGCGGCGCGCGGCGACGGCGAGCGGCGGAGCGCTCTGTCAGCGGCGGCGCAAGCGTTCTAGATCGCTCGGGGAGGGAAGGGTGTGCTTACCAGATCCGCAAGGTCGAGGCGAAGCTCAACGTGGAGGTGGCTGGGCAAGGGGCGCACAGCAGGGGCTGCTGGAGCTCGTCGAAGTCGTGCGCAGCGTCGGGAGGTTGCTGTCGAGTTGGTTGCCGAGGTTTTGCGTCGCCCTAGCACGAACCAGAGGGATTAGGAGATGCACAAGACGAAGGCGAACATCCTTGTATGCAAGAGGTTGCAAGGGGCGCTCGGGACATACCACGATTGGTCGCCAGAGTTGAGCGGCGGCTCGGTCGGTTGCGGGCACGAATGGGGACGGCATTCTGGGTCACGAGAATGCAAAAGAAAGGTGTCAAGGAATTCACGAGACCACGCTGGACACGATAGTTTGAACCAGAGGGAGGGGGGCGGTCGAGGCTCACCGGAATTAGTCGCCGGAGTCGTCGGTACTGCGGGGTTTCGAGGTCAAATGCGCGCAGCCTGGTGGCGATGTGGAGGCGTTGAGTGAGGGAAAATGACCGCGGTGCAGAGGGGGTTATGTAGGCGAGAGGGGAGAGGCGATTAAGCGCGGAATCAAGGGCAATTAAGCGAGGAATCAATGGCGGAAGTGATGGGCGGAGGAAACGGCCGGCGACGGGGTCGGGCGCGATTTGGGGAAGACGAGGGTGAGCTGTCGAGGTCCACCAGTCAGCGAGTGAGACGGAGAGGGGGTGGGGTCCGAGTGTCAGCAACCGCGTGGGTGCGTCTGCGCGTGCGAGCAAGCGAGAGAGAGGCTGGGTGGGCTAGCTGGGCCGGTTCTGCTGCTAGGCTAGAATAGGAGCGCTTGGCCTTTTTCCTTTCTTTATTCCTTTTCTTTTTCTGTTTTGATTTTCAGGAATGGTTTTCAAATGAATTCAAACTCTTTTTGAATTCAAATCTTTCTAGGGTTTTTGCAGTGTGCAACAGTCTCAAATCTAGGCATAAAACTATGTGGTTACTTTGTAAAGGCTTGGTCATTTTTGGAGAAACAAAATAACAGGGACTTTGCACTTGATTGGCAAATGTTTGAAAAATGGTTTTTGAAACCATTTCCATTTTGTAAAGCTTGGTTCAAATTCCACACTCAGTCCATTCAACAAGGGAGACAAACAATCTAGGTTTAAAACATTCAAACTCTCAAATGGGGATGGCCATTTGATTTAAGTTTGCTCACATAAAATGATAGCACTATGTGCTTCTGTTTTTCTGAAATGAGTTTTTGAAATTGATCTCAATTCTATATGCATGCATGAATGATATGCAATCTTTGAAATCATGATTTTAGGGATGCTACAGGGAAACTGAGACTAAGATGAGTCTTGGCTTGGTTATTGATAGTTTCTACCACGGTATTGCTCTTCATTATAGATATGCTTTGGATGTTGTGGCTGAGAAAGATATTTTCTATGTACTGAGGATGAAGCTTTTGATGCCATAAAGAAATTGATTATAATCTATGGGACACCTGGCAAGTCCGATTCCTCCTTCATAAATATTTTTGCTAGGTTGAACAGTCTTGAGACCAGTATTGCTGCTATGAATAGTTGTAATCACACGCTTAGGGCTTAACATGATTATGTACCCATAAATTCTGAGCCTTCAAAGTGGTTTCCCACAATCAAAGTCTCTATAAATACTACACTTTTTGATGCTCGCTGTGATATCATGTCTGAATTTTGTCTCATGTATAAAGATATTTATGATTCTTTGAGTCTTTGGGGGCTTTCTGAAGGAGGAGAGGAAATATCTATTACTAATAATGCCACCTTATTACCCATTGGTATAGCTGAAAGTGTGTTTACAAAAATCTCAGGGAAAATGGTGTCTACTAATTATCTTGTTATTGAATGTGTAGGCAAAGGACAAATTACACTTGGAAGATCCCTACTGAAACACCTTGGAGCAATAATAGATGTGGGAAAGGGAATTATGCACTTTTCTCCTCCGGTAAGCAATCATATCTTCCCTAAAGAGAAGAAGAAATGTAAAAAAAGGAAAGAACAAGAGGGGTAATGCTTCTTCATTTGAAAATACTTGATTCTTCTTGCTTCTTGTGCCTAACTTAAAGGCATTAAAGAAAAGTACTTGTTGGGAGATAACCCAAGAGTTTCCTTGAGTCTTGGAAGTTATTACTTCAGTAATGACCTCTCCTTATCCTTTTTGTTTGCTTTTTGTGCCAAGAATGACCTCTAATGAGAGGGAAGTAAGATTTGGGGAGTTGCTATCCCAAAACAGATTTCTGTCCTACACCAAAAAAAATCATGAGGAATCTCTGTAACTCCTATTGAGCTGAAAATTTACGAATAAATCCCCAAGTATGTTATCTAACTTTCGTTACTTCAACACTTTCTGATTTGATCAACAGAAGATGTCCGAAAAAATTGGTTTCTACCTGCTGGTCTTTTTTGATAGATTTCTGCCATTATTTGCATTTGCTTCTTATTGATTCCTTTTTGAGTTCTCTTTAGGTGAATTAAGCTTTTTGAAGGAGTTAATACAATAGCTTGTGTTTTTAGTGAAAACTCTTGCTGTTCCAAAACTTTGCCAGAGGTCTAATATCTTTTGAATACACTAATGTTGCTAATGAAGATTGTGTGAAGTTTTGTATGAAGGAAAAATTTCAGGTGTAGAGAGAGAATGATGCAATGAGATGAAGAATGGACAAAAGCTCAAGCTTGGGGATGCCACCCCGGTGTCACCCCAAGAAATATCCAAGAGGTACAAGTGTCAAAGCTTGGGGATGCCCAAGGCATCCCCTTCTTCATCAATAAAAAGCTCAGGTCTATCTAGACACTTCGTTTTTATTGTTTCATGCACAGTTGTGTTGTTCTTGGAGCGTCTTAGTTTTCATTTGCTTTGCTTAGGTTGTTTAGTTTGCTTGAATAAAGTAGTTTCGACCCTCGTTCTTGCTGTGTTGTTTTGCAAATAAGTTGCTTGTGTTGGAAAGGAGTAGTAAGTTCTTGCTTGATAAGTGCAAGAGGAGCTTGCATTGACTGTGACTTAGACTTTAGCATGACATGATAGGTGTTGTTTTGACCTTATGCTTAGTGATTATTGCTGTAGCATGTCTTGTTCCAAACAATTTGGATTGTTTAGTGTGCCTTGAAGAAATTATGCGTTGTTTTAGCATGCAAAAGCATAGTATTATGGTTTTCTCCTTTGTTGCTTTGCTTGGGTTGACTTGGCACATGCTTACACCATGTTATGACTATGAATAAGTCACCATAGTATCTATGATCATTTAGTCCTAGACTTGTAGTACCACTCTATGCTTTGATTAGTAATGTTTTGTTGTACTGCATGATTATGGCCATTATGCTCTCTTAGTTGGTTGCTCCCAGTCTTTTGCTAGCCTCCACTTGTATGAGTAAGCTCTACTCATGCTTCCAGCTCCCAAGAAACAAAGTTTTTCCAAAGAGTCCACTATAAACTCCTATGCATGGTGTGTTACACCATTCCAATTATATTCTTGTTTTCAGCTATCTTCTAATTAAAAACTATTTTTTATGTGAAAACTTAGTGATTAAATCCCTCACAAACTTGATGGCACACTTTATATTCTTTGACCCTAATAAACTTGAATCATTGTGTCATCAATGTTGTATATGCTTGCACTTATACGTTGGAATTAGCAGAACCATGCTGTCACGGGGAACGTATTCAACATTGCACTTGTACTTTGTACTCAGTTGATATCATGCTCTTTTGCCTATGGATGTCACCGGTGTGAAATAAAGAGGGAACTTGTAAGTCCATGGAGTTTGTATTTTGTGTTAGAGAAACATCTGGGCCACTAGCCTAAGCCATGCCTAATCATGGTGGAAACTTGCAGCATCACCATAGTGAGCTATCTATGAAGCATCCTCAATAAAAAGCTATGCATATGGTAAATAAAAAGATCGCTGAGATGCTCATTGTCTGCTTGCCTTGTCATTTTGGTTATGCGATAGCTCCTGTACCATGTTGTAGAGGTCCCAACCTGATAAGATAGAGATCCCTGTGTTTACAATGCTAGTCCCTAGATCAATAACTAGCATCCACAGCTTAAGATGTAATATCAAGAAACAAAGGTCATAATACAACTTTATAACCAGGAATAAAATAATTCATTACATCTTCATAGATCATTTGGCTATCTCATTACAATGCAGCAGATATAACTATAGCATGGAGTCCTTCATCTTCAAAGTGCCACAGGAAATCATGTTGGTTGTAGACTTGTAATCCTATTCAACACACTTCACTAGCATCAAACAAAACCTGTAACATAATAAGTTACAGCCACAAGGGTCAATACATTTGAATTGCATTGGCAAGTGATACTATGGTAGAATAGTGGTATCTATCATCTATATGCATTTGGCTAGGTGGAGCTTAGGCTTGCTTTGCTCAAAATAGGTTTTCCTTATAAGTTGAAAACACTAAGTTTTTGTTTGTCAAATAACCCAAGGAACAATCAATGAATATTGTTTAACCTTTACCCTTGTTCAACCACAAGCTTTTAACTTAGAAATTGGGATGAGGAGATCTTTGATAGCTTCCATGTCTTAATCCTCAAATTGTCTATTGTCGGGGACTTGGCTAAGTACTTAGATTTTACTCTCTCGAGAGGTGGTGCACTTTCCCCACAAGACTCGACATGCATTGAGACAAGATCTTTCATAGGCCTTCCCTTAGACCAAAATGGACGTGCTCCAAACCTCTCACCCCCTACCACCAACTGTCCATTAGGCTAAGTTATTGCAACCTATATGATTCAGGAAGAGCCCATAATGCCATGTGGCTACACTTGAAGCTTCTCAACATTTGATATCTCAAATCTCTTTGTTCCTGGGTGGCTTTCCACAAGTGAGATACACTAGGGTAGGCCATGAATATGGGGCCCTGTGTAACCACTCAACATGAACCTTTCACACCATTCCACCCAGGTGATTCATTCACATAGTTGTTTTATTAATCAAAACACAAGTCATTGACTAAGAAATATTTCATAGCATGAATATAATCCACCCTTGTTTTCTATTAGCTAAGCTAATCATGATAACATGGAAAGTTTCCTAACTTAGGACAATTCTAATAAGACATCATATAGGATTTCCCATGGCATAGCTTATACTTAGAAAATTTCCATGCAAGTCCTACTCAAAATATCACTAATGCATAGTGAAAATAATAGGACAAAATGTATGAAGCACCACTTGCCTTTTAGTAGAGAATAAGTTCACTTCTTGATCTTGCAATTGTCACACTCTTCAAAGTTCACTACAATTCAATCAAGCAAGGCACAAATTCAATAGCATTTAAAACAATTCACCACATAAAATAATAAAAACAAAGCAATACATGCAAGCATGCAAATGATTGTTTTATTTGGAAAGGTGGTTTCTAATAGGCTATAAACATTTTAAAACACCTATTGGTCATTCATAAAAGTGGCAAAACCATTTAAAATCAAGTTAGTGAAAATTGGCCATTTAAATCATTTTGTTTTGCTAGAAATGATTCAAACCAAAGTAATAATTTCTAGTGTTTGCCAAATATATTTTTGAACACAAATGTTAGTGTTTTAACGTCAAAGTATTTAAGACTAATCCATTTGCAAAAGGTTTCACCCAAAATCCATTTTTAAATCAAAGCACCATTTTCTTTTACTAGAAATGCCTTTAATCTAAGTAATAATTTTTCTAGGGTTAATCAAATACATTTTTAAATTCAAAACTTAGTGTTTAGGATCAGAGGTTTTAAATAAAACCATTTGCCAAAGGTTTTACTCAAAAATTATTTTTAAAACATAATCAACAATTTTTGTTTTACTAGAAATGCTTTTATTCAAGGAATAATTCCTTAGTGTTACAAAATATACTTTTAAATACAAAAGTAGGTTTTTATGGTCAGTATGTTCAAAACAAACTAATTGCAAAAGATTTTACCCTAAAAACATTTTTAGAATAAATTTAATAACCAAAATAGGCCTAAACATGTTTTTGCAAAAACAATCAATTTTCCAGAAGCAAAATGCTAAACTAAGGGCATGGTTGCAAAGTTCACATTTTTGTGAATCCAATGATATAAAATTTGTAAAATTTTGACGTTTGGATAAAAAGTTATGAATTTTGCAATATCAACTACTAATAGAAATGTTTCTGTCTTTTTAAAACAAAAGCTGGCTACGTGTCCTGTTCTCATTGGCTGATACCGATTCGGTTGGATTGCATAGTATGGATCGTTGGATCTAATTGAAATAATACGGTGCATATCTTTCGTACCCCTTCGTTAAATGAGTCTATCGTATTGCTTGGATCTAAATCCAACGGCTCACAACACGTTAACCATAGATGGGCGGCGCTGGCGCGACGGCGAGCGACGGTGGCGCTCTGGGTATGGCGTTGCGGCAACTACAGGATGCGAGGGAGAGGAAGGAGATGCTCACCAGGTTCGTCGTGTCGTGGGGAAGCTCGAGGTGGTCGCCTTTGACAAAGGGGCGCACGGAATAACTGGCGATTGCTGGCCAGAGTTCCCGCTAGCGTCGGGCACGTACAGGCTTGGTCGGAGGCAAGGCTACAAAGAAGAAGGAAGCCAGCAAAGGGTCGCGTTAGATGTGTAAGGTGAAGGTGAGTACGCGAGCATCATCCAGAGGGAAAGGAAAGGTCGGTTTTACCGGGGAAAGGTTGCCATTGTCGACGCAGTAGGCGGCGGCGTTCAGTCAAAGACGAAGGCGAGGCCGTGGGGCTTGCACGGGTGAGATGGAGTTACTGGCGTGTGCGGGTGGTGCTGGCGAGAAGACTCATATGTTCCAGGGGCAGTGTGAAGGTCGAGGCTAGCTGGAATTGGTTGGAAAGCTTACCGGAGGCAGTGCTGTTTGAGCAAGAAATTCGGACAGCCTTGGGGCAGAGAGGGTGTGGTGTCTAAGGGGAAAGAGAGAGGGAACATGGGCAATTATGAGAGGAGGGTTCGGTCGGTTCGGGTCGTCAGCGGGTGAGGGGGTAGGTGAGTGGGTAAGAAAAAGTTTCGCGAGGGGCTACCGGGTGGGCTGTGCTTGTTGGGCCTGAGGCCTTGCTGGGCTGGGCTGGTTTTTCTTTTTTTCTTTTTGTTTCTTTTTCCTTTTTCTTTTATGATTTTTCTGTTTTGAATTTCAAACCTCATTTGAATTGAGATTTCTTTTCAAATATATTTCTAAACCTTTAGTAGGTTTTAATACTGTTTATTAATATACTCTAAAGTCCATTTTGGAGTATTTCTTTGTATTCTCTTATGGTTATTATTTATTTAAAATAGACAATTGTTTTTATTCAAACCATTTATTCAAGCATTCATTTAAATTCAAATTTTCATCAAACCCTTTTAGTAGGTTTATTTATTCATTAGTGTGTTTAAATAATTTATTTTGAATTATTTCAAATATTTTAATATGATTTAATATTCATTTAAATTGGGCATTTGTCTTTATTCAAATAAAATCCAATATGGTTTTAAACCCATATAAATTGTATTCAAATAATTCTTTTATTCCTTTTAAGTTAATTAAGTAACTTTTATTCCACTTGGGAAATTTCCAATTTATTATTTTCTCATGATTTAATTAATCATTTACATTAGGGATTTTGTCTCCATTCAAATAGAATTGAATTTGGTTAATGCCATATAATTTTATTTGAATATTCTTTATCTCTTTATTTTATTTGGATTATCTTTATTCCATTTGCTTATGAATTTAATTCAAGTTTTAAATTGTCTTCTAAATAATTTTATTGGGATTTATTATTTAGTGTAGGCAATTTTTCTTTATTTAAATAAAATTGGATATTGTTCAATCCTTATGATTTTATTTAAATAACCTTTTACTCCTTTTTAGTATTCAATAACCTCCATTTGTTTATAGATTTGTCCCAGATTTAATTTGTCTTTTAAATATTACTTATTCCTTTCTTTCTTTCTTTCTTTCTTTATCTTATAAAATCCATATCTTTTTATTTATAGATCCAAAATTGGTGATTCCAATTTGTATGATTTTATTTTAATATTTTTTTATCTTTTTAAATCCTTTTAGGATTATTTTGCTCACAAATTAGTATTGATTTTAGTTAGGAGCTTTATTAGCCTTGGAAATTAATTCCTTTTATCTTATTAAATTCATGAGTTTTTATCCATGGCTCCAAATTGAATGAAACCAATTTCTATGGTTTATAATATTTTTATTTATCATTTTTGATCCTTTATAAATGTTTGTTGCTGAATTTTATATGGATAAAATCCATAGTCTTAGAGAGATCTTGGAAATGATTTCTTTTATTAGGTATTGGGGTTTTGGTTTAATTTTTCCAAGTGTTTAAATTTCAAGATACATTCATTGATGAATGCATTTCACTTGATTGAATTTTGTTGGATTCCCTTTTCATTCAAAAAAAATTAAGATGGGTTTTGATGTTTCCATTTAGAAGCAAAAAAGTTTCTTTTCACCCTAAATTTCAACAATTGTTTCTTTTCACATTCCAAAATTTGGAAAATTTTGGGATGTGACAGGCAGCCACCCTTAAAAGAAATCTCGTCACGAGATTTGGGAAGGCTAGAGGTTACAAGTTGGCTTCAAGACATCTAGGGTACTACCACCCTTAAAAAGGTTTTCAACTAGATTACATCTTGGCTTACTTGGGATCTTGATATAACTTCTCTGGACAGTTGCTTCCATAATGGCCTAGCTCTTTTCATTTGAAACACATCAATTGGATAATATCCTTCTTCTTCTTTGGTATCACTATTTCTTGATTATTTCATTGACTCTTCATCTTTTCTGGACATTCTTTCACATAGTGTCCCATCTCTTTTCAATGGTAGCATTGCACCTGGCTAATGTCTTGCTTGCTGGGGTTGGAACATTTCTTATTTTTGGGTATCTCCAAAGCTAGGAGTTCTTGTAGTTCATGTTCTTCATATCTCACCACAAAGGTGGGAAACCTTTCTCTCTTCTTGGGGCAGTCACTAGAGATGTGACCTTCTTCTCCACAAGAGTAGCAACACTTTGTGGTCACTTTGGGTATGGCCTTATAAGGCATGGTTCTTACTTTTTTATCCTTCTTGGTAGAAGTTGTTCCCTTATGGAGGTTTACAAACATTTGATGCATTCCATCTTGTTTCATTTGTTGAACTATAGGATAGATAGGGCATTGGATAGGGACATGATCATTTCCTTCACATAGGAAACAAGAAAGTTGAGATGTGGGGCATTGTATAGTTGGATGTTTCTCTTCACAATTAGGGAATTGGTCCACATGCACTTTATAAGTGTGTTCTATGTCTCCACAAATATTGCAAGCTTGAGTTCCTTCCCTAATATCATCCTTGGCATCATTGTTGTCACAATCTCCTTGGGAAAGGTTGTCTCTCATGTTGATCATTTGATTTGTCATCCTTTGCAACAATTGAGATTGGATTTCCAAAAACTTTTGTATGGTTGGGTCTAACTCTTTGTTTTTGGCTAAAAACTGAGTTCTCACTTGATTCAACTGGGCTTGGGTTTCAAGTAGTTGTTCTCTCATGTGCATCTCTTGGTTGATGTTGTTACCATCCCTGATGTTGGAGTTGTGGTCTCCTAGAGAGTTCATCTGTTTGGGTTGGATTGGGATTACAATAGGCAAAAGATTCTAGAGGAAGAATTCTAATCACACACAACAATTCACACAAACAATTTGAAAGCAATCACAATCAAACATTCCACTCAAACAACAAGATTCAAGCATTTAGGCAATAAAATATTTTTTGCTACACCACATAAGTTGGTATGATTGATCAAACTAAACACTAATATGGTGGTCCAACTATAGGTTTCACTTGAGATCATTCCATTCTTCTTAGTTGTTTCTTCATGACTAGATCATGGTTTCTTTTGGAAAAAAATCTTGCATCTTGGTCACAAAGCTTCAAAGGTGATGATGATTTCTTGTAGGTTATGTTTCCTTAGTCTCCAAGTATTGAGTGACATTCTTGTATCACTTGTAGTCCTTAGTGATGTCCACGTTGAAGTCCTTGGTGAAACTAAAGTTGAAGTCATTGGTGATGGTGAAGTCTTCGTCCATCAAGTTGAAAAGAGGGGAGATGTAGAATCAAAACAAAAAGGTTGAGGAAAGAGTTTACAAGATTGTAAATATGTTTTGGAAAAATTACAACTCCTATTTTTCTAAGGGGTTTGTCCAATCCTAGGGTTACAATACTACATGCAACATAGTGCTCTGATACCATCTGTAGAGGTCCCAACCTGATAAGGTAGAGATCCCTGTGTTTTACAATGCTAGTCCCTGGATCAGTAGCTAGCATCCACAGTTTAAGATGTAATATCAAGAAACAAAGGTCATAATACAACTTTATAACCAGGAATAAAATAATTCATTACATCTTCATAGCTCATTTGGCTATCTCATTACAATGCAGCAGATATAACTATAACATGGAGTCGTTCATCTTCAAAGTGCCATAGGCAATCATGTTGTTGTAGACTTGTAATCCTATTCAACACACTTCACTAACATCAAACAAAACCTACAATATAATAAGTTACAGCCACAAGGGTCAATACATTTGAATTGTATTGGCAAGGGAAACTATGGTAGAATAGTGGTATATATCATCTATATGCATTTGGCTAGGTGGAGCTTAGGCTTGCTTTGCTCAAAATAGGTTTTACTTATAAGTTGAAAACACTAAGTTTTTGTTTGTCAAATCACCCAAGGAGCAACCAATGAATATTGGTTAAACTTTACCCTTGTTCAACCACAAGATTTTAATTTAGAAATTGGGATGAGGATATCCTTGATAGCTTCCATGTCTTGATGCTCAAATTGTCCATTGCCGGGGACACGTCTAAGTACTTAGATTTTACTCTCTCGAGAGGTGGTGCACTTTCCCCACAAGACTCGACATGCATCGAGACAAGATCTTTCAGAAGCCTTCCCTTAGACAAAACTAGACGCGCTCCAAACCTATCACCCCCTACCACCAACTGTCCATCAGGCTAAGTTATCGCAACCTATATGATCTAGGAAGAGCCCATAATGCCATGTGGCTACACTTGAAACTTCTCAACATTTGACATCTCAAATCTCTTTGTTCCTGGGTGGCTTTCCACAAGTGAGATACACTAGGGTAGGCCATGAATATGGGGCCCTGTGTAACCACTCAACATAAACCTTTCACACCATTCCACCCAGGTGATTCATTCACATAGTTGTTTTATTAATCAAAACACAAGTCATTGACTAAGAAATATTTCATAGCATGAATATAATCCACCCTTGTTTTCTATTAACTAATCTAAGCATGATAACATGGAAAATTTCCTAACTTAGGATAATTCTACTAAGACATCATATCGGATTTCCCATGGCATAGCTTATTCTTAGAAAATTTCCATGCAAGTCCTACTCAAAATATCACTAATGCATAGTGAAAATAATAGGACAAAATGTATGAAGAACCACTTGCCTTTTAGTAGAGAATAAGTTCACTTCTTGATCTTGCAATTTTCACACTCTTCAAAGTTCACTACAATTCAATCAAGCAAGGCACAAATTCAATCTAGCATTCAAAACAATTTGCCACATAAAACAATATAAACAAGGCAATGCATGCAAGCATGCAAAAGATTGTTTTATTTGGAAAGGTGGTTTCTAATAGGCTATAAACATTTTAAAACACCTATTGGTCATTTATAAAAGTGGCAAAACCATTTAAAATCAAGTTATTGAAAATGGGCCATTTAAATCATTTTTTTTTTGCTAGAAATGATTCAAACCAAAGTAATAATTTCTAGTGTTTGCCAAATATATTTTTGAACACAAATTTTAGTGTTTTAAGGTCAAAGTGTTTAATACTAATCCATTTGCAAAAGGTTTCACCCAAAAACCATTTTTAAATCAAAGCAACATTTTCTTTTACTAGAAATGCCTTTAATCTAAGTAATAATTTTTCTAGGGTTAATGAAATACATTTTTAAATTAAAACTTAGTGTTTAGGTTCAGAGGTTTTAAATCAAACCATTTGCAAAAGGTTTTACTCAGAAATTATTTTTAAAATATAATCAACAATTTTTGTTTTACTAGAAATGAATTTATTCAAGGAATAATTCCTTAGTGTAACAAAATATCCTTTTAAATCCAAAAGTTGGTTTTTATGGTCAGTAGGTTCAAAACAAACTAATTGCAAAAGATTTTACCCTAAAAACATTTTTAGAATAAATTTTATAAACAAAATAGACCTAAACAAGTTTCTATAAAAATAATCATATTTCCAGAAGCAAAATGCTAAACGTTCACATTTGTGTGAATCCAATGATATAAAATTTGTAAAATTTGGACGTGTGTATCAAAAGTTATGAATTTTGCAAAATCAACTACCAATAGAAATGTTTCTGTCCTTTTAAAACAAAAGCTGGCTGCGTGTCCTGTTCTCATTGGCCGATACCGATTTGGTTGGATCGCGTATTGTGGATCGTTGGATCTAATTGAAATCATACGGTACAGATTGTTTCGTACCCCTTCGTTAAGTGAGTCTACCGCATCACTTGGATCTAAATCCAACGGCTCACAGCACGTTAACCAGAGGTAAGATATTTATTTTCCTTGTATGACATATACTCCAGTTCTTTCGTCTAGCCATTATCATCTCATCTAACACTTTGGGATTTCACTTAACAGCTCAGTAGTCTAGAGGAGGATAGCATGGCTGTCCAAATCTACGACCCCAAGCTGAAGGAAGTCATCGTTGTGTCTAACGATGATGTCCCGCTGGCGCGTAAGCGGAAGAGCTCCACCTCTGATGCTGCTGACGGAGGCAAGAAGAAGAATACGGAGGGTGGAGCCTCCAAAAAGATTACCGCCGCCCTGGAAGCGGAGAAAAGAAAAGTTACCGGGATTCCTTTTACCAAAGCACCCCCTATTGTGTAAGCCTATTTCTCTCCAACATTGTCCATTGCTTGTCTTATTCCTATACTTATACTTTTCGCACGTTTCAGGAAGAAGGCCAGTATTAGTTTGAAGAAGACCTCCAAGACTTTGGGCGCTTCTAGAAACATTAAGGATATGATGCATCGTGATGTGTCCCACCACGCATCTCCCGGCATTGCCTCCATCATTCCCAGCATTCAACCTACACCTGCTCCGACAAGATCTCAGGCTAAGGATGCATCTGGCCCTTCCGCCATGGAAATGGACTCAGCTGCCTCCTCGGAGCTTGCTGTCGTTGGCGAACAGGCGACGCAACAAAGCTCCGCAACCCAAATGGCTGAAGCTCCAGCTAAGGATGTCATCGGTATCGGCAAGGCGGTGGTGGTGGGTGGAACGTCTGTTGAAGGCGGCGCCTCTACATCCAGGATAACCACAAAGCTCTCGAAGATAGTATACCCGGCGCTTACACCGAGTAGCTCCACTTTGGCTCCTGGTGCAGTGCCGGCATCTCCAACCTGCGGTCTTGAGGAGCTTCTGTGACAAGCAGATATCTTGCGAGGAAACAGCCTTTCCTTCAGCAAGTTGTTTGCTGAGAGCGCTACCAACCTCAAGATCATCGCACTTGTAAGTTTTATTTGCTTTTTGCATTTTATATGAGTATCCCACTGTAGCCCCCGAGGATTTATATGGAAAACCATAGGTCTTTGCATCTGAATGCTCTAAGAGTGACTAAGCGAGAAAAATTATCACTGTAGCTCCCAAGTATTTAGTTTGAATGAATTATTCCGACTAGATACTTTCAGAGTAGCATACGTAGTGTTTGTAAATTTCAATACTGTAGCCCCCAAGCCTCTAGTTGTAACTGAACTAAAGAAAGACTAAGCATATAACTAAGTTAAAAAACTTTATACTGTACCCCCAAGCTTCTAGTTGAAAAATGAATGAGTTTCGACTAGATGCATAAAGAAAGACTAAAGCATATAACTGAGTTAAAAAACTTTATACTATAGCCCCCAAGCTTCTAGTTGAAAACTGAATGCGTTCCGACTAGATGCTTAAAGAAAGACTAAAGCATATTGCCAAATTTAAAACTCTCATTGTAGCCCCCAAACCTCTAGGTGATTTATCCGGCTAGATGCTCCAAGTAGGCTAAACAGCTTCAAATCTTCTTTCCACAGAATGAGAATGCTCGGAGAGGCATCGCCAACGAGAAGTTCTAGAAGATGCGTGCGGAGTTGGAAGATGAAAAGCGTAAAACTGCCTTCTTCAAGGAACAAATCACCAAGAGCAAGAGTCTGTTTTTCCTTTCATTTTTGTACTCCGACTTGGTCTTGTGCCAACATCCTCCGAGTACTTACTATGTACTATTCTTTCTCCAACTGGCAGAAGCCATTGCCAAGGCCAAGGACATTGTTGAGCAATCCAAGCACATTGAGTTGCTGGATAGGGAAAACAAGATCCTTAAGCAGGAGAGAAAGGATATGCTGAAGATGCACGAGGACTCCATGAAGGTCCTGCAGGAGTCTGCCAACACAGAGATGAACCGCTTCAAGGAGGAGATTGCGATGCTGAAAGAGTAGAAGAAAGCTGCTGATGAGCAAAATCAGCGCAATCTTGAAGCATACAAGATCCTTCGGCAAGAACGGGACTCCATGGCGGATACACTCCAGCAGGATGAGACTAGCATCTTTGGTAAGTGATTCTCCGTCTTGTACTTCTGTAAGTCAGATACTTTAAACTTTTGTGTTATTGAACTCATGTGCTCCCTTGTCGGAATTGTAACTCCTATTGGACTAACCCAGTCACCTCCTCCGCCAAAGGAATGCATGGTTCTTGCAAGCAACTTTATCAGCACCGCCATCAAGCAGGCCAAGGAGATAGCCAAGCCCCCTCCAGATCAACATCAAAGCGGTGGATTCCATGATGAATTTCTCGGAGATCCTGCGCCAAGCCCCCGAGCATATTGTAAGCTCGAAAGCTTCATGTACATGGGCTGGCGCAAGGATGGCACTATCAATGGTCAAGGCACATTATGAGAACGTCGACATCGACACGGTAACCTCCGACATGGGCGAAGATGGCCAGAAAATAGATCACAAGGCTATCTGGGCATCGCTCGTGGGTTTTGATACCAGGGTCTCCGAGTTGGTCGACCACAACATCTTCGTACCTATAGAGATCATTCACGGCGACAACCAAAGCTCCTCCGAGTCCCACAAAACCGCCGACTTCGAGGAAGATGGCTCTCCTGCAGCTGATGATGCTACTTCCAAGTCTCCTGCGCCAGAAGAATGAAAACCAATATGTAATATTTGTTTCCTCTGGAATTTGTATGCGGAAAAAACTTGTTAACTTAAGGCGGAAAAACAATAGTTGTATTTTCCTGCTACTCAAGAACTGGTTCCAACATGTATATATTTTTAAGCAAGTGCTGGCTTATCCATTACTTTGGTTTTTATGCTTGACCTTTCATGAGTCGGAAGACTCGTTATCGGAACCACGCGCTCAGGTGATGATGACAAATGGCACTGTCAAAAACCTAAGCACGAAATCACCGACAACGCGTGCCGAAAGTCACTACTCCAGAATCCACATAAAAACAACAAAGAACGTGTAGACCAGAAAACTTAAGATAACGTCCGTAGGCAGGATTTTCACAAGTGCAAATGCAAACTTGTGCATAAAGTATTTATACGATCCAAAAATGAACACTAAAGGAGGTAAAAGACTCAGAAATATGAGTGAACCAGAGAGCTTTATTTCATTGATCATATAATAGGTACATAGTAGATAAAAAATATGCTAAGTGTAAAAAGGACGTAGTTGTGCTATGTTCCATGGCCGACCAAGCTCCGGGTAGTCATCATCCGGGTCATGTCGCTTACGCTTATGATCTTTGCTGGGTCTATCCTCAAGTTCACGATTGTCAACGAGGTAGTAAGACCCATTGAGTAGCACCTTGCTTATGATGAACGGTCCTTTCCATGGCGGGGATAATTTGTGTGACTTCTTCTGCTTAAGTCGGAGCACCACATCCCACTCTTTAAACGAGCGATGTCAAATGCGGAGACTATGGTAGCTATGTAGCTTCTGCTGGTAGATGGCAGATCTTTGGCATGCCAAAATGCGCTCTTCCTCGAGAAGGTCCACATCTAGGAGTCTGGATTCTTCAGCGTCATCTTCGTCATAGGCGGCAACTCTTGGTGAATCGTGAAGGATGTCGGAAGTCAGGATGGCTTCTGCTCCATATACAATGAAGTAAGGGGTGTAGCCGGTAGATCTGTTGGGTGTAGTTTGTAAACTCCACGGCACATATGGCAATTCTTCCGCCCAGGCTCCAGCTGCTCTATGTAGCGGTGCTTCTAGACGTGGCTTGATTCCCTGCAGAATTAATCCGTTGGCTCGCTCAACTTGCCCATTGGACTATGGGTGTGCCATAGACGCAAGGTCAAGTCGAATGCCCTTCTCCCAACAATAAGCCTCCACTTCTCTGAGTGATAAGTTGCTGCCGTTGTCGGTGATGATGCTATGTGGGATACCAAATCTCACCACTAGATCCCGGACAAATCTAAGGGCAGTTGCCCCATCAATCTTTCTAATGGGTTTAGCTTCTATCCATTTGGTGAACTTATCAAGTGCTACTAGCAGATGCGTAAACCAACATGGTGCTGTCTGCAATGGACCAACCATGTCTAGCCCCCAGACTGCAAACAGCCAAGTTATTGGTATTGTTCGCAATTCTTTGGCTGGAACATGTGATTGTCGGGCGTAGAACTGGCATCCTAAGAACATCTCTACCAGCTTGTCGGTGTCCGCCTTCGGGGTTGGCCAGTAGAATCCTTGCCGGAAGGCTTTGGAGACCAATGATCGAGGAGCGGCGTGATGCCCGCAATCTCCAAGATGGATCTCACGTAGGATTTCAATACCATCTTGCTAGGAAACACACTTAAGGTAAACACCGGTGGTGCCTCTTTTGTAGAGCTGTCCATTGATTATGGTATAGCCCTTTACACGACGTACTATTTGCCGTCTTTTGAATTCATCGTCGGGCAAAGTTCCGTGTACGGGATATTCCATGAACGGTTTTGTCCAAGCCGGAGGGACCTTTGTCACTGTGTGAACAAAAGAGTCAACTCTGTCCGGGTTGTCCATGACCGCTCCCTTCGCGGATGGTGTCCGTAGATGCTCCAGGAAAACGCTAGGCGGAATTTTTTTATGCCCTGATCCAGGCTTTGACAGCAGATCAGCCGCCTCATTATGCTCCCTAGGTACATACTTGACCTCATAGCCCAAGAAGCTTTTGGCAATCTCGTCCACTTCATCACGATATGTCGCCATCATAGGGTTTCGCGCGTTCCAGGTGCCAGCCACCTGTTGGGCAACCAAGTCGGAATCTCCACAGCAAACTATGCGCTTGATGCCAATATCCTTGGCTACGCGTAGCCTGTGAATGAGTGCTTCATACTCCGCCATGTTGTTCATAGCCTCGAAGTGGATTTGAAGAACGTAGGTGTAGCTTTTCCCCGGTTGGTGACTGTAATAGTACACCATCCCCCGAGCCATTGAGTAGCTTTGATCTGTCAAAGTGCATCACCCAGTATTCTGGCTCTGGTATAGGGGTAGCATCTGGCATCTCCGTCCAATCTGCGATGAAATCCGCCAAGGCTTGTGACTTGATAGCGTCGCGTCTCTTGTAGGTGATATAGAAGGCGGCAAGTTCAATACCCCACTTCACGACCCTTCCTATAGCGTCGTTGTTGTTGATGATGTCAGACAGTGGAGCCTTGCTCACAACTGTGATGGGATGCTCTTGGAAGTAGTGCCTCAGCTTTCGAGAAGCGAGGAACACTCCATAAGCTAGCTTCTGGTAGTGCAGGTAACACTGCTTGGACTCCGTCAAGACCTCACTTACATAGTAAACTGGTCGTTGAACTCCATACTCATGCCCTAGTTCTTTCCGCTCTACCATGATGACGATGCTGATTACCCGGTTGGTGGCCGCCATGTAGATTAGCATAGGGTCCCCATGCTCGGGTGCTGCAAGGATAGGTGCCGAGCATAATATCTCCTTTAGCTTCTTCAGTGCTGCATCTGCCTCGTCCGTCCATGTAAACTTGTTCGCCTTCTTCAGCAACTTGTATAGCGGCAGAGCCTTCTCTCCAAGTCGGCTAACGAACCGACTAACTGCTGCAACGCAACCTGTTAGCCGTTGTATGTCCTTCGGGCATGTCGGACAGTTTATGTTTAGGATGGCCTTGATATTCTCCGGGTTCACCTCGATTCCACGCTGGGAAATGATGAAGCCCAACAATTTGCCGGCTGGAACCCCAAAGACGCACTTCTTAGGGTTAAGCATCATGTTGTATTTCCGGAGATTATCAAAGGTTTCTTTTAATTCAGAGATTAAGTCATTTGACTTTTTAGACATCCCCGCTATGTCGTCCACATAGGCGTGAACGTTCCAACCAATTTGATCATGCAGGCAGCGCTGCATTGTCCGCTGGTACGTAGCACCTACGTTTTTCAGCCCAAAGGGCATCGTGACATATCAAAATGTGCCATAAGGTGTGGTGAATGAAGTGGCCAATTGGTATGACTTCCTCATCTTAATTTGGTGTATCCTGAATATGCATCGAGAAAACACAAAAGCTCCAAGCCAGCCGTTGAGTCAATGACTTGGTCAATGCGAGGCAAGGCAAACGGATCTTTAGGACACGCTTTGTTCAAGCCAGTGTAATCAACGCACATTCTTAATTCTTTGGTTCCCTTTTTGGGGACAGGTACAGGATTGGCCACCCATCAGGTGTGAAGGACTTCTCCGATAAAACTAGCCTTAAGTAACCTAGCTATCTCCTTGCCTATGGCGCATCTCTTCTAGTCTCCGAGGCGTCGTAGAGGTTGTTTCACCGGTTTGCATTTTGGATCAATATTCAAGATGTGCTCGGCAAGTTCCCTGGGTACACCTTTCATGTCGACAGGCTACCAGGAAAAGATGTCCCTATTCTCATAGAGGACCTCGACGAGCGCGCTTTCCTATTTGGGATCTAGGTTCGTCCCAATTGTCGTGGTCTTGGAGGCATCGCCTACCACAAGTTCCACCGGCTTGGTTTCGATGGCGTCCTTGAAAGCTGGGGCGGAGTCAGAAATCTGCTTCTTCGATGTCGGCATCTCCGAGGCATCGACCTTGCTCTGGATCTCCTTGAATTCTTCTTTGTAGAGGACAGCTTCCGCAAAGGCTGCTTCTCCAATCTCGCAGTCTCTTGCCTTGGTAAAGCTTGCGGATACGATGATGACACCGTTTGGTCCGAGTATCTTGAGTTTGTTGTAGATGAAGCATGGCTTGGCCATGAAGGCGTGGAAGATGTCGCGGCCGAATATGACATGGTACACGCTCTTGAAGGGGACCACCTCAAAGGTCATGCATTCTTGGCGGTAATTATTTACATCGCCAAAAGCGACCTGAAGCGTGATGCACCCAAGGGATCGAGCCTCCCGACCAGGAACTACGTCATGGAAGATGGCGCTGGTCCGCCTTAGGTTAGCCTCCATCAAGTTCATCTTGTGCAGTGTATCTAGGTACATGATGTTGATGCTGCTTCCACTATCCACCATACATTTGGTGAACTCATTGCCATCAATCAGGGGGTTGATGACCATGGCGTATTGATTCTCCATAGGGATGAGGTCTGGGTGATCCTTCATGTCCCAAGTAATTGGAATCTCTGACCAGCGTAGGTATTGTGGAACTAGGGGTAGAGTGGCCATCAGTATCCTCATGGATTCACCAAACAATACTTAACTACTTTCAATCATCACACAAAAAGGGTTCTATATATGATCTAGCATCATCACTAACATTCAAGATTAAAGCACTTGCATTATTTATTTATTTTTAGAAAAGTAATTTCTACTCATTGAAAAACTACTTAAGATTTAATATTCTCCAAACCAAACATGGGATCATGTTGACACATGTCATCACCACATATTTCAGTACATGGGAATGTGATTTAAAGTGGTGTCACAATTTAATAAGATTTAACCTTTTATTTCAATTAAATAAAGTGGCTAGAAATGCCTATGTGGCATTCTTTTATTACTTGAACATTATTTCTGTAAGTAAACCCATATGTTTTTATATATTCTGAAAGGTATGATCAAATGTGATTTTTGAGAGTTGGAATCAACTCAAAAGCTATTATGGTTGAAATTTGAAAAATGTTTGAATGCAGAAAAGCTTCTGCCTTGTTATTTTTACCAAGGTTGATCTATAGATTCAAATGATTTGAATCCAACGGGCTTCGATTAAGCATTTTAATATCTTTCTAACAAAATTGGTTTCATTCAATTTGGTTCACTAAATCGAGCTGGGTTGATTTTTGAAACTAGGTATAGAACTGAGTTTGAAGATAAATAGAAAAAGCTAAATTCAAACGACTGGGCTACGCGGGAAGGGGTAATGGGCCGGCCCAGTGTCACTCCGCAGTGCGGGGCGCAACTTACAAGGGGGTCTACTGGTCAGTGACTCTTTAAACGCGAAGCGGTACGAGGCGATGTGGTGTGTTGGATTAGAATACAGATCGATGGCTAAGGGTCGTCGTTGACGATGAACAAGTCACCAGCGAGCTTGAACCCTAGCGGCTCAGTGGGGGTCATGGGAGGCTCACCGGGGCTCAGGCGAAGGTCGGCGATGCGGGCGAATGACGAAGTCGACGACGACGAACTCAGGGGTGGTCGCAGCAGCTCCTGGGGTGGACGAAATCAACGGCTCCTCTTTTCCTCTGCAACGGAGAGCTCCGGTGAAATTCCGGCGACGCGCTGCTCGCCTTGCTCCGGGAATGAGGTGGGGTGGTTCTGGGTGAGAGGGGAGTAGATTGGTTTGAAGAATTCGAGCGGGGGATGCCTCTATTCATAGTGGCGAGAGGGGACCAACGGGCGCAAGCTGAGCTCGTCGTGGTCGATGGCATAGAGGGCTATCGGCGTGGGCGACGGTAGGGGGAGGTGCTGTGCTCCCTAGCGAAGCTCAACGGCATGGTGGCGAGGCGTGGGGCGGTGCTGATCGGACGGAATGATACGATGCTCTGCGCTGGTCTGATGGAAGTTTTGATGGCGCACAGCGCGCGTGGTCCGCGCGGCAGCGAATAGGCGTGTCTGCGGGGTTGCTGGGATGGTGGTGATCACGCGTGCACGCGGCGAGGGCAGCGCGCGGTCTGTGGGTGCTGGTCGAGCGTGGCGCACGGGGTGCGCTCTCGGCATGGTTGCAGAGAAGGTTGGCATGTCCTGGGCGTGTGGTCCAGTGGCTAGCATTGCTCGTGGCTGGGACAGGGAGTGGCGGTGGGGTGCTAGCTTGCTCCCAGACAAGGTTGGCGAGGCTAGTGTTGCTCGTAGCTTGCTGTCGACTATGGGGTGGCAATGGTGCTCTCGGCCTGTTCACCATTGATGATATTGGCAAGCTTACAGTGGGGCTAGAGTTTAGTTAATTTTGCTAGATGATCTACTAAGGGTGTTGTGAGCTAGAGAGGGAACCAGTTAGGCCCAAAACACTGCTCAACATAGTGTTTTGATTTTGTTTGATTTGCATCTGCAAGCTGTTTGATGAAATGGCCGCATGAACTCAAGTTTTGAATTTTGAAATGATTTTTGGTGGGTGTGCTAGGCATGTACTGGAGAGTCTGTGGATGCTTGGGTTTTTAAAATTGAGTTGGTTTGAGTGGTTTTTGAATAGTCGGATCTTCCCATATGAAATAGATTCAATTTTAAACTGTCATTTAAACTAAGCATTTGAATGTTTCTGGATGATCACAAAGTGGGCCTTGGTACCTTTTTATGAGTACTATAAAGGGGTGCAAACATCCATACATGTTTCTATTAAGTTCTGCAAGTTAGAGATAGCCAAAGTAGGCATGGGAGTTAAATTGGCCAAAGTGACCATTCACTTAATTTGTTTGTTTTGATTTGTTTGTCTTTGGTAAAAGTTTGGGGATTGTTTAGATGATGTTTATTTCACCTAAGAATCATTTTACAAGCAAAGAAACACATAATCATGGCAATTCAAAAGAATCCAAATTTTAATACACACACATATGAATGCTTTCATCTTTTTAATTGGAAAAGTTTTTGTTAATCCTAATTTTGATGATTAGAATTTGATGATCCAAGTTTAGTATTTTTGGGATGTTACAAACCTTCCCCCCATAAACAAAATCTCGTCCCGAGATTTGAAAAAGGACGAAAAATATTACCTAGGATTTGAAGAGATCGGGAAACTCTGTCCTGATGTGATCTTCGCGCTCCCAGGTAGCTTCCTCTTCTCTGTGGTTGCTCCACTGAATCTTGAGAAACTTGATGCTTCGGGTTCTGGTAGTTCTGAAATCTTCTTCCAAAATACGGATGGGTACTTTGGGGTAGGTCAGGTCATCGATGATCTCTATAGTCCGGTGATCAATATTCTTGAACACTTCAGTCTTCTCCGGGACTTCGAGGCACTTGCGAAGTAATGAGATATGGAACACATTGTGCACGGCTGACATCTCTTCGAGAAGTTCCAATTGATACGACACTTCTCCTCGACGGTTCAGAATCTTGAAGGGGCCAATATATCTGGGGGCTAACTTTCCTTTCAGTTGGAAATGCTGCATTCCCTTCAATGGAGACACTTTCAGGTATACAAAATCTCCTATGTTGAAGGCGAGGTCTCGACGTCTCTTGTCGGCGTAACTCTTTTTCTAGGACTGGGCGGTCTTGAGGTGGTCACGAATCTTGTGAACCTTCTCTTCTGCCTCTCGTAGGATGTCGGGTCCGAAAATCTAACTCTCTCCTACTTCCAACCAGTTCAAAGGGGTGCGGCACTTCCTTCCATACATGAATTCAAATGGGGCCATTTACAAACTAGCCTGATAACTGTTGTTGTATGAAACTTCTGCAAACGGTAGACAGTCTTCCCATTTAGATCCATACTCTAACACACATGCTCTCAGCATATCTTCGAGTATTTGATTTACTCGCTCCGTTTGTCCATCGGTCTGAGGGTGATATCCGGTGCTGAAATCTAGGCTGGTTCCTAAACCTTCTTGGACTTTCTTCCAGAATTTCGAGGTAAACTGAGTTCCTCGATCCGATATGATGTTCTTAGGGACTCCATGCAAACTGACGATTCTACCGATGTATAACTCCACTAGCTTCGAACTCTGATATGTGGTCTTGACGGGTAAGAAATGGGCGACTTTGGACAATTTGTCCACTATGACCTAGGTAGAGTCATTTCCCCTACTAGAAGTAGGCAATCCGGTGATAAAGTCCATTCCAACGGAATCCCATTTCCATTCTGGAATTTGCAATGGTTGCAACAATCCTGCGGGTCTTTGATGTCCCGCCTTGACTCTCTGACATATATCACACTTGGTGATATAGCTTCCAATTTATCTCTTCATCTTATGCCACCAAAATTGCTCTTTCAAATCTTGATACATCTTAGTTCCTCTGGGGTGGATAGAATAAAGAGTATCATGATCTTCCTTCAGAATAACTTCTTTCAATTCCGAATCTGCTGGTACACAAAGGCGTCCTTTGTACCACAGAACTCCTTCTTCGTCTTCAGTGAATCCGGGTACTTTGCTTGTACCGATACGACGCTTGATTCCGTTGATACTAGCATTTCCTTTCTGTGCCTCTTTGATCTGGCTGATCAAAGTGGGTTGAAGTTCTATGCTAGCAAAAAATCCTTCACTCACTAGTTCCATTCGAAAATCTTCCATCTCTTTGTGCAAACATGGTTGCTCCTTCAAAATCATGGAGTTCAAGCGGCATGGCAATCTGCTAAGGGCATCTCCTACCACGTTGGCTTACTAGGGTGATAGTGAATGTCCAGATCGTAATCCTTGATTAGCTCAATCCATCTTCTCTATCTCATATTCAGCTCCTTCTGAGTGAATATATACTTCAGGCTCTTGTGATCCGAATAAATCTCACAACGGTTTCCCATCAGGTAATGCCTCCATGTCTTCAGGGCTAGAACTACGGTTGCGAGTTCGAGTTCATGGGTTGGGTAATTTTGCTCATGTTGTTTCAGTTGTCGAGATAGATAAGATATAACTTTGCCTTATTGCATACCGATCTTGGATGCATCACAATACACGTCTTGGATGCATCACAATACACGTCGAAGGGCTTTGTGATATCCGGCATGATTAGGATTGGGGCTGAAATCAATCTCCTCTTGAGTTCTTGAAAAATCGCTTCACATTTGTCGGTCCATTCAAACTTCTTGTCCTTCTTCAGCAATTGGGTCATGGGTCTAGCGATACTCGAGAATCCTTCTACGAACTTGCGGTAGTATCCCGCCAATCCAAGAAATGCACGAACTTGGGTTTGAGTGGTTGGGGCTTGCCAATCTTCGACATCTTTCACTTTTGCAGGGTCAATGGCAATTCCTCCGGCTGATACAATGTGGCCGAGGAATCCTACCTCCTATAACCAGAATTCACATTTGCTAAACTTGGCATACAACTGATGCTCTCTAAGGGTTCCAAGAATGGTCCTTAGGTGTAGCTCATGTTCTTCTTCCGATTTGGAGTATATCAGAATGTCATCGATGAAAACAATGACAAACTTATCCAGGAAGTCCATAAAAATCTTATTCATGAGATTCATGAAATAAGCGGGGGCATTGGTTAATCCAAAAGACATGACAGTATACTTTTATAATCCATATCTTGTAGTAAAGGCAGTCTTGGGGATATCCTCTGCGCGAATCTTGAGTTGATGATAGCCAGTTCTAAGATCAATCTTAGAAAACACTTTGGCACCGGTCAATTGATCAAACAAATCTTCTATCTTGGGCAATGGGTATTTGTTCTAGATAGTGACATCATTCAATTTCCGATAATCCGTACACAAACGGTTACCTCCATCTTTCTTGTCCACAAATAAGACAGGTGATCTCCATGGTGACGCACTGGGTTGAATCAATCCAATTTCCAGCATGGCATCCAGTTGCTTCTTCAATTCTTCTAGTTCAGATGGGTTCATACTATATGGTCTCTGGGCTATGGGTCCTGTTCCGGGGATTAGTTCAATGATAAACTCGATATCCTGATCTGGGGGCATACCGGGCAAAACATCTGGAAATACATCGGCGTATTCACAGACTATCCGGACTTGGTCAATGGTAGGTTGGGTTATACTCTTGTTGCACTTGAATTGACGAGGTAAGGTTTCAGATATATGCTCGACTGATATTCTGGCTGTACTGGTCATGGTTATGGATTTCTTGGCATAGTCAATTAATCCTTTATGTTTGGAAATCCAATCCATTCCTAGTACTACTTCCAAACCTTTAGTTCCGAGTACTATCAGATTAGCATAAAAATCTATGCCATGGATTCGGATAGGGACGGCTTTGCAAATTTTCCTAGCTTTGGTGGTTGAACCGGGGATTTGAACAATCATAACATGCTTCAGTTTGGTTGATTGAATCTTACTAGTGGAGGCAAATTCTTCGGTGACAAATGAATGCGATGCACCATAATCAAACAACACTCTAGCAAGTACTGAATTAACAGAAAACATACCCAGCACGACGTCTGGCGTTTCCTGAGCTTCTTCAGCATGCATGAGAAAAAGACGGTCATTGCGGTTCAGTGAATTCCCTGGGGCAAACCTTCTTCCGGGCTGAACACGACGCTGCTGCTGAGCTGGGGCATTTGCATTGGGGGCTGCGGCATTCTTCTTGTTGGGGCACTCGTTGGAGTAGTGACCCTTATTTCCACAGTCATAACAAGTCACTTGCGACTTGTCCTTTGCTGCAACAGGCACAGCATTACTTCCAGTCCTCGGGGAAGTGTTGGTGTTGGCGGTAGCGTTGTTGTTGTTGAACTTGGGTGGTGCACGGTTGAAATTGCTAGAGTTGTCGGGGTTGTTGTGATTTCCTCCGGGCCTTGGGTTTCCACGATTGGGATAGGTAGGACGGTTCATCGGGGGTCTGTTGGTTCTCGGGGTAAATCCTGGAGATGGGTTAGGGCGACACTTTGGGGTCTGATGGGTTCCTGGCTGATGCATCATGCGACGCTTGCGGTTCTCATTGGCTTGGTTGATCTTTCCTTCCATCTAGATGGAAGAGTCGACAAGGGCTTCAATATCAGCAAAGGGGATATTGACCAACATCGTCTGCATCTCATCATGCAAACCATTCAAGAATCTCTCCTTCTTCTTGGCTTTGGTGTCGATCTCATCCGGGGCATGCCTAGCTAATGACAAGAATTTGTCACGGTATTCCACTATGGTCATCCGTCCTTGCTTCAGCTCTCTGAACTCATCTCTCATTCTCTTGATCAAACCCGGTGGCACATGGGTTCTGCTGAACTTGGCCTTGAATTCCTCCCATGTCATCATCTGTCCTCCGGTCATTGCACGAATGTTGTTCCACCATGCTCTTGCATCTTCGGCCAGATAGTGGGTGGAGAACAGAACTTTCTCGTTAGCTTTCACTCCGGCGACTTCCAGGTTGTTTTCCATGGTTTGCAGCCAATCATCGGCATCTAAGGGCTCTGCTTACTTAGTGAAAACAGGTGGGTTGGTGTTCTGGAAATTCTTGAGCTTAGATCCATGGTTGTCCTGATTTCCTTGGCCTTGATTGTTGTGGGCTAGCTGAGCTATCTGCTGAAGGGTGGCTAGGTTGGCTTGACGTTTGGCTCTTTCGGCTTCGCGGTCAGAAACCAACATTTGCAGGATCTGCAACATCGGGTCTGGGGATGAACCACTTCCTCCGCGTGGCATCTGAAGATTGAGATAGATCATGAGAAAAGACGTAAATTTCTAAGGTTCAGGGACTTTGAAAAGTTTTTAAATTTTAACTCAGATTTTTTTTGCAACTTGCTTTTCATTCATTCATAGCACACGATACAAACGCACACCACAGCAAACGTAAACAGAAGGTTTTAAGAACCATTCTGGAAACTACGATACAGTGGGACCGAATACAACTCACTACGCTAGTGTTCAAGTGCTACTACTCCTCGGAGTCGGTGTAATCGTCATCCTCATCGTCATCGATGAAGGCGTAATCATCCTCATCGGTGAAGAAGTCCATAGCCTGATCCTCTAGAAAATCATCATCATCGCTGAGGTAGGAGTAGGGGTCTCCATGAAGATCTTCTCCGGCATTCTCCCTTTCCTCCAACTGCATGTCTCTCTCATGGATGGTCTCCTCCAAATCCGAGATACGGTGGCGAAGACGGGCAATGATCCGCTCCTTCTTATCGAGCTGACGGCGGCGAGACTTGCGATCCTTCGCTAGCACGGCGATGGTCTGATCCTTCGTCTTGATGATGGTGGACTAGTGGTTGGAGTAGTCATGGCAATTGTCCAATTCCTGCTGACGATCGTACATCATGAAGCTAAGGTGGTCCAACTGAGTCTTCAGCTCGTGGTGGTATGGGGCTTCTAGTGGCTGTCCCATAGCATCACGCCTTGGTCAAAACTCAAAGCGGGTACCCTTGATCTGGTTGATACTCTGCCCACACAGATGGGCAAGAGCTTCCTGCATGGCCCTGGCAAGTCCATCGAGCCAGTTGTTCTCTCTTAAGGTAAACTGAATTCCCTCGGCAGTGGGAGGTTCAATCTTTCCTTGGAGACTTGCAACAATTATCCACTACAGATATTCTTCGCCTTGGTCATTGAGCTGAGCTCCGAAGAACTCGGGGTGCGGACGCTCCAGAAGTTCCGAAAGCTGGTCCAAATCCCGCTCAAAGATAAGGTCTCCTCCATTCCCCAACTGATAAAACTTGTTGTACTTCACGTCCATCTATAATAATATAGGATGAGTAGATTAGTAGAGTGATCAAGTGTGTCAAATTTTATGTATTTTGCAAGATTTTTTGAGGAACATGAATTTTTATGAAAGAATCAAGGTGATAAGAATGGGAATTAGTTTTTGTAAATATTTGCTTCCTTTGGTTTTGAAACTAAGTTTTTGATTCAAACGTCCAGTCTAACTAGGGTCTCCTATGGTCAGGATGGCTCTGATACCAACTTTTCAACACCCGGATTTTTAATCCCAGATGCCTGTTATGCCATACATCGCAATCCTAGGATTACCATTTTTGCGAGACATAACAGAATTGGATACCATAGTACATCATCCATTACAAACCATACATAAGGTCTTACACAAATAAGGATCTCATGATCCAGTTCTTAATACAACTCAAGCAGCGGAATAACGTAATAATAAAGGTAGCATAGGCGAAGATCCATCTTCGAGGTCACAGGCAATGCTGACGATGGGAGATGATCCTAGTTGTCGTAACCTTCCTGGGGTCCATCCTCCTAGTACTCCTCTTCATAGTCTAGCCACGGGAATAGCCAGGGACAAAGCCATGAGTACTCTTTAAGTACACGCAAACTAATTGTAACATCCCTAAAATCATGTTTCAAACATATGCATATCATCCATGCATCCATGATAATATGAATTTCATTTCAAACAAATCATTTCAAAACAGAAGCATATATGCTTATTATTTCATGTAAGTTTCTCTAGCCTTAGTGTTATCTTCCAGTGAGAAGAGTACTTGTTTTGATTCAGTAAGGTTTGAAATTCAAACTTAGGAACCATCAAAAGTTTGAAAAAAGTTTCAAAAACAAAATGAGTAAATAAAACCAATATTATGCCTATTATATATATATCATAAAGGCTTGGTTTTATTTTTATTTTCATTTGATCAAAGTGTTTTGATTAAACAGTAGTGTTTGACACACATTTGAGTGCAAGGTTGGCAGTATAAAAACCTAGGGAAGATTTGAATTCAAACTCATTTGATTTGGATTTGAAAATCATTTCAGAAAATCAAAACAGAAAAAGAAAAGAAGAAAAGAGATAGAAAAAGGCCAGCGCTACCTATCTGGCCCAACTACGAATCCCGCCCAGTAAGCCCACCCGGGATCCCCCTCTCTCTCTCACTCGCAGACACACCCACCAGGTCACTGACCACACGACCCCACCCCCTCTCTGTTTCTCTCGCTGACAAATGGGCCACACTGCCGCGTCACCCTTCGTCCCCAAAACGCGCCCACGACCACGTCGCCGGCCGTTTCCTCCGCCCATCACTGCCGCATTGATTCCTCGCTTAAATTCCCTTGATTCCGCGCGCGATCCTCGCCCCCGCTCTGGCTATAAGACCACCTCCCTCTCGCGGCCATTTCCCCCAACAAAGCTAGATAGAAACGCTCCTAGGCTGCCCGCAATCATCCTCGCACCGCCGCAGACAGAGAGCACTCCGGCGACCAATCCCAGTGAGCCCCGTGCGCCCCTCTCCCTCTGGTTCATACGAGCCGCTTCACCACTTCCTTGCGCACCTTCTGACCCCACCGGTTCGTCCTATACTGCCCCAGGTCGTCGACTTCGTCCAACGTTGCAAGCTCCCGACGACATCCTCAACTCCGACGATCAAATTCGGTGAGCCCTTTGTTCCCCTTTGCCTCTACTTCACACGAACACATTCGCTGTAGTCTTGTGCGTCTCCTGATGCCGTTTGTTCGCGCTAGGGTGACCAGGAGCGTCGCCAACGTCGCCGTCCACCCAAGTCCGACGCCGCCAGCAACTCCGACGAGCTCCCTCGGCCACTACAGAGCGCCCCTTGCCAAGCCGTCGCCAGGTTGAGCATCAGTGCATCGCCACGGTTCTGGTAAGCATCTCCGACGACCCCAGAGCCACCTGTAGCGTCGCGCCGCCGTAGGCAGAGCTCGTCGCCGCCAGTAGCCACCGCCAGCGCCGCCCAGCTATGGTCGTTTGATCCAGGACAGTTGGATCTAGATCCAGCGCGTGAAATTAGATCACTTAACAAAACGGTATAGGTAGATCTGAGCCGTGCAGATTAAATAGATCTAATGGCTCACAGACGCGATCCTGAGCGAAACGGTACGGGCCAATCATATTAAGACGCGTGGCAGCTGTTTAGATTTAAAAACAGGATTTGAATCTATTAGTTGTTTGAATTTGTTTTGGCTATAACTTTTGATCCCCACGTTAGAATTTGACAAATTTTATATCAATGGAATCAGCAGAACAAGCCCTTTCTAAATATGCAATGTGTTTAATGTTTTGCTTCTGTTAAAATGGCTTTATTTGCAGAAACTTGTGTAGGACTATTTTGAGTGTATAAATTGTTTGAGAAATGTTTTAAGGTTTAAATAAATGTTGTTTGGCAAGTTTTTTAACTTGTTCATAAACCAGTACTGTACACTTGCTTTGTTGAGTTTTAAAAATCATCACATATCATATTGCGTGCATTCATATATTTTTGTTTGTATATGTTTTGTATGTGATTTGTGGCTATGATTCTTTGTGTAGATTTTGGTGCTAGTGATTGTGATTGTGATTTTGAGGAGTGTAGCTACTCTCCAAACTACCAAGGAAAGTGGTGCTTCATGAATATTTTTATCCCTATGTTTTCTACTAAGCATTAGAAATATTTTGCTAGTCTTGCATGCTATATTTTGCTTATATGCCATGTTGGGAAATCCTAGTAGTTGTAGAATTGCTAGAAATTTCTAAGTTAAGATGCTTATCTATGCCATGCTTAGCCTAGCTAGTAGCAACCAAGGGTTGGTGAAATATACATGCTATGATGAAAATATTTCTATGTCTTTGGACTTGTGTTTTGCCTAATAAAACAACTAAGTACATGAAACACCTGGGTGGAATGGAAGGAATGGTTTATGTTGAGTGGTTACACAAGGCCCATTTCTATGGTTTACCTTGTGTATCTCACTTGTGGAAAGCCACCCAGGAACAGAGATTTTAGAGGCCAAGTGTTAAGAAGCTTCTAGTGCAGCCACTTGGCAATATGGGCTCTGCCTGGATCACATAGGTTGCTAGAACTTAGCCATTTGGATAGTTGGTGGTAGTGGGATGATAGGTTGGAACGCGTCCATTTGGTCTAAGGGAAGGCTTCTGAAAGGTCCTGTCTTGGTGAAAATCAAGTCTGGTGGGGAAAGTGCACAACCTCTGCAGATGGAAGAATCTAAGTACTTAGCCAGGTCCATGGTAATGGAAAACTTGAGCATCAAGACATGGAAGCTATCAAGAATCTCCTCATCCCAATTTCTAAGTAAAAACTTGTGGGTGAACAAGGGTGAAGGACCTCAATGTCTATTGGTGGTTCCTTGGGAAAAGTTTTGTCAAAGAAAAACTTAGTGTTTTCAACTAATAGGCAAAACCTATTTTGAGCAAAGCAAGCCAAGCTACACTTAGCCAAAATGCATATAGAATCTAGTCCACCTAAATTATACTAAGGTATCACTTGCCAATACTATTCCAATGTATTGACCCACTGTGGCTATAACTTGTGATGTTGCAGGTTACTCTGATGAGGATTAGTAGTCATGAGTCTACACTCAACATGTTTGCCTGTGGCACATGAAGATGAAGACTTTATTTTATTTACTTATTCAAACTCTTGTACTAGGCCTGTGGCCTTGGAGTTGTAAAGACTATGTTTGTCTCTGGAATGGCTGTAATAATGACCTTTGTTTCTGTGTACTTCATCTTAAACTGTGGATGCTAGCATTGATCCAGGGACTAGCATTGCAATCACAGGGATCCTTTTTCCTTTATAAAGGAGGGATCTTACAGATGGTATCAGAGCACTGTGTTGGCTATAGGATTATGACCCTAGGATTGGAAACCACTAAGGAAAAAATTTCAACAACTTCTACACTTGTCTATTCTTCTCGTAAACTTTTCTAATCTTCTTTCTCATCTCTATTTGTAGATGAACTCCATCAACGAAGCCGTAAGGAAAGGACCACTCATGACAATGACTTTGGAGTGTGAGACAGAATTCCCCAAGGCTCTCAAGGACCTCATGGTTGCAATGGAAATACATGGTGCATCTGTGTACAAAGGCTTTCCTGTGATGGATGAAGGAGTTGAGTACTGGTGGGTGCAACTTCACTTGTATAAAAACAAGGAAGACAACCACAAGGACTCAGGATTCTTCATGTTCACCAATTCAGTGATGCACCCTACATTCTTTGACTCAGCAAGGGATGCAGCTTGGAAGACCATCAAAGAACTTGGTGAAAGAGTCAAGTGCAGAATGTTCAACATCCAAACTAGCCTAAAAGAAGAGAAGAAACATACCAAAGAGTTGGAGGCTACCAACCAAACCTTAAGAGGAGACATTATTGACTTAGTGATGGAGTCATGTGCTCAAGAGAGAGTGATTGCTTATAGAAATATTGTGTTAGCCAACATATCTAGTGAAATTGGATTGTAAGCGTACTTCGTTAGTTGGACTACCACTTATGACCTTATTTTCCAAATGTTGCTTAAAATAAGTGGAACCTTGGTTGTTGTAATGGATCCATGTATGCCATGACTTGTGTGTTTTGATTTCCAAGGATATGTATGTGATGCTTTGCCTTGTGTTTTACCTTGAATTGTGTTTTTCTAACTTTTTCTATCTTATAAATAGATGCCTAACGTTACCATCAACACTGTTGAGGAGTTCCAGGGAACTCGCTTTGGTCCTCGTATTGTTGAGCTCACTACTTTGCTCAATCTCCCTCTTCCTACCATCATGGTGCTTCCCCTCACCAAGTTTGAGAGGAAAGACCTTTGGGGTTTCAAGGTCAATCAGCCCGGACGCCAGACTGAGCCTACCACGGAGGCTATCATCTTCAAGCTCATGCACGATGACAAGGAGAGAGACCTTGAGGTAGTCATGCAAGATCTGATAGGACGTCTGCTAGGGAGACACTCTCGACAGGTTAGAGGTACTCATTTCCAAGTCTTCGGTAGACGTGATGAGGATGGAGAGTCCATCGACTTCGAGGACACTTCGAGGGAGACAGCGGAGCCGATTCGCCTATACCTCCAGGACTTAGAGGCTCTCATTAGGCACGTGGACACTGATAGGACCAACGTCATGCTCAACAATGACGAACTCCAGGTGCAGCTTCGTGAGAAGGACAAGCTCTTCGCGGAGCAAGATGAGATAGTCAAGGAGATGGAGGCAAAGTTTGAGAGCCAGGACAGAAAGTTTGAGAGTCAGGAGAAGCGAGTCCAGGATAGGAACAAGAGGATTCGGGACATGACTGAAGAACTGCAGGCCAAGGACTTCGAGCTCGAGCATCAGCAGACGATGATTGAGAGGCTTCGTTCTTAGAAGAGGGCTCTCAAAGCCAAAGTAGAGACCTTGACCGCCAATGTCGAGGAATACAAGACCGCAATGGAGAATGCAGGTCTTACCTTTGTCGAGGAGGAGGTTGATGCCGAGGAGTAGTGTTGACTACTCATTTATCATACTTTATGTGTGCCACAATGACCATCCAACATGTGGATGGCTTGTTATTGGTGTGTGTACTTTGCAAACTTGTCGTTTTTGTTGTTGAACTATTATTATTGTGATGCATGTTTTGTGATTGTTTATGTGATGTATTGTGCATGAAATCATCTATGGGTATCACATTCTTATCTCTATTTGAACAAACCACAGATGCCTCCCCGTCGTGCCAACCCCAACCCCAACAACAACAACATCACTCCAGAAATGCAGCAAATGATGACAGCTCAGACTCAGCTGATGCAAATGATGATGACGTTCATCCAGAACCAAAACAACAACAACAACAATAACAACAACAACAACCCACCGGGTTTTGACATGCTTACCAGGTTCTTGAGATTGAGGCCAGCAAAGTTCTCAGGAACAACTGATCCCATGGTGGCCAATGATTGGCTATGCTCTGTGAACAAGGACTTGGTAACTGTGGGCTGTACTGATGCTGAAAAGGTCAGATTTGCAGCACATTTGCTGGAAGGACCAGCCGCCACTTGGTGGGATAACTTCCAGATCACCACTCCCATAGAAGATGTGACATGGGCTATCTTTGAGGATGGCTTTCGTACTGCTCATATCTCATCTGGAGTGATGAGTCTGAAAAAGAAAGAGTTTCATAACCTGAAGCAGCGCCACCGCAGCGTGGCTGAATATATTGAGGAGTTCAACAATCTGGCGCGTTACGCACCGGATGAAGTTGACACTGATGCTAAGAGGAAAGAAAAATTCCTCGAAAGGTTGAATGATGAGCTGAACCTGTAGTTGGCTGTGGCATATGTTCCCACATATCAGTCTCTTTGTGACAAGGCTGCTATTTTGGAGAACAAAATGAAGCAAGTTGAAAGCAGGAAGAGAAAGCACTCGGACAAGCACAGCTCGGGATCGTCTCACAAACGTTCCCATTATGATGATAGTGGAAGCTCAGGATCCCACAAGCATGGGAAATTCAACAAGCACCACAACCACAACCTTCATGACAACAAGCATCACCGTAGTCATGACAATGAAAAGTACAAGAACCACAAGGGTGGATATAAGAGCCATCACGGTGGTAGTGGAAGTGGCAGTGGAAGCCAGCCTATCAAGAAGGACATTAGTCAGGTTGAGTGCTTCAAGTGCAAGAAGATGGGGCATTATGCAAATGAATGCCCAGAAAAGAAAGTTGAAGGACCCAACAAGCCCAACCCTTTTCAGAAGGGACAAGTTAACCACATCAATGTGGAGGAAATCTATGAGGAGCCTGATGCTGTTGCTGGTAAGTTCAAACTCAATTCTGTTCCAGCATTTGTTCTCTTTGATACTGGTGCATCTCATTCATTCATATCAAGAGCATTTGTTGAAAGAAATGAACTGCCGGTAGAAACTATTGGGTGTCCTATAAAAGTAAGTTCTCCTGGCGAAGAAATGATAGTGAATTCAGGATGTCATGATCTAGTCATAGAGTTTGGGAAGTATAAGTTTCCCGTTAACTTGATAATCCTAAATTCCCAAGGATTGGATGTCATTTTGGGAATGGACTGGATGACTAAGCATAAGGGAGTGATAGATTGTGCCAACCATACTGTCTCACTCACAACCCCAGAAAATAAAAGGATCAGATTCAAGACCAACTTTGAAGCAAGAAGGAGTATGCTAAATTCTCTTAAGGGGGTTAGCATAGACAGTGTGCCCATTGTGAGTGAATATCCGGATGTGTTTCCGGAAGAATTGCCGGGAATGCCACCAGATAGAGATGTGGAGTTTCTTATAGATTTGCTACCAGGATCTGGATCAATAGCAAAGAGACCTTACAAGATGTCAGTTGATGAACTGAAAGAACTCAAGAAACAACTCGGAGAGCAGTTGCAGAAAGGATTTATTCAACCAAGTTCTTCATCTTGGGGAGCCCTAGTGTTGTTTGTGGAAAAGAAAGATAGAAGTCAAAGGTTATGTATAGATTACCGTTCACTCAATGAGGTAACTATCAAGAACAAATACCCTTTGCCTAGAATCAATGACTTGTTTGATCAGCTAGAAGGAGCCTGCGTGTTCTCGAAGATTGATCTTCGGTGAGGTTATTTCCAACTGAAGATAAGGGAACAAGACATACCTAAGACAGCTTTCACCACAAGGTATGGATTGTATGAGTATACCGTGATGCCATTTGGTTTGACCAATACTCCAGCATACTTTATGAATATGATGAACAAGGTGTTCATGGAATTTCTTGATAAGTTTGTTGTCGTTTTCATCGATGACATTTTGATCTACTCCAAGAGCAAAGAGGAACATGAAGGACATTTGCGTTTGATACTTGAGAAGCTTAGAGAGCATAAACTGTATGCCAAATTCAGCAAGTGTGAATTCTGGTTGAATGAAGTTGGATTTCTTGGACATGTTATGACAAGAGATGGTGTAGAAGTTGATCCTGCTAAAGTTTCAGCTGTAACTGAATGGGAATCTCCCAAGTTAGTGAAAGAAGTTCGTAGTTTCCTTGGCTTAGCAGGTTACTACAGAAGGTTCATTGAGAATTTCTCCAAAGTAGCCAAACCTATGACTGAATTGCTAAAGAAAGACAAGAAATTTGCTTGGTCTGAAGGTTGTGAACTCAGCTTTCAGGAATGGAAGAAGAGACTTGTGACAGCACCAGTCTTATGTCTGCCAGAATTAGAAAAAGATTTCCAAGTATATTGTGATGCATCTCATCATGGTTTGGGTGCAGTACTTATGCAAGAAGGAAAAGTTGTGGCTTATGCCTCGAGACAACTCAAAACTCATGAAGTGAACTACCCTACTCATGATTTAGAGTTATCCTCTGTTGTCCATGCACTCAAAACATGGAGACATTATCTTTTGGGAAAGCGTTGTGAAGTGTTCACAGATCATAAGAGTTTGAAGTATATCTTCACCCAGAAAGAAATTAACATGAGACAAAGAAGATGGCTAGAACTCATCAAGGACTATGACTTAAGTTTGCAATACCATCCCGGTAAAGCAAATGTTGTAGCGGATGCTTTAAGCCGTAAGGTTTTTGTGAATGGCCTTACTAAAGGGGAATTGCCAGATGATTTGTGTGCCCAATTTAGAGATCTCAGATTGGAGATTGTGCCCGAAGGACATCTCATGTCTTTGGATGTTCAACCCACTCTGTTGGACAAGATTAAAGAATCCCAGAAGACTGATAAGGAAATTGAAGAAATTAAGGAAAAGATTGGCAAAGGAAAAGCCAAAGGGTTCCATGAAGACGAACAGGGTACTTTATGGCATGGGAAACGTCTCTGTGTTCCACAAGATGCGGAGCTTCGGAAAATGATTTTGCAAGAAGCACACAACTCACCGTATTCCATTCATCCGGGTAACACCAAAATGTACATGGACATGAAGGAAAGATTTTGGTGGAATAATCTCAAGAGGGACATCGCCGAACACATTGCTTTGTGTGATGTGTGTAGTAGAGTGAAAGCAGAACATCAGAAACTAGCAGGTTTACTTCAACCACTACCTATTCCTGATTGGAAGTGGGACAAGATCGGTATGGATTTCATTACCGGATTACCAAGGAACCGGTCAGGATACGATTCTATTTGGGTAGTAGTGGATCGCCTAACTAAAGTGGCTCATTTCATACCCGTGAAGACAACCTATACAAGTGCTAAGTTGGCCAAGATCTATATGAGTAGAATTGTATGTCTACATGGAGTGCCCAAGAGTATTGTGTCTGATAGGGGAACTCAATTCACTTCCCATTTTTGGAGACAGCTACATGAGTCATTGGGAACGAGGTTGGAATTCAGTACTGCTTTTCATCCTCAAACTGATGGACAAATAGAAAGGACTAATCAGATTCTTGAAGACATGTTGAGGGCATGTGCCCTAGACTATGGAGCCAGTTGGGATGAAAGTCTTCCTTACGCAGAATTTTCTTATAACAACAGCTATCAAGCCAGCATTGAGATGGCACCATTTGAGTTTCTCTACGGGAGAAAGTGTACCACCCCATTATTATGGAATGGTGTGGGAGAAAGAAGTTTGTTCGGACCAGAACTTATCAAAGAAGCCGAAGAGAAGGTCAAGTTGGTTAAGGACAGATTGAAGATAGCACAGTCCCGACAGAAAAGCTACGCAGATCCTAAGCGTAGAGAAGTCACCTACGAAGTTGGTGATAGAGCTTATCTTAGAGTGTCACCACTTCGTGGAGTGAAGAGGTTCGGAGTCAAAGGAAAGTTGGCCCCAAGATATGTTGGACCATTCATGATTCTGAGTCGTAAAGGAGAAGTTGCTTATGAAATTGAATTGCCAGAGTCTCTGTCAGCTGTCCATAATGTGTTTCATGTGAGTCAGCTTAAGAAATGTCATCCAGAAATGGAAGAAACTTCTTTGAAGGATACTATGCCTTTGGAGGAGGTACAATTGGAAAGTGATCTCACTTACGAGGAGAAGCCTATCAAGATTCTTGAGACTGCAGAAAGAGTCACACGGACTAAGACTATCAAGTTTTGCAAAGTGCAGTGGAACCATCATTCCGAAGAGGAAGCAACATGGGAAAGAGAAGATGATCTTCGGAAAGACCACCCTCACCTATTTGCTAGCCAATCCGAATCTCGAGGGCGAGATTCACCTTAAGGGGGTTAGATTTGTAACATCCCTAAAATCATGTTTCAAACACATGCATATCATCCATGCATCCATGATCATATGAATTTCATTTCAAACAAATCATTTCAAAACAGAAGCATATATGCTTATTATTTCATGTAAGTTGCTCTAGCAATAATGCTATCTTCCAATGAGAAGAGTACTTGTTTTGATTCAGTAAGGTTTGAAATTCAAACTTAGGCACCATCAAAAGTTTGAACAAAGTTTCAAAAACAAAATGAGTAAATAAAACCAATATTATGCCTATTATATATATATCATAAAGGCTTGGTTTTATTTTTTATTTTCATTTGATCAAAGTGTTTTAATTAAACAGTAGTGTTTGACACACATTTGAGTGCAAGGTTTTCAGTATAAAAACCTAGGGAAGATTTGAATTCAAACTCATTTTATTTGGATTTGAAAATCATTTCAGAAAATCAAAACAGAAAAAGAAAAGAAGAAAAGAAATAGAAAAAGGCCAGCGCTACCTATCTGGCCCAACTACGAATCCAGCCCAGTAAGCCCACCCGGGATCCCCCTCTCTCTATCTCACTCGCAGACACACCCACCAGGTCACTGACCACACGACCCCACCCCCTCTCTATTTCTCTCGCTGACAAATGGGCCACATTGCCACGTCACCCTTCGTCCCCAAATCGCGCCCACGACCACGTCACCGGCCGTTTCCTCCGCCCATCACTGTCGCGTTGATTCCTCGCTTAAATTCCCTTGATTCCGCGCGTGATCCTCGTCCCCGCTCTGGATATAAGACCACCTCCCCCTCGCGGCCATTTCCCCCAACAAAGCCAGACAGAAACGCCCCCAGGCTGCCCGCAATCATCCTCGCACCGCCGTAGACAGAGAGCACTCCGGCGACCAATACCGGTGAGCCCCGTGCGCCCCTCTCCCTCTGGTTCATACGAGCCACTTCACCACTTCCATGCGGACCTTCTGACCCCACTGGTTTGTCCTGTACTGCCCCAGGTCGTCGACTTCGTCAAACGGTGCAAGCTCCCGACGACATCCTCAACTCCGGCGATCAAATTCGGTGAGCCCTTTGTTCCCCTTCGCCTCTGCTTCACACGAACACATTCGCCGTAGTATTGTGCATCTCCTGATGCCGTTTGTTCGCGCTAGGGTGACCAGGAGCGTCGCCAACATCGTCGTCCACCCAAGTCCGACGCCGCCAGCAACTCCGACGAGCTCCCTCGGCCACTACAGAGCGCCCCTTGCCAAGCCGTCGCCAGGTTGAGCAACAGTGCATCGCCACGGTTCTGGTAAGCATCTCCGACGACCCCAGAGCCACCTGTAGTGCCACGCCGCCGTAGGCAGAGCTTGCCGCTGCCAGTAGCCACCGCCAGCGCCGCCCAGCTATGGTCGTTTGATCCAGGACCGTTGGATCTAGATCCAGCGCGTGAAATTAGATCACTTAACGAAACGGTATAGGTAGATCTGAGCCGTGCATATTAAATAGATCTAACGGCTCACAGATGCGATCCTGAGAAGAACGGTACGGGCCAATCAGATTAAGACGCATGGCAGCTGTTTAGATTTAAAAACAGGATTGAATCTATTAGTTGTTTGAATTTGTTTTGGCTATAACTTTTGATCCCCACGTTAGAATGTGACAAATTTTATATCAATGGAATAAGGAGAACAAGCCCTTTCTAAATATGAAATGTGTTTAATGTTTTGCTTCTGTTAAAATGGCTTTATTTGTAGAAACTTGTGTAGGACTATTTTGAGTATATGAATTGTTTGAGAAATGTTTTAAGGTTTAAATAAATGTTGTTTGGCAAGTTTTTTATCTTGTTCATAAACCAGTACTGTACACTTGCTTTGTTGAGTTTTAAAAATCATCACATATCATATTGCATGCATTCATATATTTTTGTTTGTATATGTTTTGTATGTGATTTGTGGCTATGATTCTTTGTGTAGATTTTGGTGCTAGTGATTGTGGTTGTGAGGAGTGTAGCTACTCTCCAAACTACCAAGGCAAGTGGTGCTTCATGAATATTTTTATCCCTATGTTTTCTACTAAGCATTAGAAATATTTTGCTAGTCTTGCATGCTATATTTTGCTTATATGCCATGTTGGGAAATCCTAGTAGTTGTAGAATTGCTAGAAATTTCTAAGTTAAGATGCTTATCTATGCCATGCTTAGCCTAGCTAGTAGCAACCAAGGGTTGGTGAAATATACATGCTATGATGAAAATATTTCTAAGTCTTTGGACTTGTGTTTTGCCTAATAAAACAACTAAGTAAATTAAACACCTGGGTGGAATGGAAGGAATGGTTTATGTTGAGTGGTTACACAATGCCCATTTCTATGGTTTACCTTGTGTATCTCACTTGTGGAAAGCCACCCAGGAACAAAGAGATTTGAGAGGCCAAGTGTTAAGAAGCTTCTAGTGCAGCCACTTGGCAATATGGGCTCTGCCTGGATCACATAGGTTGCTAGAACTTATCCATTTGGACAGTTGGTGGTAGTGGGATGATAGGTTGGAACGCGTCCATTTGGTCTAAGGGAAGGCTTCTAAAAGGTCTTGTCTTGGTGAAAATCAAGTCTGGTGGGGAAAGTGCACAACCTCTGCAGATGGAAGAATCTAAGTACTTAGCCAGGTCCATGGTAATGGACAACTTGAGCATCAAGACATGGAAGCTATCAAGAATCTCCTCATCCCAATTTCTAAGTAAAAACTTGTGGGTGAACAAGGGTGAAGGACCTCAATGTCTATTGGTGGTTCCTTGGGAAAAGTTTTGTCAAAGAAAAACTTAGTGTTTTCAACTAATAGGCAAAACCTATTTTGAGCAAAGCAAGCCAAGCTACACTTAGCCAAAATGCATATAGAATCTAGTCCACCTAAATTATACTAAGGTATCACTTGCCAATACTATTCCAATGTATTGACCCACTGTGGCTGTAACTTGTGATGTTGCAGGTTACTCTGATGAGGATTAGGAGTCATGAGTCTACACTCAACATGTTTGCCTGTGGCACATGAAGATGAAGACTTTATTTTATTTACTTATTCAAACTCTTGTACTAGGCCTATGGCCTTGGAGTTGTAAAGACTATGTTTGTCTCTGGAATGGCTGTAATAATGACCTTTGTTTCTGTGTACTTCATCTTAAACTATGGATGCTAGCATTGATCCAGGGACTAGCATTGCAATCACAGGGATCCTTTTTCCTTTATAAAGGAGGGATCTTACACTAATACTAACAATTGAAGGGGTTTTTTGTAGTAGGACACTAAGCTCTAGGGTTGTTTTGCAAAAAGCCAGATTTACCTCTACTAAGTTCAGAAGCAAAGAAAAGCTAGTTGAAATTTTATAACACCTAAGTGGGAACTTGTATTTCATATCACAACTCTGTTGTGGTCAAGTCAAAATCTCAATCCATTTCACAAGTCATTTTGAAAACATCTGACGGGAGAACAGTATGGCCACTCCAACTGTCCATAACCGCGGACACAGCTATTCGAATAGTTTGACATTCTGCAGAGATTGTACACTTTCACCACAACATTCGATACATCCGTCAGGAACAAATCCTGAATTCACCATACTTAGTATGCGGATAATCAATCCTAACCTTTTAATTACACGCCCTAGTATAAGCACCTCTCCTGTGAGTTTGGCCTCCCAACCATGACCAACTGTCATCTTGGGTACTGCACAGGTGGACAATCTTCACAAGGTAGCCTCAGCTCAGACCTTGGCCGTGAGGGAACCCATACTAAGGTATATAAGTTTCCAGTTAAGCCCTACCCAATTTTCAGATATTGTGGTTTTACGGTAAAATTGGAATGGTATCGCATCTAGACAACCATCAGTTTTATAAAGGGCTAAGGCTCATGCCTCAACATTTTCATCACCAAAATCATCTGGTGTTCGGAAACACATGTCAAAACATCTCAGTAGAATGATCCATCATTCCAAGGTTTTCATAACCATTTTCACCAAGTATTCCCATCTAAAGTTGATCAAGTTTTATGCTTAGCAGTAGCATCTACAAATGGGAGTGAGTACTAATGAGGGGTGGTAAACTAGTGGAGTTTAACTAAGTTCAATCTCATGCCTTAGGATGACATCAAGATTATCTAGCTTAGGCCAAATTTAATGCTCTTTATGCAACCTTCAATTATCTTTCTAGTATCTAAAGTTTACTCAAGTAAACTCTAAGTAAGAGCTTTGATAAAGAAATAAAGTAGAAGCTTGCAAGTAAAACTAGGAGGGGGTATCAAGTGGATATGATCACATATGCTTAAGGCATCTAGTGGTCATGGCAGCAAGCAAGTATTTTCTTGCATCAGTATCAATATAGGCTTTCATAAGTAGAGTATCTTGCAAATGTTAGCTTGCCTTGTGCAGAGCAGTGGTTGAAGTTCTCCTCGGATTCTTCATCGTAGTATCCTCCTTCCTCCTCGTATCCTTGGTTGGTACTAGCGTCTATGAATACAACGAGGTACAAAATCACCAAACAATACTTAACTACTTTCAATCATCACACAAAAAGGGTTCTATAGATGATCTAGCATCATCACTAACATTCAAGATTAAAGCACTTGCATTATTTATTTATTTTTAGAAAAGTAATTTCTACTCATTGAAAAACTACTTAAGATTTAATATTCTCCAAACCAAACATGGGATCATGTTGACACATGTCATCACCACAAATTTCAGTACATGGGAATGTGATTTAAAGTGGTGTCACAATTTAATAAGATTTAACCTTTTATTTCAATTAAATAAAGTGACTAGAAATGCCTATGTGGCATTCTTTTATTACTCGAACATTATTTCTGTAAGTTAACCCATATGTTTTTATATATTCTGAAAGGTATGATCAAATGTGATTTTTGAGAGTTGGAATCAACTCGAAAGCTATTATGGTTCAAATTTGAAACATGTTTGAATGCAGAAAAGCTTCTGCCTTGTTATTTTTACCAAGGTTGATCTATAGATTCAAATGATTTGAATCCAATGGGCTTGGATTAAGCATTTAAATATCTTTCTAACAAAATTGGTTTCATTCAATTTGGTTCACTGAATCGAGCTGGGTTGATTTTTTAAACTAGGTATAGAACTGAGTTTGAATATAAATAGAAAAAGCTAAATTCAAACGAGTGGGTTGCGCGGGAAGGGGTAATGAGCCGGCCCAGTATCACTCCGTAGCGCGGGGCGCAACTAACAGGGGGTGTCTACTGGTCAGTGACTCTTTAAACGCGAAGCGTTACGGGGCGATGTGGTGCGTTGGATTAGAATGAAGATCGACGGCTGAGGGTCGTCGTCGACGATGAACAAGTCACCGGCGAGCTCAAACCCTAGCGGCTCAGTGGGGGTCGTGGGAGGCTCACCGGGGCTCAAGCGAAGGTCGGCGATGTGGGCGAATGACGAAGTCGACGACGACAAACTCAGGGGTGGTCGCGGCAGCTCCTGGGGTGGACGAAATCAACGGGTCCTCTTCTCCTCTGTAGCGGCAAGCTCCGGTGAAATTCAGGCGATGCGCTTCTCGCCTTGCTCCAGGAATGAGGTGGGGTGGTTCTAGGTGAGAGGTGAGTAGATTGGTGTGAAGAATTCGAGCGGGGGATGCCTCTATTTATAGTGGCGAGAAGGGACCGACGGGCACAAGCTGAGCTCGTCGTGGTCGATGGCACAGAGGCGCTATCGGCGTGGGCGATGGTAGGGGGCGATGTTGTGCTCCCTGGTGAAGCTCGACGGCGTGGTGCCGAGGCGTGGGGCGGTGCTGATCGGTCGGAACGCTGAGGTGCTCTGCGCTAGTCTGACGGAAGTTTTGATGGCGCACAGCGCGCGTGGTCCACGCTGCGGCGAACGGGCGTGTCTGCGGGGTTGCTGGGACGGTGGTGATCACGCGTGCACGCGGCGAGGGCGGCGCGCGGTCTGTGGGTGCTGGTCGAGCGTGGCGCACGGGGCGCGCTCTCGGCATGGGTGAAGAGAAGGTTGGCATGGCCTGGGCGTGTGGTTCAGTGGCTGGATTGCTCGCGGCTGGGATAGGGAGTGGCGGTGGGGTGCTAGCTTGCTCCTAGACAAGGTTGGCGAGGCTAGTGCCCAAAACACTGCTCAACATAGTGTTTTGATTTTGTTTGATTTGCATCTGCAAGCTGTTTGATGAAATGGCCGCATGAACTCAAGTTTGTGGAAGCTTCGGTTTTGAAAAGATTCGGTTTAGGTGGGTGTGTTAGGCATGTACTGGGGAGTATGTGGAAGCTTCGGTTTTGAAAATTGAGTTGGTTTGAGTGGTTTTTGAAATAGTGGGATCTTCCCATATGAAATAGATCCAATTTTAAACTGTCATTTAAACTAAGCATTTGAATGTTTTTGGATGATCACAAAGTGGGCCTTGGTACCTTGTTATGAGTACTATCAAGGGGTGCAAAGATCCATACATGTTTCTGTTAAGTTCTGAAAGTTAGAGATAGACAAAGTTGGCATGGGAGTTAAATTTGCCAAAGTGACCATTCACTTAATTTGTTTGTTTTGATTTGTTTGTCTTTAGGAAAAGTTTGGGGATTGTTTATATGATGTTTATTTCACCTAAGAATCATTTTACAAGCAAAGAAACACATAATCATGGCAATTCAAAAGAATCCAAATTTTAATACACACACATATGAATGCTTTCATCTTTTTAATTGGAAAAGTTTTTGTTAATCCTAATTTTGATGATTAGAATTTGATGATCCAAGTTTAGTATTTTTGGGATGTTACACTCCGGGTCCTCCTTGAGATCGTTGATGAACTTGCAATGGCGATTGGTGTGGGTGGCCTTTCCGTTGGCGTCGAGGTGTACGAGGGACGGCATATCACGGTACTCCTCGTAGGTTTGGGGAATGCGGAGCGCTGACGAGATAGTTTCACTTCCTCGCTGCTGCCCACGACCAGCTCCCGGTCCTCGGCCACGCTGTCCGCCATCACCTCGTCCTGCAAATGTCATAGCGACCATGTTGGAGGTTTGATTTTCTTCTAGCGGGTCCTTTCACTTGGTGTTGCTATTCTTCTGAGCTTGAGTTGGAATGGCCGTTGCCGGCAGAGAGCCGTGAGCATCGTCGGCGGCAGCTCAGAACTCACTGTCCAGCTGAATCATCTGGTTGAGGTATAGCTGGTGGTTGTCCTGTAGGCGCTTCAACTTATGTCGGAGCAACGTGCCCCTTTCCAACCCATCGATGAAGGCGGCCATGGCGGTCTGAGCGTGTACTCCTGCGCAGGAATTCTTCATATCCAGCCAGCGAGAGAGGTAGGCGCGAGATGTCTCATCTTTCTCCTGCATGCACCGTTGTAGATCGCCAACACTACAGGGACGTTTGTACGTACCCTCAAAGTTTTTGGTGAACACTTATTGCATGTCCAGCCAATTGCAGATGGATCTCTCTGGCAAGTCATCAATCCATTGGCGGGCATGAGTGGGAGGTATTTGACGGCGATGTTGGGGTTACCCCCGGCGATCTCCACTGTGTTGTCGTAGTCCTGCAACCATGTAGCTAGCTTGGTGGTGCCGTCATAGGGCTTGATGGTCTTGCCAATCCGAAAACCTTTGGGGTAAGTTGCGGACCGTATCATAGGTCCAAAGCAACGTGGTCCCACGTATGGTCCTTCCCGGGCCTCGTGGATCTTGTCCATACGTGAACGTGCATCGTATGGCTCCGGGCTTCTTTTCTTCTTCTTGCCATCAGGGGATGGGCTGCGTGAATGACGCGGTCCTCCTCCGCCATTGTCACATCCCAAAATTTTCCAAATTTTGAAATGTCAAAAATAAATAAACAAAATAAATAATTATTGAAATTTAGGGTAACAAGAAACTTTTTGATTCCAAATGGAAACATCAAAACCCTTCCTGAATAAAATTTGAATAAAAATGAATCCAAAAAATTTCAATCAAGTGAAATGCATTCATCAATGAATGTATCTTTAAATTTAAACACTTGGAAAAACAAACCAAAACCCTAAAACCCTAATGGAAGAAAATCATTTCCAAGATCTTCCCAAGACTATGGATTTGATCCATATAAAAATTCAGCAATAATCATTTTAAAATGATCAAAATGACAAACAAAAATACTATAAAACCATAGAAATTGGTTTCATTTAATTTGGAACCATGGATAAAAAAACTTATGAATATAATAAGATAAAAGGAAATAATTTCCAAAGCTAATAAAGCTCCTATCTAAAATCCATACCAAATTGTGAGCAAAATAATCCTAAAAGGATTTGAAAAGATAAACAAATATTAAATAAAATTATACAAATTGGAATCACCAATTTTGGATCTATAAATAAAAAGATATGGATTTTATAAGGCAAAGAAAGAAAATAAATAAATAAGGAATATGTAAAAGCCAAAATAAATCTTGGACAAACAAATAAAATGAAAGTTTACTGAATAATAAAAAGGAGTAAAAGATTATTTAAATAAAATCATAAGGATTAAACAATGTCCAAATTTATTTGAATAAAGAAAATTTGCCTAAATAATAAATTCCAAGAAATTATTTAGAAGATAATTTAAAACTTGAATTAAATCCATAAGCAAATGGAACAAAGATAATCCAAATCCAAATGAAATAAAGGGATAAAGAATATTCAAATAAAATTATATGGCATTAACCAAATTCAATTCCATTTGACTAAAAACAAAATCCCTAATATAAAGGATTAATTAAATCATGAGAAAATAATAAATAGAAATTTCCCAAGGTGGATATAAAAGTTATTTAATTAACTTAAATGGAATAGAAGAATCGTTTAAACAAAATTTATATGGAATTAAAACTATATTTGATTTTATTGGAATAAAGACAAATGCCCAATTTAAATGATTAATAAACCATATTAAAATATTCTAAATAATTAAAAATGAATTATTTAACATAATGAATAAATAAAATCTACTGAAAAAGGTTTGATGAAAATTAGAATTCAAATAAGAGTTTGAAATTATAATTAAAATCTTATTTGAATAAAGGCAAGTGTCTATTATAAATAAATAATAAACCATAAATGAATAAAATAATTATTCTAAAATGGACTTCAAATACATATTTAAAACAATATAGAAACCTACTGAATATCTGGAAAAGATTTGAAAAAGAAATCTGAATTCAAATGGTAGTTTGAAATTCAAAACAGAAAATCAAAGTGGAAAAAGAAAACAGAAGAAGAAAAAATAAAAAGAAGCACCCCAACCCATCTAGCCCATCAGAAGCCCACCTCTCTCTCTCCCCAAAACGTTTTCTTTCACTCAAACGCGCATCTGCACTGTCCCTGACAGCAAGGCCCCACCAAACCTCTCCTCACTTGCTGACGACGTTGCCCCACCTGCTAGTCGTCTTCCTTACCCCGCGACCAGTTCCTCCCCCTCCTCGATGTTTTCTGCTTTGATTTCGCGGGATTAATTCACCATAACACCGCGTTAATTCCTCCTGGCGATTACTCTCACTTAAACGCCTCGCCCTCCTCTCTCTTTCCCCTATCACGCCATGCCCAGTGAGCCACAAGGCTATGCTAATTTTTGCTCGCGTTACCTCTGCTCCGACTACCTACCTCAGCTAATTCCGGTGACGATGACCCTCTCCACTGCCCCTAACCTCCACGAGAACACTCCCCACTCTCTTGCACATATGCCAGTATCCCTATCTAGGTCGCGCGTGTTTCGTAGCATCGGCTAGGACTACGTCTACTCGCCTCCGCCGTCTGCATCATCTCCGGCGAGCTGCTGTCGCCGACTCCGTGCACCCCTTGGAATCTGGTGAGCTTTTCCGCAACCCTCGAGAAAGTGCACATCCTCCTGACATGTTTCCTTGCTCGCTTGCATCCCAGACACCCGCTGCCGACAACGTCTGACCGTGTCCGAGCCAGTGAACAACTCCGGCGAGAAATCCCTGTCATCCTCGTGCGCCCCTTCGACAAAAACAGCAACGTTGAGCATCCTCTCGTCACTGTGAATCTGGTGAGCCCTCCCCCTCTCTCTCGCTTCCTGTATCGTGGCAACCTCACCGCCCGAGCGCGCCGCCACTGTCCACCATTGTTGCACCGCCCATCTATGGTCGATACGTTCTAGACCGTAGGATATTGATCTGTTGGCTAGGAACATATCACTTAAGCGAATCGGTACGAACAATCTGAGCCACACAGATCACTTAAAATCTAACGAACCATAGCACGCGATCCACACAAACTGTTATCGTCCAATAGGAGCGCACCACGTGGCCAGCTTTTGTTTTAAATAGACAGAAACATTTCTATTAGATGTTTAAACTTGCAAAATTCATAACTTTTAATCTACACGTCCAAATTTTGCAAACTTTATATCAATGGAATCATAAAAAGAGTACTTTGCAACCATGCCCTCTGTTTAATGATTTGCTTCTGTAAAATTGATTGTTTTTGCAAAAACATGTGTAGGCCTATTTTGATTATAAAAGTTATTGTAAAAATGTTTTGAGGGTAAAATCTTTTATAAATGGATTGTTTTGAACCTACTGACCATAAAAACCAACTTATGGATTTAAAAGTATATTTTGTGACACTAAGGAATTAATCCTTGAATAAAAGCATTTCTAGTTAAATAAAAATGTTGATTATGGTTTAAAAATGTTTTTTTGAGTAAAACCTTTGGAAAATGATTTGATTTAAAACTCTCTGACCCTAAACACTAAGTTTTAGATTTAAAAATGTATTTGATTAAACCCTAGAGAATTACTACTTTGATTAAAAGCATTTCTAGAAAATTAAAGTGTTGGTTTGATTCAAAAATAGTTTTAAGTGAAACCTTTTGTGAATGGAATTGTTTTAAAATACTTTTGACCTTAAAACACCAACATTTGTGTTTAAAAATATATTTGTCAAACACTAGAAATTATTACTTTGATTTAAATCATTTCTAGAAAAACAAAAATGATTTAAATGGCCATTTTCACTAACTTAATATCAAATGGTTTAACCACTTTTATAAATGACCAATAGGTGTTTTAAAATGTTTATAGCCTATTAGAAACCACTTTTCCAAATAAAACAATCTTTTGCATGCTTGCATGCATTGTTTTGTTTTCTTTATTTTATGTGATGAATTGTTTGAATGCTAGATTGAATTTGTTCCTTGATTGAATTGTAGTGAAATTTGAAGAGTGTGACTATTGCAAGATCAAGGAATGAACTTATATTCTCTACCAAAAAGGCAAGTGGTGCTTCATACTTTTGTCCCATTATTTTCACTATGCATTAGTGATATTTCTATGTAGGACTTGCATGGAATTTTACTAAGTATGCTATGCCATGGGAAATCCTAGTATATGATGCCTTAGTAGAATTTTTCTAAGTTGGGATCCCTACTACTATCATGCTTAGCTTAGCTAATAGAAAACAAGGGTGGATTATATTCATGCTATGAGATATTTCTAAGTCTATGACTTCTGTTTTGTTTAATATAACAACTATGTGAATGAATCACCTAGGTGGAATGGAAAGAATGGTTTGTGTTGAGTGGTTACACATGGCCCCATATCTATGGCCTACCCTAGTGTATCTCACTTGTGGAAAACCACCCAGGAACAAAGAGATTTGAGATGTCAAATATTGAGAAGCTTCAAGTGCAGCCACATGGCATTATGGGCTCTGCCTGGATCATATAGGTTGCAATAACTTAGCCAGATGGACAGTTGGTGGTAGGGGGTGATAGGTTTGGGAACGTGTCCATTTTGGTCTAAGGGAAGGCTTCTGAAAGATCTTGTCTCGATGCATGTCGAGTCTTATGGGAAAAGTGCACCACCTCTCGAGAGAGTAAAATCTAAGTACTTAGCCGTGTCCCTGGCAATGGACAATTTGAGCATCAAGACATGGAAGCTATCAAGGATCTCCTCAACCCAATTTCTAAGTTAAAAACTTCTGGTTGAACAAGGGTTAAAAGATCACCAATTTCTATTGGTAGATGCCTTGGGTGATATTTGACAAACAAAACTTAGTGTTTTCAAATGATAAGGAAAATCTATTTTGAGAAAAGCAAGCCTAAGCACCACTTAGCCAAATGCATATAGATGATAGATACCACTATTCTACCATAGTATCACTTGCCAATACAATTCAAATGTATTGACCCTTGTGGTTGTAACTTATTATGTTGCAGGTTTGTTTGATGTTAGTGAAGTGTGTTGATTAGGATTACAAGTCTACAACCAACATGATTGCCTGTGGCACTTTGAAGATGAAGGACTCAATGCTATATAGTTATTTCTACTTCATTGTAATGAGATAGCCAAATGAGCTATGTAAGATGTAATGAAATATTTTATTCCTGGTTATAAAGTTGTATTATGACCTTTGTTTCTTGATATTACATCTTAAACTGTGGATGCTAGATATTGATCCAGGGACTAGCATTGTAAACACAGGGATCTCTACCTATTAAAGATTGGGACCTCTACAGCCATGGTGGCTGCTGGGTGGCGATGGAGGCGGAGGTGGCGGTGGGTTACCTTCTTGCTATTACCCTCTTGCGACGCCTCACGCTTGTCGCAGTTTCTTGTCGGACGCGAAGGGTCATGGCGCGACCTGCTCTTGTGTCCTTGGTTGCGTTCTCCGTCATGACTGGTCTGCTCTGCATTATCGCGGATGATGATGCCACTCTGCCTTGGTGGAGGCATATCCGTACGACGGTGAGCCTTGGTGTCTTCATGATGTCGGGGAGAGCGGGCCGATGGAGATGGGCGACGAGGTTGAGCCTTGCCTCCATGGTCGGAGGATATGGGGATAGCGTCCTTCCTGTTGCGTGCATCCCTCCGTCTTCTTTCTGACGAACCCGTCTATGACCCGACATCATGAGGAGATATGTCCCTTGGTGGCTTATGCTGGCTAGACTGGTAGAATGCTGGGTCAGACTCAAGCCTCTGAGAGGTGGCCTTTTCCTGCTGTTTCACCGCCTTGGCCACGAGGTCATAGACCTGGTCCACAGCTGCGGGTGATCTATCCTGCTCCAGAAGGGTCATGGCAACGGCGAGATTTAGAAGAGGGGTGGGCATCACCTGCCTGCCTTTGCTGTCAATGTATGGCTTTGCTTGTGGCGGCTTCGAGGGGGCCCATCCCAGGTTTCTCCATACACCAGGATCATTGATGACGCGAGCTGGAGCTTTCTTAGCCTTCTGCTGCTGTAGCATAGTCTTGTACTCGACCTCCATTGCTCTAGCTTTCTCTATTGACTTCTACATGTTGGCCAGATCTCGATCTAGCTTAGATCCTTGCTCCGCGATGGCCTGCGCTTCCTCCAGCAGCTACTGACGTTTCTCGTCAAGCTGGACTACGCTCCGGATATGGGCTACAGTCATGGGCTCGACGAGCGGGTTCCCATACATCCCTCTATCAGCCGGAGTAATTTGGGAAGCAGAAGACGTAGATGTCGGAGGCGGCGGGTTTGCGGTGTTGTTGTTTCTCAGACCGGTGTCGAGTTCCTGCGGCTGTTGTACTGGGTTAGGTGGAGGGGGCATGACCTTTGCACGATCATTGTCGACAGCGACGGGTGGTCCCTTCCCCTTGTCCGGGTTGATCTTCGTACATCGCCGTTCCAATGGCAACGAATACCTCTCAGGACGTGACAGCGTTGTTTGCCTGCTCGTTACGTTTGTAATCCTCCTCCATCTCCTGCATGGCAGAGTCCAGCTCCTCCGGGCTGAAGTCTATCTCCTCTAAATCTTCACTGATGTCGGTGTAGAGCGTGTCAAGCAAGGAGTCGGAGGGTGTCGGGGCTTCCTCGATGATGGGGGTGGAGGTGCAGCAGCAGCAACGATGACTGGTGGTGGTAGCGCAGCCGCGGCGACAACAACCGAAGGCGGAGGTGGTGGTGGCTGAGGCGGAGGGGCTCCGCCAATGAGCGCAATTTCTGTCTGAGCTTCCTCCTCAGCCTCCGCGTAGCTGTTGACGGTGTTCATCATGCTTTCGAAAGTGAGGCATCCTAAAGCCTGCTGCCGCCTTAGCGTATGCCGGAGAAGCGTACCTTTGTCCAACCCTTCCACAGAGTGATACATAGCATCATCATTGGGGTAATGAGCCAGGTCAGCCTGTATACAGGGAGCCACCTCGCAAGGTAGTCGCGGGGCTTTCGCCCTCTCTCTGAACGCAACGCGCCAGATCGAAGATGGTTACCACATCGACGAACTTGGATCTCTGCTGTCCAGACGCAAGGGCGAAGCCGGCGGACTTGCAGCGATCTTCCACCGTTATATCCTACACATGGGCAGTTTGGGTGGGCCTTGAATTTTTCCGATCATTGCCAGCAAACTCCAAGGAGAGATCCGACATCAATCCTTCCGCGAACGTATCCTGCCCGTAGGCGGTCCGTGCGGGTCTTGATGCTCCTCTGACTCCCAGGGAACTAGTGCCCGAGTCGGTTTCGCCGATGAAGAGGTGGATATCTCTAATGGGGATGATCGAGAACCACGTACGGTTCGTCTTTGCCGGGATCCAGAACTCGTCGAGGGGGACGATCGGAACGTTGATGGAGAAGAGAACACGACCGATGGCTACGGTCTCGTCGATTATCGCGAATATCTTGGTCCTCACTCGCTAAAGAGCCTGAAGCGCCTCTGGCCCCACGGTGGGCGCCAACTGTCATGGTATTTCCGACGAGTACGCCATGGAGGGGTCCTCACAATGTGTGTTTAGAGACGTGGGGGAAGGCGGACGGTTGACGGGTACGAGGTTACACAGCTTATCCAGGTTCAGATCCCACGACAGTGGCGGAATCCTACTCCTGCTATAAATCACTATAATGGCAATACGCCGAGTTACAGGGATTGGTTCGTTGTGCGAGGTATGAGTTGTGTCTTGCCCTAAAGTCTCCCATAGGCCTGACTTATATAGTCGCCAGGTCCTAGGGTTATAGGGAAGAGTCCTAGCCGGACAGGTTACAGAGTCCTACACTACATACAACTAGTCTAGCATGTCTTGCACCCCAAGGCTTCGGGTACGTCGGTGACTCCTCTGTAGCCTTCCTTTATCTGGCATGGGCCTCCCTTCTGGATCCATCTAACTGGGCTGCCCAGCAGGCCATGGGTCATGCTACCAACTGTGGGCCACCCGGGTTATCCGGATAAGAGACATGCTATGGGGATACCCATATAGCATATCCCCAACACTCACGAGCCTTCGCCATCATGGCCAGGTGACCCTCTACAGCAACGTGAGTGTGAGTATAAAATTAGAAACAAGACGGTTGTGGGAAAGGGCACCTCGAAGATCTACCGGTAGTCGCTTGCAGTTGTTTGTTCACCTCTTGCATGGAGCGGAATTCTTTCTCCAAATGCTCCTTAGCGGCCAATCGCTCCGCCGACTCGTGCTGGAGGACCTGCTTGGACATGGCAAACATCAGTAAACATTGAAGAAATTCCTAAGTGCCTAGCCGCTGAAATTCAGCGACTAGCCACTCGGGGATTGGACATTGCAAAATTTCCTAAGTTTCTAGCCGCTGAAATTCAGCGGAAAACCACTCGGGGACTAGACACTGAAAAACAATAAGAATCTACTCGCTGAAATTCAGCGACCAGATCCTCGGGGACTGGACATACCTGGATAGCCGCACCCAGCATATTGTGCAGCTCGACCGCATCCACCGACGGGAACACAAGAGGTGTGTGCCCGTGACACTGCTTGACCTCCGAGCCCAGAACTTTGGGCGACAGGGCCAACTGCGCCGATGCACTCACGGTGGAGGCCTTCGCCATGAAGCGAGCGACGGTTGCCACCGCCACTACCCCGGCACTCGCTGACGGGCCCGCTACCCGACCAATGTCGCAGGCTCCACCTGTGTGACCCCGCGTCCACTACGGCCTCCACGGTCGCATCCGCTATAATCGGAGCCTCACTAGGGGCGTCGATTGGCTTGTTCGAGATCGTGACGACTTCGTCGCCTTTCGCCTTATTCGCGCCCTCAGCAGACGCCTCGGAGTCGTCGCCCTTCCTCTTCTTGGAGGGATCATCCTCCGCCCCTGTGGTGCCTACTGGAACTTTGGCCACCGAGGGGTGACCGATCTTCTTCACGCCAGTCCTGCAAAACGAAGTCATCAGTGAGCTCGCCTATCAAATACAAGCCAATAACTCAAAAGAACACGTCAAAACAATTACTTGGTGACTAGGATGAAGCGCAGGACGTTGCGGATATGTGCCGGCTTCTCCAACTCTGGGTCTAGTTTCCGGCTAAGGCCCGTCTCGAACAGGCTCGGAGCCCATCATACGGAGGGCTTCTTCGAGGACAAGGCCACGGCAGGAGGATCCCCTTCGATCGATGCGGTTGCCTCCCTCAACGGTGATGCCCCCGCGGGTGGAACGACCCCGAGCCCGGTGACTGCAAAGAAGGGCGGTGGAAGCAATGACAATGACACCTCATCTTCCACCACGGCCGTGCTGGTTGTCGTAGTCGCCTGTGCCGGCACGCTGGCCCCGGACTCGTCGGTCGCGCTAGTTGCTTTGGAGCTAGTAGCGGATCGAGGCGGCGACACCAATTTGGCCGCCCCGTTCTTCTTTGGTGATTTCTTCTTCGACGGCGTAGCCACGCACCGTGAAGTGTGTTCGAGGGCCTCATCGTCGCCCCCGTCATGAGCCTCGAGGCTCTTGCTGGCCTCGAGCTCGCGCTGCCGTTACCCGCGGGTGCAGCGACCTCTACGGCTTCGTCGTCGTCATCATCATCGTCATCGTCGCCTCCAACATTGCCCTTGTCGGAGGAGGACTCGCTCTCATCCTCAACAGACTCGTTCGAGTTTTTTTCGTCAGCGGGTGGAAGCCAACCTTCCACAACTTGGAACAGCTACACAAACGGAGCACGATCAGTAAAGTCGCGACTGCATTTCTGCGACTATGAAATGGACAAGAGTAGACTCACCGGTGGCACCTTGCGCTTCATGGTGTATGGGGGAATCCCGGCCTTCGGGTGCAGATAATCCGCATCAGTGATCTTCTTAGCGCGAGGGAGTAATCGTCAGCGCTCCACTCGACGGTGCAGGACTTGGTCCCGTCGTCCTTGCCTGTGTACTCGTACATCCAGAGGCACCAGCCGCCGCCCGAGCCAGCAGTTGTACAGATTGATGGTTTGAAGGCCGTTCTTATTCAGTTGATGAATCGTTGTCAACATTTCATCGACCACCATACGCTGGTCGAGAGGAAGCTTGGCGACTTGAAGCCGACGTGGCTCGGGCCGGTCGGCGGAGTACATGGAAAATGCCACCTCATCATTTGGCATCGATTCGCTGACGTAGAACCAATGCTTATTCCACTCGTTCGCCGCCTTCTTCGGCAGCATGAGGTCGAGGAAGGAGGCCTTGGACTTCAGCTGGAAGGTGAGGCCGCCCGCAGCTAGCATCGGGCCGCCTACCCCTTCGTGTCTGACCCGCCCGTGGAATAGCTCCTGCCATAGGGGGAAGTACGGGCGGCAGCCCATATAGCACTCGTAAAACGCCACGAAAATGTCGAGTTGCTCGATGCTATGCAGCCCCAGATCTGATGGCTGGATGCCATAGTACGAGCAGAAGAGGCGGAAGAAGATCGAGGTGGGGAAGCCGAGCCCCCTCTCGAGATGGTTGGTGAAGTAGATGAACTCCCCAGCGCATGGATTCGGCTCCACTTCTCCGGCCGAGGGGATTCGCCATCTCCCGGCGCAGAGAACTCCCGCGTCCTCGAAGGACTTCAGCAGCACCTTCGTCCACTTGGATCTCCCCCACGGATCTTTCGGTGGAATCATCGATCGGAGGATCTGAGGTTACAGGGTCACGGCGGAATCGCTAGATCGCTCTAACTCGCTCTGGAGGAGATGAAAGATTGGGAAACGCGTGAGGTCAGAGGAAATGTGGGAATTATTGCTCCTCGCCCATCACTATCCTTATATAGCGGTTGGTGCCCACCATTACCGCACGGTGGTTACGCCGATATTACCATTGGATTACCCAACGGCTAGTTTTACCAGATTGGCGGTCCAACTTCGCCTACTCGACTCGCCAGCCATAGCAACTCACCACTCGCCGACCCGTTCTCCTTAGCTGCGATTCAACCACTCGCCGAACCGTTCGCCTTAGTTGCGATTCAACTGCTCGCCGACTATTCGTCAGATTGGAAATTCGACTAGTCGCCTTTATTGCGACTAAGGAAACATGCTGAAGATTCTTCCTTTGATTAAAGGAGTCCACCGCCAATTCGACTAGGCGTCCAAATTGGACTCGAATACTCCGACTACCAAAGAAGACCTGCGACGAATCAACGACGGCCTCGGGGACTATTGATGGGGATATGTCAAGTGGGGTATACCCAGCAGGACGTTTCCTACTGGCCCATGCTACCAGCGAGTGGGCCTACAGGACGGCGACTGGATCACGACCCAGGGAGAAGTCAGGCGACTGGAAGCTGAAGGCCCAGAAGCATAGCTAGGCCCAGTCGGATTAGGTCAAAACGCCCTCTGAGTCCTTATCCAACTCGGTTGTATATCTGTAAACCCTAGCGACGTGGCCCTATATAAACCTCCCTAGGGCACGCATAGAACTTACGTTCCATCATACACCCCCTGCGACTCGCCGCCTAGCCGCCGAGCTTGCCCTTGTACTCTATCATCAATACAATCTAGCAGGAGTAGGTCTTTACCCTCCGGTGGGGCGAACCTGGGTAAAACCCTTTTTATTTGACCTCATCTCGCACCACAGATGGCTGGCCGCCCTTGCCCCTCGTTCTACTACTCGCTGCCGATTGCAGCGTTTGTCGTGGCATTCCCACGACAAGTACATGTCGGTAACGAGATCTAACTAGGTATGGAGATACCGATGATCGAATCTCGGACATGTAATATATCGCGAGACAAAGGGGTTGAGTTACATGCATGTTCACACGATCACACTAGTCATCGTTGAATATGTGGGAGTCAATACGGATATCCAGGTCTCGTTGTTGATTATTGATCGGCGAGGGGTCTCGATCATGTCTACATTATTCGCGAACCGTAGGGTGACACACTTAAGGGATACCGACACCATTTGGAGCAAATTATATGCCAAAGAAAGAAAAAGAAAGCACAGGAATTTATTTCACTAGACACCCAAATCGTTTCGGTTGAAATTGCTGAAACTGGTTCTGCATGTGAAATTGAAATGTTATAAGGGGTTTTATGTGAATGTTTGTTAATTAGAGTAATTAACAAAATTCTTAATAAATAAATAAAATAGTTTTATTTAAATGAGAGCTTGCATTAAATTTGGTGGAAATTTAATGCATGTGAGTGGATTTTTGAGTTGAGGCATGTTTATGTGAGTGGAGGCTTTTCATTTTGAGTGGGAGCTCCACCCACATGAATGTGGAAGAGGTGGGGGAAGCCACCATGGGCTGGGTGCCATGCCCCTTGGGTGCTCCCCCTCTCCCTATAAAAGGCCTCCATCTCCTCCTCTCAAAGCACACCTCCTCGCGAAGGATCTCTCTCCCTCCCTTTAGAATTTCACCATGGTCTCGGATCAGCGAGATACATGTTCCCGGTGGGTTTTTCTGGAAGGATTTGTTGCTTCCGCTGCTTCGTTGGAGAGAGGTCACGGAGGTTGTCGGGGTACCCGGACATGTGTGCAATCACGGATGCACCACTGCTTTGCGGTGCTAGACTGGATGGTGCTGGACCTGCTGGACCGGATGAACTTCTTCTCGATCTTGAGATCAGCAAGCGTTTTACTACATCATCCATGAGTACAACCTCGTTAACGCTATTCGGTCTTCGAGGGTATATATTCTATGGATGTATATCCACCAGTTTCTTGTATCTATTAGATAGATCTTGGTACATAGTTGTTCCCATTGTAGGAAATTTTTTGTTTTCTATGCTATGAACCCTTCAGTGGTATCAGATCCAGATCTATGCATAGATGCTTTGCACAGGTAGTACACATATGAGTATGTGGGCACTGATGTTCATGTTATTAATTCTTCCTGTACTTTGGATATTGGTGGCATAGTGGGATGAAGCGGCCCGGGCAAACTTTACATGTCCTCGCACATGAGACCTGTTCCACGCTTGACATGCAACTAGTTTTGCATAAGTGGCTTGCGGGTGTATGTATGTCCTACTATAGTCAATATATGATTTACAGTTTATTATCATCGTTGTGGTTCCATGTTTGTAGATAAGAATGGTTCTATCTTCGAAAGCCCTCAGCCACGTAAAACTTGCAATGGATAAATTAGAAGTGTCTAGTTTAGATTGTTGCTGGGCTAGTGTCATGATATGGTGATGTTGTAAGTAAAAGTATAAGTCGACACTCTTACAGCACACATAACGTGTAAGTTACATAGACCTTGGCCTAACATATAAAGGAATGATGAAGATTAGACCATGATGCACATGATGGAGATCAAGTGCAAGAACCATATCATTTCACTTTTTCACATTGATGTTTGTTGCATCTTATATTGCTAGCTTGGTGTTTTATTAGCATAATAAGATGATCCCTCATTTAGATATCAAGATAAAAAAGTGTTCTTCCTTAAGTATGCACCGACAATGTTTCATCGCTTCAAGACATCACGTGATGATCGGGTGTTCTTGAATCCACGGGCATATATCGGGTGTAAGACAGTTTTACACACACGAATACTAAGGTTCTTACTTGGCGAGCCTAGCATGTGCAGACATAGCCTCGGAAAACGGACCGAAAGGTTAAGCATGAGTCATATGTTTTGATATGATGACCATATGAATGCTCGCCTTTGAAGCTACACCGACTCACGTGATGATCAGACTTGGTGTAGTGGATTTGGTTCATGTAATCATTAAAAATACATGAGGGGTGTCGTTTTTTGTGGTAGTTCATTTCTAATTTGGATTAGTAGAACTCAATTTATCATAAATTAAATCAAAGTGAATTTGCATAATTTGTTGTAGTCATTGGCATTCGTTCACCACCTTATGCTTAGTTGTAATTGAGATAATAGAACTATAGAATTATGGATATTTACTTTACGAACTAGTATCGTATTGTGTTGAGTATCAATCTAAAGTTTAAAGTCCTATTGCAAACTTTCAGCAAACTCTGTTTACTCTGTGAAGTTTAATAATTGGTATTAAATCGAGAGTGACAATTCCAGTATTAGTATCTAAAGTATCATGTTTGCCTCCATGATTCTTGATTTAAATATCGAGATTATCTAGGAGCTAAAAGAATTGTTTCAGAAACCATCATGTGTGGCAGATATAACGATATCTAAAACAATGTTTTGGTTGCAATATGATAGAGTATAATATATGTTCTCATATTGGATGAGAATTTGCAAAGTCTGGAGATGCTAGACATCCTAATCATCCAAAAGGGTTTTGGAAAGTAATGTTATACTCATGATTCATCTTTATAAGCTACATTATCTTGATCATGAATGTCTTTATGATAAGGATGAATAGAATATGTATGTAAAGTGTTTATTACACTAAAAGATTACTAAAGAATGGATTTTGAAAGAATGCCAATCATTTAAGGATGGTGATCTACTTCAAAGTGCAAGTCCAAAGGTATTAGTATTTAAATATACACACTTTGGACTATGTGTCATGTATATGGCGCCACTTTTGATGTTGATAGATTCTTTTAAAAGGAAAAAGGAAATGCTGAAAGAGAATCTATAAAATATATTTGGCAGAAAAGAAAAGACTAGAAATATCCAGTTTAGGTATATAGATGATATACATGTTATGGTTGTATTCTTTGCTTGTTAAACAATGTGGTTCTTGGGTATTGAATACCAAATTGGTTGGTATGAAATTTCATACAGAAGGACGAAATTCATGAACCATAATGGCCTAAGTAACTAGCAAGAGAATATGTGATGATGTTCATCGAAAACAAACAAACCGTTGTTTGTAGTTCTCGTTGACATGAAAGCTTGCCTTCAAGATTTGTTTTAATAATCATTATTTAAATCAGGTATTATGAGAATAAAGATTGTTCAAATAATTACCGTATTCCATATAAGATGGATGATTTACAAATCTAGTTGGAGAAATCACATCCATAAAACTAATGCTAAAATGTCGCAAGACAAATGATTGGAAGATCACTTACGAAGTGACATCGCCGTTTAAATTATATTAGAAATAAAACATGAAGAAAATCCATTTTCATGGATTTTTGGAGTCTTTGATTTGATCAAATGATGCTTGTGAGACTTTCCTTGGGATAATTAAAACTTCGTTCAAAGGCCAAAGAAGAACGATCGACTAAAATATTGGAATTTATACATATCGATGTATGTAGTCCATTATGTATAGTCGTAAGCGATGGATTTCAACTTCATATGCTTTCTCCGGAAATTTGAATGAATAATCACTTAATGAGAAAGAAGTATGAAATATTTGAAAACGTTCAAAGACTTTCAAGATGAAGTGGAAAATCATTGTAACAAGAAAATAAATGATTTATGATTTTATCATAAAGGGATTTATTGGAGTTGCAAGTGTCACAACAAAATAAATGATTTATGATTTTATCATAAAGGGATTTATTTGAGTTGCAAGTATAGCAAAACACCTAGATTTACATCTCCCGAAACACCATAGGAATATGGAGTGTTTGATATTTGTAATGAAACCTTGTTTTACAAGGTTAGATCAAAGGTGCTATTTATAAAACTGCCATTATGTTTTAAAAGATTAAAGCTTTAGGGACTACCACTTTTACACTGAAAAGAGCTCCATCTTCATCCGTTGAAATGACACCATGTAAGTTATGGTTAGGGGTAAAACACAAGTTGACCTTTCTTAAATTTTGGTATGCTAAGCATAAGTAAGATGTTTACAACCAAAGTCGGATGAGCATGTTTTTGTAGGTTAATTTGAATAACCATTGGGTATTCCTCCATAACACCAAGGACAAAAGGGTTTGTCACTTGAAACGTGAAGTTTCTTGAAAAAGGAATTTTTCGCAAAAGTTAAGTGGGAGGACAATAGAACTTTGATAAGGTTAACAAAACTTAGATATATGTGCTGAGTTGCACAGCACTGGAAAACGTTCCAGAGGCAGCCACAATGTTCATGGATCATGTACCTCAAAGGTTGTGGTCACGGAGGTCTAAGTTCCTATTGAACCAAGTAGGTCAGATAAACAATCAAATGCCAAGATTTGAGAGTAAATCATTGTTGTTTGACAATGATAAACCGACTACATGCATGTAAGATCCCTCCTTTATAAAGGAAAAGGATCCCTGTGATTGCAATGCTAGTCCCTGGATCAATGCTAGCATCCACAGTTTAAGATGAAGTACACAGAAACAAAGGTCATTATTACAGTCATTCCAGAGACAAACATAGTCTTTACAACTCCAAGGCCACAGGCCTAATACAAGAGTTTGAATAAGTAAATAAATAAAAGTCTTCATCTTCATGTGCCACAGAAAAGCATGTTGAGTGTAGACTCATGACACCTAATCATCATCGGAGTAACCTGCAACATCACAAGTTACAGCCATAGTGGGTCAATACTTTGGAATAGTATTGGCAATTGATACCTTAGTAAATTTTAAGTGGACTATATTACTATATGCATTTTGGCTAAGTGTAGCTTGGCTTGCTTTGCTCAAAATAGGTTTTTCCTATTAGTTGAAATCACTAAGTTTTTCTTTGTTAAAACGTGTCCCAAGAAACCATCAATAGACATTGAGGTCCTTCACCCTTGTTCACCCACAAGTTTTACTTAGAAGTTGGAGTGATGAGATTCTTGATAGCTTCCATGTCTTGATGCTCAAGTTGTCCATTGCCATGGACTTGGCTAAGTACTTAGATTTTTCATCTGCAGAGGTTGTGCACTTTCCCCACCAGACTTGGTTTCCCAAGACAGGACCTTTCAGAAGCCTTCCCTTAGTCAAATGGACGCGTTCCAACCTATCATCCCACTACCACCAACTGTACAAATGACTAAGTTCTAGCAACCTATGTGATCCAGGCAGAGCCCATATTGCCAAGTGGCTGCACTATAAGCTTCTCAACACTTGGCCTCTAAAATCCCTTTGTTCCTGGGTGGCATACCACAAGTGAGATACACAAGGTAAACCATGTCCATGGGCCTTGTGTAACCACTCAACCAAAAACCACCATTCAAGTCCCATTCCACCCAGGTGATTCATTGACTTAGTTGTTTTATTAAGAAAAACATAAGTCAAAAGACTTAGAAATATTTTCATCATAGCATGTATATACTTTACCAACCCTTGTTTGCTACTAGCTAGGCTAAGCATGGCATAGTAACTTAACTTAGGAAATTTCCTAGCAATTCTAAAACTACTTAGGATTTCCCAACATAGCATTTGGCAAAATAGTAACATGCAAGACTTAGCAAAATATTTCTAATGCTTGTACAAAATATAGGGATGGAAATATTCATGAAGTACCACTTGCCTTGGTAGTGGAGAGAGTAGCACTCTTCACAATCACAGTCACTAGCACCCAAGTCTACACAAAAGAAAATGGTAGCACAAATTTACACACAATTCATATACAAACATAAATATATGCATGCATGCAAAAAATTCTAAGTGATGATTTTAAAACCCAACCAAGCATGTGCATGGTACTGAATCATAACCAAGTCAAGAACTTGCTAATCCAAACTTATTTAGCACTAAAACAAATTCCTAAACAAATCCTATACTCAAAATAGCCTTAAACAAGTTACTGCAAATAAAGTCATTTTAACAGAAACTTTTTACTAAACACATTGCATAGACAGAAAGGGCTTGTCTCCCTGATTCCAACGGTATAAAATTTGCAAAACTCTAACGTGGGATTCAAAAGTTATAGCCTAATCAAATTTGAATACAAATCTGTTTTAAATCCTGTTTTAAACTCTAATCCTAGCCACGTGTCTTAATTTTACTGGCGCGTACCGCTTCGCACCGGATCACGCACGCGAGCCGTAGGATCTAAGTGGCGATGCGCGGTTCAGATCTAAACATAACGCTTCGCTAAGTGGTTCTATCGTATGCGTTGGATCTAGATCCAAGGGCTCTCGATCAAGCGACCATGTTCTGGCGGCGCGCGGCGACGGCGAGCGGCGGAGCGCTCTGTCAGCGGCGGCGCTAGCGTTCTAGATCGCTCGGGGAGGGAAGGGTGTGCTTACCAGATCCGCAAGGTCGAGGCGAAGCTCAACGTGGAGGTGGCTAGGCAAGGGGCGCACGGCAGGGGCTGCTGGAGCTCGTCGGAGTCGTGCGCGGCGTCGGGAGGTTGCTGTCGAGTTGGTTGCCGAGGTTTTGCGTCTCCCTAGCACGAACCAGAGGGATTAGGAGATGCACAAGACGAAGGCGAACATCCTTGTATGCAAGAGGGGGCAAGGGGCGCTCGGGACTTACCACGATTGGTCGCTGGATTTGAGCGGCGGCTCGGTCGGTTGCGGGCACGAACGGGGACGGCGTTCTGGGTCACGAGAATGCAAAAGAAAGGTGTCAGGGAATTCACGAGACCACGCTGGACACGATAGTTTGAACTAGAGGGAGGGGGGCGGTTGAGGCTCACCGGAATTAGTCGCCGGAGTCGTCGGTACTGCGGGGTTTCGAGGTCAAATGCGCGCAGCCTGGTGGCGATGTGGAGGCGTTGAGTGAGGGAAAATGACCGCGGTGCAGAGGGGGTGATGTAGGCGAGAGGGGAGCGGCGATTAAGCGCGGAATCAAGGGCAATTAAGCGAGGAATCAATCGCGGCAGTGATGGGCGGAGGAAACGGCCGGCGATGGGGTCGGGCGCGATTTGGGGAAGACGAGGGTGAGCTGTCGAGGTCCACCAGTCAGCGAGTGAGACGGAGAGGGGGTGGGGTCTGAGTGTCAGCGACCGCGTGGGTGCGTCTGCGCGTGCGAGCGAGCGAGAGAGAGGCCGGGTGGGCTAGCTGGGCCGGTTCTGCTGCTGGGCGAGAATAGGAGCGCTTGGCCTTTTTCCTTTCTTTATTCCTTTTCTTTTTCTGTTTTGATTTTCAGGAATGGTTTTCAAATGAATTCAAACTCTTTTTGAATTCAAATCTTTCTGGGGTTTTTGCAGTGTGCAACAGTCTCAAATCTAGGCATAAAACTATGTGGTTACTTTGTAAAGGCTTGGTCATTTTTGGAGAAACAAAATAACAAGGACTTTGCATTTGATTGGCAAATGTTTGAAAAATGGTTTTTGAAACCATTTCCATTTTGTAAAGCTTGGTTCAAATTCCACACTTAATCCATTCAACAAGGGAGACAAACAATCTAGGTTTAAAACATTGAAACTCTCAAATGGGGATGGCCATTTGATTTAAGTTTGCTCACATAAAATGATAGCACTATGTGCTTCTGTTTTTCTGAAATGAGTTTCTGAAATTGATCTCAATTCTATATGCATGCATGAATGATATGCAATCTTTGAAATCATGATTTTAGGGATGTTACAATGCAAAGAAGCGATGATGGGCCCTCACTCCGTCAAATGGCATGAATTCATAAAATCTGTGATAGTTCCATACATGAGAAATCAAGTTTTTAGAACTTGGAAGACCCTCCGAAAAGGTGTAAAAACCTATCGGTCGTATTTGGATCTATAAATAAACAGACATGGATGTTTCACATCTATTAAATAGTCGACATGTCAATAAAGTTTTTACGACAATGTTCAAGGAGTTGACTATGACAAGATTTGATCTTTGATAGCGATATTTAGTCTGGACGGATTAATATAGCAACCACTACATATAATTTTGGTATATGGTAGATGAATAAACAAAACAAAGTTCTTCTAATAGAATGGTTACCTAGGACGTGTGCATGACACGATCCAAAGGGTTTTGTTAATTCAATAATGTGAAAAGGGCATGCAAACTTCAATGGTTGAAGTAAGCATAGCGGAGTTGGAATCTTCACCGTGATGAAACTGTTAAAGAAGTTTAATTTCATCACGAGACGACGAAGATGCTTGCATTTGTAAGAAATTAAGTGGGAGCGTTGAGACATATTTCTAATACATTATGTGGAGGACATCTTGTTGATTGGAAATGATGTATCTTTTCTTGACAAAGGTTAAGAATTTTATTTCGATGAAAGACTTAGGCAAAACCTAAATATTTAGCATGATTGTCTACATGGATAGACAGTGACGCTAATATGGTCGTGCCAAATGTACATATATGAGATATTGAAGGGGTTCAATATAGAAACAACGAGAAAAGTATCTTATCGCATGGAAAATAATTGAATCAAGATTCAAGTGTATCGACACTTGATAAGTGAAACAAGATTCAAGTGCTTTGACACTTGATGAGTGAAATCACAAGAATATTTTGATCAATCATACCATGATATGTACACATACAGATATGTCCTATGCTCTAAGTGTTATGAGCATATACCAGAATGAATCATAAAATTATCATTGGACGATAGTAAGGATATTCTTATAATCTTTTTGTATAAGAGACAAATAGTTCATTGAAAAATGATACTAGTTTTGTCACAAGATACAAATTAAGTTTATCTCAATTTAAACTATGGGTGGCACAATGAAGTGGAAAGAAAGTTTCCATGATGGATTTGGATGAATTCCAAAGTTAAGACATTGTGACAGATACTATAACAAAAGGCTAAGTATATGACTGCTACAGTAGCAGCAAAGGAGGGTATTTGTGTCAAGTAGTTTGTTATCAAACTAAGGTGTGGTTCGCAACGGGCTAACACTAAATATATATAGTATGACAATAGTATCGACATGATTTAACCCCAAGGAACTAAATGTCTCACCAAAAGACCAAATATATACAATGCCATCTCATTGGAGAATGAGTGATGCGTGAAGATTCAAAGAAATGCAAATACACACGGACCTGAAAGCGTCAGATCCGTATATTATGTTAACCACTTGCAATCGCGTATATGGAACACCAGAAAGCCATAAGTGTTCAAATACGCAAAGTTTCTAAACTAGATTATTGTCTCTAGTGCAAGTGGGAGACTGAAGGAAATATGCCCGAGAGGCAATAATAAAGTGGTTATTATCGTATTCCTTATTTATGATAAATGTTTATTTTTCATGCTATAATTGTATTAATACGGAAATGTTAATACATGTGTGTTTAATAAACAAAAAGGAAGTTCCTAGTTATGCCTCTCTTATAAACTAGATCATTGATTAACAAGATGGTCAAAGGTTTCCTGGTCATGGACATTGGACGTTGTTAATAACGAGGTCACAACATTGTTGGAATGATGTGATGAACATTCATCCGAAGTATAGCATTATGATCAAGGTCATTGTGTTTATATTGCTATAACATCATACGAAGTAATCTTAGTCCTTAGACCATGAGATCATGTCAATCACTAACACCGGAAGAGTATCTTCATAACATCAAACATCACACCGTAACAGGATGATTATAAAGATGGGTTCAGTGCTATGAAGATATTATGTTGAGGCTCATGGATCACGAGTGGAATTTTTCCATCCCGATGACGGATAGATATACTCTGGGCCCTCTCGGTGATATCACATTAGTTAGCTTGCAAGCAAGTGATTTGATCACTAGAATGTTATATCACGGGAACGAGAAAAGAGTACATGTCGGTAACAAGATCAAACTAGGTATGGAGAACCAATGATCGAATCTCGGACATGTAATATATCGTGAGACAAAGGGATTGAGTTACATGCGTATAATGTTCACATGATCATAGAATTCATCGTTGAATATGTGGGAGTCAGTACGGATCTCCAGGTCCCGCTGTTGATTATTGATCGGATAGGGGTCCCGATCATGTCTACATTATTCGCAAACCATAGGATGACACATTTAAGGGATACCGACACCATCTGGAGCAAATGATATGCCAGATAAATAAAAAGAAAGCGCGGGAATTTATTTCACTAGACACCGAAATCTTGAAATTGCTGAAACTGATTCTGCATGTGAAATTGAAATGTTATAAGGAGTTTTATGTGAATGTTTGTTAATTAGAGTAATTAAAAAAATCTTGAATAAATAAAAGAGTTTTATTTAAATGAGAGCTTGCATTAAATTTGGTGGAAATTTAATGCATGTGAGTGGATTTTTGAGTGGAGGAATGTTTATGTGAGTGGAGGCTTTTCATTTTGAGTGGGAGCTCCACCCACATGAATGTGGAAGAGGTGGGGACAGCCACCATGGGCTAGGCTCCATGCCCCTTGGGTGCCCCCCCTCTCCCTATAAAAGGCCTCCCTCTCCTCCTCTCAAAGCACACCTCCTCGCGAAGGATCTCTCCCCCCTTTAGAATTTCCCCATGGTCTCGGATCAGCGAGATACATGTTCCCGGTGGCTTATTCTAGAAGGATTTGTTGCTTCCGCTGCTTTGCTGGAGTGAGGGCGCGGAGGTTGTCAGGGTACCCGAACGTGTGTGTGCGATCACGGATGCACCACTGCTTTGCGGTGCTGGACTGGATGGTGCTGGACCTACTGGACCGGATGAACTTCTTCTCGATCTTGAGATCGGCAAGCGTTCGACTACATCATCCACGAGTAAAACCTTGTTAACGCTATTCGGTCTTCGAGGGTATGTATTCTATGGATGTATATCCACCTGTTGCTTGTATCTAGTAGATAGATATTGGTACATAGTTGTTCCCATCGTAGGAAATTTTTTGTTTTCTATGTTGCGAACCCTTCACTTACAATAAGGACCATTGTATACATCATATATAATCACAATCATGGTCATATCACATCACAACACAAACCCTGCAAAAACAAGTTAGACGTCTCTAATCTTCTTTGCAAGTTTTACGTGGCTGGGGCTTTCGCATAAGAACCATTCTAACTTACGAACATGAACCACAACGTTGATACAAGTATTGTCAAGTGCCCGTTGTAAATTGAATCTTCACTATGGTGGGAGAGACAGACACCCGCAAAGACACTTGTGCAATGCAAGTTTCATGTTGAGCGTGGAGCAAGTCTCATGTACGATGACATGTCAGGTTAGCCTGGGTCGCTTCATCCTACCATCCCACAAGATGCAAAGTACACAAAAAACAATCGACAACAAAAGTAGCAATGCCCATAAAACCATTGTGTTCTACTCGTGCAACAGATTTACGCATAGACACGACTCTAATACCATTGTAGGGGTTCGTAGCATGGAAAACAAAAAAATATCCCATGAACACACAAAAGCCAAGATCTAATCTACGAGATCGATGCAACGAGTATATAGAGTACTAACCCTCAAATATCCATAGTGTTTAATGATATCGGATTCTCTTGGTTGATGTAGTCATTCACTTGTCGATCTCAAGATCGTGAAGACGATCCTTCCGGCGCCGCATTCCGGCAGCGCTTCCGCAGTCGGCCACATGTTCGGTACTCGATGAAGACCTTCATCTCCCTTCTTCCAGCAGGCAGTAGAGGTTGTATATCTCCTTGCGAGTCCAGCAACACAACAGTGTGGTGGTGGAGGCGGAGGAGTAGATCCTGCAGGGCTTCGCCTAAGCCGGAGCAGGTATGGTGGAGAATAGAAGGCCTCGGTGGCTAGGGTTTAGGCGCTAAGGTGAGGAGGTGTAAGATCCCTCCTTTATAAAGGAAAAAGGATCCTTGTGATTGCAATGCTAGTCCCTGGATCATTGCTAGCATCCACAGTTTAAGATGAAGTACACAGATACAAAGGTCATTTATTACATCCATTCCAGAGATAAACATAGTTTTTACAGTCCAAGGCCACAGGCCTAATACAAGAGTTTGAATAAGTAAATAAACAAAAGTCTTCATCTTCATGTGCCACAGGCAAGCATATTGAGTGTAGACTCATGACACCTAATCCTCATCAGAGTAACCTGCAACATCACAAGTTACAGCCACAGTGGGTCAATACTTTGGAATAGTATTGGCAAGTGATACCTTAGTATAATTTAGGTGGACTATATTACTATATGCAATTTGGCTAAGTGTAGCTTGGCTTGCTTTGCTCAAAATAGGTTTTGCCTATTAGTTGAAATCACTAAGTTTTTCTTTGTCAAAACTTTTCCCAAGGAACCACCAATAGACATTGAGGTCCTTCACCCTTGTTCACCCTCAAGTTTTTACTTAGAAATTGGGATGAGGATATTCTTGATAGCTTCCATGCCTTGATGCTCAAGTTGTCCATTGCCATGGACTTGGCTAAGTACTTAGATTTTTCCATCTGCAGAGGTTGTGCACTTTCCCCACCAGACTTGGTTTCACCAAGACAGGACCTTTCATAAGCCTTCCCTTAGACCAAATGGACGCGTTCCAACCTATCATCCCACTACCACCAACTGTCCAAATGGCTAAGTTCTAGCAACCTATGTGATCCAGGCAGAGCCCATATTGCCAAGTGGCTGCACTAGAAGCTTCTTAACACTTGGCCTCTAAAATCTCTTTGTTCCTGGGTGGCTTACCACAAGTGAGATACACAAGGTAAACCATAGAAATGGGCCTTGTGTAACCACTCAACATAAACCAAACCTTCCATTCCACCCAGGTGTTTCATTGACTTAGTTGTTTTATTAGGTAAAACACAAGTCCAAAGACTTAGAAATATTTTCATCATAGCATGTATATTTTACCAACCCTTGTTTGCTACTAGCTAGGCTAAGCATGGCATAGATAGTAACTGAACTTAAAAATTCCCTAGCATTTCTACAACTACTAGGATTTCCCAACATGGCATATAGGCAAAATAATAACATGCAAGTCTATCAAAATATTTCTAATGCTTAGTAGAAAACATAGGATAAAAATATTCATGAGTACCACTTGCCTTGGTAGTTGGGAGAGTAGCACTCTTCACAATCACAATCACTAGCACCAAAGTCTACACAAAGAATGGTAGCAACAAATTACACACAAAACATATACAAACAAACAAAAATATATGCATGCATGCAAAATGCTAAGTGATTATTTTTAAAACTCAACCAAGAAAGTGCATAGTACTGAATCCTAAACAAGTCAAAAACTTGTCAAACCAAATTTATTTAACACTAAAAACAATTCCTAAACAATTAACTTACTCAAATAAGCCCTACACATGTTTCTGCAAATAAAACTATTTTAACAGAAGCAAAACTTTAAACACATTGCATATTCTGAAAGAGCTTGTTCTCCCGATTCCAACGGTATAAAATTTGTCAAAATATAACGTGGGAATCAAAAGTTACAAACAAAACAAATTTGAACAATAATCTGATTCAAAAACTGTTTTAAATCTAAACTACTGCCACGCGGCGCTATCCTATTGGCCGGTACCGTTTCACTCAGGATCACGCTTCCGCGCCGTCGGATCAAGTTAGATCCAACGCGCCAGATCTAAAGAAAACGGTTCGCTCCAGATCTAATCTAGACCCTACGATACAGATCTAACGGCGGCTGCTCCTTTGACCAAAGTCGAGCGGCGCTAGCGCGGTGGCGAGCGGCGGAGCGCTCTGTCAGTGGCGGAGCTGGTGAACTAGGTTGCCCGGGGAGGGGAGAGGGTGCTCACCAGAAACGCAGTGACGAGGTGAAGCTCAACGTGTCCCTGGCTGGCGAAGGGACGCTCGGAGTCGTCTGGGATTCCTCGCCGGAGTTCACGAACGCGTCGGGTACGGTTGCTCGTCGATGTTGGCGAAGATACAGATCACGCCAGGGCAAAATAAGCAGTGCGTGAGATGCGCGGAGTGATGCTGGTCATGCGAGTGTCAAAGAGAGAACAAGGCGTGGTCAGAACTAACCAGGAAGGTTCGCCGGAGTTGGAGACGACGTCGGATTCTCTCGGTGCTCATCGAAGTCGAAGCTCTGGATCACAAACAGACGGGCAAAGGGGATCAGGAGGTGCGCAAGGAAGTTGCGAAGCTGTTCGTATGAACCAGAGAGGAAGGGGTGCACGAGGTTTACCAGGATTGGTCGCCGGAGTAGGTTCTGTCTGCGGCGGCGCAAGGGCGAATACTGGCAGCCTGGTGGCGAGAAGAGTGTGCAGTGTGGGGGGAAATGACCGCGAGGGGGAGAGGTTTATGTAGCCGGAGCTGGGCGTGGAGTTACTCATGGAATCAATGGGAATCAACGCGGCAGTGACTGCGGCGAGTAACGGAGGCGTGAGCGACGCAGGCGCGCGTGATTGACGAAGACGACGACGTGGTCACGGGTCCACTTATCAGCGAATAGAACAGAGAGGGGGTGGGGTCCGGGCGTCAGCGACTCTGTGGGTGCGTCTGTGCGTGAGAGAGGGAGAGAGGGAACCCGGGTGGGCTAAATGGGCTGCTTCCTTAGTTGGGATAGATTAGCAGCGCCAGCCTTTTTCCTTTTCTTTATTCCTTTTCTATTTCTATTTTGATTTTCTGGAATGATTTTCAAATGATTTCAAAAGCTTTTGAATTCAAAAAAAAATTCCAGGATTTTGTAGGGTGCAACATTCAAACTTCTGGGCATAAAATCAAGTGGTCACTTTGTTTTAGCTTGGTCCTTTTGTTCAAACAAAAATAAGCAGTGCTATAGCACAAGATTTGAATAAGTTTTGGAAATGGTTTCTGATTCATATTTATTTTGTAAAATTTCACCAAACTTCAACAATCAAGCACAATAACCAGAGAGCAAGGAAGGCTTGGTTTAAAACAATTAAATCTTCAATTGAGAGTGGCTTTAGACTAATAGTTGTTCACATAAAATAATGAGCTCATATGCTCCAGTTTTGAAGTGTTTTATTTGAAATGAAAAACATATGATCATGGATGCATGGATGATATGCATAAGTTTGAAACATGATTTTAGGGATGTTACAAATCTAACCCGCTTAAGGTGAATCTCGCCCTCGAGATTCGGATTGGCTAGCAAATAGGTGAGGGTGGTCTTTCCAAAGATCATCTTCTCTTTCCCTTGTTGCTTCCTCTTCGGAATGATGATTCCACTGCACTTTGCAGAACATGATAGTCTTAGTCCTTGTGACTCTTTCTGCAGTCTCAAGAATCTTGATAGGCTTCTCTTCATAGGAGAGATCACTTTCCAACTGAACCTCTTCCAAAGGTATAGTATCCTTCAAAGAAGTTTCTTCCATTTATGGATGACATTTCTTAAGCTGACTCACATGAAACACATTATGGACGGCTGACAAAGACTCTGGCAGTTCAATTTCATAAGCAACTTCTCCTTTACGACTCAGAATCTTGAATGGTCCAACATATCTTGGGGCCAACTTTCCTTTGACTCCGAACCTCTTCACTCCACGAAGTGGTGACACTCTAAGATAGGCTCTATCACCCACTTCATAGGTGACCTCTCTACGCTTAGGATCTGCGTAGCTTTTCTGTCGGGACTGTGCTATCTTCAATCTGTCCTTAACCAACTTGACCTTCTCTTCGGCTTCCTTGATAAGTTCTGGTCCGAACAAACTTCTTTCTCCCACACCATTCCATAACAATGTGGTGGTACACTTTCTCCCGTAGAGAAACTCAAATGGTGCCATCTCAATGCTGGCTTGATAGCTGTTGTTATACGAAAATTCTGCGTAAGGCAAACTTTCATCCCAACTGGCTCCATAGTCTAGGGCACATGCCCTCAACATGTCTTCAAGAATTTGATTAGTCCTCTCTGTTTGTCCATCAGTTTGAGGATGAAAAGCAGTGCTGAATTCCAACCTCGTTCCCAATGACCCATGTAGCTGTCTCCAAAAATGGGATGTGAATTGAGTTCCCCTATCAGACACAGTACTCTTGGGCACTCCATGTAGACATACAATTCTACTCATGTAGATTCTGGCTAACTTAGCACTTGTATAGGTTGTCTTCACGGGTATGAAATGAGCTACCTTAGTTAGGCGATCCACTACTACCCAGATAGAATCGTATCCTGACCGGGTCCTTGGTAATCCGGTAATGAAATCCATACCAATCTTGTCCCACTTCCAATCAGGAATAGGTAGTGGTTGAAGCAAACCTGCTGGTTTCTGATGTTCCGCTTTCACTCTACTACACACATCACACAAAGCAATATGTTCGGTGATGTCCTTCTTGAGATTATTCCACCAAAATCTTTCTTTCATGTCCATGTACATTTTGGTGTTACCCGGATGAATGGAATACGGTGAGTTATGTGCTTCTTGCAAAATCAGTTTCCGCAGCTCCAGGTCTTGTGGAACACAGATACGTTTCCCATGCCATAATGTACCCTGTTCGTCTTCATGGAACCCTTTGGCTTTTCCTTTGCCAATCTTCTCTTTAATCTTTTCAATTTCCTTATCAATCTTCTGAGCTTCTTTGATCTTGTCCAACAAAGTGGGTTTTACATCCAAAGTCATGAGATGTCCTTCAGGCACAATCTCCAATCTGAGTTTTCTAAATTGGGTACACAGATCATCTGGCAATTCTCCTTTGGTAAGGCCATTCACAAAATGTAACATCCCTAAAATCATAATTTCAAAGTTTGCATATCATTCATGCATGCATATAGATTTGAGATCAAATTTCAAACTCATTTCAGAAAACAGAAGCACATGGTGCTATGATTTTATGTGAACAGATTTAAATCAAATGGCCATCACCATTTGAAAGTTTGAGTGACCTAAAATTTAGTTTGTTTGTCTTCCTCATAGAAAGGATTGAGTTTGGTTTGAACCATGTTTTACAAAACTTGGAAATAAATTCAAAAACCATTTCTCAATTTTTGCAAACCAAATGCCTAGTCTCTGTTATTTTGATCCCCAAGCTTGACCAAGGCCTTACTTAGCAAACCACCTGATTGTGTGATTAAATTGGAGACTACTGCACCCTGCAAAAACCCAGAAAAAGTTTGAATTCAAAAAGAGTTTGAATTCATATCAAAACCAATTCAGAAAATCGCTTCAGAAAAAGAAAAGAAGCAAACAAATAGAAAAGGCCGAGCGCTGCCATTTTAGCCCAGCAACGGAGTAGGCCCAGCAAGCCCACCCGGGGCATCTCTTTTCTTCTCTCACACGCGAGCACACCCATTCAGCCACTGACAGCCAGACCCCACGCCCTTCTATTTATTTCGCTGATCAGCGGGCCCCGTCCACGTCACCCTCGTCTTCCCCAAACCACGCCCGCGACCACGTTGCTGCTGCTGTCAAGGCCGGTAATGGCGCGGTGTAATTGCCCATTATTCCGCAAGCGTTTCCTGTCGCGCCTAGGCTTACTTAAACCCCTCTGCCCCGCAAGCATTTCCCCCCTCTCCTCGCTCACTCCGCCACCAGGCTGCGCGCAATTGCCCTCGAAACCCCGCAGTACCGACAACTCCGGCGGCCAATTACGGTGAGCCTCGACCACCCCTCTCTCTCTGGTTCAAACGAGGATGCTCGGAATGATCTCGCACTTACGCTGATGCCTTCCTTTTTCCTGCTCGTGACCCAGGTCGTCGTCTCCGTTCGCGACCGAAACCACCTACGCCGTCGATAAACTCCGGCGACCAATTAAGGTAAAACCCGAACGCCCCTTGCCCCCTCTCTCACACGAGCTTGTTCGCCTATGTCTTGCGCAAATCCCGATGTCACTGGTTCGTGCGAGGGCGACGCCAAACCTCGGCAAGGACCACGACTGCAAGCTACCGACGCCGCCCGCAACTCCGACGAGCTCCAGAGACCGTTTCCGCGCACCCCTTCGCAAACCAACGCTAACTTGAGCATCAGCAGTCTCCTGCGGTTCAGGTATGACCCTTATCCCTCTCGCGCACGACCTGAAACGCTAGCGCTGCCGTAGACAGAGCGCTCCGCCGCTCGCTGACGCCGCGCGCCGCCAGGACATGGTCGCGTTCTTGAGCACCATTAGATCTAGATCCAAGCGACAGGATAGAATCACTTAACAGCGAAGAGGTACGCGTTCAGGACCGTGCGATTTATTTAGATCCTACGGTCTGCGTCTGCGGATCCGCGTGAATCGGTACGCGCCAGTAGTATGGTGACGCGTGGCTAGGGTTTAAATCAAAAACAGAATTCAAATCAGATTTAGATCCAAATTTCAATCAGCTATAACTTTTGATTGCCACGTTAGAATTTTGCAAACTTTATACCATTGGAATCAGTGAATCAAGGCCTTTCTGAATATGCAATGTGTTTAACAAATAGTAATTGTTAAAATGACTTTGTATGCAGAAACAAGTTTAGGTCCATTTTGATTATAGTTTTTGTTTAGCAATTTGTTTTAGGGCTAAATAAATTTAGTTAGCAAACTTTGTGACCTGTTATGTTTCTGTATCATGCACTTGCTTGGTAGAATTTTCAAAATCATCACTTAGCAAATTCTTGCATACATGCATTCATATTTTTGATTGTATATAAATTGTGTGTAATTGTATGCTACAAATTTTTGTGTAGATTTTGCTAGTGACTGTGATTATGAAGAGTGCTACTCTCCCCATTACCAAGGCAAGTGATACTTCATGATATTTCCACCCTTTATTTTGAATAAGCATTAGAACTTGCTAAGTCTTGCATGCTACTTTTGCCAAATGCTATGATGGAAATCCTATGTAGTGTAGAATTGTAGAATTGCTAGGGAATTTTTTTTCTAAGTTAAGTTACTATACCATGCTTAGCCTAGCTAGTAGAAAACAAGGGTTGGTGAAGTATGTACATGCTATGGTGAAATAATTCTAAGTCCTTTGGGACTCATGCTTTTCTTAATAAAACAACTAAGTCAATGAACTTCCTGGGTGGAATGGGACTTGAATGGTGGTTTTTGGTTGAGTGGTTACACAAGGCCATGGATTTGGCTTGTGTATCTCACTTGTGGTATGCCACCCAGGCACAAAGGGATTTGGAGGCCAAGTGTTGAGAAAGCTTACAGTGCAACCACTTGGCAATATGGGCTCTGCCTTGATCATATAGGTTGCTAGAACTTAGTCATTTGGACAGTTGGTGGTAGTGGGATGATAGGTTGGAACACGTCCATTTGACTAAGGAAAGGCTTCTGAAAGGTCATGTCTTGGGAAACCAAGTCTGGTGGGGAAAGTGCACAACCTCTGCAGATGGAAAAATCTAAGTACTTAGCCAAGTCCATGGCAATGGACAAATTGAGCATCAAGACATGGAAGCTACAAGAATCTCATCACTCCAACTTCTAAGTAAAATTTGTGGGTGAACAAGGGTGAAGGACCCCAATGTCTATTGGTGGTTTCTTGGGAAGTTTTGACAAAGAAAAACTTAGTGATTTCAACTAATAGGAAAAAAAACCTATTTTGAGCAAAGCAAGCCAAGCTACACTTAGCCAAAATGCATATAGTAATATAGTCCACTTAAAATAAACTAAGGTATCACTTGCCAATACTATTCCAAAGTATTGACCCTCTGTGGCTGTAACTTGTGATATGCAGGTTACTTCGATGATGAGTAGGAGTCATGAGTCTACACTCAACATGCTTGCCTGTGGCACATGAAGATGAAGACTTATGTTTATTGTCTTATTCCATAAACTCTTGTGTTAGGCCTTTGGCCCTGAGTTGTAAAAGACTATGTTTTATCTCTGGAATGAATGTAATAAACGACCTTTGTATCTGTGTACTTCATCTTAAACTATGGATGCTAGCATTGATCCAGGGACTAGCATTGCAATCACAGGGATCCTTTTCCTTTACAAAGGAGGGATCTCATAGATGGTATTAGAGCACTGTGTTGCCTGTAGGATTATGACCCTAGGATTGGAAACCACTAAGGAAAAAAAATTTACTACTTCTACACTTGTCTATTCTTCTCGTAAACTTTTCTAATCTTCTCATTCTCATCTCTATTTGTAGATGAACTGCATCAACGAAGCCGTGAAGAAAGGACCACTCATGACCATGAACTTGGAGTGTGAAACCGAGTTTCCCAAAATTCTCAAGGACCTCATGGTGGCAATGGAAGCACATGGTGCAGCGGTGTACAAGGGCTTTCCAGTGATGGATGAAGGAGTGGAGTATTGGTGGGTGCAACTTCACTTGTACAAAAACAAGGAAGACAACCACAAAGAAAGAGGTTTCTGCATGTACACCAACACTGTGATGCACACCACATTCTTTGAGTCAGCCAGAGAAGCAGCTTGGAGGACTATCAAAGAACTTAGTGCTAGAGTCAAGTGCAGAATGCTCAACCTCCAAAAAGACTTAGAGAAAGAGAAGGAACTTACCCAAGAGTTGGAAGCCACCAACCAAACCTTAAGAGGAGATATTATAGACTTAGTGATGGAATCATGTGAACAAGATAGGTGGATTGCTTCTAGGAACATTGTGCTAGCCACCAGATCCAGTGAGATAGGATTGTGAACGCACTTCGTTAGTTGGACCACCACCTATCACCTTATTTTCCAAAATGATACCTTAAATAAGTTTTGACCTTGATTGGTGTAATGGAATTATGTATGCATTACTTGTGTGATTTTTGTTCCATGGATATGTATGAAATGTTTGTCTTGTTTTATCTTAAATTGTGTTGTCCTAACTTTTCTATCTTATAAATAGATGCCTATTACCATCAGCACTGTTGAGGAGTTCCAGGGTACCCGTTTTGGTCCTCGTATTGTTGAGCTTACCACTTTGCTCAATCTCCCTCTTCCCACCATCATGGTGCACCCACTCACCAAGTTCGAGCGGAAGGACCTCTGGGGCTTCAAAGTGAACCAGCCCGGACACCAGACGGAGCCTACTACGGAGGCCATTGTCTTCAAGCTTATGCACGATGCCAGGGAGAGAGGCATGGAAGTCGTCATGCAGGACCTGATAGGACGTCTGTTAGGCCGTCACTCCCGACAGGTTAGGGGCACCCACTTCCACGTCTTCAGAAGACGTGATGACGATGGAGAGTCCATCGACTTTGAGGACGACTCGAGGGACGCAGCAGAGCCGATACGTCTCTATCTCCAGGACTTAGAGTCTCTTATTAGGCACGTGGATACGGACAGGACCAACGTCATGCTCAACAATGACGAGCTCCAGGTGCAGCTTCGCGAGAAGGACAAGCTTTTCGCACAGCAGGACGAGATAGTCAAGGAAATGGAGGCGAAGTTCGAGACCCAGGATCGCAAGTTCAAGAGTCAAGAGAAACGCGTCCAGGATAGGAAGAAGAGGATCCGGGACATGACCGAGGAACTGAAGTCCAAGGATTTCGAGCTAGAACAGCAGCAGATGGTGATTGAGAGGCTTCGCTCCCAGAAGAGGGCTCTCAAGACCAAGATCGAGTCCTTAACCACTACTATTGAGGAGAACAAGACCGCGATGGAGAACGCAGGTCTTACTTTTGTCGAGGAGGAGATTGATGCTGATGAGTAGACTTGACTACTCGGTTATCTTTTATTATCATACTTGTTATTTGTGAACTTATTATTGGACCATCCGACATGTGGATGGCTTGCCACTTGTGTGTTTTACCTTGAGAACTTGTTATTTTGTTGAACTTTTATCTTTATGTTGCATGCGATGTGTTTGCTTATGTGATGTAATGTGCATCAATCATATATGTGTATCTCATTCTTATCTCTATTTGAACAAACCACAGATGCCTCCCCGTCGCGCAAACCCCAACCCCAACAACATCACCCCGGAAATGCAACAAATGATGAATGCGCAAACACAGCTTACGCAAATGATGACAACATTCATCCAAAATCAGAACAATAACAACAACAACAACCCCAACAACAACAACAACAACAACAACAACCCTCCGGGCTTTGATATGCTCACCAGATTTCTGCGTTTGAGGCCAGCTAAGTTCTCGGGGACGACTGATCCCATGGTGGCCAATGATTGGCTACGTTCTGTGAACAAAGACTTAGTGACCGTGGGCTACACGGATGCTGAAAAGGTCAGGTTCGCAGCGCATCTGTTGGAAGGGCCAGCCGCCACATTGTGGGACAACTTCCAGATCACCACTCCTATTGATGAGGTGACTTGGGCTATCTTTGAAGATGGCTTTCGCACTGCTCATATCTCATCAGGAATGATGAGCCTGAAAAAGAAGGAGTTTCACAACCTGAAGCAGCGCCACCACAGCGTGGCTGAATATATAGAAGAGTTCAACAATCTGGCGCGCTATGCACCGGATGAGGTTGACACAGATGCCAAAAGAAAGGAAAAGTTTCTGGAAGGCTTGAATGATGAGCTGAATCTGCAGCTGTCTGTGGCATATGTTCCAACTTATCAGTCTCTGTGTGACAAGGCTGCTATTTTGGAGAATAAAATGAAGCAAGTCGAGAGTATGAATAGGAAACACTCCGACAAGCACAACTCGGGATTGTCTCACAAACGATCTCACTATGACGACAGTGGAAGCTCATGATCCCATAAGCATGGGAAATTCAACAAGCACCACAACCACAACAGTCATGACAACAAGCATCACCGCAGTCATGACAATGACAAGTACAAGAACCACAAGAGTGGAAATAAGAGCCACCACAGTGGAAATGGTAGTGGAAGTGGAAGTCAGCCTGCAAAAAGGGACATCGGTCAGGTTGAATGCTTCAAATGCAAGAAGCTGGGGCATTATGCTAATGAGTGCCCTGAGAAGAAAGTTGAAGGACCTAACAAGCCCAATCCTTTTCAGAAAGGACAGGTTAACCACATCAATGTGGAGGAGGTCTATGAGGAGCCTGGTGCTGTTGCTGGTAAGTTCAGACTCAATTCCATTCCAGCATTTGTACTCTTTGATACTGGTGCATCTCATTCATTCATATCAAGAGCATTTGTTGAAAGAAATGAACTACTGGTAGAAACTATTGGGTGTCCTATAAAAGTAAGTTCTCCTGGTGGAGAAATGATAGTGAATTCAGGATGCCATGACCTAGTCATAGAATTCGGGAAGTATAAGTTTCCCGTTAACCTGATAATATTAAACTCCCAAGGTTTGGATGTCATTCTGGGAATGGACTGGATGACTAAGTACAAAGGAGTGATAGATTGTGCCAGCCATACTGTCTCACTCATAACTCCGGATAATAAAAGGATCAGATTCAAGACCAGCTTTGGAGCAAAGAAGAGTATGCTAAATTCTCTTAAGGGGGTTAGCATGGACAGTGTGCCAATTGTGTGTGAGTATCCGGATGTATTCCCGGAAGAATTGCCAGGAATGCCACCAGATAGAGATGTGGAATTTCTGATAGATTTGGTACCCGGTTCTGGACCAATAGCAAAGAGACCATACAAAATGTCAATTGATGAACTGAAAGAGCTCAAGAAGCAACTAGGAGAATAGTTGCAGAAAGGATTTATCCAACCAAGTTCTTCATCTTGGGGAGCCCCGGTATTGTTCGTGGAGAAGAAAGATAGAAGCCAAAGGTTATGCATAGATTACCGTTCACTCAACGAGGTAACTATCAAGAACAAATATCCTTTGCCAAGAATCAATGACTTATTTGATCAGCTTGAAGGAGCATGTGTGTTCTCGAAGATTGATCTCCGGTCAGGCTATTTTCAACTCAAGATAAGAGAGCAAGACATACCTAAAACAGCATTCACCACAAGGTATGGATTGTATGAGTATACCGTAATGCCTTTCGGCTTAACCAATGCTCCAGCATACTTCATGAATATGATGAACAAGGTGTTCATGGAATTTCTTGACAAGTTCGTTGTCGTTTTCATCGATGACATCTTAGTTTACTCTAAGAGCAAGGAAGAACATGAGGGACACTTGCGTTTGATACTTGAGAAGTTGATAGAACATAAACTTTATGCCAAATTCAGCAAGTGTGAGTTCTGGTTAGAGGAAGTTGGATTTCTTGGTCATGTTATGACAAAAGATGGTGTAGCAGTTGATCCTGCTAAGGTTTCAGCTGTGACAGAATGGGAATCTCCCAAGAATGTGAAGGAAGTTCACAGTTTCCTTGGCTTAGCAGGTTACTACAGAAGATTCATTGAGAATTTCTCGAAGGTTGCTAAGCCCATGACTGAATTGTTAAAGAAAGACAAAAAGTTTGCTTGGTCTGAAGGTTGCGAAGTCAGCTTTCAAGAATTGAAGAAGAGACTTGTAACAGCACCAGTTCTATGTCTGCCAGATTTGGAAAAGGATTTCCAAGTATATTGTGATGCGTCTCATCAAGGTTTGGGTGCCGTACTTATGCAAGACGGTAAAGTTGTGGCCTATGCCTCGAGACAACTCAAAACTCATGAAGTAAATTATCCTACTCATGATTTGGAGTTAGCCTCTGTCGTCCATGCACTCAAAACATGGAGACATTACCTTTTGGGAAAACGTTGTGAAGTGTTCACCGATCACAAGAGTTTGAAGTATATCTTCACCCAGAAGGAAATCAATATGAGACAAAGAAGATGGTTAGAGCTTATCAAAGATTACGACTTAAGTTTGCAATACCACCCCGGTAAAGCAAACGTTGTAGCGGATGCTCTAAGTCGTAAAGTATTTGTGAATGGCCTTACCAAAGGAGAATTGCCAGATGATTTGTGTAAGCAATTCAAAGAACTCAGATTGGAGATTGTACCTGGAGGACATCTCATGTCTTTAGATGTTCAACCCACTTTGTTGGACAAAATTCGAGAAGCTCAAAGGACTGATAAGGAGATTGAAGAGATTAAGAAAAATATTGACCAAGGGAAAGCTAAAAGTTTCCATGTAGACGAACAAGGTACTTTATGGCACGGGAAACGTATTTGTGTTCCACAAGATCCGGAAATGCGGAAACTGATTCTACAAGAAGCCCACAACTCTCCGTATTCTATTCATCCGGGTAACACCAAAATGTATATGGACATGAAAGAAAGATTTTGGTGGAACAATCTCAAGAGGGACATCGCCGAGCATATTGCTTTGTGTGATGTGTGTAGTAGAGTAAAAGCGGAGCATCAAAAACCAGCCGGTTTACTTCAACCACTACCTATTCCTGATTGGAAATGGGACAAAATTGGTATGGATTTCATCACCGGATTACCAAGGACCAGATCAGGATATGATTCCATATGGGTAGTAGTGGATCGCTTAACTAAAGTGGCACATTTCATACCCGTGAAGACAACTTATACAAGTGCCAAGTTAGCCAAAATCTACATGAGTAGAATTGTATGCCTTCACGGTGTGCCTAAGAGTATTGTGTCCGATAGGGGAACCCAATTCACTTCTCATTTTTGGAGACAACTACATGAGTCATTGGGAACGAGGTTGGAATTCAGTACTGCTTTTCATCCTCAAACCGATGGACAAACTGAAAGGACTAATCAAAATTCTGGAAGACATGTTGAGAGCATGTGCCCTAGATTACGGAGCAAGTTGGGATGAAAGTCTGCCTTACGCAGAATTTTCCTATAACAACAGCTATCAAGCCAGCATTGAGATGGCACCGTTTGAGTTTCTCTACGGAAGAAAATGTACCACCCCATTGTTATGGAATGGTGTGGGAGAAAGAAGTTTATTTGGGCCAGATCTTATCAAAGAAGCCGAAGAGAAGGACAAATTGGTTAAGGACAGGTTGAATATAGCACAGTCCCGACAGAAAAGCTACGCAGATCCTAAGTGTAGAGAAGTCACCTACGAGGTTGGTGATAGAGCCTATCTTAGAGTATCACCACTCCGTGTGGAGTGAAAAGATTCGGAGTCAAAGGAAAGTTGGCACCAAGATATGTTGGACCATTCAAGATTCTGAGTCGCAAAGGCGAAGTTGCTTATGAAATTGAACTGCCAGCATCTCTATCAGCAGTCCATAATGTATTTCATGTGAGTTAGCTTAAGAAATGTCACCCAGAAATGGAAGAATCTACTTTGAAGGATACCATACCTTTGGAAGAAGTTCAACTAGAAAGTGATCTCACTTATGAAGAAAAGCCTATCAAGATTCTTGAGACTGCAGAAAGAGTCACGAGAACAAAGACTATCAAGTTTTGCAAAGTGCAATGGAACCATCATACTGAAGAGGAAGCAACATGGGAAAGAGAAGAAGATCTTCGGAAAGACCACCCTCACCTATTTGCTAGCCAATCCGAATCTCGAGGGCGAGATTCACCTTAAGGGGGTTAGATTGTAACATCCCTAAAATCATAATTTCAAAGTTTGCATATCATTCATGCATGCATATAGATTTGAGATCAAATTTCAAACTCATTTCAGAAAACAGAAGCACATGGTGCTATGATTTTATGTGAACAGATTTAAATCAAATGGCCATCACCATTTGAAAGTTTGAGTGACCTAAAATTTAGTTTGTTTGTCTTCCTCATAGAAAGGATTGAGTTTGGTTTGAACCATGTTTTACAAAACTTGGAAATAAATTCAAAAACCATTTCTCAATTTTTGCAAACCAAATGCCTAGTCTCTGTTATTTTGATCCCCAAGCTTGACCAAGCCCTTACTTAGCAAACCACCTGATTGTGTGCTTAAATTGGACACTACTGCACCCTGCAAAAACCCAGAAAAAGTTTGAATTCAAAAAGAGTTTGAATTCATATCAAACCCAATTCAGAAAATCGCTTCAGAAAAAGAAAAGAAGCAAACAAATAGAAAAGGCCGAGCGCTGCCATTTTAGCCCAGCAATGGAGTAGGCCCAGCAAGCCCACCCGGGGCATCTCTTTTCTTCTCTCACACGCGAGCACACCCATTCAGCCACTGACAGCCAGACCCCACGCCCTTCTATTTATTTCGCTGATCAGCGGGCCCCGTCCACGTCACCCTCGTCTTCCCCAAACCACGCCCGCGACCACGTCGCTGCTGCTGTCAAGGCCGGTAATGGCGCGGTGTAATTGCCCATTATTCCGCAAGCGTTTCCTGTCGCGCCTAGGCTTACTTAAACCCCTCTGCCCCGCAAGCATTTCCCCCCCTCTCCTCGCTCACTCCGCCACCAGGCTGCGCGCAATTGCCCTCGAAACCCCGCAGTACCGACAACTCCGGCGGCCAATTACGGTGAGCCTCGACCACCCCTCTCTCTCTGGTTCAAACGAGGATGCTCGGAATGATCTCGCACTTACGCTGATGCCTTCCTTTTGCCTGCTCGTGACCCAGGTCGTCATCTCCGTTCGTGACCGAAACCACCTGCGCCGTCGATAAACTCCGGCGACCAATTAAGGTAAAACCCGAATGCCCCTTGCCCCCTCTTTCACACGAGCTTGTTCGCCTATGTCTTGTGCAAATCCCGATGTCACTGGTTAGTGCGAGGGCGACGCCAAACCTCGGCAAGGACCACGACTGCAAGCTACCGACACCACCCGCAACTCCGACGAGCTCTAGAGACCGTTTCCGCGCACCCCTTCGCAAACCAACGCTAACTTGAGCATCAGCAGTCTCCTGCGGTTCAGGTATGACCCTTATCCCTCTCGCGCACGACCTGAAACGCTAGCGCCGCCGTAGACAGAGCGCTCCGCCGCTCGCTGACGCCGCGCGCCGCCAGGACATGGTCGCGTGCTTGAGCACCATTAGATCTAGATCCAAGCGACAGGATAGAATCACTTAACAGCGAAGAGGTACGCGTTCAGGACCGTGCGATTTATTTAGATCCTACGGTCTGCGTCTGCCGATCCGCGCGAATCGGTACGCGCCAGTAGTATTGCGACGCGTGGCTAGGGTTTAAATCAAAAACAGAATTCAAATCAGATTTAGATCCAAATTTCAATCAGCTATAACTTTTGATTGCCACGTTAGAATTTTGCAAACTTTATACCGTTGGAATCAGTGAATCAAGGCCTTTCTGAATATGCAATGTGTTTAACAAATAGTAATTGTTAAAATGACTTTGTATGCAGAAACAAGTTTAGGTCCATTTTGATTATAGTTTTTGTTTAGCAATTTGTTTTAGGGCTAAATAAATTTAGTTAGCAAACTTTGTGACCTGTTATGTTTCTGTATCATGCACTTGCTTGGTAGAATTTTCAAAATCATCACTTAGCAAATTCTTGCATACATGCATTCATATTTTTGATTGTATATAAATTGTGTGTAATTGTATGCTACAAATTTTTGTGTAGATTTTGCTAGTGACTGTGATTATGAAGAGTGCTACTCTCCCCATTACCAAGGCAAGTGATACTTCATGATATTTCCACCCTTTATTTTGAATAAGCATTAGAACTTGCTAAGTCTTGCATGCTACTTTTGCCAAATGCTATGATGGGAAATCCTATGTAGTGTAGAATTGTAGAATTGCTAGGGAATTTTTTTTCTAAGTTAAGTTACTATACCATGCTTAGCCTAGCTAGTAGAAAACAAGGGTTGGTGAAGTATGTACATGCTATGGTGAAATAATTCTAAGTCCTTTGGGACTCATGCTTTTCTTAATAAAACAACTAAGTCAATGAACTTCCTGGGTGGAATGGGACTTGAATGGTGGTTTTTGGTTGAGTGGTTACACAAGGCCATGGATTTGGCTTGTGTATCTCACTTGTGGTATGCCACCCAGGCACAAAGGGATTTGGAGGCCAAGTGTTGAGAAAGCTTACAGTGCAACCACTTGGCAATATGGGCTCTGCCTTGATCATATAGGTTGCTAGAACTTAGTCATTTGGACAGTTGGTGGTAGTGGGATGATAGGTTGGAACGCGTCCATTTGACTAAGGAAAGGCTTCTGAAAGGTCATGTCTTGGGAAACCAAGTCTGGTGGGGAAAGTGCACAACCTCTGCAGATGGAAAAATCTAAGTACTTAGCCAAGTCCATGGCAATGGACAAATTGAGCATCAAGACATGGAAGCTACAAGAATCTCATCACTCCAACTTCTAAGTAAAACTTGTGGGTGAACAAGGGTGAAGGACCCCAATGTCTATTGGTGGTTTCTTGGGAAGTTTTGATAAAGAAAAACTTAGTGATTTCAACTAATAGAAAAAAAAACCTATTTTGAGCAAAGCAAGCCAAGCTACACTTAGCCAAAATGCATATAGTAATATAGTCCACTTAAAATAAACTAAGGTATCACTTGCCAATACTATTCCAAAGTATTGACCCTCTGTGGCTATAACTTGTGATGTTGCAGGTTACTCTGATGATGAGTAGGAGTCATGAGTCTACACTCAACATGCTTGCCTGTGGCACATGAAGATGAAGACTTATGTTTATTGTCTTATTCCATAAACTCTTGTGTTAGGCCTTTGGCCCTGAGTTGTAAAAGACTATGTTTTATCTCTGGAATGAATGTAATAAACGACCTTTGTATCTGTGTACTTCATCTTAAACTGTGGATGCTAGCATTGATCCAGGGACTAGCATTGCAATCACAGGGATCCTTTTCCTTTAGAAAGGAGGGATCTTACACAAAAACCTTACGACTTAGAGCATCTGCTACAACATTTGCTTTACCGGGGTGGTATTGCAAACTTAGGTCATAGTCCTTGATAAGTTCTAGCCATCTTCTTTGTCTCATATTAATTTCCTTTTGGGTGAAGATATACTTCAAACTTTTGTGATCTGTGAACACTTCACAACGCTTTCCCAAAAGATAGTGTCTCCATGTTTTGAGTGCATGGACAACAGAGGCTAACTCTAAATCATGAGTAGGATAATTCACTTCATGAGTTTTGAGTTGTCTCGAGGCATACGCCACAACTTTACCGTCTTGTATAAGTACTGCACCCAAACCCTGATGGGATGCATCACAATATACTTGGAAATCTTTTTCCAAATCTGGCAGACATAAGACTGGTGCTGTCACAAGTCTCTTCTTCAATTCCTGAAAGCTGAGTTCACAACCTTCCGTCCAAGTAAACTTCTTGTCTTTCTTTAGCAATTCAGTCATAGGCTTAGCTACCTTGGAGAAATTGTAAGGGTCCCAACCTTTAATAAGGTAGAGTCCCATGTGTTTACAATGCTAGTCCCTGGATCAATAGCTAGCATCCACAGTTAAGATGTAATATCAAGAAACAAAGGTCATAATACAACTTTATAACCAGGAATAACATAATTTTATTACATCTTACATAGCTCATTTGGCTATTACATTACATTGCAGCAGAATAACTATAAGCATGGGGTCCTTCATCTTCAAAGTGCCACAGGCAGACATGTTGGTTGTAGACTTTGTAATCCTAATCAACACGCTTCACTAAATCAATCAAACCTGCAACATAACAAGTTACAGCCACAAGGGTCAATACATTTGAATTGTATTGGCAAGTGATACTATGTAGTATAGTGGAGTCTATCATCTATATGCTTTTGGCTAAGTGGAGTTGAGGCTTGCATTGCTCAAAATAGATTTTTCCTTATCATTTGAAAACACTAAGTTTTTTCTTGACAAAATCATTTCTCCCAATCAAAGATTGAAAATTCTTTAACCCTTGTTCAATCCACAAGTTTTTAACTTAGAAATTTGGATGATGAGATTCTTGATTGCTTCCATGTCTTGATGCTCAAATTGTCCTTAAAAAGGGACATGGCTAAGTACTTAGATTTTACACTCTGCAGAGGTGGTGCACTTTCCCCACAAGACTTGGTTTCACCAAGACAAGATCTTTCAGAAGCCTTTCCTTAGACCAAATGGACGCGTTCTAACCTATCATCACACTACCACCAACTGTCCAAATGGCCAAGTTATGGCAACCTATGTGATCCAGGCAAAGCCCATAATGCCAAGTGGTTGCACTTGAAGCTTCTCAACATTTGACATCTCAAATCTCTTTGTTCCTGGGTGGCCATCCACAAGTGAGATACACAAGGTTCACCAGTCCCCTGGCCTTGTGTAACCACTCAACCAAAAACCACCAAGAAATTACCATTCCACCCAGGTGATTCATTAACTTAGTTGTTTTATTAAACAAAATCACAAGTCCTCAGACTTAGAAATTTTCCATAGTGTGAACATATTTCCACCCTTGTTTTCTATTAGCTAAGCTAAGCATGATAGTAGTAGGAGTCTTAACTTAGGAAATTTTACTAAGGTTTCATCTACTAGGTTTTCCCATAGCATGGTTTATACTTAGCAAAAATTCCATGCAAGTTTTACTTAAAAAAAATCACTAATGCATAGTGAAAGTAATGGGACAAAAGTATGAAGCATCACTTGCCTTTTTGGTAGAGTATAAGTTCACTAATTGTCCTTGCTACAATCACACTCTTCAAGTCACTACAATTCAATCAAGCAAGGCACAAGTTCAATCTACCATTCAAGCAATTCATCACATAATATCATATAAACAAGATAATGCATGCAAGCATGCCAGGGATTGTTTTATTTGAAAAGTGGTTCCTAATGGGTCATAAACATTTGAAAACACCTAATGGTCATTTTTAGAAAGTGGTAAAGTCATTTGCAAAAGATTTCACTTCATATACCATTTTCAAAACAAGGTATCATTTTATGTGGTGTAAAAATGTTTTTACCAAGGCATTAATCTATAGGGTTCACAAAATATGTTTTCAAACCATAAAACTTTGTGTTTGGGGTCAGAGAGTTTAAAACAAAACATTTCCCAAAAGTTTTCTTCCAAAACCATTTTTAATAAATAAACTATATTTTTATTTGACTAGAAATGGTTTTAAATCAAAGAATCATTCTTTTGCATCACCAAATATATTTTTGAAACCACAAAGTGTTTCCTATGGTCAGTAGGTTCAAAACAATCCATTTGCAAAAGATTTTAACCCCAAAATCATTTTTGAACAATTTTTATAATCTAAACAAGCATACAAAATTTTCTGCAAAAACAAACATTTTTCCATAAGATTTTTACTAAACAAATTGCATGGTTGGCTAGGGCTTGTTCCACTGATTCCATTGATATAAAGTTTGCAAAATTTGGACGTGTGGAACTAAAGTTACAAGAGTTTCAAATTTGCAAATCAATCTGATTTCAATTTCTGTTTTAAAACAAGACTGGCCACGCGTCGCATTTTTATTGGGCGGTACCGGTTCGCGTGGATTGACTAACACAGACCGTAGGATCAAGTTACATCGCACGGTGCTGGTTGCGTACCTCTTCGGCGTTAAGTGAATCTATCGCGAGCGTCAGATCAAGATCCTACGGCGCGCAGCACGCTTGCCAACTAGTGGCGGCGCTGGCGGCAGCGCTCTGGCGGCAGCGCTCAGACGAGGTCGTCGCCGGTGATACAGGACATAAGGGAGAGGAGGAGAAGGCTCACCGTGTTCTCCGAAGCTTGGGGAAGCTCAAGGTGGCACTGGCTGGCGAAGGGGCGCACGTGACTGTCCTTAATTGCTCGCCGGAGATGAGCTGGGCCTCGGGAGGCTCTGGAGGTCGTCAAGGGCGAGGATGGGGGGGCACCCTAGGACAAAAGGGAGACACTGTTAGGTTCGCAAGGGCACGGCGATCATTATCGTGTCCACGGGGAAGAGAGGGGTGGTCGGGTTTACCGGGGAGATGTCGCCGCAGTTGGAGACAGACGGCAGCGCTGGCTCGAGGAAGACGTTGCCGAGCTCACGGTGCTCGCGCGGGTGTGGGGTTGGTGCTAGGAGATGCAGGAGACGATGGGGATCACACCCGTGTGCTCTGGGGGCGGTGGGGAGGTTCGTGCTCGCCGGAATTTGCACGGTGGCTCGTCGGAGCAGAGGAGGTTCATGCATGAAATCGTGGCAACCCTGTGGCCGGGAGAGAGGAGTGAGCGAGGGGAAATGGGGAGGAGACAGAGGCGATTAAATGGGCTTGATCACAGCGAGGAATAAACGCAGCGTTACGACGAATTAAACCGGAGGAATCAACGGCAGGAGCGGGGAAGAACTGGTCGCAGGGTGGAGACGATGAACAATGTGTGTGTCCTAGCTGTCTACGAGAGAGAGAGCGTGAGTGTGGGGTCCAGTCGTTATCCTCTGTGCGGTTAAGTTCCTGAGTGAGAAAATAACGGTTCGCTGGGGAGGGAGGTGGGCTGCTGGGCTGGGATGGGCTTTAGCTGGGCTGGGTCTTCTTTGCTCTATTTTTTTCTGTTCTGAATCTTTTTCTTTTTCTCTTTTGATTTTCTGTTTTGAATTTCAATCAACAATTCAAACATTCAAAATAATTCAAAACCTCCAAACTTCTATTGCGTTTTGGTTCTGTTTAACAACATAAACCAAAGTCCAAAGACAAAAATAATATTTTTATTCTTTTTAGGATCTATTTAATAATTAAATAAAATAGATCTTAATTATTAATTCAAATAGGTTTTGATTTATTTAATAAAATATCCATTTGAAAAATAAATATTATCAAAATCAAATCAGTAGGTTTTATTTGAAAATAGAAGATATTTGGAAAACTTGGTTAAAATAAAATAACATTTTTACTTTAGGGTCCATTAATAATTAAATAAAAATGGACCTTAGTTATTAAATCAAATAGGGTTTGTTTTATTTATTTTCAAAACTCTATTTGAAATCCAAAATAGTACCAAAAACCATTCAGTAGGTTTTATTTGAAAACAATAAACACTTGGAAAATTTATTTAAAATAATTTAATAAGTTTTGATGTTTTAATTAAAATGGTAAAACCTTTTATTTAAATAAAATTGGATATTAAATCCTTATTATTTTATTTAAATAAACCTTTACTATTTTTTTATCAAAACAAAATGTTTTATTTCAAAAGCTTGGCCAAGGTTTAATTTTGGCTCTATAAAATAATCCTTATTTATAAATCCACCTTTTCTTTTGAAAACCAAATCCTTTATTAAAAGATCCTAAAATAGTAATTTTAAATATTTTTAAGTTTACTGTTTATTTATCTTTTTAAACCCCTTTAGGATTTTATTTGATCCAAATAGGTTTTGAAAGTTCCCAATTGGATTCAAAAAGTTTCTTCTCACCCTGAAAATCAACAAAGTTTTATTTTATTCATTTATTTTTCACATTACAAGATTTGGAAAATCTTGGGATGTGAGAGGCTACCACCCTTAAAATAAATCTCGTCCCGAGATTTGGGGAGGCTAGGGGTTACAAGTAGGCTCAAAAGCATCTAGGGTACTACCACCCTTAAAAAATTTCTAACTAAATTACATACTGGCCTTCTTGGGATCTTGGTGTAACTTTCCTCGACAGAGGTTTGCATAGTGGCCTAGTTCCTTGCATTTGAAACATGTGATAAGGCTGAGGTCTCTCATAGGCTTGTTTATCTTGTGTTTCATCTTTTCTGGACAGTTGCTTGCATAATGTCCTAGCTCTTTGCAGTTGTTGCACCACACTTGGCTAATATCTTTCTTTTCCTTTGGTATCATTGCCTCTTGTTTGTTTCTTTGGTTCTTCTTCTTTTCTGGGCATTCACTGTCATAGTGTTCCATCTCTTTGCAATTGTAACATTGCAACTGGCTTATGTCCTTCTTCTTCTTTTTGGGTCTCTCCAAAGCTAGGAGTTCTTATAGTTCATGTTCTTCATACCTCACCTCAGAGGTGGGAAATCTTTCTCTCTTCTTGGGGCAGTTACTAGCGATATGACTTTCTTCTTCACAATTAGGGCATTGATCTTCATGCTCCTTGCATGTATGATCCTTGTCTCCATAAATATTGTAAGCTTTGGTTCCTTCTAAAATAACATCTTTGTCATCCTTGTTGTCATTACCTCTTTGGGAAAAGTTTTCTCTCATGTTGATCATTTGAGTAACCAATCCTTGCAACAATTGGGATTGAAGTTTCAAAATCCTTTGTATGGCTGGGTCTAATCCATTGTTGTTGGCTAAAAGCTGAGTTGTCTCTTGGCTCAACTGGTTTTGGGTTGCTATAAGTTCTCTCATGTTGTCCTCTTGGTTGTTGTTGGTGTCATCAACCGTGATGTTGGAGTTTCTTGGAGAAGTCATCTGTTTGGGTTGAATTGGGATTAGAATAGGCAAAAGATTTCTAAGGAAATAATCACACACATCACAGTTCACACAAGCAATGTGCAAGCAATCACAAACAAACACTCAAACAACAAGTTTCAAGCATATTTTTAGGCAACAAAATATTTTTGTTACACCACATAAGTTGGTGTGATTGAATTAACTAAAATATGGTGGTCCATCTATATGGTTCACTTGTGATCTTTCCTTCCTTTTTGGTTGATTCTTCTTGCATGAGATCATGGTTTCCTTGGGAAAAATTCTTGGTCACAAATACTTCAAAGGTGATAATGGCTCCTTCTAAGTTGTGTTTCCTTAGTCTCCAAATCTTGAGCAAGATTTCTTGTCTCACTTGTCCTTAGTGATATCCAAGGTTGAGGTCCTTGGTGAATATGCTAAAGATGTTGAAGTCTTTAGAGTTGAAGAAGTTGAAGTCATTAGAGTTGATGAAGTCCTTTGCACATGGTGAAGTCTTTGGCCATGGGGTAGGTTTTTCCATCAAGTTGAAATAGATGAGATGTAGAATCAAAAACAAAAATGGTTGAGGAAAGCGTTTACAAGATTGTTTGTAAATAAATTTTGGAACAAATACAACTCCTATTTTTCTAAGGGTTTTGTCCAATCCTAGGTTTACAAATCCTACAGACAACACAATGCTCTGATACCATCTGTAAGGGTCCCAACCTTTAATAAGGTAGAGTCCCTGTGTTTACAATGCTAGTCCCTGGATCAATAGCTAGCATCCACAATTAAGATGTAATATCAAGAAACAAAGGTCATAATACAACTTTATAACCAGGAATAACATAATTTTATTACATCTTACATAGCTCATTTGGCTATTACATTACATTGCAGCAGAATAACTATAAGCATGGGGTCCTTCATCTTCAAAGTGCCACTGGCAGACATGTTGGTTGTAGACTTTGTAATCCTAATCAACACACTTCACTAAATCAATCAAACCTGCAACATAACAAGTTACAGCCACAAGGGTCAATACATTTGAATTGTATTGGCAAGTGATACTATGTAGTATAGTGGAGTCTATCATCTATATGCTTTTGGCTAAGTGGAGTTGAGGCTTGCATTGCTCAAAATAGATTTTTCCTTATCATTTGAAAACACTAAGTTTTTGCTTGACAAAATCATTTCTCCCAATCAAAGATTGAAAATTCTTTAACCCTTGTTCAATCCACAAGTTTTTAACTTAGAAATTTGGATGATGAGATTCTTGATTGCTTCCATGTCTTGATGCTCAAATTGTCCTTAACCAGGGACATGGCTAAGTACTTAGATTTTACACTCTGCAGAGGTGGTGCACTTTCCCCACAAGACTTGGTTTCACCAAGACAAGATCTTTCATAAGCCTTTCCTTAGACCAAATGGACGCGTTCCAACCTATCATCACACTACCACCAACTGTCCAAATGGCCAAGTTATGGCAACCTATGTGATCCAGGCAAAGCCCATAATGCCAAGTGGTTGCACTTGAAGCTTCTCAACATTTGACATCTCAAATCTCTTTGTTCCTGGGTGGCCATCCACAAGTGAGATACACAAGGTTCACCAGTCCCCTGGCCTTGTGGAACCACTTAACCAAAAACCACCAAGCAATTACCATTCCACCCAGGTGATTCATTAACTTAGTTGTTTTATTAAACAAAATCACAAGTCCTTAGACTTAGAAATTTTCCATAGTGTGAACATATTTCCACCCTTGTTTTCTATTAGCTAAGCTAAGCATGATAGTAGTAGGAGTCTTAACTTAGGAAATTTTACTAAGGTTTCATCTACTAGGTTTTCCCATAGCATGGTTTATACTTAGCAAAAATTCCATGCAAGTTTTACTTAAAAAAAATCACTAATGCATAGTGAAAGTAATGGGACAAAAGTATGAAGGATCACTTGCCTTTTTGGTACAGTATAAGTTCACTCCTTGTCCTTGCTACAATCACACTCTTCAAGTCACTACAATTCAATCAAGCAAGGCACAAGTTCAATCTACCATTCAAGCAATTCATCACATAAAATCATATAAACAAGATAATGCATGCAAGCATGCCAAGGATTGTTTTATTTGAAAAGTGGTTCCTAATGGGTCATAAACATTTGAAAACACCTAATGGTCATTTTTAGAAAGTGGCAAAGTCATTTGCAAAAGATTTCACTTCATATACCATTTTCAAAACAAGGTATCATTTTATGTGGTGTAAAAATGTTTTTACTAAGGCATTAATCTATAGGGTTCACAAAATATGTTTTCAAACCATAAAACTTGGTGTTTGGGGTCAGAGAGTTTAAAACAAAACATTTCCTAAAAGTTTTCTTCCAAAACCATTTTTAATAAATAAACTATATTTTTATTTGACTAGAAATGGTTTTAAATCAAAGAATCATTCTTTTGCATCACCAAATATATTTTTGAAACCACAAAGTGTTTCCTATGGTCAGTAGGTTCAAAACACTCCATTTGCAAAAGATTTTAACCCCAAAATCATTTTTGAACAATTTTTATAATCTAAACAAGCATACAAAAGTTTCTGCAAAAACAAACATTTTTCCAGAAGATTTTTACTAAAAAAATGGCATGGTTGGCTAGGGCTTGTTCCACTGATTCCATTGATATAAAGTTTGCAAAATTTGGACGTGTGGAACTAAAGTTACAAGGGTTTCAAATTTGCAAATCAATCAGATTTCAATTTCTGTTTTAAAACAAGACTGGCCACGCGTCGCATTTTTATTGGGCGGTACCGGTTCGCGTGGATTGACTAACACAGACCGTAGGATCAAGTTACATCGCACGGTGCTGGTTGCGTACCTCTTCGGCGTTAAGTGAATCTATCACGAGCGTCAGATCAAGATCCTATGGCGCGCAGCACGCTTGCCAACTAGTGGCGGCGCTGGCGGCAGCGCTCAGACGAGGTCGTCGCCGGTGATACAGGATGTAAGGGAGAGGAGGAGAAGGCTCACCGTGTTCCCCGAAGCTTGGGGAAGCTCAAGGTGGCACTGGCTGGCGAAGGGGCGCACGTGACTGTCCTTAATTGCTCGCCGGAGATGAGCTGGGCCTCGGGCGGCTCTGGAGGTCGTCGAGGGCGAGGATGGGGGGGCACCCTAGGACAAAAGGGAGATACTGTTAGGTTCGCAAGGGCATGGCGATCATTATCGTGTCCATGGGGAAGAGAGGGGTGGTCGGGTTTACCGGGGAGACGTCGCCGCAGTTGGAGACAGACGGCGGCGCTGGCTCGGGGAAGACGTTGCCGAGCTCACGGTGCTCGCGCGGGTGTGGGGTTGGTGCTAGGAGATGCAGGAGACGATGGGGATCACACCCGTGTGCTCTGGGGGCGGTGGGGAGGTTCGTGCTCGCCGGAATTTGCACGGTGGATCATCGGAGCAGAGGAGGTTCATGCGTGAAATCGTGGCAGCCCTGTGGCCAGGAGAGAGGAGTGAGCGAGGGGAAATGGGGAGGAGACAGAGGCTATTAAATGGGATTGATCACAGCGAGGAATAAACACAGCGTTACGACGAATTAAACCGGAGGAATCAACGGCAGGAGCGGGGAAGAACTGGTCGCAGGGTGGAGACGATGAACAGTGTGTGGGTCCTGGCTGTCTGCGAGAGAGAGAGAGCATGAGTGTGGGGTCCAGTCGTCACCCTCTGTGCAGTTAAGTTCCTGAGTGAGAAAATAACGGTTCGCTAGGGAGGGAGGTGGGCTGCTGGGCTGGGATGGGCTTTAGCTGGGCTGGGTCTTCTTTGCTATATTTTTTTTGTTCTGAATCTTTTTGTTTTTCTCTTTTGATTTTCTGTTTTGAATTTCAATCAACAATTCAAACATTCAACACAATTCAAAACCTCCAAACTTCTATTGAGTTTTGGTTCTGTTTAACAACATAAACCAAAGTCCAAAGACAAAAATAATATTTTTATTCTTTTTAGGATCTATTTAATAATTAAATAAAATAGATCTTAATTATTAATTCAAATAGGTTTTGATTTATTTAATAAAATCTCCATTTGAAAACTAAATATTATCAAAATCAAATAAGTAGGTTTTATTTGAAAATAGAAGATATTTGGAAAACTTTCTTAAAATAAAATAACATTTTTATTTTAGGGTCCATTAATAATTAAATAAAAATGGACCTTAGTTATTATATCAAATAGGGTTTGTTTTATTTATTTTCAAAACTCTATTTGAAATCCAAAATAGTACCAAAAACCATTCAGTAGGTTTTATTTGAAAACAATAAACACTTGGAAAACTTATTTGAAATAATTTAATAAGTTTTGATGTTTTAATTAAAATGGTAAAACCTTTTATTTAAATAAAATTGGATATTAAATCCTTATTATTTTATTTAAATAAACCTTTACTATTTTTTTATCAAAACAAAATGTTTTATTTCAAAAGCTTGGCCAAGGTTTAATTTTGGCTCTATAAAATAATCCTTATTTATAAATCCACCTTTTCTTTTGAAAACCAAATCCTTTATTAAAAGATCCTAAAATAGTAATTTTAAATATTTTTAAGTTTACTGTTTATTTATCTTTTTAAACCCCTTTAGGATTTTATTTGATCCAAATAGGTTTTGAAAGTTCCCAATTGGATTCAAAAAGTTTCTTCTCACCCTGAAAATCAACAAAGTTTTATTTTATTCATTTATTTTTCACATTACAAGATTTGGAAAATCTTGGGATGTGACAGAAATTTTCAATGAACCTTCTGTAGTAACCTGCTAAGCCAAGGAAACTACGAACTTCTTTCACGGACTTGGGAGATTCCCATTCAGTTACAGCTGAAACTTTAGCAGGATCAACTGCTACACCATCCTTTGTCATAACATGTCCTAGAAAACCAACTTCATCCAACCAGAACTCACACTTGCTGAATTTGGCATAAAGTTTATGCTCTCTTAACTTCTCAAGTATCAAACGCAAATGTCCTTCATGCTCTTCTTTGCTCTTGGAGTAGACTAGAATGTCATTGATGAAGACGACAACAAACTTGTCAAGGAATTCCATGAACACCTTGTTCATCATATTCATGAAGTATGCTGGAGCATTGGTCAAACCAAAAGGCATTACGGTATACTCATACAATCCATACCTTGTAGTGAAAGCTGTTTTAGGTATGTCTTGTTCTCTTATCTTGAGTTGAAAATAGCCTGACCGGAGATCAATCTTTGAGAACACACAAGCTCCTTCTAGCTGATGAAACAAGTCATTGATTCTAGGCAAAGGGTATTTGTTCTTGATAGTTACCTCGTTGTGTGAACGGTAATCTATGCATAACCTTTGACTTCTATCTTTCTTCTCCACGAACAAAACTGGGGCTCCCCAAGATGAAGAACTTGGTTGAATAAACCCTTTCTGCAACTGTTCTCCAAGTTGTTTCTTGAGTTCTTTCAGTTCATCAACTGACATTTTATAAGGTCTCTTTGCTATTGGTCCAGATCCTGGTACCAAATCTATAAGAAAGTCCACGTCTCTATCTGGTGGCATTCCTGGCAGTTCTTCCGGAAACACATCCGGATATTCACTCACAATTGGCACACTGTCTATGCTAACCCCCTTAAGAGAATTTAGCATACTCCTTTTTGCTTCAAAGTTGGTCTTAAATCTGATCCTTTTATTTCCTGGAGTTGTGAGTGAGACAGTATGGTTGGCACAATCTACCACTCCCTTGTGCTTAGTCATCCAGTCCATTCCCAAAATGACATCCAATCCTTGGGAGTTTAGAATTATCAAGTTAATGGGAAACTTATACTTCCCAAATTCTATGACTAGATCATGACATCCTGAATTCACTATCATTTCTCCACCAGGAGAACTTACTTTTATAGGACACCCAATAATTTCTACCGGCAGTTCATTTCTTTCAACAAATGCTCTTGATATGAATGAATGAGATGCACCAGTATCAAAGAGAACAAATGCTGGAACAGAATTGAGTTTGAACTTACCAGCAACCGCATCAGGCTCCTCATAGATTTCCTCCACATTGATGTGGTTCACTTGTCCCAGTATCAAAGAGAACAAATGCTGGAAAGGGTTGGGCTTGTTGGGTCCTTCAACTTCTTTTTTCGGGCATTCATTTGCATAATACTGTAGGGTTCGCAGCATAGAAAACAAAATTTTTCCTACGATGGGAACTACGTACCAAGATCTATCTACTAGATACAAACAACGGGCGGATGTATATCCGTAGAGAACATACCCTTGAAGACCGACAAAGCTTAACGAGTTCAACTCATGGTTGATGTAGACGATCTCTTGCCGATCTCAAGATCGAGAGGAAGTCCTAGCGCCGCAAATCAGCAGCGCATCCGTGCTCGCACACACGTTCGAGGCACCGAGCAACCTCCGCCTCCTCGCTCCAGCGATGCAGCGGAAGCACAACTCTTTCTTGCCGAATAGCCACCGGGAACATGTATCTCGCTAGTCCGAGACCATGGGGGATAAATTCTAGAGGGGGAGAGAGATCCTTCACGAGGAGGTGTGAGAGACAAGTGAGGAGGGGGGCTCCTTTTATTGGAGGAGGGGGGCACCCAAGGGGGTGGCCGCCGGCCATGGGGGCTGCCCCCTCCCCTCCTTCATTCATGTGGGTGGACACTCCACTCACAAAATGCCCTTTAAATTTCCTCCACTCAAAAGTCCACTCAAATTCCCATTAAATTTCCACCAAATTTAATGCAAATTCTCATTAAATAAAACTCTTTTATTTTATTCAGAATTTTGTCAATTACTTTAATGACAAACATTCACAAATAACCCCTTGCTAGAATTCCATTTCACATGCATAACCACTTTATGCAATTTCACCCGAAAACCTGTTTCGGTATTTAGTGAAATAAATTCCTGCGCTTGTTCATTCTTTCGGCATGAAACTTTTGCTCCAGTTGGATGTCGGTGTCTCTTAAGTGTGTCACCCTACGGTTCGTGAATAATGGAGACATGATCGAGACCCCTCTCGGATCAATAATCAGAAGCGGGATCTGGAGACCCATACTGACTCCCACACATTCAACGATGACTTTCTTGTGATCGTCGGAACCTTTTATGCTAGTATCTTAATCCCTTTGTTTCACGATATATTACATGTCCGAGATTCGATCATCGGTTTCTCCATACCTAGTTTGATCTCGTTACCGACATGCACTCTTTTCTCGTTCCCGTGATATAACATTCTAGTGACCAAATCACTTGCTTGCAAGCTAATCAATGTGATATCACTGAGAGGGCCCAGAGTATATCTATCCGTCATCGGGATGAACAAATTCCACTCTCGATCCATGAGCCTCAACATAACACTTTATTAGTTCTGAATCCATCTTTATAATCACCCTATTACGGTGTGATGTTTGATGTTATCAAGAAACTCTTCCGGTGTTAGTGATTGACATGATCTCATGGTCTAAGGATTAGGATCACTTCGTAAGTTGTTATAGCAATATAAACTCAATGACTTTGATCGTAATGCTATACTTCGGATGAATGTTCATCACACCATTACACTAATGTTGTGATCCCGTTATTAACAACATCCAATGTCCATGATCAGGAAACCTTGATCATCTTGTTAATCAACGAGCTAGTTTATGAGAGAGGCATAACTAGGAACTTTCTGTTTGTTTATTAAACACACATGTATTAATGTTTCCGTATTAATACAATTATAGCATGCAAAATAAACATCTATCATATACTTGGAATACTCATAATAAACACTTTATTATTGCCTCTCAGGGCATATTCCCTTCAGTCTCCCACTTGCACTAGAGACAATAATCTAGTTACATAGTGATAAATCTAACACCCATTGAGTTCTGGTGTTGATCATGTTTTGCTCTAGGGAGAGTTTTAGTCAATAGATCTGCTACATTGAGATCCGTATGTACTTTACAAATCTTTATATCTCCATCCTTGACATGCTCCCGGATGGAGTGAAACCGGCGCTTAATATGCTTGGAATGCTTGTGAGACCTTGTCTCTTTGGCATTGGCAATGGCACCATTGTTATCACAATAGATCACCATTGGGTCCAACGCGTTTGCCACCACTCCTAGTTCGGATATGAACTCCTTCATCCAAACTGCTTCCTGAGCCGCTTCTGAAGCAACAACATATTCGGCCTCTGTTGTTGATCCCGCTACCACAGGTTGTTTGGAACTCCTCCAACTAACCGCTCCGCCATTCATGAGAAAAACGTATCCGGATTGAGACTTAGAGTCATCTGGATCGGTGTCAAAGCTAGCGTCAACATAACACTTAGCGACGAGCTCTTCTTCACCTCCGTATACAAGAAACATATCCTTAGTTCTTCGTAAGTACTTAAGGATATTCTTGACCGATATCCAGTGTTCCGAACTTGGATCCGATTGGTACCTACTAGTCAAACTAATAGCATGTGCCACATCCGGTCTTGTACATAGCATGGCGTACATTATAGAGCCTATGGCTGAAGCATAGGGGACTTTGTCCATTATCTCTCTTTCTTCCGCCGAAGCCGGACTTTGAGTCTTACTCAATGTCTTGCCTTGCAACATAGGTAAGAACCCCTTCTTACTTCCGTCCATTTTAAACTTCTTTAAAATATTATCAGGGTATGTACTTTGCGATAGCCCTATTAGGCGCCTAGATCTATCTCTATAGATCTTTATGACTAATATGTATGACGCTTCACCTAGGTCCTTCATTGAAAATTTGCTGTTTAGATAACTTTTAACACTGTTTAAAAGATCTATATCATTTCCGATCAATAATATGTCATCCACATATAATATCAGAAATGCCACATTGCTCCCACTCACTTTCTTGTAAATACAAGCTTCTCCATAAGTTTGGACAAATCCAAACTCTTTGATCACCTCATCAAAGCGGAGATTCCAACTTCGTGATGCTTGCTTCAATCCATAGATGGATCGCCGAAGCTTGCACACCTTGTTAGCATCCTTAGGATCGACAAAACCCTTTGGTTGTATCATATACAACTCTTCCTCAATATTACCATTGAGAAACGCGGTTTTTACATCCATCTGCCATATCTCATAATCGAAATATGCAGCAATTGCTAACATAATCCTAACTGACTTTAGCATCGCTACGGGAGAGAATGTCTCATCGTAGTCAACTCCTTGAATTCGTCGAAACCCCTTTGCGACAAGTCGAGCTTTATAGACGGTCACATTACCATCAGCATAATTTTCCTTCTGAAAATCCATTTGTTCTCCACGGCCTTTCGGTCGTGAGGTAATTCCACCAAGTTCCAAACTTGATTTTCATACATGGATTCCATCTCGGATTTCATGGCTTCTAACCATTTGTTGGAATCCGGGCTCATCATCGCTTCTTCATACGTCGCAGGGTCATCATTTTCATCAACCATGAAATTCATGACAGGATTTCCGTACAGCTCGGGAGCTGCACGCGTCCTGCTTGACCTGCGAGGTTCGGTAGTACTCTCTTTCGGAGTTTCATGATCATTTTCATTAGTTCCCTCTTCAACAGGTGGAGCCAACTCCGGAACAACTTCCGGCGCTGCGCTACTCGCCATACTTTGAAGAGAAGGTTCAATAACCTCTTCGAGTTCTACCTTCCGACTAGTCACACCTTTCGCGAGAAACTCTTTCTCTAGAAAGGATCCATTCTTGGCAACAAAAACCTTGCCCTCGGATCTGTGATAGAAGGAATACCCAATAGTTTCCTTAGGGTATCCTATGAAGACGCACTTTTCCGCTTTGGGTTTGAGTTTATCTGGTTGAAGTTTCTTCACATAAACATCGCATCCCCAAACTTTAAGAAATGACAGCTTAGGTTTGTTTCCAAACCACAATTCATACGGTGTCTTTTCAACGGATTTATATGGTGCCCGATTTAAAGTGAATGCAGCAGTTTCTAGTGCATAACCCTAAAATGACAACGGCAAGTCCGTCAGAGACATCATAGATCGAACCATATCTAATAAAGTACGATTACGGCGTTCTGACACACCATTTTGCTGTGGTTTTCTGGCAGGTGTCAGTTGTGAAACAATTCCACACTCTTTCATGTGAGTGCTAAACTCTTAACTTAGATACTCACCTCCACGGTCGGACCGTAGAAATTTGATCTTTCTATTACGATGATTTTCCACTTCATTCTGAAATTCCTTGAACTTTTCAAAGGTTTCAGACTTGTGTTTCATCAAGTAGATATAACCGTACCTACTCAAATCATCCGTGAAAGTAACAAAATAACGATATCCACCTCGCGCCGACACACTCATTGGACCACATACATCAGAATGTATGATTTCCAATAAATCTGTCGCCCGTTCCATTGAACCGGAAAACGGCGTTCTAGTCATCTTGCCCATAAGGCATGGCTCACATGTATCAAATGATTCAAAATCAAGTGATTCCAAAAGTCCATCCGAATGGAGCTTCTGCATGCGTTTAACGCCAATATGACCTAGACGGCAGTGCCACATATATGCGGATATATCATCATTTAGTTTAATCCTTTTAGCATCAACATTATGAATATGTGTAACATTATCATCGAGATCTAATAGAAATAAACCATTCATCATCGGTGCATGACCATAAAAGATTTCATTCATATAAATGGAACAACCATTGTTCTCGGATTTAAATGAATATCCACTTCGCATCAAACATGATCCAGATACAATGTTCATGCTCAGTGCAGGCACCAGATAACATTTATTCAAGTTTATAACTAATCCCGACGGCAAGTGGAGAGGCAGCGTTCCGACGACGATCACATCAACGCTTGATCCATTGCCGACATGCATCTTGACCTCACCCCTTGCTAGCGGTCGCTTGTTCCGCAGCCCCTGATTCGAGTTACAAATATTAGCAACTGAACCGGTATCAAATACCCAGGTGCTACTGCGAGCACTAGTCAAGTACACGTCAATAACATGTATATCATATATACCTTTGTTTGCCTTGCAGGCCTTCTTGTCTGCCAGATACTTGGGGCAGTTGCGCTTCTAGTGGCCAGTCCCCTTACAATAGTAGCACTCGGAATCAGACTTAGGTCCAACTCAGGGTTTGTTTTCAGGCGTGGAAACAGGCTTGCCGCCCTTACTTCCCTTCTGTTTTCCCTTCTTGTCTTTCTTGAAACCAGTGTTCCTATTGATCATCAACACTTGATGTTCCTTTTTGATCTCCACTTCTGCAGTTTTAAGGATTGACAGAAGCTCGGGGAGAGACTTCTTCATGCCTTGCATGTTATAGTTCATCACGAAGCTCTTATAGCTAGGTGGCAGAGACTGCAGAACACGATGGATGCCTAAGTCAATGGGAATCGATATTCCCAAGGACACAAGCTTATCGGCGTAACCCGACATCTTGAGTACATGCTCACTAACGGAGCTGTGCTCTTCCATCATGCAGCTAAAGAACTTTTCTGAAGCGTTCTAGCTCTCTACAGCAGCATGTGTGTCAAAAATCATTTTCAACTCACCCATTGTATCAAAAGCATTGCCATTTTCGAAACGTTTTCGAAGTTCTGGCTCTAGCCCATACAATATGCCGCAATGAACTAAGTTGTGGTCCTCCTGACGAGTATGATAGACATTCTTCTCCTCGTCAGGGGCATCATCAAAAGGTGGGGGGCCTAACGGCGCTTCTAGCACATATTGCTTTTGTGCAGCAGAGAGGAGAATCCTCAAATTCATGGCCCATTCGGTAAAGTTGCTACCGTTCGTTGCTAGTTTCTCTTTCTCCATGAACACATTGAAATTAAAAGCAGGTGGTGCCATCTACAACAGAATTTGTAAAGTTTAGACTAAGTGTATGATAGATTGAGTTCAACTAATCCATATTATGAATGAACTCCCACTCAAAAACGACATCCCTCGTGCCTTTTTGGTGATTACATGAACCAAATCCACTATACCAAGTCCGATCATCACGTGAGTCGGTATAGCTTCAAAGGCGAGGATCAAATGGGCATCATATCAACTATATGACTCATGCTTAACCTTTCGGTCCATGTTTCGAGGCCATGTCTATACATGCTAGGTTCGCCAAGTTAGAACCTTAGTATTCGCGTGTGTAACTGTTTTACACCCGAAATATGGTCGTGGATCCAAGAACACCCGATCATCACGTGATGTCTTGGAGCGACGAAACATAATCGGTGCATACTAAAGGAAGAACACATTCTTATCTTGATATTTAAATGAGGGATCATCTTATTATGCTAACAAAGTGCTAAGCAAGCAATATAAGATGCTATCAAACATAATATGTTTATTAGTGAAATGATATGGTTCCCGCAGATGATCTCTATCATGTGCATCGTGGTATGATCACTATCATACCTATATGTGTAAATCCAAGGTCTATGGAATTTACACGCTATGTGTGTTGTAAGAGTATCATCTCATACTTCTACTTACAACACTACCATATCATAGCACTAGCCCAGCAACAATCTAAACTAGACGCCTCTAATTTATCCATTGCAAGTTTTACGTGGCTTAGGGCTTTCGAGATAGGACCGTTCTTACCTACGAACATGAACCACAACGAGGATAATCAAATTGTTGACAACTCGCTTGCAAAATAGATATTGACTATAGTAGGAGAGACAGACACCCGCTAGCCACTTATGCAAACTAGTTGCATGTCAAGCGTGGAACAGGTCTCATGTGCGAGGACATGTAAAGTTTGTCCGGGCCGCTTCATCCCACTATGCCACCAATATCCAAAATTACAACAAAGGAGCAACAACATGATCATCATCGCCCACATACTCATATGTGTATTACCCGTGTAAAGTATCTACGCATAGATCCGGCTCTGATACCACTGTAGGGTTCGCAGCATAGAAAACAAAAAATTTCCTACGATGGGAACTACGTACCAAGATCTATCTACTAGATACAAACAACGGGCGGATGTATATCCATAGAGAACATACCCTTGAAGACCGACAAAGCTTAACGAGTTCAACTCGTGGTTGATGTAGACGATCTCTTACCGATCTCAAGATCGAGAGGAAGTCCTAGCCCCGCAAATCAGCAGCGCATCCGTGCTCGCACACACGTTCGAGGCACCGAGCAACCTCCGCCTCCTCGCTCCAGCGATGCAGCGGAAGCACGACTATTTCTTGCCGAATAGCCACCGGGAACATGTATGTCGCTAGTCCGAGACCATGGGGGATAAATTCTAGAGGGGGAGAGAGATCCTTCACGAGGAGGTGTGAGAGACAAGTGAGGAGGGGGCTCCTTTTATAGGAGGAGGGGGGCACCCAAGGGGGTGGCCGCCGGACATGGGAGATGCCCCCTCCCCTCCTTCATTCATGTGGGTGGACACTCCACTCACAAAATGCCCTTTAAATTTACTCCACTCAAAAGTCCACTCAAATTCCCATTAAATTTCCACCAAATTTAATGCAAACTCTCATTAAATAAAACTCTTTTATTTTATTCAGAAATTTGTCAATTACTTTAATGACAAACATTCACAAATAACCCCTTGCTAGAATTCCATTTCACATGCATAACCACTTTATGCAATTTCACCCGAAAACCTATTTCGGTATTTAGTGAAATAAATTCCTGCGCTTGTTCACTCTTTCGGCATGAAACTTTTGCTCCAGTTGGATGTCGGTGTCTCTTAAGTGTGTCACCCTACGGTTCGTGAATAATGCAGACATGATCGAGACCCCTCTCGGATCAATAATCAGAAGCGGGATCTGGAGACCCATACTGACTCCCACACATTCAACGATGACTTTCTTGTGATCGTCGGAACCTTTTATGCTAGTATCTTAATCCCTTTGTTTCACGATATATTACATGTCCGAGATTCGATCATCGGTTTCTCCATACCTAGTTTGATCTTGTTACCGACATGCACTCTTTTCTCGTTCCCGTGATATAACATTCTAGTGACCAAATCACTTGCTTGCAAGCTAATCAATGTGATATCACTGAGAGGGCCCAGAGTATATCTATCCATCATCGGGATGAACAAATTCCACTCTCGATCCATGAGCCTCAACATAACACTTTATTAGTTCTGAATCCATCTTTATAATCACCCTGTTACGGTGTGACGTTTGATGTTATCAAGAAACTCTTTCGGTGTTAGTGATTGACATGATCTCATGGTCTAAGGATTAGGATCACTTCGTAAGTTGTTATAGCAATATAAACTCAATGAATTTGATCGTAATGCTATACTTCAGATGAATGTTCATCACACCATTACACTAATGTTGTGATCCCGTTATTAACAAAATCCAATGTCCATGATCAGGAAACCTTGATCATCTTGTTAATCAACGAGCTAGTTTATGAGAGAGGCATAACTAGGAACTTTCTGTTTGTTTATTAAACACACATGTATTAACGTTTCCGTATTAATACAATTATAGCATGCAAAATAAACATCTATCATATACTTGGAAGACACATAATAAACACTTTATTATTGCCTCTCAGGGCATATTCCCTTCAAATGCCCCATCTTCTTGCACTTTAAGCATTCAACCTGACTTATGTCTTTCTTGACAGGTTGGCTTCCACTTCCACTTCCATTACCACTATGGTGGCTCTTGTATCCACCCTTGTGGTTCTTGTACTTGTCATTGTCATGACTACGGTGATGCTTGTTGTCATGACGGTTGTGGTTGTGGTGCTTGTTGAATTTCCCATGCTTGTGGGATCCTGAGCTTCTATTGTCATCATAATGGGAACGTTTGTGAGACGATCCCGAGCTGTGCTTGTCTGAGTGCTTTCTTTTCCTGCTCTCAACTTGTTTCATTTTGTTTTCCAAAATAGCAGCCTTGTCATAGAGAGACTGATAAGTGGGAACATAGGCCACTGCCAACTGTAGGTTCAGTTCATCATTTAACCCTTCGAGGAACCTTTCCTTCCTCTTAGCATCCGTGTCAACTTCATCCGGTGCATAACGCGCCAGATTGTTGAACTCCTCAATATATTCAGCCACGCTACGGTGGTGCTGCTTCAAGTTATGGAACTCCTTCTTTTTCAGACTCATCACTCCAGATGAGATATGAGCAGTGCGAAAGCCATCCTCAAAGATAGCCCATGTCACATCTTCTATGGGAGTGGTGATCTGGAAGTTGTCCCACCAAGTGGCGGCTGGCCCTTCCAACAAGTGTGCAGCAAATCTGACTTTTTCTGCATCAGTGCAGCCCACGGTTACCAAGTCCTTGTTCACCGAGCGTAAGAAATCATTGGCCACCATGGGATCAGTTGTTCCTGAGAACTTTGCTGGCCTCAATCTCAAGAACCTGGTAAGCATGTCAAAGCCCGGAGGGTTGTTGTTGTTGTTGTTGTTATTGCTGTTATTGTTGTTGTTTTGATTCTGGGTGAACATAGTCATCATCTGCATCAGCTGTGTTTGAGCGGTCATCATTTGTTGCATTTCTGGAGTGATGTTGTTGTTGTTGTTGTTGTTGGGGTTGGGGTTTGCACGACGAGGAGGCATCTGTGGTTTGTTCAATAGAGATAAGAATGAGATACCCGTATATGTTTTCATGCACAATACCACACATAACCAATCACAAGGCATGCAACAAAAAGATAAAGGTTCAACAACAAGATAACAAGTTCGCAAAGTAAACACACACAAATAACAAGCCATCCACATGTCGGATGGTCAAATAACAAGTTCTCAAACAACAAGTACGATAATAAATGATAAACGAGTAGTCAAATCTACTCCTTGGCATCAATCTCCTCCTCGACAAAGGTAAGACCCGCGTTCTCCATCGCGGTCTTGTATTCCTCGACACTAGTGGTCAAGGTCTCTATCTTGGCCTTGAGAGCCCTCTTCTGGGAACGAAGCCTCTCAATCACCGTCTGCTGCTGCTCGAGCTCGAAGTCCTTGGACTGCAGTTCTTCAGTCATGTCCCGGATCTTCTTGTTCCTATCCTGGACACGCTTCTCCTGACTCTTGAACTTCCTGTCCTGGCTCTCGAACTTCGCCTCCATTTCCTTGACTATCTCGTCTTGCTCCGCGAAGAGCTTGTCCTTCTCGCGAAGCTGCACCTGGAGTTCGTCATTGTTGAGCATGATGTTGGTCCTGTCAGTGTCCACGTGCCTAATGAGAGACACTAAGTCCTGGAGGTACAGGCGAATCGGCTCTGCTGTGTCCCTCGAATCGTCCTCGAAGTCGATGGACTCTCCATCCTCATCACGTCTACCGAAGACGTGGAAGTGAGTACCTCTAACCTGTCGGGAGTGTCTCCCTAGTAGACGTCCTATCAGATCCTGCATGACTACCTCAAGGCCTCTCTCCTTGTCATCATGCATGAGCTTGAAGACGATGGCCTCCGTGGTAGGCTCTGTCTGGCGTCCGGGCTGGTTGACCTTGAAGCCCCAGAGATCCGTCCTCTCAAACTTGGTGAGGGGAAGCACCATGATGGTAGGAAGAGGGAGATTGAGAAAAGTAGTAAGCTCAACGATACGAGGACCAAAATGGGTAACCTGGAACTCCTCAACAGTGCTGATGGTAACAGTAGGCATCTATTTATAAGATAGAAAAGTTAGAACAACACAATTCAAGATAAAACAAAAGACAAACATCACATACATATCCTTGGAAATCAAAACACGTAAGTCATGGCATACATGGATCCATTACAACAACCAAGGTTCAACTTATTTTAAAGCAACATTTTGGAAAATAAGGTGATAAGTGGTGGTCCAACTAACGAAGTACGTTTACAATCCTATCTCACTGGATCTGTTGGCTAACACAATGTTTCTAGAAGCAATCAGCCTATCTTGCTCACATGACTCCATCACTAAGTCTATAATGTCTCCTCTTAAGGTTTGGTTGGTGGCTTCCAACTCTTGGGTATGTTCCTTCTCTTTCTTTAGGTCATTTTGAAGGTTGAGCATTCTGCACTTGACTCTATCACCAAGTTCTTTGATGGTCTTCCAAGCTGCATCCCTTGCTGATTCAAAGAATGTAGTGTGCACCACTGAATTGGTGAACATCCAGAATCCTTTTTCCTGATGGTTGTCTTCCTTGTTTTTATACAAGTGAAGTTGCACCCACTAGTATTCCACTCCTTCATCCATCACAGGAAAACCCTTGTACACAGCTGCACCTTGTATTTCTAATGCAACCATGAGGTCCTTGAGAGCCTTGGGGAATTCTGTCTCACACTCCAAAGTCATTGTCATGAGTGGTCCTTTCCTTACGGCTTCATTGATGGAGTTCATCTACAAATAGAGATGAGAAAGAAGATTAGAAAAGTTTACGAGAAGAATAGACAAGTGTAGAAGTTGCTGAAATTTTTTCCTTAGTGGTTTCCAATCCTAGGGTCATAATCCTACATGCAACACAGTGCTCTGATACCATCTGTAAGATCCCTCCTTTATAAAGGAAAAAAGATCCTTGTGATTGCAATGCTAGTCCCTAGATCATTGCTAGCATCCACAGTTTAAGATGAAGTACACAGATACAAAGGTCATTTATTACATCCATTCCAGAGATAAACATAGTTTTTACAACTCCAAGGCCACAGGCCTAATACAAGAGTTTGAATAAGTAAATAAACAAAAGTCTTCATCTTCATGTGCCACAGGCAAGCATGTTGAGTGTAGACTCATGACACCTAATCCTCATCAGAGTAACCTGCAACATCACAAGTTACAGCCACAGTGGGTCAATACTTTGGAATAGTATTGGCAAGTGATACCTTAGTATAATTTAGGTGGACTATATTACTATATGCAATTTGGCTAAGTGTAGCTTGGCTTGCTTTGCTCAAAATAGGTTTTGCCTATTAGTTGAAATCACTAAGTTTTTCTTTGTCAAAACTTTTCCCAAGGAACCACCAATAGACATTGAGGTCCTTCACCCTTGTTCACCCTCAAGTTTTTACTTAGAAATTGGGATGAGGAGATTCTTGATAGCTTCCATGCCTTGATGCTCAAGTTGTCCATTGCCATGGACATGGCTAAGTACTTAGATTTTTCCATCTGCAGAGGTTGTGCACTTTCCCCACCATACTTGGTTTCACCAAGACAGGACCTTTCAGAAGCCTTCCCTTAGACCAAATGGACGCGTTCCAACCTATCATCCCACTACCACCAACTGTCCAAATGGCTAAGTTCTAGCAACCTATGTGATCCAGGCAGAGCCCATATTGCCAAGTGGCTGCACTAGAATCTCTTTGTTCCTGGGTGGCTTACCACAAGTGAGATACACAAGGTAAACCATAGAAATGGGCCTTGTGTAACCACTCAACATAAACCAAACCTTCCATTCCACCCAGGTGTTTCATTGACTTAGTTGTTTTATTAGGTAAAACACAAGTCCAAATACTAACAAATATTTTCATCATAGCATGTATATTTTACCAACCCTTGTTTGCTAATAGCTAGGCTAAGCATGGCATAGATAGTAACTTAACTTAAAAATTCCCTAGCATTTCTACAACTACTAGGATTTCCCAACATGGCATATAGGCAAAATAATAACATGCAAGTCTATCAAAATATTTGTAATGCTTAGTAGAAAACATAGGATAAAAATATTCATGAGTACCACTTGCCTTGGTAGTTGGGAGAGTAGCACTCTTCACAATCACAATCACTAGCACCAAAGTCTACACAAAGAATGGTAGCATCAAATTACACACAAAACATATACAAACAAACAAAAATATATGCATGCATGCAAAATGCTAAGTGATGATTTTTAAAACTCAACCAAGCAAGTGCATAGTACTGAATCCTAAACAAGTCAAAAACTTGTCAAACCAAATTTATTTAACACTAAAAACAATTCCTAAACAATTCACTTACTCAAATAAGCCCTACACATGTTTCTGCAAATAAAACTATTTTAACAGAAGCAAAACTTTAAACACATTGCATATTCTGAAAGAGCTTGTTCTCCTGATTCCAACGGTATAAAATTTGTCAAAATCTAACGTGGGAATCCAAAGTTACAAACAAAACAAATTTGAACAATAATCTGATTCAAAATCTGTTTTAAATCTAAACTACCGCCACGCGGCGCTATCCTATTGGCCGGTACCATTTCACTCAGGATCACGCTTCCGCGCCGTCGGATCAAGTTAGATCCAACGCGCCAGATCTAAAGAAAACGGTTCGCTCCAGATCTAATCTAGACCCTACGATACAGATCTAACGGCGGTTGCTGCTTTGACCAAAGTCGACCGGCGCTAGCGCGGCGGCGAGCGACGGAGCGCTCTGTCAGTGGCGGAGCCGGCGAACTAGGTCGCCCGGGGAGGGGAGAGGGTGCTCACCAGAACCGCAGTGACGAGGTGAAGCTCAACGTGTCCCTGGCTGGTGAAGGGGCGCTCGGAGTCGTCTGGGATTCCTCGCCGGAGTTCGCGAACGCGTCGGGTACGGCTGCTCGTCGACGTTGGCGAAGATACAGATCACGCCAGGGCAAAATAGGCAGTGCTTCAGATGCGCGGAGTGATGCTGGTCATGCGAGTGTCAAAGAGAGAACAAGGCGTGGTCAGAACTAACCAGGAAGGTTCGCCGGAGTTGGAGACGGCGTCGGATTCTCTCGGTGCTCGTCGAAGTCGAAGCTCTAGATCACAAACAGACGGGCAAAGGGGATCAGGAGGTGCGCAAGGAAGTTGCGAAGCTGTTCGTATGAACCAGAGAGGAAGGGGCGCACGAGGTTTACCAGGGTTGGTCGCCGGAGTAGGTTTTGTCTGCGGCGGCGCAAGGGCGAATACTGGCAGCCTGGTGGCGAGAAGAGTGTGCAGTGTGGGGGGAAATGACCGCGAGGGGGAGAGGTTTATGTAGCCAGAGCTGGGCGTGAAGTTACTCGCGGAATCAATGGGAATCAACGCGGCAGTGACTGCGGCGAGTAACAGCGGCGTGAGCGACGCAGGCGCGCGTGATTGACGAAGACGACGACGTGGTCACGGGTCCACTTGTCAGCGAATAGAACAGAGAGGGGGTGGGGTCCGGGCGTCAGTGACTCTGTGGGTGCGTGAGAGAGGGAGAGAGGGAACCCGGATGGGCTAAATGGGCTGCTTCCTTAGTTGGGATAGATTAGCAGCGCCAGCCTTTTTCCTTTTCTTTATTCCTTTTCTATTTCTGTTTTGATTTTCTGGAATGATTTTCGAATGATTTCAAAAGCTTTTGAATTCAAAAAAAAATTCCAGGATTTTGTAGGGTGCAACATTCACACTTCTGGGCATAAAATCAAGTGGTCACTTTGTTTTAGCTTGGTCCTTTTGTTCAAACAAAAATAAGCAGTGCTATAGCACAAGATTTGAATAAGTTTTGGAAATGGTTTCTGATTCATATTTATTTTGTAAAATTTCACCAAACTTCAACAATCAAGCACAATAACCAGAGAGCAAGGAAGGCTTGGTTGAAAACAATTAACTCTTCAATTGAGAGTGGCTTTAGACTAATAGCTGTTCACATAAAATAATGAGCTCATATGCTCCTGTTTTGAAGTGTTTTGTTTGAAATGAAAAACATATGATCATGGATGCATGGATGATATGCATAAGTTTGAAACATGTTTTTAGGGATGTTACAGGAGGCGTCGGTGACATGGGGTGGAGGCAGCGGCTTGGGAGCTAGGGCGCCTGTAGCTTGGGGCATGCAGCGGCATAGGGTTTTGGGGTGAGGGCCAAGGGGTTCCCCACTCTCCTTTTATGGGTCGAGAAAGGCGGCAAGGGGAAGCCGAGTACTCCCCCAACTCCCTCTTGGCCGGCGGATTGGGGAGGTAGAGGGAAACCTCTCCCTTGTAGGTTTCCTTTCCTCCCTCCACTAGGACTTTGACTTTCCAAATTGGTATTTGACTTTTCAAACTAGAGTTTGATTCCCACTTCCTAGTCATGGCCGACTTGACCTAGGGCTTGATGCCGCCAGCCCCAGTATAGTTGGAGATATGACCTAGAGGCAATAATAAAAGTAGTTATTATTATATATTTGTGTTTATGATAAATGTTTACATTCATGCTATAATAGTATTAACCAGAAACATTAATACTTGTGTGAATTGTAAACTTAATTAGAGTCCCTAGTAAAGCCTCTTTATAATACTAGCTTGTTGGTTGATAGATGATCATAGTTTCCTGATCGTGAACATTGAGATGTCGTTAACAACAAGATCATACCATTAGGAGAATGGTGTGATAGATAAGCATAGCATAAAGATCAAGTAATTTTATTAGTTTGTTTTCTATAAGCTTTCTGATACATAGTAACCTAAATTCCTTCGACCATGAGATCATGCTAATCACCATCACCGGATGGATAATTTGATGACATCAAACCCCACACCGTAACTGGGTGGTTATAAAGGTGGCATTGAGTATTCAGAAAGTATGTGTTGAGGAACATGGATCAAGAGTGGGATTTGTCCATCCATATGACAGATAGATATACTCTGGGCCCTCTCAGTGGAATATCATCGAATTAGCTTCCAAGCATGCGACTAGCTCACAAGGGATCGCATATCACGAGAACGATAAAAGAGTACTTACCAGTAACGAGGTTGAACTAGGTATGTAGAGACCGACGATCAAACCTCGGATAAGTAAAATATCGCGAGACAAAGGGAAATTGGTTTCGTATGTAAATGGTTCATTCAATCGCAAAGTAATCATAAAATATGTGGGATCCATATGAATTTCCAGATTCCTCTATTGGTTATTGATCGGAGAAGTCTCGGTGATGTCTGCATAATTCACGAACCGTAGGGAGACACACTTAAGGATTCGATGTTGTTTAGTAGATATGTAATGTAAATAGGAAGACTGGATGTTGTTCAGAGTCTCAGATGGGATCTGGGATATCACGAGGAGATCCGGAATGGTCCGGAGAATAAGATTCATATAAGTAAAGTCCAATTCCGGACCGGAAGGGGAAGGGTGCATGAATGTGTCATGACTAAGTGGAATGGTTGCATCATGTCCTAGGTCAAAGGGCTGTGCAAATATAGAGTTAAATCAAATCCAAAATTGAAAGTCAGGGGCAAGTTTGAAAAGTCAAACTGGGGCAATGTTTCCTAGTGGAGGAAGAAGAGAATCATTCTCTCCCTCCACCAAAAGCCTAGAAGGAGAGGGAGTTGGGGAAGGATTCAAACTCCCCTCTCCCTAGCTACCACTCCCTCTCATAAATAGAGGGGAGGGGGCTGCCCCTCCAAGACAACACCACCACCACCCAAGTTGCCGCCAGCGACGCCGTCGCCTCGCACCACCGTCGGTTGATACACCCAATTTGCATCACCATTCTATATCATAATTTACCTCTATTCATTGATATTTGTCTTATTATGAGGTATTACTTATGGCTTTTCATTTGTTTATGCATGTTGGATGATTCTTGGAGGATGGACTACCGGAGTCTGGATTCTGATGGAAAAGAAGGCATTTCGGTGCAATTTCACAAAGACCAAAAAATATGGAAACATATTATTTTTCCAGACGACGAAGGAAGACAGAAGGAGGGACGAAGAAGGGCCTCAGGGGGCCCACACCCACCCTAGGCGCAGGCCCACCTAACCCCGCGCCTAGGGAAGGTGTGGCCCACCTGCCTGGCCTCCGACTCCGCCCCTTCGCCTATATCTTCCCTTTGAAACCCTAAGGGTCGGGGAGCGACCACAGATATATTTCCACCGCCTCTGGGGAGGAAAACAGCGAGAGAGAAAGATCTCTCCGGTAGACAAATTTCTGCCGGGGGAATTCCTTCCCGGAGAGGGGAGACCGTCACCATCAACACCATCATCAAGCTAGGCTTCATCGGGATCATCATCATCATCCACACCATCATCACCACCAGCACCATCATCACCACTCCGTCCCACTATAACAATTGTGTTGGATATTGCTTTAGTGCTTAGGGGAAACTTTCCTGGTGTTAATTACTATTGTAGTTGATGCTTGTGAGTGGAACCATTGGATTATTGTTTATGTTCAGATTGTTATCCATTACACTATCATCTTTGATCTTGGTCCATATGATGTCTTGTGAGTAGTTCGTTTAGTTCTTGAGGACATGGGAGAAGTCATGTTGTTAATAGTGAATCTGTGATGAGTTATTATGCAATGGTTTAGTATTTAAGTTGTGGTGCTATTCTTCTAGTGGTGTCATGTGAACGTCGACTACATGATATGTAAGATCCCTCCTTTGTAAAGGAAAGGATCCATGTGATTGCAATGCTAGTCCCTGGATCAATGCTAGCATCCACAGTTTAAGATGAAGTACACAGAAACAAAGGTCATTATTACATATCATTCCAGAGACAGACATAGTCTTTTACAACTCCATGGCCACAGGCCTAATACAAGAGTTTAAGTAAATAAATAGATCAATAAGTCTTCATCTTCATGTGCCACAAGCAAGCATGTTGAGTGTAGACTCATGACTCCTAATCATCATCAGAATAACCTGCAACATCACAAGTTACAACCACAGTGGGTAAATACATTGGAATAATATTGGCAAGTGATACCTTAGTATAATATTGGTGGTCTAAATACTATATTCATTTTGGCTAAGTGTAGCTTAGGCTTGCATTGCTCAAAATAGGTTTTGCCTATCAGTTGAAACACTAAGTTTTTCTTTGTCAAAAACCTTTCCCAAGGAACCACCAATAGACATTGGGGTCCTTCACCCTTGTTCAACCACAAGTTTTACTTAGAAATTGGGATGAGGAGATTCTTGATAGCTTCCATGTCTTGATGCTCAAGTTGTCCAATACCAGGGACATGGCTAAGTACTTAGATTCTTCCATCTGCAGAGGTTGTGCACTTTCCCCACAAGACTTGATTTTCACCAAGACAGGACCTTTCAGAAGCCTTCCCTTAGACCAAATGGACGCGCTCCAACCTATCAATCCCACTACCACCAACTGTCCCAATGGCTAAGTTATTGCAACCTATATGATCCAGGCAGAGCCCATATTGCCAAGTGGCTGCACTAGAAGCTTCTTAACATATGGCATCTCAAATCCCTTTGTTCCTGGGTGGCTTTCCACAAGTGAGATACACAAGGTAAACCATAGAAATGGGCCTTGTGTAACCACTCAACATAAACCATTCCTTCCATTCCACCCAGGTGTTTCATTCACTTAGTTGTTTTATTAAGCAAAGCACAAGTCCAAAGACTTAGAAATATTTTATCATAGCATGAATATTTTACCACCCTTGGTTGCTACTAGCTAGGCTAAGCATGGCATAGATAAACATCTTAACTTAGAAATTTCTAGCAATTCTACAACTACTAGGATTTCCCAAGCATAGCATATAAAGACCAAAATTTATCCATGCAAGTCTAGCAAAAATATTTCTAATGCATATTTCAAAAACATAGAAATAAAATCATGAAGCACCACTTGCCTTGATAGTTTGGAGAGTAGCTACAATCCTCACAATCACAATCACTATTTGCACCAAAATCTACACATAAATGATAGCACCAAATCACATACAAAATAAATACAAGCAAAAATATATGGATGCATGCAAAATGATATGTGATGATTTTCTATACTCAACAAGACAAGTGCACAGAACTGATTCATAAACAAGTCCTAAACTTGCCAAACAAACTTTATTTGATCATTAAAACATTTCCCAAATAATTGATATACACAAAATAGGCCTACACATGTTTCTGTAAATAGAACCATTTTAACAGAAATAAAACTTTAAACACATTGCATAAATGGAAAGGGCTTTCTCTCCTGATTCCATTGATATAAAATTTGTCAAATTTGCACGTGGGAATCAAAAGTTATGATTAAAACAAGTTTAAACATCAAATAGATTCAAATCAGAAATTTAAAACGAAACCTGTGCCACGCGACGGCTTCTAACTGGATGGTACCGTTTCACTCTGGATCACGCTTGCGAGCCGTTGGATCTAACTTAATCGCACGGCTCAGATCTGAACTTACCGCTTCGCCTAAGATCTATCCTATGCGTTAGATCTAGATCCTACGGTGCTCGATCATCCTACCAAAGACTGGCGGCGCGCGGCGACGGTGAGCGGCAGAGCGCTCTGTCTATGGCGGCGCGGTGGCTACAGAGGGGGTTGGGGTCGTCGGAGATGCTTACCAGACTCGCTGTGGTGTGCTGAAGCTCAACATGGTGGTGGCCTGTCAAGGGGCGCGCGGACACGATGGGGATTTCTCGTCAGAGCAGAGACTGTCGTCGGGCACGGCTGTTCATCGTCGTTGCCGACGTTGTAGATCATGCCAGAGTCAAACAAGTGGTGCGTTAGATGCGGGAAGTGATACTAGTCATGTGAGTATCAGAGAGAGGGCAAGGTGCGCTCGAGACTAACCAGATTTGCTCGACGGAGTTGAGTGCCTCGTCTGGTTTGCTCAGTCATCGACATTGCCGACGCTCAGGGTTGTCCTAGCATACAGCAGTGGTGTCAATCGAAGCGCAAAGATGCAGTGATTGATCTGGAGAATCTAGGAGTCAAGGGGCGCGGGGAGCTCACCGGAATTTGCTGCCGGAGTTCGTCGGTACCGCGGAAGAGTTCGGCGAATTATGGGCAGCCTGGTGGCGGAGCGAGCAAGTGGTGTGAGGGGAAAGGTGCGGGGTGAGGAGAGTGTTTTGTAGCTAGAGCGGGGGCGAGGATCACGCGAGGAAACGCCGGCAATAACTCGGGTTTTAAAACACGACAGTGATGGCGGAGGAAACAGTCGGCGACGTGGTCGTGGGCGTGATTTGGGGAAGACGGTCGTGAGCTAGCGAGGGTCCACCAGTCAGTGACTCATTGGGTAGTGCGGGTGTGGTGAGAAAAACAGGAGGAGAGGGAAATCCCGGGTGGGCTGGCTAGTGGGCTGCTTCTGCTGATGGGCCACAATTCTGGCGCCGGCCTTTTCTTATTTCCTTAATCTTTTTCTATTTCTGTTTGCATTTTTAGAAATCATTTTCAAATGATTTCAAAAGCTATTTTAATTCAAACCTTTTCAGGATTTTGTAGAGTGCAACATTCATATTTCTGGTCATAAAAACATGTGGTCTCTCTGTACAAGCTTGGTTCTTTGGGTCAAACAAAATAAACAGTGACATTGCACTTGGTTTGATCAAGTTTTGAATTTGGTTTCAAAATCCATATTTGTTTTGTAAACTTTGGTTTATGCTCTAGCAATCAAGCAAAACAATCTTAGAGTAACAAGGTTTGATTCATGAACAACAATCTCTCATTGGAGAGTAGCATTTGTTTTAATGCTGATCACATAAAATAATGAGCTCATATGCTCCTGTTTTTTATTTGATTTTTGAAATGAACTCTACATGATCATGGATGCATGGATGATATGCATGAGTTTTGAAACATGATTTTAGGAATGTTACAAATCTAACCCCCTTAAGGTGAATCTCGCCCTCGAGATTCGGATTGGCTAGCAAATAGGTGAGGGTGGTCTTTCCGAAGATCATCTTCTCTTTCCCATGTTGCTTCCTCTTTGGAATGGTGGTTCCACTGAACTTTGCAGAATTTGATAGTTTTAGTCCGAGTAACTCTTTCTGCAGTTTCAAGAATCTTGATTGGTTTCTCCTCATAGGTGAGGTCACTCTCCAATTGAACCTCTTCCAAAGGTATGGTATCCTTCAAAGAATTCTCTTCCATTTCTGGATGACATTTCTTAAGTTGACTCACATGGAAGACATTATGAACAGCAGACAAAGACTCTGGCAATTCTATCTCATAAGTGACTTCTCCTTTATGACTCAGGATCTTGAATGGTCCAACATATCTTGGGGCCAATTTACCTTTGACACCAATTCTCTTTACTCCATGGAGTGGTGACACTCTAAGATAAGCTCTATCACCTACTTCATAGGTGACTTCTCTACGCTTAGGATCTGCGTAGCTTTTCTGTCGGGACTGTGCTATCTTCAATCTGTCTCTAACCAACTTGACTTTATCCTCAGCTTCTTTCATTAGTTCTGGTCCGAACAAACTTCTTTCTCCCACACCATTCCATAGCAATGGGGTGGTACACCTTCTCCCATATAGAAACTCAAATGGTGCCATCTCAATACTGGCTTGATAGCTGTTATTATAAGAGAATTCTGCATAAGGCAGACTTTCATCCCAACTGGCTCCATAGTCTAGAGCACACGCTCTCAACATATCTTCAAGAATCTGATTAGTCCTTTCTGTCTGTCCATCAGTCTAAGGATGAAATGCAGTACTGAATTCCAACCTCGTTCCCAATGATTCATGTAGTTGCCTCCAAAAATGAGAAGTGAATTGAGTTCCCCTATCAGACACAATACTCTTGGGTACCCCATGTAGACACACAATTCTACTCATATATATCTTGGCTAACTTAGCACTAGTGTAGGTTGTCTTCACGGGTATGAAATGAGCCACTTTAGTTAGGCGATCCACTACTACCCAAGTAGAATCATATCCTGACCGGGTCCTTGGCAATCCTGTAATGAAGTCCATACCAATCTTGTCCCACTTCCAATTAGGAATAGGTAGTGGTTGTAACAATCCCGCTGGTTTCTGATGTTCCGCTTTCACTCTACTACATACATCACACAAAGCAATATGTTCGGTGATGTCCTTCTTGAGATTATTCCACCAAAATCTTTCCTTCATATCCATGTACATTTTGGTGTTACCCGGATGAATGGAATATGGTGAGTTGTGTGCTTCTTGCAAAATCAGTTTCCGAAGCTCCGGATCTTGTGGAACACATATACGTTTTCCATGCCATAAAGTACCCTGTTCGTCTTCATGGAATCCTTTGGCTTTTCCCTTGCCAATCTTTTCCTTAATCTCTTCAATTTCCTTATCAGTCTTCTGGGCTTCTTTGATCTTGTCCAACAAAGTAGGTTGAACATCCAAGGTCATGATATTTCCTTCAGGCACAATCTCCAATCTGAGGTCTCTAAATTGGGCACACAGATCATCTGGCAACTCTCCCTTAGTAAGGCCATTCACAAAAACCTTACGTCTTAGAGCATCCGCTCCAACATTTGCTTTACCGGGGTGGTATTGCAAGCTTAAGTCATAGTCCTTGATGAGTTCTAGCCATCTTCTTGTCTCATGTTAATTTCTTTCTGGGTGAAGATATACTTCAAACTTTTGTGATCTGTGAACACTTCACATCGCTTTCCCAAAAGATAGTGTCTCCATGTTTTGAGTGCATGGACAACAGAGGCTAATTCTAAATCATGAGTAGGGTAGTTCACTTCATGAGTTTTGAGTTGTCTCGAGGCATAAGCCACACCTTTCCCTTCTTGCATAAGTACTGCACCTAATCCATGATGAGATGCATCACAATACACTTGGAAATCCTTCTCTAAAACCGGCAAACATAAGACTGGTGTTGTCACTAGTCTCTTATTTAATTCCTGGAAACTAAGTTCACAGCCTTGAGACCAAGCAAATTTCTTGTCTTTCTTTAGCAATTCAGTCATAGGCTTAGCTACTTTGGAGAAATTCTCAATAAACCTTCTGTAGTATCGTGCCAAGCCAAGGAAACTACGAACTTCTTTTACTGACTTAGGTGATTCCCATTCAGTCACAGCTGAAACTTTAGCAGGATCAACTGCTACACCATCTCCTGACACAACGTGTCCAAGAAATCCAAATTCATTCAACCAAAACTCACATTTGCTGAATTTAGCATACAGCTTATGTTCTCTAAGCTTCTCAAGTATCAATCGTAGATGTCCTTCATGCTCTTCTTTGCTCTTGGAGTAGATCAAAATGTCATCGATGAAAACGACAACAAATTTATCAAGGAACTCCATGAACACCTTGTTCATCATATTCATGAAGTATGCTGGGGCATTGGTTAAACCAAATGGCATCACGGTATACTCAAACAATCCATACCTTATGGTAAAAGTTGTCTTAGGTATGTCTTGTTCCCTTATTTTGAGTTGGAAATAACCTGACCGGAGATCAATCTTTGAGAACACACAAGCTCCTTCTAACTGATCAAACAAGTCATTGATTCCAAGTAAAGGGTATTTGTTCTTGATAGTCACCTCATTGAGTGAACGGTAATCTATGCATAACCTTTGACTTCTATCTTTCTTTTCCACAAACTAAACTGGTGCTCCCCAAGATTAGGAACTTGGTTGGATAAAACCTTTCTACAACTGTTCTCCAAGCTGCTTCTTGAGTTCTTTTAACTCATCAACTGACATCTTGTATGGTATTTTTGCTATTGGTCCAGATCCTGGTAGCAAATCAATAAGAAACTCCACATCTCTATCTGGTGGCATTCCCGGCAATTCTTCCGGAAACACATCCGGATATTCACTCACAATTGGCACACTGTCTATGCTAACCCCCTTAAGAGAATTTAGCTTACTCCCTTTTGATTCAAAGTTAGACTTGAATCTAATCCGTTTCTTCTCCGGGGTTGTGAGTGCAACAGTACAATTGGCACAATCTAGTACTCCTTCATACTTAGCCATCCAATCCATTCCCAATATTACATCCAGTCCTTGGGAATCTAGGATTATCAGACTCACCGGAAACTTATGCTTTCCAAACTCTATCACTAGATCCCGGCATCCAAGACTTACTATCATATCTCCACCTGGAGAACTAACTTTTATTGGACACCCAATGTTTTCAGTTGGAAACCCATTTCTATCAACAAATGCTTTTGATATGAATGAATGTGATGCTCCAGTATCAAAAAGAACAAGTGCTGGAATAGAATTGAGTTTGAACTTACCAGCAACAGCATCTGGCTCTTCATAGATTTCCTCCACATTGATGTGGTTCACTTGCCCTTTCTGGAAAGGGTTGGGCTTGTTGGGTCCTTCAACTTTATTTTCTGGGCATTCATTTGCATAATGCCCCATCTTCTTGCACTTAAAACATTCAACCTGACTAATATCCTTCTTGATAGGCTGGCTTCCGCTGCCACTTCCACTGTGGTGGCTCTTATATCCACCCTTGTGATTTTTGTACTTGTCATTGTCATGACTACGGTGACTCTTGTTGTCATGATGGCGGTTGTGGTTGTGGTGCTTGTTGAATTTACCATGCTTGTGGGATCCTGAACTCCCACTATCATCATAATGGGAACGCCTGTGAGACGATCCCGAGCTGTGCTTGTCAGAGTGTTTTCTCTTCCTACTTTCAACTTGCTTCATTTTGTTCTCCAAAATAGCAGCCTTGTCACAAAGAGACTGGTATGTGGGAACATAGGACACAGCTAACTGCAGGTTCAGTTCATCATTCAACCCTTCAAGGAACTTTTCCTTCCTCTTAGCATCAGTGTCAACTTCATCCGGTGCATAACGCGCCAGATTGTTTAACTCTTCAACATATTCAGCCACGCTGCGGTGGCGCTGCTTCAGGTTATGGAACTCTTTCTTCTTCAAACTCATCACTCCGGATGATATGTGAGCAGTACGGAATCCATCTTCAAAGATAGCCCATGTCACATCTGCAATGGGAGTGGTGACCTGGAAGTTATACCACCAAGTAGCTGCTGGTCCTTCCAACAAGTGAGCTGCAAATCTGACTTTCTCTTCATCAGTACAGCCCACTGTTACCAAGTCCTTGTTCACAGAGCGTAGCCAATCATTGGCCACCATAGGATCAGTTGTTCCTGAGAACTTTGCTGGCCTCAATCTCAAGAACCTGGTAAGCATGTCAAAACCTGGTGGGTTGTTCTGATTGTTGTTGTTGTTGTTATTGTTGTTGTAGTTGTTGTTCTGATTCTGGATGAACGTAGTCATCATCTGCATTAGCTGAGTCTGAGCTGTCATCATTTGCTGCATCTCAGGGGTGATGTTGTTGTTGTTGGGGTTGGGATTGGCACGTCGGAGAGGCATCTGTGGTTTTCAATAAGGATAAGAATGATATACCCATAGATGCTATCATGCACAATACATTTCATAACAATCACCCAACATGCATCATAGTAATAAAAGTTCAACAACACAAACAACAAGTTTTTGGAAAAGTAAACACACCAATAGCAAGCCATCCACACATTGGATGATCATTGCGACTCAATAAAAAGTATGATAAATAAATTATAAACGAGTAGTCATCACTACTCCTCGGCATCAACCTCCTCCTCAACAAATGTAAGACCTGCATTCTCCATAGCGGTCTTGTATTCCTCGACATAGGTGGTCAAGGTCTCTACTTTGGCTTTGAGATCCCTCTTCTGTGCACGAAGTCTCTCAATCACACCTTGTTGATGCTCGAGCTCTAAGTCCTTGTTCTCTAGTTCTGCAGTCATCTCTCGAATCCTCTTGTTCCTATCTTGGACTCGCTTCTCTTGACTCTTGAACTTTATATCTTGACTCTCGAACTTGGCCTCCATCTCCTTGACTATTTCATCTTGCTCTGCGAAGAGCTTTTCCTTCTCACGAAGCTGCACCCGAAGTTCGTCATTGCTGAGCATGACATTGGTCCTATCAGTGTCCACGTGCCTAAGAAGAACCTCTAAGTCCTGGAGGTATAGACGAATCGGCTCTGCTGTCTCCCTCGAAGTGTCCTCGAAGTCAATGGCCTCACCATCCTCATCACGTCTACCGAAGGTGTGGAAGTGAGTACCTCTAACCTCTCGAGAGTGTCTCCCTAGTAGACGTCCTATCAAATCCTGCATGACTACCTCAAGGCCTCTCTCCTTGTCATCATGCATGAGCTTGAAGATGATGGCCTCTGTGGCTGGCTCAGTCTGGCGTCCTGGCTGATTGACCTTGAAGCCCCAAAGGTCTTTCCTCTCAAACTTGGTGAGGGGAAGCATCATGATAGTAGGAAGAGGGAGATTGAGCAGGCTAGTGAGCTCAATAATACGAGTTCCAAAGCGAGTTCCCTTGAACTCTTCAGCAGTGCTGATGGTAACATTAGGCATCTATTTTATAAGATAGAAAAAGTTAGAATCAATTTACATAGAGATAAATAACAAGACAAAACATCACATGCATATCATTGGCAAGCAAGTCACAATTCAAGACATACAATACTACAAACAGCCTAGACTCAAAATGACTTAGTTAAAATTTTCGAAACAAAAAGTTGAGTGTGGTGGTGTAGCATCCCCTGCCTTTAATAAGGTAGGGTCCCCTGTGTTTACAATGCTAGTCCCTAGATCAATAGCTAGCATCCACAGTTTAGATGTAATATCAAGAAACAAAGGTCATAATTCAACTTTATAACCAGGAATAACATAATTTTATTACATCAATACATAGCTCATTAGGCTATTACATTACATTGCAGCGGAATATCTATAGTCATGGGTCCTTCATCTTCAAGTGCCACAGGCAGATGTTGGTTGTAGACTTTGTAATCCTAATCAATCAATCTTCACTAAAATCAATCAAACCTGCAACATTACAAGTTACAGCCACAAGGGTCAATACATTTGAATTGTATTGGCAAGTGATACTTTGGTAGTATAGTGGAGTCTATCATCTATATGCATTTTGGCTAAGTGGAGTTGAGGCTTGCATTGTTCAAAACAGATTTTCCCTATCATTTTGAAAACACTAAGTTTTGTTTGGCAAAAACCACCAAGGCATCTACCAATCAAGACTGAAGATCCTCTCAAGGCATCTACCAATCAAAGACTGAAGATTTTCTTGGCAAAAACAATTTTCCCAATCTAAGATTTTGAGATCCTTGTACCAAGCCATCTCTCCATCAAAGATTGAAGAATTTCACACAACCCTTGTTCACCCACAAGTTTTAATTTAGAAATTGGAGTGATGAGATTCTTGATTGCTTCCATGTCTTGATGCTCAAATTGTCCTTTTCCAGGGACATGGCTAAGTACTTAGATTTTTTTACACTCTGCAGAGGTGGTGCACTTTCCCCACAAGACTTGGTTTCCCAAGACAAGATCTTTCAAAAGCTTTCCCTTAGACCATCATGGACGCGCTCCAACCTATCAAACACTACCACCAACTGTCCATATGGCTAAGTTCTTGCAACCTATATGATCATGGCAGAGCCCATATTGCCAAGTGGTTGCACTTGAAACTTCTCAACATTTGACATCTCAAATCTCTTTGTTCCTGGGTGGCCATCCACAAGTGAGATACACAAGCCAAGTCCATGGCCTTGTGAACCACTCAACACAAACCATTCCTTCCATTTCCACCCAGATGATTCATTAACTTAGTTGTTTTATTAAACAAAACACAAGTCCATAGACTTAGAAATTTTCATAGCATGAATATATATCCCACCCAGGTTTTCTATTAGCTAGGCTAAGCTTGATAGTAATAGGATTCTTAACTTAGGAAAATCCTTCTAAGGATTCATTCTACTAGTTTTCCTATAGCAAGGTCTATACTTAGCAAAATAAAAACCATGCAAGTTTTACTTGGAAAAAACACTAATGAATATTGAAAATAATGGGATAGATAGTATGAAGTATCACTTGCCTTTTTGGTAGAGGGTATAGGTTTACTCCTTGATCTTGCTAGTCTCACTCTTCTCTAACTTCACTACAAGTCAATCAAGCAAACACAAACTCAATCCACCGATCAAGCAAAACAACACACATAAAATCCTAAAGTCAAGGTAATGCATGCAAGCATGCAAAAGATGGTTCTATTGTAAGGATGGTCTCTACTAGGCTTCTAAACTTTGTAAGTTCCAAATTGGTCATTTACCAAAATGTCAAAGTCATTTGCAAAGAGGTTTCACTTCAAAACCATTTGCAAAACATAGTGTCATTTTATGTGGTGTAGAAATATGTCTACTAGGGCTTTAGTCTATAGGGTTCACCAAATGAGTTGCTATTGCAAAACTTGGTGTTTTGGGTCAGTAGGTTTGGTCCAAAACATTTTCTCAAAGTTTTCTTTATGAAAGCATTTTCATAAACAAAACAATGGTTTTTAATTAGCTAGAAAGGGACTAAACCAATTAATCCATTATAAACTTTTCAAAAATCATTTTCCAAACTATGGGTTGGTTCCTAGGGTCAGTAAGGTCACAACAAACCAATTTGCAAAGGTTCTAACCCTAAAAACATTTTTGAACAATTTTTCTAATGTTAGCAAGCACACAAAAGAATCTGCAAAGTTAAACAATTTAACAGATACTATTTGCTAAACTAAGGGCAGGGTTGGTTAGGGTTTGTCTTGCTGAATCCAACGACATAAAATTTGTAATTTTTGGACGTGTGGATCCAAAGTTATGGAATTTACAAAATTGAACATCAATTAGATCAATTCTGTTTTAAATCCATCCAGCAGAGACACGTGTCTTAATCTAATTCGTCGGTACCGGTTCGCTGGGATCGTGGCTGTGGGGCGTTGGATCCAGTTAGATCGAGCGGTGCAGAGAGCATACCCATTCGCGTTTAAGTGATTCTATCTAATGTGTACGATCCAGATCGAACGGTTGTGGGGTGCTCGACCACAGACGAGCGGCGCTGCGGCGGCTGCTGGCGGCGGAGCGATCGGTTGATGACGGTGCCGGCGATACAGGAAGCGGGAGAGGAAAAGGGGAGGCTCACCGAGTTCGCAGACGCTTGGGGAAGCTCAACGTGCTGATGGGGAGGCAGGGGTTGCACGGACGGGTTGGCAATCTCTCGCCGGAGTTGCTGCGGGCGGCGGTGCTCTCGGGTTGTCGTCGTTGGCGTCGCTCGGGACCGCGCTAAGGCAAAGGAGAGGCGCGGTTAGATGCGCACGAGGGTCGCGAGTAAGGGAGCATCAAAAAGGGGGCGAGGGAAAGTCTGTGCTCACCGGGAAAGCTTGCCGGAGTCGAGGCCGACGGTGGTGGCGAGTAGAGCTTGTCCTTGCCGACGTTGTGAGGCTCGCGCGAGTGAACTGGATGCACTAGCAGGTGCGCCTGGAGGTGGAGAAGCTGCTGGGGTGCTTAGGGATGCAAGGGGCGGTGGGGTTTCGTCGGAATCGTCACCGGAACATCGTCGGAGCGGCGGCGGTACAGAGAGAATTGGAGGCAGCCTAGGGGCAGAGTGGAGGAGTGGTCTGGGGGAAAAGGAGGAGGAGGAGCAGGCGGTTAAATGGGCGTTGTCTCGGTGAGGAATTAACGCGGCGTTACTGAGAATTGAACACGGCATTCAAAGGCAGCAACGGCAGCGTCGTCTGGGGGAGACAGGGTCGCGCGGGGAAGAAGAAGGAGGTGGCGGTGGGGTCCTCTGTTCAGTGGGAAAGGAAGAGGGAACGGGGTCCACGGGTCAGCCTCAGTGCGGGTTTCTTTCGTGGTGCAGAAAAACGGTTCGAGAGAGGAATAAGAGGAGGTGGGGTCATCTCGTCAGCGAGTGAGTGAGAGGGAGAGGTGGGTCCCGTTTGTCTGTGACTCAGTGGGTAAGAAAGTGGGTGCCAAATGTTTTATTCGAGGAGAAGACTGGGCTGGTTTTGCTGGGCCTAATGGGCTGGTCTGTTTCCCTATTTTTTTTTCTGTCTAAATCTTTTTCCTTTTCTATTTATATTTTCTGTTTTTGAATTTCAAACAATGTTTTCAAACATTCAAACAACAATCAAACAAATTCAAACAAACACTCAACTTTTACTTTGAATTTGGTTCTGTTTTTCAACATAATCCAAATCTCAAAATAAAAAAATATTTTATTTAATTTAGGATCCATTTAATAATTAAATAAAATGGATCTTTAGTTATTTAATAAAATAGGGTTTGATTTATTAAATAAAATTTCCATTTGAAATCCAATTATTTTCAAAACCAAACCAGAAGGTTTTATTTGAAAAATAAAAGAATACTTGGAAACTTATTTAAATAAATAAATAAGTTTTGGTGTTTTAATTAAAATGGGAAAGCCTTTACTTAAATAAAATTGGATATTTAAATCCTTATTATTTTATTTAAATAATCCTTTACTCATTTTAATCAAAGCAAAACCTTTTAATAAAAGATTTCAAAGTAGTAATAAAATACTTGGTGTTCATTTAAAATGGGAAAAGCCTTTACTTAAATAAAATTGGATATTTAAATCCTTATTATTTTATTTAAATAAACTTTTACTCATTTTATCAAAACAAAATATTTTATTACAAAAGTTTGGCCAAAATTAATTTGGCTCACCTTTTCATTTGAAAACAAAGTCTTTTATTAAAAGATCTAAATTAGTGTTTCCAAAACAATTTATTTTTCCTTTATTAAATGTTTATCTTTTTAATCCCTTTAGGATTATAATTGTTCAACAATTTATTCATAAGATTTGGGGTAACTTTGGAAAATGATTTCCTTCCATTAGGGTTTAGGGATTTGGATTTATTTTTCCAAGTGTTCAAATTTCCAGATACATTCATTGAGGAATGCTTTTCCCTTGATTTGGATTTTTGGTTGAATTCAAACTTTGACCAAAGTTTGTTCAGGATGGGATTTTAAGTTTCCTTTTAGAAACAAAAGTTTCTTTTCACCCTGATTTTCAACAAAGATTTATTTTGTTTATTTATTTTTCACATTACAGATTTGGAAAATCTTGGGATGTGACAGGCTACCACCCTTAAAATAAATCTCGTCCCGAGATTTGGGGAGGCTAGGGTTACAAGTTGGCTCAAACAGCTAGGGTACTACCACCCTTAAAATTTTTCCAACTAAACTACATCTTGGCTTGCTTGGAATCTTGGGAAAAAACTTCTTCTTGGAAAACTTCTGCTTAGTGTCCTTTGTTTCCATGCTTGACTCATGGGCCAAGGTTGAGATCCTTCATAGGCTTGTTTATCTTGTTCTTCATCTTTTCTGGACAATTGCTTACATACTGTCCTGGTTCCTTCCAATTGAAACAGTGGATATCTTGGAGTTCTTTACGTTGCTCTTGTGAACAAGTTGCTACGTAGTGGCCTGGTTCCTTGCAGTTGTTGCACACTACTTGGCCGATCTCTTTATTCTTCGGGTTCTCTGGGCATCCACTGGGGTAGTGTCCCATTTCCTTACATTTACGACATTGCACAAGGCTCATGTCTTGCTTTGGTTTCTTGGGCTTCTTTGATCCTTTGAATTGGGTTGTCTTGTTTGGAGGTATAAGTGGTCCTTTTCCTTTGTCATCAACATTCTTGGCATACTTGGATCCTTCTTGTTTCCTTTGTTCACCAATGGCATAGATGGGGCATTGGATAGGGACATGGTCGTTTCCTTCACAAAGGTAACAAGTAACTTGAGATGTGGGGCATTGGCCAACTGGATGTTCCTCTTCACAATTGGGGCATTGATCTTCATGCTCCTTGGAAGTGTGATCCTTGTCTCCACAAATAATGCAAGCTGGGGCTCCATCTAGAATAATATTCTTGTCATCCTTGTTGTCATACACTCTTTTGGGATAGTTTTCTTCCATGCTGATCATTTGATTAGTCACCTTAAGCATCAGTTGGGATTGTTCTTCCAAAAACTTTTGCAAGGTAGGGTCTTTATCAATATTGTTGGCTATGAACTGAGTTGTTAGTTGGTTCAACTGGTGTTGGGTTGCTAGGAGTTCTCTCATGTTGACTTCTTGGTTGTTGTTGATGTCATCATCCTTGATGCTGGAGTCTCTTGGAGAAGTCATCTGTTTGGGTTGGAGGGGATTAGAATAGGCAAAAGATTTTTCTAAGGAATCAATTTTATTCACACACATCAAAAATCACACAAGCAATGTGCAAGCAATCACAAACAAACACTCCACTCAAACAACAGTTTCAAGCACATACTTTAGGCAACAAAATATTTTTGTTACACCACATAAGTTGGTGGGTTTGACTTAACTAAAATATGGTGGTCCATCTATATGGTTCACTTGTGATCTTCCATCCTTCTTGGTTGATTCTTCTTGATTGAGATCTTTGTATCCTTGGAGAATTCTTGTGTCTTGGTCACAAATCTTCAAAGGTGATCATGGTTTCTTCTAAGTTGTGTTTCCTTAATCTTCAAATCTTGAGCAAGATTTCTTGTCTCATTTGTAGTCTTTAGTGATATCCTAGGTTGAAGTCTTTGGTGAACATGTTGAAGATGTTGAAGTCATTAGAGTTGAAGGTATTGAAGTCATTAGAGTTGAAGGTGTTGAAGAAGTCCTTTGCACATAGTGTAGTCTTTGGTCATGCGGTAGGTTTTTCCATCAAGTTTTGAAGTAGAAGAGAAGTAGAGTTGAAACCAAAATGGTTGAGGAAAGAGTTTACAAGATTGTTTTTGTAAATAAGTTTTGGAAAAAATACAACTCCTATTTTTTTCTAAGGGGTTTTGTCCAATCCTAGGGTTACAAATCCTACAGGCAACACAATGCTCTGATACCATCTGTAGCATCCCCTGCCTTTAATAAGGTAGGGTCCCCTGTGTTTACAATGCTAGTCCCTGGATCAATAGCTAGCATCCACAGTTTAGATGTAATATCAAGAAACAAAGGTCATAATTCAACTTTATAACCAGGAATAACATAATTTTATTACATCAATACATAGCTCATTAGGCTATTACATTACATTGCAGCGGAATATCTATAGTCATGGGTCCTTCATCTTCAAGTGCCACAGGCAGATGTTGGTTGTGGACTTTGTAATCCTAATCAATCAATCTTCACTAAAATCAATCAAACCTGCAACATTACAAGTTACAGCCACAAGGGTCAATACATTTGAATTGTATTGGCAAGTGATACTTTGGTAGTATAGTGGAGTCTATCATCTATATGCATTTTGGCTAAGTGGAGTTGAGGCTTGCATTGTTCAAAACAGATTTTCCCTATCATTTTGAAAACACTAAGTTTTGTTTGGCAAAAACCACCAAGGCATCTACCAATCAAGACTGAAGATCCTCTCAAGGCATCTACCAATCAAAGACTGAAGATTTTCTTGGCAAAAACAATTTTCCCAATCTAAGATTTTGAGATCCTTGTACCAAGCCATCTCTCCATCAAAGATTGAAGAATTTCACACAACCCTTGTTCACCCACAAGTTTTAATTTAGAAATTGGAGTGATGAGATTCTTGATTGCTTCCATGTCTTGATGCTCAAATTGTCCTTTTCCAGGGACATGGCTAAGTACTTAGATTTTTTTACACTCTGCAGAGGTGGTGCACTTTCCCCACAAGACTTGGTTTCCCAAGACAAGATCTTTCAGAAGCTTTCCCTTAGACCATCATGGACGCGCTCCAACCTATCAAACACTACCACCAACTGTCCATATGGCTAAGTTCTTGCAACCTATATGATCATGGCAGAGCCCATATTGCCAAGTGGTTGCACTTGAAACTTCTCAACATTTGACATCTCAAATCTCTTTGTTCCTGGGTGGCCATCCACAAGTGAGATACACAAGCCAAGTCCATGGCCTTGTGAACCACTCAACACAAACCATTCCTTCCATTTCCACCCAGGTGATTCATTAACTTAGTTGTTTTATTAAACAAAACACAAGTCCATAGACTTAGAAATTTTCATAGCATGAATATATATCCCACCCAGGTTTTCTATTAGCTAGGCTAAGCTTGATAGTAATAGGATTCTTAACTTAGGAAAATCCTTCTAAGGATTCATTCTACTAGTTTTCCTATAGCAAGGTCTATACTTAGCAAAATAAAAACCATGCAAGTTTTACTTGGCAAAAACACTAATGAATATTGAAAATAATGGGATAGATAGTATGAAGTATCACTTGCCTTTTTGGTAGAGGGTATAGGTTTACTCCTTGATCTTGCTAGTCTCACTCTTCTCTAACTTCACTACAAGTCAATCAAGCAAACACAAACTCAATCCACCAATCAAGCAAAACAACACACATAAAATCCTAAAGTCAAGGTAATGCATGCAAGCATGCAAAAGATGGTTCTATTGTAAGGATGGTCTCTACTAGGCTTCTAAACTTTGTAAGTTCCAAATTGGTCATTTACCAAAATGTCAAAGTCATTTGCAAAGAGGTTTCACTTCAAAACCATTTGCAAAATATAGTGTCATTTTATGTGGTGTAGAAATATGTCTACTAGGGCTTTAGTCTATAGGGTTCACCAAATGAGTTGCTATTGCAAAACTTGGTGTTTTGGGTCAGTAGGTTTGGTCCAAAACATTTTCTCAAAGTTTTCTTTATGAAAGCATTTTCATAAACAAAACAATGGTTTTTAATTACCTAGAAAGGGACTAAACCAATTAATCCATTCTAAACTTTTCAAAAATCATTTTCCAAACTATGGGTTGGTTCCTAGGGTCAGTAAGGTCACAACAAACCAATTTGCAAAGGTTCTAACCCTAAAAACATTTTTGAACAATTTTTCTAATGTTAGCAAGCACACAAAAGAATCTGCAAAGTTAAACAAGTTAACAGATACTATTTGCTAAACTAAGGGCAGGGTTGGTTAGGTTTTGTCTTGCTGAATCCAACGACATAAAATTTGTAATTTTTGGACGTGTGGATCCAAAGTTATGGAATTTACAAAATTGAACATCAATTAGATCAATTCTGTTTTAAATCCATCCAGCAGAGGCACGTGTCTTAATCTAATTCGTCGGTACCGATTCGCTGGGATCGTGGCTGTGGGGTGTTGGATCCAGTTAGATCGAGCAGTGCAGAGAGCGTACCCATTCGCGTTTAAGTGATTCTATCTAATGCGTACGATCCAGATCGAACGGTTGTGGGGTGCTCGACCACAGACGAGCGGCACTGCGGCGGCTGCTGGCGGCGGAGCGATCGGTTGATGACGGTGTCGGCGATACAGGAAGCGGGAGAGGAAAAGGGGAGGCTCACCGAGTTCGCAGACGCTTGGGGAAGCTCAACGTGCTGATGGGGAGGCAGGGGGTGCACGGACGGGTTGGCAATCTCTCGCCGGAGTTGCCGCGGGCGGCGGTGCTCTCGGGTTGTCGTCGTTGGCGTCGCTCGGGACCGCGCTAAGGCAAAGGAGAGGCGCGGTTAGATGCGCACGAGGGTCGCGAGTAAGGGAGCATCAAAAAGGGGCGAGGGGAAGTCTGTGCTCACCGGGAAAGCTTGCCGGAGTCGAGGCCGACGGTGGTGGCGAGTAGAGCTTGTCCTTGCCGACGTTGTGAGGCTCGCGCGAGTGAACTGGATGCACTAGCAGGTGCGCCTGGAGGTGGAGAAGCTGCTGGGGTGCTTAGGGATGCAAGGGGCGGTGGGGTTTCGTCGGAATCGTCACCGGAACATCGTCGGAGCGGCGGCGGTATAGAGAGAATTGGAGGCAGCCTAGGGGCAGAGTGGAGGAGTGGTCTGGGGGAAAAGGAGGAGGAGGAGCAGGCGGTTAAATGGGCGTTGTCTCGGCGAGGAATTAACGCGGCGTTACTGAGAATTGAACGCGGCATTCAAAGGCAGCAACGGCAGCGTCGTCTGGGGGAGACAGGGTCGCGCGGGGAAGAAGAAGGAGGTGGCGGTGGGGTCCTCTGTTCAGTGGGAAAGGAAGAGGGAACGGGGTCCACGGGTCAGCCTCAGTGCGGGTTTCTTTCTTGGTGCAGAAAAACGGTTCGGGAGAGGAATAAGAGGAGGTGGGGTCATCTCGTCAGCGAGTGAGTGAGAGGGAGAGGTGGGTCCCGTTTGTCTGTGACTCAGTGGGTAAGAAAGTGGGTGCCAAATGTTTTATTCGAGGAGAAGACTGGGCTGGTTTTGCTGGGCCTAATGGGCTGGTCTGTTTCCCTATTTTTTTTCTGTCTAAATCTTTTTCCTTTTCTATTTATATTTTCTGTTTTTGAATTTCAAACAATGTTTTCAAACATTCAAACAACAATCAAACAAATTCAAACAAACACTCAACTTTTACTTTGAATTTGGTTCTGTTTTTCAACATAATCCAAATCTCAAAATAAAAAAATATTTTATTTAATTTAGGATCCATTTAATAATTAAATAAAATGGATCTTTAGTTATTTAATAAAATAGGGTTTGATTTATTAAATAAAATTTCCATTTGAAATCCAATTATTTTCAAAACCAAACCAGAAGGTTTTATTTGAAAAATAAAAGAATACTTGGAAACTTATTTAAATAAATAAATAAGTTTTGGTGTTTTAATTAAAATGGGAAAGCCTTTACTTAAATAAAATTGGATATTTAAATCCTTATTATTTTATTTAAATAATCCTTTACTCATTTTAATCAAAGCAAAACCTTTTAATAAAAGATTTCAAAGTAGTAATAAAATACTTGGTGTTCATTTAAAATGGGAAAAGCCTTTACTTAAATAAAATTGGATATTTAAATCCTTATTATTTTATTTAAATAAACTTTTACTCATTTTATCAAAACAAAATATTTTATTACAAAAGTTTGGCCAAAATTAATTTGGCTCACCTTTTCATTTGAAAACAAAGTCTTTTATTAAAAGATCTAAATTAGTGTTTCCAAAACAATTTATTTTTCCTTTATTAAATGTTTATCTTTTTAATCCCTTTAGGATTATAATTGTTCAACAATTTATTCATAAGATTTGGGGTAACTTTGGAAAATGATTTCCTTCCATTAGGGTTTAGGGATTTGGATTTATTTTTCCAAGTGTTCAAATTTCCAGATACATTCATTGAGGAATGCTTTTCCCTTGATTTGGATTTTTCGTGGAATTCAAACTTTGACCAAAGTTTGTTCAGGATGGGATTTTAAGTTTCCTTTTAGAAACAAAAGTTTCTTTTCACCCTGATTTTCAACAAAGATTTATTTTGTTTATTTATTTTTCACATTACAGATTTGGAAAATCTTGGGATGTGACAGGTGGTCCAACTAATAGGGTACAATGCATCTTTCACTTTCTAGTCTAAGGGCTAACTATGCATCCTTCTATCAAAAGAGATAATAAAGAAGATTAGATAAGTTTACTAGAATAATAAGGCAAGTGTGGAAGTTCTTGAAAAAATTTCCTTAGTGGTTTCCAATCCTAGGGTCATAATCCTACAGGCAACACAGTGCTCTGATACCATCTGTAAGATCCCTCCTTTGTAAAGGAAAGGATCCATGTGATTGCAATGCTAGTCCCTGGATCAATGCTAGCATCCACAGTTTAAGATGAAGTAGATAGAAACAAAGGTCATTATTACATATCATTCCAGAGACAAACATAGTCTTTTACAACTCCATGGCCACAGGCCTAATACAAGAGTTTAAGTAAATAAATAGATAAATAAGTCTTCATCTTCATGTTCCACAGGCAAGCATGTTGAGTGTAGACTCATGACTCCTAATCATCATTAGAATAACCTGGAACATCACAAGTTACAGCCACAGTGGGTCAATACATTGGAATAGTATTGGCAAGTGATACCTTAGTATAATATTGGTGGACTAAATACTATATGCATTTTGGCTAAGTGTAGCTTAGGCTTGCATTGCTCAAAATAGGTTTTGCCTATCAGTTAAAAACACTAAGTTTTTCTTTGTCAAAAACTTTTCCCAAGGAACCACCAATAGACATTGGGGTCCTTCACCCTTGTTCAACCACAAGTTTTACTTAGAAATTGGGATGAGGAGATTCTTGATAGCTTCCATGTCTTGATGCTCAAGTTGTCCAATACCAGGGACATGGCTAAGTACTTAGATTCTTCCATCTGCAGAGGTTGTGCACTTTCCGCACAAGACTTGATTTTCACCAAGACAGGACCTTTCAGAAGCCTTCCCTTAGACCAAATGTACGCGCTCCAACCTATCAATCCCACTACCACCAACTATCCAAATGGCTAAGTTATTGCAACCTATATGATCCAGGCAGAGCCCATATTGCCAAGTGGCTGCACTAGAAGCTTCTTAACATATGGCATCTCAAATCCCTTTGTTCCTGGGTGGCTTTCCACAAGTGAGATACACAAGGTAAACCATAAAAATGGGCCTTGTGTAACCACTCAACATAAACCATTCCTTCCATTCCACCCAGGTGTTTCATTCACTTAGTTGTTTTATTAAGCAAAACACAAGTCCAAATACTTAGAAATATTTTATCATAGCATGAATATTTTACCACCCTTGGTTGCTACTAGCTAGGCTAAGCATGGCATAGATAAACATCTTAACTTAGAAATTTCTAGCAATTCTACAACTACTAGGATTTCCCAAGCATAGCATATAAAGACCAAAATTTATCCATGCAAGACTAGCAAAAATATTTCTAATGCATATTTGAAAAACATAGGAATAAAATCATGAAGCACCACTTGCCTTGATAGTTTGGATAGTAGCTACAATCCTCACAATCACAATCACTATTTGCACCAAAATCTACACATAAAATGATATCACCAAATCACATACAAAATAAATAGAAGCAAAAATATATGGATGCATGCAAAATGATATGTGATGATTTTCTATACTCAACAAGACAAGTGCACAGTACTGATTCATAAACAAGTCCTAAACTTGCAAAACAAACTTTATTTGATCATTAAAACATTTCCCAAATAATTGATATACACAAAATAGGCCTACACATGTTTCTGTAAATAAAATCATTTTAACAGAAACAAAACTTTAAAGACATTGCATAAATGGAAAGGGCTTTCTCTCCTGATTCCATTGATATAAAATTTGTCAAATTTGGACGTGGGAATCAAAAGTTATGATTAAAACAAGTTTAAACATCTAATAGATTCAAATCAGAAATTTAAAACGAAACCTGTGCCACGCGGCGGCTTCTAACTGGCTGGTACCGTTTCTCTCTGGATCGTGCTTCTGAGCCGTTGGATCTTACTTAATCGCACGGCTCAGATCTGAACTTACCGCTTCGCCTAAGATCTATCCTATGCGTTAGATCTAGATCCTACGGTGCTCGATCATCCTACCAAAGACTGGCGGCGCGCGGCGACGGTGAGCGGCGGAGCGCTCTGTCTATGGCGGCGCGGTGGCTACAGAGGGGGTTGGGGTCGTCGGAGATGCTTACCAGACTCGCTGTGGTGTGCTGAAGCTCAACATGGTGGTGGCCTGTCAAGGGGCGCGCGGACACGATGGGGATTTCTCGTCAGAGCAGAGACTGTCGTCGGGCACGGCTGTTCATCGTCGTTGCCGACGTTGTAGATCATGCCAGAGTCAAACAAGTGGTGCGTTATATGCGGGGAGTGATACTGGTTATGTGAGTATCAGAGAGAGGGCAAGGAGCGCTCGAGACTAACCAGATTTGCTCCCCGGAGTTGAGTGCCTCATCGGGTTTGCTCAGTCGTCGACGTTGCCGACGCTCAGGGTTGTCCTAGCATACAGCAGCGGTGTCAATCGAAGCGCAAAGATGCAGTGATTGATCTAGAGAAGCTGGAGTCAAGGGGCGCGGGGAGCTCACCAGAATTTGCTGCCGGAGTTCATCGGTACCGTGGTAGAGTTTGGCGAATTATGGGCAGCCTGGTGGCGGAGCGAGCAAGTGGTGTGAGGGGAAAGGTGTGGGGTGAGGAGAGGGTTTTGTAGCTGGAGCGGGGGCGAGGATCACGCGAGGAAACACCGGCAATTACTCGGGTTTTAAAACGCGGCAGTGATGGCAGAGGAAACAGCCGGCGACGTGGTCGTGGGCGTGATTTGGGAAAGACGGTGGTGAGCTGGCGAGGGTCCACCAGTGAGTGACTCATTGGGTAGCGCGGGTGCGGTGAGAAAAACAGGAGGAGAGGGAAATCCCGGGTGGGCTGGCTAGTGGGCTGCTGATGGGCCACAATTCTGGCGCCGGCCTTTTCTTATTTCCTTAATCTTTTTCTATTTCTATTTGCATTTTCAGAAATCATTTTCAAATGATTTCAAAAGCTATTTGAATTCAAACCTTTTCAGGATTTTGTAGAGTGCAAGATTCATATTTCTGGGCATAAAAACATGTGGTCTCTCTGTACAAGCTTGGTTCTTTTGGTCAAACAAAATAAACAGTGACATTGCACTTTGTAACATCCCTAAAATCATGTTTCAAACTCATGCATATCATCCATGCATCCATGATCATATGAGTTTCATTTCAAACAAATCATTTCAAAACAGAAGCATATGTGCTTATTATTTCATGTAAGTTTGCTCTAGCCTTAATGCTATCTTCCAATGGGAAGAGTACTTGTTTTGATTCAGTAAGGTTTGAAATTCAAACTTAGGCACCATCAAAAGTTTGAACAAAGTTTCAAAACAAATTAAGCAAATAAAACCAATATTATGCCTATTGTATATATCACATAAAGGCTTGGTTTTATTTTTATTTTCTTTTGATCAAAGTGTTTTGATTAAACAGTAGTGTTTGTCACACAATTGAGTGCAAGGTTTGCAGCATAAAAACCTAGAGAAGATTTGAATTCAAACTCATTTGATTTGAATTTGAAAATCATTTCAGAAAAACAAAATAGAAAAAGAAAAGGAGAAAAGAAATAGAAAAGGGCCAGCGCCACCTATCTGGCCCAACTACGAATCAAGCCCAGTTAGCCCACCCGGGTTCCCCCTCTCTCTCTGTCACTCGCAGACACACCCACCAGGTCACTGACCCGCGACCCCACCTCCTCTCTGATTAACTCGCTGACGAGTGGACCTTGCGACCACGTCGTCTTCGTCGTCAATCACGCGCGGCCGCGACGCTCGCTCCGCCGTTACCTCGCCGCAATCAGTACGCGCATAATTGCCACTGATACGCCGCGCGATCCTCGCCCCCGCTCTGGCTATAAGACCCCCTCTGCAGCGCGGCCATTTCCCCCAACAAAGCTAGACAGATACTGTAGAGGGAGTGTCCCAACCTTTAAATAATATAAGGTGGAGTCCCCTGTGTTTACAATGCTAGTCCCTGGATCAATAGCTAGCATCCACAGTTAAGATGTAATATCAAAAACAAAGGTCATATTATAACATTATAACCAGGAATAACATAATTTTATTACATCTTACATAGCTCATTTGGCTATTACATTACATTGCAGCGGAATAACTATAAGCATGGGGTCCTTCATTCTTCAAAGTGCCACAGGCAGACATGTTGGTTGTAGACTTTGTAATCCTATTCAATCAATCTTCTCTAAAACAATCAATCCTGCAACATTACAAGTTACAGACACAAGGGTCAATACATTTGAATTGTATTGGAAAGTTTCACTACTATGTAGAACATAAGTGGATCCTATCATTACATGCATATTTGGCTAAGTAGGGTTTTAGGCTCATTTGCAGAAAGCAATAATTTATCCTATCTTTTTCAAAAGGGTTTTGATCTTTTGTCACCTCCTTGGAATCCACCAAGTATCTTTGTCAAAAACTCTTGAGCTCCTTGGTAACCCCAAGTGTTCAAGTTTTTCAGCAAAAAATATCTTGAGCTCCTTGGTACCCCCAAGTGCATCAAGTCTTTTGTTTTCACTTAAAAGTTTTCTTTTAGAAATTGGAATGTCTAGATCTCCCATAGCTTCAAACTTTAGTTGCTCAGTATTGTCCATAACCGGGGACACGGCTAAGTACTTAGATTTTGTTATCTTCTGCAGAAGTAGTACACTTTACCCACATGTCACAATCTCATCCTGTTGCCACCAGTGGCCACTGGATTAGTGCTCACCAAGATGGAGTACTGGCAGATTGAGAAAGTGACGAAGTCTTTCCAGAGGGTCCTCCCATACATCATTGCTAGCTTGTCTTCAGTACCCATGTAGGATTCCAGGTCCCCATTTTCAGTAACCTGAAGACAATGTATGGGTCTTCCCAATGTAGTTGACCAAGCCAGAGCCATAAATAGCATGTGGTTGTACACGAAAGCCACAATTGGAGAAACATGTTCAATCTCTAAGTTTCCTGGGTGGTTTTCTTTTGGAGCACAACACAAAGAGATTGCCATAGACATGGTTCCTTTTGTTGACACCTTCTCCAAAACTCAAAGTATCCTTGTCCACCAGGTGGTTCATTGAGTCCTTGTTTTATTATATAAAACACAAGTCCTTTTCTCAACTTCATAAATCACAACATGTATCTCTTTTCAAAATATAGCATGGCTAAGCATGTAACAACAACATTGTTTTCACTAAGGATTGTATAAGGGTATCCTATTAGGATTTAGCATAGCATATAGTATAGAAATTCTTTTCATGCATGTTTCAAAATCCACTAAGTATAATGAAAATAGTAGGACTTTTAGATGATAGTGTAACTTGCCTTTTTGGTAGGGAATGATGGTTCACTTCTTGTTCTTGCTAGTTTCACACTTTTCTAACTTCACTACAAGTCAATCAAGCAAACACAATATCAACTTGCATTCCAACCAATAATCAATCAAACAATTCACCCACATAAAATCATAGGAACTAAGTCATGCATGCAAGCATGCAAAAGGGTTAGTTTTATTTGCAAAGATGGTCTCCACTAGGCTTCTAAACTTTGTAAGGTTCCAAGTGGTCATTTTCTAAAGTGGCAACGTTATTTGCAAAAGGGTTCTATTCATAAACCATTTTTAAATCCATTCATCATTTTATGTGGTGGAAAATGTTTTTATCAAATCAAAAACTTTATGCATTTCACCAAATAAGTTGCTAATTCTCAAAACTTGGTGTTTAGGGTCAGTATGTTTGATCCAAATCATTTTCCCAAAGTTTTTATTCCAAAAACATTTTCATAACAAAACCAATATTTCCATTTGACTAGAAATGGCTAAATTAATTAATCCATCCTAGACTTCAACAAATCCATTTTCAAAACCATGGGTTGGTTCCTAGGGTCAGTAAGTTCACCACAAACTAATTTGCCAAGATTTCAACCTCAAAAACATTTTTGAATCATTTTTCTAATCTAAACAAGCATACAAATGTTTTTGCAAAAACAATCATTTTACCAGAGGCTTTTTACTAAACAAATTGTATGGTTGGCAAGGGCTTGTTCCACTGACCAACGATATAAAGTTTGTAATTTTTGGACGTGTGGATCAAAAGTTACAAAGGTTTCAAATCTGCATCTAAATCTATTTTTCAAATTCTGTTTTAAACAAGACTGGCCACGCGTCGCAATATGACTGGCTGGTACCGGTTCGCACGGATCGAGTGATGCGGGCCGTTGGATTAAATTACATCGCACGGCGCTGAGATGCTACTTACCGCTTCGCCTAGACTCTATCGTGTGCGTCCGATCTAGATCCTACGGTCCGCAGCACTCAACCAAGAACTGGCGGCGCTGCGCGGCGGCAGACGGCGGCGACGATCAGGCGGTGGAGCTAGCGGCGGTTCTAGGAAGCAAGGAACGATGTGGGGATGCTCACCGTGATCGCAAGGACGTGGTGATGCTCGTGGCGTGGTCGGTTGGTCGAGGGGCGCTCAGGGACAGTAGCAATTCCTCGCCGGAGTGAGGAACGGTGTCGGGCGGCTCTGGTCGTGGTCGGACTCGACGCTACAGTTCACAAGGGGGCAAACAGAGAGCATGGTTAGATGCGTATGGTCGAGGAGATGACGCGTGCGTGAACGAGAAGGCGCGGGGTGGTCTGTTCTTACCAGGGAGCTTCGTCGGAGAGAGAGGCAGACGCGGCGGCGCTCGGAGGTTTGTCGAAGTCGACGCTCAGGGGCGCCCGCGGTTGAACGGAGGGCACGGACAGGTGCGCCTGGGAGTGGGGAGTATGTGTGTTTGGTCGGGGAGGCAAGGCGGTGGCTGGGCTCGCCGGAATTTGCTGGGGACGGTGGTCGGAGCAGTGGCGTTGCGAGCTCGATTCAGGGCAGCCTGGAGGCAGAGAGAGGGAGGCGCGTGAGGGGAAATGGAGAGCAGGAGAAGGCGATTAAAAGGACGTGGTCGCAGGGGGAGTAATGGCCGTGGTTAACGCGAATTGATCGTCAGCGTTAAGGCCAGGAAACTGCAGGCGTCGTCTGCGCGAGGAAGAAGGAGGTGAGCTGGCTGCGTGGGTCCTCTTCGTCAGCGAAAGAGAGAGGCAGGGAGAGGGGTCCACCAGTCATTGTCTGCACGGGTTAAAGTTTGAGTGCGAAACGTTTTCTGCGGGAGTGAGGAACTGGGCTGTTTGCTGGGCTGACTGGGCTGCTGTCCACTTCTATTTTTTTCTTTCCTGTTTGTTTTATCTTTTTCCAAATCTATTTTCTGTTTTGAAATTCCAAACAACAAATCAAGTATTCAAATTATTTCAAACATTCACCACACTTTGTAATTGAATTTGGTTCTGTTTAACAACATAAACCAAGTCCAAAGATCAAAATAATATTTTTATTTTAGAGTCCATTTATAATTAAAATGGACATTAGTTAATAAATCAAATGGGTTTTATTTTTAATAAAAAGCTCCATTTGAGATTTATATATTTTCAAAACCAATCAGTAGGTTTTATTTGAAAATAAAGAACACTTGGAAATTTTGTTTAAAATAAATAAATAAGTTTTAGTGTTTATTTAAAATGGGAAAAGCCTTTACTTAAATAAAATTGGATATTAAATCCTTTTATTTTATTTAAATAAACCTTCACTATTTTTATCAAATAGAGAAGTTTTTATTTCAAACGCTTGGCCAAGTTTTAATTTGGCTTATAAAGTAAGTCCTCATTAAATTTCTTCCTTCTCATTTTAAAATTAAATCTTTTATTAAAAGATTTCAAAATAGTGAATCCAAATATTTTATTTTTCCTTTATTAAATGTTTATCTTTTTAAATCTCCTTTAGATTTATCTTGATCAAAATAGGTTTGAAGGTTCCCATTTGGAATTCAAAAAGTTTCTTCTCACTCTGAAAATCAATAAAGTTTTATTTTATTCATTTACCTTTCACATTACAAGATTTGGAAAATCTTGGGATGTGACAGGCTACCACCCTTAAAATAAATCTCGTCCCGAGATTTGGGAAGGCTAGGCTTACAAGTAGGCTCAAAACATCTAGGGTACTACCACCCTTAAAAAATTTCAAACTAGATTACATGTTGGTCTTCTTGGGATCCTGGGGAAACTCCTTTGGGCAAACATCTGCATGGTGTCTTTGGTTTCCACACTTGACTCATGGGCCAAGGTTTGAGATTCTCCATAGGCTTGTTCAACTTGTTTTTCATCTTTTCTGGACAGTTGCTTGCATAATGCCCTGGGTTCATGCAATTGAAACAGTTGATATCTTTGAGTTCTTTACGTGGCTCTTGTGGACAAGTTGCTACATAATGGCCTAGCTCTTTGCAGTTGTTGCACATTACTTGGCCAATCTCCTTATTCTTCTGGTTCTCTGGGCATTCACTGGAATAGTGTCCCATTTCTTTACATTTATGACATTGCACATGGCTTTTGTCCTTCTTTTGCTTTTTGGGTTTCTCCAAAGCTAGGAGTGCATCCAGTTCATGTTGTTCATATGTTATCTGGTAGGTAGGAATGTCTACATGCTTCTTGGGCCTTCTCTTGCTCTTTGGATAATTCATAGGCCCTTTCTTTGGTCCTTTGAATTGGGTTGTTTTGTTTGGAGGTATAAGTGGTCCTTTTCCTTTGTCATCAACCTGCTGGGTAGACTTGGATCCTTCTGGATAGTTTGCAATCATTTGTTGCACTCCACCCTGTTTCCTTTGTTCAACAATGGAATAGATGGGGCATTGGATAGGAACATGGTTGTTTCCTTCACATAGATAGCAAGTAGCTTGAGAGGTGGGACATTGGCCAACAGGATGTTTCTCTTCACAGTTGGGGCATTGATCTCCATGCTCCCTGGAAGTATGATCCTTGTCTCCACAAGTAATACAAGCTGGAGCTCCATCTAGAATAACATTTCTATCATCCTTGTTGTCACAAACTCTTTTGGAATAGTTTTCTTCCATATTGATCATTTGATCAGTCACCTTAAGCATCAATTGGGCTTGAGTTTCCAAAAATTCTTGCAGTGTTGGATCTTCACCACTAGTGTTAGCTATGAATTGAGCTGTCATTTCGTTCAACTGGTGTTGGGTTGCTATGAGTTCTTTCATGCTATCCTTTTGGTTGGTGTTGGTGTCATCAACCTTGATGTTGGAGTCTCTTGGAGTAGTCATATGTTTGGGGTTGAATAGAGATTAGTATAGGCAAGATATTTCTAAGGAAATAGTTCCAATCACACACATCACAATTCACTCAAGCAATGTGCAAGCATTCACAAACAACTTTTCACTCAAACAACAAAGTTCTAGCACATACTTAGGAAAAAAAATATTTTTGCTACACCACATAAGTTGGTGTGGTTGACTTAACTATAATATGGTGGTCCATCTATACGGTTCACTTGTGATCATTCCATTCTTCCTGGTTGTCTCTTATTGAACAAGATCATGGTTTCCTTGGAAATATTCTTGCATCTTGGTCACAAAGCTTCAAGGTGATGATGGTTCCTTGTAAGTTGTGTTTCCTAAGTCTCCAAGTCTTGAGTAATATTTCCTTGACTCTCTTGTAGTCCTTAGTGGTATCTAAGGTTGAGGTCCTTGGTGAACATGCTAAAGATGTTGAAGTCATTAGAGTTGGAGAAGTTGAAGTCATTAGAGTTGAAGAAGTTCTTTGCTCATGGTGTAGTCTTGGTCCATGGGGTAGGTTTTCCCATCAAGTTGAAGTAGAAGAGATGTAGAGTTGAAACCCAAAATGGTTGAGGAAAGAGTTTACAAGATTGTTTGTAAATAAGTTTTGGAACACATACAACTCCTATTTTTCTAAGGGGTTTTGTCCAATCCTAGGGTTACAATCCTATAGGCAACATAGTGCTCTGATACCATCTGTAGAGGGAGTGTCCCAACCTTTAAATAATATAAGGTGGAGTCCCCTGTGTTTACAATGCTAGTCCCTAGATCAATAGCTAGCATCCACAGTTAAGATGTAATATCAAAAACAAAGGTCATATTATAACATTATAACCAGGAATAACATAATTTTATTACATATTACATAGCTCATTTGGTTATTACATTACATTGCAGCGGAATAACTATAAGCATGGGGTCCTTCATTCTTCAAAGTGCCACAGGCAGACATGTTGGTTGTAGACTTTGTAATCCTATTCAATCAATCTTCTCTAAAACAATCAATCCTGCAACATTACAAGTTACAGCCACAAGGGTCAATACATTTGAATTGTATTGGCAAGTTTCACTACTATGTAGAACATAAGTGGATCCTATCATTACATGCATATTTGGCTAAGTAGGGTTTTAGGCTCATTTGCAGAAAGCAATAATTTATCCTATCTTTTTCAAAAGGGTTTTGATCTTTTGTCACCTCCTTGGAATCCACCAAGTATCTTTGTCAAAAACTCTTGAGCTCCTTGGTAACCCCAAGTGTTCAAGTTTTTCATCAAAAAATCTCTTGAGCTCCTTGGTACCCCCAAGTGCATCAAGTCTTTTGTTGTCACTTAAAAGTTTTCTTTTAGAAATTGGAATGTCGAGATCTCCCATAGCTTCAAACTTTAGTTGCTCAGTATTGTCCATAACCGGGGACACGGCTAAGTACTTAGATTTTGTTATCTTCTGCAGAAGTAGTACACTTTACCCACATGTCACAATCTCATCCTGTTGCCACCAGTGGCCACTGGATTAGTGCTCACCAAGATGGAGTACTGGCAGATTGAGAAAGTGACGAAGTCTTTCCAGAGGGTCCTCCCATACACCATTGCTAGCTTGTCTTCATTACCCATGTAGGATTCCAGGTCCCCATTTCAGTAACCTGAAGACAATGTATGGGTCTTCCCAATGTAGTTGACCAAGCCAGAGCCATAAATAGCATGTGGTTGTACACGAAAGCCACAATTGGAGAAACATTTCAATCTCTAAGTTTCCTGGGTGGTTTTATTTTGGAGCACAACACAAAGAGATTGCCATAGACATGGTTCCTTTTGTTGCCACCTTCTCCAAAACTCAAAGTATCCTTGTCCACCCAGGTGGTTCATTGAGTCCTTGTTTTATTATATAAAACACAAGTCCTTTTCTCAACTTCATAAATCTCAACATGTATCTCTTTTCAAAATATAGCATGGCTAAGCATGTAACAACAACATTGTTTTCACTAAGGATTGTATAAGGGTATCCTATTAGGATTTAGCATAGCATATAGTATAGAAATTCTTTTCATGCATGTTTCAAAATCCACTAAGTATAATGAAAATAGTAGGACTTTTAGATGATAGTGTAACTTTCCTTTTTGGTAGGGAATGATGGTTCACTTCTTGTTCTTGCTAGTTTCACACTTTTCTAACTTCACTACAAGTCAATCAAGCAAACACAATATCAACTTGCATTCCAACCAATAATCAATCAAACAATTCACCCACATAAAATCATAGGAACTAAGTCATGCATGCAAGCATGCAAAAGGGTTAGTTTTATTTGCAAAGATGGTCTCCACTAGGCTTCTAAACTTTGTAAGGTTACAAGTGGTCATTTTCTAAAGTGGCAAAGTTATTTGCAAAAGGGTTCTATTCATAAACCATTTTTAAATCCATTCATCATTTTATGTGGTGGAAAATGTTTTTATCAAATCAAAAACTTTATGCCTTTCACCAAATAAGTTGCTAATTCTCAAAACTTGGTGTTTAGGGTCAGTAGGTTTGATCCAAATCATTTTCCCAAAGTTTTTATTCCAAAAACATTTTCATAACAAAACCAATATTTCCATTTGACTAGAAATGGCTAAATTAATTAATCCATCCTAGACTTCACCAAATCCATTTTCAAAACTATGGGTTGGTTCCTAGGGTCAGTAAGTTCACCACAGACTAATTTGCCAAGATTTCAACCTCAAAAACATTTTTGAATCATTTTTCTAATCTAAATAAGCATACAAATGTTTCTGCAAAAACAATCATTTTACCAGAGGCTTTTTACTAAACAAATTGCATGGTTGGCAAGGGCTTGTTCCACTGACCAACGATATAAAGTTTGTAATTTTTGGACGTGTGGATCAAAAGTTACAAAGGTTTCAAATCTGCATCTAAATCTGTTTTTCAAATTCTGTTTTAAACAAGACTGGCCACGCGTCGCAATATGACTGGCTGGTACCGGTTCACACGGATCGAGTGATGCGGGCCGTTGGATTAAATTACATCGCACGGCGCTGAGACGCTACTTACCGCTTCGCCTAGACTCTATCGTGTGCGTCCGATCTAGATCCTACGGTCCGCAGCACTCAACCAAGAACTGGCGGCGCTGCGCGGCGGCAGACGGCGGCGACGGTCAGGCGGTGGCGCTAGCGGCGGTTCTAGGAAGCAAGGAACGATGTGGGGATGCTCACCGTGATCGCAAGGACGTGGTGATGCTCGTGGCGTGGTCGGTTGGTCGAGGGGCGCTCAGGGACAGCAGCAATTCCTCGCCGGAGTGAGGAACGGCGTCGGGCGGCTCTGGTCATGGTCGGAGTCAACGCTACAGTTCACAAGGGGGCAAACAGAGAGCATGGTTAGATGCGTATGGTCGAGGCGATGACGTGTGCGTGAACGAGAAGGCGCGGGGTGGTCTGTTCTTACTAGGGAGCTTCGTCGGAGAGAGAGGCAGACGCGGCGGCGCTCGGAGGTTTGTCGAAGTCGACGCTCAGGGGCGCCCGCGGTTGAACGGAGGGCACGGACAGGTGCGCCTGGGAGTGGGGAGTATGTGTGTTTGGTCGGGGAGGCAAGGTGGTGGCTGGGCTCGCCGGAATTTGCTGGGGACGGTGGTCGGAGAAGTGGCGTTGCGAGCTCGATTCAGGGCAGCCTAGAGGCAGAGAGAGGGAGGCGCGTGAGGGGAAATGGAGAGAAGGAGCAGGCGATTAAAAGGACATGGTCGCAGGGGGAGTAATGGCCGTGGTTAACGCGAATTGATCGCCGGTGTTAAGGCCAGGAAACTGCAGGCGTCGTCTGCGCGAGGAAGAAGGAGGTGAGCTGGCTGCGTGGGTCCTCTTCGTCAGCGAAAGAGAGAGGCAGGGAGAGGGGTCCACCAGTCATTGTCTGCGCGGGTTGAAGTTTGAGTGCGAAACATTTTCCGCGGGAGTGAGGAACTGGGTTGTTTGCTGGGCTGACTGGGCTGCTGTCCACTTCTATTTTTTTCTTTCCTGTTTGTTTTATCTTTTTCCAAATCTATTTTCTGTTTTGAAATTCCAAACAACAAATCAAGTATTCAAATTATTTCAAACATTCACCACACTTTGTAATTGAAAAGTTTTTATCAAATAGAAAAGTTTTTATTTCAAAGGCTTGGCCAAGTTTTAATTTGGCTTATAAAGTAATTCCTCATTAAATTTCTTCCTTCTCATTTTAAAATTAAATCTTTTATTAAAAGATTTCAAAATAGTGAATCCAAATATTTTATTTTTCCTTTATTAAATGTTTATCTTTTTAAATCTCTTTAGGATTTATCTTGATCAAAATAGGTTTGAAGGTTCCCATTTGGAATTGAAAAAGTTTCTTCTCACTCTGAAAATCAATAAAGTTTTATTTTATTCATTTACCTTTCACATTACAAGATTTGGAAAATCTTGGGATGTGACAGATACGCCCCCAGGCTACCCGCAATTGCCCTTGCACCGCCGCAGACAGACGCACTCCGGCGACAAATCTCGGTAAGCACAGACCGCCCCTCTGCCTCTAGTTCAAACCACTGTGACCAGCATGACCTTGCGCATCCGCTAATGCCCTCCGTTTGCTTTATCATGACCCAGAGCGATGTCCTCGTTCTCACCCGCGAGCACCTGAGCCGCCGCTCGACTCCGACGTGGGATTTAGGTAAGATGAGACCGCCCCTTGCCTCCCCTTTGGTACTGTCTTGTTCGCCAGGCCCTTGCGCATCTCCTAAACCCTCTGGCTTGTGCTAGGTTGACGCAGAGCCTCGGCAACGACTTCGACAGCAAGCAACAGACGCCGCCCGCAACTCCGACGAGCTCCAGCGACTATGTCCGTGTGCCCCTTGCCAAGCCGTCGCCAGGTTGAGCATCAGCGCATCGTCACGTTTCTGGTAAGCATCTCCGACGACCCCAGAGCCACCTGTAGTGTCGCGCCGCCGTAGGCAGAGCTCGCCGCCGCCAGTAGCCACCGCCAGCGCCGCCCAACTATGGTCATTTGATCCAGGGCCGTTGGATCTAGATCCAGCGCGTGAGATTAGATCACTTACCGAAGCGTTACGAGTAGATCTGGGCCGTGCAGATTATGTAGATCTAACGGCTCACAGACGCGATCCTGAGCGAACCGGTACGCACCAATCAGGTTAAGACACGTGGCCAGGAATTAGATTTAAAAACAGAATTTGAATCTATTAGATGTTTGATTTTGTTTTAGCTATAACTTTTGATTCCCACGTTAAAATTTGACAAATTTTATATCATTGGAATCAGGAGAACAAGCCCTTTCTAATTATGCAATGTGTTTAATGTTTAGCTTCTGTTAAAATGGTTTTATTTGCAGAAACTTGTGTAGGGCTAATTTGAGTATATGAATTGTTTAAGTATTGATTTAAGGTTTAAATAATTGTTGTTTGGCAAGTTTTGAACTTGTTTACGAACCAGTACTGTACACTTTCTTTGTTGAGTTTTGAAAATCATCACATATCATATTGCATGCATTCATTTATTTTTGTTTGTATATGTTTTGTATGTGATTTGTGGCTATGATTCTTTGTGTAGATTTTGGTGCTAGTGATTGTGATTGTGAGGAGTGTAGCTACTCTCCAAACTACCAAGGCAAGTGGTGCTTCATGAATATTTGTATTCCTATGTTTTCTACTAAGCATTAGAAATATTTTGCTAGTCTTGCATGCTATATTTTGCTTATATGCCATGTTGGGAAATCCTAGTAGCTGTAGAATTGCTAGGAAATTTCTAAGTTAAGATGCTTATCTATGCCATGCTTAGCCTAGCTAGTAGCAACCAAGGGTTGGTGAAATATACATGCTATGATGAAAATATTTCTAAGTCTTTGGGCTTGTGTTTTTTCCTAATAAAACAACTAAATAAATGAAACACCTGGGTGGAATAGAAGGAATGGTTTATGTTGAGTGGTTACACAAGGCCCATTTCTATGGTTTACCTTGTGTATCTCACTTGTGGAAAGCCACCCAGGAATAAAGAGATTTTAGAGGCCAAGTGTTAAGAAGCTTCTAGTGCAGCCACTTGGCAATATGGGCTCTGCCTGGATCACATAGGTTGCTAGAACTTAGCCATTTGGACAGTTGGTGGTAGCGGGATGATAGGTTCGAACGCGTCCATTTGGTCTAAGGGAAGGCTTCTGAAAGGTCTTGTCTTGGTGGAAATCAAGTATGGTGGGGAAAGTGCACAACCTCTGCAGATGGAAGAATCTAAGTACTTAACCATGTCCCTGGAAAAGGACAACTTGATCATCAAGACATGGAAGCTATCAAGAATCTTCTCATCCCAATTTCTAAGTAAAAACTTGTGGGTGAACAAGGGTGAAGGACCTCAATGTCTATTGGTGGTTCCTTGGGAAAAGTTTTGACAAAGAAAAACTTAGTGATTTCAACTAATAGGCAAAACCTATTTTGAGCAAAGCAAGCCAAGCTACACTTAGCCAAATTGCATATAGAATCTAGTCTACCTAAATTATACTAAGGTATCACTTGCCAATACTATTCCAATGTATTGACCCACTATGGCTTTAACTTGTGATGTTGCAGGTTACTCTGATGAGGATTAGGAGTCATGAGTCTACACTCAACAGGTTTGCCTGTGGCACATGAAGATGAAGACTTTTATTTATTTACTTATTCAAACTCTTGTATTAGGCCTGTGGCCTTGGAGTTGTAAAGACTATGTTTGTCTGTGGAATGACTGTAATAATGACCTTTGTTTCTGTGTACTTCATCTTAAACTATGGATGCTAGCATTGATCCAGGGACTAGCATTGCAATCACAGGGATCATTTTCCTTTATAAAGGAGGGATCTTACAGATGGTATCAGAGCACTGTGTTGCCTGTAGGATTATGACCCTAGGATTGGAAAGCACTAAGGAGAGATTTTCAACAACTTCTACACTTGTCTATTCTTCTCATAAATCTTTCTAATCTTCTTTCTCATCTCTATTTGTAGATGAACTCCATCAACGAAGCCGTAAGGAAGGGACCACTCATGACAATGACTTTGGAGTGTGAGACAGAATTCCCCAAGGCTCTCAAGGACCTCATGGTTGCAATGGAAATACATGGTGCAGCTGTGTACAAAGGTTTTCCTGTGATGGATGAAGGAGTTCAGTACTGGTGGGTGCAACTTCACTTGTATAAAAACAAGGAAGACAACCACAAAGACTCAGGATTTTGCATGTTCACCAATTCAGTGATGCACCCTACATTCTTTGACTCAGGAAGGGATGCAGCTTGGAAGACCATCAAAGAACTTGGTGAAAGAGTCAAGTGCAGAATGTTCAACATCCATAATAGCCTAAAAGAAGAGAAGAAACATACCCAAGAGTTGGAGGCTACCAACCAAACCTTAAGAGGAGACATTATAGACTTAGTGATGGAGTCATGTGAGCAAGATAGACTGATTGCTTCTAGAAACATTATGTTAGCCAACAGATCCAATGAGATAGGATTGTAAACGTACTTCGTTAGTTGGACCACCACTTATCACCTTATTTTCCAAATGTTGCTTGAAATAAGTTGAACCTTGGTTGATGTAATGGATTCATGTATGCCATGACTTGTGTGTTTTGATTTCCAAGGATATGTATGTGATGTTTTGCCTTGTGTTTTATCTTAAATGGTGTTGTTCTAACTTTTTCTATCTTATAAATAGATGCCTAATGTTACCATCAGCACTGTTGAGGAGTTCCAGGGAACTCGCTTTGGTCCTCGTATTGTTGAGCTCACTAATTTGCTCAATCTCCCTCTTCCTACCATCATGGTGCTTCCCCTCACCAAGTTTGAGAGGAAAGACCTTTGGGGTTTCAAGGTCAATCAGCCCGGACGCCAGACTGAGCCTACCACGGAGGCTATCATCTTCAAGCTCATGCACGATGACAAGGAGAGAGGCCTTGAGGTAGTCATACAGGATCTGATAGGACGTCCGCTAGGGAGACACTCTCGACAGGTTAGAGGTACTCACTTTCACGTCTTCAGTAGACCTGATGAGGATGGAGAGTCCATCGACTTCGAGGACACTTCGAGGGAGACAGCGGAGCCTATTCGCCTATACCTCCAGGACTTAGAGGCTCTCATTAGACACGTGGACTCTGATAGGACCAACGTCATGCTCAATAATGATGAACGCCATGTGCAGCTTCGCGAGAAGGACAAGCTCTTCGCGGAGCAAGATAAGATAGTCAAGGAGATGGAGGCAAAGTTCGAGATCCAGGACAGAAAGTTCAAGAGTCAGGAGAAGCGAGTCCAGGATAGGAACAAGAGGATTCGGGACATGACTGAAGAACTGCAGGCCAAGGACTTCGATCTCGAGAATCAGCAGACGGTGATTGAGAGGCTTCGTTCCCAGAAGAGGGCTCTCAAAGCCAAAATAGAGACCTTGACCACCAGTGTCGAGGAATACAAGACCGCGATGGAGAACGCAGGTCTTACCTTTGTCGAGGAGGAGTTTGATGCCGAAGAGTAGAGTTGACTACTCATTTATCATTTATTATCATACTTGTTGTTGGGAACTTGTTATTTGACCATCCAACATGTGGATGGCTTGTTATCTGTGTGTGTTTTACTTTGCGAACTTGTTATCTGGTTGTTGAACCTTACCTTTATGTCGCATGCTTTGTGATTGTTTATGTGATGTATTGTGCATGAAAGCATCTATGGGTATCTCATTCTTATCTCTATTGAACAAACCACAGATGCCTCCCCGTCGTGCCAATCCCAACCCCAACAACAACAACATCACTCCAGAAATGCAGCAAATGATGACAGCTCAGACTCAGCTGATGCAAGTGATGGCGACGTTCATCCAGAACCAAAACAACAACAACAACAACAACAACAACAACAACAACAACACACCGGGTTTTGACATGCTTACCAGGTTCTTGAGATTGAGGCCAGCAAAGTTCTCAGGAACAACTGATCCCATGGTGGCCAATGATTGGCTATGCTCTGTGAACAAGGACTTGGTAACTATGGGCTGTAATGATGCAGAAAAGGTCAGATTTGCAGCACACTTGCTGGAAGGACCAGCCGCCACTTGGTGGGATAACTTCCAGATCACCACTCCCATAGAATATGTGACATGGGCTACCTTTGAGGATGTCTTTCGTACTGCTCATATCTCATCTGGAGTGATGAGTCTGAAAAATAAAGAGTTTCATAACCTGAAGCAGCGCCACCGCAACGTGGCTGAATATATTGAGGAGTTCAACAATCTGGCGCGTTACACACCGGATGAAGTTGACACTGATGCTAAGAAGAAAGAAAAGTTCCTCGAAGGGTTGAATGATGAGCTGAACCTGCAGTTGGCTGTGGCATATGTTCCCACATACCAGTCTCTTTGTGATAAGGCTGCTATTTTGGAGAACAAAATGAAGCAAGTAGAGAGCAGGAAGAGAAAGCACTCGGACAAGCACAGCTCGGGATCGTCTCACAAACGTTCCCATTACGATGACAGTGGAAGCTCAGGATCCCACAAGCATGGGAAATTCAACAAGCACCACAACCACAACCGTCATGACAACAAGCATCACCGTAGTCTTGACAATGACAAGTACAAGAACCACAAGGGTGGATATAAGAGCCACCAAAGTGGTAATGGAAGTGGCAGTGGAAGCCAGCCTGTCAAGAAGGACATTAGTCAGGTTGAATGCTTCAAGTGCAAGAAGATGGGGCATTATGCAAATGAATGCCCAGAAAAGAAAGTTGAAGGACCCAACAAGCCCAACCCTTTTCAGAAGGGACAAGTGAACCACATCAATGTGGAGGAAATTTATGAGGAGCCTGATGCTGTTGCTGGTAAGTTCAAACTCAATTCTGTTCCAGCATTTGTTCGCTTTGATACTGGTGCATCTCATTCATTCATATCAAGAGCATTTATTGAAAGAAATGAACTGCCGGTAGAAACTATTGGGTGTCCTATAAAAGTAAGTTCTCCTGGCGGAGAAATGATAGTGAATTCAGGATGTCATGATCTAGTCATAGAGTTTGGGAAGTATAAGTTTCCCGTTAACTTGATAATCCTAAATTCCCAAGGACTGGATGTCATTTTGGGAATGGACTGGATGACTAAGCATAAGGGAATGATAGATTGTGCCAACCATACTGTCTCACTCACAACTCGAGAAAGTAAAAGGATCAGATTCAAGACCAACTTTGAAGCAAGGAGTATGCTAAATTCTCTTAAGGGGGTTAGCATAGACAGTGTACCAATTGTGAGTGAATATCCGGATGTGTTTCCGGAAGAATTGCCGGGAATGCCACCAGATAGGGATGTGGAGTTTCTTATTGATTTGCTACCAGGATCTGGACCAATAGCAAAGAGACCGTACAAGATGTCAGTTGATGAACTAAAAGAACTCAAGAAAAAACTTGGAGAACAGTTGCAGAAAGGATTTATTCAACCAAGTTCTTCATCTTGGGGAGCCCCAGTTTTGTTTGTGGAAAAGAAAGATAGAAGTCAAAGGTTATGCATAGATTTCCGTTGACTCAATGAGGTGACTATCAAGAACAAATACCCTTTGCCTAGAACCAATGACTTGTTTGATCAGCTAGAAGGAGCTTGTGTGTTCTCGAAGATTGATCTCCGGTCAGGTTATTTCCAACTCAAGATAAGGGAGCAAGACATACCTAAGACAGCTTTCACCACAAGGTATGGATTGTATGAGTATACCGTGATGCCATTTGGTTTGACCAATGCTCCAGCATACTTTATGAATATGATGAACAAGGTGTTCATGGAATTTCTTGATAAGTTTGTTGTCATTTTCATCGATGACATTTTGATCTACTCCAAGAGCAAAGAGGAACATGAAGGACATTTGCGTTTGATACTTGAGAAGCTTAGAGAGCATAAATTGTATGCCAAATTCAGCAAGTGTGAATTCTGGTTGAATGAAGTTGGATTTCTTGGACATGTTATGACAAGAGATGGTGTAGCAGTTGATCCTGCTAAAGTTTCAGCTGTAACTGAATGGGAATCTCCCATGTCAGTGAAAGAAGTTCGTAGTTTCCTTGGCTTAGCAGGTTACTACAGAATGTTCATTGAGAATTTCTCCAAGGTTGCTAAGCCTATGACAGAATTGCTAAAGAAAGACAAGAAATTTGCTTGGTCTGAAGGTTGTGAACTCAGCTATCAGGAATTGAAGAAGAGACTTGTGACAGCACCAGTCTTGTGTTTGCCAGACTTGGAAAAAGATTTCCAAGTATATTGTGATGCATCTCATCATGGTTTGGGTGTAGTACTTATGCAAGAAGGAAAAGTTGTGGCTTATGCCTCAAGACAACTCAAAACTCATGAAGTGAACTATCGTACTCATGATTTGTAGTTAGCCTCTATTGTCCATGCACTCAAAACATGGAGACACTATCTTTTGGGAAAGCGTTGTGAAGTGTTCACAGATCACAAGAGTTTGAAGTATATCTTCACCCAGAAGGAAATTAATATGATACAAAGAAGATGGCTAGAACTCATCAAGGACTATGACTTAAGTTTGCAATACCATCCCGGTAAAGCAAATGTTGTAGCGGATGCTTTAAGCCGTAAGGTCTTTGTGAATGGCCTTACCAAGGGAGAATTGCCTGATGATTTGTGTGCCCAATTTAGAGATCTCAGATTGGAGATTGTGCCTGAAGGACATCTCATGTCTTTAGATGTTCAACCCACTTTGTTGGACAAGATCAAAGAAGCCCAGAAGATTGATAAGGAAATTGAAGAAATTAAGGAAAAGATTGGCAAAGGAAAAGCCAAAGGGTTCCATGAAGACAAACAGGTTACTTTATGGCATGGGAAACGTATCTGTGTTCCACAAGATCCGGAGCTTCAGAAACTGATTTTGCAAGAAGCACACAACTCACCGTATTCCATTCATCCGGGTAACACCAAAATGTACATGGACATGAAGGAAAGATTTTGGTGGAATAACCTCAAAAAGAACATCGCCGAACATATTGCTTTGTGTGATGTGTGTAGTAGGGTGAAAGCGGAACATCAGAAACCAGCAGGTTTACTTCAACCACTACCTATTCCTGATTGGAAGTGGGACAAGATTGGTATGGATTTCATTACCGGATTACCAAGGACCTGGTCAGGATACGATCTATTTGGGTAGTAGTGGATCGCCTAACTAAAGTGGCTCATTTCATACCCGTTAAGACAACTTATACAAGTGCTAAGTTGGCCAAAATCTATATGAGTAGAATTGTATGTCTACATGGAGTGCCCAAGAGTATTGTGTCCGATAGGGGAACTCAATTCACTTCCCATTTTTCGAGACAGCTACATGAGTCATTGGGAACGAGGATGGAATTCAGCACTGCTTTTCATCCTCAAACTGATGGACAGACAGAAAGGACTAATCAGATTCTTGAAGACATGTTGAGGGCATGTGCCCTAGACTACGGAGCCAGTTGGGATGAAAGTCTGCCTTATGCAGAATTTTCTTATAACAATAGCTATCAAGCCAGCATTGATATGGCACCATTTGAGTTTCTCTACGGGAGGAAGTGTACCACCCCATTATTATGGAATGGTGTGGGAGAAAGAAGTTTGTTCGGACCAGAACTTATCAAAGAAGCCGAAGAGAAGGTCAAGTTGGTTAAGGATAGATTGAAGATAGCACAGTCCTGACAGAAAAGCTACGCAGATCCAAAGCATAGAGAAGTCACCTACGAAGTTGGTGATAGAGCTTATCTTAGAGTGTCACCACTTCGTGGAGTGAAGAGGTTCGGAGTCAAAGGAAAGTTGGCCCCAAGATATGTTGGACCATTCAAGATTCTGAGTCGTAAAGGACAAGTTGCTTATGAAATTGAATTGCCAGAGTCTTTGTCAGCTGTCCATAATGTGTTTCATGTGAGTCAGCTTAAGAAATGTCATCCAGAAATGGAAGAAACTTCTTTGAAGAATACAATACCTTTGGAGGAGGTACAATTGGAAAGTGATCTCACTTATGAGGAGAAGCCTATCAAGATTCTTGAGACTGCAGAAAGAGTCACACGGACTAAGACTATCAAATTTTGCAAAGTTCAGTGGAACCATCATTCCGAAGAGGAAGCAACTTGGGAAAGGGAAGATGATCTTCGGAAAGACCACCCTCACCTATTTGCTGGCCAATCCAAATCTCGAGGGTGAGATTCACCTTAAGGGGGTTAGATTTGTAACATCCCTAAAATCATGTTTCAAACTCATGCATATCATCCATGCATCCATGATCATATGAGTTTCATTTCAAACAAATCATTTCAAAACAGAAGCATATGTGCTTATTATTTCATGTAAGTTTGCTCTAGCCTTAATGCTATCTTCCAATGGGAAGAGTACTTGTTTTGATTCAGTAAGGTTTGAAATTCAAACTTAGGCACCATCAAAAGTTTGAACAAAGTTTGAAAACAAATTAAGCAAATAAAACCAATATTATGCCTATTGTATATATCACATAAAGGCTTGGTTTTATTTTTATTTTCTTTTGATCAAAGTGTTTTGATTAAACAGTAATGTTTGTCAAACAATTGAGTTCAAGGTTTGCAGCATAAAAACCTAGAGAAGATTTGAATTCAAACTCATTTGATTTGAATTTGAAAATCATTTCAGAAAAACAAAACAAAACAGAAAAAGAAAAGGAGAAAAGAAATAGAAAAGGGCCAGCGCCACCTATCTGGCCCAACTACGAATCTAGCCCAGTTAGCCCACCCGGCTTCCCCCTCTCTCTCTGTCACTCGTAGACACACCCACCAGGTCACTGACCACGTGACCCCACCTCCTCTCTGATTATGTCACGGACGAGTGGACCCTGCGACCACGTCGTCTTCGTCGTCAATCACGCGCGGCCGCAACGCTCGCTCCGTCGTTACCTCGCTGCAATCAGTACGCGCTTAATTGTCATTGATACGCCGCGCGATCCTCTCACCCGCTCTTGTTATAAGACCCCCTCTGCACCGCGGCCATTTCCCCCAACAAAGCCAGACAGATACGCCCCCAGGCTGCCCGCAATTGCCCTTGCGTCGCCGCAGAAAGACGCACTCCGACGACGAAAATCGGTAAGCACAGACCGCCCCTCTGCCTCTAGTTCAAACCACTGTGACCAGCATGACCTTGCGCATCCGCTAATGCCCTCCGTTTGCTTTCTCATGACCCAGAGCGACGTCCTCGTTCTCACCCGCGAGCACCTGAGCCGCCACTCGACTCCGACGTGCGATTCAGGTAAGATGAGACCGCCCCTTGCCTCCCCTTTGGTACTGTCTTGTTCGCCAGGCCCTTGCGCATCTCCTAAACCCTCTGGATTGTGCTAGGTCGACGCAGAGCCTCGGCAACGACATCGACAGCAAGCAACAGACGCCGCCCGCAACTCCGACGAGCTCCAGCGACTGTGTCCGTGCGCCCCTTGCCAAGCCGTCGCCAGGTTGAGCATCAGCGCGTTGTCACGTTTCTGGTAAGCATCTCCGACAACCCCAGAGCCACCTGTAGCGCCGCGCCGCCGTAGGCAGAGCTCGCCGCCGCCAGTAGCCACCGCCAGCGCCGCCCAGCTATGGTCGTTTGATCCAGGGCCGTTGGATCTGGATCCAGCGCGTGAGATTAGATCACTTACCGAAGCGTTACGAGTAGATCTGGGCCGTGCAGATTATGTAGATCTAACGGCTCACAGACGCGATCCTAAGAGAACCGGTACGCACCAATCAGGTTAAGACACGTGGCCAGGAATTAGATTTAAAAACAGAATTTGAATCTATTAGATGTTTGATTTTGTTTTAGCTATAACTTTTGATTCCCACGTTAGAATTTGACAAATTTTATATCATTGGAAGCAGGAGAACAAGCCCTTTCTAATTATGCAATGTGTTTAATGTTTAGCTTCTGTTAAAATGGTTTTATTTGCAGAAACTTGTGTAGGGATAATTTGAGTATATGAATTGTTTAAGAATTGATTTAAGGTTTAAATAATTGTTGTTTGGCAAGTTTTGAACTTGTTTATGAACCAGTACTATACACTTGCTTTGTTGAGTTTTGAAAATCATCACATATCATATTGCATGCATTCATTTATTTTTGTTTGTATATGTTTTGTATGTGATTTGTGGCTATGATTCTTTGTGTAGATTTTGGTGCTAGTGATTGTGATTGTGAGGAGTGTAGCTACTCTCCAAACTACCAAGGCAAGTGGTGCTTCATGAATATTTGTATTCCTATGTTTTCTACTAAGCATTAGAAATATTTTGCTAGTCTTGCATGCTATATTTTGCTTATATGCCATGTTGGGAAATCCTAGTAGTTGTAGAATTGCTAGGAAATTTCTAAGTTAAGATGCTTATCTATGCCATGCTTAGCCTAGCTAGTAGCAACCAAGGGTTGGTGAAATATACATGCTATGATGAAAATATTTCTAAGTCTTTGGACTTGTGTTTTTGCCTAATAAAACAACTAAGTAAATGAAACACCTGGGTGGAATGGAAGGAATGGTTTATGTTGAGTGGTTACACAAGGCCCATTTCTATGGTTTACCTTGTGTATCTCACTTGTGGAAAGCCACCCAGGAACAAAGAGATTTTAGAGGCCAAGTGTTAAGAAGCTTCTAGTGCAGCCACTTGGCAATATGGGCTCTGCCTGGATCACATAGGTTTCTAGAACTTAGCCATTTGGACAGTTGGTGGTAGCGGGATGATAGGTTGGAACGCGTCCATTTGGTCTAAGGGAAGGCTTCTGAAAGGTCATGTCTTGGTGGAAATCAAGTCTGGTGGGGAAAGTGCACAACCTCTGCAGATGGAAGAATCTAAGTACTTAGCCATGTCCCTGGAAAAGGACAACTTGAGCATCTAGACATGGAAGCTATCAAGAATCTCCTCATCCCAATTTCTAAGTAAAAACTTGTGGGTGAACAAGGGTGAAGGACCTCAATGTCTATTGGTGGTTCCTTGGGAAAAGTTTTGATAAAGAAAAACTTAGTGATTTCAACTAATAGGCAAAACCTATTTTGAGCAAAGCAAGCCAAGCTACACTTGGCCAAATTGCATATAGAATCTAGTCTACCTAAATTATACTAAGGTATCACTTGCCAATACTATTCCAATTTATTGACCCACTGTGGCTGTAACTTGTGATGTTGCAGGTTACTCTGATGAGGATTAGGAGTCATGAGTCTACACTCAACATGTTTGCCTGTGGCACATGAAGATGAAGACTTTTATTTATTTACTTATTCAAACTCTTGTATTAGGCCTGTGGCCTTGGAGTTGTAAAGACTATGTTTGTCTCTGGAATGACTGTAATAATGACCTTTGTTTCTGTGTACTTCATCTTAAACTGTGGATGCTAGCATTGATCCAGGGACTAGCATTGCAATCACAGGGATCCTTTTCCTTTATAAAGGAGGGATCTTACAGATGGTATCAGAGCACTGTGTTGCCTGTAGGATTATGACCCTAGGATTGGAAAGCACTAAGGAGAGATTTTCGAAAACTTCTACACTTGTCTATTCTTCTCATAAATCTTTCTAATCTTCTTTCTCATCTCTATTTGTAGATGAACTCCATCAACGAAGCCGTAAGGAAGGGACCACTCATGACAATGACTTTGGAGTGTGAGACAGAATTCCCCAAGGCTCTCAAGGACCTCATGGTTGCAATGGAAATACATGGTGCAGCTGTGTACAAAGGTTTTCCTGTGATGGATGAAGGAGTTGAGTACTGGTGGGTGCAACTTCACTTGTATAAAAACAAGGAAGACAACCACAAAGACTCAGGATTCTGCATGTTCACCAATTCAGTGATGCACCCTACAGTCTTTGACTCAACAAGGGATGCAGCTTGGAAGACCATCAAAGAACTTGGTGAAAGAGTCAAGTGCAGAATGTTCAACATCCAAAATAGCCTAAAAGAAGAGAAGATACATACCCAAGAGTTGGAGGCTACCAACCAAACCTTAAGAGGAGACATTATAGACTTAGTGATGGAGTCATGTGAGCAAGATAGACTGATTGCTTCTAGAAACATTGTGTTAGCCAACAGATCCAGTGAGATAGGATTGTAAACATACTTCGTTAGTTGGACCACCACTTATCACCTTATTTTCCAAATGTTGCTTGAAATAAGTTGAACCTTGGTTGATGTAATGGATTCATGTATGCCATGACTTGTGTGTTTTGATTTCCAAGGATATGTATGTGATGTTTTGCCTTGTGTTTTATCTTAAATGGTGTTGTTCTAACTTTTTCTATCTTATAACTAGATGCCTAATGTTACCATCAGCACTGTTGAGGAGTTACAGGGAACTCGCTTTGGTCCTCGTATTGTTGAGCTCACTACTTTGCTCAATCTCCCTCTTCCTACCATCATGGTGCTTCCCCTCACCAAGTTTGAGAGGAAAGACCTTTGGGGTTTCAAGGTCAATCAGCCCGGACGCCAGACTGAGCCTACCACGGAGGCTATCATCTTCAAGCTCATGCACGATGACAAGGAGAGAGGCTTTGAGGTAGTCATGCAGGATCTGATAGGACGTCTGCTAGGGAGACACTCTCGACAGGTTAGAGGTACTCACTTTCACGTCTTCGGTAGACGTGATGAGGATGGAGAGTCCATCGACTTCAAGGACACTTCGAGGGAGACAGCGGAGCCTATTCGCCTATACCTCCAGGACTTAGAGGCTCTCATTAGACACGTGGACTCTGATAGGACCAACGTCATGCTCAATAATGATGAACGCCAGGTGCAGCTTCGCGAGAAGGACAAGCTCTTCGCGGAGCAAGATGAGATAGTCAAGGAGATGGAGGCAAAGTTCGAGATCCAGGACAGAAAGTTCAAGAGTCAGGAGAAGCGAATCGAGGATAGGAACAAGAGGATTCGGGACATGACTGAAGAACTGCAGGCCAAGGACTTCGAGCTCGAGAATCAGCAGACGGTGATTGAGAGGCTTCGTTCCCAGAAGAGGGCTCTCAAAGCCAAAATAGAGACCTTGACCACCAGTGTCGAGGAATACAAGACCGCGATGGAGAACGCAGGTCTTACCTTTGTCGAGGAGGAGGTTGATGCCGAAGAGTAGAGTTGACTACTCATTTATCATTTGTTATCATACTTGTTGTTGGGAACTTGTTATTTGACCATCCAACATGTGGATGGCTTGTTATCTGTGTGTGTTTTACTTTGCGAACTTGTTATCTGGTTGTTGAACCTTATCTTTATGTTGCATGCGTTGTGATTGTTTATGTGATGTATTGTGCATGAAAGCATCTATGGGTATCTCATTCTTATCTCTATTGAACAAACCACAGATGCCTCCCCGTCGTGCCAATCCCAACCCCAACAACAACAACAACATCACTCCAGAAATGAAGCAAATGATGACAGCTCAGACTCATCTGATGCAAATGATGACGACGTTCATCCAGAACCAAAACAACAACAACAACAACAACCCACCGGGTTTTGACATGCTTACCAGGTTCTTGAGATTGAGGCCAGCAAAGTTCTCAGGAACAACTGATCCCATGGTGGCCAATGATTGGCTACGCTCTGTGAACAAGGACTTGGTAACTATGGGCTATACTGATGCAGAAAAGGTCAGATTTGCAGCACACTTGCTAGAAGGACCAGCCGCCACTTGGTGGGATAACTTCCAGATCACCACTCCCATAGAATATGTGACATGGGATATCTTTGAGGATGTCTTTCGTACTGCTCATATCTCATCTGGAGTGATGAGTCTGAAAAAGAAAGAGTTTCATAACCTGAAGCAGCGCCACCACAGCGTGGCTGAATATATTGAGGAGTTCAACAATCTGGCACGTTACGCACCGGATGAAGTTGACGCTGATGCTAAGAGGAAAGAAAAGTTCCTCGAAGGGTTGAATGATGAGCTGAACCTGCAGTTGGCTGTGGCATATGTTCCCACATACCAGTCTCTTTGTGATAAGGCTGCTATTTTGGAGAACAAAATGAAGCAAGTAGAGAGCAGGAAGAGACAGCACTCGGACAAGCACATCTCGGGATCATCTCACAAACGTTCCCATTACGATGACAGTGGAAGCTCAGGATCCCACAAGCATGGGAAATTCAACAAGAACCACAACCACAACCGTCATGACAACAAGCATCACCGTAGTCATGACAATGACAAGTACAAGAACCACAAGGGTGGATATAAGAGCCACCACAGTGGTAATGGAAGTGGCAGTGGAAGCCAGCCTGTCAAGAAGGACTTTAGTCAGGTTGAATGCTTCAAGTGCAAGAAGATGGGGCATTATGCAAATGAATGCCCAGAAAAGAAAGTTGAAGGACCCAACAAGACTAACCCTTTTCAGAAGGGACAAGTGAACCACATCAATGTGGAGGAAATTTATGAGGAGCCTGATGCTGTTGCTGGTAAGTTCAAACTCAATTCTATTCCAGCATTTGTTCTCTTTGATACTAGTGCATCTCATTCATTCATATCAAGAGCATTTGTTGAAAGAAATGAACTGCCGGTAGAAACTATTGGGTGTCCTATAAAAGTAAGTTCTCCTGGCGGAGAAATGATAGTGAATTCAGGATGTCATGATCTAGTCATAGAGTTTGGGAAGTATAAGTTTCCCGTTAACTTGATAATCCTAAATTCCCAAGGACTGGATGTCATTTTGGGAATGGACTGGATGACTAAGCATAAGGGAATGATAGACTGTGCCAACCATACTGTCTCACTCACAACTCTAGAAAATAAAAGGATCAGATTCAAGACCAACTTTGAAGCAAGAAGGAGTATGCTAAATTCTCTTAAGGGGATTAGCATAGACAGTGTACCAATTGTGAGTGAATATCCGGATGTGTTTCCGGAAGAATTGTCGGGAATGCCACCAGATAGGGATGTGGAGTTTCTTATTGATTTGCTACCAGGATCTGGACTAATAGCAAAGAGACCATACAAAATGTCAGTTGATGAACTAAAAGAACTCAAGAAACAACTTGGAGAACAGTTGCAGAAAGGATTTATTCAACCAAGTTCTTCATCTTGGGGAGCCCCAGTTTTGTTTGTGGAAAAGAAAGATAGAAGTCAAAGGTTATGCATAGATTACCGTTCACTCAATGAGGTGACTATCAAGAACAAATACCCTTTGCCTAGAATCAATGACTTGTTTGATCAGCTAGAAGGAGCTTGTGTGTTCTCGAAGATTGATCTCCAGTCAAGTTATTTCCAACTCAAGATAAGGGAGCAAGACATACCTAAGACAGCTTTCACCACAAGGTATGGATTGTATGAGTATACCGTGATGCCATTTGGTTTGACCAATGCTCCAGCATACTTTATGAATATGATGAACAAGGTGTTCATGGAATTTCTTGATAAGTTTGTTGTCGTTTTCATCGATGACATTTTGATCTACTCCAAGAGCAAAGAGGAATATGAAGGACATTTGCGTTTGATACTTGAGAAGCTTAGAGAGCATAAACTGTACGCCAAATTCAGCAAGTGTGAATTCTGGTTGAATGAAGTTGGATTTCTTGGACATGTTATGACAAGAGATGGTGTAGTAGTTGATCCTGCTAAAGTTTCAGCTGTAACTAAATGGGAATCTCCCAAGTCAGTGAAAGAAGTTCGTAGTTTCCTTGGCTTAGCAGGTTACTACAGAAGGTTCATTGAGAATTTCTCCAAGGTTGCTAAGCCTATGACAGAATTGCTAAAGAAAGACAAGAAATTTGCTTGGTCTGAAGGTTGTGAACTCAGCTTTCAGGAATTGAAGAAGAGACTTGTGACAGCACCAGTCTTGTGTTTGCCAGACTTGGAAAAAGATTTCCAAGTATATTGTGATGCATCTCATCATGGTTTGGGTGCAGTACTTATGCAAGAAGGAAAAGTTGTGGCTTATGCCTCGAGACAACTCAAAACTCATGAAGTGAACTATCCTACTCATGATTTGGAGTTAGCCTCTGTTGTCCATGCACTCAAAACATGGAGACACTATCTTTTGGGAAAGCGTTGTGAAGTGTTCATAGATCACAAGAGTTTGAAGTATATCTTCACCCAGAAGGAAATTAATATGAGACAAAGAAGATGGCTAGAACTCATCAAGGACTATGACTTAAGTTTGCAATACCATCCTGATAAAGCAAATGTTGTAGCGGATGCTTTAAGCCGTAAGGTCTTTGTGAATGGCCTTACCAAGGGAGAATTGCCCGATGATTTGTGTGCCCAATTTAGAGATCTCAGATTGGAGATTGTGCCTGAAGGACATCTCATGTCTTTAGATGTTCAACCCACTTTGTTGGACAAGATCAAAGAAGCCCAGAAGATTGATAAGGAAATTGAAGAAATTAAGGAAAAGATTGGCAAAGGAAAATCCAAAGGGTTCCATGTAGACGAACAGGGTACTTTATGGCATGGGAAACGTATCTGTGTTCCACAAGATCCGGAGCTTCAGAAACTGATTTTGCAAGAAGCACACAACTCACCGTATTCCATTCATCCGGGTAACACCAAAATGTACATGGACATGAAGGAAAGATTTTGGTGGAATAACCTGAAAAAGAACATCGCTGAACATATTGCTTTGTGTGATGTGTGTAGTAGGGTGAAAGCGAAACATCAGAAACCAGTAGGTTTACTTCAACCACTACCTATTCCTGATTGGAAGTGGGACAAGATTGGTATGGATTTCATTACCGGATTACCAAGGACCCGGTCAGGATACGATTCTATTTGGGTAGTAGTGGATCGCCTAACTAAAGTGGCTCATTTCATACCCGTGAAGACAACTTATACAAGTGCTAAGTTGGCAAAAATCTATATGAGTAGAATTGTATGTCTACATGGAGTGCCCAAGAGTACTGTGTCTGATAGGGGAACTCAATTCACTTCCCATTTTTGGAGACAGCTACATGAGTCATTGGGAACGAGGTTGGAATTCAGCACTGCTTTTCATCCTCAAACTGATGGACAGACAGAAAGGACTATTCAGATTCTTGAAGACATGTTGAGGGCATGTGCCCTAGACTACGGAGCCAGTTGGGATGAAAGTCTGCCTTACGCAGAATTTTCTTATAACAACAGCTATCAAGCCAGCATTGAGATGGCACCATTTGCGTTTATCTACGGGACGAAGTGTACCACCCCATTATTATGGAATGGTGTGGGATAAAGAAGTTTGTTCGGACTAGAACTTATCAAAGAAGCCAAAGAGAAGGTCAAGTTGGTTAAGGATAGATTGAAGATAGCACAGTCCCGACAGAAAAGCTACGCAGATCCAAAGCGTAGAGAAGTCACCTACGAAGTTTGTGATAGAGCTTATGTTAGAGTGTCACCACTTCATGGAGTGAAGAGGTTCGGAGTCAAAGGAAAGTTGGCCCCAAGATATGTTGGACCATTCAAGATTCTGAGTCGTAAATGAGAAGTTGCTTATGAAATTGAATTGCCAGTCTTTGTCAGCTGTCCATAATGTGTTTCATGTGAGTCAGCTTAAGAAATGTCATCCAGAAATGGAAGAAACTTCTTTGAAGGATACTATACCTTCGGAGGAGGTACAATTGGAAAGTGATCTCACTTATGAGGAGAAGCCTATCAAGATTCTTGAGACTGCAGAAAGAGTCACACGGACTAAGACTATCAAGTTTTGCAAAGTTCAGTGGAACCATCATTCCGAAGAGGAAGCAACTTGGGAAAGGGAAGATGATCTTCGGAAAGACCACCCTCACCTATTTGCTAGCCAATCCGAATCTCGAGGGAGAGATTCACCTTAAGGGGGTTAGATTTGTAACATCCCTAAAATCATGTTTCAAACTCATGCATATCATCCATGCATCCATGATCATATGAGTTTCATTTCAAATAAATCATTTCAAAACAGAAGCATATGTGCTTATTATTTCATGTAAGTTTGCTCTAGCCTTAATGCTATCTTCCAATGGGAAGAGTACTTGTTTTGATTCAGTAAGGTTTGAAATTCAAACTTAGGCACCATCAAAAGTTTGAACAAAGTTTCAAAACAAATTAAGCAAATAAAACCAATATTATGCCTATTCTATATATCACATAAAGGCTTGGTTTTATTTTTATTTTCTTTTGATCAAAGTGTTTTGATTAAACAGTAGTGTTTGTCACACAATTGAGTGCAAGGTTTGCAGCATAAAAACCTAAAGAAGATTTTAATTCAAACTCATTTGATTTGAATTTGAAAATCATTTCAGAAAAACAAAACAGAAAAAGAAAAGGAGAAAAGAAATAGAAAAGGGCCAGCGCCACCTATCTGGCCAAACTACGAATCCAGCCCAGTTAGCCCACCCGGGTTCCCCCTCTCTCTCTGTCACTCGCAGACACACCCACCAGGTCACTAACCACGTGACCCCACCTCCTCTCTGATTAACTCGCTGACGAGTGGACCCTGCGACCACGTCATCTTCGTCGTCAATCACGCGCGGCCGCGACGCTCGCTCCGCCGTTACCTCGCTGCAATCAGTACGCGCTTAATTTCCATTGATACTCCATGCGATCCTCGCCCCCGCTCTGGCTATAAGATCCTCTCTGCACCGCGGCCATTTCCCCCAACAAAGCCAGACAGATACGCCCCCAGGCTGCCTGCAATTGCCCTTGCGTCGCCACAGACAGACGCACTCCGGCGATGAATCTCGGTAAGCACATACCGCCCCTCTGCCTCTAGTTCAAACCACTGTGACCAGCATGACCTTGCGCATCCGCTAATGCCCTCCGTTTGCTTTCTCATGACCCAGAGCGACGTCCTCGTTCTCACCCGCGAGCACCTGAGCCGCCGCTCGACTCCGACGTGCGATTCAGGTAAGATGAGACCGCCCCTTGCCTCCCCTTTGGTATTGTCTTGTTCGCCAGACCCTTGCACATCTCCTAAACCCTCTGGCTTGTGCTAGGTCGACATAGAGCCTCGGCAACGACTTCGACAGCAAGCAACAGACGCCGCCCGCAACTCCGACGAGCTCGAGCGACTGTGTCCGTGCGCCCCTTGCCAAGCCGTCGCCAGGTTGAGCATCAGCGCGTCGTCACGTTTATGGTAAGCATCTCCGACGACCCCAGAGCCACCTGTAGCGCCGCGCCGGCGTAGGCAGAGCTCGCCGCCGCCAGTAGCCACCGCCAGCGCCGCCCAGCTATGGTCGTTTGATCCAGGGCCGTTGGATCTGGATCCAGCGCGTGAGATTAGATCACTTACCAAAGCGTTACGAGTAGATCTGGGCCATGCAGATTATGTAGATCTAACGGCTCACAGACGCGATCCTGAGCGAACCGGTACGCACCAATCAGGTTAAGACACGTGGCCAGGAATTAGATTTAAAAACAGAATTTGAATCTATTAGATGTTTGATTTTGTTTTAGCTATAACTTTTGATTCCCACGTTAGAATTTGACAAATTTTATATCATTGGAAGCAGGAGAACAAGACCTTTCTAATTATGCAATGTGTTTAATGTTTAGCTTCTGTTAAAATGGTTTTATTTGCAGAAACTTGTGTAGGGCTAATTTGAGTATATGAATTGTTTAAGAATTGATTTAAGGTTTAAATAATTGTTGTTTGGCAAGTTTTGAACTTGTTTATGAACCAGTACTGTACACTTGCTTTGTTGAGTTTTGAAAATCATCACATATCATATTGCATGCATTCATTTATTTTTGTTTGTATATGTTTTGTATGTGATTTGTGGCTATGATTCTTTGTGTAGATTTTGGTGCTAGTGATTGTGATTGTGAGGAGTGTAGCTACTCTCCAAACTACCAAGGCAAGTGGTGCTTCATGAATATTTGTATTCCTATGTTTTCTACTAAGCATTAGAAATATTTTGCTAGTCTTGCATGCTATATTTTGCTTATATGCCATGTTGGGAAATCCTAGTAGTTGTAGAATTGCTAGGAAATTTCTAAGTTAAGATGCTTATCTATGCCATGCTTAGCCTAGCTAGTAGCAACCAAGGGTTGGTGAAATATACATGCTATGATGAAAATATTTCTAAGTCTTTGGACTTGTGTTTTTGCCTAATAAAACAACTAAGTAAATGAAACACCTGGGTGGAATGGAAGGAATGGTTTAGGTTGAGTGGTTACACAAGGCCCATTTCTATGGTTTACCTTGTGTATCTCACTTGTGGAAAGCCACCCAGGAACAAAGAGATTTTAGAGTCCAAGTGTTAAGAAGCTTCTAGTGCAGCCACTTGGCAATATGGGCTCTGCCTGGATCACATAGGTTTCTAGAACTTAGCCATTTGGATAGTTGGTGGTAGCGGGATGATAGGTTGGAACGCGTCCATTTGGTCTAAGGGAAGGCTTCTGTAAGGTCCTGTCTTGGTGGAAATCAAGTCTGGTGGGGAAAGTGCACAACCTCTACAGATGGAAGAATCTAAGTACTTAGCCATGTCCCTGGAAAAGGACAACTTGAGCATCAAGACATGGAAGCTATCAAGAATCTCCTCATCCCAATTTCTAAGTAAAAACTTGTGGGTGAACAAGGGTGAAGGACCTCAATGTCTATTGGTGGTTCCTTGGGAAAATTTTTGACAAAGAAAAACTTAGTGATTTCAACTAATAGGCAAAACCTATTTTCAGCAAAGCAAGCCAAGCTACACTTAGCCAAATTGCATATAGAATCTAGTCTACCTAAATTATACTAAGGTATCACTTGCCAATACTATTCCAATGTATTGACCCACTATGGCTGTAACTTGTGATGTTGTAGGTTACTCTGATGAGGATTAGGAGTCATGAGTCTACACTCAACATGTTTGCCTGTGGCACATGAAGATGAAGACTTTTATTTATTTACTTATTCAAACTCTTGTATTAGGCCTGTGGCCTTGGAGTTGTAAAGACTATGTTTGTCTCTGGAATGACTGTAATAATGACCTTTGTTTCTGTGTACTTCATCTTAAACTGTGGATGCTAGCATTGATCCAGGGACTAGCATTGCAATCACAGGGATCCTTTTCCTTTATAAAGGAGGGATCTTATAGATGGTATCAGAGCACTGTGTTGCCTGTAGGATTATGACCCTAGGATTAGAAACCACTAAGGAGAGATTTTCAACAACTTCTACACTTGTCTATTCTTCTCGTAAATCTTTCTAATCTTCTTTCTCATCTCTATTTGTAGATGAACTCCATCAACGAAGCCGTAAGGAAGGGACCACTCATGAGAATGACTTTGGAGTGTGAGACAGAATTCCCCAAGGCTCTCAAGGACCTCATGGTTGCAATGGAAATACATGGTGCAGCTGTGTACAAAGGTTTTCCTGTGATGGATGAAGGAGTTGAGTACTGGTGGGTGCAACTTCACTTGTATAAAAACAAGGAAGACAACCACAAAGACTCAGGATTCTGCATGTTCACCAATTCAGTGATGCACCCTACAGTCTTTGACTCAACAAGGGATGCAGCTTGGAAGACCATCAAAGAACTTGGTGAAAGAGTCAAGTGCAGAATGTTCAACATCCAAAATAGCCTAAAAGAAGAGAAGATACATACCCAAGAGTTGGAGGCTACCAACCAAACCTTAAGAGGAGACATTATAGACTTAGTGATGGAGTCATGTGAGCAAGATAGACTGATTGCTTCTAGAAACATTGTGTTAGCCAACAGATCCAGTGAGATAGGATTGTAAACATACTTCGTTAGTTGGACCACCACTTATCACCTTATTTTCCAAATGTTGCTTGAAATAAGTTGAACCTTGGTTGATGTAATGGATTCATGTATGCCATGACTTGTGTGTTTTGATTTCCAAGGATATGTATGTGATGTTTTGCCTTGTGTTTTATCTTAAATGGTGTTGTTTTAACTTTTTATATCTTATAAATAGATGCCTAATGTTACCATCGGCACTGTTGAGAAGTTCCAGGGAACTCGCTTTGGTCCTCGTATTGTTGAGCTCACTACTTTGCTCAATCTCCCTCTTCCTACCATCATGGTGCTTCCCCTCACCAAGTTTGAGAGGAAAGACCTTTGGGGTTTCAAGGTCAATCAGCCCGGACGCCAGACTGAGCCTACCATGGAGGCTATCATCTTCAAGCTCATGCACGATGACAAGGAGAGAGGCCTTGAGGTAGTCATGCAGGATCTGATAGGACGTCTGCTAGGGAGACACTCTCGACAGGTTAGAGGTACTCACTTTCACGTCTTCGGTAGACGTGATGAGGATGGAGAGTCCATCGACTTCGAGGACACTTCGAGGGAGACAGCGGAGCCGATTCGCCTATACCTCCAGGACTTAGAGGCTCTCATTAGACACGTGGACTCTGATAGGACCAACGTCATGCTCAATAATGATGAACTCCAGGTGCAGCTTCGCGAGAAGGACAAGCTCTTCGTGGAGCAAGATGAGATAGTCAAGGAGATGGAGGCAAAGTTCGAGAGCCAGGACAGAAAGTTCAAGAGTCAGGAGAAGCGAGTCCAGGATAGGAACAAGAGGATTCGGGACATGACTGAAGAACTGCAGGCCAAGGACTTCGAGCTCGAGAATCAGCAGACGGTGATTAAGAGGCTTCGTTCCCAGAAGAGGGCTCTCAAAGCCAAAATAGAGACCTTGACCACCAGTGTCGCGGAATACAAGACCGCGATGGAGAACGCAGGTCTTACCTTTGTCGAGGAGGAGGTTGATGCCGAAGAGTAGAGTTGACTACTCATTTATCATTTGTTATCATACTTGTTGTTGGGAACTTGTTATTTGACCATCCAACATGTGGATGGCTTGTTATCTGTGTGTGTTTTACTTTGCGAACTTGTTATCTGGTTGTTGAACCTTATCTTTATGTTGCATGATTTGTGATTGTTTATGTGATGTATTGTGCATGAAAGCATCTATGGGTATCTCATTCTTATCTCTATTGAACAAACCACAGATGCCTCCCCGTCGTGCCAATCCCAACCCCAACAACAACAACATCACTCCAGAAATGCAGCAAATGATGACAGCTCAGACTCAGCTGATGCAAATGATGACGACGTTCATCCAGAACCAAAACAACAACAACAACAACAACAACAATAACAACAACAACAACAACAATAACAACAACAACAATAACAACAACAACAACAACCCACCGGGTTTTGACATGCTTACCAGGTTCTTGAGATTGAGGCCAGCAAAGTTCTCAGGAACAACTGATCCCATGGTGGCCAATGATTGGCTATGCTCTGTGAACAAGGACTTGGTAACTATGGGCTGTACTGATGCAGAAAAGGTCAGATTTGCAGCACACTTGCTGGAAGGACCAGCCGCCACTTGGTGGGATAACTTCTAGATCACCACTCCCATAGAATATGTGACATGGGATATCTTTGAGGATGTCTTTCGTACTGCTCATATCTCATCTGGAGTGATGAGTCTGAAAAATAAAGAGTTTCATAACCCGAAGCAGCGCCACCGCAGCGTAGCTGAATATATTGAGGAGTTCAACAATCTGGCGCGTTACGCACCGGATGAAGTTGACGCTGATGCTAAGAGGAAAGAAAAGTTCCTCGAAGGGTTGAATGATGAGCTGAACCTGTAGTTGGTTGTGGCATATGTTCCCACATACCAGTCTCTTTGTGATAAGGCTGCTATTTTGGAGAACAAAATGAAGCAAGTAGAGAGCAGGAAGAGACAGCACTCGGACAAGCACATCTCGGGATCGTCTCACAAACGTTCCCATTACGATGACAGTGGAAGCTCAGGATCCCACAAGCATGGGAAATTCAACAAGCACGACAACCACAACCGTCATGACAACAAGCATCACCGTAGTCATGACAATGACAAGTACAAGAACCACAAGGGTGGATATAAGAGCCACCACAGTGGTAATGGAAGTGGCAGTGGAAGCCAGCCTGTCAAGAAGGACATTAGTCAGGTTGAATGCTTCAAGTGCAAGAAGATGGGGCATTATGCAAATGAATGCCCAGAAAAGAAAGTTGAAGGACCCAACAAGCCCAACCCTTTTCAGAAGGGACAAGTGAACCACATCAATGTGGAGGAAATTTATGAGGAGCCTGATGTTGTTGTTGGTAAGTTCAAACTCAATTCTGTTCCAGCATTTGTTCTCTTTGATACTGGTGCATCTCATTCATTCATATCAAAAGCATTTTTTGAAAGAAATGAACTACCGGTAGAAACTATTGGGTGTCCTATAAAAGTAAGTTCTCCTGGCGGAGAAATGATAGTGAATTCAGGATGTCATGATCTAGTCATAGAGTTTGGGAAGTATAAGTTTCCCGTTAACTTGATAATCCTAAATTCCCAAGGACTGGATGTCATTTTGGGAATGGACTGGATGACTAAGCATAAGGGAATGATAGATTGTGCCAACCATACTGTCTCACTCACAACTCCAGAAAATAAAAGGATCAGATTCAAGACCAACTTTGAAGCAAGAAGGAGTATGCTAAATTCTCTTAAGGGGGTTAGCATAGACAGTGTACCAATTGTGAGTGAATATCCGGATGTGTTTCCGGAAGAATTGCCGGGAATGCCACCAGATAGGGATGTGGAGTTTCTTATTGATTTGCTACCAGGATCTGGACCAATAGCAAAGAGACCGTACAAGATGTCAGTTGATGAACTGAAAGAACTCAAGAAACAACTTGGAGAACAGTTGCAGAAAGGATTTATTCAACCAAGTTCTTCATCTTTGGGAGCCCCAGTTTTGTTTGTGGAAAAGAAAGATAGAAGTCAAAGGTTATGCATATATTACCGTTCACTCAATGAGGTGACTATCAAGAACAAATACCCTTTGCCTAGAATCAATGACTTGTTTGATCAGCTAGAAGGAGCTTGTGTGTTCTTGAAGATTGATCTCCGGTCAGGTTATTTCCAACTCAAGATAAGGGAGCAAGACATACCTAAGACAGCTTTCACCACAAGGTATGGATTGTATGAGTATACCGTGATGCCATTTGGTTTGACCAATGCTCCAGCATACTTTATGAATATGATGAACAAGGTGTTCATGGAATTTCTTGATAAGTTTGTTGTCATTTTCATCGATGACATTTTGATCTACTCCAAGAGCAAAGAGGAACATGAAGGACATTTGTGTTTGATACTTGAGAAGCTTAGAGAGCATAAACTGTATGCCAAATTCAGCAAGTGTGAATTCTGGTTGAATGAAGTTGGATTTCTTGGACATGTTATGACAAGAGATGGTGTAGCAGTTGATCCTGCTAAAGTTTCGGCTGTAACTAAATGGGAATCTCCCTAGTCAGTGAAAGAAGTTCGTAGTTTCCTTGGCTTAGCAGGTTACTATAGAAGGTTCATTGAGAATTTCTCCAAGGTTGCTAACCCTATGACAGAATTGCTAAAGAAAGACAAGAAATTTGCTTGGTCTGAAGGTTATGAAATCAGCTTTCAGGAATTGAAGAAGAGACTTGTGACAGCACCAGTCTTGTGTTTGCCAGACTTGGAAAAAGATTTCCAAGTATATTGTGATGCATCTCATCATGGTTTGGGTGCAGTACTTATGCAAGAAGGAAAATTTGTGGCTTATTCCTCGAGACAACTCAAAACTCATGAAGTGAACTATCCTACTCATGATTTGGAGTTAGCCTCTGTTGTCCATGCACTCAAAACATGGAGACACTATCTTTTGGGAAAGCGTTGTGAAGTGTTCACAGATCACAAGAGTTTGAAGTATATCTTCACCCAGAAGGAAATTAATATGAGACAAAGAAGATGGCTAGAACTCATCAAGGACTATGAGTTAAGTTTGCAATACCATCCCGGTAAAGCAAATGTTGTAGCGGATGCTTTAAGCCGGAAGGTCTTTGTGAATGGCCTTACCAAGGGAGAATTGCCCGATGATTTGTGTGCCCAATTTAGAGATCTCAGATTGGAGATTGTGCCTGAAGGACATCTCATGTCTTTAGATGTTCAACCCACTTTGTTGGACAAGATCAAAGAAGCCCAGAAGATTGATAAGGAAATTGAAGAAATTAAGGAAAAGATTGGCAAAGGAAAAGCCAAAGGGTTCCATGAAGACGAACAGGGTACTTTATGGCATGGGAAACGTATCTGTGTTCCACAAGATCCGGAGCTTCGGAAACTGATTTTGCAAGAAGCACACAACTCACCGTATTCCATTCATCCGGGTAACACCAAAATGTACATGGACATGAAGGAAAGATTTTGGTGGAATAACCTCAAAAAGAACATCGCCGAACATATTGCTTTGTGTGATGTGTGTAGTAGGGTGAAAGCAGAACATCAGAAACCAGCAGGTTTACTTCAACCACTACCTATTCCTGATTGGAAGTGGGACAAGATTGGTATGGATTTCATTACCGGATTACCAAGGACCCGGTCAGGATACGATTCTATTTGGGTAGTAGTGGATCGCCTAACTAAAGTGGCTCATTTCATACCCGTGAAGACAACTTATACAAGTGCTAAGTTGGCCAAAATCTATATGAGTAGAATTGTATGTCTACATGGAGTGTCCAAGAGTATTGTGTCTGATAGGGGAACTCAATTCACTTCCCATTTTTGGATACAGCTACATGAGTCATTGGGAACAAGGTTGGAATTCAGCAATGCTTTTCACCCTCAAACTGATGGACAGACAGAAAGGACTAATCAGATTCTTGAACACATGTTGAGGGCATGTGCCCTAGACTACGGAGCCAGTTGGGTTGAAAGTCTGCCTTATGCAGAATTTTCTTATAACAACAGCTATCAAGCCAGCATTGAGATGGCACCATTTGAGTTTCTCTACGGGAGGAAGTGTACCACCCCATTATTATGGAATGGTGTGGGATAAAGAAGTTTGTTCGGACCAGAACTTATCAAAGAAGCCGAAGAGAAGGTCAAGTTGGTTAAGGATAGATTGAAGATAGCACAGTCCCGACAGAAAAGCTACGCAGATCCAAAGCGTAGAGAAGTCACCTACGAAGTTGGTGATAGAGCTTATCTTAGAATGTCACCACTTTGTGGAGTGAAGAGGTTCAGAGTCAAAGGAAAGTTGGCCCCAAGATATGTTGGACCATTCAAGATTCTGAGTCGTAAAGGAGAATTTGCTTATGAAATTGAATTGCCAGAGTCTTTGTCAGCTGTCCATAATGTGTCTCATGTGAGTCAGCTTAAGAAATGTCATCCAGAAATGGAAGAAACTTCTTTGAAGGATACTATACCTTTGGAGGAGGTACAATTGGAAAGTGATCTCACTTATGAGGAGAAGCCTATCAAGATTCTTGAGACTGCAGAAAGAGTCACACGGACTAAGACTATCAAGTTTTGCAAAGTTCAGTGGAACCATCATTCCGAAGAGGAAGCAACTTGGGAAAGGGAAGATGATCTTCGGAAAGACCACCCTCACCTATTTGCTAGCCAATCCGAATCTCGAGGGAGAGATTCACCTTAAGGGGGTTAGATTTGTAACATCCCTAAAATCATGTTTCAAACTCATGCATATCATCCATGCATCCATGATCATATGAGTTTCATTTCAAATAAATCATTTCAAAACAGAAGCATATGTGCTTATTATTTCATGTAAGTTTGCTCTAGCCTTAATGCTATCTTCCAATGGGAAGAGTACTTGTTTTGATTCAGTAAGGTTTGAAATTCAAACTTAGGCACCATCAAAAGTTTGAACAAAGTTTCAAAACAAATTAAGCAAATAAAACCAATATTATGCCTATTCTATATATCACATAAAGGCTTGGTTTTATTTTTATTTTCTTTTGATCAAAGTGTTTTGATTAAACAGTAGTGTTTGTCACACAATTGAGTGCAAGGTTTGCAGCATAAAAACCTAAAGAAGATTTTAATTCAAACTCATTTGATTTGAATTTGAAAATCATTTCAGAAAAACAAAACAGAAAAAGAAAAGGAGAAAAGAAATAGAAAAGGGCCAGCGCCACCTATCTGGCCAAACTACGAATCCAGCCCAGTTAGCCCACCCGGGTTCCCCCTCTCTCTCTGTCACTCGCAGACACACCCACCAGGTCACTAACCACGTGACCCCACCTCCTCTCTGATTAACTCGCTGACGAGTGGACCCTGCGACCACGTCATCTTCGTCGTCAATCACGCGCGGCCGCGACGCTCGCTCCGCCGTTACCTCGCTGCAATCAGTACGCGCTTAATTTCCATTGATACTCCATGCGATCCTCGCCCCCGCTCTGGCTATAAGACCCTCTCTGCACCGCGGCCATTTCCCCCAACAAAGCCAGACAGATACGCCCCCAGGCTGCCTGCAATTGCCCTTGCGTCGCCACAGACAGACGCACTCCGGCGATGAATCTCGGTAAGCACATACCGCCCCTCTGCCTCTAGTTCAAACCACTGTGACCAGCATGACCTTGCGCATCCGCTAATGCCCTCCGTTTGCTTTCTCATGACCCAGAGCGACGTCCTCGTTCTCACCCGCGAGCACCTGAGCCGCCGCTCGACTCCGACGTGCGATTCAGGTAAGATGAGACCGCCCCTTGCCTCCCCTTTGGTATTGTCTTGTTCGCCAGACCCTTGCACATCTCCTAAACCCTCTGGCTTGTGCTAGGTCGACATAGAGCCTCGGCAACGACTTCGACAGCAAGCAACAGACGCCGCCCGCAACTCCGACGAGCTCGAGCGACTGTGTCCGTGCGCCCCTTGCCAAGCCGTCGCCAGGTTGAGCATCAGCGCGTCGTCACGTTTATGGTAAGCATCTCCGACGACCCCAGAGCCACCTGTAGCGCCGCATTGCCGTAGGCAGAGCTCGCCGCCGCCAGTAGCCACCGCCAGCGCCGCCCAGCTATGGTCGTTTGATCCAGGGCCGTTGGATCTGGATCCAGCGCGTGAGATTAGATCACTTACCGAAGCGTTATGAGTAGATCTGGGCCGTGCAGATTATGTAGATCTAACGGCTCACAGACGCGATCCTGAGCGAACCGGTACGCACCAATCAGGTTAAGACACGTGGCCAGGAATTAGATTTAAAAACAGAATTTGAATCTATTAGATGTTTGATTTTGTTTTAGCTATAACTTTTGATTCCCACGTTAGAATTTGACAAATTTTATATCATTGGAATCAGGAGAACAAGCCCTTTCTAATTATGCAATGTGTTTAATGTTTAGCTTCTGTTAAAATGGTTTTATTTGCAGAAACTTGTGTAGAGCTAATTTGAGTATATGAATTGTTTAAGAATTGATTTAATGTTTAAATAATTGGTGTTTGGCAAGTTTTGAACTTGTTTATGAACCAGTACTGTACACTTGTTTGTTGAGTTTTGAAAATCATCACATATCATATTGCATGCATTCATATATTTTTGTTTGTATATGTTTTGTATGTGATTTGTGGCTATGATTCTTTGTGTATATTTTGGTGCTAGTGATTGTGATTGTGAGGAGTGTAGCTACTCTCCAAACTACCAAGGCAAGTGGTTCTTCATGAATATTTTTATTCCTATGTTTTCTACTAAGCATTAGAAATATTTTGCTAGTCTTGCATGCTATATTTTGCTTATATGCCATGTTGGGAAATCCTAGTAGTTGTAGAATTGCTAGGAAATTTCTAAGTTAAGATGCTTATCTATGCCATGCTTAGCCTAGCTAGTAGCAACCAAGGGTTGGTGAAATATACATGTTATGATGAAAATATTTCTAAGTCTTTGGACTTGTGTTTTTGCCTAATAAAACAACTAAGTAAATGAAACACCTGGGTGGAATGGAAGGAATGGTTTATGTTGAGTGGTTACACAAGGCCCATTTCTATGGTTTACCTTGTGTATCTCACTTCTGGAAAGCCACCCAGGAACAAAGAGATTTTAGAGGCCAAGTGTTAAGAAGCTTCTAGTGCAGCCACTTGGCAATATGGGCTCTGCCTGGATCACATAGGTTGCTAGAACTTAGCCATTTGGACAGTTGGTGGTAGCGGGATGATAGGTTGGAACGCGTCCATTTGGTCTAAGGGAAGGCTTCTGAAAGGTCCTGTCTTGGTGGAAATCAAGTCTGGTGGGGAAAGTGCACAACCTCTGCAGATGGAAGAATCTAAGTACTCAGCCATGTCCCTGGAAAAGGACAACTTGAGCATCAAGACATGGAAGCTATCAAGAATCTCCTCATCCCAATTTCTAAGTAAAAACTTGTGGGTGAACAAGGGTGAAGGACCTCAATGTCTATTGGTGGTTCCTTGGGAAAAGTTTTGACAAAGAAAAACTTAGTGATTTCAACTAATAGGCAAAACCTATTTTGAGCAAAGCAAGCCAAGCTACACTTAGCCAAATTGCATGTAGAATCTAGTCTACCTAAATTATACTAAGGTATCACTTGCCAATACTATTCCAATGTATTGACCCACTGTGGCTGTAACTTGTGATGTTGCAGGTTACTCTGATGAGGATTAGGAGTCATGAGTCTACACTCAACATGTTTGCCTGTGGCACATGAAGATGAAGACTTTTATTTATTTACTTATTCAAACTCTTGTATTAGGCCTGTGGCCTTGGAGTTGTAAAGACTATGTTTGTCTCTGGAATGACTGTAATAATGACCTTTGTTTCTATGTACTTCATCTTAAACTGTGGATGCTAGCATTGATCCAGGGACTAGCATTGCAATCACAGGGATCCTTTTCCTTTATAAAGGAGGGATCTTAAACACTTGGTTTGATCAAGTTTTGAATATTGTTTCAAAATCCATATTTGTTTTGTAAACTTTGGTTTATGCTCTAGAAATCAAGCAAAACAATCTGAGAGTAACAAGGTTTGATTCATGAACAACAATCTCTCATTGGAGAGTAGCATTTGTTTTAATGTTGATCACATAAAATAATGAGCTCATATGCTCCTGTTTTTTATTTGATTTTTGAAATGAACTCTACATGATCATGGATGCATGTATGATATGCATGAGTTTTGAAACATGATTTTAGGAATGTTACATGATACTTCACCATTTATGGGCCTAGGGGAATGCATTGTGTATTTGGATACTAATTGTGGGGTTACCAGAGTGACAGAAACATGAACCCCCGTTAGGACACCTTTGCACAAGGGAGCGTAGGATCTCAGAGTTTAAGGTTGTGGTTAGATTTATATCTTAATTACTTTCCTATAGTTACGGATGTTTGCAGGGGGTTTAATCACAAGTATGTATTAGTCCTAGGAAGGGCGGTATGTTAGCAAAGGTTCACCCACACAACACTTATAAACACCAGAGAAGAGTACTCAGCTATTTGAAGCGAAAGCACTTGACAGAATTCCCATGTGTCCTCGAGAACGTTTGGTCCTTATAAGTATTTCCACCGGCTTGTCCTTTGCTAAGAAAGGATTGGGCCACTTGCTCCGTTTGTTCGTTACTTTTGTTACTTGCTCTTTGTTTTGTTGCCTTGTCAGAAAACCACTAAAAATCCATTTGCTAAGTATTCACAGGGATTTCCTGCTCCATACCACTATTCAGCACCTTCTTCTCCTCGTTGGGATCGACACTCATATTTTATCGAAAGTACTACGATACACCCCTATACTTGTGGGTCATCAGGACTATTTTCTGGCGTCGTTGCTAGGGAGTGAAGCGCTATTGAAGAGTGGAACTGGTAAAGGAAACTTTTACTATGAGTATTGCTTTTGTTACTTCTTGTTACTTTGTTTCCAATATGGATAACCAACTTGGTTTTCTGTTTGGGAAAACTACTACCACTACTAAGGTAGTAGATGAACCACCTCCTGTTGAGATAGATCCTTTTAAGATACCTACAAGTATTGTTAATTGTGTTATGGATAATTATTATTTTGGGGATGGAACTATCCATCCCGGTGATCACTTGATTTGTATCCATGAATTATGCGTGTTGTTTAAGTGTGCAGGTATCACAACCGAACAGGTGAAGAAGAAGTTACTCTCCATATCCTTGAAAGGGAGAGCTAAAGAATGGTATAAGCTGCTGAAGAATGGACAATCCATGGAATTGGAGGAGATGGCATCTCTCTTTTACTCTAAATTTTATCCTCCCAGTGAGATTCATACGGATAGAAATCTTATATACAACTTTTGGCCTCTTGATGGAGAGAGTACAGCTCAAGCTTGGGGGAGATTGAAGTTACTAATGCTTAAATGTCCTATTCATGAACTCCCTAACAATATTATTCTCAATAACTTTTATGCTAGGCTTTCTCTTCATGATAAAGATTTACTAGATGCTTCTTGTGCTGGATCATTCACACGTATGAAGGAAGAAGCTAAACGGGATCTTCTAGACCGTATTCAAGAGAACACTGAAGCTTGGGAGAATGACAAAGGAAGAAAATCACGTATAAACTATGATTATGAATGCATTAAATCTTTTATGGGAACTGATGACTTCCGTGATATTAGTAATGAGTTTGGTATTGATTCCCAAAGTATTGCCAACTATTTTAAGGCCTTTGCCTCTTACATTGAAATTCCCAAAAAGAAGTGGAATAAGTACCATGCTCCGTATAAAGATGTTGTTAGTCATGTTCCTGTTAGAAGTACTCAAGTTTGTACTACTAATCATATTGTTCCTGAACCTCATGTTGAGAAAATGCCTTTCCCAGCTAAGGTAAAGGAGTATTCTATGATTATTAGTGCAAATAACAAAGGTACAATGAAAACTGTGGAGCCTGGTAAGCATTTGAGTGATGAACCTGTGGTAGCCATTGTGAAAGACACTGTCACTAGAAATATAGAGGATGAGCACATTGTCTTCTGTGAAGACGCCTCTAATATTATCACTCATTCTAGTAAGGCTAGAAAATCTAGTGTTCATGTGCTTTCTGTTAAAATTGGTGATCATTGCTACTATGGTTTATGTGATATTGGTGCTAGTTCTAGTGCTATTCCTTATGAGCTTTACAGGAAAATTATGCATGAGATTGGTCCTTATGAGCTGGAGGACATTGATGTGGTTATTCACCTTGCTAACAAGGAAACCATTTGCCCCATTGGCATAGTAAGAGATGTGGAGGTTCTCTGTGGTAAGATTTAATATCCTGCTGATTTTCTAGTGCTTAATTCAGCAGCTAGCAAAACTTGTCCCATAATTTTTGGTAGACCTTTCTTGAACACTTGTGGAGCTATTATTGATTGTAAGAAGGAAAAAGTTTTAACTTAGTTTGATGGAGATTCTTATGAGTTTAACTTTTCCAAATTTGCTAAAGCTCCTTGTGAAAACAGCTTGCCTAATAAAGATTTCAGGATGGAACAACTTGCTTTTATTGATCCGGTTTATGACCTTGGACCTCTTTTTGATGACTGTAAGTATGCTTATTCTGATGATAAAGTTGTTTCCAGTGACAGTTATATTGTCAACTTTATTCAAAGTGCTACTGAAAGTTATTATGAGAGAGGGAAACATGGTTTTATTCATCTCAATGATGTTAAGTTTCCCCGTTTTATGTTGAAAGATTTAAAGTTGCATCTGTTTTGTCTTGCTATGCTAGTGGCTTTTTGTTTCAACAATTCGTTTTCTCATGATACCCCCATGCATATGAAGTGGGTTAGGCTCAAGTGTGTTGGTTATTTGCTTCTTGATGATCTCTTTCATTTTAGATATATCTCCTCTGTGAGCATCTTTGGAAGTTTCAAGCCTAACTTAAAGGCATTAAAGAAAAGTACTTGTTGGGAGATAACCCAAGAATTTTGTCGAGTCTTGGAAGTTATTACCTCGGTAATAACCGCTCTTTATCCTTTTTGTTTTGGTTTTTGTGTCAAGTTCAACTATTTTTGTGAAGTAGAGGAGTTGTGAAAAGTGGCTGTCCTGGGACAAATTTTTGTGTTGCATTTGTTAGAGATATGCCCAAGAGGCAATAATAAAGTGGTTATTATCATATCTTCATACTTATGATAAGTGTTTACATACCATGCTATAATTGTATTAATCGGAAACATTAATACTTGTGTGATTTGTAAACATAAAAGAGTCCCTAGTAAAGCCTCTTGTTAAACTAGCTTGTTGGTTAATATATGATCATGGTTTCCTGATCATGAACATAGAGATGTTATTAACAACAGGGTCATATCATTAGGAGAATGATGTGATGGACATACTCCTATAGTTAAGCGTAGCATAAAGATCAAGTCATTTAATATAGTTCATTTGCTATAAGCTTTCTGATACATAGTAACCTAATTCCTTCGACCATGAGATCATGCTTATCACCATCACCGGAAGGATGCTTTGATGACATCAAACACCACACCTTAACTGGGTGGCTATAAAGATGGCATTGAGTGTTTGGAAAGTATGGGTTGAGACACATGGATCAAGAGTGGGATTTGTCCATCCATATGACGGATAGATATACTCTGGGCCCTCTCAGTGGAATGTCATACAATTAGCTTGCAAGCATGTGACTGGCTCACAAGGGATCACATACCACGGGAACGAGAAAAGAGTACTTATCGGTAACGAGGTTGAACTAGGTATGCAGAGATACCGACGATCAAAACCTCGGATAAGTAAACTATCGTGAGACAAAGGGAAATTGGTATCGTATGTAAGTGGTTCATTCGATCGCAAAGTAATCGTAGAAATATGTGGGAGCCATATGAATTTCCAGATTCCTCTATTGGTTATTGATCGGAGAAGTGTCTCGGTCATGTCCGCATAATCACGAACCGTAGGGAGACACACTTAAGGATTCGATGTTGTTGAGTAGTTATGGAATGATGAGTAAGAGACCGAATGTTGTTCGGAGTCTCGGATGGGATCCAGGATATCACGAGGAGATCCGGAATGGTCCGGAGAATAAGATTCATATAAGGAAAGTCCTATTTCGGAGTTCGGGAAAGTTTCCGATGTTTTCATCGGAGAGGTTCTAGAAGGGTCTAGAAGGTTTGCCGGTCCGAAAGGAGAATGGTCCATGAATGTGTCATGGGTAAGTGGAATGATTGGATCATGTCCAAGGTCACTTGGTGTTGGCATATGCAAGAGAGAAATAAAGCTCTAAATTGAAAGTCAAACGGGAAGTTTGAAAAGTCAAACTGGAACAATGGTTTCCTAGTGGGAAAAGAAACAAGTCCTTCTCTCAATCCAACTTGGGTTTGGGTTTGGATTCAAACCCACGCCTCCCAAGGCTGCCCCTCCCTCTCATAAATAGAAGGGGAGGGCTGCCCCAAACAACACAAGTTCCAAGCCCTCTCCACGAGCCGCCGCCGCGCCGCCTCGCCGCGCCGCCGCTGGTCCGTCGCCGCCGCCTTAGCCGCCGCCGACACCTCCTCCTCCTCCCGGATCTCTAAACCCTAGTTTTACGGGAAACCCTAATCCTCCATACTCGCTTCGGCTTAAGGCGAAGCCCTGCGAGATATCTCCTCTACTTCCGGTACCACGCCGGAATCACGAGGAGAGTGCTACAACCTCTGCTGCCTGCTGGAACAAGGGAGAGGAAGGTCTTCATCGAGTACCGAATGTGTGACCGGCTACGGAAGCGCTGCTGGAACACAGCGCCGGAAGGATCGTCTACGCGATCTTGAGATCGGCAAGTGTACAACTACATCACCCACGAGAATCTGCTCTCGTTAACCGCTTTGGAATCTTCGAGGGTGAGTTCCTCTATCGACTCGTTGCTACAATATAGTAGATAGATCTTGGCTTTATCATAGATTAGATCTTGATTGTGTGTTCATGCGATAGAAAATTTTGTTTTCCATGCTACGAACCCCTACAGTGGTATCAGAGCCGTGTCTATATGTAGATCTGTTGCACGAGTAGAACACAATAGTCATTGTGGGCATTGATGCTTTTGTTGTCGATTGCTTCTTGTGTACTTTGCATCTTGCGGGATGGTGGGATGAAGCGGCCCGGGCTAACCTTACATGACATCGTTCATGAGACTTGCTAAACGCTTGACATGCAACTTGTATTGCATAAGTGGCTTTGTGGGTGCCTGTTTCTCCCAACATAGTTAAGATTCAATTTACAATGGGTGATTGATAATACTAGTATCAATGTTGTGGTTCTTGTTCGTAAGTTAGAACGACACTTATTGAAAGCCCCAAACCACGTAAAACATGCAAAGAAAATTAGAGGCGTCTAACTTTGTTTTGCAGGGGTGTGCTGTGATGTGATATGGCCATGATTGTGATTGTATATGATGCATGCAATGTTACTTATTGTAAGTAGGCAACCGGCAGGAGCCATATGGTTGTCTTTTAAATTCCGTTAAGACCCACGTGTATATTATTCAAAATAGTTGTAATAGTTGATGCTGGTGGACGACAACCATGAAGCGGCGCCATTGACCTTGACGCCATGCCGGTGATGATGGAGATCATGTTCGTGCTTGAAGATGGAGATCGGAAGCACAAGAAGAAAGGCCATATCATATCACATATTATGAATTGCATGTGATGTTAATCCTTTTATGCATCTTGTATTGCTTAGTTCACGACGGTAGCATTATAAGATGATCCCTCAAGCACACAATTTCAAGTTTTAAAGTGTTCATCCTTAGTAAGAACCATTGCTAAAGCTCGTTGCTTCGAAGCACCACGTGATGATCGGGTGTGTTAGATTCTGCAAGTGTATACAACGTGAGCAAGCCAGATTTGCTCATGCGGAAGCTAAGGTTTGATCTTGACGAGCCTAGCATGTACAGACATGGTCTCGGAACACGGATCACCGAAAGGTAAAGCATGAGTCATATAGTAGATATGATGAACATGTTGATTGTTCGCCATTGAAGCTACATCAACTCTCGTGATGATCGGTTTTGATGTGGTGGATTTGGTTCGTGTGATCACTAAAACAATGTGAGGGATATTGTTTTGAGTGGGAGTTCAATGGCAATATGATTAAAAGTTGAACACTATTTATCATAAATTAAATCAAAGTGAATTTGCATAATTGTTGTAGTCATTGGCATCCGTTTACCACCTTGCGCTTAGTTATAATTGAGATGATAGAACTATAGAATTCTTGTTAGTTACTTTACGAACTGGTATCGTATTGTTTTGAAGTGTTAATCTAAAGTTTAAAAGTCCTATTGCAAACTTTCAGTAAGTTCTGGTTACTCCATGAAGTTTAATGATTGGTATTAAATCAAGAGTGACAATTCCAAGTGTTAGTGTATGAGTATCATGATTGTCTCCATGATTCTTGATATTCAAAGGATTGTCTTAATATCAAGGTTATCTAGGATCTGAAAGAGTTATTTCAGAAACCATGATGTGTGGAAGATATTGTGACATGTGAAACGAAGTTTTGGTTGCAACATGATAGAGTATAATATGGCAAATGTCATGTTCTCATATTTGATGAGAATTTGCAAAAGGTTGGAGACACTATGTCACATCCCAAGATTTTCCAAATCTTGCAATGTGAAAAATAAATAAATAAAATAAAACTTTGTTGATTTTCAGGGTGAGAAGAAACTTTTGAAACCAATTGGAAATTTTCAAAACCTATTTGGATCAAATAAAATCCTAAAGGGATTTAAAAAGATAAATAAACAATAAACTTAAAAATATTTAAAATTACTATTTTAGGATCTTTTAATAAAAGATTTGGTTTTCAAAAGAAAAGGTAGATTTATAAATAAGGATTATTTTATAGAGCCAAAATTAAACCTTGGCCAAGCTTTTGAAATAAAACATTTTGTTTTGATAAAAAAATAGTAAAGGTTTATTTAAATAAAATAATAAGGATTTAATATCCAATTTTATTAAAAGGTTTTACCATTTTAATTAAAACATCAAAACTTATTAAATTATTTTTAATAAGTTTTCTAAGTGTTTATTGTTTTCAAATAAAACCTACTGAATGGTTTTGGTACTATTTTGGATTTCAAATAGAGTTTTGAAAATAAATAAAACAAACCCTATTTGATTTAATAACTAAGGTCCATTTTTATTTAATTATTAATGGACCCTAAAATAAAAATGTTATTTTATTTTAAGCAAGTTTTCCAAATATCTTCTATTTTCAAATAAAACCTACTGATTTGATTTTGATAATATTTAGTTTTTAAATGGAGATTTTATTAAATAAATCAAAACCTATTTGAATTAATAATTAAGATCTATTTTATTTAATTATTAAATACTCCCTCTGTTTCAAATTACTCCGCGCGCACGTTTACCTAGGTGGGCTATTATTCTCTCATTTTTATCCAAAAAATTCCTGAGATTTTTGGTATACGTAGTACACATTTCATACTATCTATTTCAAAAATCTTAGAATTTTTTTAAATGAAAAATAGGAGAATACTAGCTCACCTACATAAGCGCGCCGGCGGAGTAATTTGAAACAGAGGGAGTAGATCCTAAAAAGAATAAAAATATTATTTTTGTCTTTGGACTTTGGTTTATGTTGTTAAACAGAACCAAAACTCAATAGAAGTTTGGAGGAGTTTGAATTGAATTGAATGTTTGTTTTATTGATTGAAATTCAAAACAGAAAATCAAAAGAGAAAAAGAAAAAGATTCAGAAAAGAAAAAAATAGAGCAAAGAAGACCCAGCCCAGCTAAGCCCATCCCGGCCCAACCAGCCCACTCCCTCTCTCCCCGCGAGAAAACGCTTCGCACCGTGAAAGAAACCCGCTTAGTCACTGACTCGTGGACCCCTCCCCCTCACTCCCTTTCTCGCTGACAAGCATGCCCCACCCCTCCAGCTCATCTTCTTCCTCCCCGTGACGACCACGCCGGCCGTTTCCTGCCGTTGATGCCGTAGTTAAATTCGCCTTAATGCCTTCGCCATTACTCGCTGCGACCACGCACGTAAAAGCGTCTCCCTCTCCTCTCTCGTTCCCCTCTGTCGCCCCACCTCAACACGCCCCAGGCCGCCCAATTCCTCGCCACACCACCCTCTGTCTGACGACGCTCCGGCGACGATTCCGGCCAGCATTCACCGCCCCTAGCCTCCTCGATCACACTCACAAGTTCCCCAGGCCCTGGCGCATCTTTCTACATCCGCAGCTCACTCGCGCGCGCCTCTGAGCCTTGACAGTGACGACTCCAAATGCCGCCACCGTCTGCTTCCTCTCCGGCGACCCTCCCCGTAAGCATGCGTCCGCCCCTCTCCTTCCCGATGACACTCCTGCACTCACCGCACTCACCCGCATCTAACCGTGCACTTATTTTGCTTCGGGACGACCTGCAGCCTCGCCCTCGACCACGACCACGCGTAACAGACGCCAGCAAGAACTCCGGCGAGCCATTACCCTCACCTCCGTGCGCCCCTTGACTCCTCGAGAACACCTTGAGCTTCCCCAGGCTTCTGCGAACGCGGTGAGCATCTTCCCATCCTCTCTCGCTTCCTGCTTCGCCAGCATCGCCACCACCTGAGCGCTCCGCCGCCAGTAGCCACCGCAGCGTCGCCCGTCTCTGGCAAGTGTGCTGGATGCCGTGCGATTAGGATCCAGCGGCTAGGATAGAAGCTAGGCGAAAGGGTAAGTAGCATCTACGCGCCGTGCGATATGACTTGATCCAACGGTCTGTGTTATTCGATCCACGCGAAACGTTTTTGACGAATAGGAATCAGACGCATGTCCCAGAGTTTGTTATAAAAACAGATTTGAATCTATTAGATTTGTGATTTTGTAAAATCCATAACTTTAGTTCCACACGTCCAAAATTTGCAAACTTTATATCAATGGAATCAGTGGAACAAGCCCTAGCTAACCATGCCATTTGTTTAGTAAAAAGCTTCTGGAAAAATGTTAGTTTTTGCAGAAACATTTGTATGCTTGTTTAGATTATAAAAATTGTTCAAAAATGATTTTGGGGATAAAATCTTTGGCAAATGGTGTGATTTGAACCTACTGACCATAGGAATCACTTTGTAGATTCAAAAATGGATTTGGTGAAACAAAAGAATGATTCTTTGCTTTAAAACCATTTCTAATCAAATAAAAATATAGTTTATTTATTAAAAATGGTTTTGGAAGAAAACCTTTGGGAAATGTTTTGTTTTAAACTCTCTGACCCCAAACACAAAGTTTTGTGGTTTGAAAACATATTTTGTGAGCCCTATAGATTAATGCATTAGTAAAAACATTTCTACACCACATTAAATGATACTTTGTTTTGAAAATGGTTTATGAAGTGAAACCTTTTGCAAATGACTTTGCCACTTTATAAAATGACCATTATGTGTTTTCAAATGTTCATGACCCATTAGAAACCACTTTTTCAAATAAAACAAAGCTTGGCATGCTTGCATGCATTATCTTGTTTATATGATTTTATGTGATGTTTTGCTTGATTGGTAGATTGAGTTTGTGCCTTGCTCGATTGAATTGTAGTGACTTGAAGAGTGTGATTGTTGCAAGGACAAGGAGTGAACTTATACCCTCTACCAAAAAGGCAAGTGATGCTTCATACTTTTGTCCCATTACTTTCACTATGCATTAGTGATTTTGCTAAGTAAAACTTGCATGGAATTTTTGCTAAGTATAAACCTTGCTATGGGAAATCCTAGTAGATGAAACCTTAGTAAAATTTCCTAAGTTAAGACTCCTACTACTATCATGCTTAGCTTAGCTAATAGAAAACAAGGGTGGAAATATATTCACACTATGGAAAATTTCTAAGTCTGAGGACTTGTGTTTTTGTTTAATAAAACAACTAAGTTAATGAATCACCTGGGTGGAATGGTAATTGCTTGGTGGTTTTTGGTTGAGTGGTTACACAAGGCCAGGGGACTGGTGAACCTTGTGTATCTCACTTGTGGATGGCCACCCAGGAACAAAGAGATTTGAGATGTCAAATGTTGAGAAGCTTCAAGTGCAACCACTTGGCATTATGGGCTCTACCTAGATCATATAGGTTGCAAGAACTTAGCCATATGGACAGTTGGTGGTAGGGTTTGATAGATTGGAGCGCGTCCATTTTGGTCTAAGGGAAGGCTTCTGAAAGATCTTGTCTTGGGAAACCAAGTCTTGTGGGGAAAGTGCACCACCTCTGTAGAATGTAAAATCTAAGTACTTAGCCATGTCCCTGGCAAAGGACAATTTGAGCATCAAGACATGGAAGCTATCAAGAATCTCATCATCCAAATTTCTAAGTTAAAAACTTGTGGTTGAACAAGGGTTAAAGGATCTTCAATCTTTGATTTGTAGATGCCTTGGGTGATTTTTGTCAAGCAAAAACTTAGTGTTTTCAAATGATAAGGAAAATCTATTTTGAGCAATGCAAGCCTAAGTTCCACTTAGCCAAATGCATATAGATGATAGACTCCACTATACTACCATAGTATCACTTGCCAATACAATTCAAATGTATTGACCCTTGTGGCTGTAACTTGTATGTTGCAGGTTTGGTTGATGTTAGAAAAGTTTGATGATTAGGATTACAAAGTCTACAACCAACATGTTTGCCTGTGGCACTTTGAAGATGAAGGACCCCATGCTTATAGATATTCTGCTGCAATGTAATGTAATAGCCAAATGAGCTATGTAAGATGTAATAAATTATGTTATTCCTGGTTATAAAGTTGTATTATGACCTTTGTTTCTTGATATTACATCTTAACTGTGGATGCTAGCTATTGATCCAGGGACTAGCATTGTAAACACAGGGGACTCTACCTTATTAAAGGTTGGGAACCTACCAGATGGTATCAGAGCATTGTGTTGCCTGTAGGATTTGTAAACCTAGGATTGGACAAAACCCTTAGAAAAATAGGAGTTGTATTTGTTCCAAAACTTATTTACAAACAATCTTGTAAACTCTTTCCTCAACCATTTTGGTTTTTGATTTTACATCTCTTCTATTTCAACTTGATGGAAAAACCTACCCCATGGCCAAAGACTACACCATGTGCAAAGGACATCTTCAACCCTAATGACTTCAACATCTTCAATCCTAATGACTTCAACTTCTTTAACTCTAATGACTTCAACATCTTCAGCATATTCACCAAGGACCTCAACCTTAGATACCACTAAGGACAAGTGAGACAAGAAACCTTGCTCAAGATTTGGAGACTAAGGAAAAACAAGTTAGAAGGAGCCCACATCATTTGAAGTTTTGTGACCAAGAGTTTTTCCTAAGGAAACCATGATCTCATGTAAAAAGAATCAACCAAGAAGGATGGAAAGATCACAAGTGAACCATATAGATGGACCACCATATTTTAGTTAAGTCAAACACACCAACTTATGTGGTGTAACAAAAATATTTTGTTGCCTAAAAATGTGCTTGAACTTTGTTGTTTGAGTGGAATGTTTGTTTGTGATTGCTTGCACATTGCTTGTGTGAATTGTGATGTGTGTGATTAGAATTATTCCCTTAGAAATATTTTGCCTATTATAATCCCAATCCAACCCAAACAGATGACTTCTCCAAGAGACTCCAACATCAAGGATGGTGACACCAACAACAACCAAGAGGACAACATGAGAGAACTCATAGCAACCCAAAACCAGTTGAACCAAATGATAACTCAGCTTTTAGCCAACAACAATGGACTAGACCCAGCCATACAAAGGATTTTGAAACTTCAATCCCAATTGTTGCAAGGATTGGTTACTCAAATGATCAACATGAGAGAAAACTTTTCCCAAAGAGCTAATGACAACAAGGATGACAAAGATGTTATTTTAGAAGGAACCAAAGCTTGCAATATTTATGGATACAAGGATCATGCCTGCAAGGAGCATGAAGATCAATGCCCTAAATGTGAAGAAGGAAGTCATATCTCTAGTAATTGCCCCAAGAAGAGAGAAAGATTTCCCACCTCTGAGGTGAGGTATGAAGAACATGAACTAGAAGAAGAACTCCTAGCTTTGGAGAGACCCAAAAAGAAGAAGAAGGATATTACTCAAGTGCAATGTTACAATTGCAAAGAGATGGGACACAATGCCAGTGAATGCCCAGAAAAGAAGAAGAGACAAGAAGACAAACAAAAGCTAGTGAAACCCAAGATGAGGAAGGATTTTAGCCAAGTGATGTGCAACCACTGCAAAGTTAGGACATTATGCATCATATTGTCCAGAGAAGCCACCTCAAGACCTCAGCCTTGTCACATGTTTCAAATGCAAGGAGCTAGGCCACTATGCAAACTTCTGTCCAGGAAAGTTACACCAAGATCCCAAGTAAGCCAATATGTAATCTAGTTGGAAAATTTTTAAGGGTGGTAGTACCCTAGATGCTTTGAACCTACTTGTAACCCTAGCCTTCCCAAATCTCGGGACGAGATTTATTTTAAGGGTGGTAGCCTGTCACATCCCAAGATTTTCCAAATCTTGTAATGTGAAAAATAAATGAATAAAATAAAACTTTGTTGATTTTCAGGGTGAGAAGAAACTTTTGAAACCAATTGGAAATTTTCAAAACCTATTTGGATCAAATAAAATCCTAAAGGGATTTAAAAATATAAATAAACAATAAACTTAAAAATTTTAAAATTACTATTTTAGGATCTTTTAATAAAAGATTTGGTTTTCAAAAGAAAAGGTAGATTTATAAATAAGGATTATTTTATAGAGCCAAAATTAAACCTTGGCCAAGATTTTGAAATAAAACATTTTGTTTTGATAAAAAAATAGTAAAGGTTTATTTAAATAAAATAATAAGGATTTAATATCCAATTTTATTAAAAGGTTTTACCATTTTAATTAAAACATCAAAACTTATTAAATTATTTTTAATAAGTTTTCTAAGTGTTTATTGTTTTCAAATAAAACCTACTGAATGGTTTTGGTACTATTTTGGATTTCAAATAGAGTTTTGAAAATAAATAAAACAAACCCTATTTGATTTAATAACTAAGGTCCATTTTTATTTAATTATTAATGGACCCTAAAATAAAAATGTTATTTTATTTTAAGCAAGTTTTCCAAATATATTCTATTTTCAAATAAAACCTACTGATTTGATTTTGATAATATTTAGTTTTTAAATGGAGATTTTATTAAATAAATCAAAACCTATTTGAATTAATAATTAAGATCTATTTTATTTAATTATTAAATAGATCCTAAAAAGAAAAAAAATATTATTTTTGTCTTTGGACTTTGGTTTATGTTGTTAAACAGAACCAAAACTCAATAGAAGTTTGGAGGAGTTTGAATTGAATTGAATGTTTGTTTTATTGATTGAAATTCAAAACAGAAAATCAAAAGAGAAAAAGAAAAAGATTCAGAACAGAAAAAAATAGAGCAAAGAAGACCCAGCCCAGCTAAGCCCATCCCGGCCCAACCAGCCCACTCCCTCTCTCCCCGCGAGAAAACGCTTCGCACCGTGAAAGAAACCCGCTTAGTCACTGACTCGTGGACCCCTCCCCCTCACTCCCTTTCTCGCTGACAAGCATGCCCCACCCCTCCAGCTCATCTTCTTCCTCCCCGTGACGACCACGCCGGCCGTTTCCTGCCGTTGATGTCGTAGTTAAATTCGCCTTAATGCCTTCGCCATTACTCGCTGCGACCACGCACGTAAAAGCGTCTCCCTCTCCTCTCTCGTTCCCCTCTGTCGCCCCACCTCAACACGCCCCCAGGCCGCCCAATTCCTCGCCACACCACCCTCTGTCCGACGACGCTCCGGCGACGATTCCGGCCAGCATTCACCGCCCCTAGCCTCCTCGATCACACTCACAAGTTCCCCAGGCCCTGGCGCATCTTTCTACATCCGCAGCTCGCTCGCGCGCGCCTCTGAGCCTTGACAGTGACGACTCCAAATGCCGCCACCGTCTGCTTCCTCTCCGGCGACCCTCCCCGTAAGCATGCGTCCGCCCCTCTCCTTCCCGATGACACTCCTGCACTCACCGCACTCACCCGCATCTAACCGTGCACTTATTTTGCTTCAGGACGACCTGCAGCCTCGCCCTCGACCACGACCACGCGCAACAGACGCCAGCAAGAACTCCGGCGAGCCATTACCCTCACCTCCGTGCGCCCCTTGACTCCTCGAGAACACCTTGAGCTTCCCCAGGCTTCTGCGAACGCGGTGAGCATCTTCCCATCCTCTCTCGCTTCCTGCTTCGCCAGCACCGCCACCACCTGAGCGCTCCACCGCAAGTAGCCACCGCAGCGTCGCCCGTCTCTGGCAAGTGTGCTAGATGTCGTGCGATTAGGATCCAGCGGCTAGGATAGAAGCTAGGCGAAAGGGTAAGTAGCATCTGCGCGCCGTGCGATATGACTTGATCCAACGGTCTGTGTTATTCGATCCACGCGAAACGTTTTCGACGAATAGGAATCAGACGCATGTCCCAGAGTTTGTTATAAAAACAGATTTGAATCTATTAGATTTGTGATTTTGTAAAATCCATAACTTTAGTTCCACACGTCCACAATTTGCAAACTTTATATCAATGGAATCAGTGGAACAAGCCCTAGCTAACCATGCCATTTGTTTAGTAAAAAGCTTCTGGAAAAATGTTAGTTTTTGCAGAAACATTTGTATGCTTGTTTAGATTATAAAAATTGTTCAAAAATGATTTTGGGGATAAAATCTTTGGCAAATGGTGTGATTTGAACCTACTGACCATAGGAATCACTTTGTAGATTCAAAAATGGATTTGGTGAAACAAAAGAATGATTCTTTGCTTTAAAACCATTTCTAATCAAATAAAAATATAGTTTATTTATTAAAAATGGTTTTGGAAGAAAACCTTTGGGAAATGTTTTGTTTTAAACTCTCTGACCCCAAACACAAAGTTTTGTGGTTTGAAAACATATTTTGTGAGCCCTATAGATTAATGCCTTAGTAAAAACATTTCTACACCACATAAAATGATACTTTGTTTTGAAAATGGTTTATGAAGTGAAACCTTTTGCAGATGACTTTGCCACTTTATAAAATGACCATTATGTGTTTTCAAATGTTCATTACCCATTAGAAACCACTTTTTCAAATAAGACAAAGCTTGGCATGCTTGCATGCATTATCTTGTTTATATGATTTTATGTGATGTTTTGCTTGATTGGTAGATTGAGTTTGTGCCTTGCTTGATTGAATTGTAGTGACTTGAAGAGTGTGATTGTTGCAAGGACAAGGAGTGAACTTATACCCTCTACCAAAAAGGCAAGTGATGCTTCATACTTTTGTCCCATTACTTTCACTATGCATTAGTGATTTTGCTAAGTAAAACTTGCATGGAATTTTTGCTAAGTATAAACCTTGCTATGGGAAATCCTAGTAGATGAAACCTTAGTAAAATTTCCTAAGTTAAGACTCCTACTACTATCATGCTTAGGTTAGCTAATAGAAAACAAGGGTGGAAATATATTCACACTATGGAAAATTTCTAAGTCTGAGGACTTGTGTTTTTGTTTAATAAAACAACTAAGTTAATGAATCACCTGGGTGGAATGGTAATTGCTTGGTGGTTTTTGGTTGAGTGGTTACACAAGGCCAGGGGACTGGTGAACCTTGTGTATCTCACTTGTGGATGGACACCCAGGAACAAAGAGATTTGAGATGTCAAATGTTGAGAAGCTTCAAGTGCAACCACTTGGCATTATGGGCTCTGCCTGGATCATATAGGTTGCAAGAACTTAGCCATATGGACAGTTGGTGGTAGGGTTTGATAGATTGGAGCGCGTCCATTTTGGTCTAAGGGAAGGCTTCTGAAAGATCTTGTCTTGGGAAACCAAGTCTTGTGGGGAAAGTGCACCACCTCTGCAGAATGTAAAATCTAAGTACTTAGCCATGTCCCTGGCAAAGGACAATTTGAGCATCAAGACATGGAAGCTATCAAGAATCTCATCATCCAAATTTCTAAGTTAAAAACTTGTGGTTGAACAAGGGTTAAAGGATCTTCAATCTTTGATTGGTAGATGCCTTGGGTGATTTTAGTCAAGCAAAAACTTAGTGTTTTCAAATGATAAGGAAAATCTATTTTGAGCAATGCAAGCCTAAGTTCCACTTAGCCAAATGCATATAGATGATAGACTCCACTATACTACCATAGTATCACTTGCCAATACAATTCAAATGTATTGACCCTTGTGGCTGTAACTTGTATGTTGCAGGTTTGATTGATGTTAGAAAAGTTTGATGATTAGGATTACAAAGTCTACAACCAACATGTTTGCCTGTGGCACTTTGAAGATGAAGGACCCCATGCTTATAGATATTCTGCTGCAATGTAATGTAATAGCCAAATGAGCTATGTAAGATGTAATAAATTATGTTATTCCTGGTTATAAAGTTGTATTATGACCTTTGTTTCTTGATATTACATCTTAACTGTGGATGCTAGCTATTGATCCAGGGACTAGCATTGTAAACACAAGGGACTCTACCTTATTAAAGGTTGGGAACCTTACACACTAGTTGTCCTAATCCTCCAAAAGGATTTGGAGAGCAACATTATACTCGCGATTCACCGTTACAAGCTAAAAGTAGCTTGATCATGGATAATTCCATGATAAGGGTGAATATTTGATGTAGATAAAATGTTTACTACACCAAGAGATTACTAAAAAAAGGAATTTGAAAGAACACCAAACATTTGATGATGGTGATCTACTTCAAAGTGCAAGTCCAAAGACATTGGTATTTTACTATACATGCTTTGGAGTATGTGTCATGTATATGGCTCCACTATTGATGTTGATAGATTCTTTCAAACAGAAAAGTAAATACTAAAAGAAAATCTCATAAATATATGGCAGAAAAGAAAAGACTAGAATTGTTCAGTTTAAGTATATAGATGATATACATGTTATGGCTATATTCTTTGCTTATTAAACAATGTGGTTCTTAAGTATTTGATACTGAATTTGTTGGTGTGAATCGTCATATGAAACAACACAATTCATGAACTACAATGGCCTAAGTAACTAGCAAAAGAATATGTGATGATGTTCGTCGAGAACAAATAAAGGGTTATTGTGATGCTTGTTAAACATCAAAGCTTGCCTTCAAGATTTGTTTTATCAGGTATTATGAGAACAAAAGGGTTGTTCAAATAATTGCCGTAATCCATAAAAGATGGATGATTCACAAATCTCGTTGGAGAAATCACATCCATAAAACTAGTGCTAAAAATGTCGAAAGACAAATTGATTGAAGTGACATCGCCGTTTAAATTATATTGGAAAGAAAACATGAAGAAACTCCATGTGGATGGAATTTTGGAGTTTTTTGATTTTTGATCAAATGACGCTTGTGAAACTTTCCTAGAGATAATTAAAACTTCGTTCACAGGCCAAAAGGGAACGAATGACTAGCTTATTGGAACTTTACATATTGTTGTACGAAGTCCATTATGTGTAGTCAAGAGTGATGGATTTCAACTTCATATGCTTTCTCCGAAAATTTGAGTGAATATATGAATATTTACTTAATAAGGATGAAGTATGAAACATTTGAAAAGTTCAAAGACTTTCAAGATGAAGTGCAAAATCATTATAACAAGAATATAAATAGTTTATGATAATATCATAAAGGAAGATATTTGAGTTACAAGTTTAGCATAATACCTAAGATTTAAGGAATCGTTCTATGGATTTGCATGTCCCGAAACACCATAAGAGTATGGAGCATTCAAGATATGTAATTAAACCTTGTTTGACATGGTAAGATCAAAGGTATAATTCATAAAACTGCCATTATATTTTAAAGATTAAAAGCCTTAGAGACTACCGTTTTCCACTAAAAGTAGCTCCATCATAATCTGTTGAAATGACACCATATAAAGTTATGGTTTGGGATAAAACCCAAGTTGTCTTTTCTTAAACATTGGTATGCTATGCATAAGAAAGATGTTTGCAACCAAAGTCGGATGAACCTGTCTTTGTATGTTATTTCGAATAACTGTTAAGTACTCCTCCATAACATCGGAGACAAAAGTGTTTGTCACTTAGAACGTCAAGTTTCTTTGAGAAGGAATTTTTCGTGAAAAGATAAGTGGGAGGACAATAGAACTTTGATAAGGTTAAAAGAACCTTAGCTATATGTGCAAAGTTGCGCAGCGCCGAAAAGTGTTCCGGAGGCAGCAACAATGTTCATGGCTCACGTGCCTCAAAGGTTGTGGTTACGGAGGTCAAAGTTTCTATTGCACTAAGTAGGTCGCGTAGACAATCAAATACCAAGATTTGAGTGTTGAATCATTATTTGAGAATAATAAACGGACTACATGCAAAGAAGCGATGATGGGCCCTGACTCCGTAAAATGGCTTGAAGCCATAAAATCCGTGATAGTTCCATACACGAGAAATCAAGTTTTGAACTTGAAGGAACCTCGAGAAAGGTGTAAGACCTTACAGTTGTGTTTGGGTCTATAAAGAAATAGATATGGATATTGCACATCTGTGAAATAGTCGACATGTTGGGAAAGAGTTCACAACAATGTTCAAAGGTTGACTATGACAAGATTTGATCTTTCATAGCGATATTTAGTCTAGACGGATTAATGTAGCAACCACTACATATAATTTTGTTATGTGGTAGTTGAATAAGCAAAACAAGTTCTTCTAATAGAATTGTTACCTAGGACATGTGCATAACACGGTCCATAGGGTTTTGTTAATTCAAAGGATGCTAAAAGCATATGCAAACTTCAATGGTTGAAGTAAGCATCGCGGAGTTGGAATCTTCACTATGATGAAACTGTTAAAAGAGTTTAATTTCATTAGAGACGATGAAGATGCTTGCATTTGCAAGAAATTAAGTGGGAGCGCTAAGACATGTTTCTAATACATTATGTGGAAGACATATTGTTGATTGGAAATAATGTATTTTTATTAACACGGGATAAGAATTTCATCTCGATGAAAGACTTAGGCAAAACCCAAATATTTGGCATCAATAGATGCTAATATGGTTGTGCCGAAAGTACATAGGTGATATATTGAATGAGTTCAATATAGAAACTACAAGAAAGGTTCTTTTCGCACAGAAAGGATTGAATGAGTTCAATATTGATGATATATTCAAGTGTATTGACACTTGGTAAGTGAAAAAAAGATTCAAGTATAGATTGATACTTGATGTATGAAATCACAAAGAGTATTTATATCAATCATGTTGTGATATGTACAAACCCAGATATGTCCTATGCTCTAACTGTTATGAGCATATACCAGAATGATTCATAAGATGATTATTGGACGATAGTAAAGATATTCTTATGATCTTGTAAAAGAACTAAGAATATATTATTTTTAGAAGTGACAAATAGATGGTTAGTTCATTGAAAATGAATTACATTCATACTAGTTTTGTCACAAAGTATAAATTAAGTTTATCTCAATCTAAACTAAGGGTGGCACAATATGATGGAATGAGAGTGCCATAATGAATATGGATGAGTTCAAAAGTTAAGATATTGTGACAGATACTACAACAAAAGGGCTAAGTATATAACTGCTATTATAGCAGCAAAAGAGGGCATTTGTGTTAAGTAGTTTGTTATCAAACTAGGTGTAGTTCACAGCAGGGATAATGCTATGAAGATATATTGTACGATAATATTATCAACATGTTTTAACCCCAAAGAACTAAAGGTCACACCAAAGGACCAAATTTGTACAAAGCCATCTCATTAGTGTAAGATCCCTCCTTTATAAAGGAAAAGGATCCCTGTGATTGCAATGCTAGTCCCTGGATCAATGCTAGCATCCACAGTTTAAGATGAAGTACACAGATACAAAGGTCATTATTACAGCCATTCCAGAGATAAACATAGTCTTTACAACTCCAAGGCCATAGGCCTAGTACAAGAGTTTGAATAAGTAAATAAATAAAAGTCTTCATCTTCATGTGCCACAGGCAAACATGTTGAGTGTAGACTCATGACACCTAATCCTCATCAGAATAACCTGCAACATCACAAGTTACAGCCACAGTGGGTCAATACATTGGAATAGTATTGGCAAGTTATACCTTAGTATAATTTAAGTGGACTAGATACTATATGCAATTTGGCTAAGTGTAGCTTGGCTTGCTTTGCTCAAAATAGGTTTTGCCTATTAGTTGAAATCACTAAGTTTTTCTTGGTCAAAACTTTTCCCAATGAACCACAAATAGACATTGAGGTCCTTTACCCTTGTTCACCCACAAGTTTTTATTTAGAAATTGGGATGAGGAGATTCTTGATAGCTTCCATGTCTTGATGCTCAAGTTGTCCTTTTCCAGGGACATGGCTAAGTACTTAGATTTTTCCATCTGCAGAGGTTGTGCACTTTCCCCACCAGACTTGATTTTCACCAAGACAGGACCTTTCAGAAGCCTTCCCTTAGACCAAATGGACGCGCTCCAACCTATCATTCCCACTACCACCAAATGTCCAAATGGCTAAGTTCTAGCAACCTATATGATCCAGGCAGAGCCCATATTGCCAAGTGGCTGCACTGGAAGCTTCTCAACACTTGGCCTCTAAAATCTCTTTGTTCCTGGGTGGCTTTCCACAAGTGAGATACACAAGGTTCACCAGTCCCCTGGCCTTGTGTAACCACTCAACACAAACCATTCCTTCCATTCCACCCAGGTGTTTCATTAACTTAGTTGTTTTATTAGGCAAAACACAAGTCCAAAGACTTAGAAATATTTTCATCATAGCATTTATAATTCACCAACCCTTGGCTGCTACTAGCTAGGCTAAGCATGGCATAGATAAGCATCTTAACTTAGAAATTTTCCTAGCAATTCTACAACTACTAGGATTTCCCAACATAGCATATAAGCAAAATATAGCATGCAAGACTAGCAAAATATTTCTAATGCTTAGTAGAAAACATAGGGATAAAAATATTCATGAAGTACCACTTGCCTTGGTAGTTTGGAGAGTAGCTACACTCCTCACAATCACAATCACTAGCACCAAAATCTACACAAAGAAATGTAGCAAAAATCACATACAAAACATATACAATCAAAAATATATGCATGCATGCAAAATGATATGTGATGATTTTTAAAACTCAACAAAGCAAGTATACAGTACTGGTTCATAAACAAGTTAAAAACTTGCCAAACAACATTTATTTAAACCCTAAATCATTTCCTAAACATTTCATATACTCAAATTAGCCCTACACAAGTTTCTGCAAATAAAACCATTTTAACAGAAGCAAAACATTAAAAACATTGCATATTTAGAAAGGTCTTGCTCTCCTGATTCCATTGATATAAAATTTGTCAAATTCTAACGTGGGGATCAAAAGTTATAGCCAAAACAAATTTAAACATCTAATAGATTCAAATTCTGTTTTTAAACTCTAACAGATGCCACGCGTCTTAATCTAATTGGCCTGTACCATTTTGCGTTGGATCGCGCTTCTGAGCCGCTGGATCTGACTTAATCGCACGGCTCATATCGAAACTTAACGCTTCGCTCGCGTTCTATCCTATCCGCAAGATCTAGATCTAACGGCGCACAGCTCCTTGACCATCCAGTGGCGGCGCTGGCGGCGGCGACAGGCGACAGCGCCTCTGTCAGAGCAGCTACCGGTGTTCTAGGTCACGCGGGAGAGGGGGAAGGAGCTTACCAGACTCGCAGTGTGCTGCTAATGCTCAAGGTGGCGGTGGTTTGGCAAGGGGCGCACGGACACAGTCGCTGGAGCTCGTCGGAGTTGCGGGCGGCGTCTGTTGCTTGATGTCGAGGTCGTTGCCGAGGCTCTGCGTCGTCCTAGCACAAGCCAGAGGGTTTAGGAGACGCGCAAAGGTCTGGCGAACAGGATAGTACCAAAGAGAAGGCAAGGGCGCTCAGTTCTTACCGCTATTGCTCGTCGGAGTCGAGCGGCGGCGCTGGTGGTTGCGGGCGTGAACAAGAACGGTGACCTGGGTCACGAGCAGGCAAACTAGGGGTGTTAGCAGATGCACAAGGACGTGGCGGTCACGCTCGTTTGAACCAGAGGCAGAGGGGCAGTCGAAGCTTACCGGAATCGCCTACCGGAGTTGCTCTGTCTGTGGCGGTGCGAGGGCAATTGCGGGCAGCCTGGGGGCGTAGAGATGGCGCTAGGTGAGGGGAAATGGCCCGCGGTGCAGAGGGGATCTTATAGCCAGAGCGGGGGCGAGGATCGCGCGGCGTATCAATGGAAATTAAGCGCGCAGTAACAGTGGCGAGGTAACGGCGGAGTGCACGTCGCAGGCGCGCGTGATTGACGACGAAAGCGACGTGGTCACAGGGTCCATTCGTCAGCGGGTTTAAACAGCGAGGGGGTGGGGTCGTGCGGTCAGCGACCTGGGGGGTGTGTCTGCAGGTGAGCGAGATAGAGGGAGACCCCGGGTGGGCTTAGTGGGCTGGATTAGCAGTTGGGCCAAATAGGCAGCGCTGGCCCTTTTCTAATTCTTTTCTCCTTTTCTTTTTCTGTTTTCATTTTCTGGAATGATTTTCAAATCCAAATCAAATGAGTTTGAATTCAAATCTTCTCTAGGTTTTTATACTGCAAAGCTTGCATTCAAATGTGTGTCAAACACTACTGTCCAATCCAAACACTTTGATCACGTGAAAAATAAAAATAAACCAAGCCTTTATGATATATATTCAATAGGCATATTATTGGTTTATTCACTCATTTTGTTTTGAAATTTTGTTCAAACTTTTGGTGGTTCCTAAGTTTGAATAAACAAACTTTACTGAATCAAAACGAGTATTCTTCTCATTGGAAGATAGCACTAAGGCTAGAGCACACTTACATGAAATAATAAGCATGGAAGCTTCTGTTTTGAAATGATTTGTTTGAAATGAAAATCATATGATCATGGATGCATGGATGATATGCATAAGTTTGAATCATGATTTTAGGGATCTTACAAATCTAACCCCCTTAAGGTGAATCTCGCCCTCGAGATTCGGATGGGCTAGCAAATAGGTGAGGGTGGTCTTTCCGAAGATCATCTTCTCTTTCCCATGTTGCTTCCTCTTCGGAATGATGGTTCCACTGAACTTTGCAAAACTTGATAGTCTTAGTCCGTGTGACTCTTTCTGCAGTCTAAAGAATCTTGATAGGCTTCTCTTCATAAGTGAGATCACTCTCCAACTGGACCTCTTCCAAAGGTATAGTATCCTTCAAAGAAGTTTCTTCCATTTCTAGATGACATTTCTTAAGCTGACTTACATGAAACACATTATGAACGGCTGACAAAGACTCTGGCAGTTCAATTTCATAAGCAACTTCTCCTTTACGACTCAGAATCTTGAATGGTCCAACATATCTTGGGGCCAACTTTCCTTTGACTCCGAACCTCTTCACTCCACGAAGTGGTGACACTCTAAGATAGGCTCTATCACCCACTTCATAGGTGACCTCTCTACGCTTAGGATCTGCGTAGCTTTTCTGTCGGGACTGTGCTATCTTCAATCTGTCCTTAACCAACTTAACCTTCTCTTCGGCTTCCTTGATAAGTTCTGGTCCGAACAAACTTCTTTCTCCCACACCATTCCATAACAATGGGGTGGTACACTTTCTCCCGTAGAGAAACTCAAATGGTGACATCTCAATGCTGGCTTGATAGCTGTTGTTATACGAAAATTCTGCGTAAGGCAAACTTTCATCCCAACTGGCTCCATAGTCTAGGGCACATGCCCTCAACATGTCTTCAAGAATCTGATTAGTCCTCTCTGTTTGTCCATCAGTTTGAGGATGAAAAGCAGTGCTGAATTCCAACCTCGTTCCCAATGACCCATGTAGTTGTCTCCAAAAATGGGATGTGAATTGAGTTCCCCTATCAGACACAATACTCTTGGGCACTCCATGTAGACATACAATTCTACTCATGTAGATCTTGGCCAACTTAGCACCCGTATAGGTTGTCTTCACGGGTATGAAATGAGCTACTTTAGTTAGGCGATCCACTACTACCCAAATAGAATCATATCCTGACCGGGTCCTTGGTAATCCGGTAATGAAATCCATACCAATCTTGTCCCACTTCCAATCAGGAATAAGTAGTGGTTGAAGCAAACCGGCTGGTTTCTGATGTTCCGCTTTCACTCTACTACACACATCACACAAAGCAATGTGTTCAGCGATGTCCTTCTTGAGATTATTCCACCAAAATCTTTCCTTCATATCCATGTACATTTTGGTGTTACCCGGATGAATGGAATACGGTGAGTTGTGTGCTTCTTACAAATTTGTTTCCGAAGCTCCGGATCTTGTGGAACACAGATACGTTTCCCATGCCATAAAGTTCCCTGTTCGTCTTCATGGAACCCTTTGGCTTTTCCTTTGCCAATCTTTTCTTTAATCTCTTCAATTTCCTTATCAATCTTCTGGGCTTCTTTGATCTTGTCCAACAAAGTGGGTTGAACATCCAAAGAGATGAGATGTCCTTCAGGCACGATCTCCAATCTGAGATCTCTAAATTGGGCACACAAATCATCTGGCAATTCTCCTTTGGTAAGGCCATTCACAAAAACCTTACGGCTTAAGGCATCCGCTACAACATTTGCTTTACCGGGATGGTATTGCAAACTTAAGTCATAGTCCTTGATGAGTTCTAGCCATATTCTTTGTCTCATATTAATTTCCTTCTGGGTGAAGATATACTTCAAACTCTTGTGATCTGTGAACACTTCACATCGCTTTCCCAAAAGATAGTGTCTCCATGTTTTGAGTGCATGGACAACAGAGGCTAACTCTAAATCATGAGTAGGATAGTTCACTTCATGAGTTTTGAGTTGTCTCGAGGCATAAGCCACAACTTTTCCTTCTTGCATAAGTACTGCACCCAAACCATGATGAGATGCATCACAATATACTTGGAAATCTTTTTCCAAGTCTGGCAAACACAATACTGGTGCTGTCACAAGTCTCTTCTTCAATTCCTGAAAACTGAGTTCACAACCTTCAGACCAAGCAAATTTCTTGTCTTTCTTTAGCAATTATGTCATAGGCTTAGCGACCTTGGAGAAAATTTCAATGAACCTTCTGTAGTAACCTGCTAAGCCAAGGAAACTACAAACTTCCTTCACTGACTTGGGAGCTTCCCATTCAGTTACAGCTGAAACTTTAGCAGGATCAACTGCTACACCATCTTTTGTCATAACATGTCCTAGAAATCAAACTTCATTCAACCAGAATTCACACTTGCTGAATTTGGCATATAGTTTATGCTCTCTAAGCTTATCGAGTATCAAACGCAAATGTCCTTCATCTCTTCTTTGCTCTTGGAGTAGATTAAAATGTCATCGATGAAAACAACAACAAACTTATCAAGGAATTCCATGAACACCGTGTTCATCATATTCATGAAGTATGCTGGAGCATTGGTCAAACCAAATGGCATCACGGTATACTCATACAATCCATACCTTGTGGTGAAAGTTGTCTTAGGTATGTCTTGCTCTCTTATCTTGAGTTGAAAATAGCCTGACCGGAGATCAATCTTGGAGAACACACAAGCTCCTTCCAGCTGATCAAATAAGTCATTGATTCTAGGCAAAGGATATTTGTTCTTGATAGTTACCTCATTGAGTGAACGGTAATCTATGCACAACCTTTGACTTCTATCTTTCTTCTCCATGAACAAAACTGGGGCTCCCCAAGATGAAGAACTTGGTTGAATAAATCCTTTCTGTAGCTGTTCTCCAAGTTGTTTCTTGAGTTCTTTCAGTTCATCAACTGACATCTTATATGGTCTCTTTGCTATTGGCCCAGATCCTGGTAGCAAGTCAATAAGGAATTCCACATCTCTATCTAGTGTCATTCCCGGCAATTCTTCCGGAAACACATCCGGATATTCACTCACAATTGGCCCACTGTCTATGCTAACCCCCTTAAGAGAATTTAGCTTACTCCCTTTTGATTCAAAGTTAGACTTGAATTTAATCCGTTTTCTTTCCGGGGTTGTGAGTGCGACAGTACGATTAGAACAATCTAGTACTCCTTCATACTTATCCATCCAATCCATTCCCAATATTACGTCCAGTCCTTGGGAATCTAGGATTATCAGACTCACTGGAAACTTATGCTTTCCAAACTCTATTACTAGATCCCGGCATCCAAGACTTACTATCATATCTCCACCTGGAGAGCTAACTTTTATTGGACACCCAATGTTTTCAGTTGGAAACCCATTTCTATCAACAAATGCTTTTGATATGAATGAATGCGATGCTCCAGTATCAAAAAGAACAAATGCTGGAATAGAATTGAGTCTGCACTTACCAGCAACAGCATCAGGCTCCTCATAGACTTCCTCCACATTGATTTGGTTAACTTGTCCCTTCTGAAAAGGGTTGGGCTTGTTGGGTCCTTCAACTTTCTTTTCTGGGCATTCATTTGCATAATGCCCCATCTTCTTGCACTTGAAGCATTCAACCTGACTAATGTCCTTCTTGACAGGCTGGCTTCCACTTCCACTTCCATTACCACTGTGGTGGCTTTTGTATCCACCCTTGTGGTTCTTGTACTTGTCATTGTCATGACCACGATGATGCTTGTTGTCATGACGGTTGTGGTTGTGGTGCTTGTTGAATTTCCCATGTTTGTGGGATCCTGAGCTTCCACTGTCTTCATAATGGGAACGTTTGTGAGACGATCCCGAGCTGTGCTTGTCCGAGTGCTTTCTCTTCCTGCTCCCAACTTGCTTCATTTTGTTCTCCAAAATAGCAGCCTTATCACAAAGAGACTGGTATGTGGGAACATATGCCACAGCCAACTGCAGATTCAGCTCATCATTCAACCCTTCGAGGAACTTTTCTTTCTTCTTAGCATCAGTGTCAACTTCATCCGGTGCATATCGTGCCAGATTGTTGAACTCCTCAATATATTCAGCCACGCTGCGGTGGCGCTGCTTCAGGTTATGAAACTCTTTCTTCTTCAGACTCATCACTCCAGATGAGATATGAGCAGTACGAAAGCCATCCTCAAAGATAGCCCATGTCACATCTTCTATGGGAGTGGTGATCTTGAAGTTATCCCACCAAGTGGTGGCTGGTCCTTCCAGCAAATGTGCTGCAAATCTGACCTTTTCAGCATCAGTACAGCCCACAGTTACCAAGTCCTTGTTCACAGAGTGTAACCCATCATTGGCCACCATGGGATCAGTTGTTCCTGAGAACCTTGCTGGCCTCAATCTCAAGAACCTGGTAAGCATGTCAAAACCCGGTGGGTTGTTGTTGTTGTTATTATTGTTGTTATTGTTGTTGTTGTTGTTTTGGTTCTGGATGAGCGTTGTCATCATTTGCATCAGCTGAGTCTGAGCTGTCATCATTTGTTGCATTTCCGGAGTGATGTTGTTGTTGTTGGGGTTGGGATTGGCACGACGGGGAGGCATCTGTGGTTTGTTCAATAGAGATAAGAATGAGATACCCATAGATGCTTCCATGCACAATACATCACATAACAAACACAAAGCATGCAACAAAAAGGATAAAGGTTCAACAACAAGATAACAAGTTCGCAAAGTAAAACACACACAAATAACAAGCCATCCACATGTCGGATGGTCAAATAACAAGCCATCCACATGTCGGATGGTCAAATAGCAAGTTCCCAATCAACAAGTACGATAATAGATGATAAATGAGTAGTCAAATCTACTCCTCGGCATCAACCTCCTCCTCGACAAAGGTAAGACCTGCATTCTCCATTGCGGTCTTGTATTCCTCGACTTTGGTGGTCAAGGTCTCTATCTTGGCTTTGAGAGCCCTCTTCTGGGAACGAAGCCTCTCAATCACCGTCTGCTGATGCTCGAGCTCGAAGTCCTTGGCCTGCAGTTCTTCAGTCATGTCACGGATCTTCTTGTTCCTATCCTGGACTCGCTTCTCCTGACTCTTGAACTTTCTGTCCTGGCTCTCGAACTTTGCCTCCATCTCCTTGACTATCTCATCTTGCTCCGCGAAGAGCTTGTCCTTCTCGCGAAGCTGCACCTGGAGTTCGTCATTGTTGAGCATGACGTTGGTCCTATCAGTGTCCACGTGCCTAATGAGAGCCTCTAAGTACTGGAGGTATAGAAGAATCGGCCCTGCTGTGTCCCTAGAATCGTCCTCGAAGTCGATGGACTCTCCATCCTCATCATGTCTACCGAAGACGTGGAAGTGAGTACCTCTAACCTGTCGGAAGTGTCTCCCTGGCAGACGTCCTATCAGATCCTGCATGACTACCTCAAGGCCTCTCTCCTTGTCATCATGCATGAGCTTGAAGATGATGGCCTCCGTGGTAGGCTCTGTCTAGCGTCCGGGCTGGTTGACCTTGAAGCCCCAAAGGTCTTTCCTCTCAAACTTGGTGAGGGGAAGCACCATGATGGTAGGAAGAGGGAGATTGAGCAAAGTAGTAAGCTCAACAATACGAGGACCAAAGCGAGTTCCCTGGAACTCCTCAACAGTGCTGATGGTAACAGTAGGCATCTATTTATAAGATAGAAAAATTTAGAACAACACAATTCAAGATAAAACACAAGGCAAAACATCACATACATATCCTTGGAAATCAAAACACACAAGTCATGGCACACATGGATCCATTACAACAACCAAGGTTCAACTTATTTTAAAGCAACATTTGGAAAATAAGGTGATAAGTGGTGGTCCAACTAACGAAGTACGCTTACAATCCTATCTTATTGGATCTGTTGGCTAACACAATGTTTCTAGAAGCAATCAGTCTATCTTGCTCACATGACTCCATCACTAAGTCTATAATGTCTCCTCTTAAGGTTTGGTTGGTAGCTTCCAACTCTTGGGTATGTTTCTTCTCTTCCTTTAGATCATTTTGGAGGTTGAGCATTCTGCTCTTGACTCTATCACCAAGTTCTTTGATGGTCTTCCAAGCTGCATCCCTTGTTGATTCAAAGAATGTAGTGTGCACCACTGAATTGGTGAACATGCAGAATCCTTTTTCCTGGTGGTTGTCTTCCTTGTTTTTATACAAGTGAAGTTGCACCCACCAGTATTCAACTCCTTCATCCATCACAGGAAAACCTTTGTACACAGCTGCACCTTGTATCTCTAATGCAACCATGAGGTCCTTGAGAGCCTTGGGGAATTCTGTCTCACACTCCAAGGTCATTGTCATGAGTGGTCCTTTCCTTACGGCTTCGTTGATGGAGTTCATGTACAAATAGAGATGATAAGAAGATTAGAAAAGTTTACGAGAAGAATAGACAAGTGTAGAAGTTGCTGAAATTTTTTCCTTAGTGGTTTCCAATCCTAGGGTCATAATCCTACAGGCAACACAGTGCTCTGATACCATCTGTAAGATCCCTCCTTTATAAAGGAAAAGGATCCCTGTGATTGCAATGCTAGTCCCTGGATCAATGCTAGCATCCACAGTTTAAGATGAAGTACACAGATACAAAGGTCATTATTACAGCCATTCCAGAGATAAACATAGTCTTTACAACTCCAAGGCCACAGGCCTAGTACAAGAGTTTGAATAAGTAAATAAATAAAAGTCTTCATCTTCATGTGCCACAGGCAAACATGTTAAGTGTAGACTCATGACACCTAATCCTCATCAGAATAACCTGCAACATCACAAGTTACAGCCACAGTGGGTCAATACATTGGAATAGTATTGGCAAGTGATACCTTAGTATAATTTAAGTGGACTAGATACTATATGAAATTTGGCTAAGTGTAGCTTGGCTTGCTTTGCTCAAAATAGGTTTTGCCTATTAGTTGAAATCACTAAGTTTTTCTTGGTCAAAACTTTTCCCAAGGAACCACCAATAGACATGGAGGTCCTTTACCCTTGTTCACCCACAAGTTTTTATTTAGAAATTGGGATGAGGAGATTCTTGATAGCTTCCATGTCTTGATGCTCAAGTTGTCCTTTTCCAGGGACATGGCTAAGTACTTAGATTTTTCCATCTGCAGAGGTTGTGCACTTTCCACACCAGACTTGATTTTCACCAAGACAGGACCTTTTAGAAGCCTTCCCTTAGACCAAATGGACGCGCTCCAACCTATCATTCCCACTACCACCAACTGTCCAAATGGCTAAGTTCTAGCAACCTATATGATCCAGGCAGAGCCCATATTGCCAAGTGGCTGCACTGGAAGCTTCTCAACACTTGGCCTCTAAAATCTCTTTGTTCCTGGGTGGCTTTCCACAAGTGAGATACACAAGGTTCACCAATCCCCTGGCCTTGTGTAACCACTAAACACAAACCATTCCTTCCATTCCACCCAGGTGTTTCATTAACTTAGTTGTTTTATTAGGCAAAACACAAGTCCAAAGACTTAGAAATATTTTCATCATAGCATGTATAATTCACCAACCCTTGGCTGCTACTAGCTAGGCTAAGCATGGAATAGATAAGCATCTTAACTTAGAAATTTTCCTAGCAATTCTACAACTACTAGGATTTCCCAACATAGCATATAAGCAAAATATAGCATGCAAGACTAGCAAAATATTTCTAATGCTTAGTAGAAAACATAGGGATACAAATATTCATGAAGTACCACTTGCCTTGGTAGTTTGGAGAGTAGCTACACTCCTCACAATCACAATCACTAGCACCAAAATCTACACAAAGAAATATAGCAACAATCACATACAAAACATATACAATCAAAAATATATGCATGCATGCAAAATGATATGTGATGATTTTTAAAACTCAACAAAGCAAGTATACAGTACTGGTTCATAAATAAGTTAAAAACTTGCCAAACAACATTTATTTAAACCCTAAATCATTTCCTAAACATTTCATATACTCAAATTAGCCCTACATAAGTTTCTGCAAATAAAACCATTTTAACAGAAGCACAACATTAAACACATTGCATATTTAGAAAGGGCTTGCTCTCCTGATTCCATTGATATAAAATTTGTCAAATTCTAACGTGGGGATCAAAAGTTATAGCCAAAACAAATTTAAACATCTAATAGATTCAAATTCTGTTTTTAAACTCTAACAGATGCCACGCGTCTTAATCTAATTGGCCCGTACCATTTCGCGTTGGATCGCGCTTCTGAGCCGCTGGATCTGACTTAATCGCATGGCTCAGATCGAAACTTAACGCTTCACTCGCGTTCTATCCTATCCGCAAGATCTAGATCTAACGGCGCACAGCTCCTTGACCATCCAGTGGCGGCGCTGGCGGCAGCGGCGCCTCTGTCAGAGTAGCTACCGGCGTTCTAGGTCGCGCGGGAGAGGGGGAAGGAGCTTACCAGACTCGCAGTGTGCTGCTGATGCTCAAGGTGGCGGTGGTTTGGCAAGGGGCGCACGGACACAGTCGCTGGAGCTCGTCGGAGTTGCGGGCGGCGTCTGTTGCTTGATGTCGAGGTCGTTGCCGAGGCTCTGCGTCGTCCTAGCACAAGCCAGAGGGTTTAGGAGACGCGCAAAGGTCTGGCGAACAGGACAGTACCAAAGAGAAGGCAAGGGGTGCTCAGTTCTTACCGCTATTGCTCGTCGGAGTCGTGCGGCGGCGCTGGTGGTTGCGGGCGTGAACGAGAACAGCGACCTAGGTCACGAGCAGGCAAACTAGGGTGTTAGCAGATGCACAAGGACGTGGCGGTCACACTCGTTTGAACTAGAGGCAGAGGGGCGGTCGGAACTTACCGGAATCGCCTGCCGGAGTTGCTCTGTCTGCGGCGGTGCGAGGGCAATTGCGGGCAGCCTGGGGCGTAGAGATGGCGCTAGGTGAGGGGAAATGGCCGCGGTGCAGAGGGGATCTTATAGCCAGAGCGGGGGAGAGGATCGCGCGGCGTATCAATGGCAATTAAGCGCGCAGTAACAGCGGCGAGGTAACGGCGGAGTGAGCGTCGCAGGCGCGCGTGATTGACGACGAAGGCGACGTGGTCGCAGGGTCCACTCGTCAGCGGGTTTAAACAGCGAGGGGGTGGGGTCGTGCGATCAGTGACCTGGGGGTGTGTCTGCGGGTGAGCAAGAGAGAGGGAGACCCCGGGTGGGCTTAGTGGGCTGGATTAGCAGTTGGGCCAAATAGGCAGCGCTGGCCCTTTTCTAATTCTTTTCTCCTTTTCTTTTTCTGTTTTGATTTTCTGGAATGATTTTCAAATCCAAATCAAATGAGTTTGAATTCAAATCTTCTCTAGGTTTTTATACTGCAAACCTTGCATTCAAATATGTTTCAAACACTACTGTCCAATCCAAACACTTTGATCAAGTGAAAAATAAAAATAAACCAAGCCTTTATGATATATATTCAATAGGCATATTATTGGTTTATTCACTCATTTTGTTTTGAAATTTTGTTCAAACTTTTGGTGGTGCCTAAGTTTGAATAAACAAACTTTACTGAATCAAAACAAGTATTCTTCTCATTGGAATATAGCACTAAGGCTAGAGCACACTTACATGAAATAATAAGCATGGAAGCTTCTGTTTTGAAATGATTTGTTTGAAATGAAAATCATATGATCATGGATGCATGGATGATATGCATAAGTTTGAATCATGATTTTAGGGATGTTACAATTAGAGAATGAGTGATGCGTAGAGACGCAAAGACATGCAATTACACATGGACCTGGAAGTGTCAGATCCAGAGATCAGTTGACCACTAGCAATCGTGTACATACGACACCAGAAAGCCATAGGTGTTGAATACACAAAGGTTTGAAACTAGATTATTGACTCTAGTGCAAGTGCAAGACTGTTGGAGATATGCCCAAGAGGCAATAATAAAGTGGTTATTATCATATCTTCATACTTATGATAAATGTTTACATACCATGCTATAATTGTACTAATCGGAAACATTAATACTTGTGTGATTTGTAAACATAAAAGAGTCCCTAGTAAAGCCTCGTGTTAAACTAGCTTGTTGGTTAATATATGAGCATGGTTTCCTGATCATGAACATAGAGATGTTATTAACAACAGGGTCATATCATTAGGAGAATGATGTGATGGACATACTCCTATAGTTAAGCGTAGCATAAAGATCAAGTCATTTAATATAGTTCATTTGCTATAAGCTTTCTGATACATAGTAACCTAATTCCTTTGACCATGAGATCATGCTTATCACCATCACCGGAAGGATGCTTTGATGACATTAAACACCACACCGTAACTGGGTGGCTATAAAGATGGCATTGAGTGTTCGGAAAGTATGGGTTGAGACACATGGATCAAGAGTGGGATTTGTCCATCCATATGACGGATAGATATACTCTGGGCCCTCTCGGTGGAATGTCATACAATTAGCTTGCAAGCATGTGACTGGCTCACAAGGGATCACATACCACGGGAACGAGAAAAGAGTACTTATCGGTAACGAGGTTGAACTAGGTATGCAGAGATACCGACGATCAAAACCTCGGATAAGTAAACTATCGTGAGACAAAGGGAAATTGGTATCGTATGTAAGTGGTTCATTCGATCGCAATCGTAGAAATATGTGGGAGCCATATGAATTTCCAGATTCCTCTATTGGTTATTGATCGGAGAAGTGTCTCGGTCATGTCCGCATAATTCACGAACTGTAGGGAGACACACTTAAGGATTCGATGTTGTTGAGTAGTTATGGAATGATGAGTAAGAGACCGAATGTTGTTTAGAGTCTTGGATGGGATCCAGGATATCACGAGGAGATCCGGAATGGTCCGGAGAATAAGATTCATATAAGGAAAGTCCTATTTCGGAGTTCAGGAAAGTTTCCGATGTTTTCATCGGAGAGGTTCTAGAAGGTTCTAGAAGGTTCACCGTTCCGAAAGGAGAATGGTCCATGAATGTGTCATGGGTCAGTGGAATGATTGGATCATGTCCAAGGTCACTTGGTGTTGGCATATGCAAGAGAGAAATAAATCTCTAAATTGGAAGTCAAACGGGAAGTTTGAAAAGTCAAACTGGAACAATGGTTTCCTAGTGGGAGAAGAAACAAGTCCTTCTCTCAATCCAACTTGGGTTTGGGTTTGGATTAAAACCCACCCCTCCCAAGGCTGCCCCTCCCTCTCATAAATAGAAGGGGAGGGCTGCCCCAAACAACACAAGTTCCAAGCCCTCTCCACGAGCCGCCGCCCGCCGCCGACACCTCCTCCTCCTCCCGGATCTCTAAACCCTAGTTTTCCGGGAAACCCTAATCCTCCATACTCGCTTCGTCTTAAGGCGAAGCTCTGCGAGATATCTCCTCTACTTCCGGTACCACGCCGTCGTGCTGCCGGAATCACGAGGAGAGTGCTACAACCTTCGCTGCCTGCTAGAACAAGGGAGAGGAAGGTCTTCATCGAGTACCGAACAAATGACCGACTACGGAAGCGCTGCCGGAACGCAGCGCCGGAAGGATCGTCTACGCGATCTTGAGATCGGCAAGTGTACAACTACATCACCCACGAGAATCTACTCTCGTTAACCGCTTTGGAATCTTCGAGGGTGAGTTCCTCTATCGACTCGTTGCTACAATCTAGTAGATAGATCTTGGCTTGATCATAGATTAGATCTTGATTGTGTGTTCATGTGATAGAAAATTTTGTTTTCCATGCTACGAACCCCTACAGCATTGTGTCACATCCCAAGATTTTCCAAACCTTGTTATGTGAAAAATAAATAAACAAAATAAATTATTATTGAAAATCAGGGTGAAAAGAAACTTTTGTTTCTAAATGGAAACTTAAAATCCCATCTTGAACAAACTTTAATTAAAGTTTGAATTCAACAAAATCCAAATCAAGAGAAATGCATTCATCATAAAATGCATCTGGAAATTTAAACACTTGGAAAATAAAACCAAACCCTAATGGAATAAAAATCATTTCCAAGTTATCTCCAAGCCTATGGATTTGATCCATATGAAAATTTTGTCAACAAACATTTACAAATGATCAAGAAAGACAAATAGAAAAATTATAAAGCCATAGAAATTGGTTTCACTTAATTTGGAACCATAAATAAAATCTTATGAATATAATAAGATAAGGAAATTAAATTTCCAAAACTAATAAAGCACTTATCTAAAATCCAAACCAAATGGTGAGAAAATGATCCTAAAGTTATTTAAAAGGATAAATAAATATTAAATAAGATTTTACAAATTGGAATCACCAAGTTTGGATCTCTAAATAAAAAGATATGGATTTTATAAGATGAAGAAAGAAATATTAAATAAGGAATATTTAAAGACCAAATTAAATCTTGGCCAAATCCATAAACAAGTGGAATGATTATAATCCAAATCCAAATAAAAATAAAAGGATAAAGAATTTTCCAAAATAAAATAAAATGGCATAAATCAAATCCAATTGGAATGAAGACAAATCCAATTTTTAATGATTAATAAATCATATTAAAAACTTTTCCAAATAATTCAAGATGAATTATTTGACACCCAAATAATGAAATAAAAACCTACTGAAAAGATTTGGAAGGTTTTTACAAACTTAAATGGTGTTTGAAAATATTATTATATCTTATTTGATTTAAAACAAGGGCTTATTTGAATAATTAAAAGACCCCAAAAAGAATAAAGTTTTATTCAAAAATTGACTTCAGATTATATTACTAATCAATATTTAAACCTACACAAAATTTGGCAAGGGTTTGAATTCAAATGAGTGTTTGAATTGTTTGATCAAAATCAAAACAGAAAAATTGGAATTGGAAAAGGAAAAAGAATTAGAACAGGAAAAAAATAGAGCAAGGTCGACCCAGCCCAACTAGCCCAACAAGGCCCAGCAAGCCTATTCCCCACCCCACCCGCAGCGAACCGTTTTCACTCGCGAATGAACCCGCTGAGTCGATGACAGATGGACCCCACTCTCCCTCTCCTTCTCTCACTGACGTCAGACCCCACCGCCAGCTCTCTTCTTCCTCACCCGCGCGCAAACCTCGTCGGCGGTTTCTGCCGTTAAACGCTCGCGTCAATACTCGTTACTGCCAGCGTTACTCCACCCCGCGACCATGCAATCTTAAACGCCCTCGCCTCCTCTCTGTTTCCCCTCAGTCCCCGTTTCCCCGGAGCCACCAGGCTGCCCTGATTCCCCGCATGAACCCCACTGTCTCCGGCAAGCTCCAGTAGCAATTCCGGCGAGCCCAACTACTCCTCTGCCCCCTTGAGCACACGAGCACCTTCCCCATACCCTGGAGCACCTCCTCGTAGCTCCAGCTCATCCCCGTGCGCCCCAGAACCTCAGCAACGACGACGACCACCGTCGCCACCGTCTGCCTCCTCTCCGGTGACCCTTCCCGTAAGTACTGACCGTGCCGCTTTTCCCCGTTGACACTCTCACGCTCCCCTCTCTCGCGCGCGTCTAACGGACCTCCTATTTTTCCTTCCCATGGACAGTAGCCTCGCCAAACACAGCGACAGTGCGTGCCCGTCGCCAGACAGCTCTCCGGCGAGCAATCCCCGCAACTCCAGCGCGCCCCTTCGTCTACAACCAGCACGTCGAGCTTCCCCACGTCACCGCGATCACGGTGAGCCATCCCTCTTCCCTTCTCGCTTCCTGCATCGCCAGCTCCGCCGCCGTCTGACTACTCCGCCACCACCTGCCGCCGCCAGCGACGCCCATCTTTGACTAGCTCATGTGTACCGTTCGATCTGGATCCGACGTGTGCGATAGAAACTTAACTGAAAGGGTACGCTAGCTTCTGAGCCGTGTGATCCCACTTAAATCCAACGGCTGCCATCGCTTGATCCAACCGAAGCGGTACAGACGAATAAAATCACGCCACGTGGCCTAGAGTCTGTTTTAAAAACCAGAAATGATCTATGTGTTGTTCCAATTTGAAAAATTCAAAACTTTCAAACCACACGTCCAAATTTTACAAATTTTATATCAATGGAATCAGCAAGACAATCCCTATCCAACCATGCCCTTTGTTTAGTAAAAAGCTTCTGTTAAATTGATTGTTTTTACAGAAACTTATGTATGCATATTTAGAATATAATATTTGCTCTAAAATGAATTTTGAGATGAAACCTTTGGAAAATGGTTTGTTTTGAACCTACTGACCCTAGGAATCAATTGGTGGTTTCAAAAATGTATTTGGTGAAGCAAAAGAATGAGACTTTGATTTAAACCATTTCTAGTCAAATAAAAATATTGTTTATTTATCAAAAATGCTTTTGGAGGAAAACCTTTGGGGAATGTTTTGTTTTAAAATCTCTGACCCCAAACACCAATTTTTATGATTGGAAAATGTATTTGGTGAACCCTATAAAAATTATTTCTTTGCTAAAGGCATTTTCAACCACATGAAATAATGATTTGGTTTAAAAATGGTTTATAGATAAAATCTTTTGCAAATAGTTTTGCCACTTTATAAAATGACCAATAAAGTGTTTTAGAATGTTTATAACCTATTATAAACCACTTTTGTAAATAAAACAAAGTTTGGCATGCTTGCATGCATTGTTTTGTTTCTATCATTTTATGTGATGAATTGCTTGAATGGTAGATTGAAATATTGTTTACTTGATTGAATTGTAGTGATTTGAAGTGTGTGAACATTGTAAAGATCAAGGAGTGAACCTATATTCTCTACCAAAAAGGCAAGTGATGCTTCATAATTTTGTCCCATTATTTTCACTATGCATTAGTGATATTTCTAAGTAGGACTTGCATGGAAATTTTGCTAAGTATAAACTATGCCATGGGAAATCCTAGTAGATGAAACCTTAGTAGAATTCTCCTAAGTTAAGATTCCTACTACTATCATGCTTAGCTTAGCTAATAGAAAACAAGGGTGGAATATATTTTCATACTATGGAATATTTCCAAGTCAAGGACTTGTGTTTTGTTTAATAAAACAACTAAGTGAATTAATCACCTGGGTGGAATGGAAGGAATGGTTTGTGTTGAGTGGTTCACAAGGCCCATTTCTATGGTTTACCTTGTGTATCTCACTTGTGGATGGCCACCCAGGAACAAAGAGATTTGAGCTGTCAAATGTTGAGAAGCTTCAAGTGCAGCCACTTGGCATTATGGGCTCTGCCTGGATCATATAGGTTGCAAGAACTTAGCCAAATGGACAGTTGGTGGTAGGGGTTTGATAGGTTGGAACGCGTCCATTCTGGTCTAAGGGAAGGCTTCTGAAAGATCTTGTCTTGGTGAAACCAAGTCTTGTGGGGAAAGTGCACCACCTCTGCAGAGTGTAAAATCTAAGTACTTAGCCATGTCCCTGGTAAAGGACAATTTGAGCATCAAGACATGGAAGCTATCAAGGATCTCCTCATCCCAATTTCTAAGTTAAAAACTTGTGGTTGAACAAGGGTTGAAAGGATCACCAATTTCTATTGGGAGATGCCTTGCGAAAGATTTTGTCAAACAAAAACTTAGTGTTTTCAAATGATACGGAAAATCTATTTTGAGCAATGCAAGCCAAAGCTCCACTTAGCCAAATGCATATAGATGATAGACTCCACTATACTACCATAGTATCACTTGCCAATACAATTCAAATGTATTGACCCTTGTGGCTGTAACTTGTTATGTTGCAGGTTTGTTTGATATTAGTGAAGTGTAATGATTAGGATTACAAGTCTACAACCAACATGTCTGCCTGTGGCACTTTGAAGATGAAGGACCCCATGCTATGGTTATATTCTGCTGCATTGTAATGAGATAGCCAAATGAGCTATGTAAGATGTAATAAATTATTTTATTCCTGGTTATAAAGTTGTATTATGACCTTTGTTTCTTGATATTACATCTTAACTGCGGATGCTAGCTATTGATCCAGGGACTAGCATTGTAAACACAGGGATCTCTACCTTATTAAAGGTTGGGAACCTTACACATTGTAAAAATTCGTGAGGAAGCTCAGTACTTCAGATGGAGCTGAATTTTTCTGTGCTTGTTCTCCAAGTTGTTACCCAACTTTCATCAGTTATGCACTTTTTGATTTGAGCAACAAAAGGTCTTCGAAAAAATCAATCTTTACCTGCTGGTATGTTTTGACAGATTTCTGCCATCATTTGCATTTGCCTCTTACAGAAGCTTTTGTTTTGATGGGTTTTCAGTTGAAGTGTTTACCAAAGGTTTATTATTTTTTTCTTACACTAATGTTGTCATTGAGTTTGTGCAAAAGTTTTGTATGAAGGAAATTCTCAGGAGAAAGAGAGAAGGAATCTGCAGAGTTTGTCTTTGAATAGGTAAAAGTGGTGAAAACAGAAGCTACCGGGGTGGACAGAAACTGAAGAGGAAGACGGAGCCCGGGGTGGACAGACCCACCCTAGGCGCGGGCCCAGCCTGGCCGCGCCTGAGGGGGGTGTGCCACCCTCGAACTCCGTCTCCGCCTCGTTTCCGTGTCAAAACCTTCCTTATGCATTGAAAATTCGTAACATATAACCCCCCGGATCCCCTGAGGTTCGTGCATCATGTTCTAGTTGTGTTTTCGTTTCAATCTGTTTCTGTTAGGAAATCTTCTCAAGTTTAGAGAACCATGGCCTCCGCCAACGACAAAGGCAAGAAGCCCGAGGAAGAAGAACCTCAAGTCCCCAAGGAGGAGGATATTTTGGTAGGTTATGAAGTAGTCATGGAGGAGGACAAGCAACCGGACACTCGCGCTATTGTCGCAAGCATTGGTTTGGTGGCACGACCTACCAAGCTTAAGAGGACAGCACGGATGGCTACAGGAGGGAAATCTCGACGTCATACTCTCTCTCCACGATCCTCTCCTCCACGTAACAAGAGACCCTTCCATACACTTATACATGAATATCAATATCAACGTGTGCCCAAAGGGAATTTGCCCTCGGTTTGGGATATGCCTTGTTCTAACAATGCAGAGAAGGATCATGCTAAGGATGAAGAGTGGGGAAAGAATAACAAGAACTGGGATTCTCGGACTAACATGATCATGAACCGTATAGAGCAAAACTCGGAGCTAATCCGTACTCTTACTTTTGAGTTCGAGGAGTTGAGGAAACTTATTGAGGAGCTTATCAAGAGAACACCACCACCACCGAAGGAGTAATTCGTCATCAGGTTTGGCATCCCCTTGGCTTGTTCCAAGCTTGGGGGAGTGTCGCGGTATCACCACCATTATCTTTTATCTTTTACCTTTTTAGTAGATTCATATATGTGGTAGAGAGGTTATCTTATAGTTTGTTTTGCATGTGGAAGTGTCTCTCCTTTAGTTTATTATCTATGTATCCCTTGGTGTGAGTGCCTTTATTGAGTATTAATGAGAAGTGTCATCTTTTACTGTTTGCACTTCTTATTTTATTTTGCAATCTCTATTATATGATGGATCTTGTTGATCAGTAGTGGCACCAATTTGGGATCATCAAGTGGATCTAAATTGGTTTTGGCAAACTTAGTTCTGGTCAGTGGCATTAGTTTGAAAGAAAAATAAAGAAAGAAAAAGCTTACAGGTATTTGGTATCATTTGTTTTCTTTCTTGTTGGCTCATAAGCTTAGTATTCTTTATTTAAGATTCTTTAATAAGGTAGAGATCCCTGTGTTTACAATGCTAGTCCCTGGATCAATAGCTAGCATCCACAATTAAGATGTAATATCAAGAAACAAAGGTCATAATACAACTTTATAACCAGGAATAAAATAATTCATTGCATCTTACATAGCTCATTTGGATATCTCATTACAATGCAGCAGAAATTACTATATAGCATGGAGTCCTTCATCTTCAAAGTGCCACAGGCAATCATGTTGGTTGTAGACTTGTAATCCTATTCAACACACTTCACTAACATCAAACAAACCTGCAACATAATAAGTTACAGCCACAAGGGTCAATACATTTGAATTGTATTGGCAAGTGATACTATGGTAGAATAGTGGTATCTATCATCTATATGCATCTGTCTAAGTGGAGCTTAGGCTTGCTTTGCTCAAAATAGATTTTCCTTATCATTTGAAAACACTAAGTTTTTGTTTGTCAAAATCACTCAAGGCATCTACCAATCATTGATTGAAGATCCTTTAACCCTTGTTCAACCACAAGTTTTTAACTTAGAAATTGGGATGAAGAGATTCTTGATAGCTTCCATGCCTTGATGCTCAAATTGTCCATTTCCGGGGACACGGCTAAGTACTTAGATTTTACTCTCTCGAGAGGTGGTGCACTTTCCCCACAAGACTCGACATGCATCGAGAAAAAATCTTTTAGAAGCCTTCCCTTAGACCAAAAGTGGATGCGCTCCAAACCTATCACCCCCTACCACCAACTGTCCATCTGGCTAAGTTATTGCAACCTATATGATCCAGGCAGAGCCCATAATGCCATTTGACTGCACTTGAAGCTTCTCAACATTTGACATCTCAAATCTCTTTGTTCCTGGGTGGCTTTCCACAAGTGAGATACACTAGGGTAGTCATAAATATGGGGCCCTGTGTAACCACTCAACATAACCCATTCACAACCATTCCACCCAGGTGATTCATTCACATAGTTGTTTTATTAAACAAAACACAAGTCAATGACTTAGAAATATTTCATAGCATGAATATAATCCACCCTTGTTTTCTACTAACTAAGCTAAGCATGATAGTAGTAGGGAATTTAACTTAAAGAAAATTCTACTAAGGCATCATCTACTAGGATTTCCCATGGCATAGCATACTTAGTAAAAATTCCATGCAAGTCCTACTCAAAATATCACTAATGCATAGTGAAAATAATGGGACAAAAGTATGAAGCACCACTTGCCTTTTTGGTAGAGATTTTAAGTTCACTCCTTGATCTTGCAATAGTCACACTCTTCAAATTTCACTACAATTCAATCAAGCAAGGCACAAATTCAAAAGTAGCATTCAAACAATTCATCACATAATAATAATAAAAGTAATGCATGCAAAAGATTATTTTATTTCGAAAAGTGGTTTCTATTAGGTTATAAACATTTTAAAACACTTATTGGTCATTATAAGAGTGGTGGAACCATTTGATATTAAGTTAGTGAAAATGGCCACTTTAAATCATTTTTGTTTTCCTAGAAATGATTTAAATCAAAGTAATAGTTTCTAGTGTTTTCCAAAATGTTTTTAAACACCAATATTAATGTTTATGGTCATAATGTTTTAAAACAATTCCATTTGCAAAGGGTTTCATCCAAAATCCATTTTTAAATTAAAGCAACATTTTATTTTGTTGGAAATGCCTTTAAACAAAGTAATAATTTTCTAGGGTTCACCAAATATATTTTTAAATCCTAAAACTTGGTGTTTAGGGTCAGAGAGTTTAATTCAAACCATTTTCAAACGGTTTTACTCAAAAAGCATTTTTAAAACATAATCAACATTTTTTATTTAACTAGAAATGCTTTTATTCAAAGATTTATTCCTTAGCATCACAAAACATACTTTTAAATCTACAAGTTGGTTTTTATGGTCAGTAGGTTCAAAACAATCCATTTACAAAAGATTTTACCATAAAAACATTTTTAGAACAACTTTTATATTCAAAATAGGCCTATACAAGTTTCTGCAAAAACAACCAATTTTACAGAAGCAAATCACTAAACAAAGCGCATTGTTGCAAAGTACTCTTTTTGCTGATTCGATTGATATAAATTTTGCAAAATTTGGACGTGTAGATTAAAAGTTATGAATTTTGCAAGTTTAAACATCTAATAGAAATGTTTTTGTCTATTTAAAACAAAACTGTGCCACGCGTCTTGTTCTGATTCGCTGGTACCGGTTCGTTGGGATCGCGCAGCTACAGCTGTTAGATCTGTTTAAATCGCACGGTCACAGAATCGATCATACCCTTTCGATAAGTCATTCTTTCCTATGCGTTGGATCTATATCTAATGCTTCCGAGCACACTAACCAATACCTGGCGGCGCTGCGACGGTGGCGCGTGGCGGCGATGCTCGGCCAGAAGCTTTCCAGCGATACTAGCAAGCGTGGAAGAGGGAGAATATCATTACCGGACTCACCGTGGCGTGCTGAAGCTCGGGGTGGTTGCAGTTGTCCAAGGGGCGCACGATATCAAAGGGTATTCCTCGCCGGAGTTTCTTCTATTGTCGGGCTTGTCTGCTCGTTGTCATTGGCGAGATTACGGGTCACGCCAAGACAAATAAACATTGTCATTAGATGTGTGCAATAAAGGCGAACACGTGAGTAACAGTCAGAGGGGAGGGGGCGGTCAGAAGCTACCAGGGGGTGTCGCCGAAGTGGAGGCAAAGGGCGGTGGCGTTCGGGTGTCGAAGTTGCCGACGTTTCAGAGCATGCGCGAGTGAGCTGGTGCTACTGGGAGATGCGTAGGTAGGTGGGGAGTGTCCTCGTGGACACTAGGAGGAAGGGGAGGTGGGTAGTATCCCGAATCATCGCCGAAAGTTCGTCGGGGTCAGTGGCTTGCAGTGAGAAATTCAAGCAGCCTAGGGGCTCCGGTCGAGTGAGGTCTGAGGGGAAAGAAGGAGGGGAGGGCGCTTATGAGGGCGTGATTACTGGGAGGAATTAATCAGCCATTTACTCGAATTGATGCGAGCAATTAGAGGCAGCAAACGACAGAGAGGGGAGGAAGAACAGGTCGCGGTGGGTGAAGACGAAGACTGACAAGTGGGGTTCAGCGGTCAGTGAGAGAGAGAGGGTGCGCGTGGGGTCGGGAAATCAGTGACTGCGCGGGTGCATTGCTGAGTGAAAAACACTTCAGGGGGAAAGAGGAGGTGGGCTGCGCTGGGCTTAGTTGGGCCAGGTTGGGCTAGGCTGGTTCTTTCCCTTTTTTTATTTTGTTTCTTTTTCTTTTTCTATTTTGATTTTCTGTTTTCATATTCAAACATTCATTTGAATTCAGATTTATTTTCAAACCTTTTTCTAATGTTTAGTATGTTTCTATACTGTTTTAAATCAATTTCTATGGTTTTATAATATTTTTATTTGTTATTATTGATCATTTATAAATGTTTGTTGACAAATTTTTATATGGATCAAATCCATAGTTTTTGGGAGATCTTGGAAATGATATTCTTCCATTAGGGTTTTAGGGTTTTGGTTTATTTTCCCAAGTTTAAATTTCAAGATACATTCTTTGATGAATGCATTTCACTTGATTGAAATTTGTTGGATTCCATTTTATTCAAAGTTTGTTCAAGGTGGGTTTTGATGTTTCCATTTGGAATCAAAAACTTTATTTTGACCCTAAATTTCAACAATTATTTATTTTGTTTATTTATTTTTCAAATTTCAATATTTGGAAAATTTTAGTAAGTACCATAATCTTTTGGAAGCTCTTTATGACCTGTAATCCCTGCTACCCTCTAAGAAGGGACCTTTCTCCTAGTTACCAGTTGAGTCAGTAAACCTAATTCCTCTCTATCTCCAGCAAGCTTTTGAGTTGTTGTGTTTCAAGCATTCATATGGTGATTTATTCAGTCATGTTCTCGATCTTCCTTGTTTGCACAAAACTTTTATCTATTGAGTATTACTTTGAAAGCCTTCACTTGTGAAAAAACATTTTTGAGCAAAGAGTGTTCCTGTTTTGAAACTTCTACAAAAAGCTTTTGTGAAACTGTTTGCCAGGTGTTCTCTGACCAAGAACAAAAGTTTGCCAATTCCAATTATGATTTATCTTTATGCATCTCTATTGTGACTGCTATACTTGGTTGCAAGCTAAGTTATATAATGGTGAGTTGCTTTCTTCTATGAGTTGTGTAATGGTAAGTGTGATGCTTCTTGTTCGTATTCTTTTATCGACACTACACTCCATAAACCTCTGGACATGTTTACTGAGCTCAGCTTTCGCTTGTTGGGGACAAGCGAAGTCTATGCTTAGGGGAGTTGATATGCCCAATTTGCATCACCATTCTATATCATAATGTACCTCTATTCATTGATATTTGTCTTATTATGAGGTATTACTTATGGCTTTTCATCTGTTTATGCATGTTGGATGATTCTTGGAGGATGGACTATCGGAGTCTGGATTCTGATGGAAAAGAAGGCGTTTCGGTGCAATTTCGCAAAGATCAGAAAATACCAGAAAAATATGGAAATATATTATTTTACCAAACGACGAAGGAAGTCAGAAGGAGGGATAAAGAAGGGCCTCAGGGGGCCCACACCCCCCTAGGCGCGGACCCACATGACCCCGCGCCTAGGGAAGGTGTGGCCCACATGCCCGGCCTCCGACTCTGCCCCTTTGCCTATATCTTCCCTTCGAAACCCTAAGGCTCGGGGACCGACCACAGATAGATTTCTGCCGCCTCTGGGGGCAGAAAACACCGAGAGAGAAATATCTCTTTGGTAGACAGATTTCTGCCGGGGGAATTCCTTCCCGGAGAGGGGAGACCGTCGCCATCAACACCATCATCAAGCTAGGATTCATCGGGATCATCATCATTATCATACACACCATCATCTCCACCAGCACCATCACCACCACTCCCTCCCGCTGTAACAATTGTGTTGGATATTGCTTTAGTTCTTAGGGGAAACTTTCCCGGTGTTAATTACTATTGTAGTTGATGCTTGTGAGTGGAACCATTGGATTATTTTTTATGTTCAGATTGTTATCCATTACCATATCATCTTTGATCTTGTTCCATATGATGTCTTGTGAGTAGTTCGTTTAGTTCTTGAGGACATGGGCGAAGTCATGTTGTTAGTAGTGAATCTGTGATGAGTTATTATTCAATGGTTTAGTATTTAAGTTGTGGTGCTATTCTTCTAGTGGTGTCATGTGAACGTCGACTACATGATACTTCACCATTTATGGGCCTAGGGGAATGCATTGTGTATTTGGCTACTAATTGTGGGGTTGTGATGACCCACAAGTATAGGGGGTGTATCGTAGTACTTTCGATAAATAGGAGCGTCGATCCCAACGAGGAGCAGAAGGTGCTGAACAGTGGTATGGAGCAGGAAATCCCTGTGAATACTTAGCAAACGGATGTTTAGTGGTTTTCTAACAAGTCAACAAAACAAAGAGCAAGTAACAGAAGAAACGAACAAACGGAGCAAGTGGCCCAATCCTTTCTTAGCAAAGGACAAGCGGGTGAAAATACTTATAAGGACCAAACGCTATCGAGGACACATGAGAATTATGTCAAGTGCTTTCGCTTCAAATAGCTGAGTACTCTTCTCTAGTGTTTGTAAGTGTTGTGTGGGTGAACCTGTGCTAACATACCGCCCTTCCTAGGACTAATACATACTTGTTATTAAACCCCCTACAAACATCCATAACTACAGGAAAGTAATTAAGATATAAATCTAACCACAGCCTTAAACTTTGAGATCTACACTCCCTTGTGCAAAGCTGTCCTAACGGGGGTTCAGGTTTCTGTCACTCCGGCAACCCCACGATTAGTAGCCAAATAGACAATGCATTCCCCTAGGCCCATAAATGGTGAAGTATCATGTAGTCAACGTTCACATGACACCACTAGAAGAATAGCACCACAACTTAAATACTAAACCATTGAATACTAACTCATCACTATTCACTACTAATAACATGACTTATCCCATGTCCTCAAGAACTAAACGAACTACTCACAAGACATCATATGGATAAGATCAAAGATGATATGATAATGGATAACAATCTGAACATAAACAATAATCCAATGGTTCCACTCACAAGCATCAACTACAATAGTAATCAACACCGGAAAAGTTTCCCCTAAGAACTAAAGCAATATCCAACACAATTGTTACAGCGGGACGGAGTGGTGATGATGGTGCTGGTGGAGATGATGTTGTGGATGATGATGATGATCCCGATGAAGCCTAGCTTGATGATGGTGTTGATGGCGACGGTCTCCCCTATTCAGGAAGGAATTCCCCCGGCAGAAATCTGTCTGCCGGAGAGATCTTTCTCTCTCGGTGTTTTCTGCCCCCCAGAGGCGGCGGAAATCTATCTATGGTCGCTCCCTGAGGGTTAGGGTTCCGAAGGGAAGATATAGGCGAAGGGGGAGAGTCGGAGGCCGGGCAGGTGGGCGACACCTGCCCTAGGCGCGGCCTTAGGTGAGCCCGCGCCTAGGGGTGTGGGCCCCCTGTAGCCCCCCTTCGCTCCTCCTTCTGGCTTCCTTCGTCCTCACGTAAAATAATATGTTTCCATATTTTTTGGTATTTTTCTGATCTTCGCGAAATTGCACCAAAACGCCTTCTTTTCCATCAGAATCCAGACTTCGGCAGTCCATCCTCCAGGAATCATCCAACATGTATAAATAGATGAAAAGCCATAAGTAATACCTCATAATAAGACATATATCAATGAATAGAGGTAAATTATGATATAGAATGGTGATGCAAATTGGGCGTATCAACTCTCCCAAGTTTAGACTTTTCTTGTCCCCAAGCGAATACTGAGCTCAGTAAACATGTCCACAGGTTTATGGAGTGAAGTGTCGATAAAAGAATACGAACAAGAAGCATCACACTTACCATTTCACAACTCATAGAAGAAAGCAACTCACCATTATATAACTTAGCTTGCAACCAAGTACAGCAGTCACAAATAGAGATGCATAAAGATAAATCATAATAGGAATTGGCAAACTTGTTCTTGGTCAGAGAACACCTGGAAAACTGTTTCACAAAAGCTTTTTGTAGAAGTTTCAAAACAGGAGCACTCTTTGCTCAAAAAGGTTTTTCACAAGTGAAGGCTTTCAAAGTAATACTCAATAGATAAGAGTTTTGTGCAAACAAGGAAGATGAAGAACATGATTGAATAAATCACCATATGAATGCTTGAAACACAACAACTCAAAAGCTTGCTGGATTTAGAGAGAGGAAGTAGGTTTACTGACTCAAACTGGTAATGGGAGAAAGGTCCCTTCTTAGAGGGTAGAAGGGATTACAAGTCATAAATAGCTTCCAAAAGATTATGGTACTTACTAGCTTTGATCCCTCATTGCCCCTATCATAAGCATCTTGAGATGATTAAGGTTAAAGTGAACAAAGATGGAGTATATGCTTTACGATATATAAGTTAGCAATCTCATGTCCCTTGAATAAGAGGGCCACTCCTCATGCATACTAAACTTTGGGTCCAGGTAAGTTCTTGTCATTGTAAGTATTTGCATATCATTGAGAACCACAACGGGGTACCCCTTGCACATGGTATAGGAGCTTTCCCATAACCAAAATGACAAGGCAAGCAGACAATGAGCATCTCAGTGATCTTTTTATTTACTATGTGTATAGATTTTTATTGAGGATGCTTCATAGGTGACTCACTATGGTGATGCTGCAAGTTTCCACCATGATTAAGCATGGATTAGGCTAGCGGCCCAGGCGCTTCTCTAACACAAAATACAAACTCCATGGACTTACAAGTTCCCTCTTTATTTCACACCGTTGACATCCATAGACAAAAGAGCACGATATCAACTGTGTACAACAAGGTACAAGTGCAATGTTGAAAACGTTCCCCGTGACAGCACGGTTCTGCTAATCCCAACGTATAGATGCAAGCATATACAACTTCTATGTCCATAATGGTTCAAGTCTATTAGGGGCAAGTAAATAAAGTGTGCCATCAAGTTTGTGAGATCTTTACTAACTAGTTTTCACATAACAAAATACTTTTTAATTTGACAGGTAGATGAAGATTGAGAATTTGCTAGGAATAGCAAAAGCTACTAGGTAGATATGGTGGACATAAGTGGCAAAAGTTTTGGGTTTAAAGGATTTTGGAAACATAAGAAGTATGCCTTCTCAAAACAGGTTTTTGGCTAGCAAGGCTGGGTAGCAAGCAAGAGAGTTGAAAGAAACAAGCAAACATACAAATAATAAAGCCAAACATGCAATCTTTCTTGAACACACAAAAGAATCTTAAATAAAGAATACTGAGCTTATGAGCCAACAAGAAAGAAAACAAATGATACCAAATACCTGTAAGCTCTTTCTTTCTTTTTCTTTCAAACTAAAGCCACTGATCAGAACTCGGTTTTCCAAAACCAACTTAGATCCACTTGATGATCCCAAAGTGGTGCCAATACTGAACAACAAGATCCATCATATAATAGAGATTGCAAACTAAAAATAAGAAGTGCAAAAAGTAAAAGATGAGACTTCTCATTAATATTCCAATAAAGGCACTCACACCAAGGGATACATAGATAATCAATTAAAGTAGAGATACTTCCACATTCAAACAAAACTATAAGATAACCCCTCTACCACATATATGAATCCACTAAAAAGTTAAAAGATAAAAGATGATGGTGGTGATACTACGGCACTCCCCCAAGCTTGGAACAAGCCAAGAGGATGCCAAACCTGATGATGAATTACTCCTTCGGTGGTGGTGGTGTTCTCTTGTCATCATAAAACTTCCAAGGTAATGGTTCCCCATCCAAAACGGATGTCCTTGTCTCTGCAATCCTGAAACTAGCAACAGAGCTTATCCGATCAAATCTAGCCTCATACTCACAGTTTTGATTCTGTATGTCATAGAGTTGTGCTCGCAATTGATTGGTGGTTTGACGGAGTGAGAAGATCTCTTCTCGGAGCTCAGCAACTTCTCCCTCATGCTTTGTGATGAGTTCTGAACTTATCTTGTGAATAACATCCACTTCGCGTTCTGCCATCTTCTTGTACCTGAAAACTTCTTGTTCCAACGCTTCCATCCTGTCTTCCAGGCTGCCTTCTCCTTTAGGGCCTTGAACTTCTTTCATTTGTACCTTCCCCTCTTTGAGGATCAACTCTTTGGGATGAATCCTCAACTCATACATGTACGGGTTGAGGACTTCCGTAGGGGAATCCTCCATGGGTGATCCAGAGGAAGACATGAGGCTCCAAATCTGAGAATTTTCCTGACAAAAACAAATCAAAACGAAAACATGACGAGAACACGATGCAAGAACCTCGGGGAACCCGGGGGTTATATATTACGAAGATTCAATGCATAAGGAAGGTTTTGACATGGAAAAGAGGCGGAGTCGGAGCTCGGGGGTGGAACACCCCCCTCAGGCGTGGACAGGCTGGGCCCGCGCCTGGGGTGGGTTTGTCCACCCCGGCCTCCGTTTCCTCCTCAGTTCCGTCTCATAACTTCCCTTATGTATTAAAAAACATCAAAAATATAAAAAGATTGGAGTTTCACGAACCTTCTATTTTCATCACTTTTACATATTCAAGGACGAACTCTGCAGTTTCTGGTGTTTGGCTTCTGATAAATTCTTCTAGAGTTTTCATTTGAATAACATCAACTTCTTCATTATAAGAATCTCCATAAATATAATGTTTTAGTCTTTGACCATTCACCACCTGTGTTGTGTCATCTTTTAGAGAAGAAATTTTGATGGCACCTGAATGATACACTTCCTGGATAACAAAAGGTCCTTCCCATTTGGAGAGTAGTTTCCCTGCAAAAAATCTTAGGCGAGACCTATACAAAAGAACTTTCTCACCAACATGGAACTCCCTTTTGAGAATTCTCCTATCATGCCATCTTTTTACTTTTCCTTAAAGAGTTTAGCATTTTCGTAAGCTTCACCTCTCCACTCATCTAGATTACTTAAGTTGAGGAGTCTTTTCTCACCAGCAAGTCTAAAGTCTCTATTCAACTCTTTCACTGCCCAATAAGCTTTGTGTTCTAATTCTAAAGGCAAGTGACAAGCTTTCCCATAGACCATTTTGTAAGGAGACATCCCCATAGGATTTTTATAAGCAGTTCTATAAGCCCACAAAGCGTCATTCAACTTTTTAGCCCAATTTTTTCTAGACCTATTGACAGTCTTCTTCAAGATAGATTTAATTTCCCTATTGGAAAGTTCTACTTTCCCACTAGTTTGGGGTGATAAGCTGAAGCTATTCTGTGGTTTACATCATACTTAGAGAGAGTTTTTCTAAAACCCCCATGAATAAAATGGGATCCTCCATCAGTCATGAGATATCTAGGTACACCAAACCTAGGAAAAATGACATCTTTGAGCATTTTCAAAGAGGTCTTACCATCAGCACTTCTTGTAGGTATGGCTTCTGCCCACTTTGTAACATAGTCAACAGCAACAAGAATACGAGTATACCCTTTTGAAGGAGGAAAATGCCCCATAAAGTTAAATCCCCAACAATCAAAAGGTTCAATAACAAGAGAATAATTCATAGGCATTTGATTATGTCTAGAGATGTTACCTACTCGTTGTCATTCATCACAAGATAAGACAAACTTCCTTGCATCTTTAAAAAGGGTAGGCCAATAAAATCCAGATTGTAGAACCTTTTATGTAGTCCTATCCCCATCATGATGTCCTCCATAAGCGATGCCATGGCATTTTCTCAATATCTCTTGTTGTTCAAATTCTGGAACACATCTTCGCATAATACCATCTAATCCTTCTTTATATAAGTGTGGGTCATCCCAAAAGTAATGCCTTAGATCATAAAAGAATTTTCTTCTTTGCTGAGTTGTAAAGGTTGGAGGCAAATACTTGGAAACAATAAAGTTAGCATAATCATCATACCAAGGACTCATGTGGACTTACCCTTATTGCAGCTAACTGCTCATTTGGAAAACTATCATTAACAGGAGTAGCGTCAAAAGAAATGTTTTCTAGACGAGATAAATTATCAGCAACAGGATTATCAGCACCTTTCCTATCCACAATATGTAGATCAAACTCTTGCAAAAGAAACACCCACCTTATAAGCCTAGGCTTAGCGTCCTTCTTCGTCATAAGGTATTTAATAGCTGCATGATCAGTGTGAATAGTAACCTTGGAATCAACAATATAAGGTCTAAACTTATCACAAGCAAAGATTACAGCTAAGAACTCCTTCTCAGTAGTAGCATAATTCTATTGAGCAGCATCCAGAGTCTTGCTAGCATAATGAATGACATTTAACTTCTTGTCAACACGTTGTCCCAAGACAGCACCCACAACAAAATCACTAGCATCACACATAATTTCAAAAGGTCAAATCCAATCAGGTGGTTGGACTATAGGAGCAGTTGTTAAATCTTTCTTCAAAGTTTCAAAATCTTCCTTACAATCATCGTCAAAACAAAAGGTACATCTTTTTGAAGAAGATTGGTAAGGGTTTTGAAATTTTGGAGAAATCTTTAACAAAACCTCCTATAGAAACCAGCATGACCAAGGATACTACGAATACCTTTGATATCTCTAGGACAAGGCATCTTTTCAATTGCTTCAATTTTGGCTCTATCAATTCAATACCTCTTTCAGAGATCTTGTGTAGAGGTCCCAACCTTTAATAAGGTAGAGATCCCTGTGTTTATAATGCTAGTCCCTGGATCAATAGCTAGCATCCATAGTTAAGATGTAATATCAAGAAACAAAGGTCATAATACAACTTTATAACCAGGAATAACATAATTTTATGACATCTTACATAGCTCATTTGGCTATTACATTTCATTGCAGCAGAATATCTATAAGCATGGGGTCCTTCATCTTCTAAGTGCCACAGGCAAACATGTTGGTTGTAGACTTGTAATCCTAATCAATCAACTTCACTAATATCAATCAAACCTGCAACATAACAAGTTATAGCCACAAGGGTCAATACATTTGAATTGTATTGGCAAGTTTCACTACTATGTATAATATAAGTGGATCCTATCATTACATGCATATTTGGCTAAGTAGGGTTTTAGGCTCATTTGCAGAAAGCAATAATTTATCCTATCTTTTCAAAACAGTTTTGATCTTTTGTCAAATCTTTCTGAACTCCTTGGTAAATCCCCAAGTGTTTCAAGTCTTTGTCAAAATCTCTTGAGCTCCTTGGTAAATCCCCAAGTGCTTCAAGTTTTTATCAAAATCTCTTGAGCTCCTTGGTACACCCCAAGTGCTGCAAGTTTTTATCCAAATCTCTTGAGCTCCTTGGTAAATACCCAAGTGCTTCAAGTTTTTATCAAATCTCTTGAGCTCCTTGGTAAACCCCAAGTGATTCAAGTCTTTTGTTGTCACTTTAAAGTTTTTCTTTTAGAAATTGGAATGTAGAGATTTCCCATAGCTTCAAGCTTTAGTTGCTCAGTATTGTCCATAACCGGGGACACGGCTAAGTACTTAGTATTTTTATCTTCTGCAGAAGTTGTACACTTTACCCACATGACACAATCTCATCTTGTTGCCACCAGTGGCCGCTGGATAAGTACTCACCAAGATGGAGTACTGGCAGATTGAGAATGTGACGAAGTCTTTCCAGAGGGTCCTCCCATACACCATTGCTAGCTTGTCTTCAGGCACCAATGTAGGGTTCCTAGTTCCCTCATTTCCAGTAAACCTGAAGACAATGCATGGGTCTTCCCAATGTAGATGACTAAGCCAGATCCATATAGCATGTGGCTGTACACGAAAGCCACTGTTGGAGAAACATGTTCAATCTCTAAGTCCCTGGGTGGTTTTCTTTTGGTGCACAACACAAAGATATTTCCATCAACATGGTTCATTTTTTTGCCACCTTGTCCAAAACTTGAGTATCCTTGTCCACCCAGGTGGTTCATTGAGTACTTGTTTTATTATATAAAACATAAGTCCTTTTCTCAACTTCATAAAATCTCAACATGTATCTCTTCTCAAAATATCTAGCATGGCTAAGCATTTTACAACTACATTGTTTTCACTAAGGAATTTATAAGGTATCCTATTAGGATTTAGCATAGCATAAGTTATAGAAATTCTTTTCATGCATGTTTCAAAATCCACTAAGTAATGAAAATAGTAGGACTTTAGATGATAGTGTCACTTGCCTTTTTGGTAGGGAATGTTGGTTCACTTCTTGATCTTGCTAGTTTCACACTTTTCTAACTTCACTACAAATCAATCAAGCAAACACAATATCAACTAGCATTCCAACCAATAACCAATCAAACAAAACATCACACATAGAATAATAAAAACTAAGTCATGCATATAAGCATGTAAAAGATAGTTTTATTTGCAAAGGTGGTTTATACTAGGCTCTAAACATTGTAAGGTTCAAAGTGGTCATTTTCCAAAGTGGCAAAGTCATTTGTAAAAGGGTTTTATCTAAAAACCATTTTTCAAATCCAATCATTATTTCATGTGGTGGAAAATGCTTTTAGTGAAGCAACCATTTTATATTGTTCACCAAATAAGTTGTTAATTCACAAAACTTGGTGTTTAGGGTCAGTAGGTTTGAATTAACACATTTTCCAAAGGTTTTGCTCAAAATCATTTCCATATCAAAATCAATATTTTTATTTGACTAGAAATGGGCTAATTCAAGTTTTTATTCCTAAATTTCACAAAATCCATTTTTAAATCCATGGGTTGGTTCCTAGGGTCATTAAGTTCACAACAAACCAATTTGCAAAGATTTCAACCTCAAAATCATTTTGGAATATTTTTTATAATCTAAACAAGCATACAAATGTTTCTGCAAAAACAAACATTTTACCAGAAGCTTTTTACTAAACAAATTGCATGGTTGGCTAGGGCTTGTTCCACTGATTCCATTGATATAAAATTTGCAATTTTTGGACGTGTGGATCAAAAGTTACAAGGTTTACAAATTTGCATATCAATCTGATTTCAAATTTTGTTTTAAAATAAACTAGTGCCACGCGGCGCAATACTACTGGTCGATACCGGTTCGCACGGATCAGCCTCTATGAGGCGTTGGTTTTAAATAGATCGCGCGGCTCATATTGCGTACCGTTTCGCCGTTAAGTGGTTCTATCGCGTCGCTACGATCTGGATTGAACTGCTCCTATCAACTTGCCAAGAACTGGCGGCGCTGCGCGGCGGTGAGCGGCGGCGCGAGGTCAGGCGGTGTGCTAGCGGTGGTTACAGGAAGCAAGGAAGGTAGAGGAGGGTCTCACCGTGCTTAGGGGATCGTGGCGATGCTCAACATGGTTGCGAGGAGGCGAGGGGCGCTCAGGATCCGTCGGGATTCCTCTCCGGAGTCAAGGACGGCGTCGGTCTCGCTCAGGCGTCGTCGGGGACGAGGCTACAGATCGTGCAGAGGCAAAACAAAGGGGTGGTTAGACGCGTACAAGTATGGGGAATGTGAGAGCATCACTGAGAGAGGTCGGGGCGGTCTGGGCTTACCAGGGAAGTTCGCCGGAGTTGCTTGCAGACGGTGGCGTAGTCAGTCGTGGTCGCTGCCGACGATGTGGGGCACGCGCGTCTGAGCTGAGGGGGCAGGGAGATGCGCCAGCATCTGGAGGTCACATCCGTGTGCTCGAGGAGGCAAGGGGTGGCGCGGGGTCGCCGGAATTAGCTCGCGTGTTCGTCGGAGCAGAGCGGGGTTTCTGGTGAAATTGGCGCAGCCTGGTGGCGAGCTGGTTCGTGCGAGGGAGGGGAAATAGAGAGGAGGGGCAGGCGTTTTAGTACGCGTGATCGAGGGCCAATAAACCGCGGTGTTACTCCGTTATTACGCCGGCTTTGATTCGGCGGCAACGGCCGGCGAGAGGGGGCGTGGTCAGCGGGGTGAAGGAGACGATGACGTGGTTGTGGGGCATGCTTGTCAGCGATTGCGGGAGAGGGAAATGGGGTCCATCTGTCAGCGTCTGCGTGGGTTCAAAGCTGGGTGCGAAACATTTTCTTCAGGAGAGAGAGAAGCTGGGCTTGTTGTTGGGCTTGTTGGGCTGGCCGGCTGGGCTGTGTCATTTACACATTTTTTTTGTTCTGAAACTTTTCCTTTTTCCATTTCTATTTTCTGTTTTGAAATTCAACCAAACAAATCAATCAACAAATCAATTCAAAATTCCTCCAAACTTTGCATTGAGTTTTGGTTCTGTTTAACAACAATATTCCAAGTCCCAAAATAATATATTATTTTTATTTTTAGGGTCCATTAATAATTAAATAAATAGACCTTGATTAATTAATTTAGATAGGATTTGTTTTATCAAAAACTTTATTTTTGAAATTTTTGAAATAAAACCAAAACACTTCAGTAGGTTTTATTTGAGAATATAAAACATTTGGAAAACTTGTTTGAAATAATTTAACAAGTTTTTAATGTTTTAATTAAAATGAAAAAGCCTTTACTTAAATAAAATTGGATATTAAATCCTTATTATTTTATTCACATAAACCTTTACTATTTTTATCAAATAGAAATATTTCATTTCAAAGGCTTGGCCAAGTTTTAATTTGGCTCTTTAAAATAATCCTTATTTATTTCTATCCTTTGCTTTTGAAGACCAAATCTTTTTATTTAAAGATTCAAAATAGTAGCTTCAAATATTTTTTTAACTTTATTGTTTATTTATCTTTTTAAATCCCTTTAGGATTTTATTTGATCAAATAGGTTTGAAGGTTTCCAATTGGAATCAAAAGTTTCTTCTCACCCTGAAAATCAACAAAGTTTTATTTTATTCAATTATTTTTCACATGACAAGATTTGGAAAATCTTGGGATGTGACAGGCTACAACCCTTAAAATAAATCTCGTCCCGAGATTTGGGAAGGCTAGGGTTACAAGTAGGCTCAAAGCATCTAGGGTGCTACCACCCTTAAAAATTTTCCAACTAAATTACATGTTGGCTTGCTTGGGATCTTGGGGAAACTTCTCAGGGCAAACATCTGCATAGTGTCCTTTGTTTCCACACTTGACACATGTGACAAGGCTGAGATCCTTCATAGGCTTGTTTATCTTGTTCTTCATCTTTTCTGGACAATTGCTTGCATAATGTCCTGGGTTTTTGCAATTGAAACATGTGATAAGTTTGAGTTCTTTACGTGTCTCTTGTGGACAAGTTGCTGCATAATGGCCTAGCTCTTTGCAATTGTTGCACCATACTTGACCAATCTCTTTATACTTCTGTTTCTCTGGACATTCACTGGAATAGTGTCCCATTTATTTGCAATGATGACATTGCACATGGCTTTTGTCCTTCTTTTTCTTGGGTTTCTCCAAAGCTAGGAGTGCATCTAGTTCATGTTGTTCATATGTTATCTTATAGGTAGGAATGTCTACATGTTTCTTGGACCTTCTATTGCTCCTTGGAAAATTCATATGCCTCTTCTTTGGTCCTTTGAATTGGGTTGTATTGCATGGAGGTATAAGTGGAGCTTTTCCTTTGTCCTCATTCTTCTTGGTGGACTTGGATCCTTCTTGATAGTTTGCAATCATTTGTTGCACTCCACCTTGTTTCCTTTGTTCAACAATGGAATAGATGGGGCATTGGATAGGGACATGATTGTTTCCTTCACATAGGTAACAAGTGGCTTGAGATGTGGGACATTGGCCAACTGGATGTTTATCTTCACAGTTAGGGCATTGATCTCCATGCTCCTTGGAAGTGTGATCCTTGTCTCCACAAATATTGCAAGCTTTGATTCCCTTTAGAATAACATCTTTGTTGTCACAAGCTCCTTTGGAAAAGTTGCTTTCCATGTTGAGCATTTGATCTGTCACCTTATGCAACATTTGGGCTTGGTTTTCCAAAAATCCTTGCAGGGTTGGATCTTCCCCACTGGTGTTAGCTATGAATTGAGCTGTCATTTGGTTCAACTGGTTTTGGGTTGATATGAGTTCTCTCATGTTGTCCTCTTGGTTGGTGTTGGTGTCATCAACCTTGGAGTTTCTTGGAGTAGTCATCTGTTTGGGTTGAATGGAGATTAGAATAGGCAAAAAAATTCTAAGGAAATAATTCTAATCACACACATCACAATTCACACAAGCAATGTGCAAGCATTCACAAACAACTTTTCACTCAAACAACAAAGTTCAAGCACATTTTTAGGCAACAAAATGTTTTTGTTACACCACATAAGTTGGTGTGTTTGATCTATACTTAATATGGTGGTCCATCTATATGGTTCACTTGTGATCTTTCCATCCTTCTTGGTTGATTCTTCTTGCATGAGATCATGGTTTCCTTGGGAAAACTTTTGGTCACCAAACTTCAAGTGATGTGGGCTCCTTCTAATTTGTGCTTCCTTAGTCTCCAAATCTTGAGCAAGATTTTCTTGTCTCACTTGTCCTTAGTGATATCCAAGGTTGAAGTCCTTGGTGAATATGCTGAAGATGTTGAAGTCATTAGAGTTGATGGAGTCCTTTGCACATGATGAAGTCTTTGGCCATGGGGTAGGTTTTATCCATCAAGTTGAAATAGAAGAGATGTAGATTCAAAACCAAAGTGGTTGAGGAAAGAGTTTACAAGATTGTTTGTAAATAAGTTTTTGGAACAAATACAACTCCTATTTTTCTAAGGGTTTTTGTCCAATCCTAGGTTTACAAATCCTACAGGCAACACAATGCTCTGATACCATCTGTAGAGGTCCCAACCTTTAATAAGGTAGAGATCCATGTGTTTATAATGCTAGTCCCTGGATCAATAGCTAGCATCCACAGTTAACATGTAATATCAAGAAACAAAGGTCATAATACAACTTTATAACCAGGAATAACATAATTTTATTACATCTTACATAGCTCATTTGGCTATTACATTACATTGCAGCAGAATATCTATAAGCATGGGGTCCTTCATCTTCTAAGTGCCACAGGCAAACATGTTGGTTGTAGACTTGTAATCCTAATCAATCAACTTCACTAATATCAATCAAACCTGCAACATAACAAGTTACAGCCACAAGGGTCAATACATTTGAATTGTATTGGCAAGTTTCACTACTATGTAGAATATAAGTGGATCCTATCATTACATGCATATTTGGCTAAGTAGGGTTTTAGGCTCATTTGCAGAAAGCAATAATTTATCCTATCTTTTCAAAACAGTTTTGATCTTTTGTCAAATCTTTCTGAACTCCTTGGTAAATCCCCAAGTGTTTCAAGTCTTTGTCAAAATCTCTTGAGCTCCTTGGTAAATCCCCAAGTGCTTCAAGTTTTTATCAAAATCTCTTGAGCTCCTTGGTACACCCCAAGTGCTGCAAGTTTTTATCCAAATCTCTTGAGCTCCTTGGTAAATACCCAAGTGCTTCAAGTTTTTATCAAATCTCTTGAGCTCCTTGGTAAACCCCAAGTGCTTCAAGTCTTTTGTTGTCACTTTAAAGTTTTTCTTTTAGAAATTGGAATGTAGAGATTTCCCATAGCTTCAAGCTTTAGTTGCTCAGTATTGTCCATAACCGGGGACACGGCTAAGTACTTAGAATTTTTATCTTCTGCAGAAGTTGTACACTTTACCCACATGACACAATCTCATCTTGTTGCCACCAGTGGCCGCTGGATAAGTACTCACCAAGATGGAGTACTGGCAGATTGAGAATGTGACGAAGTCTTTCCAGAGGGTCCTCCCATACACCATTGCTAGCTTGTCTTCAGGCACCAATGTAGGGTTCCTAGTTCCCTCATTTCCAGTAAACCTGAAGACAATGCATGGGTCTTCCCAATGTAGTTGACTAAGCCAGAGCCATATAGCATGTGGCTGTACACGAAAGCCACTGTTGGAGAAACATGTTCAATCTCTAAGTCCCTGGGTGGTTTTCTTTTGGTGCACAACACAAAGAGATTGCCATCGACATGGTTCCTTTTGTTGCCACCTTGTCCAAAACTTGAGTATCCTTGTCCACCCAGGTGGTTCATTGAGTACTTGTTTTATTATATAAAACATAAGTCCTTTTCTCAACTTCATAAAATCTCAACATGTATCTCTTCTCAAAATATCTAGCATGGCTAAGCATTTTACAAATACATTGTTTTCACTAAGGAATTTATAAGGTATCCTATTAGGATTTAGCATAGCATAAGTTATAGAAATTCTTTTCATGCATGTTTCAAAATCCACTAAGTAATGAAAATAGTAGGACTTTAGATGATAGTGTCACTTGCCTTTTTGGTAGGGAATGTTGGTTCACTTCTTGATCTTGCTAGTTTCACACTTTTCTAACTTCACTACAAATCAATCAAGCAAACACAATATCAACTAGCATTCCAACCAATAACCAATCAAACAAAACATCACACATAGAATAATAAAAACTAAGTCATGCATATAAGCATGTAAAAGATAGTTTTATTTGCAAAGGTGGTTTCTACTAGGCTCTAAACATTGTAAGGTTCAAAGTGGTCATTTTCCAAAGTGGCAAAGTCATTTGTAAAAGGGTTTTATCTAAAAACCATTTTTCAAATCCAATCATTATTTCATGTGGTGGAAAATGCTTTTAGTGAAGCAACCATTTTATATTGTTCACCAAATAAGTTGTTAATTCACAAAACTTGGTGTTTAGGGTCAGTAGGTTTGAATTAACACATTTTCCAAAGGTTTTGCTCAAAATCATTTCCATATCAAAATCAATATTTTCATTTGACTAGAAATGGGCTAATTCAAGTTTTTATTCCTAAATTTCACAAAATCCATTTTTACCAGAAGCTTTTTACTAAAAAAATTGCATGGTTGGCTAGGGCTTGTTCCACTGATTCCATTGATATAAAATTTGCAATTTTTGGACGTGTGGATCAAAAGTTACAAGGTTTACATGTTTGCATATCAATCTGATTTCAAATTTTGTTTTAAAATAAACTAGTGCCACGCAGCGCAATACTACTGGTCGATACCGGTTCGCACGGATCGGCCTCTGTGAGGCGTTGGATTTAAATAGATCGCGCGGATCAGAATGCGTACCCTTTCACCGTTAAGTGGTTCTATTGCGTCGCTACGATCTGGATCGAACGGCTCCTATCAAATTGCCAAGAACTGGCGGCGCTGCGTGGCGGTGAGCGGCGGCGCGAGGTCAGGCGGTCTGCTAGCGGTGGTTACAAGAAGCAAGGAAGGTAGAGGAGGGTCTCACCGTGCTCAGGGGATCGTGGCGATGCTCAACGTGGTTGCGAGGAGGCGAGGGGCGCTCAGGATCCGTCGGGATTCATCGCTGGAGTCAAGGACGGCGTCGGTCTCGCTCAGGCGTCGGCTTGGATGAGGCTACAGATCGTGCAGAGGCAAAACAAAGGGGTGGTTAGACGCGTACGAGTATGGGGAATGTGAGAGCATCACTGAGAGAGCTCGGGGCGGTCTGGGCTTACCAGGAAAGTTCGCCGGAGTTGCTTGCAGACGGTGGCGTAGTCAGTCGTGGTCGCTGCCGACAATGTGGGGCACGCGCGACTGAGCTGAGGGGGCAGGGAGATGCGCCAGGATCTGGAGGTCACGTCCGTGTGCTCGAGGAGGCAAGGGGTGGCGCGGGGTCGCCGGAATTATCTCGCGTGTTCGTCGGAGCAGAGCGGGGTTTCTGGTGAAATTGGCGCAGCCTGGTGGCGAGCTGGTTCGTGCGAGGGAGGGGAAATAGAGAGGAGGGGCAGGCGTTTTAGTACGCGTGATCGAGGGCCAATAAATCGCGGCGTTACTCCGTTATTACGCCGGCTTTGATTCGGCGGCAACGGCCGGCGAGAGGGGGCGTGGTCAGCGGGGTGAAGGAGACGATGACGTGGTTGTGGGGCATGCTTGTCAGCGATTGCGGGAGAGGGAAATGGGGTCCATCTGTCAGCGTCTGCGTGGGTTCAAAGCTGGGTGCGAAACGTTTTCTTCAGGAGAGAGAGAAGCTGGGCTTGCTGTTGGGCTTGTTGGGCTGGCCGGCTGGGCTGTGTCCTTTACACATTTTTTTTGTTCTGAAACTTTTCCTTTTTCCATTTCTATTTTCTGTTTTGAAATTCAACCAAACAAATCAATCAATAAATCAATTCAAAATTCCTCCAAACTTTGCATTGAGTTTTGGTTCTGTTTAAAAACAATATTCCAAGTCGCAAAATAATATACTATTTTTATTTTTAGGGTCCATTAATAATTAAATAAATAGACCTTGATTAATTAATTTAGATAGGATTTGTTTTATCAAAAACTTTATTTTTGAAATTTTTGAAATAAAACCAAAAACACTTCAGTAGGTTTTATTTGAGAATATAAAACATTTGGAAAACTTGTTTAAAATAATTTAACAAGTTTTTAATGTTTTAATTAAAATGAAAAAGCCTTTACTTAAATAAAATTGGATATTAAATCCTTATTATTTTATTCATATAAACCTTTACTATTTTTATCAAATAGAAATATTTTATTTCAAAGGCTTGGCCAAGTTTTAATTTGGCTCTTTAAAATAATCCTTATTTATTTCTATCCTTTGCTTTTGAAAACCAAATCTTTTTATTTAAAGATTCAAAATAGTAACTTCAAATATTTTTAACTTTATTGTTTATTTATCTTTTTAAATCCCTTTAGGATTTTATTTGATCAAATAGGTTTGAAGGTTTCCAATTGGAATCAAAAGTTTCTTCTCACCCTGAAAATCAACAAAGTTTTATTTTATTCAATCACATAACAAGATTTGGAAAATCTTGGGATGTGACATCTTGTGTCCAAGAACAATTCCTTCATTAACCATGAAATGGCATTTCTCCTAGTTAAGAACAAGGTTGGTTTCCTCACATCTCTGCAAAACTCTATCAAGGTTGTGCAAACAGTTATCAAAAGAAGTTCCATAGATGGAAAAGTCGTCCATGAAAACTTCCACAATTTCTTCACAAAAACCATGAAAGATAGCATACATACATCTCTAAAAGGTAGTAGGAGCATTACATAAACCAAAAGGCATACGCCTATAAGCATAAGTACCATAGGGACAAGTGAAAGTAGTTTTCTCTTGGTCATGTGCTTTCACAGTGATTTTAGAAAACCTAGAATAACCATCAAGAAAACAAAAGTGAGTCTTTTTGGACAACCTCTCAAGCATTTGATCAATAAAGGGAAAAGGATAATGATCTTTCTTAGTAACTTTATTAATCTTTCTAAAATCAATGCACATTCTATACCCAACTACTACTCTTTGGGGTATAAGCTCATTATCCTCATTAGGCACAACAGTTATTCCCCCTTTCTTGGGAACACAATGAACAGGGCTAACCCATTTACTATCAGCAATAGGATAAATAATACCAGCATCAAGGAGTTTTAATACCTCATTTCTTACCAGATCCTTCATTTTAGGATTTAGACGACATTGGTGCTTAACAACTGGTTTTGCATCAGGCTCTATATTAATAGCATGCTGGCATATAGTAGGAGAAATCCCCTTCAAATCATCAAGAGTATAGCCCATAGCTCCTCGGTGTTTCTTCAATACCTCCAATAACCTTTCTTCTTCCTTTCCTGAAAGTTTAGAACTAATAATAATAGGATATATCTTCTTGTCATCAAGATAAGCATATTTAAGATCATCAGGTAAAGGTTTTAATTCAAAAACAGGGTCCCCTTTAGGTGGAAGTGTGGTACCCAAATCTTCCACATGTAAATTATGCTTAAGTAACTCAGGCTGATGAAGAAAAGCCTCATCAATCTCATTTATTTCCTTCATGAAGGCATCACTTTCATGATCTTCCATGAACTGTTGCAAGGCATTATTAGGAGCAAGAGAAATAGCATAAAGTTGTTCAACCCTGAAATCCTCATTAGGCAGTTCATATTCATAAGGAGTTTTGGAAAATTTGGAAAAATTAAACTCATAAGACTCTCCGGCAAACTTAGTCAAAACTTTTTCCTTCCTGCAATCTATGATAGCCCCACAAGTGTTTAGAAAGGGTCTACCAAAGATAATAGGATAGGTTTTACTAGCTTCTTTACCAAGCACTAGAAAATCAGCAGGATATTTAATCTTACAACATAGGACCTCCACATCTCTTAGAATGCCAATGGGTCAAAATTGCTCTCTATTAGCAAGGTGAATAACCACATCAATGTCCTCAAGCTCACAAGGACCAATCTCATGCATAATTTCCCTGTAAATCTCATAAGGAATAGCACTGGAACTAGAACCAATATCACATAAACCATAATAGTTATGACTACCAATTTTAACAGAAAGCACCGGGACACTAGATTTTCTAACTTTCTTAGGGTGAGAAACAATATTAGTAGCATCTTCACAAAAGACAATATGTTCATCCTCTATATTTCTAGTGACAAGATCTTTCACGATAGCTACCACGGGCTCAATATCAAAAAGCTCATCGGACCCACAGTTTTCTTTGTGCTTTTTCTAACCACATAAGCCATAATAGAGTGTTCCTTTACCTTGGAGGGAAAAGGGATCTTCTCAACATAAGGTTCAGGCAAAATAGGATCAACATTACAAACCTCTATACTGGCAGGAACGTGGGTAACAATGTCTTTATAAGGAGCATGGTACATGTCCCACTCTTTCTTAGGAATCTCAATATAAGAGGAAAAAGCATTAAAACATTTCGCAAGTGTAAGATCCCTCCCTTTTAAAGGTAAGGATCCCTGTGATTGCAATGCTAGTCCCTGGATCAATTGCTAGCATCCACAGTTTAAGATGAAGTACACAGAAACAAAGGTCATTATTACATCGTCATTCCAGAGATAACATAGTATTTTACAACTCCATGGCCATAGGCCTAATACAAGAGTTTAAACACAATAATATAAATAAAGTCTTCATCTTCATGTGCCAGAGGCAAGCATGTTGAGTGTAGACTCATAACCCCTAATCATCATCAGAGTAACCTGCAACATCACAAGTTATAGCCACAGTGGGTCAATACATTGGAATAGTATTGGCAAGTGATTCCTTAGTAAAATATTAGCATCTAGTTACTACATGAATTTGGCTAAGTGTAGCTTAGGCTTGCTTTGCTCAAAATAGGTTTTACCTATTAGTTGAAAACACTAAGTTTTTCTTTGGCAAAACTTTCCCAAGGAACCACCAATATAAATTGGTGAACCTTCACCCTTGTTCAACCACAAGTTTTAACTTAGAAAATTGGGATGAGGAGATTCTTGATAGCTTCCATGTCTTGATGCTCAAATTGCCCAATACTAGCGACATGGCTAAGTATTTAGATTCTTCCATCTGCAGAGGTTGTGCACTTTCCCCCACAAGAATTGATTTTCACCAAGACAGGACCTTTCAGAAGCCTTCCCTTAGACCAAATGGACGTGTTCCAACCTATCATCCCACTACCACCAATTGTCCAAATGGCTAAGTTATTGCAACCTATATGATCCAGGCAGAGCCCATATTGCCATGTGGCTGCACTAGAAGCTTCTTAACATTTGGCATCTGAAATCCCTTTGTTCCTGGGTGGCTTTCCACAAGTGAGATACATAAGGTAAACCATAGAAATGGGCCTTGTGTAACCACTCAACACAAACCATTTTTTCCATTCCACCCAGGTGTAACCACCCAGAGGAAAATGCCCCGGGTGGATTAGTGGGCTGGGTTCGTTGCTGGGCCAAATTGGCAGTGCCGGCCTTTTCTGCTTTCCTTATTCATTTTCTTTTTCTAATTCGATTTTCAGGAAACATTTTCAAATGAATTCAAATGTGTTTGATTTCAAATTCTTTCTGGATTTTTATAAAGTGAAACCTGCACATATTTAAATATAAAACCATGTTGTTTCACCAAACCTGCTTGGTCCTTTGGAGTTTTCAAAGAAAACAGTGCCTTTGACAATGTTTTAATAAAGATCTAAAAATAGTTTTAAAATCATATTTTGTTTTTGAAATTTTATCCAAGATTTGGAATACAACATTCAACCATAGTATCAAATATATTTGTTTTAAAATAATCAATCTCATATAAAGAGTAGCATTGGGCCAATGCTAAGCTCACATAAAATAATAAGCATTCAAATGCTTCTGTTTTGTAATGACTTTGAAAATGATCCTAAAATGATCATGAATGCATGGATGATATGCAAAGTTTGAAAACATGATTTTAGGGATGTTACAAATCTATCCCCCTTAAGGTGAATCTCGCCCTCGAGATTCGAATTGGCTAGCAAATAGGTGCGGGTGGTATTTCCGAAGATCATCTTCTCTTTCCCATGTTGCTTATTCTTCGGAATGATGGTTCCATTGAACTTTGCAGAATTTGATAGTCTTAGTCCGAGTAACTCTTTCTGCAGTCTCAAGACTCTTGATGGGTTTTTCCTCTAAGTGAGATCACTTTCCAATTGGACCTCCTCCAAAAGTATAGTATCCTTCAAAGAAGTCTCTTCCATCTCTGGATGGCATTTCTTTAGCTGACTCACATGAAACACATTGTGAACTGCAGACAATGATTCTGGCAATTCGATTTCATTAGCTACTTCTCCTTTACGACTCAGAATCTTGAATGGTCCAACATATCTTGGGGCCAATTTTCCTTTGACTCCAAATCTCTCTACTCCACGAAGTGGTGACACTCTAAGATAAGCTCTATCACCCACCTCATAGGTGACTTCTCTACGCTTAGGATCTGCGTAGCTCTTTTGTCGGGACTGTGCTATCTTCAATATGTACTTTACCAACTTGACTTTCTCTTCAGCCTCTTTGATTAGTTCTGGCCCGAACAAGTTTCTTTCTACCACACCATTCCATAGCAATGGGGTGGTAGACTTTCTCCCATGGAGAAACTCAAATGGTGCCATCTCAATACTAGCTTGATAGCTGTTATTGTAAGAGAATTCTGCGTAAGGCAGACTTTCATCCCAACTGGCTCTATAGTCTAGGGCACATGCCCTTAACATATCTTCTAGAATCTGGTTGGTCCTTTCTGTCTGTCCATCAGTCTGAGGATGAAAAGCAGTGCTGAATTCCAACCTCGTTCCCAATGACTCATGTAGTTGCCTCCAAAAATGGGAAGTGAATTGAGTTCCCCTATCAGACACAATACTCTTGGGTACTCCATGCAGACACACAATCCTATTCATATAGATCTTGGCCAATTTAGCACTTGTGTAGGTTGTCTTCACGGGTATGAAATGAGCCACTTTAGTGAGGCGATCCACTACTACCCAAATAGAATCATATCCTGACCTGGTCCTTGGCAATCCGGTGATAAAATCCATGCCAATCTTCTCCCACTTCCAATCAGGAATAGGTAGTGGGTGTAGCAATCCTGCTGGCTTCTGATGTTCCGCTTTCACCCTACTACATACATCACACAAAGCAATATGTTCGGCGATGTCCTTCTTAAGATTATTCCACCAAAATCTTTCTTTCATATCCATGTACATTTTGGTGTTACCCGGATGAATGGAATATGGTGAGTTGTGTGCTTCTTGTAAAATCAGTTTCCGAAGCTCCGGATCTTGCGGAACGCAGATACGTTTTCCATACCATAAAGTACCATGTCCGTCTTCATGGAATCCTTTGGCTTTTCCCTTGCCAATCTTTTCCTTAATCTCTTCTATTTCCTTGTCCGTCTTTTGGGCTTCCTTGATCTTATCCAACAATGTGGGTTGAACATCCAATGACATAAGATGTCCCTCAGGCACAATCTCCAATCTAAGGTCTCTAAATTGGGCACACAGATCATCTGGCAACTCTCCCTTAGTAAGGCCATTCACAAATACCTTACGGATTAGAGCATCTGCTACAACATTTGCTTTACCGGGGTGGTATTGCAAACTCAAGTCATAGTCCTTGATGAGTTCTAGCCATCTTCTTTGTCTCATGTTGATTTCTTTCCCTCCCTTTTAAAGGTAAGGATCCCTGTGATTGCAATGCTAGTCCCTGGATCAATTGCTAGCATCCACAGTTTAAGATGAAGTACACAGAAACAAAGGTCATTATTACATCGTCATTCCATAGATAACATAGTATTTTACAACTCCATGGCCATAGGCCTAATACAAGAGTTTAAACACAACAATATAAATAAAGTCTTCATCTTCATGTGCCACAGGCAAGCATGTTGAGTGTAGACTCATAACCCCTAATCATCATCAGAGTAACCTGCAACATCACAAGTTATAGCCACAGTGGGTCAATACATTGGAATAGTATTGGCAAGTGATTCCTTAGTAAAATATTAGCATCTAGTTACTACATGAATTTGGCTAAGTGTAGCTTAGGCTTGCTTTGCTCAAAATAGGTTTTACCTATTAGTTGAAAACACTAAGTTTTTCTTTGGCAAAACTTTCCCAAGGAACCACCAATAGAAATTGGTGAACCTTCACCCTTGTTCAACCACAAGTTTTAACTTAGAAAATTGGGATGAGGAGATTCTTGATAGCTTCCATGTCTTGATTCTCAAATTGTTTAATAACAGGGACATGGCTAAGTACTTAGATTCTTCCATCTACAGAGGTTGTGCACTTTCCCCACAAGACTTGATTTTCACCAAGACAGGACCTTTCATAAGCCTTCCCTTAGACCAAATGGACGCGTTCCAACCTATCATCCCACTACCACCAACTGTCCAAATGGCTAAGTTATTGCAACCTATATGATCTAGGCAGAGCCCATATTGCCATGTGGCTGCACTAGAAGCTTCTTAACATTTGGCATCTCAAATCCCTTTGTTCCTAGGTGGCTTTCCACAAGTGAGATACACAAGGTAAACCATAGAAATGGGCCTTATGTAACCACTCAACACAAATCATTCTTTCCATTCCACCTAGGTGTTTCATTCACTTAGTTGTTTTATTAAGCAAAACAAAAGTCAAAGACTTAGAAATATTTCTCATAGCATGAATATATAATCCACCCTTGGTTGCTACTAGCTAGGCTAAGCATGGCAATAGAAAGTATCTTAACTTAGAGGAAATTCTAACATTACTACAACTACTAGGATTTCCCAAGCATAGCATATAGATACTTAGCAAAATAATCATGCAAGTACTATACAAAATATTTCTAATGCATAGGTAAAAATATTGGGATAGAAACATGAAGCACCACTTGCCTTGGTAGTTTGGGGAGTAGAAACAATCTTCACAACCACAATCACTATTAGCACCAAAATCTACACATAAAATAATGGCACCAAATTCACATTTCAAAAATATACAAGCAAAAATATATGAATGCATGCAAATGCCATGTGATGATTTTCTACACCAAACAGGACAAGTATACAGTACTGAATCATAAACAATACCAAGACACACTAAATAAACTTTATTTGATCTTTAAATGATTTTTCAAATCATTTCTATACTCAAAATAAGCCTATAAATGTCTCTGCAAAAATAAACCAATTTTACAGAAGCAAAACATTAAACACATTGCTTAAATGGATAGCATTCTTTCTTCTTATTCCAATGATATAAAATTTGCAAAATTTGAACGTGTGGATCAAAAGTTATGAATTTTGCAAGTTTGAACAACTAATAGATCTAATTTCTGTTTTTAAAACTAAACTCAGGCCACGCGGCGTGTTCTGATTGGCCCGTACCAGTTCGGCCGGATCAATCAACGTGGGCCGCACGATCTAAGTGAAAACGCACGGCCAGATCTAAAATGTACCCCTTCGAGTTATGTTTTATCGTAGCCACTAGATCTAGATCCTACGACCGTCGATCAAACGACCAACAACTGGCGGCGCGCGGAGATGGTGAGCGGCGGCGTGCTCGGTCTATGGCGTTGCGGCAGCTACTGGAAGCGAGAAAGAGATTGGAGAGGCTCACCAGTCTCGCAGAGGCGTGCTGGAGCTCAACGTGGCAGTGTCTTGTCAAGGGGCGCACGGACACGGTGGGGATTCCTCGTCGGAGTGGAGCCTATCGTCTGGCACGGCTATTCGTCGACGTTGCCGATGTTGTAGATCATGTCAGAGAGAAGAAAGCGGTACGTTAGATGCGAGGAATGACACTGGTCATGCGAGTATCAAAGAAAGGGCAAGGCGTGCTCGGGACTAACCAGATTAACTCGCCGGAGTTGAGTGCTTCGTCGGGTTCGCTCAGTCGTCGACGTTGCCGACGCTCGGGGTTGTCCTAGCACACAGCAGCGGTGTCAAATGATGCGCAAGGATGCAGTGGCTGTATTGGTGTCACATCCCAAGATTTTCCAAATCTTGTAATGTGAAAAATAAATGAATAAAATAAAACTTTGTTGATTTTCAGGGTGAGAAGAAACTTTTGAATCCAATTGGAAACTATCAAAACCTATTTGGATCAAATAAATCCTAAAAGGATTTAAAAAGTTAAATAAACAATAAACTTAAACATATTTAAAATTACTATTTTTTGGATCTTTTAATAATAGATTTGGTTTCCAAAAGAAAAGGGTAAATTTATGAATAAGGATTATTTTATAGAGCCAAATTAAACCTTGGCCAAGCTTTTGAAAATAAAATGTTTTATTTTGATATAAAAATAGTAAATGATTATTTAAATAAAATAATGGGGATTTATTAATATCCCATTTTATTAAAGTAAGGACTTTTCCCATTTTAATTAAACACTAAAACTTATTAAAAAAAAATTAAATAAGTTTTTTTCCAAGTATTTTATATTCTCAAATAAAACCTACTGAAGTATTTTTGGTTTTACTTTAGATTTCAAAATTAAGATTTTAATAAAACAAATCCTATTTGATTTAATAACTAAGGTCCATTTTATTTAATTATTAATGGACCCTAAAATAAAAATGTTATTTTATTTTAAACAAGTTTTCCAAGCACTCTTTGTTTATAAATAAAACCTACTAATTTGCTTTTTAAAAATATTTAGATTTCAAATGGAGATTATAAATAAATTAAAACCCATTTGATTTATTAACTTTTGTCCATTTTATTTAATTAATAAATGGATCCTAAATGAATAAAAGTTTTATTAAATCTGGACTTTGTTTTGTGTGGATTAACTGAATTGAAATCAATGCATAGTTTGGCAAAGGTTTGAATTCTTTAGAGTGTTTGAATTGTTGTTTGAATTTAAAAACAGAAAAAGAAAAATCAATCAGAAAAAAAAAGGAAAGACCCAACCCATCTAACCTAGCCCAGTCCTGGCCCAGTTAGCCCACCTCACTCTCTCCCCCGAAGCGTTTTTCTCTCACTCACCAGACGACCCGTGCAGTGAATGACAGGTGGACCCCGTTCCCTTTCCTTCTCTCTCGCTGCTAGAGGACCCCACAGCCACGTCCCCTTCTTCCCCACCCGCGGACTACGCCCCTCCCCTTGCCGGCCGTTGCAGGCGAATAAAGTCCGGCGTAATACGCGTTAACCACGCCATTAATCGGCCCCTTGACCACACACGTTAAAGCGTCTGCCCCTCCTCTCCACTTCCCCTCAGTCGCCCCACCTCAACACGCCCCCAGGCCGCCCAATTCCTCTCCACACCACCCTCTGCTCCGACGAGCCACCGTGCAAATTCCGGCGAGCACGAACCGCCCCACTGCCCCCAGAGCACACGGGTGTGATCCCCATCGTCTCCTGCATCTCCTAGCACCAACCTCACACCCGCGCGTGCCTTGTAGCGTCGACTACGACGATGACCCATAGCGCCACCGCCTGCCATTCACGCCGACGAGGATTCCTGGTAAGCTCGGACCTCCCCGAAGTTATTCAGTGATACTCACATGCTCCCTAGAACCATGCGCGTCTAACGCACCCTCTACTTTGCTTCGGCATGCCCTGTAGCCTCGCCCACAACGACGACCAGAGCGTGCCCGACGCCGAGCGAACTCCGGCGAGCGATTCAAGACTACCATGTGCGCCCCTCGTCGAACCAACAACACGTTGAGCTTCCCCAAGCTTCGGCGAACACGGTGAGCCTTCTCCTTCTCTCCCTTGCGTCCAGTATCACCAGCGACGACCTCGTCTGAGCGCTGCCGCCAGAGCGCCGCCGCCAGCGCCGCTGAGTGTTGGTCAGAGTAGTTAGGACCGTTGGATTTGGATCTGACGATTAGGATAGAAAGTAAGCGAATGGGTACACACGCTTCTGAGCCGTATGATTCCACTTAAATCCTACGGTCTGTGTTAGTCGATCCACCCGAACCAGTATCGACCAGTAGTTGAGCGCCGCGTGTCACTAATTCTGTTTAAAAGAAATTTTGAATCTGATTTAGATGCAGATTTGAAACTCTTTTAACTTTTGATCCACACGTCCAAAAATTACAAACTTTGTATCAATGGAATCAGTGGAACAAGTCCTAGCCAACCATACCATTTGTTTAGTAAAAAGCTTCTGGAAAAATGTTTGTTTTTGCAGAAACATTTGTATGCATGTTTAGATTATAAAAATTGTTCAAAAATGATGTTGGGAATAAAATCTTTTGCAAATGGTGTATTTTGAACCTAATGACCCTAGGAAACACTTTGTGGTTTCAAAAATGTATTTGGTGAAACAAAAGAATGATTCTTTGATTTAAAACCATTTCTAGTCAAATAAAAATATAGTTTATTTATTAAAAATGGTTTTGAAGGAAAACCTTTGAGAAATGTTTTGTTTTAAACTCTCTGACCCTAAACACAAAGTTTTATGGTTTGAGAACATATTTTGTGAGTCCTATAGATTAATGCCTTACTAAAACATTTTTACACCACATAAAATGATACCTTGTTTTGAAAATGGTTTATGAAGTGAAACCTTTTGCAAATGACTTTGCCACTTTGTAAAATGACCAATAGTTGTCTTCAAATGTTTATGATCCATTAGAAACCACTTTTACAAATAAAACAACCCTTTTGCATGCTTGCATGTATTGTTTTGATTTATTATTTTATGTGATGTTTTGCTTGATTGGTAGATTGAGATTGTGCCTTGCTTGATTGAATTGTAGTGACTTGAAGAGTGTGATTGTTGCAAGGACAAGAGTGAACTTATACCCTCTACCAAAAAGGCAAGTGATGCTTCATACTTTTTGTCCCATTACTTTCACTATGCATTAGTGATTTTTCTAAGTAAAACTTGCATGGAATTTTGCTAAGTATAAACCTTGCTATAGGAAAACCTAGTAGATGAAACCTTAGTAGAAATTTTCCTAAGTTAAGATTACTACGACTATCAAACTTAGCTTAGCTAATAGAAAACAAGGGTGGATTATACATTCATACTATGGAAAAATTTCTAAGTCTGAGGACATGTGTTTTGTTTAATAAAACAACTAAGTTAATGAATCACCTGGGTGGAATGGTAATTGCTTGGTGGTTTTTGGTTGAGTGGTTCACAAGGCCCATGTTTATGGTTGACCTTGTGTATCTCACTTGTGGATGGCCACCCAGGAACAAAGAGATTTGAGATGTCAAATGTTGAGAAGCTTCAAGTGCAACCACTTGGCATTATGGGCTCTGCCTGGATCATATAGGTTGCAAGAACTTAGCCATATGGACAGTTGGTGGTAGAGTTTTATAGGTTGGAGCGCGTCCATTTTGGTCTAAGGAAAGGCTTCTGAAAGATCTTGTCTTGGGAAACCAAGTCTTGTGGGGAAAGTGCACCACCTCTGCAGAGTGTAAAATCTAAGTACTTATCCATGTCCCTGGTAAAGGACAATTTGAGCATCAAGACATGGAAGCAATCAAGAATCTCATCATTCAAATTTCAAAGTTAAAAACTTGTGGTTGAACAAGGGTTAAAGGATCTTCAATCTTTGATTGGGAGATGCCTTGCAAAAGATTATTTTTGTCAAGCAAAAACTTAGTGTTTTCAAATGTTAAGGAAAAATCTATTTTGAGCAATGCAAGCCTCAACTCCACTTCGCCAAATGCATATAGATGATAGACTCCACTATACTACCATAGTATCACTTGCCAATACAATTCAAATGTATTGACCCTTGTGGCTGTAACTTGTATGTTGCAGGTTTGATTGATTTAGTGAAGTGTGTTGATTAGGATTACAAAGTCTAGAACCAACATGTCTGCCTGTGGCACTTTGAAGATGAAGGACCCCATGCTTATGGATATTCTGCTGCAATGTATTGTAATAGCCAAATGAGCTATGTAAGATGTAATAAAATTATGTTATTCCTGGTTATAAAGTTGTATTATGACCTTTGTTTCTTGATATTACATCTTAACTATGGATGCTAGCTATTGATCCAGGGACTAGCATTGCAATCACAGGGATCCTTTTCCTTTACAAAGGAGGGATCTTACAATTGGCGAAGTTAGGAGTCAAGGGGCGCAGAGAGCTCATCGTAATTCACTGCCGGAGTTCGTCGGTACCGCGACAGAGTTTGGTGAAATTTGGGCAGCCTGGTGGCGAGGAGAGGGTGCTATGTGGGGGGAAATGGCCGTGGTGGGGAGGGGATTAAGTAGCCAGGAGCGGGGCGAGTATTACTCTCTAAATCAATGGGAATTATGTGGGGTTTAATTCGCGCATCACTGCGGCGAGGTAACGGCGGAGCGGTGACTGCGCGTGATTCTGGGGAATAAGACGCTGACATGGAGAGGGCCCATCGATCAGCGACTGTGGGGTAGGTTCTGTGCGGGTGAGGGAAAGAGCAGAGGAAAATGCCCTGGGTGGCTTAGTGGGCTGGGTTCATTGCTGGGCCAAATTGGCAGCACCGGCCTTTTCTCCTTTCCTTATTATTTTTCTTTTTCTAATTCGATTTTCAGGAAACATTTTCAAATGAATTCAAATGTCTTTGATTTCAAATTCTTTCTGGATTTTTATAAAGTGAAACCTGCACATATTTAAATATAAAACCATGTTGTTTCACCAAACCTACTTGGTCCTTTGGAGTTTTCAAAAAAACAGTGCCTTTGCCAATGTTTTAATAAAGATCTAAAAATAGTTTTAAAATCATATTTTGTTTTTGAAATTTTATCCAAGCTTTGGAATACAACATTCAACCATAGTATCAAATATATTTGTTTTAAAATAATCAATCTCATATAAAGAGTAGCATTGGGCCAATGCTAAGCTCATATAAAATAATAAGCATTCAAATGCTTCTGTTTTGTAATGACTTTGAAAATGATCATAAAATGATCATGAATGCATGGATGATATGCAAAGTTTGAAAACATGATATTAGGGATGTTACAAATCTAACCCCCTTAAGGTGAATCTCGCCCTCGAGATTCAGATTGGCTAGCAAATAGGTGCGGGTGGTCTTTTTGAAGATCATCTTCTCTTTCCCATGTTGCTTCTTCTTCGGAATGATGGTTCCATTGAACTTTGCAGAATTTGATAGTCTTAGTCCGAGTAACTCTTTCTGCAGTCTCAAGAATCTTGCTGGGGTTTTCCTCATAAGTGAGATCACTTTCCAATTGGACCTCCTCCAAAAGTATAGTATCCTTCAAAGAAGTCTCTTCCATCTCTAGATGGCATTTCTTTAGCTGACTCACATGAAACACATTGTGAACTGCAGACAATGATTCTGTCAATTCGATTTCATAAGCTACTTCTCCTTTACGACTCAGAATCTTGAATGGTCCAACATATCTTGGGGCCAATTTTCCTTTGACTCCAAATCTCTTTACTCCACGAAGTGGTGACACTCTAAGATAAGCTCTATCACCCACCTCATAGGTGACTTCTCTACACTTAGGATCTGCGTAGCTCTTTTGTCGGGACTGTGCTATCTTCAATCTGTACTTTACCAACTTGACTTTCTCTTCAACCTCTTTGATTAGTTCTGGCCCGAACAAGTTTCTTTATCCCACACCATTCCATAGCAATGGGGTGGTACACTTTCTCCCATGGAGAAACTCAAATGGTGCCATCTCAATACTAGCTTGATAGTTGTTATTGTAAGAGAATTCTGCGTAAGGCAGACTTTCATCCCAATTGGCTCCATAGTCTAGGGCACATGCCCTTAACATATCTTCTAGAATCTGGTTGGTCCTTTCTGTCTGTCCATCAGTCTGAGGATGAAAAGCAGTGCTGAATTCCAACCTCGTTCCCAATGACTCATTTAGTTGCCTCCAAAAATGGCAAGAGCTGACAACTGGAGTTACATTTGGGGCAGTAATTTTTCAGTCCAAAAGGCTTATTATTCTTTATCTGGTTGCCAACCTGTACAGCCACATTTCTCCTGGTTGTGGAAGTCCTCTTATCAACAAAAGCACAAATTCTTCTTCTGGCTCTTGCTTCTTGATAGGCTAAACACAAGAAACCTTCTTAAAAGGAAATGTTTTACTCTGGCTTCTTATGAATGTGTGTTTCATGGCTGCATTAGTGAAGAAACCATTCTACATTTTTTTTGGGACTATCCTTTTGCAAGAGCTTGCTGGGCTAAAATCTCACATGTCCAGGTGACTGATCAAAATCTTTTTTAAGCTATAGCCAGTCCCTTTTGCAATGGAAATTATTATGCTTGGAGCTTGGGGCATTTGGATATGCAGAAACAATGAAATCTTCAACAACAAGCATGCTTCGCTTGAGGAATGGAGGGCTATTGTCGCTCAGGAATTAAGATGGGTCCTGTATAGAATTAAGAAGAAGAATTATCAGGGCCTCAAAGATTGGATTGCAAATAATTTAGACAGGAGATAGTTGCTTAGAATGATTATCCCTCTTTTGAGGTGGAGTGAGCTTGTAAATATTTTTTGTAACACTCTATGATATATAAAAATTGCAGTAGGGTACTTTACCCTACTGTTTTACCCTCAAAAAAATGGGAAGTGAATTGAGTTCCCCTATCAGACACAATACTCCTGGGTACTCCATGCAGTCACACAATCCTATTCATATAGATCTTGGCCAATTTAGCACTTGTGTAGGTTGTCTTCACGGGTATGAAATGAGCCACTTTAGTGAGGCGATCCACTACTACCCAAATAGAATCATATCCTGACCTGGTCCTTGGCAATCCGGTGATGAAATCCATGCCAATCTTGTCCCACTTCCAATCAGGAATAGGTAGTGGTTGTAGCAATCCTGCTGGCTTTTGATGTTCTGCTTTCACCCTACTACATACATCACACAAAGCAATATGTTCGTCGATGTCCTTCTTGAGATTATTCCACCAAAATCTTTCTTTCATATCCATGTACATTTTGGTGTTACCCGGATGAATGGAATATGGTGAGTTGTGTGCTTCTTGTAAAATCATTTTTCGAAGCTCCGGATCTTGCGGAACGCAGATACATTTTCCATACCATAAACTACCCTGTTCGTCTTCATGGAATCCTTTGGCTTTTCCCTTGCCAATCTTTTCCTTAATCTCTTCTATTTCCTTGTCCGTCTTTTGGGCTTCCTTGATCTTATCCAACAATGTGGGTTGAACATCCAATGACATAAGATGTCCCTCAGGCACAATCTCCAATCTAAGGTCTCTAAATTGGGCACACAGATCATCTGGCAACTCTCCCTTAGTAAGGCCATTCACAAATACCTTACGGATTAGAGCATCTGCTACAACATTTGCTTTACCGGGGTGGTATTGCAAACTCAAGTCATAGTCCTTGATGAGTTCTAGCCATCTTCTTTGTCTCATGTTGATTTCTTTCCCTCCCTTTTAAAGGTAAGGATCCATGTGATTGCAATGCTAGTCCCTGGATCAATTGCTAGCATCCACAGTTTAAGATGAAGTACACAGAAACAAAGGTCATTATTACATCGTCATTCTAGAGATAACATAGTCTTTTACAACTCCATGGCCATAGGCCTAATACAAGAGTTTAAACACAACAATATAAATAAAGTCTTCATCTTAATGTGCCATAGGCAAGCATGTTGAGTGTAGACTCATAACCCCTAATCATCATCAGAGTAACCTGCAACATCACAAGTTATAGCCACAGTGGGTCAATACATTGGAATAGTATTGGCAAGTGATTCCTTAGTAAAATATTAGCATCTAGTTACTACATGAATTTGGCTAAGTGTAGCTTAGGCTTGCTTTGCTCAAAATAGGTTTTACCTATTAGTTGAAAACACTAAGTTTTTCTTTGGCAAAACTTTCCCAAGGAACCACCAATAGAAATTGGTGAACCTTCACCCTTGTTCAACCACAAGTTTTAACTTAGAAAATTGGGATGAGGAAATTCTTGATAGCTTCCATGTCTTGATTCTCAAATTGTTCAATAACAGGGACATGGCTAAGTACTTAGATTCTTCCATCTACAGAGGTTGTGCACTTTCCCCACAAGACTTGATTTTCACCAAGACAGGACCTTTCATAAGCCTTCCCTTAGACCAAATGGACGCGTTCCAACCTATCATCCCACTACCACCAACTGTCCAAATGGCTAAGTTATTGCAACCTATATGATCTAGGCAGAGCCCATATTGCCATGTGGCTGCACTAGAAGCTTCTTAACATTTGGCATCTCAAATCCCTTTGTTCCTAGGTGGCTTTCCACAAGTGATATACACAAGGTAAACCATAGAAATGGGCCTTGTGTAACCACTCAACACAAACCATTCTTTCCATTCCACCTAGGTGTTTCATTCACTTAGTTGTTTTATTAAGCAAAACAAAAGTCAAAGACTTAGAAATATTTCTCATAGCATGAATATATAATCCACCCTTGGTTGCTACTAGCTAGGCTAAGCATGGCAATAGAAAGTATCTTAACTTAGAGGAAATTCTAACATTACTACAACTACTAGGATTTCCCAAGCATAGCATATAGATACTTAGCAAAATAATCATGCAAGTACTATACAAAATATTTCTAATGCATAGGTAAAAATATTGGGATAGAAACATGAAGCACCACTTGCCTTGGTAGTTTGGGGAGTAGAAACAATCTTCACAACCACAATCACTATTAGCACCAAAATCTACACATAAAATAATGGCACCAAATTCACATTTCAAAAATATACAAGAAAAAATATATGAATGCATGCAAATGCCATGTGATGATTTTCTACACCAAACAGGACAAGTATACAGTACTGAATCATAAACAATACCAAGACACACTAAATAAAATTTATTTGATCTTTAAATGATTTTTCAAATCATTTCTATACTCAAAATAAGCCTATAAATGTCTCTGCAAAAATAAACCAATTTTACAGAAGCAAAACATTAAACACATTGCTTAAATGGATAGCATTCTTTCTTCTTATCCCAATGATATAAAATTTGCAAAATTTGAACGTGTGGATCAAAAGTTATGAATTTTGCAAGTTTGAACAACTAATAGATCTAATTTATGTTTTTAAAACTAAACTCAGGCCACGCGGCGTGTTCTGATTGGCCTGTACTGGTTCGGCCGGATCAATCAACGTGGGTCGCACGATCTAAGTGAAAACGCACGGCCAGATCTAAAACATACCCCTTTGAGTTATGTTCTATCGTAGCCACTGGATCTAGGTCCTATGGCCGTCGATCAAACGACCAACAACTGGCAGCACACGATGATGGTGAGTGGCGGCACGCTCGGTCTATGGCGTTGCGGCGGCAACTGGAAGTGAGGAAGAGATTGGAGAGGCTCACTAGTCTCGCAGAGGCGTGCTGGAGCTCAACGTGGCAGTGGCTTGTCAAGGGGCGCACGGACACGGTGGGGATTCCTCGTCGGAGTGGATCCTGTCGTCGGGCATGGCTGTTCGTCGACGTTGCCGACATTGTAGATCATGCCAGAGAGAAGCAAGCGGTGCATTAGATGCGGGGAACGACATTGGTCATGCGAGTATCAAAGAGAGGGCAAGGCGCGCTCGGGACTAACCAGATTAACTCGCCGGAGTTGAGTGCTTCGTCGGGTTCGCTCAGTCGTCGACGTTGCCGACGCTCGGGGTTGTCCTAGCACACAGCAGCGGTGTCAAATGATGCGCAAGGATGCAGTGGCTGTACTGGCGAAGTTAGGAGTCAAGGGGCACAGAGATCTCACCAGAATTCACTGCCGAAGTTCGTCGGTACTGCGGCAGAGTTTGGTGAAATATGGGCAGCCTGGTGGCGAGGAGAGGGCGTTGTGTGGGGGGAAATGGCCGTGGTGGGGAGGGGATTAAGTAGCCAGGAGCGGGGCGAGGATTACTCTCTGAATCAATGGGAATTAAGCGGGGTTTAATTCGTGCGTCACTACGGCGAGGTAACGGCGGAGCGGTGACTGCGCGCTTGATTCTGGGGAAGAACACTCTAACGTGGAGAGGGCCCATCGATCAGCGACTGCGGGGTAGGTTCTGCGTGGGTGAGGGAAAGAGCAGAGGAAAATTCCTCGGGTGGCTTAGTGGGCTGGGTTCGTTGCCGGGCCAAATTGGCAGCGCCGGCCTTTTCTTCTTTCCTTATTCTTTTTCTTTTTCTAATTCGATTTTTAGGAAACATTTTCAAATGAATTCAAATGTGTTTGATTTCAAATTCTTTCTGGATTTTTATAAAGTGAAACCTGCACATATTTAAATATAAAACCATGTTGTTTCACCAAACCTGCTTGGTACTTTGGAGTTTTCAAAGAAAACAGTGCCTTTGCCAATGTTTTAATAAAGATCTAAAAATAGTTTTAAAATCATATTTTGTTTTTGAAATTTTATCCAAGCTTTGGAATACAGCATTCAACCATAGTATCAAATATATTTGTTTTAAAATAATCAATCTCATATAAAGAGTAGCATTGGGCCAATGCTAAGCTCACATAAAATAATAAGCATTCAAATGTTTCTGTTTTTGTAATGACTTTGAAAATTATCCTAAAATGATCATGAATGCATGGATGATATGCAAAGTTTGAAAACATGATTTTAGGGATGTTACAGCAAGAACTTGAGGATCAAGACCAAACTTATTGCTAGTATCACGGAAGCTATCAGTTCCCATAAAAGATTTAATGCATTCATAATCATAGTTTATACCTGACTTTCTTCCTTTGTCATTCTCCCAAGCTTCAGTATTCTCTTGAATACGGTCTAGTAGATCCCATTTAGCTTCTTCCTTCATACGTGTGAACGATCCAGCACAAGAAGCATCTAGTAAATCTTTATCATGAAGAGAAATCCTAGCATAAAAGTTATTGAGAATAATATTGTTAGGGAGTTCATGAATAGGACATTTAAGCATTAGTAACTTCAATATCCCCCCAAGATTGAGTTGTACTCTCTCCATCAAGAGGCCAAAAGTTATATATAAGATTTCTATCCTTATGAATCTCACTTGGAGGATAAAATTTAGAGTAAAAGAGAGATGACATCTCCTCCCATTCCATGGATTGTCCATTCTTCAGTAGCTTATACCATTCTTCAGCTCTCCCTTTCAAGGATATGGAGAGTAACTTCTTCTTCACATGTTCAGTTGTGATACCTGCACACTTCAACAACCCGCATAATTCATGGATAAAAAGCAAGTGATCACCAGGATGGACAGTTCCATCCCCAAAATGATAATTATCCATAACACGATTAACAATACTTGTAGGTATCTTAAAAGGATCTATCTCAACAGGAGGTGGTTCATCTACTAACCTAGTAGTGGTAGCAGTTTTCCCAAACAGAAAACCAAGTGCGTTATCCATATTGGAAACAAAGTAACAAACAGTAACAAAAGCAATACTCATAGTGAAAGTTTCCCTCACCAGTTCCACTCTTCAATAGCGCTTCACTCCCCGGCAACGGTGCCAGAAAATAGTCTTGATGACCCAAAAGTATAGGGGGTGTATCTTAGTACTTTCGACAAATAGGAGTGTCAATCCCAACGAGGAGCAGAAGGTGCTGAACAGTGGTATGGAGCAGAAAATCCCTATGAATACTTTGCAAACGGATTTTTAGTGGTTTTCTGACAAGGGAACAAAACAAAGTGCAAGTAACAGAATTAATGAACAAACGGAGCAAGTGGCCCAATCCTTTCTTAGCAAAGGACAAGCCGGTGAAAATACTTATAAGGACCAAACGTTCTCGAGGACACATGGGAATTTTGTCACGTGCTTTCGCTTCAAATAGCTGAGTACTCTTCTCTGGTGTTTGTAAGTGTTGTGTGGGTGAACATGTGCTAACATACCGCCCTTCCTAGGACTAATACATACTTGTGATTAAACCCCCTGCAGACATCCGTAACTACAGGAAAGTAATTAAGATATAAATCTAACCACAGCCTTAAACTCTGAGATCCTACACTCCCTTATGCAAACGTGTCCTAACAGGGGTTCAGGTTTCTGTCACTCCAGCAACCCCACGATTAGTAGCCAAATACACAATGCATTCCTCTATGCCCATAAATGGTGAAGTATCATGTAGTCGATGTTCACATGACACCACTAGAAGAATAGCACCACAACTTAAATACTAAACCATTGAATAATAACTCAACACAGATTCACTACTAACAACATGACTTCTCCCATGTCCTCAAGAACTAAACGAACTACACACAAGACATCATATGGATCAAGATCAAAGATGATATGATAATGGATAACAATCTGAACATAAACAATAATCCAATGGTTCCACTCACAAGCATCAACTACAATAGTAATCAACACAGGGAAAATTTCTCTTAAGAACTAAAGCAATATCCAACACAATTGTTACAGCGGGACAGAGTGGTGATGATGGTGCTGGTGGAGATGATGGTGTGGATGATGATGATGATCCCGATGAAGCATAGCTTGATGATGGTGTTGATGGCGACGGTCTCCCCTCTCCAGGAAGGAATTCCCCTGGCAGAAATCTGTCTGCCGGAGAGATCTTTATCTCTCGGTGTTTCCCGCCCCCAGAGGCGGTGGAAATCTATCTGTGGTCTCTCCCTGACGGTTAGGGTTCTGAAGGGAAGATATAGGCGAAGGGGGAGAGTCAGAGGCCGGGCAGGTGGGCCACACCTTCCCTAGGCGCGACCTTAGGTGGGCCCACGCCTAGGGGGTGTAGGCCCCCTGCAGCCCCCCTTCGCTCCTCCTTCTGGCTTCCTTCATCCTCGGGTAAAATAATATGTTTCCATATTTTTATGGTATTTTTATGATCTTCGCAAAATTGCACCGAAACGCCTTCTTTTCCATCAGAATCCAGACTCCGGCAGTCCATCCTCCAGGAATCATCCAACATGCATAAACAGATGAAAATCCATAAGTAATACCTCATAATAAGACATATATCAATGAATAGACGGAAATTATGATATAGAATGGTGATGCAAATTGGGCGTATCAGGTTGCCGGAGTGACAGAAACCTGAACCCCCGTTAGGACACCTTTGCACAAGAGAGCGTAGGATCTCAGAGTTTAAGGTTGTGGTTAGATTTATATATTAATTACTTTCCTGTAGTTACGGATGTTTGCAAGGGGTTTAATCACACGTATGTATTAGTCCTAGGAAGGGCGGTATGTTAGCACAGGTTCACCCACACAACACTTACAAACACCAGAAAAGAGTACTCAGCTATTCGAAGCGAAAGCACTAGATAGAATTCCCATGTGTCCTCGAGACTGTTTGGTCCTTATAAGTATTTCCACCAGCTTGTCCTTTGCTAAGAAAGGATTGGGCCACTTGCTCCGTTTGTTTGTTACTTTTGTTACTTGCTCTTTGTTTTGTTGCCTTGTTAGAAAATACGTTTGCTAAGTATTCACAGGGATTTCCTGCTCCATACCATTGTTCAGCACCTTTTGCTCCTCATTGGGATCGACACTCCTATTTATCGAAAGTACTATGATACACCCCCTATACTTGTGGGTCATCACGGCTCGCTGTCGCCGCCCTAGTCGCTGTCGGCTCCACCTCCTCCTCTCCGGCTTCTAAACCCTAGATCGTTGGGGAAACCCTATTTCTCCACCATAACCCGCTCTGGCTTAGGCGAAGCCCTGCGGGATCTTCCCTCTACTTCTGACACCGCGCTGTTGTGCTGCCGGAAACGCGAGGAGAGAACTACAACCTCCGCTGCCTGCTGGAACAAGGGAGAGGAAGGTCTTCATCGAGTACCGAATGTAGAAGCACTGCCGGAACACAGTGTTGGGAGGATCGTCCATGCGATCTTGAGGTCAGCAAGTGTACGACTACATCACCCACGAGAATCTGCTCTTTTTAACCGCTTTGGAATCTTCGAGGGTGAGTACTCTAATAGACTCGTTGCTACAATCTAGTTGATAGATCTTGGCTTGTGTGTGTTCATGCGTTAGAAATTTTTTGTTTTCCATGCTACGAACCCCTACAACTAGGGCATGGTGCATACAAGTGCCCCCCTCCGGGGTGGTGGACCTTCCATAAGCTTCAAGCTTCTTGTGAAAACACCGAAAACATTTTCAAACCCCGGAATTGGACTTTCCTTATATGAATCTTATTATCCGGACCATTTCGGATCTCCTCGTGATGTCCTGGATCCAATTCAAGACTCCATATCTACTAAACAACATCGAATCCTTAAGTGTGTCTCCCTACGGTTCGTGAACTATGCAGACATGATCCAAACACCTCTCCGATCAATAAACAATAGCGGAATCTGGAAATTCATATGGCTCCCACATATTTCTACGATTACATTGTGATCGAATGAACCATTTGCATATGATACCAGTTCCCTTTGTCGCGTGACACTATACTTATCTGATGTTTGATCGTTGGTATTTCTATACCTAGTTCAACCTTGTTACTGATAAGTACTCTTTACTCATTCCATGATATGACATCCCTTTTGACCTAGTCACATGCTTGCAAGCCAATTGGACGACATTCCACCGAGAGGGCCTGGAGTATATATGTCCGTCATATGGATGGAAAAATCTCACTCTTGATTCATGTGCATCAACACATACTTTTGGAATACCTAATGCCACCTTTATAACCACCCAGTTACGGAAGTGGTGTTTTGTAACAGCCCAAGTTTGTAATATATGTAACTAGTACCATAAGCATTGCATGCATATGTTAAATCAATAAAGTAATGCATGCGAGCAAGTGTTGGATTAAATGCAAATTCTAAACCCTAGTTTTTCCTCTCCTCCTTTGAAATCTACTCAAAAGGTGGTTTAGAAAATATTTGAAAATCCAAATGTGTGGAGCCCAAACAGTATAGAGGGACCCTATGTATTTCAAATAATATTTTAAACCTTCTGGTATTTTTGAAATACCCAAAAACAGTTTACAAATCAAATCTAAAAGAGTAATATAAAAACAGAAAAGGAAAAAGAGTTTCAGCTAAAAAAGGGATCCTAAGCTAACTAGGCCGTAGCCCAGCCAGCCCAGTCCCTCTCTCCTCACCCTGTCGCCCCGCGCGCAGCAGCCAGCAGCCCAGCTCAGCCCACCTTGGGCTAGGAGCCGGCCCTGTACCGCTTCGCACTGCGTCGTCTTCGTCGAGGATGAAGCTTTGCTTCGCTGTCGTGAGCGATGATGTCCGCCCCCGTTCCGCGCACCAAGATTCGCGCCACCGACGACGCCGGCGCCTAAAAGACCCCTTGCCACCGCAATGGAGAACCCTAACCCTCTTTCTCCCCCTCGCATGCGTTCTCTCCTCTTTGGCTAAACTCTAGTGGAGTCTCGCTACCGTCTCGAGCCGCCCTGAGCCAAGCCAGTGAGCCCACGAGCTCTGCCTCGCTTCCCTCTACCTCCCCGCAGAAGGAATTGAAGAGGGGTGCCCGGAATCATCGTCATCGACCTCGTATTGTCCACGGCCGGCAGGAGCTCTGCCGCTCGATTCCATCGTCTCCGATCCCGGCTTCCTTCTTGGACCCCTCCACTACCTCCATGGTGAGCACGCGGTCCTCCTGGACCCCTCCATTTCCTCCCTCTCATGCTGTTTTGCTTCCTCGACGAACACCGCCGCCGCCGCTGTTCATCGTTGCTGCCGTCGCTCCGGTGACCATACCGAGGCGGCGCTGCCACTATATTGCTCGCTGAGACCTCCTCTTTCCAGTAAGACCAACCACGCACCCCCGGAAGCAGCCAATCGCCCGCCCCACTCTCGATCTGAGAAGATCCACCATTGATGACGTCACAGTGACGTCACCATGATGCACTAAATCCTTTTATTTTGATTAAATGTTTTCTAAAATTCAATTCTGGAAATAAACAACCCAGGTGGGCCCAGGCTGTCAGGTTTTTAATGTTTTTCATAAATGATTTCAGAAATAAATAAACTTATGACATGTGGGCCCAAGTTGGAAAATAATTTAAATATTCCAAAAATATTTTATAATTTCCTAAAATGATTTAATATGGATTTAAATTAAGAAAAATCATAACTAATTCATATTAAGTTAGAAAAATATGTATAATATATCAAAATGTTCAGAAAATTGATACCTACCTATCTAAGTTATCATTATACATTGTCAAGAAACTTAAAACCCTAGCTTAGATAAGGAAACATCAATACCCGTTATGTACATGTGGGTTCGATGATGTGCCTCCGCCATGGCATTCTGAACCCTCTAAAATCGATGTTGCACTTAGGGATACTATGTAGTCTCTAATCTGACATGTCATACATATTGTTTGTGCATTGCATTGTGCCATGTATTGATTGTCGTTTACCTTTTCGATATTGGTTCTCCGCAATAGGATCTGAGCCCGAGGGTGAAGTTAACGACACCGAAGATACATATCTATCTACTGAAGGACAAGGCAAGCGTAGCCTCTCATTTTGAACCTATGTTTTACAAAGTATTTACTTTCTCGCTATGATGCACACGATTACAATGTGGTCTTTTTTCAGTAGTTAGTGTTACCTATCTGCTGTACAGTTTTACCTTTTGTAGCCTTATACTCCTAATCCACTGCTCCTAGCATACCCAGGTCTGGCATCTGAGCGTTGCTAGAGCTTTTGCGACCAACAGCTTAGCCATGCTTAATAGTACCGTCTGATACATTCGGATGATGATTCGAAGGTGCCAAAGAATCTAGAAAGGTAGGAGGTGGAGATATCATCGATGGAGACAAATAAGTATGCTAAGGCTTGTATGGGAGGCCATGTTGGGTGTGGTTTTTGTAGTCCCATGCTCGCCACCATTAGGACCTGAGTTATTTCCTCTTGAACCAAGACGAGCGTACAACCACACGGGGCCATGGGAACCCCTCGACTGACTAACTTGCCTAGTAGATTCCATGAGTCACATAGTTCGGGCTTTCCATTTGGCATACGCATTGAAAACATTTTCGAACGAGGAGGTGAAGGAGGTGCATCATAACAGGTAGAGAAACATAGCCGCGGTTGCTTGGGGTGGATGGAGCCCCTAGTAAACTAACCTCGCCTCACATCTATGGGGACCGCCTTCGGTAATTGACCTGTTATGGCGAAACCATCCTTAGGGCGTGACTCATGGTCTCGGCGAAAGGAAGGTAAAGGTCGTGGTCAACCACCCTCTGTCGGCCTTCCAAGGAAGAGGGATAATAATTTTGCACTAAGAGTCGGTTGGTATGTGTGGGTAAAGTTGTACACCCCTGCAGGGTATTAATGTTTTCGAAAAGTCATGTTCACGGTTATGAACAACTTGGGAACGTACGTGATGATCATAGAAAACTATAACCTAAGTAAAACCTACTGATCCACGTGTTCTTAAGGATGCTTCCTCAGGGATCTAGGGGGTGATCCCAGCTAGGGGGTTTTGATGAAGCTAGTGTTTATCGAGATATGCTGATCAAGATGAAGAAGTCGTTATCTTATCTCTTTTAAAAAGATTCTGAGTAGACGAGTCTCTTCTCTCTCTTGATTACAAATAAAGTTTGCTTTATGCAAAAATAAATCCAGAGAAAGCATTTCTAGCCAGAGCATGTAGAACCTAGGTTATCTAAGTCTTGCGGAGTACATTCTCGTACTCAGTCTTGCGCCATTGTTGTTTTTCTACAGATGATCTAGTTACAACTGAAGGTGTCTTCTACGTTGACATCGACGAGTAGTTGGGGGTCCCCGGTAGTATCCTGGGGATTATGGGATGGACGTCGCTTCTGTTTATGGCCTCTTAGGCCCTTTGCTAAGTTGTTGTGTAGAACAACATATTTTGCTTTCCCTATGTGATGTAATGTTGGGTCTATGACCTCTAGTTTGTAATAACTCTAATATCATACTCTGTTAAGAGTTTAAACTTATGTTGTTGAACCTCGAGTTCTGTAATGTTATCGAATCATACTGTGATCTTCCGAGCTTAGAGTTGAGCTTATCTTAGATGGTGATCTGGGGTTAGTTTAACCCTACTTTGGGGGTGTTATATGTTTGATGCCATCAAAGCATTCATCTAGTGATGGTGATTAACATGATCTCATGGTCGAAGGATTAGGTTACTATGTATTTGAAAGCTTGTAGCAAACAAACTCTAAATGACTTGATCTTACGCTACGCTTACTATAGAAGTGTGTCCATCATATTATTCTCCTAATGACATGATCTTGTTATTAATAACATCTAGTGTCCATGATCATGAAACCATGATCATTTATTAATCAACAAGCTAGTTTAATAAGAGGCTTTACTAGGGACGTCTTTTATGTTTACAAAACACACAAGTATTAATGTTTCCGGTTAATACAATTATAGCATGGGATGTAAACATTTATCATAAACACAAAGATATACTAATAACCATTTTATTATTGCCTCTTGGGCATATCTCCAACACTATTTACCTTTTTATTGTTCTTATTTTCTATTGCTTTAATTTGTACAGGGTTCATCGGGTGTTGTTCCGACAACTTCGCCTGTCCCTTTGGCTCCTCCACAGTGGAAGGCGAATGACCTGTCGCAGCTTCCTATGCTCCTTAATCACGTGAAGAGCCTGGAGAAGGACGTTTACATTATCCGTTCCCTTGCTGATGTGTAGAAGTCAAAAGCAGAGAGTGCCTTTGACAGGGAGAAGTATCTCCTTAGAGAGTTCAGACAAATTGGCGAGCAACTGCAATGTAAGCAGAGTTCGACTGTCTAGTCCTTTTAGTCATTGTCGTCTTTGTCAACTAACTTGTTTGTTGTTCTTGTAGTTGTAAATATCATTCCGCAGGAAGAGAAAGATCGTATTGATATTCGAATGAACTGCCTTACCTAGCAGGAGTTAGAGGCTGGGGGTTCTTCTGGATGCCCCTACACCCGAGGGCACCCAACGACATTGAAGCAGGCAAGGTAATATTGGGATAAAGGTAATGCAGTGTTTGCATAAAAATAATTTTCCTACCACGCATTGCAAGGGTCTATGCTTATGGATCAGGTTACCAGTTTAACACAAATGCATAAGTTCAGAATCTTTACCGCATCATGCAGTGTAGTCTGACTTGTATAATGCCTCCAGCGACCCTTTGTATATCTCACAAACGCCTTCGTCTTGAGTGTCACACATATAATGCGTCTTAGAGCATCTCTAGTAGGCTCGTAAAAATGGCAAAACCCAAAAATAACCGCCAGTTTATCGGTTCAATTCAAAAAAAGGCGTAGATCAGTAACTGTAAACATATCCGACCCAAAAAATTACAGGCATCGCCCAAAAACCCAATTCGGCATGTAGTTGTGGGGGTTGAAATACAAAACTGAACGCGAACCCTACTTCCCCCATACATTGCGTGCGACGGATAGATCCGCTCCTCTCCTTCGTGCACAACTATCGTCGCCGCCGTTGTATGCGCCCCCACCGTCTCCTCCAATGCCGGTGTCGGATCTTAGCGCCATGAGCCTCAATTTGACCCCGCCATCCGTCGGAGGAAGCTCACAGCTTCCGCCACCCTCTCCCGTGGTATACGTGTCTGCCGAGGCGAGCGGAGCTCTGCCGACCCCCGCCGAGGTTGCGAACTTGGCCTCGGGGACAAGCGTGACGAAGCAGAGGTGCTCGGGTGTGCACCTGGTCCTGCAATCAAGGCCCGCGCGTACCGGTACTCTCTTGGCGGTCCCCGCTCGGGTGGCGACTACAGCCAAGCCGAAGAAAGCCCACGCCGAAGTTTCATCAACGAGGCCGAGGGGAACGAAGGCTAAGAGCAACATGCTTGACAACAGGTCTATCCTGCCACAAGAAGGTGATGCTCCTGCCCCCAACATGCTCGACGGTGGGTCTATCAGGTAAACAAAATTTAGCCCTATTTCTACAATTCAGTTGAATTTCGTGCACCGAAATTGAGCTTGATTTCGTAGGAATGACGAGTTCATGAACCTCCTAGAGGAGGTTGACATTGATGCTCCTCCACTCACTCCATTCGACGGCAAGGCCCAAGAGTGGGGCGAGGATGATGGTGAAGACTATGAAGGGGATGAAGGGGAGGAAGATGACGGCAAAGAGGAAGAGGTCATTTATGGTGCTGATTAGCACTTCGTTGGGAACCCCAAGAGGAAGGTGTGAAGCAGCACAACAGCAGTTTTCCCTCAGTAAGAAACCAAGGTTATCGAACCAGTAGGAGGAAGGAAACGTCACACAGGTGTTGCAAGCAACGCGGAGACCTGCACAACACGAACTCAAGACTTTGCCCCAACTAGACAGTGAGGTTGTCAAGCTCACCGGTTTGCTGTAACAGAGGATTAAATGTATGGTGTGAAAGGTAATGGTGGATTGCAGCAAGTAAACAAGTAACAGTGGAAGATGTATCAATGGTAAAGATTGGACCGGGGTCCATAGTTCACTAGAGGTGCTCTCCTTAGATAAACAACATGGCATGAAGGGTAAACAAATTACAGCAGTGCAATTGACATGAACTGAGCAAGGCATAACAATGCAATACTAGTCAGAAAGATCCTATGAGATTCGATTGGGCAATACAACAATATACATAGACCGCCATCCAACTACATCTATGACTAGAAGTCCACCTTCAGGTTATCATCTGACCCCCCTCCAGTATTAAGTTGCAAGCAACAGACAACTGCTTTAAGCAAAGTGTGTAAGGTAAACAGTCCACATGTTCCATGAACAAGAGACCGTTGTTTTCTCTGGCAACAGCACATCTACAACCGAAGATATTTCTGTCACTTCCCTTGGAAACTAGAGGCATGAACCCACTATCGAGCATAAATACTCCCTCTTGGAGTCACTAGCAACTACTCGGCCAAGATAGCTACTAACAACGAAGAGCATGCAACATCACAAACAACACAGACATGATAGAATCATAAAGACAAAACCATTAATCAAACCAACATAATAATCTCAATATCCAACGGATCCCCACAAACACAACATGCATGATTACAAATAGATTAGATCTTGATCATGAATGGAGCTCACAAGATCTGTACATGAAAGCACAAAGGAGGAGATACAACCATCTAGCTACTACATGGACCCATAGTCCAAGGTGGAACTACTCATGCATCAAACTGGAGAGAAGGCCTCCGGGATGATCTCCCCTCCGGCAGGGTGCCGAGAAGAACTTCAGATCCCCTCGATCTAGGGACGACTGTGGCGGCGACTATAGAAGGTTTTGTGAATATTGATCGGGTGCTTAGGGTTTAGGCATTGGGGGCTTCTTATAGGCGAAGGGGGAGGCCGAGGAGGTGGCCAGGGGGCCTACACCCTGCCTAGGCGTGGGCCCACCCCTAGTCGCGCCTAGGGGGTTTGGCTGCCCTGGCACGCCTCTCTGTCTCCACTCTGGACTTCTTGTTCCCCACGGAAACTTATTGACTTTGACATTTGTCCCGTCTAATTTGGAGAATATTTCCTTACTAGCTTTTCTAGAACCAAAACAGCAGAAAACAGACAACTAGCACTGTGGCAACTTGTTAATAGGTTAGTACCAGAAAACATGTAAAAAGCACCTCAAAGTGTAGACAAATCAAAGAAAAGTAGATACTAAACAAGCATGGAACATCAAAAATTATAGATACGTTTCCGACGTATCAAGCATCCCCAAGCTTAATTCCTGCTCGTCCAAGAGTAGGTAAGTGACAAAAGAATAATTTTTAAGGTGACATGCACCATCAAAACCAAGATCAAACCATTTGCAAGCATTGAAAGCTGGGATCAAAGAACTCTAAACATGTGTATGAAAGATGGAGTTCTAACAATAGGACATAGTAACTATGCATGCAACATGACAAGCTACAAACAAAGATCATGAATAACATGCATTGAAAAACGTTTGTTTGTTTCACATACAGAAAACATAGCATAGTGGAATCAGCTTGTCCCTCATAGAGTAGCAAATAGATGCATAGGACACCTTCAAAGTTCACAAGGGTGACTAGAAACAAGTATCACAAGAACAAGTAATATCACAATATGCATCAATCAATAAGCTTTGAGACACTGCACATAGAATGACAACTATGCTCTCTTAATGGTGCCTAAAGGTAGAAGGTGGAGACTCGATAGTGGTGCAAGAAAGGCCTTTTATAAAGGAAGCAGGGATTTCAGGTTTCAAAAAGAGCTTCCAAAAATTATGATACTTGTTAGCTTTCAGCCCTCATTGCCCCTATCATAAGCATATTGAAGTGATTAAGGTTAAATTTAACAAAGATGGAGTATATGCTTGACGAAGTATAAGTTGGAAATCTCAAGTCCCTTGAATACGAGGGCCACACCTCATGCTACTCAACTTCAGTCACCGGTAAGTTCTTATCATTGTAAGTATTTGCATATCATAGAGAACTGCCTACGGGCTGTAGGGTTCGCAGCATAGAAAACAAAAAAATTCCTATGATGGGAACATCTATGTACCAAGATCTATCTACTAGATACAAGCAATGGGTGGATATACATCCATAGAATACATACCCTCGAAGACCGAATAGCGTTAACGAGGTTGTACTCGTGGATGATGTAGACGAACGCTTGCCGATCTCAAGATCGTGATGAAGTCCATCTGGTCCAGCCGGTCCAGCACGATCAAGTTCAGCACCTCAAAGCAGTGGTGCATCCGTGATCGCACACATGTATGGGTACCCCGACAACCTCTGCGCCCTTGCTCCAGCGAAGCAGCGGAAGCAACAAATCCTTCCAGAAAAAGCCACCGGGAACATGTATCTCGCTGATCCGAGACCATGGGGAAATTCTAAAGGGGGGAGAGAGATCCTTCACGAGGAGGTGTGCTTTGAGAGGAGGAGAGGGGGGCCTTTTATAGGGGAGAGGGGGGCACCCAGGGGGCATGGCGCCCAGCCATGGGGGCTGCCCCCACCTCTTCCACATTCATGTGGGTGGAGCTCCCACTCAAAATGAAAAGCCTCCACTCCCATTAAAAAGCCTCCACTCAAAAATCCACTCACATGCATTAAATTTCCACCAAATTTAATGCAAGCTCTCATTTAAATAAAGCTCTTTTATTTATTTATTCAGAATTTTGTTAATTACTTTAATTAACAAACATTCACATAAAACCCCTTACAACATTTCAATTTCACATGCAGAACTAGTTTTGGCAATTTCAACCTAAACAGTTCCGGTGTCTAGTGAAATAAATTCCTGCGCTTTCCTTTTCATTTTCTGGCATATCATTTGCTCCGAATGGTGTCGGCATCCCTTAAGTGTGTCACCCTACGGTTCACTAATAAAGCGGACATGATCGAGACCCTTCTTCGATCAATAATCAGTAGCGAGACCTGGAGATCCATACTGACTCCCACACATTCAACGATGACTTCTGTGATCGTGTGAACCTTTTACGCTAGTATCTTAATCCCTTTGTTTCACGATATATTACATGTCCGAGATTCGATCATCGGTATCTCCATACCTAGTTTGATCTTGTTACCGACATGCACTCTTTTCTCGTTCCCGTGATATAACATTCTAGTGATCAAATCACTTGCTTGCAAGCTAATCAATGTGATATCACCGAGAGGGCCCAGAGCATATCTATCCGTCATCGGGATGAACAAATTCCACTCTCGATCCATGGGCCTCAACATAACACTTTAGTAGTTCTGAAGCCATCTTTATAATCACCCAGTTACGGTGTGACGTTTGATGTCATCGAGAAACTCTTCCGGTGTTAGTGATTGACATGATCTCATGGTCTAAGGATTAGGATCACTTCGTAAGTTGTTATAGCAATATAAACTCAATTACTTTGATCGTAATGCTATACTTCGGATGAATGTTCATCACATCATTACACTAATGTTGTGACCTTGTTATTAACAACATCCAATGTCCATGATCAGGAAACTTTGATCATCTTGTTAATCAACAAGCTAGTTTATAAGAGAGGCATAACTAGGAACTTCCTTTTTGTTTATTAAACACACATGTATTAACGTTTTCGTATTAATACAATTATAGCATGCAAAATAAACATTTATCATAAATAAGGAATACGATAATAACCACTTTATTATTGCCTCTCGGGCATATTCCCTTCAGTCTCCCACTTGCACTAGAGACAATAATCTAGTTTGAAAACTTTGTGTATTGAACACTTATGGCTTTCTGGTGTTCCAAATACGCAATTGTAAGTGGTTAACATAATCTACGGATCTGACACTTTCAGGTCCGTGTGTATTTGCATGTCTTTGCGTCTTCACGCATCACTCATTCTCCAATGAGATGGCATTGTATAAATTTGGTATTTTGGTGAGACCTTTAGTTCCTTGGGGTTAAAACACGTCGATACTATTGTCGTACAATATATCTTTAGTGTTAGCCCGTTGCGAACCACACCTTAGTTTGATAACAAACTACTTGACACAAATGCCCTCCTTTGCTGCTACTATAGCAGTCATATATTTAGCCTTTTTGTTGTAGTATTTGTCACAATGTCTTAACTATGGATTTCATCCAAATCCATCATGGAATCTTCTTTCCATTACATTGTTCCACCCATAGTTTAAATTGAGATAAACTTAATTTGTATCTTGTGACAAAACTAGTATCAATGTAACGCTTTACAATGAACCATTTGTAATTGTTTGTCACCTCTACACAAATATATTCTTAGTTCTTCCAAAAGATCATAAGAATATCCTCACTATCGTCCAATGATCATTTTAAATTCATTCTGGTATATGCTCATAACACTTAGAGCATAGGATATATCTGGATGTGTACATATCATGGTATGATTGATCAAAACATCCTTGTGATTTCACTCATCAAGTGTCAAAGCACTTGAATCTTGTTTCACTTATCAAGTGTCAATACACTTGAATCTTGATTCAATTCCTTTCCATGCGACAAGAACCGTTTCTTGTTGTTTCTATATTGAACTCCTTCAATATCTCATATATGTACGTTTGGCACAACCATATTAGCGTCACAGTCTATCCACTATAGACATTCATGCTAAATATTCGGGTTTTGCCTAAGTTTTTCATCGAAATGAAATTCTTAACCATTGTCAATAAAAATTACATCATTTCTAATCAACAAGATGTCCTCCACATAATGTATTAGAAATATGTCTCAGCGCTCCCACTTAATTTCTTGCAAATGCAAGCATCTTCATCGTCTCTTGATGAAAACTCTTTTCATCATGGTGAAGATTCCAACTCCGTGATGCTTACTTCAACCACTGAAGTTTGCATGCCCTTTTTAGCATCCTTTGAATTAACAAAACCCTTTGGATCGTGTCATGTACATGTCCTAGGTAACCATTCTATTAGAAGAACTTTGTTTTGTTTATTCATTTACCATATAACAAATTATATGTAGTGTTTGCTACTTTAATCCGTCCAGACTAAATATCGCTATGAAAGATCAAATCTTGTCATAGTCAACTCCTTGAACATTGTCGTAAAATACTTTACGACATGTTGACTATTTCATAGATGTGAAACATCCATGTCTGTTTGTTTATAGATCCAAATACGACCGATAGGTTTTTACACCTTTCCGGAGGGTCTTCCAAGTTCAAAACTTGATTTCTCGTGTATGGAACTATCACGGATTTTATGTCTTCAAGCCATTTGACGGAGTCAGGGCCCATCATCGCTTCTTTTCATATAGTCGGTTCATCATTGTCAAACAATAATGATTTACTCTCAAATCTTAATCATTTGATTGTTTATCCGACCTTCTTGGTTCAATAGGAACTTTACACCTCCGTGACCGCAACCTTTGAGGCACGTAATCCATGAGCATTCTGGCTGCCTCCGGAACATTTTCCGGCGCTGCGCAACTCAGCACATATAGCTAAGGTTCGTTAACCTTATCAAAGTTCTATTGTCCTCCCACTTAACATTTATGAAAAATTCCTTCTTCAAGAAACTTCATGTTTCAAGCGACAAATCCTTTTGTCCTTGGTGTTATGGAGGAATAACCAATTGTTATTCGAAATAACCTACAAAGACATGCTCATCCGACTTCGGTTGTAAACATCTTACTTATGTTTAGCATACCAAAATTTAAGAAATGACAACTTGGGTTTTACCCCAAACCATAACTTCCATGGTGTCATTTCAACGGATCAAGATGGAGCTCTTTTCAGTGTAAAAGCAGAAGTCTCTAAAGCTTTAATATTTTAAAACATAATGGCAGTTTTATAAATAACACCTTTGATCCAACCATGTCAAACAAGGTTTCATTACAAATCTCAAACATTCCATATTCCTATGGTGTTTCGGGAGATGTAAATCTAGGTGTTTTGCTAAACTTGTAACTCAAATAAATCCCTTTATGATAAAATCATAATTCATTTATTTTCTTATTACACTTGTAACTCAAACAAATCCCTCATGATAAAATCATAAACCATTTATTTTCTTGTTACAATGATTTTGCACTTCATCTTGAAAGTCTTTGAAACGTTTTCAAATATTTCATACTTCTTTCTCATTAAGTGAACATTCACTCAAATTTCTGGAGAAAGCATATGAAGTTGAAATCCATCGCTTACAACTATACATAATGGACTACATACATCGATATGTATAAATTCCAATAATTTAGTCGTTCGTTCTTCTTTGGCCTTTGAACGAAGTTTTAATTATCACGTGGAAAGTCTCACAAGCGTCACTTGATCAAATCAAAGACTCCAAAAATCCATGAATATGGAGATTCTTCATGTTTTCTTCCAATATAATTTAAACAACGATGTCACTTCGTAAGTGATCTTTCAATCATTTGTCTTGCGACATTTTAGCATTAGGTTTTATGGATGTGATTTCTCCAACTAGATTTGTAAATCATCCATCTTATATGGAATATGGTAATTATTTGAACAACCTTTGTTCTCATAATACCTGATTCAAATAACAATTATTAAAACAAATCTTGAAGTCAAGCTTTGATGTCAACGAGAAATACAAACAACGGTTTGTTTGTTTTCGACGAACATCATCACATATTCTCTTGCTAGTTACTTAGGCCATTGTGGTTCATGAATTGCGTTGTTCCGTATGAAATTTCATATCAACCAATTCGGTATCCAATACCCAAGAACCACATTTTTTAACAAGCAAAGAATACAACCATAACATGTATATGATCCATATACCTAAATTGGATATTTCCAATCTTTCCTTTTCTGCCAAGTATATTTTATAGATTCTCTTCCAGCATTTCCTTTTCCTTTTAAAAGAATCTATCAACATCAAAAGTGGCGCCATATACATGACACATAGTCCAAAGAGTGTATATTCAAATAATAATACCTTTGGACTTGCACTTTGAAGTAGATCACCATCATAAAAATGATCGGTATTCTTTCAAAATCTATTCTTTAGTAATCTTTTAGTGTAGTAAACATTTTACATACATATTATATTCACCATTATCATGACAACATTCATGATCAAGCTATTGTAGCTTATAAAGGCGAATCATGAGTATAACATTACTTTCCAAAACCCTTTTGGATGATTAGGATGTCTAGCATCTCCAACCTTCGTAAATTCTCATCCAATATGAGAACATATATTATACTTTATCATATTGCAACCAAAACATTGTTTCAGATATCGTTATATCTACCACACATGATGGTTTCTGAAACAATTCTTTCAGCTCCTAGATAAACTTGATATTAAAACAATCAAGAATCATGGAGGCAAACATGATACTTAAGATACTAACACTGGAATTGTTACTCTCGATTTAATACCAATTATTAAATTTCACGGAGTAAACAGAGTTTTCTGAAAGTTTGCAATAGGACTCTAAACTTTAGATTGACACTCAACACAATACGATACCAGTTCATAAAGTAAATATCCAGAATTCTATAGTTCTATTATCTCAATTACAACTAAGCATAAAGTGGTGAACGAATGCCAATGACTACAACAAATTATGCAAATTCACTTTGATTTAATTTTATGATTAATGGAGTTCTACTAATCCAAATTATAAATGAACTCCCACTCAAAAACGACATCCCTCGTGTCTTTTTGGTGATTACATGAACCAAATCCACTACACCAAGTCCGATCATCACATGAGTCGGTGTAGCTTCAAAGGCGAGCATCAAATGGGCATCATATCTACTATATGACTCATGCTTAACCTTTCGGTCCGTGTTCCGAGGCCATGTCTGTACATGCTAGGCTCGTCAAGTAAGAACCTTAGTATTCGCGTGTGTAACTGTCTTACACCCGAGATATGCTCGTGGATTCAAGTACACCCGATCATCACATGATGTCTTGAAGCGACGAAACATTGTCGGTGCATACTTAAGGAAGAACACATTCTTATCTTGATATCTAAATGAGGGATCATCTTATTATGCTAATAAAACGTCAAACAAGCAATATAAGATGCAATCAAAACATCACATGTTTATTAGTGAAATGATATGGTTCCCGCATATGATCTCCATCATGTGCACCGTGGTATGATCTCTATCATACCTTTATGTGTAAGGCCAAGGTATATGGAACTTACACGCTATGTGTGTTGTAAGAGTATCATCTCCTACTTCTACTTACAACATCACCATATCATAACACTAGCCCAGCAACAATCTAAACTAGACGCTTCTAATTTATCCATTGCAAGTTTTGCGTGGCTTAGGGCTTTCGAAGATAGAACCGTTCTTACCTACGAACATGAACCACAACGAGGATAACCAAATTGTTGACAACTCGTTGCAAATTAGATATTGGCTATAGTAGGAGAGACAGATGCCCGCTAGCCACTTATGCAAATTAGTTGCATGTCAAGCGTGGAACAGGTCTCATGTGCGAGGACATGTAAAGTTTGTCCGGGCCGCTTCATCCCACTATGCCACCAATATCCAAAGTACAACTAAGAAGCAATAAAATGATCATCATCGCCCACATACTCATATGTGTACTACCCGTGCAAAGTATCTATGCATATATCTGGCTCTGATACCACTGTAGGGTTCGCAGCATAGAAAACAAAAAAAAATCCTACGATGGGAACATCTATGTACCAAGATCTATCTACTAGATACAAGCAACGGGTGGATATACATCCATAGAATACATACCCTCGAAGACCGAATAGCGTTAACGAGGTTGTACTCGTGGATGATGTAGACGAACGCTTGCCGATCTCAAGATCGTGATGAAGTCCATCTGGTCCAGCCGGTCCAGCACGATCAAGTCCAGCACCTCAAAGCAGTGGTGCATCCGTGATCGCACACATGTACGGGTACCCCGACAACCTCCGCGCCCTCGCTCCAGCGAAGCAGCGGAAGCAACAAATCCTTCCAGAAAAAGCCACCGGGAACATGTATCTCGCTGATCCGAGACCATGGGGAAATTCTAAAGGGGGGAGAGAGATCCTTCACGAGGAGGTGTGCTTTGAGAGGAGGAGAGGGGGGCCTTTTATAGGGGAGAGGGGGCACCCAAGGGGAATGGCGCCCAGCCATGGGGGCTGCCCCCACCTCTTCCACATTCATGTGGGTGGAGCTCCCACTCAAAATGAAAAGCCTCCACTCCCATTAAAAAGCCTCCACTCAAAAATCCACTCACATGCATTAAATTTCCACCAAATTTAATGCAAGCTCTCATTTAAATAAAACTCTTTTATTTATTTATTAAGAATTTTGTTAATTACTTTAATTAACAAACATTCACATAAAACCCCTTACAACATTTCAATTTCACATGCAGAACCAGTTTTGGCAATTTCAACCGAAATAGTTCCGGTGTCTAGTGAAATAAATTCCTGCGCTTTCCTTTTCTTTTTCTGGCATATCATTTGCTCCGAATGGTGTCGGCATCCCTTAAGTGTGTCACCCTACGGTTCGCGAATAATGCGGACATGATCGAGACCCTTCTTCGATCAATAATCAGTAGCGGGACCTGGAGATCCATACTGACTCCCACACATTCAACGATGACTTCTGTGATCGTGTGAACCTTTTACGCTAGTATCTTAATCCCTTTGTTTCACGATATATTACATGTCCGAGATTCGATCATCGGTATCTCCATACCTAGTTTGATCTCGTTACCGACATGCACTCTTTTCTCGTTCCCGTGATATAACATTCTAGTGATCAAATCACTTGCTTGCAAGCTAATCAATGTGATATCACCGAGAGGGCCCAGAGCATATCTATCCGTCATCGGGATGAACAAATTCCACTCTCGATCCATGGGCCTCAACATAACACTTTAGTAGTTCTGAAGCCATCTTTATAATCACCCAGTTACGGTGTGACGTTTGATGTCATCGAGAAACTCTTCCGGTGGTAGTGATTGACATGATCTCATGGTCTAAGGATTAGGATCACTTCGTAAGTTGTTATAGCAATATAAACTCAATGACTTTGATCGTAATGCTATACTTCGGATGAATGTTCATCACATCATTACACTAATGTTGTGACCTCGTTATTAACAACATCCAATGTCCATGATCAGGAAACTTTGATCATCTTGTTAATCAACAAGCTAGTTTATAAGAGAGGCATAACTAGGAACTTACTTTTTGTTTATTAAACACACATGTATTAACGTTTCCATATTAATACAATTATAGCATGCAAAATAAACATTTATCATAAATAAGGAATACGATAATAACCACTTTATTATTGCCTCTCGGGCATATTCCCTTCACGGGGTACCCCTTGCACATGGTATAGGAGCTTTCCCATAATCAAAATGACAAGGCAAGCAGACAATGAGCATCTCAGTGATCTTTTTTATTTACTATATGCATATATTTTTATTGAGGATGCTTCATAGATAGCTCACCGGTGATGTTGCAAGTTTCCACCATGATTAGGCATGGCTTAGGCTAGCGGCCCAGGCATTTCTCTAACACAGAATACAAACTCCATGGACTTACAAGTTCCCTTTTTATTTCACACCAGTGACATCCATATACAAAAGAGCATGATATCAACTGAGTACAAAGTACAAGTGCAATGTTGAAAATGTTCCCTGTGACAGCACGGTTCTGCTAATTCTAATGTATAAGTGCAAGCATATGCAACATAGATGACACAATGGTTAAAGTTTATTAGGGGAAAATAATATAAAGTGTGCCATCAAGTTTGTGAGGTCTTTAATCACTAAGTTTTCACATAACAAAATAGTTTTTAATTGGAAGATAGTTGAAAACAAGAATATACTTGGAATGGTGTAACACACCATGCATAGGAATTTGTAGTTGACACTTTGGAATAACTTGGTTTATTGGGAGTTGGAAGCATGAGTAGATCTTACTCATACAAGTGGAGGCTAGCAAAAGACTGGGAGCAACCAACTAAGATAGCAATAATGGCCATAATCATGCAGAGCAACAAAGCATTACTAATAAAAGCATAGAGTGGTACTACAAGTCAAGTACTAAATGATCATAGAGGCTAATGGTGACTTGTGAGAGTCATAACATGGTGTGAGCATGTGCCAAGTCAACCCAAGCAAAGCATCAAAGGAGAATATCACAATACTATGCTTTTGCATGCTAAAACAACGCATAATTTCTTTAAGGCACACTAAGAAATCCCAATGACTTGGAGCAAGACATGCTATAGCAATAATCACTAAGAATAAGGTCAAAACAACACCTACCATGGCATGCTAAATTCTAAGTCACAGTCAATGCAAGCTCCTCTTGCACTTACAAGCAAGAACTTACTACTCCTTTCCAACACCAAGCAACTTATTTGCAAAACAACACAGCGAGAACGGGGGTCCAAAATACTTTATTCAAGAAAACTAAACAACCTAAGAAAACCAAACAAAAACTAAGACGCTCCAAGAACAACACAACTGTGCATGAAACAATAAAAACAAAGTGTCTAGACAGACCTGAGCTTTTTATTGATGAAGAAGGGGATGCCTTGGGCATCCCCAAGCTTTTAACCTTGTACCTCTTGGATATTTCTTGGGGTGACACCATGGTGGCATCCCCAAGCTTGATCTTTTGTCCATTATTCATCTCATTACATCATTCTTTCTCTACACCTGAAATTTTCCTTCATACAAAACTTCACACAATCTTTATTAGCAACATTAGTGTATTCAAAAGATATTAGACCGTTGGCAAAGCTTTGGAACAGCAAGACTTTTCAGTAAAACACAAGATACTGTAGAAACTCCTTCAAAATCTCAATTCACCTAAAGAGAACTAAAAAAGGAATCAATAAGAAGCAAATGCAAATAATGGCAGAAATCTGTCAAAACAGACCAATAGGTAGAAACCAATTTTTTCGAAAATCTTCTGTTGCTCAAATCGAAAAGTGTTGAACTAACGAAAGTTAGCTAACATACTGGGGGGTTTATTCGTACATTTTGATATCAATTCGAGTTATAGAGTCTCCTCACGAATTTTTATGGTGGAGGACAGAAATCTGTTTCAGGACAGCAACTCCCCAAATCTTACTTCCCTCTCATTAGAGGTCATTCTTGGCACAAAGAGCAAACAAAAAGGATAAGGAGAGGTTATTACTGAAGTAATAACTTCCAAGACTCAAGGAAACTCTTGGGTTATCTCCCAACAAGTACTTTTCTTTAACGCCTTTAAGTTAGGCTTGATAGCTTGAGAAGATGCTCACATAAGAATTATGAATTGAAGTCAAAGAGAGCATCAAGAAGCAAATTCAAAACACATTTAAGTATAGCCCACTTCCTATGCATAGGAATCTTGTAATAAAATAAATTCTCAAAGAACAAAGTGACGTGCATAGGAAGATAAAACAAGAGTAACTTCAAAACTTTCAGCACATACAGAGGTGTTTCGGTACCATGAAAACTTCTATAACCATATTTTCCTCTCTCATAATAATTTTCAGTAGCATCATGGATAAATTCAACAATATAGCTATCACATAAAGCATGCTTTTCATGATCTACAAACACATAATTTCTATCAATCTCAAAAATAGTGGGATTAAAACCTTCATAGGTTTTACCCAAAGTAGATATTTCAAAAGGATCCACAGGAACATAACATTCATCCTCCTTTGGTAAGCATGGGGGACAATCAAATAATATAATAGGTAAAGAGTTACTCTCATTAGAAGGTAGGGATGGGTAGATAATCCATTCTTCCTCCTTTTGTTCATCACTCTCCTCCTCTTTTTCATCTAATGAGCTTCCAGTTTCAACATTTTTTTCTTCCATAGGCTCCTGCAAGGCATTAGTCTCTTCCATTTGTGGAAAGCACCTATTAAAATATTTAAGAATATATCCATTTTATTCCTTGTAATTATCAAAGCAAAATTTAAGTATCTCATAAACCTCATGTTCATAAGGTGCATCATCAGTCTTTTCAAGCAAACTGGCAAGTTCAAATGCACCCTTGAAGGCAATAAATTCTTCAATCTGTTCCACATCATAAAAGTCATAATTTCCTTTAACATAAGAAGATATGGTAACATTATAATTATACTCACATTGCAAAGGGAGTTGTTTATACCTCCTACAGCAACAAGCTTTATCAAAGCAATAAGTAACATTATAAGTAGAGCACACGTCTCTAGCAATAGTATTCAACTTATCAATTTGTTCCCATAAGTGTTTCCTTTTTTGTGACAAACGGTGTTCCTTATAATAATACTTTTCTTCTTCCGTGAACCCACCTTTCCAATCATAACTAGTTTCAAAGAAACCAACCATTGATAGAAAGCATGACCAAGCAAGGCAATAACAGACCAACAACTAGAGCAGGAACAAAAAATTTTGTGTTTTTGAATAAAGTAAGCAAACCAAACTAGACTAATTTTTTGGGGTTTTTTGAAAAGAGGCAAACAAAACCAAGCAAAAGAAACAAGCAAACTAAAAACAAAGTAAAGAGAAAGGAAGTGAAGGACTCCCCTAGTGAAGACGTCCTTAGCCTCCCCGGCAACGGCGCTAGAAAATAGCTTGATGGTGCTGATTAGCACTTCGTTGGGAACCCCAAGAGGAAGGTGTGAAGAAGCACAGCAGCAGTTTTCCCTCAGTAAGAAACCAAGGTTATCGAACTAGTAGGAGGAAGGAAACGTCACACAGGTGTTGCAAGCAACACGGAGACCTGCACAACACAAACTCAACACTTTGCCCCAACTATACAGTGAGGTTGTCAAGCTCACCGGTTTGCTATAACAAAGGATTAAATGTATGGTGTGAAAGGTAATGGTGGATTGCAGCAAGTAAACAAGTAACAGTGGAAGATGTATCAATGGTAAAGATTGGACCGTGGTCCATAGTTCACTAGAGGTGCTCTCCTTAGATAAACAACATGGCATGAAGGGTAAACAAATTATAGCAGGGCAATTGACATGAACTGAGCAAGGCATAACAATGCAATACTAGTCAAAAAGATCCTATGAGGTTCGATTGGGCAATACAACAATATACATAGACCGCCATCCTACTACATCTATGACTCGAAGTCCACCTTCAGGTTATCATCCGAATCCCCTCCAGTATTAAGTTGCAAGCAAAAGACAACTGTTTTAAGCAAAGTGTGTAAGGTAAACAATCCACATGTTCCATGAACAAGAGATCATTGTTTTCTCCCTAGTGGCAACAACACATCTACAACCGAAGAGATTTCTGTCACTTCCCTTGGAAACTAGAGGCATGAACCCACTATCGAGCATAAATACTCCCTCTTGGAGTCACTAGCAACTACTCGGCCAAGATAGCTACTAACAACAGAGAGCATGCAAGATCACAAACAACACAGACATGATAGAATCATAAAGACAAAACCATTAATCAAACCAACATAATAATCTCAATATCCATCAGATCCCCGCAAACACAACATGCATGATTACAAATAGATTATATCTTGATCATGAACGGAGCTCACAAGATCTATCATGAAAGCACAAAGGAGGAGATACAACCATCTAGCTACTACATGGACCCATAGTCCAAGGTGGAACTACTCACGCATCATACCGGAGAGAAGGCCTCTGGGATGATCTCCCCTCCAGCAGGGTGCCGGGAAGAACTTCAGATCCCCCCGATCTAGGGACGATGGTGGCGGCGACTACAGAAGGTTTCGTGGAATATTGATCGGGTGCTTAGGGTTTAGACATCGGGGGCTTCTTATAGGTGAAGGGGGAGGCCAAGGAGGTGGCCAAGAGGACCACACCCTTCCTAGGCATGGGCCCACCCCTGGTCGTGCCTAAGGGGGTGTGGCCGCCCTGGCACTCCTCTCTGTCTCCTCTCTGGACTTCTTGTTCCCCACAGAAAGCTATTGACTTTGACTTTTGTCCCGTCCAATTCCGAGAATATTTCCTTACTAGCTTTTTTGGAACCAAAAACAGCAAAAAAAACAGGCAACTAGCACTGTGGCAACTTGTTAATAGGTTAGTACCAGAAATCATGTAAAAAACACCTTAAAGTGTAGACAAAGCAAAGCAAAGTAGATACTAAACAAGCATGGAACATCAAAAATTATAGATACGTTTCCGACGTATCAGTCATCGAGGTCGGGGCCAACGGAAAAGGGAAGAATAAATAAGGGCCAACAACTACACGGAGATAGAAGATGCAACGTTGTGCCGAGCTTGGGCCGCCATGGGGATGGATGCGGTCTCCCGGCACCGATCAAACTGGGAAGCGGTACTGGCAACGCATCAAAGACAGGTTTCATAAGCTCATGCCTCGCGTTCTCCATCCAGTTGATCGCACCTACCGATCCCTCCAAGGTCGTTGGGACACGATCAAACCGACATGTAGCCGTTGGTCAGCGGCAATGGATCAAGTGACGGCGAATCCTCCTAGTGGTGCAACTATCGACCAATATGTGAATGCATTGTTTGATAAACTTTTGTTTGTTGACCATAAATAGCCTCCATTCATCTTGGTTTTGTAAATGTAGGACCGCATTGCGGATGCTAGGTACAAAGACATGGTCGGCAGGAAGGGAAAGAGCTTTACAATGAGACATGGCCAGCAGCATGGTCCAAGGAGGCAATAGCGGTAAAGAAATTGGAGACAGAGCTTGTCATTACCGAGAAGAATAAAGAGGTGAAGCTTGCAAAGGTTGAAGCCACCCGAGAGGAAGCAAGGAACAAGGTCAAGTTGGAGGAGATGAAGATTAATGTGAAGAAAGCCAAAGCAATGAAGGAGTTGATGGCCGAAGAGAGGGGGATCATGATGATATCCATGAAGAACATGAATGAGGAACAACTAGAGTGGTGGAATATGCCACGACGGAGATCATGAAGAGAGAAAAAGGTTTGCTCATGAAGGGGAAAACGGTGGTGCATCGGCTACCCATGAAGGTGGTGGCGATGGATCAAGCGACGGTCCTATCTCCCTTTGATTTCGTTCACGAGTTGCAGCAACTTTTTGTGGTAAACTATGCACGATTTGATGTAAAACTATGAATTATGCATTGATTGTTCGCACTTGCTATTTATTCTATGTCGATTCTGTGATAAAATCCTAGTTTTACCGGTTCGGATGATGCTGTCACGGAACATACCTTGCAAACCGAACCTGTAAAATAGAATTCGTCTACGGGCTCTGTTCTGCGTCAGCCCTCTTCCGAACCTCTGAATCTTAAACACGTTTTCAAAAGACTAAACTGGACGTTTTTGGTTTGCACTTTTACAGGCACTACTACGAATGCTCTTAGATACTACTCCCTCTGTTTCAAATATAAGATGTTTTAGGTTGTAAATAAAATGTATCTAGACTTATTTTAATATATAGATTCTCTCAAAACTAAGTAAACCTACATACTAAGAAAATTATAGATACATTTACTTCATAAATCTAGGGAGCGTCTAGGGAGCAATCGGGGCTGGTTTGCACTAACCAGCCACCGCCAAAAATAGAAACCAGGACCACCACCCCTCCTTGCAGAAATAGAAAGAATCCAGCTGGTACTTCCCGCGACCCACCCCGCCTCCGGACCACGCGCGTCCAGCTGGTTTGGACCACGCGAGTCCCCAGCTTCCCTGTCCTCTCCCCGGCTCCCAGCCAAAAAGCAAAACAAACACCTCCACCACCACCATGTGACAGCAGCTCCCTCTCTCTCTCCCCCTCTCTCTTCTTCCTCCCCAAGACAGATCCATCTTCTCCCTCCTTCAGATCTCCATTGGAGACCCATGGTAAAAAGCTTGAGATCTGGTCACAGCAGTATCAAAGGTGCACAACAAAACATAAACCCTGTTTCCCCCTCTCTCCCCTCCGCCCCTCCCTCTCTTCCTTTGATTTTCTGGTAGGTTTTTCCTTGCTTTGTATGATCCTCTCCATGATTTTGGAACACACAGAAAACAAACTTACAACATGGTAAAGCTGTATCTTCAACCATCCAAGAAGCAACTATGGCATATGATCTTTTACAACTAGGTTGCAGCATAGATTGAAAACACAAACCTAATTTCAACTTTTAATAAAAGCAACTATGGCCATGGATACCTGGTTGGACTAATTAAAAGTTCAAGTAGTATATAGAGCAAATAGCCATAAACCTGTAGTAGCTTAGTTAGTTATTCAGATATGCAAAAACCTGAACTTTTGGACATCCATATTGTGCATAACAAAAAGATCTTGGCAAATTCAACATAGTTCACTACTGAGATAGAAGAAGTGCAAACTTAAAAGCAACATAGTTCACTACTAAGACACCATGTTTGTTGTTTTCCAATTTGTAGATAGTTTGCTATAGTTGGGATGGGCAAAAGGCATCCTTTTCCTGGTGGTGAGTATAAGTGCAGCACACTTGTAAGTTTGTTTGATAGTGAAGGACCTGAAAAAATATTGAAAGAAAATAAAATGGTGTCAGGAACTTTTCCCTTGTAAATTATAGCAAGATATTTATCATGTTGTGCATGTGCTATATGGAAAACACGGTTATAGTTGCTAATCAAGAACTGTACTCTTGGTTTTTTGTTTTTTGTAGATGTCTGGGCTTGATCTTAATGCGCTACCTGATGATTTGGACATTCAAGATGCAGAAACAAATGCACCTGAGCCACTGTTTTGCACTCAAGCTGTCTGTGAAGAGATTGTGGAGGAATCTCCAAACAATGATATAGCTGAGAAAGTTGCAGATGCTGCTGACTCAGGAGCACAAAGTGCTAGAGGAAATCAGTTAAATTTTATGCCGCCACAGGCCCCCGCTGGCAACCCGGACATCCCCAGCAACACTGTCCCTACAACAACCTCTACTGACCCTAACTTAGCAGATGATGGTGTTCCGTTGAATGAAGAAGTTGCGTATAGTCCACAAGAACCTTTCCTGGGGATGCGCTTTGACACTATTGGTGATGCAAGATCACACTACAATTCTTATGCCAAGAAGTTGGGTTTTTCTATCAAATCAAGTACATCACAGCGACGAGCTTTCACTAATGAACTGAGGAAGCAGACATTTGTTTGCAACAGGTACAGGCCACAAAAAATAGAAGAAGAAAAACAGAAGGAGAGAATGAATGTTGTGGAAGAAGTTAGTCCTATCCAGATAGACGATGACGATGAGGAAGGTGGACAATCTGGCCCCACTAAGAATTCAAAGTCTAGCAGCAAGCTACGGGTTAGGCGCAAAAGAGAATCAATCATACAAACCAAGTGCCCAGCTAAAATGATTGTCAAGTTGATTAACAACAAATGGGAAGTAACTTATTTCATTTCAGAACACAACCATCCCATGGTTGTCAAGCCTTCACTTTCCAAGTACTTGAGATCACATAAAGGCATACACCAGATGAAAAAGAATTCCTGAAATGCCTACATGATTGCAATTTAGAAACAAGTAATTTGTTGCTGTCCGCATAGAAAAAAAACCCATAGAAATTGTATTTCTGTTTGTAGTATGACACTAACAAAGTATGGTTTTATATGTGTTGCAGCCCGAATAATGACAGTCATGTCTTCGATTTATGGCGCTAAAGCTTTTGTCCCATATGCTCCAAAGGATATTACAAATTTGCGCACAAACTTTCGAAGTGAAAATAAGGAATGGGACATGAGTGAGACAGTTGCTTACTTTGCAGAGATAAAAGATAAGGACCCTGGTTTCTACTTGAATTTTTCTTTTGATGAAGAAAATAGAGTTGAAAATATTTTCTGGGTGGACAGTTATGCGAGAAAAGCATACATAGAGTCATATCATGATTGTGTATCTTTTGATACAACTTTCATGACAAAACACTTCAACATGTAGAAGTAGGCCCTATGATAGAATAAAAATCAATTTAATGCACATGTGAAAAAATTTGATTGACGTCCACAGAAAAATAAAAAAACTTGAGTTGCTTACCCCCATCCTTAAAGGCATCACCACCTTCTTCTCTGAGTTGTCCATTGAATGGTTGATTGCTTCCAATCCAAGTTCAACAACGATGTTCTTCAACTCACCACACGACATCATAGAGTTTGCTAGCTCCTGTAAAGAGACAAAGTACTTCTCGAAGTTGACTATTATTGGACTTGTGTCTCTATATTGACCCCTTCCATTTCTTTTTGCATGAGATGTGACAAGAGAGTAGACTTCTTTCACATCAGCTGAACAAGCATATGTGTTCTTTTTTGAATAATCTATGTAAGGTGATTTCAGGCATACGGGCAGTCTGATGATCCTTTTTTGGCAGCAGATGTTGCTAAGTTGCTAGCAGAACCATCCGTGCACGACGCAACTTTATTGGCAGCTGCTGATGGTGTGTGTACATCAAGTTGTTGCTCCACCGCAACTGTTGGAGCTTCTTCCTTCAAACCCTTTTGCATTTTCACCATTTTGCAGATTTCAATGGCCTCCTTTTCCATCTTCGTGTTCCAATCATCATCATACTCATCGAACCTTGTTTTGTTCAGGTTCACTAGTGTAATCCCTCCTTTTGGTGGCGATACAGCTATATTAGCAACTCCCTCATCATTTTCCTCTTGACTACTATCAAAACCAAGATCAAAAGATGGCGGGACACAAGCTTGCTGCCATATATCAGTCCTTATTGTAGTTATCATGGGTGGTGATGACTTAGGTTGTGGTGGCGGGCAAGTTTTCCTTGTTGGTACAGATGACACCACCTTGGGCTGCATGTCTTGGATTGTCGCTGGTGTAGTTTGAGTACCACACTCATTTGTAGGCTGATGCTGGTTGTTAGTTGCTGCACCAATAGATTCAGTTGTTGTTCCTCGGGTACTAGTTGCATATCCCTTCTGGTTTGTTGAAACTGCCCTATACATAGTTGTTGCACCTTTTGCAACTGAATGCACACTTTCAGTTGTAGCAGTTGCTTTTGAGATGAAACATTCTGTTCATGGTTCAGGCTGTGCAGTTTCAGAATGCATGTCCGTGCTCCCGCCAACTGGTCTTCCTCGATGCACAACTGATTTCTGCTTCATGTTCTTGTTTACTTGTTTATCACCTCCGATAGCTAAGTTATCCAGCGCAATGCACTCTGCTTGCAGATTCTGTACAACTGGATCTGCGTGGAAAAGACCAATTGTTGGTGTTGTTGCAGGAGAAGAGTGTTGGGCCCTCCATATTTCAGCCATGAAAATGGCATTTGGGTAGATCTTTGCTGACATATCGAACACTACTGGAGGCTGGTTGTTTGACATGCTGATAGTACTAGATTCAGTTGATCCAAACTGTCTGAGCTCGGAGAACGGGCTCAACTCAGGCTGCGGGACCTTTGTTTGCTTAGAAGACTGCATCAAACCCTATGCTGTGAGGTTGTCTGCATCTTGATGTCTCTCTCTTGGGCCCTCAAACCCATGTTCACTGTAATTGTTACACATGCTCCTTTCCATGGAATCACTAGCTGATGTGATGTTTCTTTTTATGAACCTTGGTGATCTCCTGGGCATCTTTTCCAAGTCAACAACGCGGTCTTCATCCCTATCCCGAGCATTAGGAGGTTCTCTAGCTATGTTTGCATTTCCTTCATCCCTGTCTTCTTCTTCACTGTCTTCATCTTCATTGTCACTGCCATCATATCCATCTTCATCTGTGTTGTACTCGTTATCACTGTCATCATTCTCATCAGCTGGCCCCTTTCTTTGTCTCTTTGTTTTTCTGCCATCGGTAAATCTCTTCCTGCTGTCTTCCTCTTCTAGTTCACCTAATTGTTCTACAAATGTCCCCACCCTGTTTGAAATGTCAGTGCACAACTCCCCAATCATTACAACAAGCTTCCTTTTCTTCTGCACAAAACAACGCATCAACTTAGTAAAAAACAGTGAGATAAAAAGCAACTAAAAGATACTACCTATTAAATCATAAACAACTAAGAAGTAGTTCTGTGTGAATACATTTTCCCAAACATTGAAGTTGACTAAGTTAGTTGAACAAAAATCAACTTAACATTTTGTGTGGTAATAAAACAACTATGGTTTTTAATTTAGAAAAGCAGATTTTAAAAACAACCACAACTTAGTCTTTCATGTGATCGACTTACATAGATGCTAAAAACAATTTCACTATGATGAATAAAACAACTTAATAGTAATAACTGTACAACTGAGGGGATGACAAAATGCAACTCACGGATTCACATATCCTAAACTGGCTGCATTGATTTTAGGGAAAACAACTATACTAAAATCATTATACAACTATATATGGGTCATGATGTAACTTAGGGGTACAACACTAACAACTAGATGAATCATGGACCCAACTTTGTTGTGCAACTAACTATCTGTAAATTACCATACAACTTAATATTTATCTGTATGCAACTTAGGGTATAACATGTGAACAACTTAACTATGTAGGTAAAACAACTTACAAGGATATAAGACATAATAGATAAACTACATCAGTGGATATGCAGAAACGCAACGAAAAAGTTAAGTACGCAACATACTGATCTTCATAAAGCAAAATCCAATGGTCTAAGAGGTAGGGGACAAAACTAAGTACTCAAATTGGAAGGAAAAATTACAGGGAGTGCGAAGCTGGTAAAAAATGACGTACCTCATATGGAAAGTTTCTTGAAAGTTTTGATGAAACAAATTCTTTAGTCCTAGTCATCCCAACAAATAGAATGTCCCTGATTGTCAACCCGACACCATCTTTGAACTGTAAAAAAAGAAGTGTAAATTAATTGTGCCATGTGTCCATAGTTGTCGAATAGAATTGAAATCAAACTAAAGGAAAGTAATAATAATTACCCTTAGCTTCCCAAACTCCCCATTTGACTTTGTATCCTTACGTACAACTGCTTGTATAAGTTTGTCATCCCATGCTTCAGCGCGAATGGGGCAATCTTCCGCTGATGGCACAAGCTCGTCGACATCTAGAGAATCAAGGTACAAGATCTGCACAGACACAAAAAACAAGAAGAAAGAGTGAAAACACAGTGATGTTGATAAGCGAACAAACAAAAATTTGGTTTGTCCCAAAAATATAACGAGTAAAAAAGAAGGAAAAGTAAAAACATACCACAAGGTGTTGTAGGCAACAGCAAACCGATTTCTTCGAAACACCCATCTTCTTGACTTTTTTGTTTATTTGGTCAATGGCAAATTGGCAGAAACTTGTTCTCCGAGTCACACTGAGATCAACAATGCTCGGATAACACCTAGGGCTGATACTGCATTTAGTTGTGGGGGCAAATGAAGCAGCTTATGACGGCATCAGAATATGCCCTTAGGAACTTTAGGTCAGCTACCCCATTCATGTCCTTGATCATATTGCACCATGCCTTCCACTCTGGTGCTGACCCACCCTCAATGTTATAGGTTGAATTCATGAAGGAAATTGGATCAGTTTCCATCTCATAGACTACAGGCAAGACTTCTTTTGGGAGCCCGAAAACCTTGTGGAAGCTATTAACATCTACTGGTATTGTCCCCCTCCCTGGAATTGCGAGCTCACTCCTTATTGGGTCATAACAGGACAGCAACCACATGCTTAAATCCGTAGGCATTTCAGATGCTTTAACCTTTAACATGCCTCCCTACCCATATTTTGTGATGAGATCCCTTTGTTCTTTACTTAAAAGCTTGTTCAGTTTGAATAATCTAGCAGGAGAAGCTCTATTCCTGCCAATCTATAAAAGAGAACATGCAAAAGCTTCCAACTAAAATGTGAGAATTGACAAAAATAAAATCAATAAACAAACATTTGCATGCACTAACGGCCTGGATCTTTCGCCTTGGACAAGCTGGAGCTACAGAAGGTCCGGCAACAACTACAGAATCTCTGGGAGGAACTACTGTCTGCGTCTTCTTCCTTGTAGGTGCTGGAACTACAGAAGGCCTAGGAGCAACTATATTTGAATTGGGTGCAACATTCGGGGTAGTCCTTCTACCAGGATTTCCAGTGTTAGTAACCATGCCTGCTGTCTGCGGAAAATGAAAACCACAAGTTTTCAGTGCTACAAAACCCAAAAATGAGACAAGCTAATAAAAGAACATGGAATAAATGATAACACTAGGATGCTATACCCCCCTCCCCCGCGTTGTTGTGCTCCAGTTGATGCACGTTCGTCTACCGGTACAGTTGGTAGTTGCAGCCGCGAGAAATAATTAGTCATCCCTCCTCCTTTTTTACTGATAATGATGTTAAAAAAAGGGAGTTAAGATGGTGGGGGCAATTAGATAGCTATATGAACTTATATAGCTATATGAAGTTAGTCCTAAAGCAACATCCATTCATAAGTTGTGTTTGCTGCAACAAATAGTTTCTCCTAACTATACCTAAGTTGACTGAGCTTGCTCAATTAGTTTCTCACTCTGCTTAATAAGAACATGAATAAAATTTCTAACAGTAATAACCAAGTTGCTTGTGCATGTTTGCTTAGTTGCATTTAGGCTAGCATTTACTTACATTTAGGCAAGAAAACAGCTATGTACACCAACTTAATGACATACCAAATGAAAACACCTATGTACACAACTAACTATATAAGCTAGTGAACTTAATGACCACAGTAAAACAACTTAGCTAATTTCTTTACATAATCAGGTCACAAACTAAGTAACATCAAGGACACAAACTAAGTGACATCAGGACATACACATGGACAGATTTCACCAGCAAATCAACAGTGTTACAGTGACATGCACATGGACAAACTAACCAGGTCACAAACACATGAATTCACTATGTTATAGTGACATGCACATGGACATATTTCACCAGCAAATCAACAACATATTACACAGTAAGCAACGCCCGCATATTTCACAGTAAGCAACTACAAACCCTGAACACAAACATATACTAAGCAACGCCGCATGCCAAATCGAGATGGAGATTTCATATACTACAGAAAACCTAAGAAATTCACCGATTAAATAGAAGTATCCTAGTTCCTAAGATGTAGATCCGCAGCAAAAACACCAGTAGAAGGCTACATATGCTAGGATTTGATGGATTTCAGTTGTACGAACTCACCAAACACGAGAGCTCCGCGGGGGGTGAATCGAGAAGAAATCCGTCGTCGGAGCACTCTCCGTCGCCGAACTTGACGCCCTTCCGCGCTCCTCGTCCTCCCCGAGCACCAACACGTTTGCTAGCCTGATATACGTCGCCAATCTCCTCCGCCACCTCGCCAAACAGACGCTTATCTCCCGCTTCTCGCGCCGGGTAGTTCTCCGACGACACACTGGACGCCCTCGTCTCGCGCGTCACCCTCTCAACCGGTCAGCACCACCGATCTACTCGCCGTCGGCGGAATCTCCACCAATCTACTCCGCCACCTCGCCCACCGCCACCGATCTCCCGCTCCTCGCGCGATGGGAACTCTCCGACGATGCAATCGAGACACTCGTCAAGCGCGTCCCCCTCTCCAGCGGTCAGCACCTGGAAATGGTGCTCCCGCCTGCGGATTCTCCGTCGATTTCAGGGGAGAGGAAGAGGAGAGGGGAACGAGGAATACGAGAGTCGAGCGAGCAAATGAGCAACGGCTCTGGCACGTCGACAACGCCGCACGCAGGTGGGCCCCCAGGTAAAAAAATGTCTGAAACGATAGGAGGCGCGGGATGGAAGGATGAAGATCGGACGGTGGTAAATCGATGGCTCGCTATGACAAACAGGCCATCGATCACTTTTTAGCTTTTGGGTAAATCTAAAACTATCTTATACTCCCTCCGGCCTATATTAATTGACTTAAATTGTCTAGATTTGAATAAATCTAGACACTATTTAGTATATAGGTTTATCTAAATTTTGACAAATCAAAGTCAATTAATATGAATCGGAGAGAGTATTTTAAAATAGAGGGAGTAGATAAAATCAGATACATTTCGTACATTTCGTGTCCGGCTTAGGACGCACCGTTGGGACGAGCTCGGACGAGGTCTAAACTAGCCGTTACAGCCATGGCAAAGAGGACCCTCGCGAATGGTGTGTGTGATCGTGATGTGCTGCCTACCGGTACCCCCGTTCGGCTTTCCCATGCAACACATGGGAAGATGGGAATGCGAGGTGAGGAGACGCGCCCGTGGCCCGTGGCCCGTGGCCCGTGGGTCCCGCCAAAAGCTTGAGCACTAGTATATTTATAACGTCTACGCGTGTGGTCCATAGTATTCTTGCCGACGGTCCGCGGGGTCGCCCTCGGCGCGGACAGGAAGCGATGCCAATTGCCAATTGCCAGGGAAGAAGAGTCCACTCCACGCGCGGCAAACGCAGACTCCGATCCGCACGTATTGTCGCGCTGGACGCCATTTAGAAACGACTAAAATAATGCTGTCACTTTTGATCACCATTTCCGTAACACACACGTGAGTTGCCAGGTTAAACATACTCTCTTGCCACTTTGAAGCAAACCGAAGCTTCAGCTAGCAGTCTAAAAATACAATCGGAACCTGCAGTTGGCACACTGGTGGAATATGTTGCTTCTTTTTAGCATGAACGGTTTTTGTTTTTAGAAACCGAGCTCTCCTATTCATTAAGTTGCAACATACCCGAAAAAAAAGTCGTAACATGCCTTCTGTTAAAAAAAGTTAAACCATACTAGTATTAAAATTCTGGTTACACAATTAGTGTTGAGGATGCGTTATCAGCGATTCCTTTAGTGATGTCAGGATACGGCAGCATATTAGACTAGCCCAATGAAAATATCATAGGTGGTATTATGCATCATATGCATGCAAAATTCTTATATGTCATAACAATTAATGATGAAAGAGATTGTGTTGATATTATAAATAGATACGATATCATAGCACATAAAACTAGAAAAATTAATTTTAAACAAATCTTGTCCATAATTTTATATTGAGATTTTACAAAACAATACTACTCCCACCGTCCCGGTTTAAATGACACAATTTGCAAACCATGCATCCAAAATATTTATACATAAAAGCATTTAATCTCTGTAATTACTCTGATGTAAAAACAATAAAATGCTTCCATGCATATGTGTGAACAAATGTGAACATTTTGATGGCTCTTCTTCTCTTCACGCATGTTCTTCTCCACACTATAAAATAGACAAATTAGAGAATACCTAGGACCCAAAGAATCACAAATTGTGTACTTTAAACCGGAACGGAGGAAGTACTATATGATACTGCGCATTGTGAAAATGTATATATACTAATATCATATGCATGATACTACTATATAATACTCCCTATTATGATTAGTTTTATGCAAGCATGTACCTCCTATTTTCTATAAGAAGAATTACTCATGGAAAGACCCAACAAAGAGAGACTGACTAGCTATTTCAGCAAACAATAAACAGAATGACAAGACACGAAGCAAAATGAAGCAATAAAAGGCGACCTCTAGCTAGGGAGCATTAAGAATAAGCCAACCAGGCTACCGACTTTATTTATGAATGCCCATGGAGACACCATTTGTGGGTATTACTCCCTCTCTATTATACATTCAATTTAAATAAATTTATGACACCCTTTTAAGGACGGAAGGAATACTGAATGCACAAATCGTGAAATCCGACGGTGGCCGTCGACCCCGGATGGCCTAAAAACATCTCTAGGTGCCCAATTTTGCTGCACACTCCACAAGTAAGCGTGAGGTTTTCTTCGCATCTTTTTTTAATTGAGAGACATATATTTTCTAAAAACATAAAATAGATGTGTGCGTATTTGTATTAAGTTGACAAGAACGTTAAAGAATGGCTACGACACTACACTTGTATTTCAGCTTACAACACACTCACACTCCTACAACAATGACAACAAGCACGCCGTGACTGACCCTAGCCAAGAATGGCGAGGAGGCGGGGCACCGAGGGGAAAAAGGATACCCAAAAGAGTGAATAGGGTTTCATTTTATCAACAACAAAGAATGGAGTTTCTTTTTTCACAAAATATACTAAAAATTTAAGGTAATACAACAAATAGGGTAGGATCCTTTAGTACGTACTTTGGAGCTAAAAAAACTTTTGCCTATCCGCATAAAACGGAAAATACTATGTTATTTCCTCTTCTTATATTACCGCTTTTCTATTTTGTTCATTGGATTCATAGGAATCTCTTTTGATAATGGAGCGATGGATAATGGAATAGGGGGAGGGGGGGGGGGGGGTGTTAACCATATTATCAAAATGGTTAAATCCCTCAATAAACTTTATCCAGGAAAGTTCTAATTCTTCTATAAATTCATATGAATTTATTACTAACGCAATTTATCTGTCACAACCAACACCAAGCACCACCAATCACGACCATCCACCAAAGTTCCCCATACCAACATACCAATGTGTCTAGAAGATAAAGCTAACGAGTAGCAGGGTCCGGCCAAACTTGGAAAGGAGTCGACGGGAGAAAGTTGACGATGGCATACATTGTGCCCGGGAGACTCACACCTTGAGTAGTAGTCAACACCGGCGAAGATCCCCATCTCCGAATGTCACATTTGGGACACCCCTAGCAGCCTAAGCAACGCCTTCATGAAGGAAAACGACATTGTTGCGTCGCCGCTGCCTGGTCCGACGAAACAGACCTAGGGTTTTCCCTAGCGTCGAGGGGAGGAACGGGCAGGCCCCTGATCAGCCTCCAAGAAGGGAAATATCACCCGCAAGCATCACCATGGTCAGTATCGAAAGCACCGATCAGTTTTTTCACCCGAGCCACTGACCACCCTCGGCGAGACAAAGAAGGACAACAAACCTGCATGCTTGAACTACCATCGCCAGAAGCAACTCATCGCCGGTGTAGGAGAATGTTGCCCACCACTGCAGTATCTCCCTAGCTCGCTAGATCTGAGACCGAGATGGTCAAGACAGGGCAGGGCAGGGTCACTACCTCCACCGGAGCAGTAACTTTGGCCACCATCAGCGCTACCCAGATCGGGCCCTCATGCACCGACATGGGCCGCGGCACCACCGTAACCTTCCTGGATGCCGCGGTACAACGGGCAACTCCATGGGCAAGGATATCTCCGTCGGCTGCCTGCCGAGCAACCCGCCAGATCCTTGGGCCCTCTCGGGCCCATCCAATCCAAACGGGCCAACCCGGCCCGGCTGCATCATTTGCCCATGCCATCACCGAGGACCACCGCTCGTTCGTCGCCAGTAGCTCGCCGGAGCCTCCACCATGAACCTCCTTCGTCGCGACAATCGCATCAAGGCCCACCACCGCTATCGCATATGAGCCCGCGACCTCCCACCACACGCAAGAAGAGCAACTCCCGTCGTTGCTAGCACCGCCCGGCTTTGCCCGGTTAGCTCACGCCGGCGACAACAAGGGAGGGGGCGAAGGGAGGGTGTTGGCGGGGGAGAGGAGGAGCGCCACTTGGAGACGACGCGGGGGCCAAGGAAGGGGGAGACAACATCGAGAGACATACTCACGTGCATGGATCACTGAGCCATGTGCATCTTCCACCAAAATGGTGATGTCGAGAACAATGCACCTCTCGAATCCCATGCAACATCTTGGATAGTGCTTTGACTCTGAATCTAAAGGCTGCCTGCTTCCTTTTTTTCAGAACTTATTACTCCATTATCTAGGCATCAGATGCTTCCCGTAGAAACTGCGAAGACATAGGAGACAAATAACCGTCCACTCCACTGCAACCGCAACGCAAGCTGAGACAAACGGCTGCGTTACCATGACACGCGGTACTCTCACCTCCCCCCTCCTCGTTCGTCTTCCAAGTTCCACCCAAGCAGCGAAGCCCAGCTCATGATTTTACTTCCCCACTTAAACCACACCAAAACAAACCCCCCTCCCACTTCCGCCCACTGTCGCCATAATCCCCTGCCATATCAGCGCCATTAATTCCAACGCATCGACCTCTGTTCCCCCCGCCCGCCTCCTCTCCACCTCCGCGTCCGGGCACCAGCTATGGAGGACGACTTCTCGCGCGCGGTGGAGGACGGCCTAAAGCTCTCCAAGCGGCTCGTCCTCCCGGGCGGCGCGGCCCCGCCGCGGCCCCCCGCGGGGATGGAGCGCTACGCTGCGCCGGACGTCGCGTCGCTGCTGCCCGTGGCGCCCATGGCGTACGCGGTAGTCACGGACCCCGCCGCGGTCGACAGCCCCGACGTGCCCAGTTACCAGCCGCACGTCTACGGCCGCCTCAACCCGCCCGCGCTCATCCCGCTCCAGATGCGCGAGGTCGACCTGCGGGTCGACTGCGCCGCGGGCTGCGCAACGGCCGAGGTCACGCTGCGCGCTCGCTGGTGGCTGCACTGCCTCACGCGAAGCCGAGATTGCGACTGCCGCGTCGTCGTTCCCATGGGAGAGGAGGTGATCCAATTCCACCCCCACTTCATCTTTCGTTCTTCTCTTATTTTCGACAAAAAAGAAAACGCATGGCACGCGGTGCTCGAACCCCCTTGCTGTTCTGCCTACGATCGAGATTGTTTGTGCCGTTTCTCTTTCTTTTTTTTAGGCGCTGGACTGATTACCAATTCTGTGGCTGTGCTCTGCCCAATTTGGATTCATCTTGGTGCTCGGGGCCATGCTTGGCTGTACATAATCATTTGCGTTGGATCGGCGTGCTAGTTTGCGCACATAGCAGCAAATTCTTTGTCATCATGAGGTAGCAACATTTGTTGGTGAAGGCTGTTATAGACGATTCCATTTGTTGGAGTTCTTTGCTCGCTCTCTGCCAGAAGTGGGTTCCATCGTTATTTTGGAAGCAAGCTACACTAATTCCTTGCTTACCAATCGTAGAAATAAGCAACAAGAAAGAAATATTTGGTTTGGAATAACCTGACTTGCGAAGCGAACTCTGTTTGTACACTTGTCCAATAAATAAATGCTTTACTTGGTATACTTGGTACGGTCGGTGATATTATTCCTACTCTTTTCACTTTAGGACATAGACTACATTGTATTTTTTTCTTCTTGCTATTTCTTCTAAATGTAGCCAAATATCTGCCAGTGGCCCAGACAGAACATGATTTCCAATTGTCATTTGGAAATATAATTAAATAGTGCATTGGGAACTTGGTTTGTGATGGGGCATGTATACGCAATGCTGTCAGCTTCTGTTGTTCTGGTTGCATCGGCGTGTAAGTTGGTAGACTTTACCCAAAGCTCAGATGTCTGAGAACTTGAGAGCAGTGCAAGGAAGTTTCAGTTCTATCTGCTTTCGTATTTTTCTATCCTGATGGAGTAGTAAACTTAACGACATGATCAACGAAAGAGAACCTCCATATTTCTCTAGTCGATAGCGTGCATCCAGTGCAAATACCGTAACTGGTATATTTTTTTTGGATTAAACTGTAACTGATATCACTATATGTATTTAATAAAGCAAACATGGTCTTGCTTTTCTTTTTATGTGGCAATCATCCAGAATGCATATGTATATTATGTATATACAGAATACCGTTATTTTTGGAATTTTCTGTTGATCTTAGTCTAAGACAATAATTTGGCTAGCAGGGTTCAATTCTAGGCGCTGAAGTTACTGTTGGGAAAATATCGTACAATACACATGTAATTGATGTAGATGATAACAATGCTGTGAGGATTGCAAAAACTGAGGGTGCTGGTCTTTTAAAGCGCCAGTTTTTTTCATTGACAATACCAAAGGTACTTGTTTTATACTACCTCCGTTCTTGAACTGCTAGAAAGGCTTACATTATGGAACAGAGGTAGTACCTATCATCAGTTTCAATCTTCTTGCTTGTCAATATTCAAGCTTTCAACAATCATGCCTACCTTTGCTAAGTACTTTGTTTCATTGCATCAAGGTTGTAGGAGGAGAAGACATTTTTGCCACAATTAGATGGTCACAGAAGTTGTTGTATGACAATGGACATTTTTCAGTCGATATTCCGTTTCGATTTCCGCAATATGTTAACCCTTTGCCTAAATTATTCACAAAAAAGGAGAAAATTCAGTTGATTGTGAATAGCGGTGTGAGTAAAGAGGTTTTATTGCAGGGGACCAGCCATCCCTTGAAGGTAATCGACTCTTTATTACTTTTGTATGCACCATTTCTCAATCTATGTGATGTACTCCCTCTGTTCCATAATATAAGATGTTTTAGCTTTTGAGAAACGAATGTATCTAGTCTCCTTTTAGTGTATAAGTTCACTCCGAATCTACACACTAAAAGATGTCTAGATTCACTTGTTTCACAAAAACTAAAACATCTTATATTTTGAAACGGAGGGAGTAATGGTTAGCATGGGATGTTCTTTTGCATTTTCAGGAGAAAAGTAGGCAGGGTGAGAAAATGTGTTTCTTGCATGAAGCAGTGGTTGAGAATTGGTCAATCAAAGATTTTACCTTTGCATATAGTGTAAGTTATTATTCTCTGGGAATCTATTTATTTAGGTTAATTGTACCTTCTCTTCTGTACTTCTCAAATATCTCTCGTTATGTTCACTGGCCCTTCACATGTGAATACTGAAAGCAACAGGTATTACCTATTCAAAGCTGAATTTATGAATACTTTGATATCAATAATTTAGTCATTAGATTCATTTTATTGTAAGGGCAGAAGGCTTTTAGCATGTACTTCAAGGTCTGAGTGAATTATATACAATCAGTATGCAAACAATAGTTATAATTCAGTACTATTTGTTTCATAGATTGTTACAATATAGCTGTTCTTTGCTTGCTGTCCAGTACTAGTGTAGTCGAGCATTGATCCTTTACCTAGGTGATATCCTTTGACATGCTGCAAGCCTGCATCGAAGGAAAGCATGATTAATTTCCAAACAAACAACTACAGGGAGTGGGCCATATCATTGCCATGTCAGTAGGCGGGACTGCAAGGTGATGTTGTTCCTGATGCTGTCTGTAGACGAAACCTCTGCCAATGACTAGTGGGCCCTATCCCTTCACTGAGTTGTTTGATAACATGGCATCCACGTCAGCTGAAACCACTTGTGAACTAAGGCTGAAATGGGGACAGTTCAATTAGTTCAAGGCCCCAAATTCAACCGATTAAGATTTAGGGTTGAAGATCAAAGACTTTTCAAACTTTGACACTTCATTTGATTCATAGCTTCTAAATTTATTTTTTAGATAAATGGATGAATAGCTCTCCTGGCCTTTTCATCTTAGATACCCAAAATGCTTTATTAAAACATTCTTACAAAAATATAAAGTTAGCCAAATGTGTAGGGAAAAGGCTACGTAAATATAAGATGGAAGCTGGACAAACAGTTACAGTTTAACTGCATGCTTGCAATGGAGATGAGTGACATTACCTAATGTTTGGGTTATGTCTGTAGGTTTACTCAGGTGATGTGTCTGGTGGAGTACTCGTGCAGCGCTCAACATTACGTGACTATGATGATAGAGACATGTTCTGCATTTTTCTTTTACCTGGAAATAAGCAGAACAGGAAGGTAATTTCTTTTACTTCGTTATTGTGATATTGTCTTGTTATCTCGTTAGTAAGTAAATAAAATGACTAGTGTGGAAATTCCATGATACTTGAAGATAAACTTTAGTGATATATCTGTAATTCAGTACTTAAAATTTTGTACCTTAATTATAAGTAGTCCTAAGTTTCTCGTGATTTGTTTTCATTCTGTTTCTCAGACATGTTGATATATATCTAACCCTGTTTCTAAAATTTATAGTCCTAATGTTAATGATTCGACCCGAAGTAAACTTTTATCTGCTTTTATGCTTCATTGTATTTCGTGAATGGATATTTATCTCATTTGAATTATGTGATAGGTCTTCAGAAAGGCAGTTGTGTTCATTGTTGATACAAGTGCAAGCATGCAAGGAAAGCCTATTGAGAATGTTAAAAATGCCATCTCAACTGCTCTCTCTGAGCTTGCGAAAGGAGATTATTTCAACATAGTAACATTTAATGATGAGCTTCATTCATTCTCATCATGTTTGGAGAAAGTAAATGAGAAAGCAATAGAAAATGCAATCAACTGGATGAACTTAAATTTCGTTGCCCAGGGTGGCACTGACATCGTGCATCCTTTGAATGAGGTACAATATTGGGCAGATTATACCTGTTGAAATTTTATATATGATTGATGCCACTTTTGTTGTGCTAACATTACCCCCTTTTGTGGTGTAAGGCATTGGCGTTGTTATCAAACTCTCATGAAACTCTTCCGCAAATATTTCTTGTGACCGATGGTTCAGTTGAGGATGAACGGAACATCTGCCACACTTTGAAAACCGAGCTCACAAATAGAGGGTCTATGTCCCCTCGGATTTCCACTTTTGGACTAGGTAATGGCAAGTATGATTTTTCTTATTTAGAACTCAATAAATCACTCTTAAGATATATATGCAAATGAAATGTTAATTGACTTTGTAGTGATCTATCATGTCTAAGGTGTTGTTTTGCATTTCAACACATACAGAACTTTGTCAATTCTAATATATATAAGTAATTAGCATATAATCATGACAAGTTTTTCATTGTCATGCTGAAACTACTTGTAACTTCATCTTCTTACGTGTCCAATTCTTATTCTTAAATGCTCTTGGGTTACTCAAATGTCTGTAGTGCAGTCCTGAACCTTATGAAGGGACTAAAGTTTGATGATAGTGGAGACATCAGTATTTGATATTACGTAGATGATTACTAATATTACTCAGAATAATTTCTAATTATTTGTACTTACCTTGGAAAAAATATTAGGTTCATACTGTAACCATTATTTCTTGCGGATGTTGGCATCAATTGGCAAGGGGCATTATGATGCTGCATTTGATACAGGTACTAAGATATGCCCCTCCAATCCTCGAATTGGCCAGTGTTTTGTTGTACACACTGTTTCTGGAACCTGGAAAAAATCTGGATTATGCTCTAATGATCCAATTTTGGCAAGTTCCCGCTTTTGCAGGGCAAATTTTAGTCTTCCCTAGTCAGGTTTTTGGTTTATTCACTGTGGACCTCATAGGGGTTCCTCTGCTTGTACATATTTTTATTTTGTTAGTCAGATCCTCTGATCAGTAGGCTCTTCTCCAAAGCCCTAGTCAGAAACAAAATGAAATAAAAACATGACGCATATTATAATCTTTAGTTCTTCCTCCCCTAGAGGAAACGACCTTCTGTACAAACTTATCGCCCAATTGACAAAGAAAAACATCATTCTTTCTGAGGAGAGAGTATAATTTTCTCTGGATGGAACCATATGATTTAGTAAATTTATAAATTATTTCGATGGCTTTAAATATACTAGAAGTTTTGACTTCTGTTTTTTCTATTTAATCAAGTAACTCTGGTGGCAGAATAAATTTTTCAGTAGTTTTACGTGTGTATAGATGTGTGACTGTACTAGAAAATGCAGGATTTTGTCCAAGGTCAAAGGCAATACTTCACAAAACTGAAGTTTTTCATTCTGATTTGTTACACCAGGATCAATTGAGGGTCGAATGCTTCAATGGTTCCAGAAAGCTTCAACCACAATCGTGACGAATATTTCTATCGATGCCACACAGGATTGTCAAGTATTTGAAGTGAGTCCATTGCTAGCTAGCCTGTCAGGCTGTCACCTTTCCAGCTGTCAGGAAAAAGTAACATCTGACCTTCATATTTATTAATTATTATTAATCATGTGGTGACATATTGCATGTACTGTCAGTAATACTCTTCACAATAAGTTTTGTGTAAATGCTGAGTGGATGATCTCCATAGCTCCCTTGTCAAATTTGTGTTTCTTCTCCAAAAAAGGGAGAGTGAGAGAGCATAAAGTGCTTTGGCCTTTGAGCACTCAAGAGCATGTTGCATCTTTAATTTTCTTATTAAATGCCCACCTGGGTTTGCCCACTTTCTTCCTATAGAAAGGTCCGGATAGTTGGTACTTAAGACCATTTAACTTTCTTTTTTCTTATGAGCATAACTAGATTCTCGATATCTCCTAAAACCAAACTTTTTTCCAATTCAGGTGGATTGTGAATATATTCCTGACATGTCAGCAAAATATCCATTGTTTGTATCTGGAAGATTCCAAGGTGAACTCCCAGAGACTCTCTATGCCAAGGGCTATTTGTCTGACATGAGTGAAATATCGATTGAATTGAAGGTCCAACATATAAAGGATATACCTCTTGATAAAGTAAGATTCTTACACCTCGTTGTATTTCTATTTAAGGGCATTCTGTTGTTACTTAAGGAACATCCTCATTGGTTAATATGGGTGACGGCAGGGAGAGGTTATGTCTGTTAAGCTTCATGCACTAGCTAACACAACCAAAAGTCTGAACTGATGGAAGGGGCTAGTGCAATCCACTTATACACTTTAATACCCCCTCTCATGTGTGACGGGAGGAAAAGTCAACACGTGTAAACGCAGAGGTAGACACAAGATGCCTTGTACATCCGGTGACTCAGAGGTATGGCTCAAGAGGCCTATACATGGACATCGAGGGGGCAACAACAATTTTAGGATAAATCGCGAAAGCCAGCACTCGAACTTGAGACCCTGGGCTCTGATACCATGTTAAGAGCATCTCCACTCGCCTACCCAGGAGGCCGATCCAGACGGCGAAATTACGTCCGGACGCCGAAAATCGGACCAGTCGCGTACCCAGGGATCTCTTTTCGGCCGGATTTGGGCCAACTTTGGTCCGGACTACCCAGGCCGAACCCAGGATCCCTGGGGACGCCGGACGCAGTGAATTGGCCGAGTGGACCAGCCTGTCAGCGATAGAAACCGAGTCGCCGCCAGCCTGCCCATCGTTTTCCTTTTCCCGCCCTCGCCGCTACACCCCTCCCGCCCTCGCCGCCGAACTCCGCCTATAAAAGGCGTACATCTCGCCGTCTCTCTTCACAGTCTCTCACACCACCCCCAACTCCGGCGAACTTCGGTCGTTCACACCTTTCTTCCTCCTCAACTCCGCCGAGAAGCCATGGCCGAGGGCCGACGCACGATGCCGCCGTGGGAAGCCCGGCTCCTCCGCGAGGCGCGCTATACGGCGCCGCCGGACACTCGTCTCCCTCCCGGCTGGCAACTCAGCGCCGACGGGATCCCTGTTCCGCCGGTGCCGGCCGAAGAGGACCTTGCCGGAGAGATCCAGGCGGCTATCGCCGACATGCAAGACCCGGATCTCGCCGAGGATCCTGGCAACCTGGTCTTCTGGAGGCAGTTCTTCGCCGACAGGCGCCTCGAGGAACTCGCCCGACACGACGGACCGCCGGGCTCGCCGCCGCCGCGTCACAATGTGGCTTTCCGCCGCCGCTGGTGGAGCGTTACAGGGCAAACTCTTGCCGGCGTCATGGAGCACATCCAGGCTGGCAACCACCCCCGCCTCGGCCTGTAGTTGCGGCGTCCGGCGTCGACCACGGCGGCGGCGGCCTTTTCCTAGTTTTTAATCCGATGTAATATGTGCGCCCTTGCCCTACTTAATAAAATCCGCCTATATTCGCCCATATTTCGCCGAGTTTAACTGAATTTTTCCAAACCTGGGACTCGGCCTGGGTACGCGAGTGGGAAACTGGGCGTACCCAGGCCGAAAACGCGTTTTGTCCGGCCAAAAAAAGGTCCGGTTTTCGGCCTGGGTTCGCCCAACAAGTGGAGATGCTCTAAGCTTCATGCACTAGCCAACAGAACCAAAAGTCCGAACTTATGGAAAGGGCTAGTGAGATCCAGCCATACCGCTGAGTACCGGTCCATGTACAAGGCCTCTTGTGTCTACCTCTGAGTCTACACGTGTTGACTTGTCTTCCCCATCACATGTGAGAGGGGGTATTGAAGTGTATAAGTTGATCGCACTAGCCCTTTCCATCAGTTCGGACATTTAGTTGTGTTGGCTAGTGCATGAAGCTTAAAAAAGTCAACCAAAATATATAACATAAGAGGTAGTAGAGGAACTGTTGTAAAAGGGCATACTGATTGCCGAAAGCTCCCACACATTTTGTGGTTTGGGGAAGGGAATTTCTAGGCAGCCTTTCCCTTGCTTTTACGCTGAGACAGATTCAAACCCAGGACTTACAGGACACAAGTGGAGATACTCTACCACTACACCAGGCCTGACCTCAGTAGAGGAACTGTTTGTGTTAATTGCATATGCAATCTAACACGGCTTCTTGACCCCAGCAACGGTCTTGACCAAATAAGCGATAGCACAGAAGCTTACCGAAATAACAAAAAAATAATTTCTCCGACATCTCTGGAAGTATTTACTGTTCAGGGTTTGAATGGCATGGCAGTTAATTAAACAAAATGTGCAACCTGTAGCTTGTTAGTTTTGCTTCACTTAGTGCACAGAGATCACAAGCAAGGAGAGCATGATAAAACACAACACATCGTCTGTTAGAATTGTTTTTAAGTCGACTATTGGTCCACTACAATTCACCTAGACGGTTTTGCCTACCTGACTCGGCTAGCAGATGAAGTTGAGCAACTCGTCGGCTAGTTACCAGCTACCTCCAGCTAGTAGTTGATTACGAACTCCAAAGTCCTCCGACTCTGGTTACATTTATATTTCCCACTAAAAGTAGTCATAGACAACACTGTGACTTGAAAACCTCCTGCCAGCCTGAATTCCCTGACTAGTGGGTCTGAATGGTGGTTGAGTAGTCGTTGGCTAATTAAATTGCTCACTTAGCCTGTGGGGTGGTGACTTGGCTCAGCTTGTCAACTTCAAACATTATCAGTAGCATATGAAAATATAGAACCACTGTCGGCTTAACAAGATTACCGAGCCATTGAGCCAAATTTGTGCTCTAACTGTGTTGAATAATAAACTTGTGGCATTATTTGCTGATGGTAATAAGCGGGAATTTTTTTTGTTGGAAAAGCAACAGATGACTGGTCACTTATCCTGTGGGGTGGTGACTTGGCTCTGCTTGTTGACTTGAAACATTATCAGTAGCATATAAGAATTTCTAACCATTATTGGCTTAACAATATAACCGAGCCATTGAGCCCAGCCTGGGATCTAATTGTGTGTTGGAATATTGAACTCTTGGCATTATTTGCTGATGGTAGTAAGTGGGATTTTTTTTTGACATTGAAAGATTTTTCATTCCATTTTTTTTTCAAATATCAGGTGTTGGCAAAGCAACAGATGGATCTTCTAACAGCAAAAGCATGGCTTTCTGAAAACAAGCAATTGGAGCAGAAGGTAACATATTATGCTCTTGTTTAGTGCCAGATTACATCTGATTCTGGCTTCAAATTCTTAAATTAAGCTCTGCACATTGGTATTAACTTGATTTGGGAATGTTTCAAGTGGTTAGTTTAGGGCACTCCGTATGCTGAAGTTGATCTGAAGATTAGACGTAGTTAATATGTTATTATGTAAATTTATAGTCAGACTTGCTCACTGGATACTGTATCTCTTCCAGATGTCATATTGTTGAACAGTGGAAAAATTGTAGTGAAAACTCTTTCCTTATGTGTTCCAGTTTCAATCTTTTCATGGTGTAACATACCCCCTTGCTTGAAGTTATCTTTTGTAACATGCCAGAAGCTTAAAGTTGGAATAGTCACCTTATTGAATAATATTGTTCCTGAATTCTGATCTGACACTCACATTTATTTGAATAAACAGGTGGCCAAATTAAGCACACAAAATGGCATTCCTTCGGAATACACACGGACGGTCCTACTTCAAACCGTCATGGAGAAAATAGGCGCAGCTCAACAGGTACAATTCAGTGGATTACAAGTTTTTTACATTATTTTTCAGTTTCTATTGACAACCCATAATAACCACGTAATCCTTTGAAAAATATGGGTGTTATCTTATACCACATTCTTTTGTCATAAAAGGAAGTCCAGAGGGTGTCTGATTAAACCTGTTGTATCTGTGCAGGGAAAGAAGAAACCAAAGAAACAAAGCAGCCCAGATCAGCCTTCAGCCACACCGCTTCATGGTTTGGCACTTGGTTTCGGCAATGTGGCGGCCACCATGGAGAACCTGACCTCAGGATTCGCGGACACAAAGGCACCAGAGAAATTCGAGATGTTCGGGAAGGCGGTCGGCGGTTGCTGCAGTCGCGTCGCCGACTGCTGCTGTTGCATGTGCTTCATCAACACGTGCAGCAAGATGAACGACCAGTGCGCCATCGTCCTGGTGCAGGTCTGTGCTGCCCTCTCGTTCCTCGGGTGCTTTGAGTGCTGCTCGCAGCTGTGCTGTGGCGGCGGCGGTGGGTCAGATTGACGGCCGGAGACCGGTGTGGCCGTGCGTTGCACGGTAGTGTGCATAGTATTACTGTACAGGATGCGCATCACATATTTATATAGCTTGATCGGAAAGCCTCCCTTGTCGATATCAGGCAGTAATAAACTATCAGATTCGTCAGATGGACTTGCGATGTACTCCTACCAGTTGGTGAATTGAAGAGAAATAGTAAGAGTGGAATGTGGTAAGTGTAGATAATACCGTAGTGGGACAAAATATGCCACAAACAGTAAGAACAAAACTATAAGCTATCCTTTTGGAGTTAACATTATCACTAGATTTTGGGGTGTGACGTAGCGCACAATCCCGTTGATTTTAAGCTAATTTAGCGATTATAAGTGAGTGAAAAATAATCACGTCTTTTAGTGTCAAGGCTCAAATCTGATAGAAGATTTCAATTGAGAGTATAATTTAATGGCTATATAAACAAATTCGAAAAGATGTGTCTATAGTAAGGAGTTCTAAATTTAAAAGCCCGAGAGATGAATTTGCCGTTGACCTAGCCCGTGAAATTGTTAAGGTGAACGTTGCCCGGTGCTTTACTTTTTTTGTTATGCTATCCAAGATGGTAAGCCTTTGACAGACCGAGCTTCTGTAGCATGAGGTTGAGCAAGAGCAATACTACCTCCTTCACGGTTTGCAGGGCGTCTAATCAATTTTGGGTTTTTCCAAAACTACAACGTTCCTAGGCGTATAAGAATTAATTATTAATTAATGTGGCACCTTTCCTCCCAACTTCCTATGCATGCAACAGTCTTCCACCAGTGCATGCGCCTTAACCGCTCACTAATAGGCCTAATTTTTAGCCAATACGTTCACGCCTAGGTCCGTGAGATTTTTGTAGAGCGCCCTGCAAACCGTAAAGGAGGGAGTAAAAAAGTCATATGTCCATTAAATTATAGAGAGACATGCAGAGGTATTAAAAAGCAGTCACACAAACTTTGTTGACAAACCAAGCTTCTGTAGCATGAGAGAGCAGACATGTCATTAGTAGCAACAGAGGGCTCTTTGGCCTAGAAAACTTGTCAATGGTTTGACCTACCTACGTAGGAATAAGCCTATAGTAGTAGAAATATCATTGTGTGAACACAATGTCAGTGTACTACAATGATTAGCTTTGGCCCACTAGTACATGGTAGCATGTGGCCGTGTAGTGGAGCTAAAGGTTTAGTCTCATATTGCTAGTTGAGAGGGAGTTGTACCACCTTATATAGGTGGCTGTTCTAGCACCACTAAGTGAGTAAGAAGAGAAACAGCTCTCGCGCACTCCTCCTACGATGCTGCCCGCCTCGCCACGCCTCACCTCACCTCGCCATGACGCGCGCGCCACGGGTTGCGGAAATCTCGCCGAGCCGATCTTTATTTTGTTGCTTGGGAAAATTAATTATGAGTTATTAATGAATGTGTTAATTAGCCAGATCTTTACTTACCCGACCGACACTATATAAACCGAGCCGCAAACCCTACGCGAGAACAACGCATCACACATACCTCCTTCCAGTACATTGCGCCGCCGTCTTCGTCTTTCCCATCCCGGCTTGCGGCGTGCACCGTAGATCAGGACAGTAGGCCTCCGGAACCCAGCCTCTGCTAGATTTCTTTGTTCTAGTATTTGGAGTAGATGTGATTAGTTTATCCTATTTAGATGCAATATTTTCATCTACTCTGTTAGCTTGCGTGATCTATATAATTTCTATATGTATGATCATGCTTTATTAATTATTTATTCGGATTAAATCATATGGATTATTGCTTATATTTTCAATAATCCAAAAGCTTGATTTGTGATACCCCGGGCTCAGGGCTAGACAAATCCCAGAACTCCGTCTGACATAAGACTAACCTAGATCTCGAAGGCGTATAAAGAGAGAATTGGTAACACAACAGTGACCCTACGACACAAAAATTATTATAACAAACTCATAATTGAGCAAAGAACCAAAATATTACAAGCAGAGATCACTGACCACAAACATCAAACAATAGAAGAAAATTATGCTAACAAGTATAGAAAACTTAACATATGGCCTAAGAGGCCTGAAGCATAACGATGACGTCCCATTCCATAGATTCCAGGCTGCCGACTGGGAACCCCAAGATACTCATCGATGTCGATGTCATATTGAACTCATCTTCTATGATAACACTTACGTTGCTGCAAAAGTATCAACGAAGCAAGGGTGAGTACAAGGTGTACTCCGCAAGACTTATGACTGGTGGAGTTATTTTTTTATAAAGCTATCTTTCTTTGTAAAACAAGAGGGAGGAGTAGAAGCTCGACTAATCAGAACATTTTAAAAGGGGATAAGAGAACGACATCTCCAACTTAAATCACCATCTTTTGATATCCACCAACTCATAATCATCTGAACCTTAACTAGGATCACCCCCACCTACCCATGAGGAAGCATCCTTAAGGACACGTTGATCTGCCAAGTTTTACGATTAGGTTATAGTTCTCTATGACCTTAGAATCGGTTCCCAAGTCGTCCATAACCATGGACATGACTTTTTGAAAAGATTAATACCCTACAGGGGTGTACAGCTTTACCCACACGTGCCAACCGACTCTTAGCGTCACTTGACACACTTCCTAGGTGTGCTGATAGAGGGTGGTGTACCAAAACCTTTCCCTTGCTTTTTCCTAATCCATGAGTCACCCAGAAGGGCTCCCGAATGCGGTAGTTGGCCATACTCCCAGGAAGTCCTCGACTCTGCGTATCGGGATCTAGTTTCAGTGTTGTGCACTCTTCACCCAGCCACGTCCTATATGATGCACCATCTTCAACCCATCCAAAATGCAGATGCCAACTCCAAATATCAAACTACGGACTCATGGATTAAACTAGGAAAGTTGGGGTCAAGGGAGTTCCTAGCCCCCCATGTGGATGTACGCTCATCTTGGTTTAAGAGAAAAGAACTCAGGTCCTAGTGGTGGCAAGTATGAGACTACAAAAACTATAACCCACCGTGGCCTCCCATACAAGCCTTAGCACGTTAAACCTTCATCTCTAATCATACCACATCATCCTGTCAGACTAGGTTCATTCATAGCTCTGATTCATCAACCGGATGGACCAACAGTAAAAGCTAAGCATGGCTAAGCACAAGAGATATAACAGCTCTAGAAACGCTTCACAAGCCAAACCTTAGTTATGCTAGGAGTAGTGGATCATGGAATATAGGCTACGAAGGGAACATACATCGGATAGGATTACTTTATCTATTGATAAAAGACTTTGGAATCATATGCACATGGCAAGAATTGAAATGCTTGAAAACATAGGATTATATCATGTGTGGGGCTATGCTTTCATTTGCCTGTTGATACCTAGATATAGATCTTTAGGTTCATAACTTGTTCTCAAATTCTATCAGGAAGAAGCGAAAACACCGGAAAGAAAGGAAACAATCAACACATGACATCAATGCAATGCTCAATCAAGAATGATGATATGACAAGTTAAAGTGTATTGAAATGAACTCCTAAAACATGCTTGCCAATTTAAACAGGGTCCAAATGGTGCAAACCCTAATTCGGAGAAACCCTAGATTCATATGAGAGGGGTCATTTTGTTATTCTAATTAAACTTGTAATATAAGTTGCTTAACAATGCATGATTATTATTCTATTGTATAGATATCATTTTTCTGAATATTTTGATATATAATTTGTATTTTTCTGATAAATAGATAATTAGATATCGAATTTACAAGATTATATCAATTTTTGAAAAATAAAAGAAACTGAGAAAACCTTTTACACCATAGCTATAGAAATCCACATAGGCTGACAGAGGGGCCCTAGGCCACCTCTACATCCACGTGGGAAAAGTAGGGCCTGTAGCTTGTTTGACCGGGATAACTCGCGCTCGCTGACGCCAGCGTGACGCCAGCACGGCCGTGATCCGCAGGTGATCACCGGGGAGGGCACATGAGCTCACGAGCGGGCAAGGGAGTAAGGGCGATTGACACGGACGACCGACCATTTGGTGGCGGCGCGGCCCTGGTTTGGTCGCCGAAATGACGCCAACATCGATGAACAACGGTGGCGGCGGCATGTGAACGACCCAGCCATGATATAGAGGGGAAGGGAGACGATGGAGAGGTCCTTCCGAGACGTGAGCTTACCGAGATCATGATGAAGGCGTCGGGAAGGCCAGGTGAGGTTGGAAGGTGCCAGAATCGGCGTCAGAGAGCTACGGCTGATGGCGGAACGAGGTGGCGATTGGAGATACTAGGAGCTCCCCATCTTGGTGGGTAGGGGCAAAAGAATGAGGACGACGAGGCATATCCGACGGTGTCCTCGGCTAGGCGGGAGGATCTCGGGAACGGTGGCGCCAGGCATGTACGGAGGCTAGGGTTTCGAGTCGTGGGAGGAAGAAGAGGGAGACCGGAGAGAGAGAATGAGAGGATGAGGATGAGAGAGAGGGTCACTGCGACTCTTATCCATCCCCTGGAGCTCAGCAGCGGTGTTAATCACAATGGAGGGATCGACGGCCGGAGGCGCGACAGAGAGGAGATTGGCATCAGGAGGAATACGACAGGAGAGAGTTTAAATGGTACTGGGTTGGAGTGGGTTGCGGATGGGCCGAGGCGGCTGCTGCGGGATGCACGCTGAGCGGCAGGTAGCACGGTTGAAAGGGCATGTATGCCCCATGTATGGTTTTGGTAATTAATGACAATCTCTATGGACTAGTGTGTAAATTGAGTTTCACTTGTAGGTTTGTCCATTGGCATCGCTTGGGCCATGTGTTGGTATCAAGGTTGAAAGATGAAGAAATGTCCAAGGGCTTTGTGCCATTGGAATCGTGAATAAAGAATGACCTTGAAGGTTGATCAAGTCAAGTGCAAAGAGTTGCATCAAGATGGATCAACCTCAAGAAGGGATTAAGAAAGGCAAGCTCAAGATGCGCCATCTCTAGAAGATATCAATCTTGAAGCTTGCCATGCTCGTGATCATGGAGTGATGAATACAAGTTCAAAGAAGAGGTTTCCCCATGAAGTATGGGGGAGAAATTTGCAAGTGTTCATCAAGCAAGAGCGAGCAAGAGCAATCAAGAAATATGTTCCCTCTTGAGAATAACAAGACGGTCTACATCAAGTTCAAGTCGAATGCTCAAGTCAAAGGTATGATCTTGATATGGCTTCTCTTTTGCCGGTCTCGTGTTGTTAGTCGGTAGACCGGGTTTAGGATAGATAACCGTACTATCAAGAGGGGCTCTCAAGCGGGTGTCTCAATCGCATTGTTCGGAGAGAGCTCAAACCTTTACATGCATATCATCATATTTCTTGGTTTTTATTTGGTTCTTGTCCATGAGAGGATCTAGAGCTTGTGGTCATCATCATAACAAGATCTAGTTCATCAAATAAGGATTTTCACTTGCATATCTTATTGCGGTTTTTGATCTTGCGAGTTTTTCGGCTCCACACCTTGGGAGATACATCACATATATATATTCATGGTATTTTCTCCCTAGGTGATACCCAATATTTCTCCCATGGTTGGATTCTATTCGTCGTTATCTTTCCAATAAAATTGGTTTCATCTTGTTTGGAGTTCGGATGCGAAAGTTATTATAGTTTTGGTTTCTGGAATTTCCCTGACCGGAAGTTCCGGCTTCCCACCGGAAGTTCCGCTAGGGCATTTTGCCGCCGGAAGTTCCGGTGGAAGTTTCGGTTCTTCTTCCACTCACGTTCTTTATCCTCTCTATCTGGTTTGGTGATTTGGCGAAATTTGGGTCAGAAGTTTCAGCGGTAATACAGTCCCTGCCGGAAGTTCCGGCGAGGGACCGGAAGTATCGCTCGGGCATAAATACCGCCGGCAGTACTGGGTGAATCTCTGGCTCTTGTTTCGCCCACGTACTGTAACCTCTGTATTTTGTTTGATCTATTTGACGGAACTTCAGTCAGATTTTCCACCGGTACTTCCGCTCCCGCCGGAAGTTTCGATGGACCGGCGGAAGTTCTGACCAGGCTCGCATTTTCAGTCTCTCGCATCGCAGTTTTCTGTCCGTTGTCTGTGTTCCACCGGAACTTCCGGCCTCCCACCGGAAGTTCCGACCAGGGTCGCGAATGCCCATAATGGGAAGATCTGGGAGCCCTTTAAAAGGGGCCCCTCTTCCCCTTCGTGGGTACTAGCTCTTTCCTTGGTTCTTGGCTTTCTCTCTCTCTCCTCCATTGTTGAACTTGAAGAGCTTTCCCTATCCCCTTTCCCTTCCTATGATTCTTGCATCTTTTTGAGAGATTTGAGAGAGGATATCTAGATCTACAATCCCCCAAGCCAAATCCCTTCTTTGTGAAGGAATCATTGGGATCTAGATCTTGGAGAGTTTTTTGTTCTCCTCTTGTGTTGTTCCTCCCTTATTCCCCCAATAGCTTTTGTAGCTTTGTTGGAATTTGGGAGTGAAGGACTTGCCCTTGCATTTGTTGCATAGGTTTGAGTTCTCCTCGGAGATTCGGTGAGTACAAGCTTGTGGGCTTGTTACTCTTGGGTTCTTGGAACCCTAGACGGTTGTGTGGTTGGATTGTTGACCTTTTGTGGTATTATTGACCTTTTGTGGTCTTGTAGCCTTTTGTGGCTTTGTTGGACTTTTGTGGCATTGTAGCCTTTTGTGGCTTTGTTGTTGGGAGCCTCCAATTGAGTTGTGGAGATAGCCCTAATCTTGTACGGGTTCGGCGACCGCCCTTAAGTATCCCATAGTGGAGCGAGTGCCCGCCTTTTGTGGTACGCACTCGGGAGAATAGGGTGAGCCTTTTGTGGCGTCGGTGAGTCTTCGAATCCGGGGTGAGGCCTTGTGTGGCGTTGGGTGAGCATCGAGCCACCACACCTAGAGGTGAGCCATTTTTGGCGTCCGGAGAGCATTGTGCCACCGCACCACTCCAACAGAGACGTAGCTTCTTTGGAAGTGAACTTTGGGAAACAAATCTTCGTCTCCACGTCCATCGGTTATCTCTCAACCGAGCCTGTTACTTATGCACTTTACTTTGTGATAGCCATCATGCTTGAAGTGTTTATATCTTGCTATCACCTTGTTGCTTGTATTGCTTAGCATATGTTGTTGGTGCACTTAGGTGAACCTAGTGGTTAGGTTTTGTGCTCAATAAATTAAACATTAGTTTTATTTCGCATTTACTTGAGCCTAAACTATAATATTTTTAAAATCCTATTCACCCCCTCTAGGAGACTTCCTTTGCACTTTCAATGGTGAAGGTTTGGACCGGCCTAGATAGTGTAAGACCCTACCTTTATAAAGGTAAAGATCCCTGTGTTTACAATGCTAGTCCCTGGATCAATATCTAACATACACAGTTTAAGATGTAATATCAAGAAACAAAGGTCATAATACAACTTCATAACCAGGAATAAAATAATTCTTTACATCTTATATAGCTCATTTGGCTATCTCATTACAATGCAGCAGAAATAACTATAGCATGGGGTACTTCATCTTCAAAGTGCCACATGCAATCATGTTGGTTGTAGACTTGTAATCCTAATCAACACACTTCACTAACATCAAACAAACCTGCAACATAATAAGTTACAGCCACAAGGGTCAATACATTTGAATTGTATTGGCAAGTGATACTATGGTAGAATAGTGGTATCTATCATCTATATGCATTTGGCTAAGTGGAGCTTAGGCTTGATTTGCTCAAAATAGATTTTCCTTATCATTTGAAAACACTAAGTTTTTGTTTGTCAAATCACCCAAGGCATCTACCAATAAAATTGGTGATCCTTTAACCCTTGTTCAACCACAAGCTTTTAACTTAGAAATCGGGATGAGGAGATCCTTGATACCATTGTTGTCACAATCTCCTTGGGAAAGGTTGTTTCTCATGTTGATCATTTGATTTGTCACCCTTTGCAACAATTGGGATTGGATTTCCAAAAACTTTTGCATGGTTGGGTCTAACTCATTGTTGTTGGTTAAAAACTGAGTTGTCACTTGATTCAACTGGGCTTGGGTTGCTAGAAGTTGTTCTCTCATGTGTATCTCTTGGTTGTTGTTGTAGTTCTGGTCTCTTGGAGAAGTCATCTGTTTAGGTTGGATTGGGATTAAAGTAGGCAAAAGATTCCTAGAGAAAGAATTCTACTCACACACAACAAATCACACAAGCAATGTGCAAGCAATCACAAACAAACATTCCACTCAAACAACAAGGTTCAAGCACATTTTTAGGCAACAAAATACTTTTGCTACACCACATAAGCTGGTGTGATTGTCTAACTAAACACTAATATGGTGGTCCAACTATATGGTTCACTTGAGATCATTTCATTCTTCTTAGTTGTTTCTTCTTGAATGAAATCATGGTTTCCTTGGAAAAATTCTTGCATCTTGGTCATAAAGCTTCAAAGGTGATGATGGTTTCTCCTAAGTCTTCAAGTCTTGAGTAACATTCTTGTCTCACTTGTAGTCCTTAGTGATGTCCAAGTTGAAGTCCTTGATGAAACTAAAGTTGAAGTCCTTGTTCATGGTGAAGTCTTTATCCATCAAGTTTGAAAAGGAGAGATGTAGAATCAAAACCAAAAAGGTTGAAGAAAGGGTTTACAAGATTGTTTGTAAATAAGTTTTGAACAAATACAACTCCTATATTTTCTAAGGGGTTTTGTCCAATCCTAGGGTTACAATCCTACAGGAAACACAATGCTCTGATACCATCTGTAGAGGTCCCAACCTGATAAGGTAGAGATCCCTGTGTTTACAATGCTAGTCCCTGGATCAATACCTAGCATCCACAGTTTAAGATGTAATATCAAGAAACAAAGGTCATAATACAACTTTATAACCAGGAATAAAATAATTCATTACATCTTACATAGTTCATTTGGATATCTCAATACATTGCAGCAGAAATAACTATATAGCATGGAGTCCTTCATCTTCAAAGTGCCACAAGCAATCATGTTGGTTGTAGACTTGTAATCCTATTCAACACTCTTCACTAACATCAAACAAACCTGCAACATAATAAGTTATAGCCACAAGGGTCAATACATTTGAATTGTATTGGCAAGTGATACTATGGTAGAGTAGTGGTATCTATCATCTATATGCATTTGGCTAAGTGGAGCTTAGGCTTGCTTTGCTCAAAATAAGATTTTCCTTATAAGTTGAAAACACTAAGTTTTTATTTGTCAAAATCAACCAAGGAACTACCAATATACATTGGTGATCCTTTAACCCTTGTTCAACCACAAGCTTTTAACTTAGAAATTGGGATGAGGAGATCCTTGATAGCTTCCATGTCTTGATGCTCAAATTATCCATTGCTGGGGACATGACTAAGTACTTAGATTTTACTCTCTCGAGAGGTGGTTCACTTTCCCCACAAGACTCGACATGCATTGAGACAAGATCTTTTAGAAGCCTTCCCTTAGACCAAAATGGACGCGCTCCAAACCTATCACCCCTACCACCAACTGTCCATCAGGCTAAGTTATTGCAACCTATATGATCCAGGCAGAGCCCATAATGCCATGTGGATGGACTTGAAACTTCTCAAGATTTGACATCTCAAATCCCTTTGTTCCTGGGTGGCTTTCCACAAGTGAGATACACAAGTATTCGCCAGTTTACTGTCCCTATGTAACCACTCAACATAATCCATTCACACCGTTCCACCCAGGTGATTCATTCACTTAGTAGTTTTCCAAAACATAAGTCAAAATACTTAGCAAAATTTCCATAGCATGAATATAATCCACCCTTGTTTTCTACTAGCTAGGCTAAGCATGATAGTAGTAGGAATCTTAACTTAGGGAAAATTCTACTAAGGCGTCATCTACTAGGATTTCCCATGGCATAGTTAACACCTAGAAAATTTCATGCAAGTCCTACTCAAAATACCACTAATGCATAGTGAAAATAATGGACCAAAAGTATGAAGCACCACTTGCCGTTTTGGTAGAGAATATAGGTACACTCCTTGATCTTGCAATAGTCACACTCTTCAAATTTCACTACAATTCAATCAAGGTACAAATTCAAACTAGCATTCAAACAATTCATCACATAAAATAATAAAAACAAAATAATGCATGCAAGCATGCAAAAGATTTTTTTCATTGAAAAAGTGGTTTCTAATAAGGCTATAACATTTTAAGACATATATTGGTCATTTATAAAAGTGGCAAAACCATTTGAAATTAAGTTAGTGAAAATGTCCATTTAAATCATTTTTGTTTTGCTAGAAATGATTTGAATCAAAGCAATATTTTTTTAGAGTTAGCCAATTATGTTTTTAAACACAATTGTTAGTGTTTAAGGTCAAAGTGTTTAAATCAAATCCATTTTCAAAAGGTTTCACTCAAAACCATTTTTAAATCAACGCAACATTTTATTTTTCTAGAAATTCCTTTAATCAAAGTAATAATTTTCTAGGGTTTAATCAAATACATTTTTAAATCCAAAACTTAGTGTTTAGGGTCAGAGAGTTTAATTCAACCCATTTGCAAAAGGTTTTACTCAAAAATCATTTTTAAATCAAGCACTATTTTTATTTTACTAGAAAAGCTTTTTATTTAAAGGAATAATTCTTTAGTGTCACAAAATATATTTTTAAATCCAAAAGTTGGTTTTTATGGTCAGTAGGTTCAAAACAAACCATTTGCAAAATATTTTTTTTCCTAAAAACCTTTTTAGAATAAATTTTATACACAAAATAGGCCTAAACATGTTTCTGCAAAAACATTCAATTTTACAGAAGCAAAATGCTAAACTAAGGGCATGGTTGCAATGGTTTCTTTTTATTGATTCCATTTATATAAAGTTTGTAAATTTTGGACGTGTAGATTTAAAGTTATGAATTTTTCAAATCTAAAGATCTAATAGATATGTTTCTGTTTTTAAAACAAAACACAAGCCACGTGTCTGTTTCCTATTCGCTGGTACCGGTTCACACGGATCGTGTTCTATGGATCGTTGGATCTAACTAGGATCGTGTGGCACAAATCAAGCGTAATGGTTCGTTTAAGTCAATCTATCGCGTACACACGATCAAAATCTAACGGTTCAGACTGACTTGACCAAGGACTGGCGGAGCTCGACGATGGCGCGCGACAGCGACGCTCGTCCAGAAGCGTTCCAGCGACTACATGAAGCGAGGAAGGAAGTGGAGTAGCTCACCGAGTTCGCAGTGACGAGAGGATGCTCGAGGTGGTCGTCATCATCGAAGGGGCGCACGACGTTGACCTGAATCGCTCGCCAGAGTCATCTTTGTCGACGGGCTCGCTCTGGTGTCGTTAATGACGAGGCTACAAGGCATGTTAGAGTGAGAGAAAGGGTCCATTAGACGTGCGCGAGAGAGGAGGTTGCAGGGGTATCGTCTAGAGAGGAAGGGGAGGTCGGGATTTATCGAAGAATCTCGCCGGAGTCGAGGCAGTGGACGGCGACGTTCAGAGGTAGACCGAGGCGAGCTCCTGGGGCACGCGCGGGTGAGAGGAAGGCACTGTAGGTGCATAGGGAGATGGGGAGCAGGCTCGTGGGAACTGGGAGGCAAGGGGAGGTAGTGGTTTACCGGAATCGGTCGGGAAGCTTGTTGGAGCAGTGGGTTCTTGGGCGAGTAATTCGGGCAGCCTAGGGGCCGAGAGGTGTGGGGGATTGAGGGGAAAGGTAGAGGGAAGGAAGGCGCCTTTAATGAGCATGGTCGCGACAAGAATCACTGAGCCATCAACGCGAATTTAACACCAAGAATTCATCGCAGAAACGCTCGGGAGGAATGGTCGTGGGGATGACGATGATGTGCTGGCGGTGGGGCCTCGCGGTCAGCAGAGTTAGGGGAGGTTTGGTGGGGTCTGGTCGTTAGTGGCGGAGCGGGTGCGTTTACGGGTGAGAAAACGTTTCGTGTGGGAGAGGAAGGTGGGCTTCGCTGGGTAGCTGGGCTAGACTAGGCCTGGTCCTTTCCATTTTTTTATTCTGTTTCTTTTTTCTTTTTTTTTCCATTTTATTTTTCTGTTTTCAAATTCAAACACTCTTTTGATTTCAGATTTCTTTTCAAATCTTTTCCAAATATTTAGTAGATTTTTAATCTGTTTAATTATGTACTTTAAAGTCCATTTTATAACCTTTTCTTATACTTCCTTAGGGTTTATCATTTATTTTAAATAGACATTTGTCTTTATTAAATAGGATTTTAAATATGGTTCCAATCCATATTATTTTATTAAAATGAGTTAAACTTCTGTTTTAAATTCAAATGTTTTATCAATCCCTTTTTAGTAGGTTTTATTTATTCAATAGTGTGTTAAATAATTCACTTTGAATTATTTAAAATATTTTAATATGATTTAATGTTCATTTAAATTGGGCATTTGTCTTTAAAATAAAAATCAAATATGGTTTAATCCCACATAATTTTATTTGAATATTCTTTATCCCTTTATTTTATTTGGATTTGAATTATCTTTGTTTCATTTGTTTATGGATTTGGCCAATATTTAATTTGTCTTTTAAATATTCCTTCTTTCTCTCTTTCTTTCTTTATCTTATAAAATCCATATCTTTTTATTTATAGATCCAAAGTTGATGATTCCAATTTGTACGATTTTATTTAATATTTGTTTACCTTTTTAAATCCCTTTAGGATTTATTTTCTCATGATTTGGTATGGATTTTAGATAGGGGCTTTATTAGCTTTGGAAATTAATTCCTTTTTATCTTATTAAATTCATAAGTTTTTATCCATGGCTCTAAATTGAATGAAACCAATTTTCTAAGATATTTTTGTTTATCATTTTGATCACTTATAAATGTTTGTTGACAAATTTTTATATGGATCAAATCCATAGTCTTAGAGAGATCTTGGAAATGATTTTCTTCCATTAGGGTTTTAGGGTTTTGGTTTATTTTCCCAAGTGTTTAAATTTCAAGATACATTCATTGATGAATGCATTTCACTTGATTGAAATTTGTTGGATTCATTTTTATTCAAATTTTGTTCAAGAAGGGTTTTGATGTTTCCATTTAGAATAAAAAGTTTCTTTTCACCCTAAATTTCAACCATTATTTATTTTGTTTATTTATTTTTCACATTTCAAAATTTGGAAAATTTTGGGATGTGACAGATAGGTTAGCTGTAGGTTTTTTTTATTTTAGAAAACCTTTTTCCATTTAGTTTTATCTCTTTCCTATTTTGTAAAACCATTTTAAATATGTTTTTGAACATTTCAAACGTGCCAGGGTTTTGTAAATTAGTTGGAAACATGACAGGGTCCCTTGACACTGTTTGGGATCTATACATTTTGGTGGTTTTAAAATATTAAAACCTTTTGAATATATTATAGAGAGGGGGAGGGATTAGGGTTTTGTGATTATTTATTGCATGCATTTTAATATGATGCTCATGTTATGCTTAAACAAACCCTAATATAAGATTAATAAAACTAGAGTTGTTACAAATCTATCCCCCTTAAAAGAATCTCGTCCCGAGATTCCTAAGTAGGAAGAAAGAAAGAACAGGGTTACACTATCCATGCCACCATTATTGAATGAATGAAGCGCTTCATTTTCTTTGAGGTTGCTGCTCACACTAAAGAAAAGAGGGATACACACAAAACCACAAACTGAGTATCTCATGACCAACTCATGGATAGATGTTTCATTAACATCTTTAGAGCCAAAAAACATGAAACACATCAAGGTAAAGGAGAGAACAGAAGGAGAAGGTTTCAAGGTGATAGATAACTGGTCTTCATAAGGATTGAGACCATGGAGCTTTTAGAAGATTTTTAAGTTCTGAGGGAAGGAGACTTCCAATAGAATGGATATGAACACATACTTCAATTACCTGGCAGAACAAAACGCTTGCCAACGTAAAAGGATCTGGAGGATCGATAGAGAGACATTTAGCAACAATACTTTAAATGTTCTCCTTGATGCTCAAGATTCCAATATCAGGCTAGTGAAAAGCCTTCAATCAGTAATCAAGTAAATTCCAGACTTCGGATACAAAGGAAACCATAAGAACAACTCCCATATAAACTCATAGAAAAAGCCTCATGAAGAGTGATTGTTATTGCTGCATCGAGATGTTATGGCAATAGGTCTTCTAGCTAATTGTGTCAACCACTACATCAATCTTGCCAGATTACAAAGAAACCTATGTCAACCCTTGAAGAACACCAACCATCATATCTTCTTGAGATTCAGATTTGGTTAGGTGAAAAGATATTTTAGACTCAGCATGTTCGAATAGAAATTTTGCAGCATTTACAATAGAGTTAAAGTTAGTATATTCTCAAGACATGGACTACAGTTTCAAGCTCCAAAAGATTGAGCTAGATTGTGAAACCGATGTATTAGCAAGTTATCAAAAGACAATTGCACCTACATGAATTGTTTGCAATGAAATACCAATGAATCCTTGTTGGAAAACATTTAGGAAGAGACTAAAGTTCTTGGACTTCTTCTCTTCCATAACAAATCAGTCAGTGGATTACAGTGCTGAAAGGATCTTCTTGAGATGTGAAGGTATCAACCTACCATATCAAGAATTCTTCGCACATGATTGACTAACTTCAAATGATTCCCAAGGAAATAAAGATAACTTACTCGAATCCATGATGACATCTTTCAACAATTGCACATGAACCCGAGAAGGTAACTTCTATCATCCAGAACACATACTTTAAGATTACACAAATATGGTTCTCAATAGTTTCGAACATAAATGCCAAATTCTCCATATGAATCTAGTCTAACATGGAGAAGATAAGAATGTCATCGATGGTCTCAACAACAAACTTATTGAGACACTGCAAGAAAATGGACTCACATGTTGTATGAACAGGGCATAGAAATTGGTCATACCAAAGTACATGAAGATGTACTTAGGTGAAACATCAAGTAAATACACCATCAGGATAGTCCCTGGAACTGAGTTTGATTTGATGATAGCCCAAATCAAATCAAAGGCGACGAAGATAACATATCCACGAAGGAGATCCTATCTTTCTTCAACATGAACAAAACTAGACATCCCTTTGAGAAGGAACAAAGTCGATTAGAACTTTTGTCTTACAACTCTCCAAGTTGTTGTTTAAGCTCAACCAAACTAGTTCAGGGGTATCTAGTATAGATTCTTGGAGAAAGGAGCAGTTCGGTGAACTATCTTGCTCAAGAACTTAACAACATGGTCATGTGGCAACATGGTGATACTTGTAGAAAGACGTCTAGAATATCATGAACCACCGATATGTCACTTAGATCGAGAGGGAACTTGCTCGGTAAGGTAAGAAGATATTGTCAACACCCGGATTTTTAATTCCATATGCCTGTTATGCCATACATCGCAATCCAATGATAACCATTTTTGCGATACATAACATATTGGTACCATAGTTCATCATCCATTACAAACCATAATAAAGGTCTTACAAATAAAGGATCTCATGATCCAGTCTTAGTACAATCAACACAGTGGAATAATATAATAACGGTAGCATGGGCGAGGCTCCATCTTCATGGTCACATGCAATGCCGACGATGGGAGATGATCCTAGTTGTCGTAGACTTCCTACGGTCCATCCTCCTGATAGTCTTCCTCATAGTCTGGCCACGAGAATAGCCAGGGACAAAGCCATGAGTACTCTTTAAGTACTCACAAACTATCACTAACAAGTAAAGTGGTTCAAGTAGGAATCCTAAGCTCTAGGTTGTTTTGGAAAAAACCAAGCTATCTCTAGCTGAGTTCAGAAGTAAAGAAAACTAGTTTAATGTTTTATAACACCTAAGTGGGAACTTAAGTTTCATGTTCACAACCCTGTTGTGGTCAAGTCAAGTCATGATTCATTTAACAAGTAATTTTGAAAACATCTGACGACGAAACAGTATGGCTACTCCAACTATCCATAACCGTGGACACGGCTATTCGAATAGTTTGACACTCTGTAGAGGTGGTACACTTTCACCATAATATTCGATACATCCGTAAGGAGCAATCCTAAATTCACCATACTCAGTATGCGGATAATCAATCCTAACCTTTCAATGACACACCCTAGTATAGGAACCTCTCCTATGAGTTTGGCCTCCCAACCATGACCATATGTCATCTTGGGAACTGCACATGTGGACAATCATCACGAGGTAGCCTCAGCTCAAACCTCGGCCGCAAGGGAACCCATACTAAGGTATATAAACTTCCATTCAAGCCCTACCCAATTTCGGGTATTGTGGTTATACGGTAAAATTGGAATGGTATCGCATCCGAACACAACCATCAGTTTTATAAAGGGCTAAGGCTCATGCCTCAACATTTTCATCATCAAAATCATCTGGTGTTCATAACACATGTCAAAACATTTCATTAGAATGACTCATCATTCTAAGGTTTTCATAATTATTTTCACCAAGTATTCCCATCTAAAGTGATCAAGTTTTATGCTTAGCACTAGCCACTAAATTTGGGGGTAAACACTAATGAGGGGTAGTAATCAAGTGTGACTTATCTAAGTATAATCTCATGCCTCAGGATGACATCTAGTTCTACCTAACTTAGGCCATGTTTTATGCTCTTTATGCTACCTATAATATCTTTCCAAAAAAATCACAAACACTTTCTAAAAGTAAACAAAGAAATTTGATAAAGAAATAAAAGAGTCAAGCTTGCAAGTAAAACTGGGATTTAGGATAATCAAGATTGTCTAAATCAAGCATGCCTAATGCATTGCATAGGTTATTTAACTTTCATAGTTGCAAGTGTTATCTTGCATAGGTAACATGCAAGTGGTAGCTTGCTAGGATGTCTTGCCTTGTGTAGTGTAGTGGTTGAAGTTTTCCTCTGCTTCCTCTTCGTAGTAGTCTCCTTCCTCTTTGTATCCTTGGTCGGTACTAGCGTCTATAAATAAATACGAAGTACACAATCACCAAACAGTACTTAACTACTTCTATTTAGCACACAAAGGCTCACACTAGATGATCTAGCATCATCACAATCATCACAAGGAATAAAGACTTAGTCTTATTTATTTCATTTTAGAAAATTAATTTCTACTCAATGAAAAACTACTTAAGATTTAATATTCTCCAATTAAAATATGGTATCATGTTGACACATGTCATCACCACATATTTCACTACTTGGGAATGTGATTTAAAGTGGTGTCACAATTTAATAAGGTTTAACCTTTTTATTTTAATTAATTAGAGTGACTAGAAATTCCTATGGGGCATTCTTTTATTACTTGTCCAATATTACTGCAAGTAAGCCTAGATATCATTACATATTCATAAAGGTCTTATCAAATGTAATTTTTGAGAGTTGGAATCAAATCAAAATGACTTATGGTTGAATTTTGAAAAATGTTTGAATGCAGAAAAGTCTCTGCCTTTTTTTACTATAAGTGATATATAATTTCAAATGGTTTGAATCCAATGGGCTTGGATTAAGAATTTCCATACCTTTCTAACAAAATTGGTTTCATACAATTTGGTTTAGTGAAACTCTCTTAATTTATTGTTGAATCTACTGCCAGAACTAGGGTTTGAAACTAATTAGAAAATCTAAATTTGAACTAACTGGGTCACGCAGGAAATCTAACTGGGACGGCCCACTGCGCACAACACACGCATGGGCTGGTTAAGTGGTGTCCCCACGTGTCAGTGGGATAGTGGGAGGGGGGTGCGAAGGGGTACGGGCTAACTACGACCGTAGGATTAGATCAAGGATCAACGGCTCACGGCCATCATCCTCGTCGAACAGAACACGACGAGCTTGAACCCTAGCGCGGCCAGTGGGGGTCTGGGGCGGCTCACCGGGGCTCAGGCGATGGGGGCGAATGGCGAAGTCGACAACGTCGGTTCTCCTGGTACTGGCGGCTCCTCCTGGGGTGGCTCCAAGGCGCCCTTCTCCTCCAATAGCGGCAGGCTCCGGCGAAATTCCGGCGAGGGATAGCTTGCCTTGCTTCGCGAAGAGGTGGGAAGGATTAGTGAGAGGTGGGGAGTGGAATGGTGTGAAGAAATCGAGCGGGGGAGGCCTCCTTTTATAGGCGAGCAAGAGAGGCCGAGTGGCATGGGAAGTGCTCGTCGGGGTCGGGGTTGAAGTGAGCTAACGACATGGCTGAGGCTAGGGGGCGGTGCGCGATCTCCTAGCGGTTCTCAACGGCTTGATGGCGCGGCAAGGGGCAGTGCGGTTTGGTCAGAACGCGCTAGTGCCCTGAGCGGCACCGACGACGTTTTTGACGATGCACAAGCACTCCTGGTCGCGTGGCGGCGAACGAGCATGTCTGGTGGTCTCCTAGGACGGTGGTGATGACATGCACGGGTGGCAAAGGCGAGGCGCGGTATCCTAGCGGTGCTCAACAACTTGATGGCACGGTAAGAGGCAGCATGGATTGGTCAGAATGCGCTGGTGCTCTAAGCGGAACCAATGACATTTTTGACAATGCACAGGAGCTCTTGGTCACGCGGAGGTGAACGGGCATGTCTGGTGGTCTCCTGGGATGGTGGTGATCGCAGGCATGGGAGGCGAAGGCGAGTCGCGGTCTGTGCGAGCGTGTTGAGCGCAGAGAGCTGGCGCACTCTGGACATGGTAGATACAAACTGGGCGCGCATGTTCTCGGTGGTCCACTGCTGATCAAGGCTCGAGGGCTGGACATGGGGTGGCGATGGACGGTGGTGTGCTTCCTAGACATGGTGGCTAGGCACGACGATGGCTCTGGCTAGCTTGACATAGTCGGCTGGCAAGGGTGTGCTCGGGCATGCATGACATGGTGCATTGGTAGGGGTCTAGGTTGGTTTAATGCTGGTGTTCTCACTTGGGGATACAATGGTGATCAATGGGGAACAATGTTTGAAAGGATTACTGCTCAAAACAGTGAAGTTAGGCAGAATTTGGTTTGTGTCTCCAGGTGTTTGATGAAATGGCTGAAAGAATTTCATATTTGAATTTTTGGTTGAAACTTGGTGAGTGTACTAGGCACATACTAAGGATTATTTGGTTGATTGGATTTGTCAAGGTGAACTGGTTTGGTTGGGTTTTGAGAAATGGTGATCTTACCATATGAACTAGACTCAATTTTTAAATGCCATTTGAATAGGGTTGCCAAATGTTTCTGTGGGTTTTCAAGGTGGGATTGGGTTCACTTTTACTTGGTCTAGCAAGGGGTGAAAAGAATTGGATTTGTTTCTGTTTGAAATCTTGGACTAGAAACACTCAAAGTGGTCTAGTGAGCAAGATTGGCAAAATGACCATTAGCTCATTTTGTTTGTTTTTGAATTTCTATTGATTTGTTTCTCCTTGGAAATGTTTAGATGATGTTTTTTTCATCTTTAAACCAGTCCTTTCCATTCACAACAATCAAACAAGTCCATTCAAGCATTCATGCATTCATCACATACACACATGCATTCATAATGATTTTAATTAACAAAAGTTTTTGTTAACCCTGGGTGATTGGAATTGATAATCTTCATTAATATTTTTGGGATGTTACAAACCTTCCCTCCTTAAACAAATCACGTCCCGAGGTTTGAGAAAAAGAAAACTAGGATTTAAAGAGATCTGGAAACTCCGTCCTAATGTAGTCTTCTCTCTCCCAGGTAGCTTCTTCTTCAGTGTAGTTACTCCACTGGATCTTGAGAAACTTGATACTCCGGGTCGTGGTGGTTCTGAAAGCTTCCTCCAAAATACGGATGGGTACTTCGAGATATGTCAGGTCATCGTTGATCTCTATGGTTCGATGATCAATATTCTTGAAAACTTTGGTCTTCTCCGGGACTTCTAGGCATTTACGAAGTAACGAGATATGGAACACATTATGCACGACTCAGATCTCCTCGGGCAGTTCCAGTTGATACGATACTTCTCCTCGACGATTCAAAATCTTGAAGGGTCCGATATATCTGGGGGCTAACTTTCCTTTGAGTTGGAAACGTTGTATTACTTTCAAAGGTGATACTTTGAGATACACAAAATCTCCGATATTGAAGGCTAGGTCTCGACGTCTCTTGTCGGCGTAACTTTCTATCTGGATTGGGCCGTCTTGAGGTGCTCACAAATCTTGTGAACTTTCTCTTCTGCTTCTCGTAGGATGTCGGGTCCAAAAATCTGACTCTCTCCTACTTCCGACCAATTCAAAGGGGTACGACACTTCATTCCATACATGAATTCAAATGGGGCCATTTGTAAACTGGCTTGGTAACTGTTGTTGTATGAAAATTCTGTGAACGGCAGACAGTCTTCCCATTTAGATCCATATTCTAACACACAAGCTCTCAACATATCTTCGAGTATTTGGTTTACTCGCTCCGTTTGTCCATCGGTCTAAGGGTGATAAGCTGTGCTGAAATCTAGTCTCGTTCCTAATCCTTCTTGGACTTTCTTCCAAAATCTTGAGGTAAACTGGGTTCCTCGATCCGACACAATGTTCTTGGGGACTCCATGCAAACTGACGATTCTATCAATGTACAACTCTGCTAGCTTCGAACTCTAGTGATTGGTCTTGACTGGTAAGAAATGGGCGAATTTGGATAGTCTATCTACTATGACCCAAATAGAGTCATTTCCCCTACTAGATGTAGGCAAACCGGTGGTAAAATCCATTCCGATGGAATCCCATTTCCATTACGGAATCTGGAATGGTTGCAACAGTCCTGCGGGTCTCTGATGTCCCGCCTTGACTATCTGACAAATATCACACTTGGCTATGTAGCTTCCGATTTCTCTCTTCATCTTATGCCACCAAAATTTCTCCTTCAAATCCTGATACATCTTAGTTCCTCTAGGGTGGATAGAATAAAGAGTATCATGGGCTTCTTTCAAAATAGCTTGCTTCAATTATAAATCTACTGGCACACAAATACGTCCTTTGTACCACAAAACTCCTTCCTCATCTTTGGTGAATCCGGGTACTTTCCCTGTACCAATACGACGTTTGATTCCGTCGATACTAGCATTTCCTTTCTGCATCTCCTTGATCTGACTGATAAAAGTGGGTTGAAGTTCTATGCTAGACAAAAATCCTTCACTTACAAGCTCCATTCTAAAATATTCCAACTCCTTGTGCAAACTTGGTTGCTCCTTCAGAATCATGGAGTTCAAGCGACAAGGCAATTTTCTAAGGGCATCTGCTACCACATTGGCTTTGCCGAGGTGATAGTGAATGTCCAGATCATAGTCCTTGATTATCTCTATCCATCTCCTTTGCCTCATATTCAGCTCCTTCTGAGTGAAAATATACTTCAGGCTCTTGTGATCCGAATAAATTTCACAACGGTTACCCATGAGGTAATGCCGCCATATCTTCAAGGCTAAAACTACGGCTGCTAGTTCAAGGTCATGGGTAGGATAATTCTGCTCATGCTGCTTCTGTTGTCGGGATAGATATGATATGACTTTGCCTTCTTACATTAGAACACATCCAAGACCGATCTTGGATGTGTCACAATACACATCAAAAGGCTTCGTGATATCCGGCATAATCAACATTGGGGCTGATATCAATCTCTTCTTGAGTTCTTGAAAACTTGCTTCACATTTGTCCGTCCATTCAAACTTCTTATCTTTCTTTAATAATTGGGTCATTTGTCTTGCGATGCTCGAGAATCCTTCTACGAACTTGCGGTGATATCCCGCTAATCCGAGAAATGCACGAAGTTGTGTTTGAGTAGTCGGGGCTTGCTATTCTTCCACATACTTAACCTTGGCAGGGTCAACAGCAATTCCTCCTGCCGACACAATATGTCCGAGGAATCCTACTTCTTGTAACCCGAATTCACATTTGCTAAACTTGGCATACAACTGATGCTCCGTAAGGGTTCCAAGGATGGTCCTCGAGTGTAGCTCATGTTCTCCTTCTGATTTGGAATAGATCAGAATGTCATCGATGAAAACAACTACAAACTTATCCAGGAAGTCCATAAAAATCATATTCATGAGGTTCATGAAATAAGCGGGGGCATTGGTTAATCCAAAATACATGACAGTGTACTCATACAATCCATATCTAGTGGTAAAGGCAGTCTTTGGAATATCCTCTGCGCGGATCTTGAGTTGATGATACCCAGTTCTAAGATCAATCTTAGAAAACACTTTGGCACCGGTCAACTGGTCAAAAAGATCTTATATCTTCGGCAGTGGGTATGTCACATCCCAAAATTTTCCAAATTTTGAAATGTGAAAAATAAATAAATAAAATAACTAAATTTTGAAATTTAGGGTTAAAAGAAACTTTTTGTTTCTAAATGGAAACATTAAAACCCATCTTGAACAAAAATTTGAATAAAAGGGAACCAACAAATTTCCAACAAGTGGAATGCATTCATTAATGAATGAACCTTGAAATTTAAACACTTGAAAAAATAAACCAAAACTCTAAAACCCTAATGGAAGAAAATCATTTCCAAGATTCCTCTAAGACCATGGATTTGATCCATATATAAAAATTTAGCAACAAGAATTTATAAATGATCAAGAATGACAAATAGAAATATTATAAAACCATAGAAATTGGTTTCACTTAATTTGGAACCATGGATGGAAACTTATGAACTTAATAAGTTAAAAGGAATTTATTCCCAAATCTAATAAAGATCCTATCTAAAATCCATACCAAATTGTGAGCAAAATAATCCTAATGAGATTTAAAAGGATAAACAAATATTAAATAAAATTGCACAAATTGGAATCACCAATTTTGGATCTTTAAATAAAAAGATATGGATTTTATAAGATAAAGAAAGAAATAAATAAGGAATATTTAAAAGCCAAATTAAAACTTGGCCTAATCCATAAGAAAATGGAATAAATATAATCAAAATCCAAATGAAATAAAGGGATAAAGAATATTCAAAAAAAAGTATATGGAATTAAACCCTCTTCCAATTATATTCTAATAAAGACAAAATCCCTAATAGAAATGATTAATTAGATCATGGGAAAATAATAATTAGAATTTTCCCAAGTGGAATAAAAGTTATTTAATTAACTTAAATGGAATCAAAGAATTATTTGAATAAAATTTATATTTATTTAAAAGCATATTGGATTTTATTTGAATTAAGACAAATGCTCAATTTAAATGGTTAATAAATTATATTAAAATATTTCAAATAGTTCGAAATGAATTATTTAACAACCTATTAAATAAATAAAACCTACTGAAAAGGTTTGGTGAAAAATTAGAATTCAAATAAGGGTTTGAAAATAAAATCAAAATCTTATTTGAGTAAAAACAAGTGTCTATTTTAAATGAATAATAAACCATAGATGAATAAAATAATCCTTAAAAGACAATAATAAACCAGTATAAAAACTACTGAAAATTGTGAAGAGTTTGAGTTCAAACAAGTATTTGAAATCATTTGAACAAATTCAAAACAGAAAAAAGAAAAATAAACAGGAAAGAAAAAATAGAAACCAGCCAGCCCAGCCCAGCAAAACCCACCAGGCCCAACAAGCCCATTTTCCCTCTCCCCGCAGAAAACGGTTCACACCGCAAACTCAACCCGCAAAGTTGCTGACTACGTGACCCCACCGTACCTCTCTCTCTCGCTGCCGCCAGACCCCACTGCCAGCTCACGTTCGTCTTCACCCGCGCGAAGACCACGCCGGCAGTTTCCTGCCTTTGATTGCCGGCATGAATTCGCGTCAATGACGCAACCTTTACTCCCTGCGACCACGCTCGATAAAACGCCTCCCTTCCCTCTACCTTTCCCCTCAGACCCCACTTCCCCTCCGCCACCAGGCTGCCTCGAATTGACTTTGCACCGCCGCGGCCCCGACACCCTTCCGGCGACGATTCCGGCAAGACACCATCGCCCCTTGCATTCCAGACCCCACGAGCATGTTCCCCAGCGTCCCCCGCATCTGCCAGTACCTTCCCCTTCCCTGCTCGCGCCCAGAAGCTCGACAGCAACGACGCCTCCTCGCCACCGCCGTCTGCAACATCTCCGGTGAGCTTTATCACATGAACCCGTGCGCTCCTCGACCAGATACTCATGCCATCTTGTTCGCCTGTGCCTTATGGAGCTCCAGGTGCTCGCCAACTACTCGTGCATGAACTACGGCCTCGTCTTCGACCATGACAGAGAGCACCCGACGCCGTCTCGAACTGCGGTGAGAGATTGATGACAACTCCGTGCGCCCCCTGCTCTCCTACGACCACCTTGAGCATCACCGCCACCTTGCGAACCTGTTGAGCCCCTCCTCCCCTCCTCTCTCTTCCTGGAATAGCCAGACCACCGTCAACTGAGCGCATCCGCCGCTCGCCGCCGTGCCAGCGCCGCCAGTTCTTGGCAGGATGCTGTGAGCCATTCGATCTGGATCCAAGCGCTGTGATAGTTCATTAAACAAAATGGTATGGAGTAATATGTGCCGCACGATCCTCTTTAGATCCAACAGCCCACATTAACCGATCCGTGCGAACCGGTACCAACGAATCAGAACACACCACGTGGCCAGTAGTTTGTTTTAAAAACAGAAATATGTCTATTAGATGTTTGAATTTGTAAATTTCATAACTTTTGATCCACACGTCCAAATTTTTCAAATTTTATATAATTGGAATCAGAAAAAATAATTATATCCAACCATGTACTTTGTTTAGTAATTTGCTTCTATAAACTTAGTTGTTTTTGTAGAAACTTGTGTAGGCATATTTTGTGTATAAAATTTATTCTAAAAATGTTTTTAGGGTAAAATCTTTTGTAGAAGGGTTTTTTTGAACCTACTGACCATAGAGACGAACTTATGGATTTAAAAGTGTATTTTGTGAAGCTAAAGAATAAATCTTTGAATAAAAGCATTTCTAGTTAAATAAAAATATTGTTTATATTTTAAAATGCTTTTTGAGTAAAACCTTTGGAAAATGATTTGATTTAAACTCTCTGACCTTAAACACCAAGTTTTATGATTTAAAAATATATTTGGCGAACCCTAGAAAAATTATTACTTTGTTTAAAGGCATGTCTAACAAATAAAATAATACTTTGATTTAAAAATGGTTTTTAGATGAAACCTTTTGCAAATGGTTTTAATATTAAACACTTGACCTTAAAACACTAACATGTTGTGTTTAAAAATATTTTTACAAACACTAGAGATTATCACTTTGATTAAATCATTTCTAACAAAACAAAAATGATTTAAATGGCCATTTTCACTAACTTGATATCCAATGGTTTTTTCCACTTTTATAAATGAACAATATATGTTTTAAAATGTTTATAACCTATTAGAAACCACTTTTCCAAGTAAAACAATCTTTGACATGCTTGCATGCATTGCTTTGTTTTTATTATTCTATGTGATGAATTGCTTGAATGGTAGATTGAATTTGTGCCTTGCTTGATTGAATTGTAGTGAACTTTGAAGAATGTGACTATTGAAAGATCAAGGAGTGAACTTATATTCTCTACCAAAAATACAAGTGTTGCTTCATACTTTTGTCCCATTATTTTCACTATGCATTAGTGGTATTTCTAAGTAGGACTTGCATGGAATTTTTGCTAAGTATAAACTATGCCATGGGAAATCCTAGTAGATGAAACCTTAGTAGAATTTTACTAAGTCAAGATTCCTACTACTATCATGCTTAGCTTAGTTAGTAGAAAACAAGGGTGAATTATATTCATGCTATGGAATATTTCAATGTCAAGGACTTGTGTTTTGTTTAATAAAACAACTAAGTGAATGAATCACCTGGGTGGAATGGTATTTCTTGGAAGTTTTTTTGTTGAGTGGTTACACAAGGCCAGGGGACTGGTGAACCTTGTGTATCTCACTTGTGGAATGCCACCAGGAACAAAGAGATTTGAGATGTCAAATGTTGAGAAGCTTCAAGTGCAGCCACTTGGCATTATGGGCTCTGCCTGGATCATATAGGTTGCAATAACTTAGCCAAATGGACAGTTTGTGGTAGGGGATGATAGGTTGGAACGCATCCATTCTGGTCTAAGGGAAGGCTTCTGAAAGATCTTGTCTTGATGCATGCCGAGTCTTGTGGGGAAAGTGCACCACCTATCGAGAGTGTAAAACCTAAGTACTTAGCTGTGTCCCCGACAATGGACAATTTGAGCATCAAGACATGGAAGCTATCAAGAATCTCCTCATCCCAATTTCTAAGTTAAAAACTTGTGGTTGAACAAGGGTTAAAGGATCACCAAATTTCTATTGGTAGATGCCTTGGGTGATTTTGACAAACAAAAACTTAGTGTTTTCAAATGATAAGGAAAATCAATTTTGAGCAAAGCAAGCCTAATCTCCACCTAGCCAAATGCATATAGATGATATACTCCACTATACTACCATAGTATCACTTGCCAATACAATTCAAATGTATTGACCCTTGTGGCTGTAACTTATTATGTTGCAGGTTTGTTTGATGTTAGTGAAGTGTGTTGATTAGGATTACAAGTCTACAACCAACATGATTGCCTGTGGCACTTTGAAGATGAAGGACTCCATGCCATAGTTATTTCTGCTGCATTGTATTGAGATAGCCAAATGAGCTATGTAAGATGTAATGAATTATTTTATTCCTGGTTATAAATTTGTACCATGACCTTTGTTTCTTGATATTACATCTTAACTGTGGATGCTAGCTATTGATCTAGGGACTAGCATTGTAAACACATGGATCTCTACCTTATTAAAGGCTGGGACCTCTACAGGGTACTTATTCTTGATGGTGACATCGTTCAGCTTCCGATAATCCGCACACAAGCGGTTACCTCCATCTTTCTTGTCCACAAACAAGATATGTGATCTCCATGGCGAAGCACTTGATTGAATCAATCCTATCTCCAGCATAACATCCAGTTGCTTCTTCAGCTCCACTAATTCCGATGGGTTCATACTATAAGGTCTTTGAGCTATGGGTCCGGTTCCAGGGATTAGTTCAATGATAAACTCGATATCCCGATCTGGGGGCATACTGGGCAAAACATCTGGAAATACGTCGGGGTATTCATAGAATACTCTGACTTGGTCAATGGTTGGTTGGGCTAGATTCTTGTTGCACTTAAATTGACGGGGCAAGGTTTCAGATACATGCTCTACTGATACTCTAGCGGTACTGGTCATGGTTATGGCTTTCTTGGCACAGTCGATTAATCCTTTATGTTTCGACATCCAATCCATTCCTAGTACTACTTCCAAACCTTTGGTTCCAAGTACTATTAGATTAGCATAAAAATATATGCCATGGATTCTGATAGGTATGGTCTTGCAAATTTGTCTAGCTTTGGTGGTTGAACCAGGTATTTGAACTATCATAACATGCTTCAATTTTTTGGTTGAATCTTACTAGTGCATGCAAATTATTCTGTAACAAACGAGTGCGATGCTCCAGAATCAAACAACAATCTTGCAAGTACCGGGTTAACAGAAAACATACCCAGCACGACATCTGGCGCTTCTTGGGCTTCTTTAGCATTCATGTGAAACAGACGGCCATTGCGGTTGAGCGAATTCCCTGGGGAAAATCTTCTTCCAGGCTGAACACGACGCTGCTGCTGAGCTGGGGCATGAAGGGAATATGCCCGAGAGGCAATAATAAATTGGTTATTATCGTATTCCTTGTTTATAATAAATTTTTATTTTGCATGCTATAATTGTATTAATACGGAAACGTTAATACATGTGTGTTTAATAAACAAACAGAAAGTTCCTAGTTATGCCTCTCTCATAAACTAGCTCGTTGATTAACAAGATGATCAAGGTTTCCTGATCATGGACATTGGATGTTGTTAGTAACGGGGTCGCAACATTAGTGTAATGGTGTGATGAACATTCATCCGAAGTATAGCATTACGATCAAAGTCATTGAGTTTATATTGCTATAACAACTTATGAAGTGATCCTAATCCTTAGACCATGAGATCATGTCAATCACTAACACCGGAAGAGTTTCTTGATAACATCAAACATCACACCGTAACAGGGTGATTATAAAGATGGATTCAGAACTAATAAAGTGTTATGTTGAGGCCCATGGATCGAGAGTGGAAGTTGTTCATCCCGATGATGGATAGATATGCTCTGGGCCCTCTCGGTGATATCACATTGATTAGCTTGCAAGCAAGTGATTTGATCACTAGAATGTTATATCACGGGAACGAGAAAAGAGTGCATGTCAGTAACGAGATCAAACTAGGTATGGAGATACCGATGATCGAATCTCGGACATGTAATATATCGTGAAACAAAGGGATTAAGATACTAGCGTAAAAGGTTCCGATGATCACAAGAAAGTCATTGTTGAATGTGTGGGAGTCAGTATGGGTCTCCAGATCCCGCTTCTGATTATTGATCCGAGAGGGGTCTCGATCATGTACGCATTATTCACGAACCATAGGGTGACACACTTAAGAGACACCGACATCCATTTGGAGCAAAAGTTTCATGCCGAAAAGAATAACAAGCGTAGGAATTTATTTCACTAGATACCGAAATAGGTTTTCGGGTGAAATTGCAGAAAGTGTTTCTACATGTGAAATGAAATACTAGCAAGGGGTTATTTGTGAATGTTTGTCATTAAAGTAATTGAAAAAATTCTGAATAAAATAAAAGAGTTTTATTTAATGAGAGTTTGCATTAAATTTGGTGGAAATTTAATGGAAATTTGAGTGGGTTTTTTGAGTGGAGGGAATTGAAAGGCTTTTGTGTGAGTGGAGTGTCCACCCACATGAATGAGGGAGAGGTGGGGGCACCCTCCATGGTCGGCGGCCATGCCCCCCTGGGCTGCCCCCCTCCCCTATATAAGGAGCCCCTCCTCTCACTTCTCACTCACACCTCCTCATGAAGGATCTCTCTCCCCCTCTAGAATTTATCCCCCATGGTCTCGGACTAGCGAGATACATGTTCCCGGTGGCTATTCGGCAAGAAAGAGTTGTGCTTCCGCTGCATCGCTGGAGCGAGGAGGCGGAGGTTGCTCGGTGCCTCGAACGTGTGTGCGAGCACGGATGCGCTGCTGTTTTGCGGCGCTAGGACTTCCTCTCGATCTTGAGATCGGCAAGAGATCGTCTACATCAACCACGAGTTTGGACTCGTTAAGCTTTGTCGGTCTTCAAGGGTACGTTCTCTACGGATATACATCCGCCCGTCGTTTGTATCTAGTAGATAGATCTTGGTACATAGTTGTTCCCATCGTAGGAAATTTTTTGTTTTCTATGCTGTGAACCCTACAGTGGTATCAGAGCCAGATCTATGCGTAGATACTTTGCACGGGTAGTACACATATGAGTATGTGGGCGATGATGATCATTGTATTGCTTCTTAGTTGTACTTTGGATATTGGTGGCATAGTGGGATGAAGCGGCCCGGACAAACTTTACATGTCCTCGCACATGAGACCTGTTCCACGCTTGACATGCAACTAGTTTTGCATAAGTGGCTAGCGGGTGTCTATCTCTCCTACTATAGTCAATATCTAATTTGCAACGAGTTGTCAACAATTTGGTTATCCTCATTGTGGTTCATGTTCGTAGGTAAGAACGGTTCTATCTTCGAAAGCCCTAAGCCACGTAAAATTTGCAATGGATAAATTAGAGGCGTCTAGTTTAAATTGTTGCTAGGCTAGTGTTATGATATGGTGATGTTGTAAGTAGAAGTATGAGATGATACTCTTACAACATACATAACGTGTAAACTCCATAGACCTTGGATTTACACATAAAGGTATGATAGTGATCATACCACGATGCACATGATAGAGATCATATGCGGGAACCATATCATTCTACTAATAAACATGTGATGTTTGATTGCATCTTATATTGCTTGGCGTTTTATTATCATAATAAGATTATCCCTCATTTAGATATCAAGATAAGAATGTGTTCTTCCTTAAGTATGCACCGACAATGTTTCGTCGCTTCAAGACATCACGTGATGATCGGGTGTACTTGAATCCACGAGCATATCTCGGGTGTAAGACAGTTACACACGCGAATACTAAGGTTCTTACTTGGCGAGCCTAGCATGTACAGACATGGCCTCAGAACACAGACCAAAAGGTTAAGCATGAGTCATATGTTTTGATATGATGACCATATGGATGCTCTCCTTTGAAGCTATACCGACTCACGTGATGATCGGACTTGGTGTAGTGGATTTGGTTCATGTAATCACCAAAAAGGCATGAGGGATGTCGTTTTTGAGTGGGAGTTCATTTCTAATTTGGATTAGTAGAACTCAATTTATCATAAATTAAATCAAAGTGAATTTGCATAATTTGTTGTAGTCATTGGCATTCGTTCACCACCTTATGCATAGTTGTAGTTGAGATAATAGAACTATAGAATTCTGGATATATACTTTACGAACTGTTATCGTATTGTGTTGAGTGTCAATCTAAAGTTTAAAGTCCTATTGCAAACTTTCAGCAAATTCTATTTACTCCGTGAAATTTAATAGTTGGTATTAAATCGAGAGTAACAATTCCAGTGTTAGTATCTTAAGTATCATGTTTGCCTCCATGATTCTGGATTGTTTTAATATCAAGTTTATCTAGGAGCTGAAAGAATTGTTTCAGAAACCATCATGTGTGGCAGATATAATGATATTTGAAACAATGTTTTGGTTGCAATATGATAGAGTATAATATATGTTCTCATATTGGATGAGAATTTACGAAGGTTGGAGATGCTAGACATCCTAATCATCCAAAGGGGTTTTGGAAATTAATGTTATACTCACGATTCGCCTTTATAAGATAAAGTAGCTTGATCATGAAAGTGGTCATGATAAGGCTGAATAGAATATGTATGTAAAATGTTTACTACACTAAAAGATTGCTAAAGAATGGATATTGAAAGAATACCGATCATTTTGATGATGGTGATCTACTTCAAAGTGCAAGTCCAAAGGTATTATTATTTGAATATACACGCTTTGGACTACGTGTCATGTACATGGCGCCACTTTTGATGTTGATAGATTCTTTTAAAAAGAAAAAGGAAATGCTGAAAGAGAATCTATAAAATATATTTGGCAGAAAAGAAAAGATTGGAAATATCCAATTTAGGTATATGGATGATATACATGTTATGGTTGTATTCTTTGCTTGTTAAACAATGTGGTTCTTGGGTATTGGATACCGAATTGGTTATTATGAAATTTCATACGGAACAACGCAATTCATGAACCACAATGGCCTAAGTAACTAGCAAGAGAATATGTGATGATGTTCATCGAAAACAAACAAACCGTTGTTTTTATTTCTCGTTGACATCAAAGCTTGACTTCAAGATTTGTTTTAATAATTGTTATTTAAATCTGGTATTATGAGAACAAAGGTTGTTCAAATAATTACCGTATTCCATATAAGATGGATGATTTACAAATCTAGTTGGAGAAATCACATCCACAAAACCTAATGCTAAAATGTCGCAAGACAAATGATTGAAAGATCACTTACGAAGTGACATCGCCGTTTAAATTATATTGGAAAGAAAAACATGAAGAATCTCCATTTTCATGGATTTTTGGAGTCTTTGATTTGATCAAGTGACGCTTGTGAGACTTTCCTCGGGATAATTAAAACTTCGTTCAAAGGCCAAAGAAGAACGAACGACTAAATTATTGGAATTTATACATATTGATGTATGTAGTCCATTATGTGTAGTCGTAAGCGATGGGTTTCAACTTCATATACTTTCTTTGGAAATTTGAGTGAATGTTCACTTAATGAGAATGAAGTATGAAATATTTGAAAATGTTTCAAAGACTTTCAAGATGAAGTGAAAATCATTGTGACAAGAAAATAAATGGTTTATGATTTTATCATAAGGGTTTATTTGAGTTACAAGTGTAACAAGAAAATAAATGAATTATGATTTTATCATAAAGGGATTTATTTGAGTTGCAAGTTTAGCAAAACACCTAGATTTACATTTCCCGAAACACCATAGGAGTATGGAGTGTTTGAGATTTGTAATGAAACCTTGTTTGACATGGTTGGATCAAAGGTGTTATTTATAAAACTGCCATTATGTTTTAAAAAGATTAAAGCTTTAGAGACTACCGCTTTTACACTGAAAAGAGCTCCATCTTGATCCGTTGAAATGACACCATGGAAGTTATGGTTTGGGGTAAAACCCAAGTTGTCATTTCTTAAATTTTGGTATGCTAAACATAAGTAAGATGTTTTACAACCGAAGTCGGATGAGCATGTCTTTGTAGGTTATTTTGAATAACAATTGGTTATTCCTCCATAACACCAAGGACAAAAGGGTTTGTCGCTTGAAATGTGAAGTTTCTTGAAGAAGGAATTTTTCATAAAAGTTAAGTGGGAGGACAATAGAACTTTGATAAGGTTAACGAACCTTAGCTAAATGTGCTAAGTTGCGCAGCACCGGAAATGGTTCTGGAGGCTGCCATAATGCTCATAGCTTATGTGCCTCAAAGGTTGTGGTCACGGAGATCTAAGTTCCTATTGAACCAAGTAGGTCGGTTAAACAATCAAATGCTAAGATTTGAGAGTAAATCATTATTGTCTGACAATGATGAACCGACTACATGCAAAGAAGCGATGATGGGCCCTGACTCCGTCAAATTGCTTGAAGCCATAAAATCCGTGATAGTTCCATACACGAGAAATCAAGTTTTGAACTTGGAAGACCCTCCGGAAAGGTGTAAAAACCTATCGGTCGTATTTGGATCTATAAAGAAACAGACATGGATGTTTGACATCTATGAAATAGTCGACATGTCGTGAAGTATTTTATGACAATGTTCAAGGAGTTGACTATGACAAGATTTGATCTTTCATAGCGATATTTAGTCTGGACGGATTAAAGTAGCAACCACTACATATAATTTGGTATATGGTAGATGAATAAACAAAACAAAGTTCTTCTAATAGAATGGTTACCTAGGACGTGTACATGACACGATCCAAAGGGTTTTGTTAATTCAAAGGATGCTAAAAAGGGCATGCAAACTTCAATAGTTGAAGTAAGCATCGCGGAGTTGGAATCTTCACCATGATGAAAATGTAGTTTTTCATCAGGAGACGATGAAGATGCTTGCATTTGCAAGAAATTAAGTGGGAGCGCTGAGACATATTTCTAATACATAATGTGGAGGACATCTTGTTGATTAGAAATGATGTATATTTTATTGACAAAGGTTAAGAATTTCATTTCGATGAAATACTTAGGCAAAACCCGAATATTTAGCGTGAATGTCTATAGTGGATAGACTGTGACGCCAATATGGTTGTGCCAAATGTATATATAATGAGATATTGAAGGAGTTCAATATAGAAACGACAAGAAACAGTTCTTGTCGCATGGAAAGGAATTGAATCAAGATTCAAGTGTATCGACACTTGATAAGTGAAACAAGATTCAAGTGCTTTGACACTTGATGAGTGAAATCACGAGAATGTTTTGATCAATCATACCATGATATGTACACATCCAAATATGTCCTATGCTCTAAGTGTTATGAGCATATACCAGAATGAATCATAAAATGATCATTGGACGATAGTAAGGATATTCTTATGATCTTTTGGAAGAACTAAGAATATATTTGTATAGAGGTGACAAACAATTACAAATAGTTCATTGTAAAGCGTTACATTGATACTAGTTTTGTCGCAAGATAAAAATTAAGTTTATCTCAATTTAAACTATGAGGGGCACAATGAAATGGAAAGAAAGTTTCCATGATGAATTTGGATGAAATCCATAGTTAAGACATTGTGACGAATACTACAACAAAAAGTCCAAGTATATGACTGCTATAGTAGCAGCAAAGGAGGGCATTTGTGTCAAGTAGTTTGTTATCAAACTAAGGTGTGGTTCGCAACGGGCTAACACTAAAGATATATTGTACGACAATAGTATCGACGTGTTTTAACCCCAAGAAACTAAAGGTCTCACCAAAAGACCAAATTTATACAATGCCATCTCATTGGAGAATGAGTGATGTGTGAAGACGCAAAGACATGCAAATACACACGGACCTGAAAGCGTCAGATCCGTAGATAATGTTAACCACTTGCAATTGCGTATATGGAACATAGGAAAGCCATAGGTGTTCAATACGCAAAGTTTTCAAACTATATTATTGTCTCTAGTGCAAGTGGGAGACTGAAGGGAATATGCCCGAGAGGCAATAATAAAGTGGTTATTATCGTATTCCTTGTTTATGATAAATGTTTATTTTGCATGCTATAATTTTATTAATACGGAAACGTTAATACATGTGTGTTTAATAAACAAACAGAAAGTTCCTAGTTATGCCTCTCTCATAAACTAGCTCGTTGATTAACAAGGTGATCAAGATTTCCTGATCATGGACATTGGATGTTGTTAATAACGGGGTCACAACATTAGTGTAATTGTGTGATGAACATTCATCCGAAGTATAGAATTACGATCAAAGTCATTGAGTTTATATTGCTATAACAACTTACGAAGTGATCCTAATCCTTAGACCATGAGATCATGTCAATCACTAACACCGGAAGAGTTTCTTGATAACATCAAACGTCACACCGTAACAGGGTGATTATAAAGATGGATTCAGAACTAATAAAGTGTTATGTTGAGGCCCATGGATCGAGAGTGGAAGTTGTTCATCCCGATGACGGATAGATATGCTCTGGGCCCTCTCGGTGATATCACATTGATTAGCTTGCAAGCAAGTGATTTGATCACTAGAATGTTATATCACGGGAACGAGAAAAGAGTGCATGTCAGTAATGAGATCAAACTAGGTATGGAGATACCGATGATCGAATCTCGGACATGTAATATATCGTGAAACAAAGGGATTAAGATACTAGCGTAAAAGGTTCCGACGATCACAAGAAAGTCATCATTGAATGTGTGGGAGTCAGTATGGGTCTCCAGATCCCGCTTCTGATTATTGATCCGAGAGGGGTCTCGATCATGTCCGCATTATTCACGGACCGTAGGGTGACACACTTAAGAGACACCGACATCCATTTGGAGCAAAAGTTTCATGCCGAAAAGAGTAACAAGCGCAGGAATTTATTTCACTAGATACCGAAATAGGTTTTCGGGTGAAATTGCAGAAAGTGTTTCTACATGTGAAATGAAATACTAGCAAGGGGTTATTTGTGAATGTTTGTCATTAAAGTAATTGACAAAATTCTGAATAAAATAAAAGAGTTTTATTTAATGAGAGTTTGCATTAAATTTGGTGGAAATTTAATGGGAATTTGAGTGGGTTTTTTGAGTGGAGGGAATTGAAAGGCTTTTGTGTGAGTGGAGTGTCCACCCACATGAATGAGGGAGAGGTGGGGGCACCCTCCATGGCCGGCGGCCATGCCCCCTTGGGCTGCCCCCTCCTCTCACTTCTCACTCACACCTCCTCGTGAAGGATCTCTCTCCCCCTCTAGAATTTATCCCCCATGGTCTCGGACTAGCGAGATACATGTTCCCGGTGGCTATTCAGCAAGAAAGAGTTTTGCTTCCGCTGCATCGCTGGAGCGAGGAGGCGGAGGTTGCTCGGTGCCTCGAACGTGTGTGCGAGCACGGATGCGCTGCTGTTTTGCGGCGCTAGGACTTCCTCTCGATCTTGAGATCGGCAAGAGATCGTCTACATCAACCACGAGTTTGGACTCGTTAAGCTTTGTCGGTCTTCAAGGGTACGTTCTCTACGGATATACATCCGCCCGTTGTTTGTATCTAGTAGATAGATCTTGGTACATAGTTGTTCCCATCGTAGGAATTTTTTTGTTTTCTATGCTGCGAACCCTACAGGGCATTCATATTGGGGGCTGCTACAAGCTTCTTGGGGCACTCATTGGAGTAGTGACCCTTGGTTCACATTCATAACAAGTCACCTGAGACTTGTCCTTTCCTGCAACAGGCACAACATTGCTTCTAGTTCTTGCGGCAGTATGGGTGTTGTTGGTGACATTGTTGTTGTTGAACTTGGGCAGTGCACGGTTGAAATTGTTGGAGTTGCCAGGGTTGGTGTTGTGGTTTCCCCCGGGCCTTGGGTTTCCTCCTCCACGATTGGGATAGGCTAGACGGTTCATCGGGGGTCTATTGTTTCTTGGGAAAAATCCTGTAGACGGGTTGGGGCGATACTTTGGGGTATGGTGGGTTCCTGGTTGATGCATCATTCGGCTCTTGCGGTTCTCATTGGCTTGGTTGATCTTGCCTTCCATCTAGATTGCAGAATCCACTAAGGCTTCAATGTCAGAAAACGGAATATTGACTAACACTGTCTACATATCATCATGTAGACCATTCAAGAATCTCTCCTTCTTCTTGGCTTTAGTGTCAATATCATCTGGTGCATATATAGATAAGGACAGAAATTTGTCACAGTATTCAACTACTATCATCCTCCCTTGCTTAAATTTTCTGAATTCATCTCTCATTCTCTTGATTAAACCCGGTGGCACATGGGTTCCGCTGAACTTGAGTTTGAATTCATCCCAAGTCATCATCTATCCTCCAGTCATGGCGCAAACGCTATTCCACCAAGCTCATGCATCTCCCGTCAGATAGTGGGTGGCAAATAGTACTTTCTCATTGGCCTCCACTCCTGCGACTTCTAAGTTGTTTTCCATAGTCTACAGCCAGTCATCGGCATCTAAGGGCTCTTCAGACTTACTAAAGATGGGTGGATTGGTGTTCTGAAAGTTCTTGATCTTGGATCCATGGTTGTCCTGGTTTCCATGGCCTTGGTTGTTGTTGGCCATCTGAGCTATGTGTTGAAGGGTGTATAAGTTGGCTTGACGTTCGGCTCTTTCAGCTTCACGGTCAGAAACCAACATTTGCAAGATTTGCAACATTGGGTCCGGGGATGAACTGCTTCCTCCGTGAGGCATCTGAAGATTGAGATAGATCATGAGAAAAGAGGAAAATTTCTAAGGTTCAGGGGTTTGTTTTTTAGAAGTTTTTAAATTTTGAGTTTGACTCAGGTTTTTTTCTAGCAACTTGCTTTTCATTCATTCATACGACACAATACAAACACACACCACAACAAGGAAACAGATGGTTTTGAGAACCATTCTGTGAAACTACGATACAATGGGACCGGATACAACTTCACTAACGCTAGTGCTGAAGTGCTACTACTCCTCAGAATCAGTGGCTTCCTCCTCCTCCTCCTCCTCCTCATCATCATCATCATCATCATCATCATCATCATCATCATCATCAATGAAGGCGGAGTCATCATCATCGGTGTAGAAGTCCATTGCTTGATCCTCTAGGAAGTCATCATCATCACCGAGGTAGGAGTAGGGGTCTCCACGGATATCTTCCCCTGCATTCTCCCTCTCCTCAAGCTGCATGTCCCGCTCGTGGATGGTCTCTTCTAAGTCTTTCACCTTGTGACGAAGGCGAGAAATAATGCGATCCTTCTTGCCAAGCTAACGGTGACGAGACTAGCGATCCTTCACAAGCATGGCAATGGTCTGGTCCTTCTTGACTGCGATGGCATAGTTGTGGTTGGAATAGGAGCGGGAATTGTCGAACTCCTTCTGCCGGTCATACATCATGAAGCTGAGATGGTCCACTTGATGCTTAAACTCCAGGTGATATGGTGCCTCCAATGGCTGTCCCATAGCATCACGCCTTGGGTAATACACAAAGCGTGTGCCCTTGATCCGATTGATGCTTTTCCCACATAGACGGGCAAGAGCTTCATGCATGGCCCTGGCGAGTCCATCTAGCCAGCTATTCTCTCTTAAGGTGAACTAGACTCCCTCTGAGGTGGGGGCTTCAATCTTCCCTCTAAGACTTGCAACAATCAGCCATTGCAATTCTCTTCCTTCCTGATCGTTGAGCTGAGCTCCGAAGAACTCGAGGTGCGGGCGCTCCAGAAGTTCCGAGAGTTGGTCCAAATCACGCTCAGAGATGAGATCTCCTCCATTGCCCAACTGATAGAACTTGCTATACTTCATGTCCATCTATAAGAATTTAGGATGAGTAAGTTAGTAGAGTGATCAAGTGTGTCAAATTTTATGTATGTTTGCAAGAATTTTTGAGGAACATGAATTTTCATGAAAGAATTTAAGTGGTAAGAATGGGAATAGGTTTTCATAAATACTCACTTCTTTTGTTTTTAAACTAAGTTTTTGATTCAAGCGTACGTTCTGAACTAGGGTCTCTTATGGTCAGGATAGCTCCGATACCAACTTGTTAACACCCGGATTTTTAATCCCAGATGCCTGTTATGCCGTACATCGCAATCCCATGATTACCATTTTTGCGAGACATAACAGATTGGTACCATAGTTCATCATCCATTACAAACCATAATAAAGGTCTTACAAATAAAGGATCTCATGATCCAGTCTTAGTATAATCAACACAGCGGAATAATATAATAACGGTAGCGTGGGAGAGGCTCCATCTTCATGGTCACAGGCAATGCTGACGTTGGGAGATGATCCTAGTTGTCGTAGACTTCCTGCAGTCTAATACGTCGGAAACGTATCTATAATTTTTGATGTTCCATGCTTGTTTACTATCTACTTTGCTTTGCTTTGTCCACACTTTGAGGTGTTTTTATATATTTTATGGAACTAACATATTAACAAGTTGCCATAGTTCCACTTGCCTGTTTTCTTCTGTTTTTGGTTCCAGAAAGGCAGAAAATCAATATTCTCGGAATTGGATGGGACAAAAGCCAAAGTCAATATTTTACCATGGGCAACATGAAGCCAGAAGACGAGACAGAGAAGGCTCACCAAGGGCCACACCCCTAGCCACGTGGGTGGGCCCACCCCACACCTGGGGGGGGGGGTGCAGCCGCCCTGGTGCCCCCTGGCTCGCCTCTTCGCCTATAAAGTCCCCTCGATGCAGAAACCCTAAACAACCGATCAATATTCCACGAAACCGTCTGTAGCCGCCGCCACCATCGTCCCAAGATCGAGGGATCTGAAGCTTTTCCTGGCACCCTGTCGGAGGGGAGATCATCCCGGAGGCCTTCTTCTTCATCATGCCAGCCTCCGGTATGAAGCGTGAGTAGTTCCACCTTGGACTACGGGTTCATGTAGTAGCTAGATGGTTGTATCTCCTCCCTTGTCCTTTCATGTATAGATCTTGTGAGCTCCATTCATGATCAAGATCTAATCTATTTGTAATCATGCATGTTGTGTTTGTGGGGATCCGATGGATATTGAGATTACTATGTTAGATTGATTAATGGTTTTGTCTTATGATTCTATCATGTCTGTGTTGTTTGCGATCTTGCATGCTCTTTGTTGTTAGTAGCTATCTTGGCCAAGTAGTTGCTAGTGACTCCAAGAGGGGGTATTTATGCTCAATAGTGGGTTCATGCCTCTAGTTTCCAAGGTAAGTGACAGAAATCTCTTAGGTTGTAGATGTGCTGTTGCCACTAGGGAGAAAACAACGGTCTCTTGTTCATGGAACAAGTGAATTGTTTACCTTACACACTTTGCTTAAAGCAGTTATCTGTTGCTTGCAACATAATACTGGAGGGGGTTCGGATGATAACCTGAAGGTGGACTTCTAGTCATAAATGTAGTTGGATGGCGGTGTATGTATATTGTTGTATTGCCCAATCGAATCTCATAGGATCTTTTTGTTGAGTATTGCATTGTTATGCCTTGATCAGTTCCTGTCAATTGCCCTGCTATAATTTGTTTACCCTTCATGCCATGTTTGTTTATCTAAGGAGAGCACCTCTAGTGAACTATGGACCCCGGTCCAATCTTTACCATTGATACATCTTCCACTGTTTACTTGCTGCAAACCATCATCACCTTCCACACCATACAGTTAATCCTTTGTTACAGCAAACCGGTGAGCTTGACAACCTCACTGTTTCGTTGGGGCAAAGTCTTGAGTTTGTGTTGTGCAGGTTTCCATGTTGCTTGAAATATCTTTGAGACGTTTCCTTCCTCCTACTGGTTTGATAACCTCGGTTTCTTACTGAGGGAAAACTTGCTGCTGTGCTGCATCACACCTTGCTCTTGGGGTTTCCCGACGAAGAGCTCCGCGTTGACGCAACGCCATCAAGCTCTTTCTGGCGCCATTGCCGGGGAGGCTAAGGACGTCTTCACAAGGGGAGTCCCCCTCAACCTTTCTCTTTACTTTGTTTTTAGTTTGCTTAGTTTCTTTTGCTTGGTTTTGTTTGCCTCTTTTTATCAAAAACTCTAAAAAAATTAGTTTAGTTTGGTTTGCTTTCTCTTATCAAAAACACAAAAAATTAGTTCCTGACCTAGTTGCTACCATGTCTAGTTTTGGTCCAATCTCTGTGACACCTATGGAAGAGATCTTCACTTTTAAGCAAAAAAGTGAAGAGAGTTTCAAAGAAGCTTGGTCTTGAATCTCTGCCTTACAAAGGGAAACTGAGCCTAAGATGAGTCTTAGCTTGGTTATTAATAGTTTCTACCGCGGTATTGCTCTTCGTTATTGATATGATTTGGATGCTGTGGCTGAGAAACATATTTTGCTATTTATTGAGGATGAACCTTTTGATGCCATAAAAAGTTGATTATAATTTATAATACTCCTAGCAAGTCTGATTCTTCTTTCATAGATATTTTTGCTAGGTTGAACACTCTTGAATCCAGTACTACTGCTTTGATTAGTTGCTATCACACACTTAGGGAGTACCATAATTATGTTCCAATGAATTCTGAGCCTTCAAAGTGGTTTCCCACAATCAAAGTCACTATAAATAGTGCAACTTTTGATGCTCGCTGTGATATCATGTCTGAATTTTTCCTTATGCCTAAAGATATTTATGAGTCTTTGAGTCTCTGGGGACTTTATAAAGGAGGAGAAGAAATATCTCTTACTAATAATTCCACTTTATTACCCATTGTAATAGATGAATGTGTGTTTACAAAAATCTCAGGGAAAATGGTGTCTACTGATTATCTTGTTATTGAATGTGTAGGCAAAGGACATATTACACTTGGAAGATCCCTACTGAAATACCTTGGAGCAATAATATATGTGGGAAAAGGCATTATGCATTTTGCTCCTCTAGTAAGCAATCATATTTTCCCTAAAGAGAAGAAAAAAGGTAAGAAAGGTACGAGCAAGAGAGTTAATGCTTCCTCATTTGAAAATACTTAATTTCTTGCTTCTTGTGCCTAACTTAAAGGCGTTAAAGAAAAGTACTTGTTGGGAGATAAACCAAGAGTTTCCTTGAGTCTTGGAAGTTATTACTTCAGTAATGACCTCTCCTTATCCTTCTTGTTTGCTTTTTGTGCCAATAATGACCTCTAATAAGAGGGAAGTAAGATTTGGAGAGTTACTGTCCCGAAACACATTTCTGTCCTCCACCATAAAAATTCATGAGGAGTCTCTGTAAGTCGGATTGAGCTGAAAATGTATGAATAAATCCTCCAGTATGTTAGCTAACTTTCGTTAGTTCAACACTTTTTGACTTGAGCAAGAAAAGATTTATGAAAAAATTGGTTTCTACCTGCTGGTCTGTTTTGAGAGATTTCTGCCATTATTTGCATTTGCTTCTTATTGATTCCTTTTTGAGTTCTCTTTTTGGGGAATTGAGCTTTTTTGAAGGAGTTGCTACAGTATCTTGTGTTTTTAGTGAAAAGTTTTGTTGTTCCAAAGCTAAACCCAAAGGTCTATTATATTTTGAATACACTAATGTTGCTAATGAAGATCGTGTGAAGTTTTGTATGAAGGAAAAATTTCAGGTGTAGAGAAAGAATGATGTAATGAGATGAAAAATGGACAAAAGCTCAAGCTTGGGGATGCCACCCCGGTGTCACCCCAAGAAATATCTAAGAGGTACAAGCGTCAAAGCTTGGGGATGCCCAAGGCATCCCCTTCTTTATCAATAAAAAGCTCAGGTCTTTCTAGACACTTCGTTTTTATTGTTTCATGCACTGTTGTGTTGTTCTTGGAGCGTCTTAGTTTTCGTTTGCTTTGCTTAGTTTGTGTAGTTTGCTTGAATAAAGTAGTTTGGACCCCCGTTCTTGCTGTGTTGTTTCAAATAAGTTGATTGGTGTTGGAAAGGAGTAGAAAGTTCCTGCTTGAAAGTGCAAGAGGAGCTTGCATTGACTATGACTTAGACTTTGGCATGACATGCTAGGAGTTGTTTTTACCTTATGCTTAGTGATTATTGCTGTAGCATGTCCTGTTCCAAACAATTAGGATTTCTTAGTGTGCCTTGAAATAATCATGCGTTGTTTTAGTGTAACACCCTCAGAATCGGCCCTATGCAAGTTTCAGCGCTTCCCGCCAAACCCGCATAGAAACGATTCAAAGGTGCCCACCAGGCACTTGCGTGCGGGTGGAAAACGAAGTAATATCATTACACAATAGTCCTCTATGGAACCCACAAAACATATATATACAACAGCGACTCAAAGAGTCAAGAATATAGATTTACAGTACAAAGATCCAAATCACCTTGAAAACAATACAACGTCCGAGTACGGACAAGATGCAAATTGAGCTAAGAGCCCTGAAGAATAACCAATGGCGTCCATAACCCTGCCCAGGCCAAGCCGGAAGGGTAACCCTGCTAACGACGTCGATCTCAAAACCTGCTTAAACAAAAGGGGTGCCGACAAAGGGCAAAGGAAAAAAAGAGCGGTCAGTACTGAGGCCAGTACACGGCGAGACTAGAATTCGGCGGTCCTCGCCTACATAGGTATGGTGGACTGAAGCGGTAGCGCAGAATGCACTAAACAACCTATAGAGACTCGACACAACTGTCGGCTATCAGAGAGAGATAAGAAAGACCTATTCGAAACCATCTTGATACTACCACCAAACATACCCATCCTGGTATGTCCCCCTCGAGACCAAACGAGGAAGTCAACCGAGGAACTCACGCAGTTGGCAGTTTTATTTATTCAGTTATCGTTGCAGCAATTACTAGTCAGGTATAGATAGTCATCCTGATATAATAAGTAGTGGGCACTTTTAGTTAACCATTCCGTTGTAGTTGCGACACTTACTAGTCAGATTCAATTAGCACGAGATATCCCAAACCCAGCAGTTGTTGGCACTTTTATTTAGCCATTCCGTTGTAGTGAAGCTGATTACTAGTCATATCGGATACAAGTCAAATTATAACAATAAACTTTAGTTATAGTTGTCTATGATCGAGAACTGTGCTCCAAGTCGTCCATAACCGCGGACACGGCTTCTCGAAAAGATTTAACCCTGCAGGGGTGCACCAAAGTTTCCACACGCACCTACACCCTTGTTGTCAGATCAGGTAGGTACAAGATCAGAAAACATACACCCAACGGTATGTCGACAGGGTTTTGGACACGACGTTTCCCAGACCCAAAGCAAGCACATGGGGGGCCACCCCACTAAGCTACCCGTAATGAAGTCGGCCGGTCTCCGAGACGGACCCAGGGTTTGCAAGAATGGCTGTAAACGCCGGGGAACCCGAAAGTGTGACTGGGCTTGTCGATACCGCGAAATCGTGCCGCGATCCAAAACAGTACAGGCGCTCCACGCGCAATCGTAAATAAAGCAGTAAAGCATGGCATAAGTACATGATAGTAATAAAGCCCCAAACTACTTTGTGGCCCCCGGTACAGTACTTTGAAATCAGGTACTAATCAATGGGGGTGCCCACACACCCCACCTGTGGTTAGCGCGCTCGATCTTGGAACAGGTGTCAAGAACTCGGGGTCTTACGGGACACCAGTGAGCGGTTAAAAACCAAATATTGTCTATTACCCACCGGTGCCTCTGCATTTACCTACTTCAATTTTAGTTATTAAACAATAATTAAAGCCATAATCATCTCCAACATAAAGCATATGGCAGCCTTCCAACAACCGTGGTACTGGACGACACGCAACAACACTTGAGCAGGCGACTACGACGCGCAATTCCAACTATCTACCAAACAACAGGTAATAGGATGTGTCCAAGGCAATATGAGGCTGCAAGGGATATCACAGGTACGAAAACTAGAGCATCGCAACATAGATAGCAATAGATCAACAGGAGGGAATAAATACTATAAAAGTAAGATAGGTAGAAAGGGGGAGATTGCTCGCCTGAAAACATTGCCGAAGATTCATCCGAAGATCGGGTCGACACTCGCATCAACTCATCGGCCTAATCCGTGAAGAAGCAAAGCACTAGCACAAACACCGGATGCAATATTTACTACTACGGCAGAAGATCGGGCATGATGCATGTATGATGTATGACATGGAAAGCATGCGATGCAATTAGGCAATGTTAAGCGGAACCGGGGTCCCGACAATTATTAAGTTCATGTTGTTTAGATACCCCGCAATTTAAATGTTGTCTTAACATGGCAAAATATAACACCGATTCGCTACAAAATTTTAAATGGGACCAATATTAGCCTAGATTCACCCGCATATGGTCTCCAATTTAATTATGAGGTGAATCGGCATAAGTACCCCGAACACATATTATGTATGCAAGCATGTCAATTTATATGCACAAGTATATATATCATTTATAAAATAGGGCTTCGAGAAAAGGGGTCACACATAGGGGTCGAGGATCTTGGGGTTCCGAGGGTTCGACGGGTTCGGTCTCGCCAGGATCGGTCTTCGGATCAGGGCGTCGGGGTCTCGAAATCCATGGAAGATCTTGATGGTCCGAAGGGTTCGGTTCCTTGTCGAAGTTCACTTGGTACATCTCCCTTTGTCGTCCTTGGTGCTTCGAACATCGTCACGTCTTAGATAGCGGAGAAGATCTTGTCGACCAAAACATTGCAAAGGACGACCTTGGCTCGCACGGGGAAGCACTCGAGCATACACACTACACCAATTGGGATATGTGCTACCCGTGCCATCATCTCAACAAGTCCACCACCATAACAGTCTTCAAGAAGCACCAAGAGCTCACGGGAGGAAAAAAACACTTGGGCAAGCCAAAACAGGCAATGAGCCGGCCAAACAACGAGCTTGGACATCGATGGCCGATGGCGAGGCAGATAGTGGCGGCGCGCGCGAGACGATGAGACCGCAGCGGGGAAAGGTTGCAGAGGCAGTGGCGAGGGTCGGCAGAACAAGGTCGGGGACATGCGGGGGCTCCAGGGAGGCGCTAAGGCGACGATGCCTGGACGCGGGAGGGGGCTCCCCTTGCAGCACGCGGGACGGAATGGTGTCGCGGCAGCGTACCAGAGACGAGGTGGCTCGGCACAGCGGCGGCCGGAGAAAGGAGGCACGCGTGGAGGCGAGCTGCGACGAGATGTCGGCAGCTCCGTGGCGAATGAGGTGGCGGCGGAGTGGCAGGGCCTGGCTCCGGGCAGCGGCGGCTCGGGGAAGCGGCCGGGGCGCGAATTGGCAGGGTGCTCGGCGACGGGGAATCCATGGCCCGCGCGAGCTTGGACGTAGGAGGGGAGGTGCAGAGAGCAACGTTAGGGGACCGGCCGGAGGCGGGCGAGCCAGTGGCCGCGAGGGCAGGCAGGCTACAGTGCCAGGGAGGGCGAGGCCGGCGGGTCTGCTGCGAGGCGAGGTGGCAGCGCACGAGCGAAGCTCCTGGCGGCAGCAGGGTTAGAGAACGAGGGGGTCGAGTGCGGGGGTTGCGGAAGAGAGGAAATCGGGGATGGGAGCGGGGTTCCGCGGGTCGGGGAGTGGGTGGCCAGCGTTGGTGGGTTGTGGGACAGGGTCGGGTGGCAACAGGGTGTGAGATTCCCAGGAGGTTGGGGGAGAAATGGGTGGTGGCGGCGGTTGGTGGTGGGTGAGGAGTGGGGATTAGCTTGGATGCTAGGGTTTGGCTAGGTAGTTTGGGTAGATTAGGGTTTCCACCGGTTGGGCCTTTGGGCCTGACCGGTTTAGGTCTAGGTAGTATTTTTTTATATTTAAAAATATTTTCTGTTTTATGTTCTTTTGTTAAAAATCATTTTGGTAAACATCTTTACACAATTTAAATAGTAAGAGAAATAATTTGAATGTAAAGAGAAGATGTAAAGTAGAAAACTATATAGGGTTTTACAGGTATGCATGATGATGATGGCATGATGATGCATAGAGGTAACCGCAGGCGATTTTCTAGTAGTGTTTTTACCCGGGGTGCTACATTTAGCATACAAAAGTATAGTATTGTGGTATTCTCCTTTGATGCTTTGTTTGGGTTGACTTGGCACATGCTTACACCATGTTATGACTATGACAAGTCACCATAGCCTCTATGATCGTTTAGTCATTGACTTGTAGTACCACTCTATGCTTTGATTAGTAATGTTTTGTCGCTCTGCATGATTATGGCCATTATTGCTCTCTTAGTGGGTTGCTCCCAGTCTTTTGCTAGCCTCCACTTGTATGAGTAAGCTCTACTCATGCTTCCAACTCCCAAGAAACCAATTTATTCCAAAGTGTCCACTATAAATTCCTATGCATGGTGTGTTACACCATTCCAAGTATATTCTTGTTTTAGCTATCTTCCAATTAAAAAGTATTTTGTTATGTGAAAACTTAGTGATTAAAGCCCTCATGAACTTGATGACACACTTTATATTCCTTTCCCCTAATAAACTTGAACCATTGTGTCGTCTATGTTGTATATGCTTACACTTATACGTTGGAATTAGCAGAACCATGCTGTCATGAGGAACGTTTTCAACGCACTTGTACTTCATACACAGTTGATATCATGATCTTTTGTCTATGGATGTCACCGGTGTGAAATAAAGAGGGAGCTTGTAAGTCCATGGAGTTATGTATTTTGTGTTAGAGAAACGCCTGAGACGCTAGCCTAAGCCATGCCTAATCATGGTGGAAACTTGCAGCATCACCATAATGAGCAATCTGTGAAGCATCCTCAATAAAAAGCTATGCACATAGTAAATAAAAAGATCGCTGAGATTCTCATTGTCTGCTTGCCTTGTCATTTTGGTTATGGTATTGCTCCTGTACCATGTGCAAGGGGTACCCCGTTGGTGGTTCTCTATGATACACATGTACTTACTATGACAAGAACTTACAGGTGACTGGAGTTGAGTAGCATGAGGTGTGTCCCTTGTATTCAAGGGACATGATATTGCATACTTATACTTTGTCAAGCATATACTCCATAGTTTGTTCACTTTAACCTTAATCACTTCAAGATGCTTATGATAGGGGCAATGAGGGTTGAAATCTAACAAGTACCATAATTTTTGGAAGCTCTTTTTGGAACTTGAAATCCCTGCTTCCCTTTGTGAAGGGCCTTTCTTCCACTGTTGTGTTGAGTCTCCACCTTCTACCTTTAGGCACCATTAAGAGAGCATAGTTGTCATTCTTAGTTCTATGTGCAGTGTCCCAAAACTTATTGATTGATGCATATTGTTGATATTGCTTGTTCTTGTGCTACTTGTATCTAGTCACTCTTATGAACTTTGAAGGTGTCCTATGCATCTATTTGCTACTCTATGAGGGACAAGATGATTGCCACTATGCCATGTTTTCTGTATGTGAAACAAACAAACGTTTTTCAATGCATGCTATTCATGATCTTTGTTTGTAGCCTTTCATGTTGCATGCATAGTTACTTTGTCTTATTGTTAGAACTCCATCTTTCATGCACGTGTTTAGAGTTCTTTGATCCCAGCTTTCAATGCTTGCAAATGGTTTGATCTTGGTTTTGATGGTGCATGTCACCTCAAAAATTATTCTTTTATCACTTTCCTACTTGAGGACGAGCAGGAGCTAAGCTTGTGGATGCTTGATATGTTGGAAACATATCTATAATTTTTGATGTTCCATGCTTTTTTACTATATACTTTGCTTTGCTTTGTCCACACTTTGAGGTGTTTTTATATGTTTTCTGGAACGAACCTATTAACAAGTTTCCATAGTGCCAGTTGCGTGTTTTCTTCTGTTTTTGGTTCCAGAAAGGCAGAAAATCAATATTCTCGGAATTGGACGGGACAAAAGCCAAAGTCAATATTTTACCGTGGGCAACACGAAGCCAGAAGACGAGACGTAGAAGCCTCACCAGGGGGCCAAACCCCCTGTCCGCGTGGGTGGTCCCACCCCGCGCCTAGGGGGGTGCAGCCGCCCTGGTGGCCCCCCTGGATCGCCTCTTCGCCTATAAAGTCCCCCCGATGCAGAAACCCTAAACACACGATCAATATTCCATGAAACCGTTTGTAGCCGCCGCCACCATCATCCCTAGATCGGGGGGATTTTAAGCTCTTCCCGACACCTTGTCGGAGGGGAGATCATCCCGGAGGCCTTCTTCTTCATCATGCTAGCCTCCGGTATGAAGCGTGAGTAGTTCCACCTTGGACTACGAGTCCATGTAGTAGCTAGATAGTTGTATCTCCTCCCTTGTGCTTTCATGTATAGATCTTGTGAGCTCCGTTCATGATCAAGATCTAATCTATTTGTAATCATGCATGTTGTGTTTGCGGGGATCCAATTGATATTGAGATTACTATGTCATATTGATTAATGGTTTTGTCTTATGATTCTATCATGTTTGTGTTGTTTGTGATCTTGCATTCTCTCCGTTGTTAGTAGCTATCTTGGCCAAGTAGTTGCTAGCGACTCCAAGACGGGGTATTTATGCTCGATAGTGGGTTCATGCCTCTAGTTTCCAAGGGAAGTGACAGAATTCTCTTTGGTTGTAGATGTGCTGTTGCCACTAGGGAGAAAACAACGGTCTCTTGTTCATGGAACAAGTGGATTGTTTACCTTACACACTTTGATTAAAGCAATTGTCTGTTGCTTGCAACTTAATACTGGAGGGGGTTCGGATGATAACCTGAAGGTGGACTTCTAGTCATAGATGAAGTTGGATGGTGGTCTATGTATATTGTTGTATTGCCCAATCGAATCTCATAGGATCTTTTTGTCTAGTATTGCATTGTTATGCCTTGCTCAGTTCCTGTCAATTGCCCTGCTGTAATTTGTTTACCCTTCATGCCATGTTTGTTTATATAAGGAGAGCACCTCTAGTGAACTATGGACCCCGGTCCAATATTTACCATTGATACATCTTCCACTATTTACTTGCTGCAAACCATCATCAACTTCCACACAATATAGTTAATCCTTTGTTACAGCAAACCGGTGAGCTTGACAACCTCACTGTTTTGTTGTGGCAAAGTCTTGAGTTTGTGTTGTGCAGGTTTCCATGTTGCTTGCAACACCTTTGAGACGTTTCCTTCCTCCTACTGGTTCGATAACCTCGGTTTCTTACTGAGGGAAAACTTGCTACTGTGCTGCATCACACCTTCCTCTTGGGGTTTCCTGACGAAGCGCTCCGCGTTGACGCAGCGCCATCACGGTCCATCCTCCTGATAGTGTTCCTCATAGTCTGGCCACGAGAATAGCCTGGGACAAAGCCATGAGTACTCTTTAAGTACTCGCAAACTATCACTAACAAGTAAAGTGGTTCAAGTAGGAATCCTAAGCTCTAGGTTGTTTTGCAAATATCCAAGCTATCTCTAGCTGAGTTCAGAAGTAAAGAAAACTAGTTTAATGTTTTATAACACCTAAGTGGGAACTTAAGTTTCATGTTCACAACCCTGTTGTGGTCAAGTCAAGTCATGATTCATTTCACAAGTCATTTTGAAAACATCTGGCGATGGAACAGTATGGCCACTCCAACTATCCATAACCGCGGACGTGGCTATTTGAATAGTTTGACACTCTGCAGATGTGGTACACTTTCACCACAATATTCGATACATCCGCAAGGAACAATCCTGAATTCACCATACTCAGTATGCGGATAATCAATCCTAACCTTTCAATTACACACCCTAGTATAGGCACCTCTCCTATGAGTTCGGCCTCCCAACCTTGATCATCTGTCATCTTGGGAACTGCACAGGTGGACAATCATCACGAGGTAGCCTCAGCTCAAACCTCGGCCGCAAGGAAACCCATACTAAGATATATAAACTTCCAGTCAAGACCTACCCAATTTCGGGTATTGTGGTTGTACGGTAAAATTGGAATGGTATCGCATCCGAACACAACCATCAGTTTTATAAAGGGTAAGGCTCATGCCTCAACATTTTCATCATCAAAATCATCTGGTGTTCATAACACATGTCAAAACATTTCATTAGAATGACTCATCATTCTAAGGTTTTCATAATCATTTTCACCAAGTATTCCCATCTAAAGTGATCAAGTTTTATGGTTAGCACTAGCCACTAAAGTTGTGGGTAAACACTAATGAGGGGTAGTAATCAAGTGTGACTTATCTAAGTATAATCACATGCCTCAGGATGACATCTAGTTCTACCTAACTTAGGCCAAGTTTTATGCTCTTTATGCTACCTCTAATATCTTTCCAAAAATATCACAAATACTTTCTAAAAGTAAAAAAAGAATTTTGATAAAGATATAAAAGAGTCAAGCTTGCAAGTAAAACGGGGATTTAGGATAATCAAGATTGTCTAAATAAGGCATGACTAATATATTGCATAGGTTATCTAACTTTCATAGTTGCAAGTGTTACCTTGCATAGGTAACATGCAAGTGGTAGCTTGCAAAGTTCTAGCTTGCTAGGATGGCTTGCCTTGTGCAGTGCAGTGGTTGAAGTTCTCCTCTGCTTCCTCTTCGTAGTAGTCTCCTTCCTCTTTGTATCCTTGGTCGGTACTAGTGTCTATAAATAAATACAAAGTACACAATCACCAAACAATACTTAACTACTTCTATTTAGCACACAAAGGCTCACACTAGATGATCTAGCATCATCACAATCATCACAAGGAATATAGACTTAGTCTTATTTATTTCATTTTAGAAAAGTAATTTCTACTCATTGAAAAACTACTTAATATTTAATATTCTCCAATTAAAATATGGGATCATGTTGACACATGTCATCACCACATATTTCACTACTTGGGAATGTGATTTAAAGTGGCGTCACAATTTAATAAGGTTTAACCTTTTTATTTTAATTAATTAGGGTGAGTAGAAATGCCTATGGAGCATTCTTTTATTACTTGTCCAATATTACTGCAAGTAAACCTAGATATTTTTATATATTCAGAAAGGTCTTATCAAATGTGATTTTTGAGAGTTGGAATCAACTCAAAAGCACTTATGGTTGAATTTTGAAAAATGTTTGAATGCAGAAAAGTCTCTGCCTTGTTATTTTTACTATAGGTGATCTAAAATTTCAAATGGTTTGAATCCAACGGGCTTGGAATAAGAATTTCCATACCTTTCTAACAAAATTGGTTTCATGCAATTTGGTTTAGTGAAACTATGTGAATTGATTTTTGAATCTACTGCCAGAACTAGGGTTTGAAACTAATTGGAAAATCTAAATTTGAACTAACTGGGTCATGCGGGAAATCTAACTGGGCCGGCCCACTGCGCACAGCGCGCGCGAGCTGGTTAAGTGGTGTCCCCACGTGTTAGTTGGACAGGGGGTGCGAACGGGTATGGGCTAGCTATGACCATAGGATTAGATCAAGGATCATCGGCTCACGGCCATCGTCCACGTCAAACAGAACACGACAGGCTCGAACCCTAGCGTGGCCAGTGGGGGTCTGGGGTGGATCACCGGGGCTCAGGAGATGGTCGGCTATGGGGGCGAATGACGAAGTTGATGACGACAGTTCTCCTGGTACTGGCGGCTCCTCATGGGGTGGCTCCAATCGACGATGCCCTTCTCCTCCAACAGTGGAAGGCTCTAGCGAAATTCCGGTGAGGGAGAGCTCACCTTGCTCCAGGAAGAGGTGGGAAGGATCGGTGAGAGGTGGGGAGTGGAATGTGTGAATAAATCAAGCGGGAGAGGCCTCCTATTATAGGCGAGCGAGAGAGGCCGAGCGGCATGGGCAGTGCTCGTCGGAGTCGGGGTTACAGTGAGCTAACGACATGGTTGAGGCTAGGGGGTGGTGCGCGATCTCCTGGCGGTGCTCAACGGCTTGATGGCGCGGCAAGGGGCGGTGCGGTTTGGTCGGAATGCGCTGGTGCTCTGAGCGGCACCGATGACGTTTTTGACAATGCACATGCGCTCCTAGTCGCGCGGCGGCGAACGGGCATGTCTGGTGGTCTCCTGGGACGGCGGTGATCGCAGGCACATGCGGTGAAGGCGAGGCGCGGTTTGTGTGAGCGTGTCGAGCTGGCGCGCTCTGGACATGGCAGAGACAAATTAGGCGCGCGTGTTCTTGATGGTCCACTACTTGTCAAGGCTTGAGGGCTGGACAGGGGGTGGCGGTGGACGGTGGCGTGCTTCCTGGACATGGTGGCTAGTCGCGGCGATGGCTCTGGCTAGCTTGCCATGGTAGGCTGGCAAGGGTGTGTTCGGGCATGCACGACATGGTGCATTGGTAGGGGTCTAGGTTGGTTTAATGCTGGTGTGCTCACTGGGGGAGACAAGGGTGATCAATGGGGAACAATGTTTGAAAGGATTACTGCTCAAAACAGTGAAGTTTGGCAGAATTTGGTTTGTGTCTCTAGGTGTTTGATGAAATGGCCGAAATAATTTCAAATTGATGGCTGAGTTGATGTGGAGCCTGTTGGGAACCCCAAGAGCAAGGTGTGAAGTAGCACAACAGCAAGTCTTACCTCGGTAAGAAACTGAGGTTATCGAACCAGCAGGAGGAAGGAAACGTAGTAAACAGTAACAGTGGAGGATGTATCAATGGTAAAGATTGGACCGGGGTCCATAGTTCACTAGAGGTGCTCTCCTTAGATAAACAACATGTCATGAAGGGTAAACAAATTACGGCATGGCAATTGACAGGAACTGAGCAAGGCATAACAATGAAATACCAGACAAAAAGATCCTATGAGATTAGATTGGGCAATACAACAATATACATAGACCGCCATCCAACTGCATCTATGACTAGAAGTCCACCTTCAGGTTATCATCTGAACCCCCTATAGTATTAAGTTGCAAGCAACAGACAACTGCTTTAAGCAAAGTGTGTAAGGTAAACAATCCACTTGTTCTATGAACAAGAGACCATTGTTTTCTCCCTAGTGGCAACAACACATCTACAAACGAAGAGATTTCTGTCACTTCCCTTGGAAACTAGAGGCATGAACCCACTATCGATCATAAATACCCCCTCTTGGAGTCACTAGCAACTACTTGGCCAAGATAGCTACTAACAACGGAGAGAATGCAAGATCACAAACAACACATGCATGATAGTATCAAATAGACAAAACCATTAATCAATCTGACATAGTAATCTCAATATCCATCGGATCCCCACAAAAACAACATGCATGATTACAAATAGATTAGATCTTAATCATGAACGGATCTCACAAGATCTATACATGAAAGCACAAAGGAGGAGATATAAACATCTAGCTACTACATGGACCCGTAGTCCAAGGTGGAACTACTCATGCTTCATATCGGAGAAGACGGCCTCCAGGATGATCTCCCCTATGGCAGGGTGCCGGGAAGAACTTCACACCCCCCGATCTAGGGACGATGGTGGCAACGGCTACAGAAGGTTTCATGGAGTTTTGATCGGGTGCCTAGGGTTTCTGTATCGGGTGCTTCTTATAGGCGAAGGGGCGAGGCAGGAGGGCTCCCAGGGGGGCCACACCCTACCTAGGCACAGGGTGGGCCAACCCGCGCCTAGGGGGGTTATGGCCGCCCTGTGGCGCCTCTTCGTCTTGTCTTCTGGCTTCGTGTCGCCCACAGTAAAATATTGACTTTGGCTTTTGTCCCGTCCAATTCCGAGAATATTGATTTTCTGCCTTTCTGGAACCACAAACAGAAGAAAATAGGCAACTGGCACTGTGGCAACTTGTTAATAGGTTAGTTCCAGAAAAGATATAAAAACACCTCGAAGTGTAGACAAAGCAAAGCAAAGTAGATACTAAACAAGCATGGAGCATCAAAAATTCTATATACGTTTCTGACGTATCTAGCATCCCCAAGCTTAACTCCTGCTCGTCCTGGAGTAGGTAAGTGATAAAAAGAATAAATTTTGAGGTGACATGCACCATCAAAACCAAGTTCAAACCACTTGCAAGCATTGAAAGCTGGGATCAAAGAACTTTAAACATGTGCATGAAAGATGGAGTTCTAACAATTAGACAAAGTAACTATGCATGCAACATGAAAGTCTACAAAAAAAGATCATGAATAACATGCATTGAGAAACGTTTGTTTGTTTCACATACAAAAAACATGGTATATTGGCATTCAGCTTATCCCTCATGGAGTAGCAAATAGATGCATATGACACCTTCAAAGTTCATAAGAGTGACTAGATACAAATAGCACAAGAACAAGCAATATCACAATATGCATCAATCAATAAGTTTTGGGACACTACACACAGAATGGCAACTATTCTCTCTTAATGGTGCCTAAAGGTAGAAGGTGGAGACTCAATATAATAGTGAAAGAAAGGCCCTTCATAAAGGGAAGCAGGGATTTCAAGTTTCAAAAAGAGCTTCCAAAAATTATGGTACTTGTTAGCTTTCAACCCTCATTGCCCCTATCATAAGCATCTTGAAGTGATTAAGGTTAAAGTGAACAAACTATGGAGTATATGCTTGACAAAGTATAAGTTGGCAATCTCAAGTCCCTTGAATACGAGGGACACACCTCATGCTTCTCAACTTCAGTCACCTGTAAGTTCTTGTCATAGTAAGTACATGTGTATCATAGAGAACCACCAACGGGGTACCCCTTGCACATGGTACAACAGCTATCCCATAACCAAAATGACAAGGCAAGAAGACAATGAGCATCTCAACGATCTTTTTATTTACTATGTGCATATCTTTTTATTGAGGATGCTTCATAGATAGCTCATTATGGTGATGCTGTAATTTTCCACCATGATTAGGCATGGCTTAGGCTAGCGGCCCAGGCGTTTCTCTAACACAAAATACATAACTCCAAGCTCCCTCTTTATTTCACACCGGTGACATCCATAGACAAAATAGCATGATATCAACTGTGTACAAAGTACAAGTGCAATGTTGAAAACGTTCCCCATGACAGCATGGTTCTACTAATTCCAACGTATAAGTTCAAGCATTACAACATAGACGACACAATGGTTCAAGTTTATTAGGGGCAAAGAATATTGTCGTGGGGATGACCACGGCAGATGCTGCAATTGGCAGCGAGTAGTAGAACAGGGGGCAAGGGCGGCCGGCCATCTGCGGTGCGAGATGAGGGCTGAGACACAAGGGTTTACCTAGGTTCGGCCCCCGGATGGTAAAGACCTACTCCTGCTAGATTGTATTATGGTGAGAGTATAATGGGGCGAGCTTGACGGCTAGGCGGCGAGTCGCTTGGGTGTATGATGGAACGTATCCTCTATGCGTCCCCCAGGGAGGTTTATATTGACTCACCTCGCTAGGGTTTACAGATCACAACGGAATTAGTTAAGGATTCGGAGATTCTATGACTTAGTCCGACCGGGCCTAGCTATGCTTCTGGGCCTTCAGCTTCCAGTCGCCTGAGTCCACGCCAAGTCTTGATCCAGTCGCCGTCCTGCAGGCCCACTCGCTGACGGCTTGGGCCAGTAGGAAACGTCCTGCTGGGTATACCCCGGTAGGCATGTCCTCATCAGTAGCCCCGGAGGCCATCGTTGATTTGTCGCAGGTGTTTGCTGGCAGTCGGAGTATGCGGGTCCAATGCGGACGCCTAGTCGAATCGGCGGCGAACTCCTGAACAAAGGAAAAGAACTAGTCATTTCGGTTGCAATAACGACGACCAAATGTGTCGCAGCTCGGCGAATACTTAGTAGCTGTTATAGCGAGCAGGTCGGCGCGTACTTTGTCGCTGTTATAGCGATCGGGTCAGCGAGTCGTCAAGTAGCTGGGAGCAGCGAATCGAGTAGATGAAGTTGGACCGTCAACTGTGGTCAAACTAGCCGTTGGGTAACCCAATGGTAACTTCGGCATAATCACCGCGTAATAACGGCTCCCGGAAATGGCGGGTAACAACCGCTATATAACAGGAGCGAGGGGCGACCAGGAAAATGCTTCCTCCACTTCCGCCGATCTGGCATATCTGTTTCCCCATTCCGTGCAGTGATCAGAACAATCCAGAGATCCTCGACCTCCACGAATTCCCAACCGATGGCCCCCTCCACCGAGCCGTGGGGCAGATCCAAATGCACTAAGGTGCTACTAGCATCCTTCGAGGAGGATGGGATCCTCCGCGCCAGCAGATGGCGCATCCCCGTGGCCGGAGAAGTGACTCCGGATCCACGCGAGGGGGAGTTCATCTGCTTCACGAACCACCTGGAGCGGGGGCTGGGCTTCCCAACTCCCCTCTTCTTCCGGCGTTTCTGCGCCTACTACGGAATCCAACCATCGGATCTGGGTCCGCATAGCATCGAGCAACTCACCATCTTCGTGGCGTTCTGCGAGTGCTATTTGGGCTGCAGGCCCTACTTTCCCCTGTGGCAAGACCTGTTCCACGGGAGAATCAGACACGAAGAGTCAGGCGACCCGATGCTAGCCGCGGGCGGCCTGACATTCCAGCTAAAGTCGAAGGCGTCGTTCTTCAATCTGATGCTGCCCGCCATGGCGGCGAACGAATGGAAAAAGTTCTGGTTCTACGTCACCGAGTAGACTCCAGGAGACGAAGTGGCGCTTCCAAGGTACTCCGCCGACCGGCCCAACCCGCGTCGGCTCCAGGTCGTCAAACTCCCGCTGGATCAGCGGATGGTTGTTGATGAAATGCTACAAACTATCCGCGGCCTGAAGAAGAAAGGCCTCCAGACCATCAACCTCTACAACTGCTGGCTCGGGCGGCGGCTCGTGCCCCTGGCCAGCCGCGACCACTACATGTACGAGTATATGGGTAAGGATGATCCGACGAAGTCCTGCCTCGTTGAATGGAGACTCAATGACTACACCCTGGCCCTGAAGAAGATCACCCAGGCGGTGTATCTCGATGTGAAGGCCGGGGTCGCCCCTTATACTACAAGGCTCCCAGCCCTACCAGTAAGTTGTCATTCCGTCAACACTCGCAGTCACAGCTGGTGCATTCGCGGTCGTGCTAACATTGTTTGTTCTTGTTGCAGTTGTTCCTAGTGGTGGAAGGGTGGCTTCCACCCGCAGATGACAAGAACTCGATCTCGTCCGTCCAGGACGGAAGCGAGTCGTCGCCCACCAAGGGTAACGCCGAGAGCGATGGGGGTGATGACAACGACGACGAGGAAGACGAGCCCGTGGAGGTCGCTGCCCCGACGGTTCGTAAAACTCGCGGGCAACACCAATGCGAGCTCGAAGCAAGCAAGAACCTCGAGCCCCACAACGATTACGATGACGAGCTTCCCGAGCACACCTCACATCGCGAGGCCACACCGTCAAAGAAGAAAAAGAAAGATCCATCAAAGAAGAAGGCGAAACCAGCGAAGCCGATATCTTCGCCCCGATCTGCAACCAGTTCCGACGCCGCCAACTCGGCTAGGGATGCAGCAGCACACACGACCGCGGCACCAGACGCTGCCGCCCCCAGGGACGAGGCGCCGCTGGTGTCGTTACCACCTCCATTCACCCCAGTCGTTAGTTTGGGGGCTTCTCCAGCCGCAGGGGCCTCGTCTCCAAGGGAGGCTCCCGCAGCAATTACCGCGGAGGCTCCTACCGCGGCTTCATCTTCGAAAAAGCCGTCAGTGTCTTGGGCACATGCTTTACTCGAGACGGGCCTCACTCGGAAGTTGGGGCCTGAACTGGAGAAGCCGGCTAGCATCCGCATCGGTCTACGGTTCATACCAGTCGCCAAGTGAGTGCTGTTCGTCTGCTTGTTTTTCGTTTTAGTCGGACAGTCTTATTTATAAAACTGTTTCGCAGGACTGGTGTTAAAAAGATCGGCCATCCTTGTGTGGCCAAGGTTCCGCCAGTCGCCACCGAGGTGTTGGCAGATTCTTCGCGGAAGAGGAAGGCCGACGAAGTCGCTGCTCCCGCCGAAGGTGTCAAGAGGACGAAAGGCGACGACGTCGTCACGGTCTCTGATGACCCGGCGGTTGCTCCGAGCGATCCTCCGACTGCAGCGGAAGTGGCCTCGAAGACCAAGGAGGGCGTTGACTCACCCGATGTGGCCGAGCCGACTCCGAGTGGCGCAACGGCATCTGCAGCAACCTTCCCTCGCTTCATGGCGCCGACGAGCCGGATGCCTAGGGTCGCCGAGGTGGAGGTTGAGCAGCGTCGCGGCCATACTCCGGTCGTGCTTGCGTCTGTGGATGCGCTGGAGCTTCACGGCATGCTAGGCGCTGCCATCCAGGTATGTCCAGTCCTCGAGGATCGGGCCACTGAATTTCAGTGGTTGGATTCTTAATGTTTTTATATCATCCAGTCCTCGAGTGCCTATTCGCTGAATTTCAGCGGGTGGGCACTTAGGAATTTCATTGTCCAGTCCCCGAGTGCCTAGTCGCTGAATTTCAGTGGGTGGGCACTTAGTAATTTCATTTTCCAGTCCCCGAGTGCCTAGTCGCTGAATTTCAGCGGGTGGTCACTGAGGATTTTCGTTGTCCAGTCCCCGAGTGCCTAGTCGCTGAATTTCAGCGGGTGGGCACTTAGGAATTTCATTTTTGTTGATGCTGCAGTTTGTGCGCAGGGTCTGCAGCGTGAATCGGCCGACCGGCTTGCTGCGAAGTCTCGCTTGGAGAAGGAGCTCGTTGCCGTCCAGGAGACGAACAAGGAGCTTCAAGCGGTTGCAGCCGAGTTGAAGGAGGCCCACCGAGGCCTTGTCCCGGTGGGTGACTTGACAACGGCTCAGTCCGCCTTGGGCGCGGCCGAACAGCGATTCGCTAACCTGGAGCATGAGCTTAAGGAGGCGAGGGCAGAAGCGAGTTCAGCGGAAGGGCGAGCGAAAGATGCTGTTACGTCTGCCGCTGAAGAGCGGAAAGTGTCTGACGCGCTCGTTGCTGGGCTGCAGAACGACTTCTCTTCTCTTCAAAGCTTCATCACGGCTCTCTGCCGACCGCTAATTGGTGAACCTTCCTTCTTCTTCCCTCTACCTGCAATAAGTGTGTTGTGATGCCGTTGGTTTGCTCACTGCTCGCTTCTGTTCCCCAGGCCGGATTACTAATAACGTGGAAGAAGCGTAGTCGTATGACATGCGGCAGTGCATGACCACCCTGGTCGACTCGGCCGCGTTGTCAGCAACTTGCCTTCGAGCATATCTTCAGGAGATATCGCCCACGGAGGTGATCCCCAGTGACCTTGTTGAGGTATGGCGCTACCTGGAAAAGGCTCAGTCGGTCGTCGAGTTCATGACACGGTCGACCTTCCGGCATGGGGCAGCGACGACGCTCAGCCTTGGGATTGCCCACTTCCCGGAGGATTTCGACCTCGACGATGTCACGAGCGGCTACCCCTCTCCAACGGGCTCGGTGGAGATTGCTGAGGTGCTGAAGCTGACGGACCGGGCCGAGATGTACTCCGATCGCGTTTGGGCGATGGGAGACCTCCTCCCCTACCAGGAGACGATTGTCGCTCCCAATGATCCTGAACCAAAGCATCAGGACTTCAAGGTCGAGCAGCCGTTCCGTGCGGCGATGGCGGGCGAGCTGACGACGTACCCGTCGAACCCGTACGTGCCCTTCATCCGCAACCGCAGGGATGGCGGCGCGTCTGCATCAAAACCTGCGGAGTAAAAGTGTTGTGCCCTTGGGCATTAGTACGGAATAACTATGTAACTTCCTTGTACGTGGAACAACTTTGTGCTACTATAAAGGAAACTCGTGTTATTTTGTTATTCGTTTGCGATTTTGGATGTTGATTGAGCGAGTCCCCGAGCGCGTCCCTTTTTATGGGGTTTACCTCGTTGTTATATGTTTGTGAATTTTTAATGAGTTAAGGTCGACTCGCCATAGCTCGGAGAGCCAGCCGCATGGCGACTCCTAGGGGTGCTATGTACTTGACCGTTTTCCCGTGCGCGAACGGGGTCGGGTTGCCGAGTCCCCGAGCGTGGTACTTGGTGGTTCTAGTCGCAGGCCCAAGGTAGGTGAGGGCTAAGCGCGTTTATAGTAAGCGCGTCACTCCTGCCTGATCCGAAGGATCAGTCGCATGGCGAGTCCTGGGCACACTCTCATACTAGGCGTTTTTCCCTAGTCGCTCGTATTTGGCTGCGTGTCAGTCCCCGAGCGTGGTACTTGGCCGTTCGAGTCGCTGTGCCAAGGATGCGGAGGACTTGGTCGCTGTGAGGAGCGAATGCAGTTGTCTTGCCTCAGTGAGCCAGTCGAGCTAGGCGACTCCAATGGGGCTCCAGGTTTGCGTTTTTCATGGACGTTACGAGGCCTGGAGTTTCCCAGTTCCCTCGTGTCGCACTACTTGGCCGTGCCGGTCGCTTTACCAGAGGTTGACTTCTGCGAATAGCATAACGCTGTTATTACGAGTGCGAGTGGCACAAGACACGGAGAGTAGACACAATATTCGGTAACCAATCTGTTTTATTTCGTAGCGGGTGGGGAGTACATGTATGGAGTTCTAGGAGTAGAACTTTCGTAGGAGGTTTACATTCCACGGCCGCTTGACGTCGAGTTTTCCGTCTCCTCGGACGTCGGTGTGGTAGTAGGTGTTGTTGCCCAGTACTCGCCCAATGGCGAATGGTCCCTCCCACGGGGGGAGACCTTGTGCATGCCTTTCTTGTCCTGGATTAGACGCAGTACCAGGTCGCCTTCCTGGAAAGTGCGAGTCCTTACTCGCCGGCTATGGTAGCAGTGGATCCCTTGCTGGTAGATGGCAGTGCGGGAGCAAGCTAGGTCGCGTTCCTCGTCGAGCTGGTCGACTCCGTCTTGGCGTGCTAGTTCGTTTGCAGCCTCCGTGTAGTTGACCACCCTTGGTGAATCATGCTCGAGGTCGGTGGGCTTGACTGCCTCGTCACCGTACACCATGAAGAAGGGGGTGAATCCTGTCGACCTGTTGACGGAGGTGCGGATGCCCTAGATGACGGAGGGTAGCTCCTCGACCCAGCAACCGGCAGTGCGCTCCAGAGGGACCTAGAGCCGTGGCTTCAGTCCGTGGAGGATGCTCTGATTGGTGCGTTCCGCCTGGCCATTGGACTCCGGGTGCATGACTGAGGCGAGGTCGAGTCGAATGTGGTGTTCCTCGCAGAACTTGGCCATGGATCCTTTGGCGAAGTTGGTGCCGTTGTCCGTGATGATGCTGTTGGGGAAGCCGTAGCGATAGATGAGCTCACGTAGGAACTTGGTGGAGGTCTTCCCGTCGCACTTGCGGACTGGCTTGGCCTCTACCCATTTTGTGAATTTGTCGACTGCGACTAGGAGGTGGGTGAAGCCGGAGGGGGCCTTCTTGAAGGGGCCTACCATGTCCATGCCCCATACGGCGAATGGCCAGGTGATGGGGATTGTCTTAAGCGCCGAGCTCGGCACCTGGGTCTGGTTGGCGTATTTCTGGCATCCGACGCACCGCTGGATGATGTCGACAGCGTCTGCGTGTGCGGTGAGCCAGTAGAAGCCGTGTCGCATAGCCTTTGCGACCAGAGAGCGGGCGCTGGCGTGGTGGCCTCAGTCGCCGGAGTGAATGTCATGGATGATTTTGCATCCTTCAGCGGGTTGAACACAGCATTGGAACACGCCGGTCACGCTGCGCTTGTGGAGCTCACCGTTGATGATGACGAAGGATTTGCAGCGACGTGCTATCATCCGGGCGTCCATTTCATCCGCGGGCAGGGTGCCTCCCTCCAAGTAGGCGACGTATGGCGCGGTCCAGTCGTTTGGCTCGGCGATTAGTGCGACCAGGGCTGCTTCTGGTTGTAGCGGGATTCCGATGTCGATCTCCCTTGGGGGAGAGACGGAAGGCTTGGTGATGGTGTCGAGGAAGACGCCGGCGGGTGGTGCGAGTCGAGACGAGCCGATGCGAGAGAGTGCGTCGGCCTCCTCGTTCTTCCGCCTGTCAATCCACTCGACGGAGTAGCCTGCAAAGTGTCCACCCAGCTGGTCCACTGCTTGGCGGTATGCCGCCATGGTGGGGAGACGGCGTCGCAGGTGCCGGCGACTTGCCCGACGACGAGGTCGGAGTCTCCGTAGCAGCGCAGGCGATTGTCGTTCATTCCTTGGCAGCTCGCATGCTGTGGAGTAGCGCCTCGTACTTGGTCATGTTGTTGGTGCAGGGGGTGAAGTCGAGGTAGAGGACGTAGCGGAGCTTGTCGCCCTTCGGAGACGTTAACACGATCCCTGCCCCTGCGCCGTCCGTGTTCTTGGAGCCGTTGAAATGTAGGTTCCAATAGTGGAGGTATGGCAGCTTCTCTGGCAGCTGGGCCTCCTCCCAATCGGCGAGGAAGTCTGCGAGAGCCTGCTATTTGATCGCCTTACGCGGCTCGTACTTGATGTTGTGGACGCCGATCGCGACGGCCCACTTGGCGACTCGACCGGTCGCCTCGCGGTTGCGGATGATGTCCTGCAATGATGCTGAGGAGACGACCGTTATTGGGTGCTCCTGGAAGTAGTGAGGCAGTCGCCGTTGTGCTCTGAAGACCGCGTATACCAATTTCTGGTATTGCGGGTAGCGCTGGCGCGACTCGGTGAGGACTTCGCTGATGTAGTACACTGGTCATTGCACCGGGAGCTCCTTTCCTTCCTCTTGCCGTTCAACGACCATGACGGCGCTGACGACGCGTTCGGAAGCCGCGACATAGACCAGCATGGGTTCCTTGTCGACGGTGGCGGAGAGTAGCGGTGCTGCGAGTAGCACCTCCTTGAGGTCGTGGAGCGCGTCATCTGCCTCCTTGTCCCACTGGAAGGTGGGGTTCTTGCGCATTAGGCGGTAGAGGGGCATCGCCTTTTCGCCTAACCGGGGGATGAAGCGACTGAGAGCCGCGACTCGCCCGGCGAGCTTCTGGACGTCGCGCATGCACTCGGGTCTGCCGAGTCGAGCGATCGTGTTGATCTTGGCAGGGTTCGCCTCGATCCCGCGCTTGGAGACAACGTATCCCAATAGCTGTCCAGTTGGCACACCGAAGGGGCATTTCCCTGGGTTTAGCTTTATCTTGTACTTCCGCAGGTTGGCAAATGTTTCCGCCAGGTCGGCGAGTAGGTCGTTCTGGCGAGCGGATTTCACCACCACGTCGTCGATGTAGACGTGGATATTGCGGCCAATCTGGCTCGCAAGGCACTCCTGCATGCACCTCTGGTAGGTCGCCCCGACGTTTTTGAGGCCGAAGGTCATGTCAGTGTAGCAAAAGGCTCCGAATGGCGTGATGAACGCCGTCTTCTCTTCGTCCTCGACGGCCATTTTGATCTGGTTGTACCCAGAGCTGGCGTCGAGGAAGCATAGCGCCTTCGAGCCCGCGGTGGAATCGATGATTTGGTCGATCCGCGGGAGGACGAATTGCTCCTTCGGGCAGGTGCTGTTTAAGTTTGTGTAATCGATACACATCCTCCAGGTCCCGTTTTTCTTCTCGACCAGGACTGGGTTTGCCAGCAACTTGGAGTACTTGATTGGCCGGATGAAGCCTTCAGCGAGTAGACGCTGCACCTCCTCGGCGATGGCTCGGCGACGCTCTTCATTGAAGGGCCGCAGCGACTGTTTAACATGTCACACTTTGGGGTCGGCGTTGAGTTTGTGCTCAGCGAGTTCCCTCGGGACACCAGGCATGTCGGATGGCCTCCATGCGAAGATGTCCCTGTTCTCATGGAGGAACTCGATGAGCGCGCCTTCCTATGCTGGGTCATGCCCGTCCCGATCGTCACCGTCTGGCTGGAGTCGCCTGGGACCAGCTCGACGGTGCGGGTATGCATTGTTGCCTCGAAGGCGGTGGAGCTGCCGCCCTCCGAGTTGGTCTTCTTGAGTATGGCGGGGTCGTCGCTGTTGACCCCGCTCGTGTACTTGGCGATCTCCTCGGCGTGGTTGGCCTCTGCCGTGATGATGGTGTCAGCGAGTTCGGCCCCTTTGGCCTCGCACTCTGCAGCCATGTCGGGGTCGCCGTGGATGGTGATGACGCCGCACGGCCCGGGTAGCTTCATCGCGTTGTACGCGTAGTGGGGTGCTGCCATGAACTTGGCGAACGCCTGGCGCCCCAGGATGCAGTGGTAGGGGCTGTCGAAGGGCACCAGCTCGAAGATGATCCGCTGAGTGCGGAAGTTTGCTGGTGTGCCAAAGGTGACTGGCAGCGTCACCTTGTCGATCGGGTACGCCTTCCGACCGGGGACGATGCCGTGGAAAGTGGTGTAGGTCGTCTCGATCATCGACTGCGGGAGCCACAGTCGCCTGAAGGTGTCCAGGTACAGGATGTTGATAGAGCTGCCGCCGTCCATCAATGTTTTGGGGAGCCAGTAGTCTCCCACCTTGGGCTTGACCACCAGGGCGACTCGGCCCGGATACTCGATCCGTGGCGAGTGGTCCTCGCTGCTCCAGGTGATTGGTTGTTCAGACCAGTTGAGGAACTGGGGGATATCTATCTGGGCCACCGCGTTGACGGCGTGGGCAATGACCTTATTCTCGCGCTTCGTATTGAAGCCTGTGAAGGTGTCGAGCGAGCCGGCGATGCTGCCGAATTTTCTGCCGTTTGGCGGGTTGTTGTCGGGGTCTTCCCACGCACGCCATGCCTTCTCGATCTCCTGGAGAGAGTGGCAGTCGGCGGTCGTGTGCGTGGCGGGCTTTCCTTCCTTGCTCTGAAACACACAAGGTTGGTTAAGAAGGGCCACGGGGTCGAACCTCGGCTTCGCCTTGTAGTTGCCACCGTGGCGGCGTTGTCCCCCGTCGCGACGGAAGCTCTTGGGCTCGCGCTGCGCGTATCCAGCGTTGGTGATGAAGTTGACTCACCCGTCACTGCGGCGCTTGCCGGTGAGGCGAGTGTTGCTGTAGCGTAATTCGGGTCGCCTCGTCATGGACTCTCGTGCGGCGATGTCCTCCCGACTCGTCGTCGGTTTCTTGGTTTGGGTCCTCCTCCGCATACTTCTTTGCGATCTCCAGGAGGTCCGGTATGTTGTCGAGTGTGCAGTACACTCGTTTGAGCTTGGCGACCAGGGGAATCGTAGTGGCACGAGGTCTTGAAGCAGTGGATCATGGTGTCCGGGTGGATCCCAGCCGCGTTATACCACAGATCTTGCCACCGTTGGACCCAACTGCGGGTCGACTCGCGGGGTCACTGGACGCACCGTTCCAGGTCCTCGATGGTGGTGGCGCGGGTGTATGAACCCTCGAAGTGCCTTATGAAGGCATCGCGCATCTCCTCCCAGGAGTCGATGCTATCCACGGGAGGGTGTTAATCCACTGCCTGCACGCTCCCTCCATCATCAGGGGGAGGTAGCGGGCGGCGAGTAGATCGGTGTGTCCGGTGATCCCCATCGCCATGAGGTAGGTATCCAGCCACACGGAGGGATCGTACGAGGGGTCGTACTTTTCTATTTCCTTCGGCGCTTTGAAGTTCACCGGGTATCTTTCTCCTCAGATCATCGGTCCGAAGCACGGGGGCCCCACTCAGCTCAGCGATCCCCTTGGTTCGCCATCACGGCGGTTGGTGAGGGTGTGTCGCAGGTCGTCAGGCTGGCGTGCGCGCCAGCTCTGGTTTTTGATGATGTGGGTGCGGGCGTCGACGGGTTGTACGTTGGCGGCGACGAAGTTGTTTGCCGGCCGAGGGTCATTGGTGGAGAGTGCCGCGTTCACGGGTCGGTGTTGGAGCTGTAGGGGTTCGGGTGGCGGACAGTTGAGAGTGTTCGCCGCCATGGGGCGGCCGCTCGAGGCCGCTCTGCTGCCTGATGAACGCGAGTATATTCGACCCTGTGAGTCGACGCCTGCGTTTTGTTGCTCGACCGCTTTGGCGAGCAGAGCCCTAGCGTACTGGATCTACAGGGCGCCTTCCCCAGTGGCTTCAGTGTTGTCGACTGCTGCTCGGCCCCCGACGAGGTTGTCCATTGGGGTGGAGAACAGCGGGAGGCCGTTCGCGTCTCTCTCTCGTGAGGAGACCATGATCCTTGGCTGGTCCCTGGGGGGTGCGCGGTTGGGTGGTGGTGGGGCACCATTGGCCGTTGCCCCTGGTGGGGGCCGAGTGCTTCCTCCCGGCGGCGCGTTCTCGCAGATCGCGCGCTCGGCCGCGCGGGCCGGGTCGTTCTCGTCGTCGAAGTTCAGGGCACGCCCCTGGACGGTAGGGTTCAGGCGCGACCTGATTCGGAGTTGGTGGTAGCGCGACAGCTCCTGCGCTGTCACCTGCTCGAGGCGAAATTTTTTGCGCTCAGCTTGTTCCTTGCGGACTGCCTCCGCCAGCTTCAGGCGGAGTTCCTCGACCTTCGTTGCCGTCGCGTTTGGTGGGATCAGCATGGAGAATGGGTCTTCCGGCGGGTCGGCGCCAGTCGCCATGTAGGTCGTGGCGTGGTGATCGGTTCCGTCGCGGAGGTCGTCGGAGTTCTCCGACCCCGAGTCGAAGTCGAAGATCCCGAGGATAGAGGGATCCTCGAAGTCTTCGACGTTGGAGACCTGGGTGATGGAGCCCGCGGGTGACGCGGCAACAATGGATCCGGCGAGTGACGCCGGGGTCGCCGAATCGGCGTCATTGTTGAGGGCCGCGTCGTCTGCGCGGTGGTTTCGGCCACGTTGCTGTGGGCCGAGCCATACTCGGAGGCGAGGCGATGAATCGTGCGGACCTGGCTCTCAGAGAGCCAGTCGCGTGGCGACGACTCGTAGATGCGAGCCGAGTCCTCCGAGATGATGGCGTCGGTAAGGCCGACGAAGAGGCTGATCGTGCCGACCGGCAGGATCACGCTATGTGTGACGGGTCACGCCGCCGGGACGTAGCTGCTCGGCAAGATCTGGAGCATCTCGCTGATCGTGATCATGCGGCCGGTGGCGATCGACTCGTTGATGGGCAGATTGGATCTCGTCGCAGAACACCGGCCTGACCGGCCAGGCCCCACGGTGGGCACCACTATCGTGGGGATGACCACGGCAGATGCTGCAATCGCAACGAGTAGTAGAACATGGGGCAAGGGTGGCCAGCCATCTGCGGTGCGAGATGAGGGCTAAGACACAAGGGTTTGCCCAGGTTCGGCCCCCCAGAGGGTAAAGACCTACTCCTGCTAGATTGTATTATGGTGAGAGTACAATGGGGCGAGCTCGACGGCTAGGCGGTGAGTCGCTTGGGTGTATGATGGAACGTATCCTCTATGCGTCCCCCAGGGAGGTTTATATAGACTCACCTCGCTAGGGTTTACAGATCACAACCGAATTAGTTAAGGATTCGGAGATTCTATGACCTAGTCCGACTGGGCCTAGCTACGCTTCTGGGCCTTCAGCTTCCAGTCTCCTGAGTCCACGCCAAGTCTTGATCCAGTCGCCGTCCTGCAGGCCCACTCGCTGACGGCTTGGGCCAGTAGGAAACGTCCTGCTGGGTATACCCCGGTAGGCATATCCCCATCAAATATAAAGTGTGCCACCAAGTTCGTGAGAGCTTTAATCACTAAGTTTTCACATAACAAAATACTTTTTAATTGGAAGATAGCTGAAAACAAGAATATACTTGGAATGGTGTAACACACCATGCTTAGGAATTTATAGTGGACACTTTGGAATAATTTGGTTTCTTGGGAGTTGGAAGCATGAGTAGAGCTTACTCATACACGTGGAGGCTAGCAAAAGACTGGGATCAACCAACTAAGAGAGCAATAATGGCCATAATCAAAGCATATAGTGGTACTACAAGTCAAGGACTAAATGATCATAGAGGCTATGGTGACTTGTTCATAGTCACAACATGGTGTAATCATGTGCCAAGTCAACCCAAACAAAGCATCAAAGAAGAATACCACAATACTATGCTTTTGCATGCTAAAACAACGCATAATTTCTTCAAGGCACACTAAGGAATCCCAATTTTTTGGAACAAGACAGGCTACATAAATAATCAGTATGCATAAGGTCAAAAAAACACCTAGCATGTCATGCTAAAGTCTAAGTCACAGTCAATGCAAGCTCCTCTTGCACTTATCAAGCAAGAACTTTATACTCCTTTCCAACACCAAGCAACTTATTTGAAACAACACAGCGAGAACGGGGTCCAAACTACTTTGTTCAAGAAAACTAAAAAAACTAAGCAAACCAAAGAAAACTAAAATGCTCCAATAACAACACAACAGTGCATGAAACAATAAAAACGAAGTGTCTAGACATACCTGAGCTTTTTATTGATGAAGAAGGGGATGCCTTGGGCATTCCCAAGCTTTGACGCTTGTATCTCTTGGATATTTCTTGGGGTGACACTGGGGTGGAATCCCCAAGCTTGAGCTTTTGTCCATTCTTCATCTCATTACATCATTCTTTCTTTACACCTGAAAATTTTCCTTTATACAAAACTTCACACAATCTTCATTAGCAATATTAGTGTATTCAAAAGATAATAGACCTTTAGGCTAAGCTTTGGAACAACAAAACTTTTCACTAAAAACATAATCTACTGTAGCAACTCCTTAAAAATCTCAATTCCCCAAAAGCAAACAAAAAAGGAATCAATAAGAAGCGAATGCAAATAATGGCAGAAATCTGTCAAAACAGACCAGCAGGTAGAAACCGATTTTTTATAAAATTTTCTGTTGATCAAAGCAAAAAGTGTTGAACTAACGAAAGTTAGCTAACATAAGATTCATTCGTAAATTTTCAGCTCAATCCGACTTACAGAGACTCCTCACGAATTTTTATGGTGGAGGACATAAATCTGTTTCGGGACAACAACTCCCCAAATCTTACTTCCCTCTCATTAGAGGTCATTCTTGGCACAAAAAGCAAACAAAAAGGATAAGGAGAGGTTATTACTGAATTATAACTTCCAAGACTCAAGTAAACTCATGGGTTATCTCCCGACAAGTACTTTTCTTTAACGCCTTTAAGTTAGGCACAAGAAGTAAGAAATCAAGTATTTTCAAATGAAGAAGCATTAACATCAAATCTTGATTTCAAATGAGGACCAAAAAGAAACTTCTCTCTCCTCATAGGGAAGTGTTCAATAGCTTTCTTGAATGAAAATTGATATTTAATGTTGCCTTTTTTCATATCAATGATGGCACCAACAGTTCTAAGAAAAAGTCTTCCCAAAGTAATAGGCAAGAAGCATTGTATTCAAACTTCAAAATATACAAATTAATAGGGACATAAGCATTGTTAACCATAATGAGAACATCATTAATACTCCCCATGAGTTTCTTATTAGCATTATCATCAAGTGGAACATCCAAATAACAATCTTCTAAAGGTGGAAAATCAAGCATTTCATAAATCTTCCTTGGCATAATAGAGACACTAGAACCAAGATCACATGAAGCCTTGAGATCAAAGTCATTCACTTGCACATTAATAATGGGTTCCCAACTATCTTCTACTTTCCTAGGAATAGAAGCTTTGTGTTTTAGCTCCTCTTCCTTAATCTTAACAAGAACATCTGTAATGTGTTTAGTGAAAGAAACATGCATATCACTAGCATCAGGACTTCTAGCAAGCTTTTGCAAAAACATGATCACTTCAGAAATATTGCAACCATCTAAATCAAAATCAAATTTAGCATCACTAGTAGTAGACTCATTGGGCCTGGGCACTGTAGGAGGAGGAATAGGGACTTCTTGTGGCTTAGTGATATCCATTCTAGTGATGGTGCACACACTATTGTTTCTATCAGTTTCAGCTTCCCTTTCTCACTTAGCATGAAGTTGAGCTAATAGTCTAACATTTTCATCAATAGTAACTTGTATGGCATGAGTAGCAGCAAAGGTACTTTCCATGGTTTCAGGTTTAGCAGCCATTTTATTAATCAAGGAGGATTGTGCTTCAGACAAAAAGGATATATTTTTTTCATCACTCAAAATTTTTGACTGTAACTAGGAATTTCTCTATTCAGATTATCAAGCTGATGACTAATATTTTCAATATAATAGATTGTTCCTCCATAGTTTTATTGAAAATCTTGTTTTGCTCATATTGTATCTGCATAAAGTTTTTAGTGGATCTCTCAACTTCTAGAATCCTCTCTTCACTAGGCATTCCTGATCTACCATGAAAAGCATTTCCACTAGGAGGATAAGTCCTACAATTACCATAATTATTGTTGCCAAAATTGTTGTTTCTAATGAAGTTCGCATCAACTTGCTCTTCTTGAGCAACCAAAGAGGCTAAGGGAACATTGTTTGGATCTAAAGGAGCTTTCCCATTAACAAGCATAGCCATAATAACATCAATCTTATCACTCAAAGAGGAGGTTTCTTCAACAAAATTTACCTTCTTACCATGTGGAGCTCTCTCAGTGTGCCATTCAGAGTAGTTAACCATCATATTATCAAGGAGTTTTGTTGCAGCACCCAAAGTGATGCCCATAAAGGTACCTCCAGCAGCCGAATCCAACAGGTTTCTTGAAGAGAAGTTCAAACCTACATAAAAAGTCTCGATAATCATCCAAGCAGTGAGTCCATGGGTGGGACAATTCTTAACCAAATATTTCATTCTTTCCCAAGCTTGAGCAACATGTTCATTACCAAGTTGTTTAAATTTCATAAATATCACTTCTCATAGATATAATCTTAGCAGGAGGGTAGTACTTTCCACTAAAAGCATCTTTGCACTTAGTCCAAGAATCAATACTATTTCTAGGCAAGGATAGCAACCAATCTTTAGCTTTTCCTCTCAAGGAGAAAGGAAACAGCTTGAGCTTAATAATATCTCCATCTACATCCTTATAATTTTGCATCTCACAAAGTTCAACAAAGTTATTGAGATGGGCAGCAGCATCATCAGAACTAGCACCAAAAAATTTCTCTCTCATCACAAGATTCAACAAAGCAGGCTTAATTTCATAAAAGGTAGCATCAGGAGCAGGTGGAGCAATGGGAGTGCTAAGGAAATCATTGTTGTTTGTGCTAGTGAAGTCACACAACTTGGTGTTCTCAGCGGAGTTCATTTTGGCAAAGTGGAGCAAGCCAAAAACAGCAGTAGCAGCTAGAGCAGGAACTAATTTTTTTTGAGTTTTTGAATAGAGAAAGCAAAGCAAACTAGACTAATTTTTATGAGTTTTTGAAAAGAGGCAAACAAAACCAAGCAAAAGAAACTAAGCAAACTAAAAACAAAGCAAAGAGAAAGGTTGAGGAGGACTCCCCTTGTGAAGACGTCCTTAGCCTCCCCGGCAACGGCGCCAGAAAACTTGTTGATGGCTCAGTTGATGTGGAGCATGTTGGGAACCCCAAGAGCAAGGTGTGAAGCATCACAGTACCAAGTCTTCCCTCAGTAAGAAACCGAGGTTATCGAACCAGTAGGAGGAAGGAAATGTCACACAGGTGTTGCAAGCAACATGGAAGCCGACACAACACAAACTCAAGACTTTGCCCCAACTAACAGTCAGGTTGTCAATCTCACTGGTTGCTGTAACAAAGTATTAACTGTATGGTGTGGAAGGTGATGATGGTTTGCATCAAGTAAACAGTAACAGTGGAGTATGTATCAATGGTAAAGATTGAATCGGGGTCCTTAGTTCACTAGAGGTGCTCTCCTTAGATAAACAAAATGGCATGAAGGGTAAACAAATTACAGCAGGGCAATTGATAGGAACTGAGCAAGGCATAACAATGCAATACCAGAAAAAAGATCCTATGAGATTTGATTGGGCAATACAACAATATACATAGACTGCCATCCAACTGCATCTATGACTAGAAGTCCACCTTCAGGTTATCATCCGAACCCCCTCCAGTATTAAGTTGCAAGAAACATACAACTAATTTAAGAAAAGTGTGTAAGGTAAACAATCCACTTGTTTTATGAACAAGAGACCGTTGTTTTCTCCCTAGTGGCAACATTACATCTACAGATTTCTGTCACTTCTCTTGGAAACTAGAGCATGAACCCACTATCGAGCATAAATATCCCCTCTTGGAGTCACTAGCAACTACTTGGCCAAGATAGCTACTAACAATGGAGAGCATGCAAGATCACAAACAACACAGACATGATAGTATCAAATAGACAAAAACATTAATCAATCTGACATAGTAATCTCAATATCCATCGGATCCCCGCAAACACAACATGCATGATTACAAATAGATTAGATCTTGATCATGAATGGAGCTCACAAGATCTATACATGAAAGCACAAAGGATGAGATACAACCATCTAGATACTACATGGACCTGTAGTCCAAGGTGGAACTACTCACGCTTCATACCGGAGATGAAGGCCTTTGGGATGATCTCCCCTTCGACAGGGTGCTGTGAAGAACTTCAGATCCCCCTGATCTAGGGATGATGGTGGTGGCGGCTATAGAAGGTTTCATGGAGTTTTGATCGGGTGCCTAGGATTTCTGTATCGGGGGCTTCTTATAGGCGAAGGGGCGAGGCAGGAGGGCCCCCAGGGGGGCCACACCCTACCTAGGCGCGGGGTGGGCCCACCCGCGCCTGGGGGGTTTGGACGCCCTGTGGCGCCTCTCCGTCTCGTCTTCTAGCTTCGTGTCACCCACAATAAAATATTAACTTTGGCTTTTGTCCTGTCCAATTCCGAGAATATTGATTTTCTGCCTTTCTAGAACCAAAAACAGAAGAAAACACGCAACTGGCACTATGGCAACTTGTTAATAGGTTAGTTCCAGAAAAGATATAAAAACACCTCAAAGTGTAGACAAAACAAAGCAAAGTAGATACTAAACAAGCATGGAGCATAAAAAATTATAGATACATTTCCGACGTATCAAGCATCCCCAAGCATAACTCCTGCTTGTCCTCAAGTAGTTAAGTGATAAAAAGAATAATTTTTGAGGTCACATGCACCATCAAAACCAAGATCAAACCACTTTCAAGCATGGAAAGCTGGGATCAAAGAACTCTAAAAATGTGCATGAAAGATGGAGTTCTAACAATAGGACAAAGTAACTATGCATGCAACATGAAAGGCTACAAACAAAGATCATGAATAACATGCATTGAAAAACGTTTATTTGTTTCACATACAGAAAACATGGCATAGTGGCATTCAGCTTGTCCCTCATGGAGTAGCAAATAGATGCATATGACACCTTCAAATTTCATAAGAGTGACTTGATACTAATAGCACAAGAACAAGCAATATCACAATATGCATCAATCAATAAGTTTTTGGACACTGCACATAGAATGACAACTATGCTCTCTTAATGGTGCCTAAAGGTAGAAGGTGGAGACTCAATATAATAGTTGAAGAAAGGCCCTTCATAAAGGGAAGCAGGGATTTCAAGTTTCAAAAAGAGCTTCCAAAAATTATGGTACTTGTTAGCTTTCATCCCTCATTGCCCCTATCATAAGCATCTTGAAGTGATTAAGGTTAAAGTGAACAAACTATGGATTATATGCTTGACAAAGTATAAGTTGACAATCTCAAGTCCCTTGAATACGAGGGCCACACCTCATGCTACTCAACTTCAATCACCTGTAAGTTCTTGTCATAGTAAGTACATGCGTATCATAGAGAACCGCCAACGGGGTACCCCTTGCACATGGTACATGAGCTATCCCATAACCATAATGACAAGGCAAGCAGACAATGAGCATCTCAGCGATCTTTTTATTTACTATGTTCATAGCTTTTTATTGAGGATGCTTCATAGAGAGCTCATTATGGTTATGATGCAAGTTTCCACCATGATGCTCATTGTCTGCTTGCCACTTAATTTGTGGACTACAACACTTTGAGGAGCATCACTTTAGTAAGAAGGTCATGAAACTTAGCACAACCTCTTGGTATAAAAGAGTGTGATACTTCAAGGTAGAACGAAACAAAAGCTAATCAATGCCACTTAATTTGTGGATTACAACACGTTGACCTGGTCCTAGATGTGACGAGGTATTGGAGTTTGTTTCTCCTAACATCCCGAAATAGTTTGCCTGTATGGACCACGAGTATCTTTCATTGGAATACACCAATGCTCATTACTACTTGGCTACCAACTGGTAGACAATGGTCTGAAACAACAAGGGAAAAGGAACATGCTCAAGATAGAATCTCGAGATGTGGATGCATAAGTCTACAATCTTCTGAAAACTAATGCATAGAAGGGAGGGTGTGGCTGAGTCACAAATATAGATACGATACTCATGAGGAGCACTCTTATCGTGATCTATTTGGTTCCATTAAAGAACATCTACCATAGCATGTGGTAGGGAAAGTCCTTAGTTGTCACGACTCAATCACGACAACAACCACAAACTTGAAGGCTAAGTAAAGGTACTATCCATCCAGAGGTAATGTTTTAAACATCAACAATAGGGGTCAACAAAATGGATCTTGGGTTAAAGATCAGCTTCATGTACAAGGTTCACAACACAAGAATCCAGCATAATCGGGGATCTTAGGTTCAAGTCCAAGGGTTAAAACCTAGAGAAAGGAGTAACTACTACTTGAGTGACATAGAGTACACTACAAGTTAGTAATCACAAGGTAGCTTCCAAGAGAATAAACAACTTCTGAAGTACCCAAACAAATAAAGAGGAGGCATACAAGGAAAAAGGAAACCTCGAAGCCTAGAACAGAACACCAAGGAACCATCAACATGATGTTGTGGGCCCATAAGATATAGAGATCATGATGGAAAGAAATCTCTCACCGAAAATAGAACAAAGGGAAACAAGGGACACACACAACATACTCTAGAGAACTCAACACTAGGTCAACTGGTTGAGAAACGACATGCCAAAAAGGCACCTAAGCTTTGGAAGACTAAACAAGATAGCAAAAAATTTCCCAATCAACTGAAAAATAAGGTGACCCAGAGTTAGAGCGAAACTAGATAAGGAGTAAAAAGAATCATACTAGAATTTTTGTACATACTTTTCAACTTTCAAATAGTTTTTGCAAACACTAGACTCAACATCAACCAGTAGAAATGTTTTCCTACAAATGGTACTACTCTGATACCAAAACCTATGACACCCTCGGGCCCAGGGCTAGACAAATCCTAGACCTCCGTCTGACATAATCCTATCCTAGATCTCGAAGGCGTACAGAGAGAGAATTGGTAACACAACAGTGATCCTACGACACAAAAATTATTACAGGAAGCTCATAATTGAGAAAAGAACCAAAATATTACGAGCAGAGGTCACTGACCACAAACATCAAACAACAGAAGGAAAATTATGCTAATAAGTATAGAAAACTTAACCTATGGCCTAAGATGCCTGAAGCATAACAATGACGTTCCATTCCATAGATTCCAGGCTGCCAACCGGGAACCCCAAGCTATTTGTCGATGTCGATGCCGTACTGAACTCATCTTCTATGGTAACACTTGCGTTGCTGGAAAAGTATCAATGAAGCAAGGGTGAGTATAGGGTGTACCCTACAAGACTTATGGCTGGTGGAGTGATACGTCGTAAACATATCTATAATTTTTGATGCTCCATGCTTATTTTGTATTGACTTTCTTATGTTTTGTCTACACTTTGAGGTATTCTTATACATTTTCTGGAAATAACCTATTGACAAGAAGTGCCAGTTGCCTGTTTTCTGCTGTTTTTGGTTTCAGAAAAACTAGTAAGGAAATATTCTTGGAATTGGATGGGACAAAAGCCAAAGTAAATATTTTACCAGAAGGAACACGGAGTCTGAAGGGCAGTCGAAGTGGGGCCACGAGGCGGCCACACCCTATGCCGGTGCGGCCAGGGGGGTGCCATCCCTAGATGTGAGCCCCTCTGGCACGCACCGACCTTGCCCCTTCGCCTATAAAAGCACCCCGATGCAGAAATCCTAAGTACCTGATCAAATCTCCATGAAACAGTCCGTAGCCGCTGCGATCTCCATCCCTAGATCAGGGGATCCAAATATCTTCCCGGCACCCTGCCGGAGGGGAGAGATCATCCCGGAGGCCTTCTTCGTCACCATGCTAGTGATGCGTGAGTAGTTCACCCTTGGACTACGGGTCCATACAGTAGCTAGATGGTTGGTTCTTCTCCTTTGGGTTATCATGTTTAGATCTTGTGAGCTCTGTTCATGATCAAGATCATCTATTTTGTAATCCTACATGTTGTGTTTATTGGGATCCGATGGATATTGAGTACTATGTTCAATATTGATTATTGATTCTATCATGTGTGTGTTATTTGTGATCTTGCATGCTCTCCATTGTTCATAGATGCTTTTGCCAAGTAGATGCTTGCAACTCCAAGAGGGAATATTTATGCTCGATAGTAGGTTCATGCCTCTAGTAATCTGGGGAAGTGACAGAAATCTCTAAGATTGTAGATGTGATGTTGCTACTAGGGAGAAAACAACAATCCTTTGTCCAAGGGCAATTGTATTGTTTAATTTACACACTTTTCTTAATGCAATTATCCATTGCTTGCAACTTAATACTGGAAGTGGTTCGGATGATAACCTGAAGGTGGATTAGTAGTCATAGATGCAGTTGGATTACGGTCTACGTATTATGTTGTAATAACCAAACAAATCTCATAGGAATCATCATGACTTGTACATGCATATTTATGCATTTTCAATCTATCAATTTACCAACTATAATTTGTTCACCCAACATGGTATTTATCTTAAGGAGAAACACCTCTAGTGAACTGTGGACCCCGGTCCATACTTTTATCATTGATATTCCATCTAATGTTTTAACCCTTTGTTTTCAGCAAAACTAGTGAGATTGACAACCTCACTGTAAGCTGGGGCAAAGTTCTATGGTTCTGTTGTGCAGGTTCCAAGTTGTTAAGCAACACCTTGGATTTGTTTCCTTACTCCTACTGGTTTGATAACCATGGTTTCATAACTGAGGGAAACTTGCTGCTGTGCTCATCTTACCTTCCTCTTGGGGTTCCCAATGAGCTCTACATATCTAAGCCATCAAGCACTTTTCTGGCGCCGTTGCCGGGGAGATAAGGGCAGCTTCAATCTCTTCCTCCTCGTCAATCACTTTTCAGGGAGAAAGAAGATTCTTGCAAGGGGAGTCTGTCACAACCAATCTCTTTACTTTGTTTTTGTTTTGCTTCGTTTCTTTAGTTTTGTTTTGTTTTCTTAATTTTATAAAAAATACAAAAAATTAGTTCTTACTATAGTTGTTATTTTTGTTGGTCTATTATTATCTTCCGTTATCATGATTTCTATCAATCGTTGGTGTAACATCCCAAAAATCATGATTTGTTAAAGTTTGCATTTCATTCATGCATTCATAGCATTTGGTTTGCACAAAATTTGTCCAAACAAAAATTCAAATAAGAAACCATGTTATGCCTATTATTTTATGCAAATAAGGCAATGGTTCTATTTTTAAATTTCAAAGTATGAGAGTGCCTTTGGATTGATCAGTGATGTTTTAAAATGGATGCAAGGCTTGCACAAAATTTTTCAAAACAAAATTCAAAATAAAACCATTTATATGCCAAATATATATATATATCAATAAAGGCAAGGTTTTATTTTATTTTTCAAATTGTCAAAAGTGATTTTGACTAGGCAGTAGAGATTTGTACACAAGTAGGTACAAAGGATTCACTACAAAAATCTAGAGGTAGTTTGAATTCATAACCATTTGAATTTGGTTTGTTTTGGTTTCCTGAAAATCAAATTGGAAAAAGAAAAAGAGAGAAGAAAAGGAAAAGGGTCGGCGCCACTCTTTCAGCCCAGAAGCAGATGCATCCCACGAAGCCCACCCGGCCACCTCCCCCTCCTCTCTCTCACACACGACAGCCCCACCCGCGGTCACTGACGCGCTGGCCCCTCACGCCACGCCAACAACTTTCCCAAATCACGCCCGCGACCATGTCGCTGCTGCCATTGTCACCGTTGATGGCGCGGTGTAATTGGCCTTGATTCCACAGGCGTTTCTTGTCAAGCCACTTCCTACTTAAACCCCTACACCCCATGGACATTCCCCCCCACTCAGCACACTCTCTCCGCCACCAGGCTGCCGACAATTAGCTTTGCAACACCGCTGCCCGACCCTCTCCGGTGAGCTATTCCGGCCAACTTCGGCTGCCCCTTGCCTCTGTTACATACTGCAGTACTCCCCTTGCTCGTGCGCTTCACCTCATGCCTCTAGTTTTTCTGCTCGTGACCCAGGTCGTCGTCTCCGTCGAGCTCCGCGAACGACAGAAGCGCCGCCCAACTCCGGTGAAGAATCACAGTAAAATCAGGACGCCCCTTGACCCCTAACTCATACCACCATGTTCACCATGCCTCTGTGCACTTCCTAATGCCTTCTGTTTATCTTATTGCGTCGTAGAACGTCGCCTCCGTCTTCGGCAGTGAACACCCAACGCGAGAGCGAACTTCGACGAGGTTCTCCGGCCAGCACAACACGCCCCCGTCCACACCAGCGAGACGTTGAGCATCAGTGTGACCTCACGAGTCTGGTAAGCGTCTTCGCCAACCCTAGACCCCTCTATAGACGCCGGAACTCCACTGGCAATGCGTCGCCGCCATGTCGCCATCGCCAGCGTCGCCAGGCTTTGGTCAATTGAGCTAGCGCCGTTAGATCTGGATCGTAGGGTTTATATTAGATCTAGAGCGAACCGTTTTCCTTAGATCTGGCGTGTTGGATCTAACTTGATCCAATGGCACGGAAGCGTGATCCTGCACGAAGCGGTACCGTCCAATCAGAGCACGCCACGTGTTTGTGCTTTGTTTAAATAAAATCCAGAAAATGTTTTAGAACGTTTAAAATTCATAACTTTTGATCTGTTTATTCAAAAAATGCTAATAATATATCAATGGATTCACAAAAATAAATACTACACTTATGTGGGATTAGTTTTGTATTTTTCTTCTGTAAAAATAGAATTTTATGCAGAGACAATTATAGGCTTATTTTGACTATATAAATTATTTTGAAAATGTTTATAAGACTAAATTTAGTTTATTTAGACTATAGATGTTTAGTTTTGTATTCAGTACTATTTTACCTGTCTTGTTTAGTTTAGAAAAATCATCACATGGCATTTGCATGTATTCATATATTTTTGCTTGATTATTTTGAATGTAAATTTGGTGCTATTATTTTATGTGTAGATTTTGGTGCGAGTGGTGATTGTGATTGTGAGGATTGTTGCTACTCCCCCAACTACCAAGGCAAGTGGTGCTTCATGTATTTATCCCATTATTTTAACTATGCCCTAGTGATATTTTGTATAGGGCTTGCATGAAATTTTGGCTAAGTATCTATATGCTATGCTATGGGAAATCCTAGTAGTTGTAGTATTGGTAGAAATATTCTTTAAGTTAAGATACTTGTTGATATCATGCTTAGTCTAGCTAGTAGTAAACAAGGGTGGATTATATACACATGCTATGGAATTTTTACTAAGTCTTTTGACTTATGTTTTTGCTTAATAAAAACAACTATGTCAATGAATCACCTGGGTGGAATGGAAGGAATGGTTTATGTTGAGTTGTTACCCCAGGGGAATTACCTGGTGTATCTCACTTGTGGAAATCCACCCAGGAACAAAGGGATTTGAGATACTTACTGTTTAGAAGCTTCAAGTGCAGCCACATGGCATATGGGATCTGCCTTGATCATATCGGTTGCAATAACTTAGCCAGATGGACAGAAGGTGATAGGGGGTGATAGGTTTGGAACGTGTCCATTTGGTCTAAGGGAAGGCTTCTGAAAGATCTCGTCTCGATGCATGTCGAGTCTTGTGGGGAAAGTGCACCACCTCTCGAGAAGGAAAAATCTAAGTACTTAGCCGTGTCCCCGGCAATGGACAATTTGAGCATCAAGACATTCAAGCTATCAAGAATCTCCTCATCCCAATTTGTAAGTTAAAAACTTGTGGTTGAACAAGGGTTAAAGGATCACCAATTTTATTGGTAGATGCCTTGGGTGTTTTTGACAAACAAAAACTTAGTGTTTTCAACTGATAGGAAAAACCTATTTTGAGCAAAGCAAGCCTAAGCTACACTTAGCCAAATTCATATAGAAGTTAGAAACTACTACTCTACTATGGTATCACTTGACAATACTATTCCAATGTATTGACCCACTATGGCTGTAACTTATGATGTTGCAGGTTACTCTGATGAGGATTAGGGTTATGAGTCTACACTCAACATGCTTGCCTGTGGCACATGAAGATGAAGACTTTACTTTATTTACTTATGTTATGAACTCTTGTACTAACCTATGGATATGGAGTTGTAAAAGACTATGTTATCTCTGGAATGACAATGTAATAAATACCTTTGTATCTGTGTACTTCATCTTAAACTCTGGATGCTAGCAATTGATCTAGGGACTAGTATTGCAATCACAGGGATCCTTTACCTTATAAAGGTGGGGTCTTATAGATGGTATCAGAGCACTGTGTTTCCTGTAGGATTATGACCCTAGGTTGAATTAGACTAAGAAAACCACTAAGGAAAAATGCAACTCCTTGCAAATTCCACACTTGTCTTTTTGTTCTCGTAAACCTTTCCTAATCTTCTTTCTCATCTCTACTTGTAGGTGGCCGCCATCAACGATGCCGTCAAGAAGGGACCACTCATGACCATGACTTTAGAATGTGAGACGGAGTTTCCAAAGCACTCAAGACCCTTTTGGTCAGCTTGGGGATACATGGTGAGGCCGTGTACAAAGGATTTACAGTATTGGATGAAGGAGAAGAATATTGGTGGGTGCAACTTAACTTGTACAAAAACAAGGGAGACAACCACAAAGATTTGGGATTCTACATGGGAACTAACTCAGAAATGTATACAACATTCTTTGACTCTGCAAGAAATGCAGCTTGGAATGCTATCAAGGAGCTTGGTGAAAGACTCAAGTGTAGAATTCTCAACACTAAAAGTGATCTCGAGGAGGAAAAGAAGTATACCCAAGACTTAGAGACCGCCATGAAACGTCTAAGGGAGGATATCATAGACTTAGCATATGAGTGAGAATTGTAACGTACTCCGCTAGTTGGACCACCACACTTGTCGTTTTTCTCTCAAAAATTTGTCTAAGTTATGTTGAACCTTAGTGTTTGTATTGGATTTGTGTATGCCATGACTTGTATGTTTTATTGTTGAAAGTGTGCATGTGTTTTTTTGTCTTGTGATTTTCTTTACTTGTATTGATTCTAACCTTTCTCTATCTTATACAATAGATGCCTAACATTGTTATCAGCACTGCCAGGAGTTCAAGGGAACTCGTTTCGGTTCTCGTCTCGTGGAGCTCACTAGTGTGCTCAACTTCCCACTTCCTAGTATTACGACACTACAGCTCACCAAGTTTCAGAGGAAGGACCTTTGGGGCTTCAGAGTCACATAGCCGGGACGGCAGACAGAGCCACCCACGGAGGACATCACCTTCAAGCTGATGCATGATGACAAGGAGAAGGGCTTAGGTGTAGTCATGCAGGAGTTACCTGGACGCCTGGTTGGAGGCCTCTACTTTCACCCGTTCGGGAGACGCGACGAGGAGGGTGAGGCTGTAGAGTACGATGATTCTACTAGAGAGACGATTGAGCCAGTTCGTTTGTACCTTCAGGACCAAGATGGAATTATTAAACACGTCGTCACGGAGAGGACCAATGTCATGCTTAGCAATGACGAGCTCCAGGTTCAGTTGAGGGAGAAGGATAAGCTCTTCGCGGAGCAAGACGAGATCGTCAAGGAAATGGAGGCCAGATTTGAGAGCCAAGACAAAAAGTTCAAGAGTCAGGAGAAAAGAGTCCAAGACAGAAACAAGAAGATTAGGGAGATGAAGGCTGAGTTATAGGCCAAGGACTTCGAGCTCGAGCACCGGCAAGGGGTGATCGAGAGGCTGCGCTCACAGAAGAGAGCTCTCCGCGCGAAGATCGAGGCCTTGACCACTAGTGTAGATGAGTACAAGACCGCCATGGATAATGCAGGACTTACTATTGTTGACAGGGAGGTCGACATGGAGGAGTAGTATAGACTACTCGACTATCATTTATCTATCATACTTTGATTATTGAGTCTCAATGACCATCCAACATGTGGATGGCTTGCTATTGTGTGTTTGCATTTTCAAAACCTGTTGTTTATGCCGTTCAAACTCTATGTTATTTTGAGCTTGGTTATTGTGATTGTTTGTGTGTGATGTATTGTGCATGTTAAGTATCTATGGGTATCTCATTCTTATCCTTATTGAAACCACAGATGCCTCCCCGTCGTGCCAACCCCAACCAAAACAACAACAATAATGTCACTCCCGAGATGCAGCAATTGATGACAGCTCAAGCTCAACTGATGCAGATGATGATGCAGTTTATGCAAAATCAGAATCAGAACAACAATAACAACAACAACAACAACAATCAGAACAATCCTCTAGCATTTGACATGCTCACCAGATTTCTGAGACTAAGGCCTACAAAGTTCTCTGGAACAAGTGATCCAATGGTAGCCAATGACTGGTTACGTTCAGTAAACAAGTACTTGGTCACTGTTGGCTGCACCGACGAGGAAAAAGTCAGGTTTGCAGCACATCTGCTCGAAGGACCAGCAGCAACCTGGTGGGACAACTTTTAGATCACCACTCCCCTTGAGGATGTGACTTGGGATATTTTTGAGGATGGTTTCCGTATAGCTCACATATCATCCGGAGTGATGAACTTGAAGAAGAAGGAGTTCCACAACCTGAAGTAGCATCACCGCCGTGTGGCTGAGTACATTGAGGAGTTCAACAATCTGGCACGCTATGCACCGGATGAAGTTGATACAGATGCCAAAAGGAAGGAGAAATTTCTTGAGGGACTTAATGATGAGTTGAACCTGCAGCTATCTGTTGCCTATGTCCCAACATATCAATCACTTTGTGACAAGGCCACCATCTTGGAGAACAAGATGAAACTGGTTGAGGGTAGGAAGAGGAAACATAACTTTGATAAGCACAGCTCGGGATCGTCTCACAAGCATTCCCATCATGATGAAAGTGGAAGTTATGGATTCCACAAACATGGGAAGTACAATAGCCACCACAACCACAACTGTCACCATGACAATAACCATCATCGCAATCATGACAATGACAAGTATAAGAACCATAAGAGTCGACACAGGAGCCACCACAGTGGAAGTGGTAATGGAAGTCAGCCTGTAAAGAAAGATCTCAGTCAGGTTGAGTGTTTCGAGTTTAAGAAGATGGGGCACTATGCTAATGATTGCCTAGAAAATAAAATTGAAGGAGCCAACAAGCCCAACCCTTTCCAGAAGGGACAAGTGAACCACATCAGTGTGGAAGATATCTATGAGGAGTCTGATGCTGTGGCTGGTAAGTTCAAGCTCAATTATTTTCCAGCACTTGTTCTTTTTGATACTGGCGCATCGCATTCATTCATATCAAAAGAATTTGTTGATAAAAATGGACTTCTAACTAAAACCATTGGGTGCCCTATAAAAGTAAGCTCTCCCGGTGGAGAGATGATAGTGAACCTTGGATGTCATGATCTAATAATAGAGTTTGGAAGGTATAAGTTTCTGGTCAGTTTGATAATCCTAGATTCCCAAGGATTAGATGTAATTTGGGAATAGATTGGATGACTAAGTATGAAGGAGTACTAGATTGTGCCAATCGTACTGTCACACTCACTACCCCGGATAAGAAACGGATTAGGTTCAAGTCCAACTTTGAATCTAAAGGGAGTAATCTAAATTCTCTTAAGGGGGTTAGCATAGACAGTGTGCTAATTGTGAGAGAGTATCCGGATGTGTTTTTGGTGGAATTGCCTAGAATGCCACCAGATAGATATGTAGAGTTTCTGATTGACTTGCTGCCAGGATCTGGACCAATAGCAAAGAGACCCTACAAAATGTCAGTTGATGAGTTGAAAGAACTCAAGAAACAACTGGGAGAATAGTTGCAGAAATGATTCATTCAACCAAGTTCTTCATCTTGGGGAGAACTAGTTCTGTTTGTTGAGAAGAAAGATAGAAGTCAAAGGTTATGCATAGATTACCGTTCACTCAATGAGTTGACTATGATCAAGAACAAATATCCTTTGCCTAGAATCAACGATCTGTTTGATCAGCTGGAAGGAGCTCGTGTGTTCTCAAAGATTGATCTCCGATCAGGCTACTTCCAGCTTAAGATTAGAGAGCAATACATACCTAAGACTGCTTTCACCACTAGGTATGGTTTGTATGAGTACACCGTGATGCCATTTGGTTTGACAAATGCACCAGCCTATTTCATGAACATGATGAACAAGGTGTTCATGGTATTTCTGGACAAGTTTGTTGTCGTATTCATCAACGACATTTTGATCTACTCCAAGAGCAAAGAAGAGCATGAAGAGCATTTTCATTTGATACTTGAGAAGCTCAGGGAACACAAACTATATGCCAAATTCAGCAAGTGTGAATTCCGGTTGAATGAAGTGGGATTTCTCAGACATATTGTGTCGGGAGATGGTATAGCTATCGATCCCGCAAAAGTGTCAGCTGTAACTGAGTGGGAATATCCTAAGTCAGTGAAAGAAGTTCGTAGTTTCCTCGGCTTGGTAGGATACTATAGAAGATTCATTGAGAATTTCTCACAGGTAGCTAAGCCGATGATGGAATTGCTTAAGAAAGACAAGAAGTTTGACTGGACTTAAGGATGTGAACTCACTTTCCAAGAATTGAAGAAGGGACTAGTGACAGCACCAGTCTTATGTATGCCTGATTTGGAAAAAGATTTCCAAGTATATTATGATGCATCCCACCAAGGATTGGGTGGAGTATTGACGCAAGAAGGGAAAGTTGTGGCTTATGCCTCGAGACAACTCAAAACCCATGAAGTAAACTGTCCTACTCATGATTTAGAGTTAGCCTTTGTTGTGCATGCACTCAAAACATGGAGGCATTATCTTTTGGGTAAATGTTGTGAAGTGTTCACAGATCACAAAAGTTTGAAGTATATCTTCACTTAGAAAGAAGTCAACATGAGACAAAGAAGATGGCTAGAACTCATCAAGGACTATGACTTGAGTTTGCAATACCACCCCGGTAAAGCAAATGTTGTAGCAGATGCTTTAGGCCGAAAGGTTTATGTGAATGGCCTTACTAAAGGAGAATTGCCAGATGATCTATGTGCCCAATTGTAACATCCCAAAAATACAAAACTTGGATCATCAAACTCTAATCATCAAAATTAGGGTTAACAAAAACTTTTCTAATTAAAATTATGAAGGCATGCATATGTGTATGCATTTAATTTGAAATTCTTTGGAACCACCTTGTTTGTTTGTTTCCTTGCTTGTAAAATGTTTCTTAGGTGAAATAAACATCATCTAAAACATTTCCCACACTTTTCCCAAAGACAAATAAATCAAAACAAATAAAATAAAGGAATGGTCATTTTGACCAATTTAACTCCCATGCCTACTTTGGCTGTCTCAAACTTTCAAAACCTACCAGAAACTTTTCTGGATCTTTGCACCCCTTGAATGTACTCATAACAAAGTATCAAGGCCCACTTTGAGATCATCCAGAAACTTTCAAATGCATAGTTTAAATGACAATTCAAAATTGAATCTTTATCATATGGGAAGATCCCACTTTTTCAAAAACCACTCAAACAAGCTCAACTTTCAAAACCCAAGCATCTGCAGACTCACCAGCACTAATCTAGCAAACCCACCAAAAATCATTTCAAAATTCAAAACTTGATTTCATGCGGCCATTTCATCAAACAGGTTGCAGACACAAATCATCCAAATCCTAAACACTATTGTGAGCAGTGATTCTTACCTAACTGGTTCCCTATCTAGCTCACAACCAGCTTAGTAGATCATCTAGAAAGATTAACCAAGCACTAGCACCACTATAAGCTTGGCATTGCCATCAATGGTGAACAGCCGAGCACACCCATGTCACCCCCATGTCGACAGCAAGATAGGAGGAGACACAAGCCTAGCCAGCATGTCTGGGAGGCAGCCCACCGTCCACCGCCACTCCCTGTCCACTGCTCGAACCTTGCCACACACTGGACCACACGCACGCACGCACCGCGCCCAGACCGCCAGCAACCATGCCGAGCGTGCGCCAGATCGCCACCCTCGACCGAAGCCCACAGACCGCGCACCGCCCTCGCCGCGTGCACACACAATACCCACCGACCCAGGAGACCGCCAGACATCGCACAGCCGCCCCGTGACGCACAGCCACCGCTCGCCGTCAAAGACACGGCCTCTGCCGTGCGGAGCGTCGCATGTTACAGACCAAGCCGCACCACCCCATGCCTCAAAACCATGTCGTTGAGCATCGCTAGGGAACACCGCACCGTTCTTCCCCTACCGTTGCCCATGCCAATAGCCGCCTGTACCATCGCCCCGACGAGCTCACCGTGCGTCCCGTCGGTCCCCTCGCTCGACTATAAATAGAGGCCACCCCCAGTTGATTTCTTCACACCATCTCACTTCCGTCTCATCACTGATCGTGCCACACCGTTCCCGGATCAAGGCGAGGACCACCTCACCGGAATTTCATCGGAGCCCGCCACCTCTGGAGAAGAAGGGCGCCATCGATTTCGTCCATCCCAGGAGCTGCCGCGACCACCCCTGAGTTCGCCGTCGTCGACTTCGTCATTTGCCCGCCTCGCCGACCCTCGCCTGCACCCCGGTGAGCCCCCAGCACCCCTCACTGGTCGCGCTAGGTTTCTTTCTCGCCGGTGTTGTCTCGCGTCGACGATGACTCCCAGCCGTTGGATTAGAATCAGATCGAACGACCCACATTGCCCCGTAACGCTTCGGCCCTCCCTGTCTCACTGGCAAGTGGGGACACCCACTTAAGCAGCCCACGGGAGCACTGCGCTTAGCAGGCCGGCCCGTTAAATTTTCCCGCGCAGCCCAGTTATTTGAATTAAACCTTTTTCATTTTTGTTTCAAACTCACTTCTGTACCCAACTTTAAAAATCAACCCAGATCGATTCAGTTCATCAAATTGAATGAAACCAATTTCTTTAGAAAGGTCTGGGAATGCTGAATCCAAGCCCGTTGGATTCAAGTCATTTGGATCTATAGATCACCCATGGTAAAAATAACAAGGCAGAACCTTTTCTGCATTCAAACATTTTTCAAATTTAAACCATAATAGCTTTTGAGTTAATTCCAACTCTCAAAAATCACATTTAACCATACCTTTCAGAATATATAAAAATATATAGGTTTACTTGCAGAAATAATGTTCAAGTAATAAAAGAATGCTACATAGGCATTTCTAGCCACTTTAATTAATTGGAATAAAAGGGTAAAACCTTATTAAATTGTGACACCACTTTAAATCACATTCCCTTGGACTACAATATGTGGTGATGACATGTGTCAACATGATCCCATGTTTGGTTTGGAGAATATTAAATCTTAAGTAGTTTTTCAATGAGTAGAAATTAATTTTCTAAAAATAAAAGGAATTAAACCAAGCCTTAACCTTGTAATGTTAAAGATGATGCTATATCATCTATAGGACCCTTTTGTGTGATGATTGCAAGTAGTTAAGTATTGTTTGGTGATTGTGTACCTCGTCTTTATTCATAGACGCTAGTACCGACCAAGGATACGAGGAGGAAGGAGGATACTACGAAGAAGAAGCCGAGGAGAACTTCAACCACTGCTCTACACAAGGCAAGCTGAGACTATACCTATGCAAGCCAATACTTGCAAGCTTATACTGATATTGATGCAAGCTAACACTTGCAAGATACTTTACCTATGCCAACCAATACTTGTTACTATGCCTACTATATGCCTTAAGCATATATGATCCAACCCACTTGACCAACTAATCCTAGTTTTTACTTGCAAGCTTATTACTTTATTTCTTTATCAAAGATTTCTTAGAGTTTACTTAAGAGATTGGTAGATACTAGAAAGATATTTGAAGGTTGCATAAAGAGCATAAAATTTGGCCTAAGTTAGAAACCTTGATATCAGCCTGATACATAAGGTTGTACTTAGTTGAAACTCCACTAGTCCACCACCCCTCATTAGTGCCTACCCCCACTTATAGATGCTGGTGCTAAGCATAAAACTTGATCAAATTTTAGATGGGAATACTTGGTGGAAAAATGGTTATGAAAACCTTGGAATGATGGATCATTCTATTGAAATGTTTTGGACATGTGTTTCCGAACACCTGATGATTTTGGTGATGAAAATGTTGAGGCATGAGCCTTAGCCCTTTATAAAACTGATGGTTGTCTGGATGCGATACCATTCCAATTTTATCGTACAACCACAATACCTGAAGATTGGGTAGGGCTTGACTGGAAACTTATATACCTTAGTATTAGTTCCCTCACGCCAAGGTCTGAGCTGAGGCTACCTTGTGAAGATTTTCCACCTGTGCAGTACCCAAGATGACAGTTGGTCATGGTTGGGAGGCCAAACTCACAGGAGAGGCGCTTATACTAGGGCGTGTAATCAAAAGGTTAGGATTGATTATGCGCATACTGAGTATGTTGAATTCAGAATTTTTTCCTGACGGATGTATCGAATGTTGTGGTGAAAGTGTACAATATCTGCAGAGTGTCAAACTATTCGAATAGTCGCGTCCGCAGTTATGGACAGTTGGAGTGGCCATACAGTTCCCCCGTCAGACTTTTCAAAAATGACTTATGAAATGAATTGAGACTTTGACTTGACCACAACAGAGTTGTGACATGAGTTACGAGATCCCACCTAGGAGTTATAAAATTGTGACTAGCTTTGGAACTTAGTAGAGATAACTCTGGCTTTTGCAAAACAACCCTAGAGCCTAGTGTCCTATTATCCAAAAACCCCTTTACCTGTTAGTATTAGTTTGCGAGTAGTTAAAGAGTACTCATGGCTTTGTCCCTGGCTATTCCCATGGCCAGACTATGAAGAGGAGTACCTGGAGGATGGACCCCAGGAAGGTTACGATAACTAGGATCATCTCCCATCGTCAGCATTGCCTGTGACCCCGAAGATGGAGCTTCGCCTATGCTACCGTTATTATTACGTATTCCGCTGCTTGATGTTGTATTAAGAACTGGATCATGAGATCCCTATTTATGTAAGAACTTATGTATCGTTTGTAATGGATGATGTACTATGGTATCCAATTCTGTTATGTCTCGCAAAAATGGTAATCCTGGGATTGCGATGTATGGCATAACAGGCATCTGGGATTAAAAATCCGGGTGTTGACATGTTGGTATCAGAGCCATCCTGACCATAGGAGACCCTAGTTAGACTGGACGTTTGAACCAAAAACTTAGTTTCAAAACCAAAGAAAACAAATATTTACAAAAACTTCTTCTCATTCTTATCCCTTTTATTCTTTCATGAAAACTCATGTTCCTCCAAAAACTCTTGCAAAATACATAAAATCTTGACACACTTAATCACTCTGATAACCTACTGATCCTCTATTCTTATAGATGGACGTGAAGTACAGCAAGTTTTATCAGTTGGGGAATGGAGGAGACCTTATCTTTGAGAGGGATTTGGACCAGCTTTCGGAACTTCTGGAGCGTCCGCACCCCGAGTTCTTCGGAGCTCAACTCAATGATCAAGGAGGAGAAGATCTGCAGTGGCTAATTGTTGCAAGTCTCCGAGGAAAGATTGAACCTCCCACTGCGGAAGGAATTCAGTTTACCTTGAGGGAAAACAACTGGCTCGATGGACTTGCCAGGGCCATGCAAGAAGCTCTTTCCCGTCTGTGTGGGCAGAGAATCAATCAGATCAAGGGTACTCGCTTTGAGTTTTGCCCAAGTCGTGATGCTAATGGACAACCACTAGAAGCCCCATACCACCCTGAGCTGAAGACCCAATTGGACCACCTTAGCTTCATGATGTACGATCGTCAGCAGGAGTTGGACAACTGCCGTGACTACTGCAACCACAAGTCTGCCATCATCAAGACGAAGGACCAGACCATCGCCATGCTAGCAAAGGATCGCAAGTCTCGCTGCCGTCAGCTCGACAAGAAGGAGCGCATCATTGCCCGTCTTTTCCACCGCATCTCATCTCTGGAGGAGACCATCCACGAGAGAGACATGCAGTTGGAGGAAAGGGAGAATGCCAGAGAGGATCTTCATGGAGACCCCTACTCCTATCTCAGCGATGATGATGATTTTCTGGAGGATCAGGCTATGGATTTCTTCACCGATGATGTCACATCCCAAGATTTTCCAAATCTTGTTATGTGAAAAATAAATGAATAAAATAAAACTTTGTTGATTTTCAGGGTGAGAAGAAACTTTTGATTCCAATTGGAAACCCTCAAACCTATTTTGATCAAACAAATCCTAAAGGAATTTGAAAATATAAACAATTAATAAAGAAAATTTTAAATAAATGAAATTACTATTTTTGGATCTTTTAATAAAAAGATTTGGTTTTCAAATGAAAAGGTAGGATTATAAATAAGGACTATTTTTATAGAGCCAAATTAAACCTTGGCCAACTTTTTGAAATAAAATATTTTGTTTTGATTAAAGGAGTAAAGGTTTATTTAAATAAAATAATGAGGGTTTATTAATACCCAATTTCATTAGAGTAAAGGTTTTCCCATTTTGAATAAACACTAAAACTTGTTATTTTATTTGAAGTAAGTTTTCCAAGTGTTTTGTATTTACAAATAAAACCTACTGAATTGGTCTGGATAGTATTTAGATTTCAAAATGGAGATTTTAAATAAATCAAATCCTATTTGAATTAATAACTAAGGACTATTTTATTTAATTATTAAATAGATCCTAAGTGAGTAAAAGTATTATTTATTTTGGACTCTGATTTGTGTTGTTAAACAGAACTAAAAAGGATACAAAGTTTAGCAAAAGTTTGATTTCAATTGTTGTTTGAATAGTTTGATTAAATTTCAAAACAGAAAATCAAATGGAAAGGGAAAAAAGATTCAGTACAAAAAAAAGGGAAACAAACAACAACCCAACTAAGCAGGCCCAGCATCCCAGCTCCAGCCTAATTAAACCCCCCACGCGCGAATCGTTTTCCACTCGAACTCACACCCGCAGAGTCGCAGACAGCAGGACCCCACCGCACCCTTCTCTCTCTCTCACTGCCAGACGACCCCACGCCCACGTCACCATCTTCCTCCCCGCGATGAACTCGCCCTGCCGTTGCAGCCGAGTAACTCCGGCGTTGATTACGCGTTGATGACGACCTTGATTCCTCCAGTGACTACGCCCATTTAACCGCCCGTGTCTACTCGCCATTTCCCCTCGCTCGCCTCTCCCTCTCTGCCCCTAGGCTGCCCCAATTCGCTCCCACACCAACACTGCTCCGACAAGGTTCCTGGCCGATTCCGGCTCCGTCCAGCCAGCCCTCTCCTCCCTCTGCACGTGAGCTTGCTCCCCACCTCCTGGCGCATCTCCCCGTGTGCTCCATTTGCTCCCGCACGCTCTGTAAGCTCGACTTCGTCGACCACAACTCGCCGCCGCGTCTGCCACCTCTCCGGCGACCCCTCCCCGTAAGAACAGATCAACCCTTCCTCTCTGCTTGCAAGCCGCGTGTTCAGTGTCTTCACGCGCACCTAACCGTGTCTTTCTTTTGCTTTGGCATGGCCTATAGCCTCGCCTCCGACAAGGACCAGACGGTGAACCCAACTCCGACGAGCGATTACTCCCGCCCCCGTGCGCCCCTTGGACAGCTGCGACCACCTCGAGCTTCACCTCGACCACGCGAACTTATTAGAGATAAATCTGGATTTTGCAAAACAACCCTAGAGCCTAGTGTCCTATTATCCAAAAGCCCCTTTACCTATTAGTATTAGTTTGCGAGTACTTAAAGAGTACTCATGGCTTTGTCCCTGGCTATTCCCATGGCCAGACTATGAAGAGGAGTACCTGGAGGATGGACCCCAGGAAGGTTAGGACAACTAGGATCATCTCCCATCGTCAACATTGCCTGTGACCCCGAAGATGGAGCTTCGACTATGCTACCGTTATTATTACGTATTCCGCTGCTTGATGTTGTATTAAGAACTGGATCATGAGATCCCTATTTATGTAAGAACTTATGTATCATTTGTAATGGATGATGTACTATGGTATCCAATTCTGTTATGTCTCGCAAAAATGGTAATCCTGGGATTGTGATGTATGGCATAACAGGCATCTGGGATTAAAAATCCGGGTGTTGACACCAATTCAAGGATCTCAGGTTGGAGATAGTACCGGAAGGACATCTCATGTCATTGGATGTTCCACCTACGTTGTTGGACAGGATCAAGGAAGCTCAAAAGATAGACAAGGAAATTGATGAGATCAAAGGATTAATGAAAAAGGGGAAAGCTAAAGGTTTCCATGAAGACGAACATGGTAATTTACGGTATAAAGAACGTATCTATATTCCGCAAGATCTGGAACTTCGGAAACTGATCCTGCAAGAAGCACATAACTCACCATATTCCATTCATCCGGGTAACACCAAAATGTACATGGATGTGAAGGAAAGATTTTGGTGGAATAATCTCAAGAGGGACATCGCAGAACATATTTCCTTGTGTGATGTGTGTAGTCGAGTGAAAGCGGAGCATCAGAAACCGATAGGATTACTACAACCACTACCTATTCCTGATTGGAAGTGGGACAAGATTGGTATGTATTTCATCACTAGACTGCCAAGGACTAGATCAGGATATGATTCTATCTGGGTTGTTGTAGATCCCCTAGCTAAGGTGGATCATTTCATTCCCGTGAAGACAACCTACACAAGTGCTAAGTTGGCCAAGATCTATATGAACAAGATTATATGTCTGCATGGAGTACCCAAGAGTACTGTGTCTGATAGAGGAACTCAATTCACTTCACATTTTTGGCGACAATTGCATGAGTCATTGGGAACAAGATTGGAGTTCAGCATAGCTTTTCACCTCCAAACTGATGGACAGACAGAAAGAATCAATCATATTATCGAGGATATGTTGAGGGCATGTGCCCTAGACTATGGTGCTAGTTGGGATGAAAGTCTGCCTTATGCAAAATTCTCTTACAATAACAGCTATCAAGCCAGCATTGAGATGGCACCATTTGAATTTCTCTATGGAAGGAAGTGTACTACACCATTGGTGTGGAGTGGTGTAGGAGAAAGAAATTTGTAACATCCCTAAAATCATGTTTTCAAAGATTGCATATCATCCTTGCATGCATAATCATTTAGGGATCAATTTCAAACTCATTTCAAAGAAACAGAAGCATTGAGTGCTAATATTTTATGTAAACAAGCATTGATCCAATGATACTCTCTAGAGAGAGAGTATTTGTTTCAAACCAAGATTTGTTTGTTCATAAGTTGGTTTGGTTGAGTTCCAAAGCTTGGATTTTTTTTTCCAAAACAAAATATAGTTTAAAACCATTTCCATATCTTCATCAAATCTTGTGCTTAGGCACTGTTTATTTTAAAATTTCAAAGGAACCAAACTAGTCCAGTGAGACAACATGGTTTTATACTAAAAAATGTGCAGGTTTCACTTTATAAAAATCCAGAAAGTTTTGGAATTCAAATACATTTGTATTCATTTGAAAGGGTTTCCTGAAAATCGAATTAGAAAAAGAAAAAGGATTAGAAAACAGAACTGGGCCAGGCGCTACCTTTTCGGCCCAGTATACAAAGCAGCCCACCCGGGTTTCCCTCTCTCCCTCGGTTTCTCACCTGACTCGCGCACACCCCCGCACTGACAGGCCTACCCCACCCTGCCCCGTCAGCGTCGTCCCCAAACCCCGCCCACGACCTGGCCTCGCCGTTTCCTCCCTCTCCTTCACTGCCGCGATTTAATCCGGTTAATTGCCGTTGATTGCGCGTGTGATTCTCTCCTCCTCTCCAGCTACTTAATCCCCTCCCCCTCGCGACCATTTCCCCCAGCAGAGCTAGCCAGAAGCGCCACCAGGCTGCCCCTATTTGCTCTCACACCGCCGCTGTACCGACGAGCTCCGGCGATGAAATTCCGGTGAGCCAGACCACCCCGTCCCTTCTAATTCAAACGAGCATGTTCCTAGCAACCTTGTGCACCTCCTAACCCCTCTCGTTTGGCCGCTCTTGACCCAGGCAGCCGTTCCCGTCCATCCCTGCAAGCAACAGAGCGGCCGCTCAACTCCGACGAGGAATACCGGTAATGTCCGAGCGCACCTTGCTTCCTCTCTGAACCTGTCATGTTCGCCGCAACCTTGTGCATCCTCTGACACCACTGGTTCGTGCTAGGGCGGCCTACATTGTCGGCAACTACTCCATCCGCAAGCACCCGACGCTGCCAGCAACTCCGACGAAGTCCTACCGTTGAATCCGTGCGCCCCTGTCTCTTCCTCGACCGCCTCGAGCATCGCAGCGACCACGCGAACCCAGTAAGCATCTCCACTCCTCCCCGCGTGACCTAAATCGCCAGCAACTTATCTAACAGAGCCGCCGCTGCCACTCGCCGCCGCTGGCGCCGCCAAACTTTGGTCGTTTGATCTGTAGCCGTTAGATCTAGATCTAACGCATACAATAGATTCACTTAGCGAAGCGGTATGATTAGATCTGGGCTGTGCGCAGTCACTTTAATCTAACGGCCCTCATCGATCGATCCGTGCGAATCGGTATCATCCAATCAGAGTACGCCGCGTGTCCTGCGTTTAGATTTAAAAACAGAATTTTGATCTATTAGTGATTCAAACTTGCAAAATTCATAACTTTTGTTTCCCACGTTCAATTTTTGCAAATTTTATATCATTGGAATCAGGAGAGAAAATCCTATCTGTTTATGCAATGTGTTTAATTTTTTGCCTCTATAAAAATGGTTGTTTTTTCAGAGACATTTGTAGGCTTATTTTGGATATAGAAATGATTTGAAAAATGTTTTAAAGATCAAATAAAGTTTATTTTGAGTATCTTGGACATGTTTATGTTCTAGTACTGTATACTTGTCTTGTTTGGTGTAGAAAAATCATCACATGGCATTTGCATGCATTCATATATTTTTGTTTGTATATTTTGTTATGTGATTTTGGTGCCATTATTTTATGTGTAGATTTTGGTGCTAATAGTGATTGTGGTTGTGAAGATTGTTGCTACTCCCCAAACTACCAAGGCAAGTGGTGCTTCATGTTTTATTCCTATATTTTTTACCTATGCATTAGAAATATTTTGTATAGGACTTGCATGAATATTTTGCTAAGTATCTTATTGCTATGCTTGGGAAATCCTACTAGTTGTAGAATTGTTAGAATTTCCTCTAAGTTAAGATGCTTACCATTACCATGCTTAGCCTAGCTAGTAGCAACCAAGGGTGGTTTATATATTCATGCTATGTGAAATATTTCTAAGTCTTTGACTTGTGTTTTTGTTAATAAAACAATTAAGTGAATGAAACACCTGGGTGGAATGGAAAGAATGGTTTGTGTTGAGTGGTTACACAAGGCCCATTTCTATGGTTTACCTTGTGTATCTCACTTGTGGAATGCCCCCTAGGAACAAAGGGATTTGAGATGCCAAATGATAAGAAGCTTCTAGTGCAGCCACATGGCAATATGGGCTTTGCCTGGATCACATAGGTTGCAATAACTTAGCCATTTGGACAGTTGGTGGTAGTGGGATGATAGGTTGGAACACGTCCATTTGGTCTAAGGGAACGCTTCTGAAAGGTCCTGTCTTGGTGAAAATCAAGTCTTGTGGGGAAAGTGCACAACCTCTCCAGATGGAAGAATCTAAGTACTTAGCCATGTCCCTGGTATTGGAAAACTTGAGCATCAAGACATGGAAGCTATCAAGAATCTCCTCATCCCAATTTTCTAAGTTAAAACTTGTGGTTGAACAAGGGTGAAGGCTCACCAATTTCTATTGGTGATTCCTTGGGAAAGTTTTGTCAAAGAAAAACTTAGTGTTTTCAACTAATAGGTAAAACCTATTTTGAGCAAAGCAAGCCTAAGCTACACTTAGCCAAATTCATGTAGTGTCTAGAAGCTAATATTCTACTAAGGTATCACTTGACAATACTATTCCAATGTATTAACCCACTGTGGCTGTAACTTGTGATGTTGCAGGTTATTCCGATGATGATTAGGGGTTATGAGTCTACACTCAACATGCTTGCCTGAGGCAAATGAAGATGAAGGCTTATTTATATTGTTATTGTTGAACTCTTGTATTAGGCCTATGGCCATGGAGTTTGTAAAAGACTATGATTGTCTCTGGAATGATATGTAATAATGACCTTTGTTTCTGTGTACTTCATCTTAAATTGTGGATGCTAGCATTGATCCAGGGACTAGCATTGAAATCACAGGGATCCTTACCTTTATAAAGGGAGGGATCTTACAAAATTTGTTCGAACCAGAACTGATTAAGGAAGCTGAAGAGAAAGTCAGATTAGTAAGGGACAAATTGAAGATAGCATAGTCCCGACAGAAAAGCTACACGGATTCAAAGCATAGAGAGGTCACCTATGAAGTAGGTGATCGAGCCTATCTTAGAGTCTCACCACTCCGTGGTGTGAAGAGATTCGGTATCAAAGGAAAGTTGGCTCCAAGGTATATTGGACCATTCAAGATTTTGAGCCGCAAAGGAGAAGTAGCCTATGAGATTGAATTGCCTGATTCACTGTCTGCCATTCACAATGTGTTTCACGTAAGTCAGTTGAAGAAATGCCATCCAGAGAGGAAGAAACATCTTTTAAGGATACTATACCTTTGGAAGAGGTTCAGTTAGAGAGTGATCTCACCTATGAGGAGAAACCTATCAAGATTCTTGAGACTGCAGAAAGAGTTACTTGAACCAAGACTATCAAATTCTGCAAAGTTCAGTGGAATCATCATTCCGAAGAAGAAGCAACTTGGGAAAGAGAAGATGACCTTCGGAAAGATCACCCTCACCTATTTTCTATCCAATCCGAATCTCGAGGGCGAGATTCATCTTAAGGGGGTTAGATTTGTAACATCCCAAAAATCAAGATTTGTTAAAGTTTTAATTTCATTCATGCATTCATAGCATTTGGTTTGCACAAAATTTGTCCAAACAAAATTTCAAATAAGAAACCATGTTATGCCTATTATTTTATGCAAATAAGGCAATGGTTCTATTTTTAAATTTAAAAGTATGAGAGTGCCTTTGGATTGATCAGTGATGTTTTAAAATGGATGTAAGGCTTGCACAAAAATTTCCAAAACAAAATTCAAAATAAAACCATTTATATGCCTAATATATATATATATCAATAAAGGCACGGTTTTATTTTATTTTTCAAATTGTCAAAAGTGATTTTGAGTAGGCAGTAGAGTTTTGTACACAAGTAGGTACAAAGGATTCACTACAAAAACCTAGAGGTAGTTTGAATTCATAACCATTTGAATTTGGTTTGTTTTGGTTTCCTGAAAATCAAATTGGAAAAAGAAAAAGAGAGAAGAAAAGGAAAAGGGCCGGCGCCACTCTTTCCGCCAAGAAGAAGATACATCCCACAAAGCCCACCCGGCCACCTCCCCCTCCTCTCTATCTCACACACGCGCAGCCCTACCCGCGGTCACTAACGTGCTGGCCCCGCACGCCACGCCAGCATTTTCCCCAAATCACGCCCGCGACCATGTCCCCGCTGCCATTGTTGCTATTGATGGCATGGCGTAATTGTCCTTGATTCCACTGGCGTTTGTTGTCGAGCCACTACCTACTTAAACCCCTACACCCCATGGCTATTTCCCCCCACTCAGCACACTCTCTCCACCACCAGGCTGCCAACAATTCGCTTTGCAACGCCGCTGCCCGACCCTCTCCGGTGAGCTATTACTGCCAAATCCGACCGCCCCTTACCCTCTGTTACATACTGCAGTACTCCCCTTGCTCGTGCGCTTCACCTCATGCCTCTAGTTTGTCTGCTCATGACCCAGGTCATCGTCTCCGTCGAGCTCCACGAATGACAAAAGTGTCGCCCAACTCCGATGAAGAATCATGGTAAAATCAGGTCGCCCCTTGACCCCTAACCCATTCCACCATGTTCGCCATGCCTCTTTGCTCTTCCTAATGCCTTCCGTTCATATTATTGCGCCGTAGAACGTCGCCTCTGTCTCCGGCAGTGAACACCCGACGTGAGAGCGAACTCTGACAAGGTTCTCCGGCCAGCACACACGCCCCCGTCCACACCAGCGAGACGTTGAGCATCAGCGTGACCTCGCGAGTCTGGTAAGCGTCTTCGCCAACCCCATCCCCCTCTGTAGCCGCCGGAACTCCACTGGCAGTGCTTTGTTGTCAACACCCGGATTTTTAATCCCAGATGCCTGTTATGCCATACATCGCAATCCCAGGATTACCATTTTTGCGAGACATAACAGAATTGGATACCATAGTACATCATCCATTACAAACCGTACATAAGTTCTTACACAAATAGGGATCTCATGATCCAGTTCTTAATACAACATCAAGCAGCAGAATACGTAATAATAACGATAGCGTAGGTGAAGCTCCATCTTCGGGGTCACAGGCAATGCTGACGATGGAGATGATCCTAGTTGTCGTAACCTTCCTGGGGTCCATCCTCCAGATACTCCTCTTCATAGTCTGGCTATGGGAATAGCCAAGGACAAAGCCATGAGTACTCTTTAAGTACTCGCAAACTAATACTAACAGGTAAACGGGGTTTTTGATAATAGGTCACTAGGCTCTAGGGTTATTTTGCAAAAGCCAGATTTACCTCTACTAAGTTCAGAAGCAAAGAATGCTAGTTGAAGTTTTATAAAACCTAAGTGGGAACTTGTATTTCATATCACAACCCTGTTGTGGTCAAGTCAAAGTCTCAATCCATTTCACAAGTCATTTTGAAAAGTCTGACGGGGGAACAATATGGCCACTCCAACTATCCATAACCGTGGACGCGGCTATTCGAATAGTTTGACACTCTGCAGAGATTGTACACTTTCACCACAACATTCGATACATCCGTTAGGAACAAATCCTGAATTCACCATACTTAGTATGCGGATAATCAATCCTAACCTTTCAATTACACGCCCTAGTATAAGCACCTCTCCTGTGAGTTTGGCCTCCCAACCATGACCAACTGTCATCTTGGGTACTACACAGGTGGACAATCTTCACAAGGTAGCCTCAGCTCAGACCTTGGCCGTGAGGGAACTAATACTAAGGTATATAAGTTTCCAGTCAAGCCCTACCCAATCTTCGGGTATTGTGGTTGTACGATAAAATTGGAATGGTATCGCAGCCAGACAACCATCAGTTTTATAAAGGGCTAAGGCTCATGCCTCATCATTTTCATCACCAAAATTATCAGTGGTTTGGAAACACATGTCAAAACATCTCAGTAGAATGATCCATCATTCCAAGGTTTTCATAACCATTTTCACCAAGTATTCCCATCTAAAGTTGATCAAGTTTTATGCTTAGCACTAGCATCTACAAGTTGGGGGGGGGTAAGCACTAATGAAGGGTGGTAAACTAGTGGAGTTCTAACTAAGTTCAATCTCATGCCTTAGGATGACATCAAGATTATCTAGCTTAGGCCAAATTTTATGCTCTTTATGCAACTTTCACATATCTTTCTAGTATCTACCATTCTCTTAAGTAAACTCTAAGTGAGAGCTTTGATAAAGAAATAAAGTAAGAAGCTCGTAAGTAAAACTAGGATTGGTTTATCAAGTGTATATGATCACATATGCTTAAGGCATATAGTAGTCATGGTAACAAGTAGTGGTTTGTTGCATCAGTAGAGTATCTTGCAAGGGTTAGCTTGCACATTCACTAATAGTATTAGGCTTGCATTAGTGTCAATATAAGCTTGCAAGTATTGGCTTGCATAGGTATAGTATCATCTTGCCTTGTGCAGTGCAGTGGTTGAAGTTCTCCTCGGCTTCTTCTTCGTAGAATCCTCCTTCCTCCTTGTATCCTTGGTCGGTACTAGCGTCTATGAATAAATACGAGGTTTAACAATCACCAAACAATACTTAACTACTTGCAATCATCACACACAAGGGTCCTATAGATGATCTAGCATCATCACTAACATTACAAGATTAAAGCTTGGTTTAATTCCTTTTATTTTTAGAAAAGTAATTTCTACTCATTGAAAAACTACTTAAGATTTAATATTCTCCAAACCAAACATGGGATCATGTTGACACATGTCATCACCACATATTTTAGTCCATGGGAATGTGATTTAAAGTGGTGTCACAATTTAATAAGGTTTTACCCTTTTATTTTAATTAATTAAAGTGGCTAAAAATGCCTATGGGGCATTCTTTTATTACTTGAACATTATTTCTGTAAGTAAACCTATATATTTTTATATATTCTGGAAGGTATGGTTAAATGTGATTTTTGAGAGTTGGAATCAACTCAAAAGCTATTATGGTTTAAATTTGAAAAATGTTTGAATGCAGAAAAGCTTCTGCCTTGTTATTTTTACCATGGGTGATCTATAGATCCAAATGACTTGAATCCAACGGGCTTGGATTCAGCATTCCCAGACCTTTATAACAAAATTGGCTTCATTCAATTTGGTGCACTGAATCGACCTGGGTTGATTTTTGAAACTGGGTACATAAGTGTGTTTGAAATAAAATGGAAAAGGTTTAATTCAAATAACTGGGCTACGCGGAAAAAGTTAACGAGTCGGCCTGCTAAGCGTATCGCTTCCGCGGGCTGTTTAAGTGGCTGTCCCCACTCGTCAGTGAGACAGGGAGGTGCGAAGCGGTATGGGGCAACGTGGGTCGTTCGATCTGGTTCTAATCCAACGGCTGGGAGTCATCGTCGACGTTGGGCAACGCCGGTGAGACAGAAACCTAGCACGACCAGTGGGGGGTGCTGGGGGCTCACCGGAGTGCAGGCGAGGGTCGGCGAGGCGGGCGAACGACAAAGTCGACAACGGCGAATCTCCTGGTACCGGTGGCTCCTCTTGGGGCGGCTCCAATCGCTGGCTCCCTTCTTCTCCAGAGGCGGCGGGCTCCGGTGAAATTCTGGCGAAGTGTTGCTCGCCTTGCTCCGGGAACGGTGTGGCACGATCAGTGATGAGAGGGGAGTAGAATGGTGTGCTCAATTTGGCTGGGGGTGGCCTCTATTTATAGTCGAGCAAGGGGACCAACGGGGCGCAAGGTGAGCTCGTCGGGGGCGATGGTACAGTCGGCTATTGGCATGGGCGAAGGTAGGGGACGGTGCGGAGTTCCCTGGCGATGCTCAACGGTACGGTGGCGAGACGTGGGGCGGTGCGGTTCGGTCGGAACACGACGGTGCTCTGCGCGTGCCCGACGGAGAATTTAATGGCGCACAGCGCGCGTGGTCCGCGTGGCGGCGAACGAGCGTGTCTGCGGGGTTGCTGGGACGGTGGTGATCACGTATGCACGCGGCGAGGGAGGCGTGCGGTCTGTGGGCGTTGGTCGAGCGTGGCGCACGGGGCATGCTCTCGGCATGGTTGCTGGCGAGGTTGGCATGGTCCGTGCGTGTGGTCCAGTGGCTGGCAGGGTTCGAGCGGTGGACAGGGAGTGGCGGTGGAGTGTTGGTTTCTCCCAGACATGCTGGCTAGGCTTGTTTCTCCTCCTAGCTTGTTGTCGACATGGGGGTGACAATGGTGGCTTCGGCTGTTCACCATTGATGACAATGCCAAGCTCACAGTGGTGCTAGTGCTTGGTTAATCTTGCTAGATGATCTACTGAGCTGGTTGTGAGCTAGATAGGGAACAAGTTAGGCAAGAATCACTGCTCATAATAGTGTTTTGATTTTATTTGATATGTGTCAGCCAAGTGTTTGATGAAGTGGCGGCATGAATTCAAGTTTTGAATTTTGAAAAGATTTTTGGTGGGTGTGCTAGATTGGTGCTGGTGAGTCTGCAGATGCTTGGGTTTTGAAAGTTGAGCTTGTTTGAGTGGTTTTTGAAAAAGTGGGATCTTCTCATATGATAAAGATTCAATTTTGAATCATCATTTAAACTATGCATTTGAAAGTTTCTGGATGATCACAAAGTGGGCCTTGATACGTTGTTATGAGTACAATCAAGGGGTGCAAAGATCCAGAAAATTTTCTGTTAGGTTCTGAAAGTTTGAGACAGCTAAAGTAGGCTTGGGAGTTAAATTGGTCAAAATGACCATTCCTTTATTTTATTTGTTTGGCTTTACTTGTCTTTGGGAAAAGTGTGGGAAAAGTTTAGATGATGTTTATTTCACCTAAGAAACATTTTACAAGCAAAGAAATACACAAACAAGTTGGTTCAAAAGAATTTCAATTTAAATGCATACACATATGCATGCTTTCATAATTTTAATTAGAAAAGTTTTTTTGTTAACCCTAATTTTGATGATTAGAGTTTGATGATTTAAGTTTAGTATTTTTGGGATGTTACAAACCTTCCCCCCTTAAACAAAATCTCGTCCCGAGATTTGAAAAAGGACGAAAAGATTACTAGGATTTGAAGAGACCGGGAAACTCCGTCCTGATGTCTTCGCGCTCCCAGGTAGCTTCCTCTTCTGTGTGGTTGCTCCACTGATTCTTGAGAAACTTGATGCTCCGGGTTCGGGTAGTTCGGAAAGCTTCTTCCAAAATACGGATGGGTACTTCGGGATAGGTTAGGTCTCTATGGTCCGATGATCGATATTTTTGAACACTTCGATCTTCTCGGGGACTTCGAGACACTTGCGAAGTAACGAGATATGAAACACATTGTGCATGGCTGGCATCTCTTCGGGTAGTTCCATTTGATACGATACTTCTCCTCGATGGTTCAGAATCTTGAAAGGTCCGATATATCTGGGGGATAACTTTCCTTTGAGTTGGAAACGCTGCATTCCCTTCAATGGCGACACTTTCAGATAAACAATGTCTCCTATGTTGAAGGCGAGGTCTCGACGTCTCTTGTCGGCGTAACTCTTTTGTCTGGACTAGGCGGTCTTGAGGTGCTCACGAATCTTGTGAACCTTCTCTTCTGCTTCTCGTAGGATGTCGGGTCCGAAAATCTGACTCTCTCCTACTTCCGACCAGTTCAAAGGGGTGCGACACTTCCTTCCACACATGAATTCAAAGGGGGCCATTTGCAAACTGGCTTGATAACTGTTGTTGTAAGAAAATTCTGCAAACGGCAAACAGTCTTCCCACTTGGATCCATATTCTAACACACATGCTCTCAGCATATCTTCGAGTATTTGATTTACTCGCTCCATTTGTCCATCGGTCTAAGGGTGATAAGCGGTACTGAAATCTAGACGGGTTCCTAAACCTTCTTGGACTTTCTTCCAGAATCTCGAGGTAAACTGAGTTCCTCGATCCGACACGATGTTCTTGGGGACTCCATGCAAACTAACTATTCTAGCGATGTACAACTCTGCTAGCTTCGAACTCTGATATGTGGTCTTGACGGGTAAGAAATGGGCGACTTTGGACAATCTGTCCACTATGACCCAGATAGAGTCATTTCCCCTACCAGAAATAGGCAGTCCAGTGATAAAGTCCATTCCAATGGAATCCCGTTTCCATTCCGGAATCCGCAAGGGTTGCAACAATCTAGCGGGTCTTTGATGTCCTGCCTTGACTCGCTGACAAATATCACACTTGGCGATATAGCTTTCGATTTCTCTCTTCATCTTATGCCACCAAAAATGCTCTTTTAAATCTTGATACCTCTTAGTTCCTCCGGGATCGATAGAATAAAGAGTATCATGAGCCTCCTTCAAAATAACTTCTTTCAACTCAGAATTTGATGGTACACAAAGGCGTCCTATGTACCACAGAACTCCTTCTTCGTCCTCGGTAAATCTGGGTACTTTGCCTGTACCGATACGATGCTTGATTCCGTCGATACTAGCATTTTCCTTCTGCGCCTCTTTAATCTGACTGATCAAAGTGGGCTGAAGTTCTATGCTAGCCAAAAATCCTTCACTTACTAATTCCATTCGAAAATCTTCCATCTCTTTGTGCAAACTTGGTTGCTCCTTCAAAATCATGGAGTTCAAGCGGCACGGCAATCTGCTAAGGGCATCTCCTACCACATAGGCTTTACCAGGGTGATAGTGAATGTCCAGGTCGTAATCCTTGATTAGCTCAATCCATCTCCTCTGTCTCATATTCAGCTCCTCCTGAGTGAATATATACTTTAGGCTCTTGTGGTCCGAATAAATCTCACAACGGTTTCCCATTAGGTAATGTCTCCATGTCTTCAGGGCTAGAACTATGGCTGCGAGTTCGAGGTCATGGGTTGGGTAGTTTTGCTCATGTTGTTTCAGCTATCGAGATAGATAAGATATAACCTTGCCTTATTGCATTAGCACACATCCGAGACCAATCTTGGATGCGTCACAATACACATCGAAGGGCTTCGTGATATCCGGCATGATCAAGATTGGGGCTGAAATCAATCTTCTCTTGAGTTCTTGAAAACTCGCTTCACATTTGTCTGTCCATTCAAACTTCTTGTCCTTCTTCAGCAATTGGGTCATGGGTCTGGCGATACTAGAGAATCCTTCTACGAATTTGTGGTAATATCCCACCAATCTGAGAAATGCACGAACTTGGGTTTGAGTGGTTGGGGCTTACCAATCTTCTACATCTTTCACTTTGGTAGGGTCAACGGCAATTCCTTCGGCTGATACAATGTGACCGAGGAATCCTACCTCCTGTAACCAGAATTCACATTTGCTAAACTTGGCATACAACTGATGCTCTCTAAGGGTTCCAAGAATGGTCCTTAGGTGTAGCTCATGTTCTTCTTCTGATTTGGAATAAATCAGAATGTCATCGATGAAAACAACGACAAACTTATCTAGGAAGTCCATAAAAATCTTATTCATGAGATTCATGAAGTAAGCGGGGGCATTGGTTAATCCGAAAGACATGACTGTATACTCATACAATCCATATCTGGTGGTAAAGGCAGTCTTTGGAATATCCTCTACACGAATCTTGAGTTGATGATAGCCAGTCCTAAGATCAATCTTAGAAAACACTTTGGCACCGGTCAACTGTTCAAACAAATCTTCTATCTTGGGCAAGGGGTACTTGTTCTTGATGGTGACATCATTCAATTTCCGATAATCCGTACACAAACGGTTACCTCCATCCTTCTTGTCCAGAAACAAGACAGGTGATCTCCATGGCGACGCACTTGGTTGAATCAATCCAATTTCTAGCATGGCATCTAGTTGCTTCTTCAGTTCTGCTAGCTCTGACGGGTTCATACTATAGGGTCTCTGGGCTATGGGTCCTGTTCCGGGGATTAGTTCGATGATAAACTCGATATCCCGATCTGGGGGCTTACCGGGCAAAACATCTGGAAATACATCGGGGTATTCACAGACTATCCGAACTTGGTCAATGGTAGGTTGGGCTATACTCTTGTTGCACTTTAATTGACGAGGTAAGGTTTCAGATATATGCTCGAATGATATTCTGGCTGAACTGGTCATGGTTATGGCTTTCTTAGCACAATCAATCAATCCTTTATGTTTGGACATCCAATCCATTCCTAGTACTACTTCCAATCCTTTAGTTCCGAGTACTATCAGATTAGCATAAAAATCTATGCCATGGATTCGGATAGGGATGGCTTTGCAAATTTGCCTAGCCTTGGTGGTTGATCCGGGAATTTGAACGATCATAACATGCTTCAGTTTTGTTGGTTGAATTTTACTAGTGCATGCAAATTCTTCAGTGACAAATGAGTGCGATGCACCAGAATCAAACAACACTCGTGCAAGTAATGAATTAACAGAAAACATACCCAGCATGACGTCTGGCACTTCCTGAGCTTCTTCAGCATGCATGAGAAAAAGACGGCTGTTGCGGTTGAGTGAATTCCCTGTGGAAAATCTTATTCCTGGCTGAACACGATGCTGTTGCTGAGCTGGGGCATTGGAATTGGGTGCTGCGACATTCTTCTTGTTGGGGCACTCGTTGGAATAGTGACCTTTATTTCCACAGTCATAACAAGTCACTTGCGACTTGTCCTTTGCTGCTACAGGCACAACATTGCTTCTAGTCCTAGGGGCAGTGTTGGTGTTGGCGGTAGCATTGTTGTTGTTGTTAAACTTGGGTGGGGCACGATTGAAATTGCTAGAGTTGCCGGGGTTGTTGTGATTTCCTCTGGGTCTAGGGTTTCCACGGTTGGGATAGGTCGGACGGTTTATCGGGGGTCTGTTGGTTCTTGGGTCAAATCCTAGAGATGGGTTGGGGCGATACTTTGGGGTCTGATGGGTTCCTGGTTGATGCATCATGCGACGCTTGCGGTTCTCATTGGCTTGGTTGATCTTTCCTTCCATCTGGATAGCAGAGTCGAAAAGGGCTTCAATATCCGCAAAGGGGATATTGACTAACACTGTCTGCATCTCATCATGGAGACCATTCAGGAATCTTTCTTTCTTCTTGGCTTCGGTGTCGATCTCATCCGGGGCATACAAGCTAATGACAAGAATTTGTCACGGTATTCCACTACAGTCATCCTTCCTTGCTTCAGCTCTTTGAACTCGTCTCTCATTCTCTTGATCAAACCTGGTGGCACATGGGTTATGCTAAACTTGACCTTGAATTCCTCCCAGGTCATCATCTGGCCTCCGGTCATTGCGCGAACACTATTCCACCATGCCCTGGCATCTCCGGCTAGATAGTGGGTGGCGAACAGAACTTTCTCGTTGGCTTCCACTCCGGCGACTTCTAAGTTATTTTCCATGGTTTGCAGCCAATCATCGGCGTCTAGGGGTTCTTCCGACTTAGTGAAAACAGGTGGGTTGGTATTCTGGAAATTCTTGAGCTTAGATCCATGGTTGTCCTGATTTTCGTGGCCTTGGTTGTTGTGGGCAAGCTGCGCTATCTGTTGCAGGGTGGCTAGGTTGGCTTGACGTTCCGCTCTTTCAGCTTCGCGGTCAGAAGTCAACATTTGCAGAATCTGCAACATCGGGTCCGAGGATGAACCACTTCCTCCACGTGGAATCTGAAGATTGAGATAGATCATGAGAAAACAGGGAAATTTCTAAGGTTCTGGGTCTTTGAAAAGTTTTTAAAGTTTGACTCAGATTTTTCTAGAAACTTGCTTTTTCATTCATTCATTCATAGCACACAGTACAACACACACCACAACAAAGAAAAGCAGATGGTTTTAAGAACTATTCTGGAAACTACGATACAGTGGGACCGAATACTACTCACTACGCTAGTGCTCAAGTGCTACTACTCCTCGGAATTTGTGGCTTCATCATCCTCATCATCATCAATGAAGGAGAAATCATCTTCATCGGTGAAGAAGTCCATAGCCTGATCCTCCAGAAAATCATCGTCATCGCTGAGATAGGAATAGGGGTCTCCACGAAGATCTTCTCTGGCATTCTCCCTTTCCTTCGACTGCATGTCTCTCTCATGGATGGTCTCCTCCAAAGATGAGATACGGTGGCGAAGACGGGCAATAATGCGCTCCTTCTTGTCGAGCTGACGGCGGCGAGACTTGCGATCCTTTACTAACATGGCGATGGTCCGATCCTTTGTCTTGATGATGGCAGACTTGTGGTTGCAGTAGTCACGGCAGTTGTGCAACTCCTGCTGATGATCGTACATCATGAAGCTAAGGTGGTCCAATTGAGTCTTTAGCTCAGGGTGATATGGTGCTTCCAGTGGTTGTCCATTTGCATCACACCTTGGGAAAAACTCAAAGCGAGTACCCTTGATCTGATTGATGCTCTGCCCACACAAACGGGACAAAGCTTCCTGCATGGCCCTGGCAAGTCCATCGAGCCAGTTGTTCTCTCTTAAGGTGAACTGAATTCCTTCTGCAGTGGGAGGTTCAATCTTTCCTCGGAGACTTGCAACAATTAGCCACTTCAGATCTTCTCCTCCTTGATCATTGAGCTGAGCACCGAAGAACTCGGGGTGCGGACGCTCCAGAAGTTCCGAAAGCTGGTCCAAATCCCTCTCAAAGATAAGGTCTCCTCCATTCCCCAAATCCCTCTCAAAGATAAGGCTCTGATACCAACTTGTCAACACCCGGATTTTTAATCCCAAATGCCTGTTATGCCATACATCACAATCCCAGGATTACCATTTTTGCGAGACATAACAGAATTGGATACCATAGTACATCATCCATTACAAACCGTACATAAGTTCTTACAAAAATAGGGATCTCATGATCCAGTTCTTAATACAACATCAAGCAGCAGAATACGTAATAATAACGATAGCGTAGGCGAAGCTCCATCTTCGGGGTCACAGGCAATGCTGACGATGGGAGATGATCCTAGTTGTCGTAACCTTCCTGGGGTCCATCCTCCAGATACTCCTCTTCATAGTCTGGCTATGGGAATAGCCAAGGACAAAGCCATGAGTACTCTTTAAGTACTCGCAAACTAATACTAACAGGTAAACGGGGTTTTTGATAATAGGTCACTAGGCTCTACGGTTATTTTGCAAAAGCCAGATTTACGTCTACTCAGTTCAGAAGCAAAGAATGCTAGTTGAAGTTTTATAAAACCTACGTGGGAACTTGTATTTCATATCACAACCCTGTTGTGGTCAAGTCAAAGTCTCAGTCCATTTCACAAGTCATTTTGAAAAGTCTGACGGGGGAACAATATGGCCACTCCAACTGTCCATAACCGTGGACGCGGCTATTCGAATAGTTTGACACTCTGCAGAGATTGTACACTTTCACCACAACATTCGATACATCCGTTAGGAACAAATCCTGAATTCACCATACTTAGTATGCGGATAATCAATCCTAACCTTTCAATTACACGCCCTAGTATAAGCACCTCTCCTGTGGGTTTGGCCTCCCAACCATGACCAACTGTCATCTTGGGTACTACATAGGTGGACAATCTTCACAAGGTAGCCTCAGCTCAGACCTTGGCCGTGAGGGAACTAATACTAAGGTATATAAGTTTCTAGTCAAGCCCTACCCAATCTTCGGGTATTGTGGTTGTACGATAAAATTGGAATGGTATCGCAGCCAGACAACCATCAGTTTTATAAAGGGCTAAGGCTCATGCCTCATCATTTTCATCACCAAAATTATCAGTGGTTTGGAAACACATGTCAAAACATCTCAGTAGAATGATCCATCATTCCAAGGTTTTCATAACCATTTTCACCAAGTATTCCCATCTAAAGTTGATCAAGTTTTATGCTTAGCACTAGCATCTACAAGTTGGGGGGGGGGGTAAGCACTAATGAAGGGTGGTAAACTAGTGGAGTTCTAACTAAGTTCAATCTCATGCCTTAGGATGACATCAAGATTATCTAGCTTAGGCCAAATTTTATGCTCTTTATGCAACCTTCACATATCTTTCTAGTATCTACCATTCTCTTAAGTAAACTCTAAGTAAGAGTTTTGATAAAGAAATAAAGTAAGAAGCTCGTAAGTAAAACTAGGATTGGTTTATCGAGTGTATATGATCACATATGCTTAAGGCATATAGTGGTCATGGTAACAAGTAGTGGTTTGTTGCATCAGTAGAGTATCTTGCAAGGGTTAGCTTGCACATTCACTAATAGTATTAGGCTTGCATTAGTGTCAATATAAGCTTGCAAGTATTGGCTTGCATAGGTATAGTATCAACTTTCCTTGTGTAGAGCAGTGGTTGAAGTTCTCCTCGGCTTCTTCTTCGTAGAATCCTCCTTCCTCCTCGTATCCTTGGTCGGTACTAGCGTCTATGAATAAATACGAGGTACACAATCACCAAACAATACTTAACTACTTGCAATCATCACACACAAGGGTCCTATAGATGATCTAGCATCATCACTAACATTACAAGATTAAAGCTTGGTTTAATTCCTTTTATTTTTACAAAAGTAATTTCTACTCATTGAAAAACTACTTAAGATTTAATATTCTCCAAACCAAACATGGGATCATGTTGACACATGTCATCACCACATATTTTAGTCCATGGGAATGTGATTTAAAGTGGTGTCACAATTTAATAAGGTTTTACCCTTTTATTTTAATTAATTGAAGTGGCTAAAAATGCCTATGGGGTATTCTTTTATTACTTGAACATTATTTCTATAAGTAAACCTATATATTTTTATATATTCTGAAAGGTATGGTTAAATGTGATTTTTGAGAGTTGGAATCAACTCAAAAGCTATTATGGTTTAAATTTGAAAAAATTTTGAATGCAGAAAAGCTTCTGCCTTGTTATTTTTACCATGGGTGATCTAAAGATCCAAATGACTTGAGTCCAACGGGCTTGGATTCAGCATTCCCAGTCCTTTCTAACAAAATTGGTTTCATTCAATTTGGTGCACTGAATCGACCTGGGTTGATTTTTGAAACTGGGTACAGAAGTGTGTTTAAAATAAAATGGAAAAGGTTTAATTCAAATAACTGGGCTGCGTAGAAAAAGTTAACGGGCCGGCCTGCTAAGCGTATCGCTTCCGCGGGCTGTTTAAGTGGCTGTCCCCACTCGTCAGTGAGACAGGCGGTGCGAAGCGGTATGGGGCAACGTGGGTCGTTCGATCTGGTTCTAATCCAACGGCTGGGAGTCATCGTCGATGTTGGGCAACGCCGGCGAGACAGAAACCTAGCGCAGCCAGTGGGGGGTGCTGGGGGCTCACCGGGGTGCAGGCGAGGGTCGGCGAGTCGAGTGAACGACAAAGTCGACGACGGCGAATCTCCTGGTACCGGTGGCTCCTCTTGGGGTGGCTCCAATCGCTGGCTCCCTTCTTCTCTAGTGGAGGCGGGCTCCGATGAAATTCCGGTGAAGTGTTGCTCGCCTTGCTCCGGGAATGGTGTGGCACGATCAGTAATGAGAGGGGAGTAGAATGGTGTGCTCAATTTGGCTGGGGGTGGCCTCTATTTATAGTCGAGCAAGGGGACCGACGGTGCGCAAGGTGAGCTCGTCGGGGGCGATGGTACAGACGGCTATTGGCATGGGCGAAGGTAGGGGACGGTGTGGTGTTCCCTAGTGATGCTCAACGGTACGGTGGCGAGACGTGGGGCGGTGCGGTTCGGTCGGAACACAACGGTGCTCTGCGCGTGCCCGACGGAGAATTTAATGGCGCACAACGCGCGTGGTCCGCATGGCGGCGAACGAGCGTGTCTGCGGGGTTGCTGGGACGGTGGTGATCACGTATGCACGCGGCGAGGGAGGCGTGCGGTCTGTGGGCGTTGGTCGAGCGTGGCGCACGGGGCATGCTCTCGGCATGGTTGCTGGCGAGGTTGGCATGGTCCGTGCGTGTGGTCCAGTGGCTGGCAGGGTTCGAGCGGTGGACAGGGAGTGGCGGTGGAGTGTTGGTTTCTCCCAGACATGCTGGCTAGGCTTGTTTCTCCTCCTAGCTTGTTGTCGACATGGGGGTGACAATGGTGGCTTCGGCTGTTCACCATTGATGACAATGCCAAGCTCACAGTGGTGCTAGTGCTTGGTTAATCTTGCTAGATGATCTACTGAGCTGGTTGTGAGCTAGATAGGGAACCAGTTAGGCAAGAATCACTGCTCACAATAGTGTTTTGATTTTATTTGATTTGTGTCTGCCATGTGTTTGATGAAATGGCCGCATGAATTCAAGTTTTGAATTTTGAAAAGATTTTTGGTGGGTGTGCTAGATTGGTGCTGGTGAGTCTGCAGATGCTTGGGTTTTGAAAGTTGAGCTTGTTTGAGTGGTTTTTGAAAAAGTGGGATCTTCCCATATGATAAAGATTCAATTTTGAATTGTCATTTAAACTATGCATTTGAAAGTTTCTGGATGATCACAAAGTGGGATTTGATACTTTGTTATGAGTACAATCAAGGGGTGCAAAGATCCAGAAAAGTTTCTGTTAGGTTCTAAAAGTATGAGACAGCCAAAGTAGGCTTGGGAGTTAAATTGGTCAAAATGACCATTACTTTATTTTATTTGTTTTGCTTTACTTGTCTTTGGGAAAAGTGTGGGAAAAGTTTAGATGATGTTTATTTCACCTAAGAAACATTTTACAAGCAAATAAACACACAAACAAGTTGGTTCAAAAGAATTTCAATTTAAATGCATACACATATGCATGCTTTCATAATTTTAATTAGAAAAGTTTTTTTGTTAACCCTAATTTTGATGATTAGAGTTTGATGATTTAAGTTTAGTATTTTTGGGATGTTACAGTTTCCGCCGTGTCGCCGTCGCTAGCGCCGCTAGGCTTTGGTCAATTGAGCTAGCGCCGTTAGATCTGGATCATAGGGTTTAGATTAGATCTAGAGCGAACCGTTTTCTTTAGATCTGGCGCGTTGGATCTAACTTGATCCAACGGCGCAGAAGCGTGATCCTGCACGAAGCGGTACCGTCCAATCAGAGCATGCCACATGTTTGTGCTTTGTTTAAATAAAATTCAGAAAAGGTTTTAGAATGTTTAAACTTGTAAAATTCATAACTTTTGATCTGTTTATTCAAAAAATGCAAATAATATATCAATGGATTCACAAAAATAAATCCTACACTTCTGTGGGATTAGTTTTGTATTTTGCTTCTGTACAAATGGAATTTTATGCAGAGAAAATTATAGGCTTATTTTGACTATATAATTTGTTTTAAAATGTTTATAAGACTAAATTTATTTTATTTAGACTATAGATGTTTATTTTTGTATTCAGTACTATTTTACTTGTCTTTTTTAGTTTATAAAAATCATCACATGGAATTTGCATGCATTCATATATTTTTGCTTTATTATTTTAATGTAAATTTGGTGCTACCATTTTATGTGTAGATTTTGGTGCTAGTGGTGATTGTGATTGTGAGGATTGTTGCTACTCCCCCAACTACCAAGGCAAGTGGTGCTTCATGTATTTATCCCATTATTTTAACTATGCGCTAGTGATATTTTTTATAGGGCTTGCATGAAATTTTTGCTAAGTATCTGTATGCTATGCTATGGGAAATCCTAGTAGTTGTAGTATTGGTAGAAATATTCTTTAAGTTAAGATACTTGTTGATATCATGCTTAGTCTAGCTAGCAGTAAACAAGGGTGGATTATATACACATGCTATGGAAATTTTACTAAGTCTTTTGACTTATGTTTTTGCTTAATAAAAACAACTATATGAATGAATCACCTGGGTGGAATGGAAGGAATGGGTTATGTTGAGTGGTTACCCCAGGGGCAATACCTGGTGTATATCACTTGTGGAAAGCCACCCAGGAACAAAGGGATTTGACATACTTAGTGTTTAGAAGCTTCAAGTGAAGCCACATGGCATATTGGCTCTGCCTTGATCATATAGGTTGCAATAACTTAGCTAGATGGACAGAAGGTGGTAGGGGGTGATAGGTTTGGAACGCGTCCATTTGGTCTAAGGGAAGGCTTCTGAAAGATCTCGTCTCGATGCATGTCGAGTCTTGTGGGGAAAGTGCACCACCTCTCGAGAAGGAAAAATCTAAGTACTTAGTCGTGTCCCCAGCAATGGACAATTTGAGCATCAAGACATTGAAGCTATCAAGAATCTCTTCATCCCAATTTCTAAGTTAAAAACTTGTGGTTGAACAAGGGTTAAAGGATCACCAGTTTTATTGGTAGATGCCTTGGGTGTTTTTGACAAACAAAAACTTAGTGTTTTTAACTGATAGGGAAAACCTATTTTGAGAAAAGCAAGCCTAAGCTCCACTTAGCCAAATTCATATAGAATTTAGAAACTACTACTCTACTCTGGTATCACTTGCCAATACTATTCCAATGTATTGACCCACAGTGGCTGTAACTCATGATGTTGCAGGTTACTCTAATGAGGATTAGGGTTATGAGTCTACACTCGACATGCTTGCCTGTGGCACATGAAGATGAAGACTTTACTTTATTTACTTATGTTATGAACTCTTGTACTAGCCTATGGCTATGGAGTTGTAAAAGACTATGTTATCTTTGGAATGATGATGTAATAAAGACCTTTGTATCTGTGCACTTCAGCTTAAACTGTGGATGCTAGCAATTGATCCAGGGACTAGAATTGCAATCACAGGGATCCTTTATCTTATAAAGGTGGGGTCTTACAGTTGGTTTCTTTGAAACCAGATCTTATTTGCAAGGTGGGTTCACGAAAGAACAAAAATATTATTATGAGGAACACCGCTTGTCACAAAAAGGGAAACACTTATGGGAACAAATTAATAAATTACATACTATTGCTAGAAACGTGTGCTCTACTTATAATGTTACTTATTGCTTTTATAAATCTTGTTGCTGTAGGAGGTATAAACACCTCCCTTTTCAATGTGAGTATAATGATAATGTTACCATATCTTCTTATGTTAGGGGAAATTATGACTTTTATGATGTGGAAAAATTGGAGAATTTATTGCTTGGAAGGGTGCATTCAAACTTGCTAATTTGCTTGAAAATAGTGATGATGCACCTTATAAATATGAGGTTTATGATATACTTAAATTTTGCTATGATAATTACAAGGAAGAAAATGGATATATTCTTGAATATTTTAATAGATGCTTTCCACCAACAGAAGAGACTAATGCCTTGTAGGAGCCTATGGAAGAAGAAATTGCTGAAACTGGAAGCTCATTAGATGAAAAAGAGAAGGAGAGTGATGAACAAAAGGAGGAAAAATGGATTATGTACCCATGCCTACCTTCTAATGAGAGTAACTCTTTATCCCTTACATTATTTGATTATCCCCCATGCTTACCAAAGGAGGATGAATGTTATGTTCCTGTGGATTCTTTTGAAATATCTACTATGGGTAAAACTTGTGATAATAATTATGATCCTATTATCTATGATAATACTTTATTTTTGCCTAACTTCGAAATGCATGGTACTAAAGAGTTTTGCTTAGAAAATGTTTATGATAAAGCTCTATATGATGGTCCTATATTGGTTGATATTAATTGTACTACTATTGAAAATGAGATTGGAGGGGTCTTGAATTTATCTTGGAACCCCATACCTCTTGAGAATGATTAGTCATCTTGTTATAAAATTATTAAAAGTGGGTTTGAAGGTTTTAATCCCACTATTTTTGAGCTTGATAAAAATTATGTGTTTGTAGATCATGAAAAGCATACTTTATGTGATAGTTATATTGTTGACTTTATTCATGAGGCTATTGAAAATTATTATGAGAGAGGAAAATATGGTTGTAGAAGTTTTCATGGTACTGAAACACCTCTATATGTGCTGAAACTTTTGAAGTTACTCTTGTTTTATCTTCCTATGCCCGTGACTTTGTTCTTTGTGAATTTGTTTGCGTACAAGATTCCTATGCATAGGAATTGGGTTAGACTTAAATGTGTTCTGAATTTTCTTCTTGATGTTCTCTTTTACATCAATTTATATTTCTTATGTGAGCATCTTCTCAAACTATCAAGCCTAGCTAAAAGGCATTAAAGAAAAGCACTATTGAGAAATAACCCAAATTATTTTTATTTTCAGTAAGTTTTTCTTTTGTTGAGTCTTGGAAGTTATTGCCTCTGTAATAACCTCTCATTATCCTTTTTGTGTGGTTTTTGTGCCAAGAATAACCTCTAATGAGAGAGAAGTAAGATTTGGGGAAGTTGCTGTTCCAAAACATATTTTTGTGCTTCACTATAAAAATTCTTGAAATATCTCAGTACGCCGGATTGATCTGTAATTTTCCATGCATATGCCCCAGGTTATTATCTAACTTTCGTTAGTTCAACACTTTTAGATTTGAGCAACAGAAGATCTTCTAAAAAATAGGTTTTTACCTGCTGGTCTGTTTTGAAAAATTTCTGCCATTATTTGCATTTTCCTGTTATTGGTTTCTTTTTGAGTTCTATTTAATCACTTGAGCTTTTAAAAGAAGTTTATATAGTATATTGTGTTTTAATGGAAGTTTTAATTGTGTTGAAACTAAACCCAAAGGCTTATTATCTTGAATACACTAATGTTGCTAATGAAGATTGTGTGAAGTTTTGTATGAAGGAAATTTTCAAGTGTAGGGAAAGAATGATGTGATGAGATGAAGTATGGACAAAAGCTCAAGCTTGGGGATGCCACCCGTGTCACCCCAAGAAATATTCAAGAGGTACAAGCGTCAAAGATTGGGGATGCCCAAGGCATCCCCATCTTCATCAATAAAAATCTCAGGTTTTCTTTCTAGACACTTCATTTTTATTGCTTCATGCACTTTGTGTTGTTCTTGGAGCGTCTTTGTTTTTGTCTTTAGTTTTATTTTTGTTTGGTTTGCTAAATAAATTGTTCGTACCCCAACACTACTATTTTGGATAATTCATACCTAGTTCTTCATTGTCTAGAACACTCTATTTTTCATTTTTATTGTTCTGTGAGTGTTCTCTTTTTGCTAACTCTGCGCTTAGCTTTAGTTTTCTTGTTCTTTTTGCTTAGAAATTTTTAGTTCTTCTTTTTGGATTTGTGAGACATGCTCACTAATCTTTATTGTTTATTATCCTCATGATTTGTTTTCAAATAAGTCGATTGGTGTTGGAAAAGAGTAGGAAGCTTCATGCTTAAGTGGTACAAAAGGGAGCTTGTTTTGACTGCGCCTTAGACTTTATCATGTCATGCTAGATGTTGCTTTCACCATATGATTATTAACTATTGCTATAGCATGACTTGTTCCAAACAATTGATATTGCTTAATGTGCCTTGAAAGAATCATGCGTTGTTTTAGCATACAAAAGCATAATATTGTGGTATTCTCCTTTGATGCTTTATTTGGGTTGATTTGGCACATGCTTACACCATGTTAAGACTATGAACCAGTCACCTTAGCCTCTATGGTCATTTAATTTTTGACTTGTGATACCAATTTATGCTTTAATTTATAATGTTTTGTCGGTTTGCATGATTATGGTCATTATTGCTCTCTTAGTTGTTCGCTCCCAGTCTTTTGCTAGCCTCCACTTGTACTGAGTATGATCTCTACTCGTGCATCCAACTCCCAAGAAACCAAGTTAGTCCAAAGAGTCCACTATAAATTCCTATGCATGGTGTGTTACACCATTCCAAGTATATTCATGTTTTTATCTATATTCCAAATTAAACTTTTGTTATGTGAAAATTAGTGATTAAAGCTCTCACGAACTTGATGGCACACTTTACTTTATTGCACTTAATAAACTTGAACCATTGTGTCATCTATGTTTATTATATGCTTCAAATTATAAGTTGGGATTTAGAAGAACCATGCTGTCATGGGGAACGCTTTCAACACTCGTACATATTATCCAGTTGATATCATGATCTTTTGTTTATGGATGTCGGCGGTGTGAAATAAAAGGGGAGCTTATAAGTCCATGGAGTATTATATATGTGTGATAGAAATTCCTGGGCGGCTAGCCTAAGCCATGCATAATCATGGTGATACTTGCAGCATAACCATAGTGAGCAATCTATGAAGCATCTTCAGAAAAAAAATATAGAAAAAAAGAAAAAAAGCACCATGCTCATGGTAAATAAAAAGATCGCTGAGATGCTCATTGTCTGTTGCCTTGTAATTTTGATATGGGATAGCTCCTGTGTCATGGGTCAAGGGGTACCCCATTAGCGGTTCTATATGATACACATATAATGACAAGAACTTGCTTGTGACTAAATTTGAGTAGCATGAGGAACGACCCTCGTACTCAAGGGACATGAGATTTGCAACTTATGATCTGTCAAGCATATACTTCATATTTGTTTCACTTTAACCTTAGCCACTTCAAGATGCTTATGGGCAATGAAAGCTGAAAGCTAAAAAGTACCATAATTTTTTGAAGCTCTTTATGAAACTGGAAATCCCTACTTCCCTCTGTGAAGGGACTTTCTCTTTACTTCTATGTTGAGTCTCCATCTTCTATCTTTATGCACCAATTAAGAGAGCATAGTTGTCATTCTTAGTTTAATGTGCATTGTCCCAAAACTTATTGATTGATTCATAATGTTGATATTGCTTGTCCTTAAATTATTTGTATCTAATCACCCTTATGAACTTTGAAGGTGTCCTATGCATTTATGTTTTGCTATACCATGAAGGACAAGTTGAATACCACTTTTCCTATGTTTTATATATGTGAAACTGTAACATACCAAATTTCATCAAATCCAAAAAATCATGATTGCATTCATATTATCATGGCATGTTTACATTGCACAAAAAAATTTCAAATTTAAAACCTAGCAAAAACCCTATTTTATACCCCATTTTATATTACATGTATGGGGCATGTTTTTATTTTTATTTTTTGACCCCAAAAGGTTTTGGAGTGATTTGCTGTGTTTGACACACTTTTAAACACTAGGATCACATCACAAATATGTGGCGAAAGTTTGACAATATTTGGAGTTGATTTAGTCATTCAAATATTATTTGAAAAATCAAAACAGAAATAGAAAAGGCAAACGGAGAAAAAATAGAAACCAACAAGCAAATCTGGCCCGGGCCCAACTAGCAGCTTAGCGAGCCCAACCGAGAAACCCCTCACCCCTCTGTTTCTCACATGCCCGTGTCACACCCCCTCGCTGACAAGTGGGTCCCATCTCCATGGCACCCCCGTCGTCGTCAATCTCGCGCCAGAGACCAGCGCCACGACAGTTTCTTCCCCTTTCAAAGCCGATTCAATCCGCTCTTAATTGTCGTTGATGGCATGCGTGATTCCCTCCATCGCCCCGGATACTTAACCCCCTCCACTCCGCTTCATTTCCCCCCACTCAGCACCACTAGAGCGCCGCCAGGCTACTCATATTTCTCCTCGCACCATCGTTTTACCGACAAGGTCCGACGACCGATTGCGGTAAGCATTGTGCGCACCTTGCTCTCTGGTTCACATGATCTTGTTCACCATCGCCTTGCACTTCCCCTGACACTCGTTGTTTGTTTTAAAATTCAGATTTAAAATTAGATTTAAAATTCAGATTTTATCTATTAGATGTTTAAACTTGCAAAATTCATAACTTTTGTTCTGTAAATCCAAAAATTACAAATTAGGTGTCTATGGATTTAGAAAAATGATATATTTGCATCTATGGCCTTGCTTTGGTCATTTGTTTCTGAAAAATCAGGATTTTATGCAAAGACAATTGTAGGCCTATTTTGACTATAAAAATTATTTAGGATATTATTTTAAAGTGGTTCTTGTGTTATTTAGACTTTAGAATGTATGCTTTGTCTTCAGTACTGTAGAGTTTGGTTTTAAAAGTGTGTAAAATCATCTCATTGCATTTTGTATGTATTCATATTATTTTTTGTGTGCATATTGATTTGTGAATATTTTGTTGTTAATTTTGTTGTGTAGATTTTGTGGATTGTGAAGTGTGTGATTGTAAGGATTTTACCTATTCCCCTAGCTACCAAGGCAAGTGATACTTCATATTTTTGTCCTATTAATTTTCCTATTGCATTAGTATTATTTTGAGTAGGATTTGCATGGTAATTTTTTAAAGTATATGCTATGCTATGGTAGATCCTATAGATGATATATTGGTAGTATTTACCCAATGTTAGGAGATTTGATATGCTAGTATCCTTAGCCCAGCTATTAGAATTCAAGGGTGAAAAATTCATGTATGATATTATGGAAATATTATGCCTATATGTTTTTACTAAGAAAACAACTTGTTAATGAAACACCTGGGTGGAATGGGACTTGTATTATTTGTGTTGAGTTGTTACACAGGGCCCATGTCTATGGTTTACCCTGTGTATCACACTTGTGGATGGCCACCTAGGAACAAAGAGATTTGAGATGTTTGGTGTTGAGAAGCTTCTAGTGCAACCACATGGCATATGGGCTCTACCTTGACCAACTAAGTTGCAAGAACTCAGCCAGATGGATAGATGGTGGTAGCATTGATAGGATGGAACGCGTCCATGGAGGTCTGAGGGATTGCTTCCGAAAAGTCTCGTCTCGATGCATGTCGAGTGTTGTGGGGAAAGTGCACCACCTCTTGAGAGGGTAAAACCTAAGTACTTAGCCGTGTCCCCGGTCATGAACATTTTGAGCATCAAAGACATTGAAAGAGTCAAGAATCTCCTCATCCCAATTTCTCTAAGTTAAAAATGGTGGGTGAACAAGGGTAGAGGTACACCAATGTCTATTGGTGGATCCTTAGTGTTTTTGTAAAGAAAAACTTAGTGTTTTCAACTAGTAGGACAAAACTACTTTGTGCAAAGCCAGCCTGAAACCACACTTAGCCAAATTCATGTAGATGATAGTCTCTACTATATAACTATGATATCACATGCCAATACAATTCCAACTGTATTGACCCCTTGTGGCTATAACTTATTATGTTGCAGGTTACTTTAATGGTGAGTAGGGTTATGTCACATCCCAAAATTTTCCAAATTTTGAAATGTGAAAAATAAATAAATAAAATAAATAATTGTTGAAATTTAGGGTGAAAAGCAACTTTTTGTTTCAAAATGGAAACATCAAAACCCTTCTTGAACAAATTTTAATAAAATGGAATCCAACAAATTTCAATCAAGTGAAATGCATTCATCCATGAATGAATCTTGAAATTTAAACATTTGGAAAAGTTAAACCAAAACCCTAAAACCCTAATGGAATAAATCATTTTCAAGATCTCTCTAAGACTATGGATTTGATCCATATAAAAATTTAGCAACAAACATTTATAGATGATAAAAAATGATAAATAAAAATATTATAAAACCATAGAAATTGGTTTCATTTAATTTGGAGCCATGTATAAAAACTTATGATAAAAGGAATTAATTTCCAAAGCCAATAAAGCTCCTAACTAAAATCCATACCAACATGTTGAGCAAAATAATCCTAAAAGGGTTTTAAAAGATAGACAAATATCAAATAAAAATATACAAATTGGAATCACCAATTTTGGATCTATAAATAAAAAGATATGGATTTTATAAGGCAAAGGAAGAAAATAAATAAATAAGGAATAATTAAAAGCCAAATTAAATCTTGGCCAAAACCATAAACAAATGAAAGTTATTGAATAATAAAAAGGAGTAAAAGATTATTTAAATAAAATCATAAGAATTAAACAATATCCAATTTTATTTAAATAAAGACAAATTGCCTAAACTAAATAATAAATCCCAAGAAAATTTTTTAGAAGACAATTTAAACCTTGAATTAAATCCATAAGCAAATGGATTAAAGATAATCCAAATCCAAATAAAATAAATTGATAAAGATGATTCAATTAAAATTATATGGCATTAACCAAATTCAATTCTATTTAAATGGAGACAAATCCCTAAAGTAAATGATTAATTAAATCATGAGAAAATAATGAATTGGACTTTGACAAAGTGGATTAAAAAGTTATCTAATTAACTTAAAAATAATTATTTGAATAGAAATTATAAGGGTTTAAAACCATATTGGATTTTATTTGAATAAGGACAAATGCCCAATTTAAATGAACATTAAATCATATTAAAATAATTTAATAATTTAAAGGGAATTATTTGCACTATTGAATAAATAAAACCTACTGAAAAAGGTTTGGTAAAAATTGGAATTCAAATAGAAGTTTGAAAATATATTTAAATCTTATTTGAATGAAGACAAGTGCCTATATTAAATAAATAATAAACCATAAATGAATAAAAGAATTATTCCAAAATGGTCTTTAAAATACATTTATAAACATTATTTAAACATATTGAAAGTTTGGAAAAGTTTTGAATTAAAAAGAGGGCTTGAAATCATTTGAATAAAACCAAAACAGAAAATCAGAAAAGAAAAAGAAAAATAAACCCGAAAGAAAAAAATGAAAAGGGACCCAGCCCACTAAACCTACCCAGTCCAGCCCAGCAGCGAAGCCCACCTCTTCTCCCCGAATCGTTTTTCTCACTCGCGTCTGCACCCTCTCAGTCGCTGACGCTTGGACCCCACGCGCAACCCTCCACCTTGCTGACAGTGTGACCCTACCGCCAGCACATCGTCTTCAACCCCGCGACTAGCTCTCCCCATTCATCGCTGTCGTTCTCAGTCGTAAATTCCCGGCGATAAATTTGTGTAAATGACAACGTTAAACTCGCCCGCGACCACGCACGTTAAAGCGCCCAAGTATCTTCTCTCTTTCCCCTTAGACCCCATCCCAACGGAGCCACCAGGCTGCTCGAATCGCAAGCCCGAACCCCACTGTCTCCGGTGAGCCCTCGTCCAAATTCCGGCGAGAACATCCACCCCCACTGTACCTGCTTCACATGAGCTTTCTCGCCATCACCTCACGCACCTACTCATACCCTCTATTCGCTTGTGCGTGCCCCGTAGCCTCGGCAACTTCGAAGTCTGAGCGCCACCGTGAACTTCCCCAACTCCGGCGACCTTCCTCGGTATTTCCTGACCGCCCCTCCTCTCTCGTTGACACACGCATGTTCTACTCTCTCACGAGCGTTTGACGCACTTGTTGTCTTGCTTTCCCGTGCCTTGTAGCCTCGCCCCCGTCGACAACAAGACACACCCGATGGCAGCAGGAACTATGGCGAGCAATTCACGACATCCCCATGCGCCCCTTCGTCCATTGCAACCACCTCGAGCTTCAGCACGTCACGGCGAGTCCGGTAATGATCTCCTCCCTCTCCCGTGCTTCCTAGATTCATCGGAACGCATCTACCCGAGCGCCGCCGCCGCGCAGCCGTCGCCAGCGCCGCCCATTTGTGGTCGCTGTGTTTTTAACCATTGGATCTAGATCCGATGAATAGGATAGATTGACTTAAATCGAAGGGGTATGTGCTTCTGTGCCGTGCGATTTAACTAGATCTAACGACTGTAACTGCTCGATCCAGCCGAACCAGTACGCACCAGTTAGATCAAGACACGTGGCCAGCCTTTTGATTTAAAAACATAAACTTGTCTATTAGTAGATTGATTTTGTAAAATTCATAACTTTAAATATACACGTACAAAATTTACAAATTTTATATCATTGGAATCAGGAAAAAGAATACTTTGCAACCATGCCATTGGTTTAATGTTTTGCTTCTGGAAAATTAGTTGGTTTTGCAGACACATGTTTAGGCCTTTTTTGTGTATAAAATTTATTCTAAAAATGATTTTAGGGTAAAATATTTTTTAAATGGTTTGTTTTGAACCTACTGACCATAAAAACCAACTTTTGGATTTAAAAGTATATTTTGTGACACTAAGGAATTATTCCTTGAATAAAAGCATTTCTGGTAGAATAAAATTATTTATTATGTTTTAAAAATAGTTTTTGAGTAAAACCTTTTCAAAATAGGTTAAATTAAACTCTCTGACCCTAAACACTAAGTTTTGGATTTAAAAATGTATTTGAATAACCCTAGAAAATTATTACTTCGATTAAAGGCATTCCTAGTAAAATAAAATTATTGATTTTATTTAAAATTGGATTTGAGTGAAACCTTTTGAGAATAGATTTGTTTTAAAACACTTTGACCCTAAGTATTAAAATTTGTGTTTAAAAAACATTTTTGCTAACATTATAAATTATTCCTTTGATTAAAATCATTTCTAGCAAAACAAAAATGATTTAAAATAACCCATTTTCACTAACTTGATTTTAAATGGTTTTTCCACTTTTATAAATGACCAATAGGTGTTTTAAAATGTTTATAACCTATTAGAAACCACCTTTCCAAATAAAAAAATCTTTTGCATGCTTGCATGCATTGCTTTGCTTTTATTATTTTATGTGGTAAATTGTTTGAATGCTAGATTGAATTTGTTCCTTGATTAAATTGTAGTGAAATTTGAAGAGTGTGAAAATTGCAAGATCAAGGAGTGAATCTATATTCTCTACTAAAAAGGAAAGTGGTGCTTCATACTTTTGTCCCATTATTTTTACTATGCATTAGTTATATTTTTAGTAGGACTTGCATGGAATTTTTACTAAGTATGCTATGCCTTGGGAAATCCTAGTAGATGATGCCTTAGTAGAATTTTCCCTAATTTAAGATCCCTACTACTATCATGCTTAGCTTAGCTAGTAGAAAACAAGGGTGGATTATATTCATGCTATGAAATATTTCTAAGTCTATGACTTGTGTTTTGTTTAATCAAACAACTATGTGAATGAATCACCTAGGTGGAATGGTGTGAATGGGTTATGTTGAGTGGTTACACAGGGCCCCATATTTATGGCCTACCCTAGTGTATCTCACTTGTGGAAAGCCACCCAGGAACAAAGAGATTTGAAATGTCAAATGTTGAGAAGCTTCAAGTGCAGCCACATGGCAATATGGGCTCTGCCTGGATCATATAGGTTGCAATAACTTAGCCAGATGGACAGTTGGTGGTAGGGGTGATAGGTTTGGGAACGCGTCCATTATGGTCTAAGGGAAGGCTTCTGAAAGATCTTGTCTCAATGCATGTCGAGTCTTGTGGGGAAAGTGCACCACCTCTCGAGAGAGTAAAATCTAAATACTTAGCCGTGTCCTCGGCAATGGACAATTTGAGCATCAAGACGTGGAAGCTATCAAGGATCTCCTCATCCCAATTTCTAAGTTAAAATCTTGTGGTTGAACAAGGGTTAAAGGATCACTAATGTCTATTGGTAGTTCATTGGTTGATTTTGACAAATAAAAACTTAGTGTTTTCAACTTATAAGGAAAATCTTATTTTGAGCAAAGCAAGCCTACGCTCCACTTAGCCAAATGCATATAGATGATAGATACCACTACTCTACCATAGTATCACTTGCCAATACAATTCAAACGTATTGTCCTTTGTGGCTATAACTTATTATGTTGCAGGTTTGTTTGATGTTAGTGAAGTGTGTTGAATAGGATTACAAGTCTACAACCAACATGATTGCCTGTGGCACTTCGAAGGTGAAGGACTCCATGCTATATAGTTTTTTCTACTGCATTCTAATGAAATATCCAAATGAGCTATCTAAGATGTAATGAATTATTTTATTCCTGGTTATAAAGTTGTATTATGACCTTTGTTTCTTGATATCACATCTTAAACTGTGGACGCTAGCTATTGATCGAGGGACGCATTGCAATCACAAGGACCTTTACCTTTACAAAGGTGGGGTCTTACAGGTTATGAGTCTACACTCAACATGTTTGCCTGTGGCACATGAAGATGAAGACTTTATTTATATACTATGTAATGAGAACTCTATGTGTTAGCCTTGGGCTAATGAGTTGTAAGAACTATTGTACTCCTGGAATTTTGATGTAATAATGACATTTGTATCTGTGTACTTCATCTTAAACTGTGGGTGCTAGCAATTCGATCCAGGGACTAGCACTGCAATCACATGGACCTTTACCTTAAAGGGTGAGGTCTTACAGAAACAAACAAACGTCTTTCATTGCATTGTTATTCATGATCTTTTGTTTGTGTTACGTTTCATGTTACAACATAGTTTCTATGTTTTATTGTTAGAACTACATCTTTCATGCTCATGTTTAGAGTACTTTGATATCAGCTATCAATGCTTTACAAATATTTTGATCGGAATTGTGATAGCATGTCACATCAAAAATTATTCTTTTTATCACTTACCTACTCGAGGACGAGCATGAGTTAACTTGGGGATGATTGATACGTCATAAACATATCTATAATTTTTGATGCTCCATGCTTGTTTTGTATCGACTTTCTTATGTTTTGTCTACACTTTGAGGTATTATCATAGATTTTTTTGGAACTAACTTATTGACAAGATTCCACAGTGCCAGTTGCCTGTTTTCTGCTGTTTTTGGTTTCAGAAAAGCTAGTAAGGAAATATTCTCGGACTTGGATGGGACAAAAGCCAAAGGCAATATTTTACCAAAAGGAACACAGAGTCTAAAGGGCAGCCAAAGTGTTGCCACGAGGCGGCCACACTCTGTGGCGGCGCGGCCAGGGGGCACGCCAGCCCTAGGTGTGGGACCCTCGGGCGCCCACCGACATTGCCCCTTAGCCTATAAAAGCACGCCGATGCAGAAAACCTAAGTACCCGATCAAATCTCCACGAAACAGTCTGTAGCCGCTGCCATCTCCATCCCTAGATCGGGGGATCTGAAGCTCTTCTCAGCACCCTGCCGAAGGGGAGAGATCATCCCAGAGGCCTTATTCATGTAAGATCCATCCTTTGTAAAGGAAAAGATACCTGTGATTGCAATGCTAGTCCCTGGATCAATGATAGCATCCACAGTTTAAGATGAAGTACACAGAAACAAAGGTCATTATTACATATCATTCCAGAGACAAACATAGTCTTTTACAAACTCCATGGCCACAGGCCTAATACAAGAGTTCAAATATATAATAAGATAAATAAGTCTTCATCTTCATGTGCCACAGGCAAGCATGTTGAGTGTACACTCATGACTCCTAATCATCATCAGAGTAACCTGCAACATCATAAGTTACAACCACAGTGGGTCAATACATTGGAATAGTATTGGCAAGTGATACCTTAGTAGAATATTGGTGGACTAGATACTATATGCATTTTGGATAAGTGTAGCTTAAGCTTGCTTTGCTCAAAATAGGTTTTACCTATTAGTTGAAAACACTAAGTTTTTATTTGTCAAAATCTTTCCCAAGGAACCACCAATAGACATTGGGGTCCTTTACCCTTGATCAACCACAATTTTTTACTTAGAAATAGGGATGAGGAGATTCTTGATAGCTTCCATGTCTTGATGCTCAAGTTGTCCAATACCAGGGACATGGCTAAGTACTTAGATTCTTCCATCTGCAGAGGTTGTGCACTTTCCCCACAAGACTTGATTTTCACCAAGACATGATCTTTTAGAAGCCTTCCCTTAGACCAAATGGACGCGTTCCAACCTATCATCCCACTACCACCAACTGTCCAAATGGCAAAGTTATTGCAACCTATGTGATCCAGGCAGAGCCCATATTGCCAAGTGGCTGCACTAGAAGCTTCTTAACATTTGGCCTCTCAAATCCCTTTGTTCCTGGGTGGCTTTCCACAAGTGAGATACACAAGGTAGACCATAGAAATGGGCCTTGTGTAACCACTCAACATAACCCATTCTTTCCATTCCACCCAGGTGTTTCATTCACTTAGTTGTTTTATTAAGAAAAAACATAGTCCAAAGACTTAGAAATATTTATTCATAGCATGAATATAATCACCCTTGGTTGCTACTAGCTAGGCTAAGCATGGCATTGATAAGACTTAGAAATATTTCTAGCAATTCTACAACTACTAGGATTTCCCAAGCATAGCATATAGATCAAAAATATCCATGCAAGACTAGCAAAATATTTCTAATGCATATTTGAAAAACATAGGAATAAAATCATGAAGCACCACTTGCCTTGGTAGTTTGGAGAGTAGCTACAATCCTCACAATCACAATCACTATTTGCACCAAAATCTACACATAAAATAGTAGCTCCAAAATCACATACATAATAAATACAAGAAAAAATATATGGATGCATGCATAATGCCATGTGATGATTTTCTACACCAAACAAGACAAGTGCACAGTACTGATTGATAAACAAGTTCAAAACTTGCCAAACAAACTTTATTTGAACATTAAAACATTTCCCAAATAATTATTATACACAAAATAGGCCTACACATGTTTCTGTAAAACAACCATTTTAACAGAGGCAAAACATTAAACACATTGCGTAGATGGAAAGGATTTTCTCTTCTGATTCCATTGATATAAAATTTGTCAAATTTGGACGTGGCATTCAAAAGTTATGAATTAAACAAGTTTAAACATCTAATAGATCTAATTCAAACTTTTAAAACAAAACTCGTGCCACGCGGCGCTTTCTAATTGGCTGGTACCAGTTCGGGCTGGATCATGCTCGCGCACAGTCAGATCTTACTTAACATCTGCGGCTCAGATCTAATCGTACCTCTTCGGTAATGGATCTATCGTGTCCACTGGATCTAAATCGAACGGCCCTAAGCAGCTAACCCTAAACTGGCGGCCCTAGCAGCGGCGACAGGCGGCGGCGCGCTCAGTCAGCGGCTGAGCCGGCGAACTAGGTCGCGTGGGGAGGTGGGAGGATGCTCACCAGAATCGCCGTGACGAGGAGATGCTCAACGTGTGCTCGGTTGGCGAAGGGGCGCTCGGAGTCGTCGTGGATTGCTCGTCGGAGAAGTCCCTGGCGACGGTGTTCTCTGTTGGCGATGGAGTCGACGTTCTGGGCCACGCTAAGACGAGAAAAGGGTGCCGTTAGATGCGTTGGAGGCTGGGGATCACAAGCGTATCAACCAGAGGGAGAGGGGAAGCTGGGTCTTACGGGGAATGATCGCCGGAGTTCGAGCAGACGGTGGCGGAGCTCAGTTGACAATGCTGCCAAAGCTACAGAGCATGCGCGAGAAAACGGCGGGCGTCAGTAGATGCGCACCGAGATGTAGAATAAGCTAGTTTGAACCAGAGGAAGAGGGGGACGCGGGGCTTACCGGAATTCGACGGCAAACTTGTCGGAGCAGAGGGGCGTCCAGAGAGAAATACGAGCATCCTGGTGGTTCCGGTGGGGTGGGGTTTGGGGGAAAAGGAGGAGGGCGGCATGGTGCTTAAGTAGGCGAGGACGTGGGCGTGAATTACTCGAGCATTGAACGGGAATTGAAGCCGCGAATCAATCAGGAAACGACCGAATGATTTGGGGAAGAACTCATCGCTAGGTGGAGACGATGACCGTTGCGTGGGCCGCGTTGTCAGCGAGAGAAAAAGAGAGGAGGTGGGGTCCCTGCGTCAGCGACTCTGTGGGTGTGTTTGCGGGTAAAGGAAAACAGTTCGCGGGAGGGGGTAGTTGGGCTAGATTGGGTCGAGCTGGGCTAGTTGGGCCAGTTTGGCTGTTTGTCTTATTTTTTTCCTTTACTCCTTTTCTTTTTCTGTTTGATTTTCTAGAAATGATTTTTCAACTCTAATTCAAATAAGTTTGAATCCAAATCTTCTCTAGGTTTTTATACAGTAAACTTTACACTCAAATGTGTGTCAAACACTACTGTTTACTCAAAAACACTTTGATCATTTGAAAATAAAAAATAAAACCAAGCCTTAATGTGATATAAACAATAGGCATAAAATTGGTTTTACTTTCACATTTTGTTTTGAAAACTTTTCTCAAGCTTTGGAAAGTACTTAAGTTTGAATTCAAAACATCATTGAACAAAACAAGTACTAATCTCATTAGAAAGTAGCACTCAGGCTAGAGTATACTTGCATAAAATGATGAGCAACATATGCTCCTGTTTTTGAAATGGTTTTGAAAATGGAACCCTAAATGATCATGGATGCATGGATGATATGCATGGGTTTTGAAACATGATTTTAGGGATGTTACAAATCTAACCCCCTTAAGGTGAATCTCGCCCTCGAGATTCGGGTTGGCTAGCAAATAGGTGAGGGTGGTCTTTCCGAAGATCATATTCTCTTTCCCATGTTGCTTATTCTTCGGAATGATGGTTCCATTGAACTTCGCAGAATTTGATAGTCTTAGTCCGAGTAACTCTTTCTGCAGTCTCAAGAATATTGATAGGTTTCTCTTCATAAGTGAGATCACTCTCCAATTGAACCTCTTCCAAAGGTATAGTATCCTTCAAAGAAGTCTCTTCCATTTCTGGATGACATTTCTTAAGTTGACTCACATGAAACACATTGTGAACGGCAGACAAAGATTCTGGCAATTCAATCTCATAAGAGACTTCTCCTTTACGACTCAGAATCTTGAATGGTCCAACATATCTTGGGGCCAATTTTCCTTTGACTCCAAATCTCTTCACTCCACGAAGTGGTGACACTCTAAGATAAGCTCTATCACCCACTTCATAGGTGACTTCTCTACGCTTAGGATCTGCGTAGCTCTTCTGTCGGGACTGTGCTATCTTCAATCTGTCCTTAACTAGCTTGACTTTCTCTTCAGCCTCTTTGATTAGTTCTGGTCTGAACAAACTTCTTTCTCCCACACTATTCCATAGCAATGGGGTGGTACACTTTCTCCCATAGAGAAACTCAAATGGTGCCATCTCAATACTAGCTTGATAGCTGTTATTGTAAGAGAATTCTGCGTAAGGCAGACTTTCATCCCAACTGGCTCCATAGTCTAGGGCACATGCCCTCAACATATCTTCAAGAATTTGATTAGTCCTTTCTGTCTGTCCATCAGTCTGAGGATGAAAAGCAGTGCTGAATTCCAACCTCGTTCCCAATAACTCATGTAGTTGTCTCCAAAAATGAGAAGTGAATTGAGTTCCCCTATCAGACACAATACTCTTGGGTACTCCATGTAGACATACAATTCTACTCATATAAATCTTGGCTAACTTAGCACTTGTATAGGTTGTCTTCACGGGTATGAAATGAGCCACTTTAGTTAGGCGATCCACTACTACCCAATTAGAATCATATCCTGACCTGGTCCTTGGCAATCCGGTGATGAAATCCATGCCAATCTTGTCCCACTTCCAATCAGGAATAGGTAGTGGTTGTAACAATCCTGCTGGTTTCTGATGTTCCGCTTTCACTCTACTACATACATCACACAGAGCAATATGTTCGGCGATGTCCTTCTTGAGATTATTCCACCAAAATCTTTCTTTCATATCCATGTACATTTTGGTGTTACCCAGATGAATGGAATATGGTGAGTTATGTGCTTCTTGTAATATCAGTTTCGCAAGCTCCGGATCTTGTGGAACACAGATACGTTTTTCATGACATAAGGTACCATGTTCATCTGCATGGAATCCTTTGGCTTTCCCCTTGCCAATATTTTCCTTAATCTCTTCAATTTCCTTATCTGTCTTTTGGACTTCTTTGATCTTGTCCAACAAAGTGGGTTGAACATCCAAGGACATGAGATGTCCCTCGGGCACAATCTCCAATCTGAGATCTCTGAATTAGGCACACAGGTCATCTGGTAATTCTCCCTTAGTAAGGCCATTCACAAAAACTTTACGGCTTAGGGCATCGGCTACAACATTTGCTTTACCGGGAAGGTATTGCAAACTCAAGTCATAGTCCTTGATGAGTTCTAGCAATCTTCTTTGTCTCATGTTATTTTCTGGGTGAAGATATACTTCAAACTCTTATGATCTGTGAACACTTCACATCGCTTTCCCAAAAGATAATGTCTCCATGTTTTGAGTGCATGGACAACAGAGGCTAACTCTAAATCATGAGTAGGGTAGTTCACCTCATGAGTTTTGAGTTGTCTCGAGGCATAAGCCACAACTTTCCCTTCTTGCATAAGTACTGCACCTAACCCATGATGAGATGCATCACAATACACTTGGAAATCTTTCTCCAAATCTGGCAAACATAAGACTGGTGCTGTCACTAGTCTCTTCTTCAATTCTTGAAAGCTGATTTCACAACCCTCAGTCCAAGAAAATTTCTTGTCTTTCTTTAGCAATTCTGTCATAGGCTTAGCTACCTTGGAGAAATTCTCAATGAACCTTCTGTAGTAACCTGCTAAGCCAAGGAAACTACGAACCTGTTTCACTGACTTGGGAGATTCCCATTCAGTTACAGCTGAAACTATAGCAGGATCAACTGCTACACCATCTCCTGACACAACGTGTCCAAGAAAACCAACTTCATTTAGCCAAAATTCACACTTGCTGAATTTGGCATACAGCTTATGCTCTCTAAGCTTCTCAAGTATCAAACGCAAATGTCCTTCATGCTCTTATTTGCTCTTGGAGTAGATAAAAATGTCATTGATGAAAACGACAACAAACTTATCAAGGAATTCCATGAATACCTTGTTCATCATATTCATGAAGTATGCTGGTGCATTGGTCAAATCAAATGGCATCACAGTATACTCATACAATCCATACCTTGTGCTGAAGGCTGTCTTAGGTATGTCTTGTTCCCTTATATTGAGCTGGAAATAACCTGACCGGAGATCAATCTTTGAGAACACACAAGCTCCTTCTAACTGATCAAACAAGTCATTGATTCTAGGCAAAGGATATTTGTTCTTGATAGTCACCTCATTGAGTGAACGGTAATCTATGCATAACCGTTGACTTCTATCTTTCTTTTCCACAAACAAAACTGGTGCTCCCCAAGATGAAGAACTTGGTTGAATAAAACCTTTCTGCAACTGTTCTCCGAGTTGTTTCTTGAGTTCCTTCAACTCATCAACTGACATCTTGTACGGTCTTTTTGCTATTGGTCCAGATCCTGGTAGCAAATCAATAAGAAATTCCACATCTCTATCTGGTGGCATTCCCGGCAATTCTTTTGGAAACACATCCGGATATTCACTCACAATTGGCACACTGTCCATGCTAACCCCCTTAAGAGAATTTAGTTTACTCCTTTTTGATTCAAAGTTGGTCTTGAATCTGATCCTTTTGTTTTCTGGAGTTGTGAGTGAGACAGTGTGGTTGGCACAATCTAGCACTCCCTTGTTCTTAGTCATCCAGTCCATTCCCAATATAACATCCAATCCTTGGGAGTTTAGGATTATCAGGTTAACGGGAAACTTATACTTCCCAAACTCTATGACTAGATCATGACATCCTGAATTCACTATCATTTCTCCGCAAGGAGAACTTACTTTTATAGGACACCCAATAGTTTCTACCGGCAGTTCATTTCTTTCAACAAATGCTCTTGATATGAATGAATGAGATGCACCAGTATCAAAGAGAACAAATGCTGGAACATAATTAAGTTTGAACTTACCAGCAACAGCATCAGGTTCCTCATAAATTTCCTCCACATTGATGTGGTTCACTTGTCCCTTTTGAAAAGGGTTGGGCTTGTTGGGTCCTTCAACTTTATTTTCTGGGCATTCATTTGCATAATGCCCCATCTTCTTGCACTTGAAACATTCAACCTGACTAAGATCCTTCTTAACAGGCTGGCTTCCACTTCCACTTCCACTTCCACTATGGTGGCTCTTATATCCACCCTTGTGATTCTTGTACTTATCGTTTTCATGACTACGGTGGTGTTTGTTGTCATGATAACGGTTGTGGTTGTGGTGCTTGTTGAACTTCCCATGCTTGTGGGATCCAGAACTCCCACTGTCATCATAATGGGAACGCTTGTGAGACGATCCCGAGATGTGCTTGTCAGAGTGCTTTCTCTTCCTGCTTTCAACTTGTTTCATCTTGCTCTCTAAAATAGCAGCCTTGTCACAAAGAGACTGGTATGTGGGAACATAGGCCACAGCTAACTGAAGGTTCAATTCATCATTCAACCCTTCAAGGAACTTTTCCTTCCTCTTAGCATCAGTGTCAACCTCATCCGGTGCATAACGCGCCAGATTGTTGAACTCCTCAATATACTCTGCCACGCTGCGGTGGCGCTGCTTCAAGTTATGGAATTCCTTTTTCTTCAGACTCATCACTCCAGATGAGATGTGAGCAGTACGGAAACCATCTTCAAAGATAGCCCATGTCACATCCGCAATGGGAGTGGTGATCTGGAAGTTATCCCACCAAGTGGCTGCTGGTCCTTCCAACAAATGTGCTGCAAATCTGACTTTCTCTTCATCAGTACAGCCAATAGTTACCAAGTCCTTGTTCACAGAGCGTAGCCAATCATTGGCCACCATAGGATCAGTAGTTCCTGAGAACTTTGCTGGCCTCAGTCTTAAGAACCTGGTAAGCATGTCAAAACCCGGTGGGTTGTTCTGATTGTTGTTGTTGTTGTTGTTATTATTGTTGTTGTTCTGATTCTGGATGAACGTGGTAATCATTTGCATCAACTGAGTCTGAGCTGTCATCATCTGCTGCATCTCAGGGGTGATGTTGTTGTTGGGGTTGGGATTGACACGTCGGGGAGGCATCTGTGGTTTTCAATAAGGATAAGAATGAGATACACATAGATGCTAACATGCACAATACATCACATAACAAAATCACAATCATGCATCATAGTAGTAAAGGTTCAACAACACAGACAACAAGTTTTTGGAAAAGTAAACACACCAATAGCAAGCCATCCACATGTTGGATGGTCATTGCGACTCAATATTCAAAGACATGATAAATAAAGGTAAATGAGTAGTCATCACTACTCATCGGCATCAACCTCCTCATCAACAAATGTAAGACCTGCATTCTCCATAGCGGTCTTGTATTCCTCGACATTGGTGGTCAAGGTCTCTACTTTGGCTTTGAGAGTCCTCTTCTGTGCACGAAGCCTCTCAATCACACCTTGCTGATGCTCGAGCTCGAAGTCCTTAGCCTCTAGTTCTGCAGTCATGTCTCGAATCCTCTTGTTCCTATCTTGGACTCGCTTCTCTTGACTCTTGAACTTTCTGTCCTGACTCTCAAACTTGGCCTCCATCTCTTTGACTACCTCATCTTGCTCCGCGAAGAGCTTTTCCTTCCCATGAAGCTGCACCTGGAGTTCATCATTGCTAAGCATGACGTTGGTCCTATCAGTGTCTATGTGCCTAAGAAGAACCTCTAAGTCCTGGAGGTGTAGGCGAATCAGCTCTGCCGTCTCTCTCAAAGTATCCTCAAAGTCAATGGCCTCACCATCATCATCACGTCTACCAAAGGTGTGGAAGTGAGTACCTCTAACCTCTCGAGAGTGTCTCCCTAGTAAACGTCCATGCAAATCCTGCATGACTACCTCTAGGCCTCTCACCTTGTCATCATGCATGAGCTTGAAGATAATTGCCTCCGTGGCTGGCTCAGTCTGGCGTCTTGGCTGATTAACCTTGAAGCCCCAAAGGTCTTTCCTCTCAAGCTTGGTGAGGGGAAGCATCATGATAGTAGTAAGAGGGAGATTGAGCAGACTAGTGAGCTCAATAATACGAGGGCCAAAACGAGTTCCCTTGAACTCTTCAGCCATGCTGATAGTAACATTAGGCATCTATTTAATAAGATAGAAAAAGTTAGAATCAACACAATTTAAGACAAATCACAAGACAAGGCATCACATGCATAACTTTGGAAATCAAATCACACAAGTCATGGCATACATGGATTCATTACAAACAACCAAGGTTCAACTTATTTTAAACAACATTTGAGAAATAAAATGATAAGTGCGGTGGTCCAACTAACGAAGTATGTTACAATCCCATCTCACTTGCCAAGTTTGCTAACAGGGCATCCCTAGAGGCAATCTGTTTATCTAGATCACATGACTCCATTGCTAAGTCTATGATGCCCTTCCTTAAGCTTTGGTTGGTAGCCTCTAACTCTTGGGTATGCTTCTTTTCTTCCTTAAGATCATTCTGGGTATTGAGCATTCTGCACTTGATTCTATCACCAAGTTCTTTGATGGCCTTCCAAGCTGCATCCCTTGCTGAATCAAAGAATGTAGTGTGCATCACTGAGTTGGTGACCATGCAGAATCCTGAGTCCTTGTGGTTGTCTTCCTTGTTTTTATACAAGTGAAGTTGCACCCACCAGTACTCAACTCCTTCATCCATCACAGGAAAACCTTTGTACACAGCTGCACCATGTATTCCCATGGCAACCATGAGGTCCTTGAGAGCCTTGGGGAATTCTGTCTCACATTCCAAAGTCATAGTCATGAGTGGTCCCTTCCTCATGGCTTCGTTGATGGAGTTCATCTACAAATAGAGATGAGAAAGAAGATTAGAAAAGTTTACGAGAAGAAAAGACAAGTGTGGAAGTTGTTAAAATTTTTCCTTAATGGTTTCCAATCCTAGGGTCATAATCCTACAGGCAACACAGTGCTCTGATACCATCTGTAAGATCCCTCCTTTGTAAAGGAAAGGATCCCTGTGATTGCAATGCTAGTCCCTGGATCAATGCTAGCATCCATAGTTTAAGATGAAGTACACAGAAAAAAAGGTCATTATTACATATCATTCCAGAGACAAACATAGTCTTTTACAAACTCCATGGCCACAGACCTAATACAAGAGTTAAAATATATAATAAGATAGATAAGTATTCATCTTCATGTGCCACAGGCAAGCATGTTGAGTGTAGACTCATGACTCCTAATCATCATCAGAGTAACCTGCAACATCATAAGTTACAGCCATAGTGGGTCAATACATTGGAATAGTATTGGGAAGTGATACCTTAGTAGAATATTGGTGGACTAGATACTATATGCATTTTGGCTAAGTGTAGCTTAAGCTTGCTTTGCTCAAAATAGGTTTTACCTATTAGTTAAAAACACTAAGTTTTTATTTGTCAATATCTTTCCCAAGTAACCACCAATAGACATTGGGGTCATTCACCCTTGTTCAACCACAAGTTTTTACTTAGAAATTGGGATGAGGAGATTCTTGATAGCTTCCATGTCTTGATGCTCAAGTTGTCCAATACCAGGGACATGGCTAAGTACTTAGATTCTTCCATTTGTAGAGGTTGTGCACTTTACCCACAAGACTTGATTTTCACCAAGACAGGATCTTTCAGAAGCCTTCCCTTAGACCAAATGGACGCGTTCCAACCTATCATCCCACTACCACCAACTGTCCAAATGGCTAAGTTATTGCAACCTATGTGATCCAGGTAGAGCCATATTGCCAAGTGGCTGCACTAGAAGCTTCTTAACATTTGGCCTCTCAAATCCCTTTGTTCCTGGGTGGCTTTCCATAAGTGAGATACACAAGGTAGACCATAGAAATGGGCCTTGTGTAACCACTCAACATAACCCATTCTTTCCATTCCACCCAGGTGTTTCATTCACTTAGTTGTTTTATTAAGCAAAAACATAGTCCAAAGACTTAGAAATATTTATTCATAGCATGAATATAATCACCCTTGGTTGCTACTAGCTAGGCTAAGCATGGCATTGATAAGACTTAGAAATATTTCTAGCAATTCTACAACTACTATGATTTCCCAAACATAGTATATAGATCAAAAATATCCATGCAAGACTAGCAAAATATTTCTAATGCATATTTGAAAAACATAGGAATAAAATCATGAAGCACCACTTGCCTTGGTAGTTTGGAGAGTAGCTACAATCCTCACAATCACAATCACTATTTGCACCAAAATCTACACATAAAATAGTAGCTCCAAAATCACATACATAATAAATACAAGCAAAAATATATGGATGCATGCATAATGCCATGTGATGATTTTCTACACCAAACAAGACAAGTGCATAGTACTGATTCATAAACAAGTTCAAAACTTGCCAAACAAACTTTATTTGAACATTAAAACATTTCCCAAATAATTATTATACACAAAATAGGCCTACACATGTTTCTGTAAAAACAACCATTTTAACAGAGGCAAAACATTAAACACATTGCATAGATGGAAAGGATTTTCTCTCCTGATTCCATTGATATAAAATTTTTCAAATTTGGACGTGGCATTCAAAAGTTATGAATTAAACAAGTTTAAACATCTAATAGATCTAATTCAAACTTTTAAAACAAAACTCGTGCCACGCGGCGCTTTCTAATTGGCTGGTACCGGTTCGGGCTGGATCATGCTCGTGCACCGTCAGATCTTACTTAACATCTGCGGCTTAGATCTAATCGTACCTCTTCGGTGATGGATCTATCGCGTCCACTGGATCTAAATCGAACGGCCCTAAGCAGCTAACCCTAAACAGGCGGCGCTAGCGGCGGCGACAGGCGGCGGCGCGCTCAGTCAGTGGCGGAGCTGGCGAACTAGGTCGCGCGGGGAAGCGGGAGGATGCTCACTAGAATCACCGTGACGAGGAGATGCTCAACGTGTGCTCGGTTGGCGAAGGGGCGCTCGGAGTCGTCGTGGATTGCTCGTCGGAGAAGTCCCTGGCGACGGTGTTCTCTGTTGGCGACGAAGTCGACGTTTTGGGCCACGCTAAGACGAGAAAAGGATGTCGTTAGATGCGTAGGAAGCTGGGGATCACACGCGTATCAACCAGAGGGAGAGGGGAAGCTGGGTCTTACGAGGAATGATCGCCGGCGTTCGAGAAGACGGTGGCGGAGCTCAGTCGACGACGCTGCCAAAGCTATAGAGCATGCGCGAGCAAACGGAGGGCGTCAGTAGATGCGCACGGAGATGTAGAATAAGCTAGTTTGAACCAGAGGAAGAGGGGGACGCGGGGCTTACCGGAATTCGACGGCAAACTCGTCGGGGCAGAGGGGCGTCCAGAGAGAAATACGAGCAGCCCGGTGGCTCTGGTGGGGTGGGTTTTAGGGGAAAAGGAGGAGGGCGGCATGGTGCTTAAGTAGGCGAGGACATGGGCGTGAATTACTCGGGCACTGAACGGGAATTGAAGCCGCGAATCAATCAGGAAACGGCCGAGTGATTTAGGGAAGAACTCGTCGCTGGGTGGAGACGATGACCGTTGCATGGTCCGCGTTGTCAGCGAGATAAAAAGAGAGGAGGTGGGGTCCCTGCGTCAGCGACTCTGTGGGTGTGTTTGCGGGTAAAGGAAAACGGTTCGCGGGAGGGGGTAGTTGGGCTAGATTGGGTCGAGCTGGGCTAGTTGGGCCAGTTTGGCTGTTTGTCTTATTTTTTTTCCTTTACTCCTTTTCTTTTTCTGTTTGATTTTCTAGAAATGATTTTTCAACTCTAATTCAAATAAGTTTGAATCCAAATCTTCTCTAGGTTTTTATACAGTAAACTTTACACTCAAATGTGTGTCAAACACTACTGTTTACTCAAAAACACTTTGATCATTTGAAAATAAAAAATAAAACCAAGCCTTAATGTGATATAAACAATAGGCCTAAAATTGGTTTTACTTTCACATTTTGTTTTGAAAACTTTGCTCAAGCTTTGGAAAGTACTTAAGTTTGAATTCAAAAAATCATTGGACAAAACAAGTACTCTTCTCATTAGAAAGTATCACTCAGGCTAGAGCATACTTACATAAAATGATGAGCAACATATGCTCCTATTTTTGAAATGGTTTTGAAAATGGAACCCTAAATGATCATGGATGCATGGATGATATGCATGGGTTTTGAAACATGATTTTAGGGATGTTACAATTCATCACCATGCCATCCTCCGGAGTGATGCATGAGTAGTTCACCCTTGGACTACGGGTACATACAGTAGCTAGATGGTTGGTTTTCCTCCTTTGTGCTATCATGTTTAGATCTTGTGAGCTCTGTTCATGATCAAGATCATCTATTTTGTAATCCTACATGTTGTGTTTGTTGGAATCCGATGGATATTGAGTACTATGTTCAAGATTGATTATTGATTCTATCATGTCTGTGTTATTTGTGATCTTCCATGATCTCCGTTGTTCGTAGATGCTTTGGCCAAGTAGATGCTTGCAACTCCAAGATGGAGTATTTATGCTCGATAGTAGGTTCATGCTTCTAGTAATCTGGGGAAGTGACAGAAATCTCTAAGGTTGTAGATATGATGTTGCTACTAGGGAGAAAACAACAATCCTTTGTCCAAGGGCAATTGTATTGTTTACTTTACACACTTTGCTTAATGCAATTATCCATTGCTTGCAACTTAATACTAGAAGGGGTTCGGATGATAACCTGAAGGTGGATTATTAGTCATAGATGCAGTTGAATTACGGTCTATGTATTACGTTGTAATGCCCAAACAAATCTCATAGGAATCATCATGAATTGTACATGCATATTTATGCATTTTCAATCTGTCAATTGCCCAACTGTAATTTGTTCACCCAACATCCTATTTATCTTAAGGAGAAACACGTCTAGTGAACTGTGGACCCTGGTCCATACTTTTATCATTGATATTCCATCTACTGTTTACTATTTACTTTATGCAAGCGATTACTATCTTCCACACTATACGTTTAACCCTTTGTTTTCAGCAAAACAAGTGAGATTGACAACCTCACTGTAAGTTGGGGCAAAGTTCTGTGGTTGTGCTGTTCAGGTTCTGTGTTGTTAAGCAACACCTTGGAGTTGTTTCCTTACTCCTACTGGTTTGATAACCTTGGTTTCATAACTGAGGGAAACTTGCTGTTGTGCTCATCATACCTTCCTCTTGGGGTTCCCAAAGAGCTCTACATATCTGAGCCATCAAGGAGTTATTTTACATAAAGATATGTTTGTTTGTAAACAAGAGGGAGGAGTAGAAGCTCGACTAATTAGAACATTTTAAAAGGGGATAATTGTCAACACCCGGATTTTTCAATCCTAGATGCCTGTTATGCCATACATCGCAATCCGAGGATTACCATTTTTGCGAGACATAACAGAATTGGATACCATAGTACTTCATCCATTACAAACGATACATAAGTTCTTACACAAATAGGGATCTCATGATCCAGTTCTTAATACAACATCAAGCAGCGGAATACGTAATAATAACGGTAGCGTAGGCGAAGCTCCATCTTCGGGGTCACAGGCAATGCTGATGATGGGAGATGATCCTAGTTGTCGTAACCTTCCTGGGGTCCATCCTCCAGATACTCCTCTTCATAGTCTGGCCATGGGAATAGCCAGGGACAAAGCCATGAGTACTCTTTAAGTACTCGCAAACTAATACTAACAGGTAAGGGGTTTTTGGATAATAGGGCACTAGGCTCTAGGGTTGTTTTGCCAAAAGCCAGGTTTATCTCTACTAAGTTCCAAAGCTAGTCACAATTTTATAACTCCTAAGTGGGATGTTGTAATTCAAGTCACAACTCTGTTGTGGTCAAGTCAAAGTCTCAATTCACTTCACAAGTCATTTTGAAAAGTCTGACGGGGGAACAGTATGGCCACTCCAACTGTCCATAACCGCGGACGTGGCTATTCGAATAGTTTGACACTCTGCAGAGATTGTACACTTTCACCACAACATTCGATACATCCATCAGGAACAAATCCTGAATTCACCATACTCAGTATGCGGATAATCAATCCTAACCTTTCATTTACACGCCCTAGTATAAGCACCTCTCCTGTGAGTTTGGCCTCCCAACCATGACTCACTGTCATCTTGGGTACTGCACAGGTGGACAATCTTCACAAGGTAGCCTCAGCTCAGACCTTGGCCGTGAGGGAACTAATACTAAGGTATATAAGTTTCCAGTCAAGCCCTACACAATATTCGGGTATTGTGGTTGTACGATAAAATTGGAATGGTATCGCATCCAGACAACCATCAGTTTTAAAAAGGGCTAAGGCTCATGCCTCAACATTTTCATCACCAAACTCATAAAGTGTTTGGAAACACATGTCCAAAACATTTCAATAGAATGATCCATCATTCCAAGGTTTTCATAACCATTTTTCCACCAAGTATTCCCATCTAAAGTTGATCAAGTTTTATGCTTAGCACTAGCATCTACAGGTGGGGGTAAGCACTGATGAGGGGTGGTAAACAAGTGGGGTTTTAACTAAGCTCAAACTCATGCCTTAGGATGACATCAAGGTTATCTAGCTTAGGCCAAATTTTATACTCCTTATGCAACCTTCAGCACAACTGTCTAGTATCTACCAAACTCTTAAGTAGACTCTAAGTAAGCTTTGATAAAGAAATAAAGTGAGAAGCTTTCCATAAAACTAGGATAGGTTTATCAAGTGGGTAATCTTGCAAGGGTTAGCTTGCATAGGTATAGGATAAGCTTGCAAGTATGGACTTGCACATTCAACTAGTAGTATTTGGCTTGCTAAAGTAGAGTGTCTTGCAAGTTTTAGCTTGCCTTGTGCAGAGCAGTGGTTGAAGTTCTCCTCGGCTTCTTCTTCGTAGTATCCTCCTTCCTCCTCGTATCCTTGGTCGGTACTAGCGTCTATGAATAAATACGAGGTACACAATCACAAAACAATACTTAACTACTTGCAATCATCATACACAAGGGTCCTATAGATGATCTAGCATCATCTCTACATTACAAGGTTAAGGCTTGGTTTAAGTCTTTTTATTTTTAGAAAAGTAATTTCTACTCATTGAAAAACTACTTAAGATTTAATATTCTCCAAACTAAACATGGGATCATGTTGACACATGTCATCACCACATATTGTAGTCCATGGGAATGTGATTTAAAGTGGTGTCCCAATTTAATAAGGTTTTACCCATTTATTTTAATTAATTAAAGTGACTAGAAATGCTTATGAAGCATTCTTTTATTACTTGAACATTATTTCTGCAAGTAAACCTATATATTTTTGTATATTCTGAAAGGTATGGTTAAATGTGATTTTTGAGAGCTGGAATCAACTCAAAAGCTTTTATGGTTTAAATTTGAAAAATGTTTGAATGCAGAAAAGCTTCTTCCTTGTTATTTTTACCAAGGGTGATCTACAGATCCAAATGACTTGAATCCAACGGGCTTGGATTCAGCATTCATAGACCTTTCCAACAAAATTGGTTTCATCCAATTTGCTGCAAAGAATCGATCTGTGTTGATTTTTGAAGTTGGGTACAGAAGTGTGTTTGAATTGAAATAGAAAAAGGTTTAATTTGAATAACTGGGCTGCGCGGGAAAATCTAACGGGCCGGCCTGCTAAGCACAGCGCTCGCGCGGGCTGTTTAAGTGGGTGTCCCCACTCGTCAGTGACACGGGGCTGGGCGAAGCGGTATGGGGCGACGTGGATCGTTCGATCTAGTTCTAATCCAACGGCTGTGGGTCATCGTCGACGCGAGACAGCTCCGGCGAAAACGAAACCTAGCGCGGCCAGTGAGGGGTGCTGGGGGCTCACCGGGGTACTGGCGAGGGTCGGCGAGGCGGGCGAACGACGAAGTCGACGATGGCGAACCTCCTAGTACCGGTGGCTTCTCCTGGGGCGGCTCCAATCACTGGCTCCCTTCTTCTCTAGAGGCGGCGGGCTCCGGTGAAATTCCGGCGAGGTGGTGCTCGCCTTGCTCTGGGAATGGTGTGGCACGATCAGTGATAAGAGGGGAGTGAGATGGTGTGAGAATTCGTGCGGGGGTGGCCTCTATTTATAGTCGAGCGAGGGGCCCGTCGGGGCACACGGTGAGCTCGTCGGGGGCGACGTTACAAGCGGCTAAAGGCATGGGCACGGGTAGGGGACGGTGCTGTGTCTCCTGGCGATGCTCAACGACATGGTCGCGAGGCATGGGGCGGTGCGGTTTGGTCTGGAACGGGCGGTGCTCTGCGCGGCAGAGGCGGCGTCTTTGACGGCGGACGGTGGCTGTACGGCATGGGGCGGCAAACGGGGATGTCTGGCGGTCTCCTGGGTCGGTGGTGATCGTGTGTGCACGCGGCGAGGGCGGCGCGCGGTCTATGGGTGATGGTCGAGGGTGGCGCTCTGGCGCACGCTCGGCATGGTCTGGGCACGGCTTGTGCGCGTGGTCCATGGCTTGGCAACGCTTGCGGCTGGGACAGTGAGTGGCGGTGGACGGTGGGCTGCCTCCCAGACATGCTGGCTAGGCTTGCTGCTGCTCCTAGCTTGCTGTCCATAATGGGGTGACATGGGTGTGCTCGGCTGTTCACCATTAATGGCAATGGCAAGCTCACAGGGGTGCTAGTGTTGGGCTAATCTTTCTAGATGATCTACTGAGCTGTGTGTGAGCTAACTAGGGAACAAGTTAGGCCAAATTTACTACACACTATAGTGTTTGAGGTTTTGTTTGATTTGTGTTTGCAACCTGTTTGATGAAATGGCCGCATGAAATCAAGTTTTGAATTTTGAAATGAATTTTGGTGGGTTTGCTAGATTGGTGCTGGTGAGTCTGCAGATGCTTGGGTTTTGAAAGTTGAGCTTGTTTGAGTGGGTTTTGAAAACGTGGGATCTTCCCATATGAAGAAGATTCAATTTTGAAATGTCATTTAAACTATGCATTTGAAAGTTTCTGGATGATCACAAAGTGGGTCTTGATACTCTGTTATGAGTACATTCAAGGGGTGCAAAGATCCAGAAAAGTTTCTGTTGAGTTTTGAAAGTTTGAGATAGCCAAAGTAGGCATGAGAGTTAAATTGGCCAAAATGACCATTCCCTTAATATATTTGTTTTGATTTACTTGTCTTTAGGAAAAGTGTGGGAAATGTTTTAGATGATGTTTATTTCATCTAAGAAACATTTTACAAGCAATGGATCACACAAACAAAGTGGTTTTAAAGAAATTCAAAAACTATGCATACACATATGCATGCATTCATGGGTTTAGTTAGAAAAGTTTTTGCTAACCCTAATCTTGATGATTAGTGTTTTGATGATCTAAGTTTGGTATTTTTGGGATGTTACAAACCTTCCCCCCTTAAACAAAATCTCGTCCCGAGATTTGAAAAAGGACGAAAAGATTACCTAGGATTTGAAGAGATCGGGAAACTCCGTCCTGATGTGATCTTCGCGCTCCCAGGTAGCTTCCTCTTCTGTGTGGTTGCTCCACTGAATCTTGAGAAACTTGATGCTTCGGGTTCGGGTAGTTCGAAAAGCTTCTTCCAAAATGCGGATGCGCACTTCGGGATAGGTCAGGTCATCGTTGAACACTTCGGTCTTCTCGGGGACTTCGAGACATTTGCGAAGTAGTGAGATATGGAACACATTGTGCATAGCTGACATCTCTTCAGGTAGTTCCAGTTGATAAGATACTTCTCCTCGACGGTTCAAAACTTTGAAAGGTCCAATATATCTGGGGGCTAACTTTCCTTTGAGTTGGAAACGCTGCATTCCCTTCAATGGCGACACTTTCAGATAAACAAAATCTCCGATGTTGAAGGCGAGGTCTCTACGTCTCTTGTCGGCATAACTCTTCTGTCAGGATTGGGCGGTCTTGAGGTGCTCACGAATCTTGTGAACCTTCTCTTATGCTTCTCGTAGGATGTCGGGTCCGAAGATCTGACTCTCTCCTACTTCCGACCAGTTCAAAGGGGTGTGACACTTTCTTCCGTACATGAATTCAAATGGGGCCATTTGCAAACTAGCTTGGTAACTATTGTTGTAAGAAAATTCTGCAAAAGACAGACAGTCTTCCCATTTGGATCCATATTCTAACACACATGCTCTCAGCATATCTTCGAGTATTTGATTTACTCGCTTAGTTTGTCCATCGGTCTGAGGGTGATACACGGTACTGAAATCTAGGCGGGTTCCTAAACCTTCTTGGACTTTCTTCCAGAACCTCGAGGTAAACTGAGTTCCTCGATCCGATACGATGTTCTTGGGGACTCCGTGCAAACTAACTATTCTAGCGATGTACAACTCCGCTAGCTTCGAACTCTGATAGGTGGTTTTGACGGGCAAGAAATGGGCGACTTTGGACAATCTGTCCACTATGACCCAAATAGAGTCATTTCCCCTACAAGAAGTAGGTAGTCCAGTGATAAAATCCATTCCTACAGAATCCCATTTCCATTCCGGAATTTGCAAAGGTTGCAACAATCCAGCGGGTCTTTGATGTCCTGCCTTGACTCTCTGACATATATCACACTTGGCGATATAGCTCCCGATTTCTCTCTTCATCTTATGCCACCAAAATTGCTCTTTCAAATCTTGATACATCTTCGTTCCTCCGGGATGGATAGAATAAAGAGTATCATGAGCCTCCTTCAAGATAACTTCTTTCAATTCCGAATCTGCTGGTACACAAAGGCGTCCTTTGTACCACATAACCTCCTTCTTCGTCCTCGGTGAATCCGGGTACTTTGCCTGTACCGATACGACGCTTGATTCCGTCGATACTAGCATTTCCCTTCTGTGCTTCTTTAATCTGACTGATCAAAGTGGGCTGAAGTTCTATGCTAGCCAAAAATCCTTCACTTACTAATTTTATTCGGAAATCTTCCATCTCCTTGTGCAGACTTGGTTGCTCCTCTAAAATCATGGATTTCAAGCGGCATGGCAATCTGCTAAGGGCATCGGCTACCACGTTGGCTTTACCAGGGTGATAGTGAATGTCCAGGTCATAATCCTTGATTAGCTCAATCCATCTTCTCTGCCTCATATTCAGCTCCTTCTGAGTGAATATGTACTTTAGGCTCTTGTGATCCGAATAAATCTCACAACGGTTTCCCATCAGGTAATGTCTCCATGTCTTCAGGGCTAGAACTACGGCTGCTAGTTCGAGGTCATGGGTTGGGTAGTTTTGCTCATGTTGCTTCAATTGTCGAGATAGGTAAGATATAACTTTGCCCTCTTGCATTAGCACACATCCGAGACCAATCTCGGATGCGTCACAATACACATCGAAAGGTTTCGTGATATCCGGCATGATCAAGATTGGGGCTGAGATCAATCTCCTCTTGAGTTCTTGAAAACTCGCTTCACACTTGTCTGTCCATTCAAACTTCTTGTCCTTCTTCAGCAATTGGGTCATGGGTCGGGCGATACTCGAGAACCCTTCTACTAATTTGCGGTAATATCCCGCCAATCCGAGAAAAGCACGAACTTGGGTTTGAGTGGTTGGGGCTTGCCAATCTTCTACATCTTTCACTTTGCCAGGGTCAACGGCAATTCCTCCAGCTGATACAATGTGACCGAGGAATCCTAGCTCCTGTAACCAGAATTCACATTTGCTAAACTTTGCATACAACTGATGCTCTCTAAGGGTTCCAAGAATGGTCCTTAGGTGTAGCTCATGTTCTTCTTCTGATTTGGAATAAATCAGAATGTCATCGATGGAAACAACGACAAACTTATCCAGGAAGTCCATAAAAATCTTATTCATGAGATTCATGAAATAAGCGGGGGCATTGGTTAATCCAAAAGACATGACTCTATACTCGTACAATCCATATCTGGTGGTAAAGGCAGTCTTTGGAATATCCTCCGCACGAATTTTGAGTTGATGATAGCCAGTTCTAAGATCAATCTTAGAAAACACCTGGGCACCGGTCAACTGATCAAACAAATCTTCTATCTTGGGCAAGGGGTACTTGTTCTTGATGGTGACATCATTCAACTTTCGATAATCCGTACACAAATGGTTACCTCCATCCTTATTGTCCACAAACAAGACAGGTGATCTCCATGGGGACACACTTGGTTGAATCAATCCGATTTCCAGCATGGAATCCAGTTGCTTCTTCAGTTCTTCTAGTTCTGACAGGTTCATACTATAGGGTCTCTAGGCTATGGGTCCTGTTCCGGGGATTAGTTCGATGATAAACTCGATATCCCGATCTGGGGGCATACCGGGCAAAACATCTGGAAATACATCGGGGTATTCGCAGACTATCTGAACTTGGTCAATGGTAGGTTGGGCTATACTCTTGTTACACTTGAATTGGCGAGGTAAGGTTTCAGATATATGCTCGACTGATATTCCAGTGATACTGGTCATGGTGATGGCTTTCTTGGCATAGTAAATCAATCCCTTATGTTTGGACATCCAATCCATTCCTAGTACTACTTCCAAACCTTTAGTTCCGAGTACTATTAGATTAGCATAGAAATCTATGCTATGGATTCGGATAGGGACGGCTTTGCAAATTTGCCTAGCCTTGGTGGTTGATCCGGGCATTTGTACAATCATCACATGCTTCAGTTTTGTTGGTTGAATTTTACTAGTGCAGGAAAATTCTTCGGTGACAAATGAATGTGATGCACCAGAATCAAACAACATTCTTGCAAGTACTGAATTAACAGAAAACATACCCAGCGTGACGTCTGGTGCTTCCTGAGCTTCTTCAGCATGCATGAGAAAAAGACGGCCATTGCGGTTGAGCGAATTTCCTGGGGCAAATCTCCTTCCTGGCTGAACACGATGCTGTTGCTGAGCTGGGACGTTGGTATTAGGGGCTGTAGCATTCTTCTTGTTGGGACACTCGTTGGAATAGTGGCCTTTATTTCCACAGTCATAACAGGTCACTTGTGACTTGTCCTTGGCTGCGACAGGCACCGCATTGCTTCCAGTCCTCGGGGCAGTGTTGGGATTGGCGGTAGCATTGTTGGTGTTGAACTTGGGTGGGACACGGGTGAGATTGCTAGAGTTGCCGGGGTTGTTGTGGTTTCCTCTGGGTCTAGGGTTTCCACGGTTGGGGTAGGTCGGACGGGTCATAGGGGGTCTATTGGTTCTTGGGGCAAATCCTGGAGATGGGTTGGGGCGATACTTTGGGGTCTGATGGGTTCCTGGTTGATGCATCATACGACGCTTGCGGTTTTCATTGGCTTGGTTGATCTTTCCTTCCATTTGGATGGCTGAGTCGACAAGGGCTTCAATATCAGCAAAGGGGATATTGACTAACACCGTCTGCATCTCGTCATGCAGACCATTCAGGATTCTTTCGTTCTTCTTGGCTTCGGTGTTGTAACATCCCAGATTTTGTATTAGGATGTTATTAGTGTCATGCATCATCCTTGCATCATTGCATCCTACAATTAAAAATTGAAATAAAAATCTTAACACCTAAACCTAGAAAACCCAAATGGTGGTTGCCTTATGTGAGCACCATTGTAGAGGTCAAGTAATGACCCCTCTAAAAACCTTGTAAAACATTAAAACTATGGCCTATGTTGACCACCTCAATTTTATGAAAATTTAGAAACAAGATTCATCAATTTTGGACTTAGTTTGCAAAAGATATAAGAGTTTTACTAAAACAGAAAAAGGAAAAATGTTAAACAAAAAAAAGAGAGGAAAGGGCCAGCAGCTAACCTAGCTGGGCCGGCTCGCCAGCCAGCCCACCCCGCCCCAGCGCCCGCGCAACAGTGAGCCTGCCCGCGCACGTCGGCCCACTTCCCCCCCCTCCACCACCGACACCCGGGCCCCACCGTCGCCCTTCTCCTTTCTTCTCCGACGAGGACGAGTACGCGCCGACCACGACCTCCCCGCCTCCGTATCCAGCCAGGACTCCTCCCCCTAGGCTGCTTATAAAAACCAACCGCGCGCCTCCCCTCCGTCCCCCAAAACCCTAAGGACCCTAGTCCTCTCCGATTCCACGAACCCGACGCCACCGCCGCTCTCGGTAAGCCAACGGAGACGGCGACACGGGAGCCCCCTTCCCCGATTTCCCCCCTGTCTTTGTGATATGCTTTGAGCAAGTTGTGATTAGATCTATGTTTGTGATTCGTTAGATTGCTCGGAGTGCGCTAAGGAGTGCTATTGTGTAGAGTGCTGCTCGGATCAAGGCAAGTTACACCACTTGTTCATAACTTTTGTCCCAGTTTTGATTCTATGCATGTGGTCTTCAAAATTCTATAGTATGCATGTGTAGGATGTTCTAGTAGAATTTTTTCCTTAGTATTATTTTGCAAGTGCGATGATTTTGTAGTATGCCATGAGTAGCTCTATACTTAGGATTTTTCCACTCCTAATAGGTTACCCCTGTTTTTGCTAAGTATTGCTTGCTATGCTATATATATACAAAGTACCGTTGGGGGGTTCGAAAGACAAAGAATTTTCTAAGTATAAAGGCTCTCTAGAGAAAACTTTTCTTCTCAAATCCACTTCAAAATAAAACTAAGTTTTCTTCTGGGCGGGATGGTTGTCGGGACAACGAGTGAGATTTTGGTGGAGGATGGCCGCCCAGGAATCAAAGAAGTCTGCCATGTTTCAGAATTCAGAAGCTTCCAGTGCAACCACAATACATTATGGGCTCTGTCTTGGCCTAGTACTTAGTGGGAAACCTCACCTGGGTACCAACATTTGGAGGTTCTTGGCACGGTTGGATCCGGAAGGAAGAGGGGCTACTAAGGGAAAGCCTCGCCATGGTCTTGTCTGTAAAAGGACTTGATCGTGGATTGTGGGTAAAGTGCACAAACTCTCGAGAGTATTGCAATCTGATCGATCAGCCGTGTTCACGGTAACAGAACAACAATGAGCGTCTGAAGGATGGAGCCTCTGAAGGATCTTCCTCTCTCTTTTCTAAAAAACAAAGTTTTGAAAACCCCATGGCGTGCGTAATATCGCTAATGGGTGGGAATTTGGGAACTTGGTGAGTAATATCCAAGTGACGCTTGGTGCGTAATATCCAAGTGTTTGGTTGTTTGGACACTTGGTGCGTAATATCCTCGTGTGCCACTCGACCTTATTTTATCCAAGCAAATGTTTACAAAGTAGGACAATCCTCTCTTCTTCTCTCTACTTAAGAAAACTAGCTTTGAGCAAATAAACTCTACAGCCTGTACCAGCCTTGCATGTAGAGATAGTCTTTTCTCTCCTTGGTGTAATTTGCCAATACATTCAAAGTATTGACCCAACTTGTTGGCTGCACGTCTTATGTGCAGAATCCGAAGATTGAAAGGTGCGTAGGGATTGCGGGTCTACACTCGACAAGCCTGGGCGTTGATGGACTTATGCTGCTTTTTTGTTTCCGCTGTTATTTGAGCTAGCATAATGCTAAGCAATTTTTGTAATAAATTCATACTCTGGATTCTCCGTGTAATAAAGACTTTGTGTTTTACATGATATTTCATCGACTGTGAGTGCTAGCTATTGATCCAGGGACTAGCATGATAATCACAGGGACTTAGGATCCTTACCGATCCGAGGTCACTACAGATGGTATCAGAGCACATCGTTGCCTGTAGGACGTGACCCTAGGATTGGAACCACCTCTAACTTTTGTGCCTTACCCGTTTTACTACTAAGTTATTTCCCGCACTTCTAGTATCTGCCTCCCTCTACTTGTTTAAGTATCTAACCTTCATTCTTCTAACTCAAAGATGACAAGCTTCCTCTACCACACCGTCGTGGACATCGAGCCCCTTCGCTTTGGTGGATGCCTCATGGATCTACTCACACGTTTGGACCTTCCTCTCCCAACAATCCAGGGGAGCACAATGAAGAAACTCCACAAGGACGGCTGTTGGGGAGTCAAGGTCATCCAGCCAGGAAAAGAGCGAGGCAAGAACCCGGAGGAAGACATAGCAATCCACATTGTTAGCGATTCCAAGGAGAAGGCCCTTAGCATTAGCTTGCAGCAACTCATTGGTCGCCTATGTGGACGTCATCATGAAGTTCCCCAAGGACACTGCGGCGGCCTCTTTGGAAGACGAGATGAGGAAGGAATTCCCATGGAGTTAACCTTTGAGGAAAGAACTTCTACCAAGCGCTGAAGAACACAATATCAAGACTTGGAGTGCCACATCCATGACCTTGAGAAGGGTACCTTCCTCGAGATGTTGAAGAACGACGAGCTATGCGCCCTCATCAAGAAGGGAGAAATGATCAAGCAGCAGGAGGAGGCAATGAAGCTCCAAGAGATAAAATTTCAGGACCAAGAGAAGGAGTTCGCAAACCAAGAGAAGAGGGTGATAAATAAAAACAAGAGAATTAGGGAACTCAAACAGCAGATCGATGGAGATGAAGTGCAAACTGAAGGCCTTTGCAAGATAATCGATGATGTGCGTGCTTCCAAGAGGGACTTGGCAAAGCAACTTGAAACCGCAATGAAGTCAAGTTTAGTGGAGGAGCTACAAAGCGAGAAGGAGGGACTTCAGGAGCAGCTGCAAGCCACTACCAAGAAGCTACAGGATGAGATAAAGGACCTCCAAGAGAATCTTAAAGCCACCACAAAGGAGATGGAGTTGTACAAGACAACTCTAGAGCAAGAAGGCTACTCGTTCGAGGACGAGGAAGAGGAAGGCGTGGAAGATGTGTAATAGTTGGACCACCTTTAATTCTATAGTAGAACGTTATTCGTAAATGTAATAAATACCAAGACAAGTCTGGTTTAGTTAAACTTGGTTGTTTCCTGTGTTAAATCGGTGTTGTTATGTCTTGTGTGCTTGGTGTGTTTTCATAAGGGTAGGAGTTTACTACTTAGTCTTTCTGTCTATTTCTTAACTATTCTCTTAAACCCCACAGATGCCGCCAAGACGTGCGAACCCCGAAATTCCGCCGGAAATAGCAGAACTTTTGGCCACTCAGAACTAGCTGATCCAACTGCTCACTCAGAACATGCAAAACAACAACAACAACCCGCCGCCACCACCACCTCCGCCACCTCCTCAACAAGATCTCTTGACTCGGTTTTTGAGGCTGAACCCACCTACCTTCACTAGCAGCACTGAACCAATCATCACTGATGACTGGCTGCGTACGATCAACAAGAAGCTAGATACCGTGCAAGCTGTCGGAGCCGACAGGGTGCGTTATACCGCACACCAGCTTGAAGGACCTGCTGCAGAATGGTGGGATAACTACCAAGTCACCCACCCAGACATTGATGCTATCACTTGGGAACAGTTTGAGTTAGCTTTTCGCACTCATCATGTGGCTGCTGGTGTCATGACTCTAAAGAGGCGCGAGTTTCGCGACCTACACCAGCTGCACCGTTCTGTCACCGAGTATGGAGAGCTTTTCAATAAGCTAGCCCGTTATGCACCTGATGATGTTTCCACTGATGCCAAGAGACAGGAGGAGTTCTTAAGAGGGCTCAATGATGAGATATCCATTCAGCTTGTGGCTCAGAAATTTGACAACTTTCAGGAACTCCTGGACAAAGCCATTGTGGTTGAATCAAAGAGGAAGAGCATAGAAAACCGCAAGAGGAAATCCAACCCTCACAAACACTCTGTTCCGTACCAGAAGCAGCGCAATTCCTCACCACCACCTTATAACAATAATGGCCACAACCATAACGGTCATAACCATGGTGGCCACAAACACAATGGGCATAAAAACCGCAATGGCAATGGCAGCAATGGAAAGGATCTCAGTGAGGTGACATGCTTTAAGTGCAACAAGACAGGGCACTATGCAACCTCTTGCCCCGAGAGGAAGAATGGCAATGGTAATGGGAATGGAAATGGACACAACCATGGCAATGGGAACGGGAAGAAGCCAAATCCGTTTGTCAAAGCCACGGTGAATCATGTTTCTATGGAGGATGCTTATGATGCGCCAGACTCTGTGATTGGTAAGTTCAAACTCAATTCCATGCCCGCAGTTGTTCTTTTTGATACTGGTGCATCGCATTCATTCATATCAAGGGTATTTGTGGATAGAGGCAAGATACCAACGGAGACTATAAACTTTCCTCTAAGGGTAAGTTCTCCTGGGGGAGAAATAGTGGCAAACTCCGGTTACCGGGAATTAGAACTAAGGATTGGGACACACATTTTTCCCACTAGTCTAGTAGTTCTAGAATCACAAGGATTAGACATAATTTTGGGCATGAATTGGATGACCGAATATGAAGGAGTCATAGATTGTGCCATGAGAACTGTCATGCTCACAACACCGGAAGGAAAGAGAATTCGTATCAAGTCGAATTTCGCGCTTAAAGAAGTCATGGTGAACTCTCTTAAGGGGGTTAGTTTGGAGGAGGTACCTATTGTAAAGGAATACCCAGATGTCTTCCCGGAAGAACTACCAGGAATGCCACCCGACCGTGATATCGAGTTCCTCATTGACTTGATGCCAGGCACGGGGCCGATAGCTAAGAGACCATACAAGATGGATGTGGACGAGTTAAAGGAACTCAAGAAACAGCTTAGGGAACAATTGGACAAGGGGTTCATTCAACCCAGCGCGTCATCTTGGGGAGCACCCGTCCTATTTGTGGAAAAGAAGGATAAGACCAAGAGGCTGGTTGTGGACTACCACTCGTTGAACGAAGTGACGATTAAGAATAACTATCCTCTGCCCAACATCAACGACCTGTTTGACCAGCTAAAAGGAGCCAGTGTGTTCTCAAAAATCGATCTACGATCGGGCTATTTTCAGCTGAAGATTCGAGAACAGGATGTGCCCAAAACAGCATTCACCACGAGATACGGATTGTATGAGTACACCGTGATGTCTTTTGGTCTAACCAATGCCCCAGCATACTTCATGACCATGATTAACAAGGTGTTCATGGAATATTTGGACAAGTTTATCGTGGTATTCATTGATGATATACTCATATACTCTAAGGATGAGAAGGAACATGAGAAACATCTGCGCCTTATTATGGAGAAGCTAAGAGAACACAAGTTGTATGCCAAATTCAGAAAATGCGAGTTCTGGTTAAAGGAAGTGGGATTCCTTGGTCATGTTGTGTCAGCAAAAGGAGTTGCCGTAGATCCTAGCAAGGTAGCTTCCGTGACGGAATGGGAGTCACCCAAGAATGTGGGAGATATTAGAAGTTTCTTGGGCCTTGCAGGATATTACCGAAGGTTCATCGAAAACTTTTCCAAGATAGCAAAACCCATGACGGAACTATTAAAGAAGGAAAAGAAATTCCTATGGACCGAGGCATGTGAAGCAAGTTTTCAAGAGTTGAAGAAACGCCTTGTAACGGCACCAGTTCTGTGTCTGCCAGATATCCAGAAGGATTTTCAAGTCTATTGTGACGCTTCACGACAAGGACTTGGAAGTGTATTGATGCAGGATGGGAAAGTGGTATCCTATGCCTCCCGACAACTTAAGAACCACGAACACAATTATCCCACACATGATTTGGAACTTGCATCTGTGGTTCATGCACTCAAGGTATGGAGACACTACCTCATGGGCAAGCATTATGATGTGTTCACAGATCATAAAAGTTTGAAGTACATCTTCACCCAAAAGGAGTTGAATATGAGACAACGGAGATGGCTTGAGCTAATTAAGGATTATGACTTGGATTTATAGTACCACCCTGGAAAGGCAAACGTGGTGGCTGATGCCTTAAGTCGTAAGGTGTATGTGAATGGACTTACCGCAGGGGAACTTCCAGAGGATTTATGCAAGCAATTCAGGGATCTCAGGCTAGAGATAGTCCCGAAGGGACACGTAGCGACTATGGAAATAGTGTCCACCTTCCAAGAAAGGATCCAAGAAGCACAAAATGGGGATAAAGAGTTGGAAGAAATAAGAGTCAGAATAAGTGAAGGAAAGACTAAAGAATTTCGTCTAGACGAACAAGGAACCCTCTGGTATGGGAAGCGTTTGTGCGTTCCCAATGACCCCGATATCAGGAAAATGATTCTACAAGAAGCTCATGATTCGCCATACTCAATTCATCCAGGTAACACAAAGATGTACATGGATGTGAAGGATAGATTCTGGTGGAATAACCTAAAGAGAGATATTGCAGAGTATATTTCTCTGTGTGATGTGTGCAATAGAGTTAAAGCCGAGCATCAGAAACCGGCAGGATTACTTCAACCACTACCTATACCCGACTGGAAGTGGGACACGGTAGGCATGGATTTCATCACGGGATTACCCCGGACTCGTTCTGGATTTGATTCTATCTGGGTAGTGGTGGACCACTTCACCAAGGTGGCTCACTTCATCCCCGTAAAGACCACATATACAAGTGCTAAGCTTGCTAAGATATACATGTCAAGAATTGTAAGTCTGCATGGTGTTCCCAAGGGAATTGTGTCAGATAGAGGCACCCAGTTCACTTCAAAGTTTTGGCGACAACTACATGAGTCTCTTGGAACCCGACTAGAATTCAGTACTGCCTTCCACCCTCAAACAGATGGCCAAACAGAAAGGGTGAATCAAATTTTGGAATATATGTTGAGAGCTTGCGCACTAGACTATGGGTCTAGTTGGGACGATAACCTGTTTGGGTCTTATATCTTCCAAAATTTGATTCATCCTTTCTGTTTGGCCATCTGTTTGAGGGTGGAAGGCAGTACTGAATTCTAGTCGGGTTCCAAGAGACTCATGGAGTTGTCGCCAAAACTTTGAAGTGAACTGGGTGCCTCTATCTGACACAATTCCCTTGGGAACACCTTTTGCTTCAACTCTCTGAACTCGTCTCTCATTCTCTTGATCAAACCCGGTGGCACATGGGTTCTGCTGAACTTGACCTTGAATTCCTCCAGGTCATCATCTGGCCTCCGGTCATGGAACGAACACTGTTCCACCATGCCCTGGCATCTCCGGCTAGATAATGGGTGGAAAACAAAACTTTCTCGTTGGCTTCCACTCCTGCTACTTCTAAGTTATTTTCCATGGTTTGCAGCCAATCATCGGCATCTAGGGGTTCTTCTGAATTGGTGAAAACGGGTGGGTTGGTATTCTAGAAATTCTTGAGCTTAGATCCGTGGTTGTCCTGATTTCCATGGCCTTGGTTGTTGTGGGCTAGCTGGGCTATCTGTTGTAGAGTGGCTAGGTTGGCTTGACGTTCCGCTCTCTCAGCTTCGCGGTCAGAGGTCAACATCTGCAGAATCTGCAACATCGGATCCGAGGCTGAACCACTTCCTCCACGTGGCATCTGAAGATTTAGATAAATCGTGAGAAAAGAGGGAAATTTTTCTAAGGTTTGGGGTCTTTGAAAAGCTTTTAAAGGTTTGACTCAGATTTTTCTAGCAACTTGCTTTTTCATTCATTCATTCATAGCACACAGTACAACACACACCACAGCAAGGAAAACAGATGGTTTTAAGAACCATTCTGAAATCTACGATACAGTGGGACCGACTACTACTCACTACGCTAGTGCTCAGTGCTACTACTCCTCGGAGTTTGTGGCTTCATCATCTTCATCATCATCGATGAAGGCGAAATCATCTTCATCGGTGAAGAAGTCCATGGCCTGATCCTCTAGAAAATCATCGTCATCACTGAGATAAGAGTAAGGGTCTCCACAAAGATCCTCTCCGGCATTCTCCCTTTCCTCCAACTGCATGTCTCTCTCGTGGATGGTCTCCTCTAGAGATGAGATGCGGTGGAGAAGACGGGCAATAATGCGCTCCTTCTTGTCGAGCTGACGGCGGCGAGACTTGCGATCCTTTGCTAGCATGGCTATGGTCTGGTCCTTCGTCTTGATGATGGCAGACTTGTGGTTGCAATAGTCACGGCAGTTGTCCAACTCCTGCTGACGATCATACATCATGAAGCTAAGGTGGTCCAATTGAGTCTTCAGCTCGGGGTGGTATGGAGCTTCCAGTGGTTGTCCATTTGCATCACGCCTTGGGAAAAACTCAAAGCGAGTACCCTTAATCTGATTGATGCTCTGCCCACACAGACGGGAGAGAGATTCCTACATTGCTCTGGCTAGTCCATCGAGCCAGTTGTTCTCTCTTAAGGTAAACTGAATTCCTTCCGCAGTGGGAGGTTCAATCTTTCCTCTAAGACTTGCAACAATTAGCCACTGCAGATCTTCTCCTCCTTGATCATTGAGCTGAGCTCCGAAGAACTCGGGGTGTGGACGCTCCAGAAGTTCCGAAAGCTGATCCAGATCCCTCTCAAAGATAAGGTCTCCTCCAATCCCCAACTAATAAAACTTGTTGTACTTCATGTCCATCTATAAAAATAGAGGATGAGTAGATTAGCAAAGTCATCAAGTGTGTCAAAATTTTATGTATTTTGCAAGAGTTTTTGAGGAACATGAATTTTTATGAAAGAATCAAAGAGATAAGAATGAGAATAAGTTTTTGTAAATATTTTTTTTTCTTTGGTTTTGAAACTAAGTTTTTGGTTCGACGTCCAGTCTAACTAGGGTCTCCTATGGTCAGGATGGCTCTGATACCAACTTGTCAACACCCGGATTTTTCAATCCTAGATGCCTGTTATGCCATACATCGCAATCCCAGGATTACCATTTTTGCGAGACATAACAGAATTGGATACCATAGTACTTCATCCATTACAAACGATACATAAGTTCTTACACAAATAGGGATCTCATGATCCAGTTCTTAATACAACATCAAGCAGCGGAATACGTAATAATAATGGTAGCGTAGGCGAAGCTCCATCTTCGGGGTCACAGGCAATGCTGACGATGGGAGATGATCCTAGTTGTCGTAACCTTCCTGGGGTCCATCCTCCAGATACTCCTCTTCATAGTCTGGCCATGGGAATAGCCAAGGATAAAGCCATGAGTACTCTTTAAGTACTCTCAAACTAATACTAACAGGTAAGGGGTTTTTGGATAATAGGGCACTAGGCTCTCTACTAAGTTCCAAAGCTAGTCACGATTTTATAACTCCTAAGTGGGATCTTGTAATTCAAGTCACAACTCTGTTGTGGTCAAGTCAAAGTCTCAATTCACTTCACAAGTCATTTTGAAAAGTCTGACGGGGGAACAGTATGGCCACTCCAACTGTCCATAACCGCGGACACGGCTATTCGAATAGTTTGACACTCTGCAGAGGTTGTACACTTTAACCACAACATTCGATATATCCGTCAGGAACAAATCCTGAATTCACCATACTCAGTATGCGGATAATCAATCCTAACCTTCCATTTACACGCCCTAGTATAAGCACCTCTCCTGTGAGTTTGGCCTCCCAACCATGACTCACTGTCATCTTGGGTACTGCACAGGTGGACAATCTTCACAAGGTAGCCTCAGCTCAGACCTTGGCCGTGAGGGAACTAATACTAAGGTATATAAATTTCCAGTCAAGCCCTACCCAATATTCGGGTATTGTGGTTGTACGATAAAATTGGAATGGTATCGCATCCAGACAACCATCAGTTTTAAAAAGGGCTAAGGCTCATGCCTCAACATTTTCATCACCAAACTCATCAAGTGTTTGGAAACACATGTCCAAAACATTTCAATAGAATGATCCATCATTCCAAGGTTTTCATAACCATTTTTCCACCAAGTATTCCCATCTAAAGTTGATCAAGTTTTATGCTTAGCACTAGCATCTACAGGTGGGGGTAAGCACTGATGAGGGGTGGTAAACTAGTGGGGTTTTAACTAAGCTCAAACTCATGCCTTAGGATGACATCAAGGTTATCTAGCCTAGGCCAAATTTTATAATCTTTATGCAACCTTCAGCACAACTTCCTAGTATCTACCAAACTCTTAAGTAGACTCTAAGTAAGCTTTGATAAAGAAATAAAGCAAGAAGCTTGCCATAAAACTAGGATATGTTTATCAAGTGGGTAATCTTGCAAGGGTTAGCTTGCATAGGTATAGGATAAGCTTGCAAGTATGGACTTGCACATTCAACTAGTAGTATTTGGCTTGCTAAAGTAGAGTGTCTTGCAAGTTTTAGCTTGCCTTGTGCAGAGCAGTGGTTGAAGTTCTCCTCGGCTTCTTCTTCGTAGTATCCTCCTTCCTCCTCGTATCCTTGGTCGGTACTAGCGTCTATGAATAAATACGAGGTACACAATCACCAAACAATACTTAACTACTTGCAATCATCATACACAAGGGTCCTATAGATGATCTAGCATCATCTCTACATTACAAGGTTAAGGCTTGGTTTAAGTCTTTTTATTTTTAGAAAAGTAATTTCTACTCATTGAAAAACTACTTAAGATTTAATATTCGCCAAACTAAACATGGGATCATGTTGACACATGTCATCGTCACATATTTTAGTCCATGGGAATGTGATTTAAAGTGGTGTCACAATTTAATAAGGTTTTACCCTTTTATTTTAATTAATTAAAGTGACTAGAAATGCTTATGAAGCATTCTTTTATTACTTGAACATTATTTCTGCACGTAAACCTATATATTTTTATATATTCTGAAAGGTATGGTTAAATGTGATTTTTGAGAGCTGGAATCAACTCAAAAGCTTTTATGGTTTAAATTTGAAAAATGTTTGAATGCAGAAAAGCTTCTGCGTTGTTATTTTTACCAAGGGTGATCTACAAATCCAAATGACTTGAATCCAATGGGGTTGGATTCAGCATTCACAAACCTTTCCAACAAAATTGGTTTCATCCAATTTGGTGCACAAAATCGATCTGGGTTGATTTTTGAAGTTAGGTATAGAAGTGTGTTTGAATTGAAATAGAAAAAAGTTTAATTTGAATAACTGGGCTGCGCGGGAAAATCTAACGGGCCGGCCTACTAAGTGCAGCGCTCCCGCGGGCTGTTTAAGTGGGTGTCCCCACTCGTCAGTGACACAGGGCTGGGCGAAGCGGTATGGGGCGACGTGGATCGTTCGATCTAGTTCTAATCCAACGGCTGCGGGTCATCGTCGACGCGAGACAGCTCCGGCGAGAACAAAACCTAGCGCGGCCAGTGAGGGGTGCTGGGGGCTCACCGGGGTACTAGCGAGGGTCGGCGAGGCAGGCGAACGACGAAGTCGACGACGGCGAACCTCCTGGTACCGTGGCTTCTCCTGGGGCGGCTCCAATCACTGGCTCCCTTCTTCTCTAGAGGCGGCGGGCTCCGGTGAAATTCCAGCGAGGTGGTGCTCGCCTTGCTCTGGGAATGGTGTGGCACGATTAGTGAGGAGAGGGGAGTGAGATGGTGTGATGAATTCGTGTGGGGGTGGCCTCTATTTATAGTCGAGCGAGGGGACCGTCGGGGCGCACGGTGAGCTCGTCGGGGGCGACGTTACAGGCGGCTAAAGGCATCGGCACGGGTAGGGGACAGTGCTGTGTCTCCTGGCGATGCTCAACGGCATGGTCGCAAGGCATGGGGCGGTGCGGTTTGGTCTAGAATGGGCGGTGCTCTACGCGGAAGAGGCGGCGTCTTCGATGGCGGACGGTGGTTGTACGGCACGGGGCGGCAAACGGGGATGTTTGGCGGTCTCCTGGGTCGGTGGTGATCGTGTGTGCACGCGGCGAGGGCGGCGCGCGGTCTATGGGTGATGGTTGAGGGTGGCGCTCTGGCGCACGCTCGGCATGGTCTGGGCACGGCTTGTGCGCGTGGTCCATGGCTTGGCAACGCTTGCGGCTGGGACAGTGAGTGGCGGTGGACGGTGGGCTGCCTCCCAGACATGCTGGCTAGGCTTGCTGCTGCTCCTAGCTTGCTATCCACAATGGGGTGACATGGGTGTGTTCGGCTGTTCACCATTAATGGCAATGGCAAGCTCACAGGGGTGCTAGTGTTGGGCTAATATTTCTAGATGATCTACTGAGCTGTGTGTGAGCTAACTAGGGAACAAGTTAGGCCAAATTTACTGCACACTATTGTGTTTGAGGTTTTGTTTGATTTGTGTCTGCAACCTGTTTGATGAAATGGCCGCATGAAATCAAGTTTTGAATTTTGAAATGAATTTTGTTGGGTTTGCTAGATTGGTGCTGGTGAGTCTGCAGATGCTTGGGTTTTGAAAGTTGAGCTTGTTTGAGTGGGTTTTGAAAAAGTGGGATCTTCCCATATGAAGAAGATTCAATTTTGAAATGTCATTTAAACTATGCATTTGAAAGTTTCTGGATGATCACAAAGTGGGCCTTGATACTCTGTTATGAGTACATTCAAGGGGTGCAAAGATCCAGAAAAGTTTCTGTTGAGTTTTGAAAGTTTGAGATAGCCAAAGTAGGCATGAGAGTTAAATTGGCCAAAATGACCATTCCCTTAATATATTTGTTTTGATTTACTTGTCTTTAGGAAAAGTGTGGGAAATGTTTTAGATGATGTTTATTTCATCTAAGAAACATTTTACAAGCAATGGATCACACAAACAAATTGGTTTTAAAGAAATTCAAAAACTATGCATACACATATGCATGCATTCATGGGTTTAGTTAGAAAAGTTTTTGTTAACCCTAATCTTGATGATTAGTGTTTTGATGATCTAAGTTTGGTATTTTTGGGATGTTACAATAATAGAACGACATCTCCAATTGAAATCACCATCTTTTGATATCCAGCAACTCATAATCATCTGAACCTTAACTAGGATCACCCCCACCTACCCATGAGGAAGCATCCTTAAGGACACGTTGATCTAGCAAGTTTTACGATTAGGTTATAGTTCTCTATGATCTTAGGATCGGTTCCCAAGTCGTCCATAACCATAGACATCACTTTTCGAAAAGATTAATACCCTACAGGGGTGTACAACTTTACCCACATGCGCCGACTGACTCTTAGCGTCACTTGACACACTTCCTAGGTGTGCTGATAGAGGGTGGTCTACCAAAACCTTTCCCTTGCTTTTTCCCAATCCATGAGTCACCCAGAAGGGCTGCCAGCTACGGTAGTCGTCCATACTCCTAGGTGGTTCTCGACTCTTTGTACCAATATATAGTTTCAGTGTCGTGCACCCTTCACCCGGCCACGTCCTATATGATGCACCATCTTCAACCCATCCAAAATGCATATGCCAACTCCAGTTCTCAAACTACAGACTCATGGATCAGACTAGGAAAGTTGGGGTCAAGGGGGTTCCCAGGCCCCTGTGTGGTTGTACGCTCGTCTTGGTTCAAGTGGCAAGAACTCAGGTCCTAGTGGTGGCAAGTATGGTATTGCAAAAACCACAACCCACCGTGGCCTCCCATACAATCCTTAGCATGTTAAACCTTCATCTTTGATCAAACTATGTCATCCCATCAGAGTAGGTTCATTCGTAGCTCTGATTCATCAACCGGATGGACCAGTGAACATCAGGAACGTATCTATAATTTTTTATGTTCCATGCTTGTTTAGTATCTACTTTGCTTTGCTTTGTCCACACTTTGAGGTGCTTTTTACATGTTTTTAGGTACTAAACTATTAACAAGTTGCCACAGTGACAGTTGCCTATTTTCTGCTGTTTTTGGTTCCAGAAAAGCTAGTAAGGAAATATTCTCGGAATTGGACGGGACAAAAGCCAAAGTCAATATTTCATCTAGAAGAACACAGAGTCCAGAGGAGAGACAGAGGGGCGCCACAGGGTGGCCACCCCCCAAGCGCGACCTAGGTTGGGCCCGTTCCTGGGCAGGGTGTGGGCCCACTAGCCGCCTCCCATCCTCACTTCTTCGCCTATAAGAAGCCCCTGATTCCTAAACCCTAAGCACCCGATCAAAATTACACGAAACCGTCTGTAGCGGCCACCACCATCGTCCCTAGATCGGCGGGGATCTGAAGCTCTTCTCGGCACCCTACCGGAGGGGAGATCATCCTAGAGGCCTTCTTCTTCATCATGCCAGCCTCCGGTATGAAGCGTGAGTAGTTCCACCTTGGACTACGAGTCCATGTAGAAGCTAGAAGGTTGTATCTCCTCCTTGTGCTTTCATGTATAGATCTTGTGAGCTCTGTTCATGATCAGGATCTAATCTATTTGAATCATGCATGTTGTGTTTGCGGGGATCCGATGGATATTGAGATTACTATGTCAGATTGATTAATGGTTTTGTCTTATTGATTCTATCATGTCTGTGTTGTTTGTGATCTTGCATGCTCTCCATTGTTAGTAGCTATCTTGGCCAAGTAGTTGCTAGTGACTCCAAGAGGGGGTATTTATGCTCGATAGTGGGTTCATGCCTCTACTTATCAAGGGAAGTGACAGAAATATCTATGGTAGTAGATGTGTTGTTGCCACTAGGGAGAAAACAACGGTCTCTTGTTCATGGAACAAGTGGATTGTTTACCTTAAACACTTTGCTTAAAGCAGTTGTCTGTTGCTTGCAACTTAATACTAGAGGGGGTTCGGATGATAACCTGAAGGTGGACTTGTAGTCATAGATGCAGTTGGATGGCGGTCTATGTATATTGTTGTATTGCCCAATCGAATCTCATAGGATCTTGTCTAGTATTGCATTATTCTGCCTTGCTTAGTCCTGTCAATTGCCCTGCTGTAATTTGTTTACCCTGCATGCCATGTTTGTTTATCTAAGGAGAGCACCTCTAGTGAACTATGGACCTCGGACCAATCTTTACCATTGATACATCTTCCACTGTTACTGTTTACTTTCTGCAAACCATCATCACCTTCCACACCATACATTTAATCCTTTGTTGCAGCAAACTGGTAAGCTTGACAACCTCATAGTTCGTTGGGGCAAAGTCTTGAGTTTGTGTTGTGTAGGTTTCCATGTTACTTGCAACACCTTTGAGACGTTTCCTTCCTCCTACTGGTTCGATAACCTCGGTTTCTTACTGAGGAAAGACTTGCTGTTGTGCTCTTCACACCTTGCTCTTGGGGTTTCCAACGAAGCGCTCCCACGTCAACACCGGGCGCCATCAAGTTTTCTGGCACCGTTGCCGGGGAGGCTAAGGACGTCTTCACAAGGGGAGTCCTCCCCAACCTTTCTCTTTACTTTGTTTTTATCTTGCTTAGTTTTGTTTGCCTTTTTTATCACAAACTCCAAAAAAAATTAGATTAGTGTGGTTTGCTTTCTCTTATCAAAAACACAAAAAAATTAGTTCCTGCCTTAGTTGCTACCATGTCTGGTTTTGGTCCAATCTCTATGACACCTATGGAAGAGATCTTCACTTTTAAGAAAAAAAGTGAAGAGAGTTTCAAAGAAGCTTGGTCTAGAATCTCTGCTTTACAAAGCGAAACTGAGGCTAAGATGAGTCTTAGCATGGTTATTAATAATTTCTACCATGGTATTGCTCTTTGTTATAGATATGCTTTGGATGCTATGGCTGAGAAAGATATTTTTCAATGTACTGAGGATGAAGCTTTTGATGCCATAAAAAAGTTGATTATAATTTATAATACGCCTGGCAAGTTTGATTCCCCTTTCATAGATATTTTTTCTAGGTTGAACACTCTTGAGTCCAGTACTGCTGCTTTGAACAGATGCAATCACACACCTAGGGAGTACCATAATTATGTTCCAATGAATTCTGAGCCTCCAAAGTGGTTTCCCACAATCAAAGTCACTATAAATAGTGCAACTTTTGATGCTCGTTGTGATATCATGTCTGAATTTTGCCTTATGCCTAAAGATATTTATGAGTCTTTGGCGACTTTCTAAAGGAGGAGAAGAAATATCTCTTACCAATAATGCCACTTTATTACCCATTGGAATAGCTGAAGGTGTGTTTACAAAAATCTCAGGGAAAATGGTGTGTACTGATTATCTTGTTATTGAATGTGTAGGCAAAGGACATATTACACTTGGAAGATCCCTACTAAAACACCTTAGAGCAATAATAGATGTGGGAAAAGGCATTATGCATTTTGCTCCTCTATTAAGAAATCATATTTTCCCTAAAGAAAAGAAGAAAGGTAGGAGCAAGAGGGTTAATGCTTGTAAGGCTCCCAACCTTTAATAAGGTAGAGATCCCTGTGTTTACAATGCTAGTCCCTGGATCAATAGCTAGCATCCACAGTTAAGATGTAATATCAAGAAAGAAAGGTCATAATGCAACTTTATAACCAGGAATAAAATAATTCATTACATCTTACATAGCTCATTTGGCTATCACATTACAATGCAGCAGAATATCTATATAGCATGGAGTCCTTCATCTTCAAAGTGCCCCAGGCAATCATGTTGGTTGTAGACTTGTAATCCTATTCAACACACTTCACTAACATCAAACAAACCTGCAACATAATAAGTTGCAGCCACAAGGGTCAATACATTTGAATTGTATTGGCAAGTTTCACTACTATGTAGAAATATGTGGATCCTATCATTACATGCATATTTGGCTAAGTGGGGTTTAGGCTCTTTTGCAGAAAGCAATATAGTTCTATCCTATCTTTTCAAAATAGTTTTGATCTTTTTTCAAATCTTTCTGAACTTCTTGGAAAACTCCAAGTGCTTCAAATCCCTTGTTGTCACCATCAAGTTTTACTTTGAGAAATTGGAATGTCGAGATCTTTCATAGCTTCAGGCCTTAGTTGCTCAGTATTGTCCATAACTGGGTACACGGCTAAGTACTTAGAATTTGATCTTCTGCAGAAGTTGTACACTTTACCCACATGAGACAATCTCGTCTTGACGCCACCAGTGGCCGCTGGATAAGTACTCACCAAGATGGAGTACTGGCAGATCGAGAATGTGACAAAGTCTTTCCATAGAAGTCCTCCCAATACACAATGCTAGCTTGTCAATGTAGGGTTCGCAGCATAGAAAACAAAAAATTTCCTACGATGGGAACAACTATGTACCAAGATCTATCTACTAGATACAAACAACGGGCGGATGTATATCCATAGAGAACATACCCTTGAAGACCGACAAAGCTTAACGAATCCAAACTCGTGGTTGATGTAGACGATCTCTTGCCGATCTCAAGATCGAGAGGAAGTCCTAGCGCCGCAAAACAGCAGCGCATCCGTGCTTGCACACACGTTCAAGGCACCGAGCAACCTCCGCCTCCTCGCTCTAGCGATGCAGCGGAAGCACAACTCTTTCTTGCCGAATAGCCACCGGGAACATGTATCTCGCTAGTCCGAGACCATGGGGATAAATTCTAGAGGGGGAGAGAGATCCTTCACGAGGAGGTGTGAGTGAGAGAGAGGAAGGGGGGCTCCTTTTATAGGGAGAGGGGGCACCCAAGGGGCCATGCGCCCAGCCATGGGGCTGCCCCCACCTCTTCCACATTCATGTGGGTGGATCTCTCACTAAAAATGAAAAGCCTCCACTCCCATTAAAAAGCCTCCACTCAAAAATCCACTCACATGCATTAAATTTCCACCAAATATAATGCAAGCTCTCATTTAAATAAAACTCTTTTATTTATTCAGAATTTTGTCAATTACTTTAATGACAAACATTCACAAATAACCCCTTGCTAGAATTCTATTTCACATGCATAACCACTTTATGCAATTTCACCCGAAAACCTGTTTCGGTATCTAGTGAAATAAATTCCTGCGCTTGTTCATTCTTTCGGCATGAAACTTTTGCTCCAATTGGATGTCGGTGTCTCTTAAGTGTGTCAACCTACGGTTCGTGAATAATGCGGACATGATCGAGACCCCTCTCAGATCAATAATCAGAAGCGGGATCTGGAGACCCATACTGACTCCCACACATTCAACGATGACTTTCTTGTGATCGTCGAAACCTTTTACGCTAGTATCTTAATCCCTTTGTTTCGCGATATATTACATGTCCGAGATTCGATCATCGGTATCTCCATACCTAGTTTGATCTCGTTACCGACATGCACTCTTTTCTCGTTCCCGTGATATAACATTCTAGTGATCAAATCACTTGCTTGCAAGCTAATCAATGTGATATCACCGAGAGGGCCTAGAGCATATCTATCCGTCATCGGGATGAACAAATTCCACTCTCGATCCATGAGCCTCAACATAACACTTTATTAGTTCTGAATCCATCTTTATAATCACCCTGTTACGGTGTGACGTTTGATGTTATCAAGAAACTCTTCTGGTGTTAGTGATTGACATGATCTCATGGTCTAAGGATTAGGATCACTTCGTAAGTTGTTATAGCAATATAAAAGCAATGACTTTGATCGTAATGCTATACTTCGGATGAATGTTCATCACACCATTACACTAATGTTGTGACCTCGTTATTAACAACATCCAATGTCCATGATCAGGAAACCTATGATCATCTTGTTAATCAACGAGCTAGTTTATAAGAGAGGCATAACTAGGAACTTCCTTTTTGTTTATTAAACGCACATATATTAACGTTTCCGTATTAATACAATTAGAGCATGTAAAATAAACATTTATCATAAACAAGGAATACGATAATAACCACTTTATTATTGCCTCTCGGGCATATTCCCTTCAGTCTCCCACTTGCACTAGAGACAATAATCTAGTTTGAGAACTTTGCGTATTGAACACTTATGGCTTTACGGTGTTCCATATACGCAATTGTAAGTGGTTAACATAATCTACGGATCTGACGCTTCAGGTCCGTGTGTATTTGCATGTCTTTGCGTCTTCACGCATCACTCATTCTCCAGTGAGATGGCATTGTATAAATTTGGTCTTTCGGTGAGACCTTTAGTTCCTTGGGGTTAAATCATGTCGATACTATTGTCATACAATATATCTTTAGAGTTAGCCCGTTGTGAACCACACCATAGTTTGATAACAAACTACTTGACACAAATTCCCTCCTTTGCTGTTACTATAGCAGTCATATACTTAGCCTTTTGTTGTAGTATTCGTCACAATGTCTTAACTTTGAAATACATCCAAATCCATCATGGTAACTTTCTTTCCATTTCATTGTGCCACCCATAGTTTAAATTGAGATAAACTTAATTTGTATCTTGTGACAAAACTAGTATCAATGTAACGCTTTACAATGAACTAATTGTAATTGTTTGTCACCTCTATACAAATATATTCTTAGTTCTTTCAAAAAGATCATAAGAATATCCTCACTATCGTCCAATGATCATTTTATGATTCATTCTGGTATATGCTCATAACACTTAGAGCATAGGACATATCTGGATGTGTACATATCATGGTATGATTGATCAAAACATTCTCGTGATTTCACTCATCAAGTGTCAAAGTACTTGAATCTTGTTTCACTTATCAAGTGTCGATACACTTGAATCTTGATTCAATTCCTTTCCATGCGACAAGAACCGTTTCTTGTTGTTTCTATATTGAACTCCTTCAATATCTCATATATGTACGTTTGGCACAACCATATTAGCGTCACAGTCTATCCACTATAGACATTCATGCTAAATATTCGGGTTTTGCCTAAGTTTTTTATCGAAATGAAATTCTTAACCTTTGTCAATAAAAATTACATCATTTCTAATCAACAAGATGTCCTCCACATAATGTATTAGAAATATGTCTCAGCGCTCCCACTTAATTTCTTGCAAATGCAAGCATCTTCATCGTCTCCTGATGAAAACTCTTTTTCATCACGGTGAAGATTCCACCTCCGCGATGCTTACTTTAATCGTTGAAGTTTGCATGCCCCTTTTAGCATCATTTGAATTAACAAAACCCTTTGGATCGTGTCATGTACACGTCCTAGGTAACCATTCTATTAAAAGAACTTTGTTTTGTTTATTCATCTACCATATAACAAATTATATGTAGTGGTTGCTACTTTAATCCGTCCAGACTAAATATCGCTATGAAAGATCAAATATTATCATAGTCAACTCCTTGAACATTGTCATAAAATACTTTACGACATGTCGACTATTTCATAGATGTGAAACATCCATGTCTATTTCTTTGTAGATCCAAATACGACCGATAAGTTTTTACACCTTTCCAGAGGGTCTTCCAAGTTCAAAACTTGATTTCTCGTGTATGGAACTATTACGGATTTTATGGCTTCAAGCCATTTGACGGAGTCAGGGCCCATCATCGCTTCTTTGTAGTCGGTTCATCATTGTTAAACAATAATGATTTACTCTCAAATCTCAATCATTTGATTGTTTATCCGACCTCCTTGGTTCAATAGGAACTTTAGACCTCCGTCACCGCAACCTTTGAGGCACATGATCCATGAGCATTCTGGCTGCCTCCGGAACATTTTCCGGTGCTGCGCAACTCAACACATATAGCTAAGGTTTGTTAACCTTATCAAAGTTCTATTGTCCTCCCACTTAATATTTATGAAAAATTCCTTCTTCAAGAAACTTCACGTTTCAAGCGACAAACCCTTTTGTCCTTGGTGTTGTGGAGGAATACCCAATTGTTATTCGAAATAACCTACAAAGACATGTTTATCCGACTTTGGTTGTAAACATCTTACTTATGTTTAGCATACCAAAATTTAAGAAATGACAACTTGGGTTTTACCCCAAACCATAACTCATATGGTGTCATTTCACCGGATCAAGATGGAGCTCTTTTCAGTATAAAAGCGGTAGTCTCTAAAGCTTTAATCTTTTAAAACATAATGGCAGTTTTATCAATAACACCTTTGATCCAACCATGTCAAACAAGGTTTCATTACAAATCTCAAACACTCCATATTCCTATGGTGTTTCGGGATATGTAAATCTAGGTGTTTTGCTAAACTTGTAACTCAAATAAATCCCTTGATGACAAAATCATAATTCATTTATTTTCTTGTTACACTTGTAACTCAAATAAATCCCTTATGATTAAATCATAAACTATTTATTTTCTTGTTACAATGATTTTCCACTTCATCTTGAAAGTCTTTGAAACGTTTTTCAAATATTTCATACTTCTTTCTCATTAAGTGAATATTCACTCAAATTTCCGGAGAAAGCATATGAAGTTGAAACCCATCGCTTATGACTACACATAATGGACTACATACATCAATATGTATAAATTCCAATAATTTAGTCGTGCGTTCTTCTTTGGACTTTGAACAAAGTTTTAATTATCCCGAGGAAAGTCTCACAAGCGTCACTTGATCAAATCAAAGACTCCAAAAATCCATGAATATGGAGATTCTTCATGTTTTCTTTCCAATATAATTTAAACAGCGATGTCACTTCGTAATTGATCTTTCAATCATTTGTCTTGCCGCATTTTAGCATTAGGCCTTATGGATGTGATTTCTCCAACTAGATTTGTAAATCATCCATCTTATATGGAATACGGTAACTATTTGAACAACCTTTGTTCTCATAATACCTGATTCAAATAACAATTATTAAAACAAATCTTGAAGTCAAGCTTTGATGTCAACGAGAAATACAAACAACGGTTTGTTTGTTTTCGATGAACATCATCACATATTCGCTTTCTAGTTACTTAGGCCATTGTGGTTCATGAATTTCGTTGTTCCGTATGAAATTTCATACCAACCAATTCAGTATCCAATACCCAAGAACCACATTGTTTAACAAGCAAAGAATACAACCATAACATGTATATCATCCATATACCTAAATTGGATATTTCCAATCTTTTCTTTTCTGCCAAATATATTTTATAGATTCTCTTTCAGCATTTCCACTTTCCTTTTAAAAGAATTTATCAACATCAACAGTGGCACCATATACATGACACATAGTACAAAGCGTGTATATTCAAATAATAATACCTTTGGACTTGCACTTTGAAGTAGATCACCATCATCAAAATGATCGGTATTCTTTCAAAATCCATTATTTAGTAATCTTTTAGTGTAGTAAACATTTTACATACATATTCTATTCACCCTTATCATGGAGACATTCATGATCAAGCTACTATAGCTTATAAAGGTGAATCATGAGTATAACATTACTTTCCAAAACCCTTTTGGATGATTAGGATGTCTAGCATCTCCAACCTTCGTAAATTCTCATCCAATATGAGCACATATATTATACTCTATCATATTGCAACCAAAACATTGTTTCAGATATCGTTATATCTGCCACACATGATGGTTTCTGAAACAATTCTTTCAGCTCCTAAATAAACTTGATATTAAAATAATCAAGAATCATGGAGGCAAACATGATACTTAAGATACTAACACTGGAATTGTTACTCTCGATTTAATACCAATTATTAAATTTCACGGAGTAAACAGAGTTTGCTGAACGTTTGCAATAGGACTTTAAACTTTAGATTGACACTCGACACAATACGATAACAGTTCGTAAAGTATATATCCAGAATTCTATAGTTCTATTATCTCAATTATAACTAAGCATAAGGTGGTGAACGAATGCCAATGACTACAACAAATTATGCAAATTCACTTTGATTTAATTTATGATAAATTGAGTTCTACTAATCCAAATTAGAAATAAACTCTCACTCAAAAACGACATCCCTCTTGTCTTTTTTGGTGATTACATGAACCAAATCCACTACACCAAGTCCGATCATCACGTGAGTCGGTGTAGCTTCAAAGGCGAGCATCCATATGGTCATCATATCAAAACATATGACTCATGCTTAACCTTTCGGTCCGTGTTCCGAGGCCATGTCTGTACATGCTAGGCTCGCCAAGTAAGAACCTTAGTATTCGCGTGTGTAACTGTCTTACACCCGAGATATGCTCGTGGATTCAAGTACACCCGATCATCACGTGATGCCTTGAAGCGACGAAACATTGTCGGTTCATACTTAAGGAAGAACACATTCTTATCTTGATATCTAAATGAGGGATCATCTTATTATGTTAATAAAACGCCAAACAAGCAATATAAGATGCAATCAAAACATCACATGTTTATTAGTGAAATTATATGGTTCCCGCATATGATCTCCATCATGTGCATCGTGGTATGATCTCTATCATACCTTTATGTGTAAGGCCAAGGTCTATGGAACTTACACTCTATGTGTGTTGTAAGAGTATCATCTCATACTTCTACTTACAACATCACCATATCATAGCACTAGCCCAGCAACAATCTAAACTAGATGCCTCTAATTTATCCATTGCAAGTTTTACGTGGCTTAGGGCTTTCGAAGATAGAACCGTTCTTACCTACGAATATGAACCACAACGAGGATAACCAAATTGTTGACAACTCGTTGCAAATTAGATATTGACTATAGTAGGAGAGATAGACACCCGCTAGCCACTTATGCAAAACTAGTTGCATGTCAAGCGTGGAACAGGTCTCATGTGCGAGGACATGTAAAGTTTGTCCGGGCCGCTTCATCCCACTATGCCACCAATATCCAAAGTACAACTAAGAAGCAATAAAATGATCATCATCGCCCACGTACTCATATGTGTACTACCCGTGCAAAGTATCTACGCATAGATCCGGCTCTGATACCACTTTAGGGTTCACAGCATAGAAAACAAAAATTTTCCTACGATGGGAACAACTATGTACCAAGATCTATCTACTAGATACAAACAACGGGCGGATGTATATCCATAGAGAACATACCCTTGAAGACCGACAAAGCTTAACGAGTCCAAACTCGTGGTTGATGTAGACGATCTCTTGCCGATCTCAAGATCGAGAGGAAGTCCTAGCGCCGCAAAACAGCAGCGCATCCGTGCTCGCACACACGTTCGAGGCACCGAGCAACCTCCGCCTCCTCGCTCCAGCGATGCAGCGGAAGAACAACTCTTTCTTGCTGAATAGCCACCGGGAACATGTATCTCGCTAGTCCGAGACCATGGGGATAAATTCTAGAGGGGGAGAGAGATCCTTCACGAGGAGGTGTGAGTGAGAGAGAGAGGGAGGGGGGCTCCTTTTATAGGGAGAGGGGGGCACCCAAGGGGCCATGCGCCCAGCCATGGGGCTGCCCCCACCTCTTCCACATTCATGTGGGTGGAGCTCCCACTCAAAATGTAAAGCCTCCACTCCCATTAAAAAGCCTCCACTCAAAAATCCACTCACATGCATTAAATTTCCACCAAATTTAATGCAAGCACTCATTTAAATAAAACTCTTTTACTTATTCAGAATTTTGTCAATTACTTTAATGACAAACATTCACAAATAACCCCTTGCTAGACTTCTATTTCACATGCATAACCACTTTATGCAATTTCACCCGAAAACCTGTTTCGGTATCTAGTGAAATAAATTCCTGCGCTTGTTCATTCTTTCGGCATGAAACTTTTGCTCCAATTGGATGTCGGTGTCTCTTAAGTGTGTCACCCTACGGTTCGTGAATAATGCGGACATTATCGAGACCCCTCTCAGATCAATAATCAGAAGCGGGATCTGGAGACCCATACTGACTCCCACACATTCAACGATGACTTTCTTGTGATCGTCGGAACCTTTTACGCTAGTATCTTAATCCCTTTGTTTCGTGATATATTACATGTCCGAGATTCGATCATCGGTATCTCCATACCTAGTTTGATCTCGTTACCGACATGCACTCTTTTCTCGTTCCCGTGATATAACATTCTAGTGATCAAATCACTTGCTTGCAAGCTAATCAATGTGATATCACCGAGAGGGCCTAGAGCATATCTATCCGTCATCGAGATGAACAAATTCCACTCTTGATCCATGAGCCTCAACATAACACTTTATTAGTTCTGAATCCATCTTTATAATCACCCTGTTACGGTGTGACGTTTGATGTTATCAAGAAACTCTTCCGGTGTTAGTGATTGACATGATCTCATGGTCTAAGGATTAGGATCACTTCGTAAGTTGTTATAGCAATATAAACTCAATGACTTTGATCGTAATGCTATACTTCGGATGAATGTTCATCACACCATTACACTAATGTTGTGACCTCGTTATTAACAACATCCAATGTCCATGATCAGGAAACCTATGATCATCTTGTTAATCAACGAGCTAGTTTATAAGAGAGGCATAACTAGGAACTTCCTTTTTGTTTATTAAACACACATGTATTAACGTTTCCGTATTAATACAATTAGAGCATGTAAAATAAACATTTATCATAAACAAGTAATACGATAATAACCACTTTATTATTGCCTCTCGGGCATATTCCCTTCAATCAACCAGGCACCAATGTAGGGTTATATTTCCCTTACACAATTCTAGTTAACCTGAAGATGCCAATGCATGGGTCTTCCACTATGTAGTTGACTAAGACAGAGCCCATTTAGCATGTGGCTGTACACGAAAGCCATTGTACGAGAAACATGTTCAATCTCTAAGTCCCATGGGTGGTTTTCTTCTAGTGCACATACAAAAAGAGATGGCCATATAAACATGGTTCCTTTTGTTGCCACCTTGTCCAAAACTTGAGTATCCCTGTCCACCCAGGTGGTTCATTGAGTACTTGTTTTATTATATAAAACATATATCTTTCCAACACTTCATATAATCATATCATGTATCCCATCCCAATTATATAGCAGGGCTAAGCATACTGCAACTACAATTTTTTCACTAATGGAGATATAAGGGTATCCTATTAGGATTAAGCATAGCATAAAATATAGTAGTCCTTATCATGCATGTTACAAAAATCCACTAAGTGCAATGAAAATAGTAGGACTTGGAGGATAGTTTCACTTGCCTTTTTAGTAGAGAATGTTGGTTCACTTCTTGCTCTTGCAAATATCACACTCTTCTAATTCCACTACAATTAAATCAAGCAAACACAAATTCAACTAGCATTCCAACCAATTTTATCACACATAAAATAATAGAAACAAGGTCATGCATGCAAGCATGCAAAAGATAGTTTTACTTGAAAAAGTGGTTTCTACTAGGCTCTAAACATTATAAAGTTCCAAAAGTGGTCATTTACTAAAGTGGTAAAACCATTTGCAAAAGGTTTTATCTATAAACCATATTTAAATCAAATCAATATTTTATGTGGTTGAAAATGCTTTTAGCAAAGTAATATTCTTTAAAGAGTTCACCAAATACATTTTAATTCTCAAAACTTGGTGTTTAGGGTCAGAAGGTTTGAATTAAATCATTTCCCAAAGGTTTCACTCAAAAATCTTTTCTAAATCATAATCAATATTTTTATTTGACTAGAAATGAGCTAATTCAAATATTTATTTCTTATCCTCACAAAATACATTTTTAAATGCATAAGTTGGTTCCTAGGGTCAGTAAGTTCATAACAAACCATTTTGCAAAGATTTCATATTAAAAATATATCTAGAACAATTTTTATATTCAAAATAAGCCTACACAAGTTTATGCAATTTCAACCAATTTTCCAGAAGCAAATCATTAAACAACATGCATGGTTGCAAAGTACTTGTTCTGCTGAATCCATTGATATAAAATTTGCAAAATTTGGGCGTGTAGAATTAAAGTTATGAATTTTACAAGTTTGCATATCAAATAGATTCTATTTTCTGTTTTAAACAAAACCTTGTCCACGTGGCGTGTTTCTATTGGCCGGTACCGCTTCGTGCGGATCAGCCTCTCTGGACCGCAGGATTTCACTTAAATCGCACGGCTCAGATTCACCCATACCCTTTCGAGTTAATTCTAATCTCGTGCATTTGATCAAGATCTGACGGTTGCTGTGTGGTTGACCAGGAATGGGCGGCACTAGCGGCGGCGACTGGCGGCGCACGCTCTGGCGGTGGCGTCACGGCGATTATAGGAAGCAAGGGAAGGAGGGAAGTAGCTTACCATGCTTGTAGGGAGATGCTGAAGCTCAATGTGTGGTTGTCTTGGAGAGGGGCGCTCAGGAACGGAGGGAATTGCTCGTCGGAGACGGCGTCGGGCGGCTCTCGATGTCGACGGGGACGGAGCTGCAGGTCACCCTAAGTCAAGCGGACCATACAGTTAGACGCGGGCGAGCGTGGGGAGTACAGGAGCATCATCGGGAGGTGCTGGGGCGGTCTGGGCTTACCAGGGGGAGCTCGCCGGAGAAACGGCAGAAGACGGTGGCGCTCGGTGTCGAGGTTGCCGACGCTACGGTGCTCGCGCGGGCAAGCCATGGGTGCAGAGAGATTGTCAGGGAATGGGGAGCATGCTAGTGTGGTTGAGGAGGCGAGGGGCGGCCGTGGTTCGCCGGAATTCGCTGGAGAAGCTCGTCGGAGCAGTGGCGTTGTCGGCGGAAATCCGAGCAGCCTGGGGGCAGAGATGGTGGGGTGAGCGAGGGGAATGAGAGAGGAGAGGTAGGCGCTTAAGTATGCGTGCTCGGGGGCGAGAATAACGCAGGCAGTAACTCGAATTGATCGCCGGAGTTAAAGGCAGAAACGGCAAGGCGACGTGGTCGTGGTGGAGACGATGATGAGGTGGCCTAGTGGGGTCCGTTGTCAGCGAGAGTGAGGGAGGGGAAAATGGGGCCAACAGTCAGTGACTCAGCGGGTGCGCGCATGGGTGAAAAAACGTTTCGCTGAGGGGGGGAAGTTGGGCTGCGAGTGGGCTTGCTGGGCCTGTTGGGTTGGGTCTGTTTCTTTCATTTTTTTATACCAAATGTTTTTCCTTTTTCTATTTGAATATTCTGATTTAATTTTCAAACAAATAATTCAAACACCAATTCAAATCAAACCACCACCAAACTTTGTATTTATTTTAATTATGTTTAACAACACAATCCAAAGTCCAAAATAAAATAATACTTTTATTCTTTTAGGGTCTATTAATAGGATATAATTTATTTAAAAACTCTATTTGCAATCTAAATAATATCAAAACCTTTTTCAATAGGTTCCATTTGAAAAACAAAACACTTGGAAATCTTATTTAAAATAAATTAACAAGTTTTAGTGTTTATTTAAAATGGAAAAGCCTTTACTTTAATAAAATTGGATAATAATAAATCCTCATTATTTTATTTAAATTAACCTTTACTCTTTTTATCACATAGAAATATTTTATTTCAAAAGCTTGGCCAAGATTTAATTTGGCTCTATAAAATAATCCTTATTTATATTTCTACCTTTGCTTTTGAAAACCATATCTTTTTATTAAAAGATCCAAAAATAGTGATTCTAACTATTATAATTTTTATTTATTAATTGTTTATCTGTTTAAGTCCCTTTAGGATTTTATTTGATCAAAATAGGTTTTGATGTTTCCAATTGGAATCAAAAAGTTTCTTCTCACCCTAAATTTCAACAAATTTTTTATTTGTTTATTTATTTTACACATTTCAAAATTTGGAAAATTTTGGGATGTGACAATGCTTCTTCATTTGAAAATACTTGATTTCTTGCTTCTTGTGCCTAACTTAAAGGCGTTAAATGAAAGTACTTGTTGGGAGATAACCCAAGAGTTTTCTTGAGTCTTGGAAGTTATTACTTCTGTAATGACCTCTCCTTATCATTTTTGTTTGCTTTTTGTGCCAAGAATGACCTCTAACGAGTGGGAGGTAAGATTTGGGGAGTTGCTGTCCCGAAACAGATTTCTGTCTTCCACCATAAATATTCGTGAGGAGTATCTGTAAGTCTTATTGAGCTGAAACTTTACGAATAAATCCTCCAATATGTTAGCTAACTTTCGTTAGTTCAATACTTTTTTATTTGAGCAACAGAAGGTCTTCGAAAAAATCGGTTTCTACCTGCTGGTCTGTTTTGACAGATTTCTGCCATTATTTGCATTTGCTTCTTATTGATTCCTTTTTGAGTTCTATTTTGGGGAATTGAGCTTTTTGAAGGAGTCTATAGTAGCTTGTGTTTTTAGTGAAAAGTTTTGCTGTTCCAAAGCTAAACCCAAAGGTCTATTATCTTTTAAATACACTAATGTTGCTAATGAAGATTGTGTGAAGTTTTGTATGAAGGAAAAATTTTAGGTGTAGAGAGAGAATGATGTAATGGGATGAAGAATGGACAAAAGCTCAAGCTTGTGTATGCCACCCCGGTGTCACCCCAAGAAATATCCAAGAGGTACAAGCGTCAAAGCTTGGGGATGCCCAAGGCATCCCCTTCTTCATCAATAAAAAGCTCAGGTCTTTCTAGACACTTCGTTTTTATAGTTTCATGCACTGTTGTGTTGTTCTTGGAGCATCTTAGTTTTTGTTTGCTTTGTTTAGTTGTTTAATTTGCTTGAATAAAGTAGTTTGGACCCCTGTTCTCGCTGTGTTGTTTCAAATAAGTTGATTGGTGTTGTAAAGGAGTAGAAAGTTCTTCCTTGAAAGTGGAGGAGGAGCTTGCATTGACTATGACTTAGACTTTGGCATGACATGCTAGGTGTTGTTTTGACCTTATGCTTAGTGATTATTGCTGTAGCATGTCTTGTTCCAAAAAATTGGGATTGCTTAGTGTGCCTTGAAGGAATCATGCGTTGTTTTAGCATACAAAAGCATAGTATTGTGGTTGGGTTGACTTGGCACATGCTCACACCATGTTATGACTATTAACAAGTCACCATAGCCTCTATGATCATTTAGTCCTTGACTTGTAGTACCACTCTATGCTTTGATTAGTAATGTTTTGTCGCTCTGCATGATTATGGCCATTATTGCTCTCTTAGTTGGTTGCTCCCAGTCTTTTGCTAGCCTCCACTTGTATGAGTAAGCTCTACTCATGCTTCCAACTCCCAAGAAACCAAGTTATTCCAAAGTGTCCACTATAAACTCCTATGCATGGTGTGTCACACCATTCCAAGTATATTCTTGTTTTCAGCTATCTTCCAATTAAAAAGTATTTTGATATGTGAAAACTTAGTGATTAAAGCCCTCACAAACTTGGTGGCACACTTTATATTCCTTGTCCCTAATAAACTTGAACCATTGTGTCATCTATGTTGTATATTCTTGCACTTATACGTTGGAATTAGCAGAACCATGCTGTCATGGGTAAAGTTTTCAACATTGCACTTGTACTTTGTACACAGTTGATATCATGATCTTTTGTCTATGGATGTCGCCGGTGTGAAATAAAGAGGGAGCTTGAAAGTCCATGGAGTTATGTGTTTTGTGTTAGAGAAACGCCTGGGCCGCTAGCCTAAGCCATGCCTAATCATGGTGGAAACATGCAGCATCACCATAATGAGCAATTTGTGAAGCATCCTCAATAAAAATCTATGCACATAGTAACTAAAAGATTGCTAAGATGCTCATTGTCTGCTTGCCTTGTAATTTTGGTTATGGGATAGCTCCTATACTATGTGCAAGGGGTACCCCATTGGTGGTTCTCTATGATGCACATGTACTTACTATGACAAGAACTTATAGGTGACCAAAGTTGAGTAGCATGAGGTGCAGCCATCATATTCAAGGGACATGAGATTACCAACTTATACTTTGTCAAGCATATACTCCATAGTTTGTTTACTTTAACCTTAATCAATTCAAGATGCTTATGATAGGGGCAATGAGGGCTGAAAGCTAACAAGTACCATAATTTTTGGAAGCTCTTTTCGAAACTTGAAATCCCTGCTTCCCTTTATGAAGGGCCTTTCTTCCACTATTATATTGAGTCTCCACCTTCTACCTTTAGGTACCAGTTAAGAGAGCATAGTTGCCATTCTTAGTTTTATGTGCAGTGTCCCAAAACTTATTGATTGATGCATATTGTTGACATTGCTTGTTCTTGTGATATTTGTATCTAGTCACTCTTATGAACTTTGAAGGTGTCCTATGCATATATTTTCTACTCTATGAGGGACAGGTTGAATGCCACTATGCCATGTTTTATATATGTGAAACAAACAAACGTTTTTCAATGCATGTTATTCATGATCTTTGTTTGTAGCCTTTCATGTTGCATGCATAGTTACTTCATCTAATTGTTAGTACTCCATCTTTCATGCACATGTTTAGAGTTCTTTGATCCCAGGTTCCAATGCTTGCAAATGGTTTGATCTTGGTTTTGATGGTGCATGTCACCTCAAAAATTATTCTTTAATCACTTACCTACTTGAGGACAAGAAGGAGTTAAGCTTGGGGATGCTTGATATGTCGGAAACATATCTATAATTTTTGATGTTTCATGCTTGTTTAGTATCTACTTTGCTTTGCTTTGTCCACACTTTGAGGTGCTTTTTACATGTTTTCTGGTACTAACCTATTAACAAGTTGCCACAGTGCCAGTTGGTTGTTTTCTACTGTTTTTGGTTCTAGAAAAGCTAGTAAGGAAATATTCTCGAAACTGGACGGGACAAACGCCAAAGTCAATATTTCATCGAGAAGAACACGGAGTCCAGAGGAGATACGGAGGGGTGCCACAGGGTGTCCACACCCCCAGGTGCGGCCTAGGGTGGGCCCGCGCCTGGGAAGGGTGTGGGCCCCTTTGCCGCCTCCCAGCCTCGCCTCTTCGCCTATAAGAAGCACCCGATGCCAAAACCCTAAGCACCCGATCAAAATTCCACGAAACTGTCTGTAGCCGCCGCCACCATCGTCCCTAGATCAGGGGGATCTGAAGCTCTTTTCGGCACTGTAACATCCCAAAAATCATGATTGATAAAGTTTGCATGTCATTCATGCATTCGTAAGCACTTGGATCATTTTTCAAATAAGATTTCAAAACAGAAGTAAATTGTTGCCTAATATTTTATGTAGGAAAGGCAATGGATTTATTTCTACTCTCCAAAATATGAATATTTTGTTTCAACCAGAAAAGGGTTGATTATAGGTTTGAATGTTGATTCCCAAAGCTTGTTCAAAATTTCAAAACCAACTAAATTCAAAACCATTCATATGCCTATTTATAAATAAATGATTAAGGCATGGTTTTATTTTTAATTTCAATGGGCCAATGTATTTTTGAGTGAACAACAATGTTTTACATTCCAATATGTGCATGGTTAATTTTACAAATATCCCGAGAAAGTTTGAATTCAAACTCTTTTGAAAAACATTTGAAAATGATTTCAAAAAATCAAACAGAAATAGAAAAGGAATAAAGAAAAGAAAAAGGGTCGGCGCCACCTATTCGGCCCAGTAACAGAACCAGCCCACCCGGGTTTTCCCCTCTCCCTCCGTTTCTCACCCACACGCACACCCCTCCCTCACTGACACCCCGGACCCACCTGCCCCGTCATCATCGTCCCCAAACCCCGCCCACAAACGAGCCCTCTGCCGTTACCTTCCCCGCGTCAAAGCCATTGATTGCGCGCTTAAATGCCGTTGATTCACCGAGTAATTCCTCGCCTAGATCCGACTACTTAAACCCCACATCCCCCGCTCCATTTCCCCCATTCAATTCCTTCTGAACGCCGCCATGCTGCTCGCCTTTCTCTCCACACAGCCGCTGTCCCGACGCACTCCAGCGACGGATTGTGGTAAGCTTCGTGCGCGCCTTGCTCTCTAGTTCATGCAGGCTTGTCCGCTATCTCCTTGCGCACCTCCTGACGTTCGCCATTTACTTTATTTCGCACCAGAGCATCGCCTTCGACGAAAACCGTGAGCACCCGACGACAGGCTCCATTCCGGCGAGCGATTATGTCCGTGTTCGTGCACCCCACCCTCGTCAACGACCACATCGAGCTTCACCTCATCTCTGTGACCTTAGTAAGCCCCTAAGCCCCCTCCCTTGCTCTCTGGACTCGCTGGAACACCGTCGCCAGACGCGCAGCTGCCGCTCTGGCCATTTGCGCCGCCAATTGATGGTCAGAGCTGTGTGAATCGTTAGATCTAGATCTAGGGGTATGGACAGATCTGAACCGCAGGATCTAGATTAGAAGTTAGTGCGAAGGGTATGGACAGATCTGGACCGCAGAATCTCACTTAGATCCAGCGGCTCGCAAGCGTGATCCGCACGAACCGGTACGGGCCAATCAAATTGCGCGGTGTGTCAGGGTTTTCGATTTAAAATTCTGATTTGATTTAATTAGATGGTTAAGCTTGTAAATTTAATAACTTTTGTTCTGTTTATCCAAAAAATGCAAATAAGATACCATTGGAATCACAAAAATAAAACCTACACATATATGGACTTAGTTTTGTATTTTTTTTCTTTTAAAATGGAAATTTTTGCAGAGACATTTGTAGGCCTAATTTGTGTATAAAAATTATTTGGAAAATGTTTTAAAAGCCAAATTAAGTTTATTTGGTGTAAAAATGTTTAGTTTATTGTTCAGTACTGTTTTACTTGTCTTGTTTGATTTAGAAAAATCATCACATGGCATTTTCATGCATTCATATATTTTTGCTTGATTATTTTAAATGTGAATTTGGTGCTATCATTTTATGTGTAGATTTTGGTGCTAGTGGTGATTGTGACTGTGAAGATTGTTTTTACTCCCCCAACTACCAAGGCAAGTGGTGATTCATACTTTTATACCATTATTTTTACTATGCATTAGTGATATTTTGTATAGGGCTTGCATGATAATTTTTGCTAAGTATCTATATGCTATGCTTGGGAAATCCTAGTAGATTGTAGAATTGTTAGAATTTTCTCTAAGTTAAGATACTTGCTATTGCCATGCTTAGCCTAGATAGTAGCAACCAAGGGTGGATTATATATGCTATGGAAAAATATTGCTAAGTCTTTGACTTATGTTTTTGCTTAATAAAACAACTAAGTGAATGAAACACCTGGGAGAACAGTTGCAGAAAGGATTCATTCAACCAAGTTCTTCATCTTGGGGAGCCCAGTTTTGTTCGTAGAGAAGAAAGATAGAAGCCAAAGGTTATGCATAGATTACCGTTCACTCAACGAAGTAACGATCAAGAACAAATACCCTTTGCCTAGAATCAATGACTTGTTTGATCAGCTAGAAGGAGCATGTGTGTTCTCAAAGATTGATCTCCGGTCAGGCTATTTTCAACTCAAGATAAGAGAACAAGACATACCAAAAACAGCATTCACCACAAGGTATGGATTGTATGAGTATACCGTAATGCCTTTTGGCTTGACAAATGCTCCAGCATACTTCATGAATATGATGAACAAAGTGTTCATGGAATTCCTCGACAAATTTGTTGTCGTTTTCATCGATGACATCTTAGTCTACTCCAAGAGCAAAGAAGAGCATGAAGGACACTTGCGTTTAATACTTGAGAAGTTGAGAGAGCATAAACTTTATGCCAAATTCCGCAAGTGTGAGTTCTGGTTAGAAGAAGTTGGTTTTCTTGGTCATGTTATGAAAAAGGATGGTGTAGCAGTTGATCATGATAAGGTTTCAGCTATGACTGAATGGGAATCTCCCAAGTCCGTGAAGGAAGTTCGTAGTTTCCTTGGCTTAGCAGGTTACTACAGGAGGATTATTGAGAATTTCTCTAAGGTAGCTAAGACCATGACTGAATTGTTAAAGAAAGACAAGAAGTTTGCTTGGTCTGAAGGTTGTGAACTCAGTTTTCAGGAGTTGAAGAAGAGACTTGTGATAGCACCAGTTTTATGTCTACCAGATTTGGAAAAGGATTTCCAGGTATATTGTGATGCATCTCATCAAGGTTTGGGTTCCGTACTTATGCAAGACGGCAAAGTTGTGGCTTATGCCTCGAGACAACTCAAAACTCATGAAGTGAACTATCCTACTCATGATTTGGAGTTAGCCTCTATTGTCCATGAACTCAAAACATGGAGACACTACCTTTTGGGAAAGCGTTGTGAAGTGTTCACGGATCACAAAAGTTTGAAGTATATCTTCACCCAAAAGGAAATTAATATGAGACAAAGAAGATGGCTAGAACTTATCAAGGACTATGACCTAAGTTTGCAATACCACCCCGGTAAAGCAAATGTTGTAGCATATGCTCTAAGTCGTAAGGTTTTTGTGAATGGCCTTACCAAAGGAGAATTGCCAGATGATCTGTGTACCCAATTTAGAAAACTCAGATTGGAGATTGTGCCTGAAGGACATCTCATGACTTTGGATGTTCAACCCACTTTCTTGGACAAGATCAAAGAAGCTCAGAAGATTTATAAGGAAATTGAAGAGATTAAAGAAAAGATTGGCAAAGGAAAAGCCAAAGGGTTCCATGAAGACGAACAGGGTACATTATGGCATGGGAAACGTATCTGTGTTCCACAAGACCCGGAGCTGCGGAAACTGATTTTGCAAGAAGCACATAACTCACCGTATTCCATTCATCCGGGTAACACCAAAATGTACATGGACATGAAAGAAAGATTTTGCTGGAATAATCTCAAGAAGGACATCGCCGAACATATTGCTTTGTGTGATGTGTGTAGTAGAGTGAAATCGAAACATCAAAAACCAGCAGGTTTGCTTCAACCACTACCTATTCCTGATTGGAAGTGGGACAAGATTGGTATGGATTTCATTACCGGATTACCAAGGACCCGGTCAGGTTTTCTTTGTGGTTGTCTTCCTTGTTTTTGTACAAGTGAAGTTGCACCCACCAGTACTCAACTCCTTCATCCATCACTGGAAAGCCTTTGTACACAGCTGCACCATGTATTTCCATTGCCACCATGAGGTCCTTGAGAATTTTGGGAAACTCAGTCTCACACTCCAAGGTCATGGTCATGAGTGGTCCTTGTAAGCGTTTCTTGTCGAGCCTCTGGCTATATAATCCCCACTCTCTCGCGACCATTTCCCCTCAAACAATTCCTCCCTCACGCCACCAGACTGCCCACAACTCGCTCGACGCCGCCGCTGTTCCGACGACTGCGCCGACGAATTCCGGTGAGCTCCGTGTTTCCCTCTGCCCCTGACTCATGCTATCACGCTCATCAACTTCTTGCGCACCCACTGACACGCCTTGTTTGCTCTCGCATGATCTGTAGCCTCGACAGCGACTTCAACTGAGCGTCGCCGCTCTCTGCACGAACTCCGGCGACCTCTCCCCGTAAGTACCAGCCGCCCCTTGCCCTCTGTCTGATACGATTAGGATCCCCATCGTCTTACGCATCTGACAGTACCTTCCTTTTGACTTAGCGCGACGTAGAACCTCGCCAACGTCGACGACAGCCGCACCCGACGCGCACGCGAACTCCGGCGAGGAATCCCCGACGACCTCGTGCGCCCCTTCCCAAGCCATCACCACCTTGAGCTTCAGCACACCGCTGCGGTTCTGGTAAGCTTCTTCCCTCACTCCCGCGCGACCTAGAACGCCAGCGCCGCCGCTGACAGACGCGCCGCCGCCAGTCGCCGCTGCTAGCGCCGCTCGGTTTTGGTTAGATAGATCGTAGCCGTCAGATCCAGATCCAGCGCGTAGGATTAGTCCACTTATCGAATCGTTATGTTTAGATCTGATCCGTGTGCGTTAGTTAGATCCTACGGCTCGCGAGCGTGATCCGGAGCGAAGCGGTACGCGCCAGTAAGAATATGACGCGTGGCTAGGGTTTGATTCAAAAACAGATTTGAAATCAGATTTAGATCCAAAATTGAAATGGCTATAACTTTTGACTCCCACGTTAGATTTTTGCAAATTTTATACCATTGGATTCAGGAAGACAAGCTCTTTCTGTTTCTGAAATGTGTTTAGTGAAAAGTTTCTGTTAAAATGAGTTTTTATGCAGAAACTTGTTTAGGACTATTTTGGGTATAGAATTTGTTTAGTAAATTGTTTTAGTGCTAAATAAGTTTGGTTTAGCAAGTTTTTGACTTGGTTATGTTCAGTATCTTGCACTTGCTTGGTAGAGTTTTAAAAATCATCACTTAGCATTTTTGCATTGCATGCATATATATTTATGTTTGTATATGAATTGTGTGTAATTTTGTGCTACCATTTTTGTGTAGACTTTGCTAGTGACTGTGATTGTGAAGAGTGCTACTCTCCCCACTACCAAGGCAAGTGGTACTTCATGAATATTTCCATCCCTATATTTTGTACAAGCATTAGAAATATTTTGCTAAGTCTTGCATGTTCTATTTTGCCAAATGCTATGTGGGGAAATCCTAAGTAGTTGTAGAATTTCTAGGAAAATTCCTAAGTTAAGTTACTATGCCATGCTTAGCCTAGCTAGTAGCAAACAAGGGTTGGTAAAGTATATACATGCTAAGTTGAAAATATTTCTAAGTCTTTGGACTTATGTTTTTCTTAATAAAACAACTAAGTCAATGAATCTCCTGGGTGGAATGGGACTTGAATGGTGGTTTTTGGTTGAGTGGTTACACAAGGCCCATGGATATGGTCTACCTTGTGTATCTCACTTGTGGTATGCCACCCAGGCACAAAGGGATTTTGGAGGCCAAGTGTTGAGAAGCTTATAGTGCAACCACTTGGCAATATGGGCTCTGCCTTGATCACATAGGTTGCTAGAACTTAGTCATTTGGACAGTTGGTGGTAGTGGGAATGATAGGTTGGAACACGTCCATTTGGCTAAGGGAAGGCTTCTGAAAGGTCCTGTCTTGGGAAACCAAGTCTGGTGGGGAAAGTGCACAACCTCTGCAGATGGAAAATCTAAGTACTTAGCCAAGTCCATGTCAATGGACAACTTGAGCATCAAGACATGGAAGCTATCAAGAATCTCATCACTCCAACTTCTAAGTAAAAACTTGTGGGTGAACAAGGGTGAAGGACCCCAATGTCTATTGGTGGTTTCTTGGGAATTGTTTTAACAAAGAAAAACTTAGTGATTTCAACTAATAGGAAAAACCTATTTTGAGCAAAGCAAGCCAAACTACACTTAGCCAAAATGCATATAGTAATATAGTCCACTTAAAATTTACTAAGGTATCACTTGCCAATACTATTCCAAAGTATTGACCCACTGTGGCTATAACTTGTGATGTTGTAGGTTACTCCGATGATGATTAGGTGTCATGAGTCTACACTCAACATGCTTGCCTGTGGCACATGAAGATGAAGATTTATGTTTATTTATTTATTCCAAACTCTTGTATTAGGCCTGTGGCCTTGAGTTGTAAAAGACTATGTTTTATCTCTGAAATGGATGTAATAAACGACCTTTGTATCTGTGTACTTCATCTTAAACTGTGGATGCTAGCAATGATCCAGGGACTAGCATTGCAATCACAGGGATCCTTTTCCTTTACAAAGGAGGGATCTTACAGTGGGGAACCATTTGGTGGTGGCGGGGCCCTGGTTTGGTCGCCGGAATGACACCAGCAAGGGCGGACATCGGTGGTGGCGGCAGGTGAACAGCCCAGTCGCGATACAGAGGGGAAGGGAGACGGTGGAGAGGTCCTTCTGGAATGTGAGCTCACCGAGATCACGATGAAGTGGTCAGGGAGGCCAGGCAAGGTCGTAAGGCGCTGTAATCTGTGTCGGAGAGCTGCAGCCTACGGCGGAACAGGGTGGAGATTCGAGCTACTAGGAGCTCCCCAGCTTGGTCGGGTAGGGGCAAAAGAACGAGGACGACGAGGCGGATCTGACGGTGTCCTTAGCTAGGCGGGAGGAGCTCGGGAACGGCGTCTCTAGGCATGTACTGCGGCGGCTAGAGTTTCTAGTCACGGGAGGGAGAAGAGGGAGACCGGGAGAGACAGAATGAGAGGATGAGGTTGAGAGAGAGAGGGTTAGTGCAGCTCTTATCCATCCCCTAGAGGTCGGTGGTGACGTCAATCACAGTAGAGGGATCGACGGTCGGCGGCGTGACAAAGAGGAGCTTGGCATCGGGAGGAAGACTACATGGAGAGAGGAGAAGCGGTACTGGACCGGAGTGGGATGCGGATGGGCCAAGGCGGCTGCTGCGGGATGTACGCTAAGCAGCAGGTAGCACGAGGAAGGTTTGGGCCGACCTAGATAGGTTAGATGTAGGTTTTTTATTTCAGAAAACCCTTTTCCATTTAGTTTTATATCTTTCCTATTTTGTGAAACCATTTCAAATATGTTTTTGAACATTTCAAACATGATAGGTTTTTGTAAATTAGTTGGAAACATTGCAGGGTCCGTTTACACTGTTTGGGATCCATACATTTTGGTGGTTTTAAAATATTAAAACCTTTTGAATGTATTACAAAGAGGGGGAATTTAGGTTTTGTGATTATTTCTTGCATCCATTCTAATATGATGTTCATGCTATGTTCAAACAAACCCTAATATAAGATAAATAAAACTAGGGTTGTTACATGATTATAGGCAACTGAATTCCACTAGTGTAGCCGTGGATACCAGGCCGCCTCCTTTTGATGGTATGCACTATAAGAGATGGCGCACGAGAGCAGTTCTCTGGTTTAAAATTATAAACTTCTGTAGCACCACTATTAGCAAACATAAAGGAGATATTTCTGCTAAGCAGGACACAACCTTTAAGAAAGCCGATACCATGTTTATGGTGGCTCTTTTCAGTGTTCTTAGGTACAACATTGTTGACTTGTACATGTCATTTGATAACGGCAAGGATGCATGGAATGTGCTGAGGCCAAGTTTGGGGTCTTGGACGCTGGCACTGAGTTATACATCATGGAGCAATTCTATGACTACAAGATTATTAATGAGCACTCTCTCATTGAGCAAGCTCATGAGATACACTCACTTGCCAAAGAACTTGAGAAGTTCAAGTGTACCTTACCAGACAAGTTTGTGGCTAGCAGCATTATTGCCAAGCTTCCTCCCTCATGGAGGAACTTTGTTACTTCTCTGAAACATAAGAGACAAGAGTTTTCCATTACGGATCTCATTGGGTCTCTTCATGTGTAAAAGAAGGCGAGAGAAAAGGAAAAAACTGCTTGAGGATTTGAGGGAGGTTCTAGTGCCAATTTGGTACAGTAGAAAAACTTCCAGTCCCACAAGTTCAAGGACAAGAACAAGAACAAATCTGAAGGCAGGGGGAAGTTTGATGGCAAGAACAAGGCCACACACTCAACCAACTTCAAGAAGAAAAATGGTAAGAGGAAAGTCTCTTGCCACGTCTATGGTGATCCTGATCATTGGGATCCTAACTTTCCTAATCGCTTTGATAAGCATCAACATGGGAACAACGGAAAGACCGCTAATGTTGTTATTAGTGATACTGAGATGAAGGACGCTCGGTACGGTATTTTACCTACTATCCTTTCAGTATGTCATTCTCTTAAATGGTGGATAGACACAGGCGCTAACATACATGTATGTTCTGATATTTTCATGTTTTTTTCTTATCAGGTCTCAAGGACTTCTTCCATGCTAATGGGAAATGGATCACATTCTTCTGTTCATGGTGTTGGTATAGTAAATCTGAAGTTTACTTTGGGGGAGACCGTATAGCTTAAGAATATGCAACACGTTCCCTCCGTAAATAAGAATCTCGTCAATGGATCGCTTTTATGTCGAGATGGTTTATGTTGGTTTTTGAGTCCAATAAAGTTGTAATTTCTAAGTATGTACAATTTGTTGGAAAAGGTTATGAGTGCGGAGGTCTATTCTGCTTGTCTTTGTCAGACTCATGTACTGAAGTTATTAATCATATTTGCAATGATAATGAGTCCAATGTTTGGCATTCATGACTCTGTCATATTTACTTTGGTTGCATGACGAGGCTAGAAAATATGAGTTTAATTCCGAAATTTACTACTGTAAAAGGTTATAAGTTCTAAGTTTGTGTTAAGCAAAACAACCCTGCAAGCCTCATACGGCTGCGGAACCGAGAAACTTAGCACCGCTAGAACTTATACGTTCAAATCTCTGTGAGATGAATGGTGTATTGACAAAAGGTGGGAAAAGATACTTCATGACTTTGATTGAAGACTCCACTAGATACTGCTATGTTCATATTCTGAAATCTAAAGATGAAGCTTTGAACTACTTCAAAATCTATATATAAAGCTGAGGCGGAAAACCAACTTGATCTTAAAATCAAGCGGCTAAGGTCAGATCGTGGTGGAGAGTACTTTTCAAACAAATTTTATTTATTTTGTACAAAACATTGTATTATACATGAGAGGACGCCTCCCTACTCACTCGGTCAAATGGGGTGGCCAGAAGAAAAAACCGCACTCTAACTGATCTGGTTAACGCCCTGTTAGATACATCGGGTCTATCCAAGGAGTGGTGAGGGGAGGCACTTATGACTGCGTGTCATGTCCTAAATTGTGTTCCCGTAAAGGATAAAACAGTGACTCCATTTGAGGAATGGGAGAAGAAAAGGCTTAAACTCTCTTACTTATGAACTTGGGGATGTTTGACGAAAGTCAATATTCCAATACCCAAGTAGCGAAAGCTTGGACCAAAAACTATGGATTGTGTTTTTTGGGTTATTCTTTTCATAGAATTGGCTATAGATTTATGATAGTAAAATCTGAGGTATCCGATATGCATGTCGATACAATTATGGAGTCGAATGATGCGACTTTCTTTGAGTACATATTTCCCATGAAAGGTACGTCTAGCTCATCAAATTCGGAGATGAATAGTTCATCTAGTCAGGAATTTGCTATAATTCCTGAACCCATTATGCCGATAGAACACTATGATAATCCCATTGAGGATGACAATGAAGCTCACAAAAGGAGCAGGAGACAAAGGACTGCAAAGTCATTTGGTGATGATTTCATTGAGTACCTTGTGGATGATACTCCCACTTCTATCTCAGAAGCATATACATCTCAAGATGCCGACTATAAGAAGGAAGTTATTCAAAGCGAGATGGACTCCATCTTAGATAATGGAACTTGAAAGGTCACTGACCATCCTTATGGGTGCAAACCTGTAGTGGGATTTCAAGAAAAAGCTTAGACCTGATGGTGCTATTGAATAGTACAAGACACGTCTTATGGCCAAGGGTTATACCCAAAAAGAAGGTGAAGACTTCTTTGATACCTACTTACCTATAGCCACATTGACCACTATTCGAGTACTACTATCTTTGGCTGCCTCACATGGTCTTCTCGTTCATCAAATGGACATTAAGATTGTCTAAAAGTTGTCTTAAGATGAGGAAATTTATATGGAGAACCCTGATGGATTTGTAGTAGATGGTCAAGAAGTAAAGGTGTGTAAGTTAGTGAAGTCTTTGTATGGTCTTAAGAAAGCTCCTAAGTAGTGGCACGAGAAGTTTGAAAGAACTTTGACCGCTGAAAGCTTTGTTGTAAACTAAGCCTATAAGTGTGTGTACTATCACCATGGTGGGGGCGAGTGAGTTATTATGTGTCTCTATGTTGATGACATATTGATATCCGGGACCAACCTCGTTATTATCGAGGACGCCAAAGAGTTCCTATCTTGCTTCTTTGAGATGAAGGACTTGGGAGTGGCCGATGTAATCTTAAACATCAATCTACTAAAGGACGACAATGGTGGGATTACACTGCTTTAATCCCAATATGTGGAAAATATATTGAGTTTCTTCGGATATAGTGACTACAAGTATTCTACAATGCCTTATGATCCGAGTGTACTACTTCGAATGATCGAAGGTTTGATAAAGATCAATTGAGATATTCTCAAATCATTGGCTCGCTCATGTATTTAGCTAGCGCTACTAGACCTTACATCTCCTTTGTTGTAAGCAAACTAAGTCGATTGTGTCAAATACTGGAGATGATCATTGGCATGCTCTTGAGAGAGTTTTGCGCTATTTCAAAGGCACTGCAAGTTATGGTATTCACTATACTGGGTATCCATGCTACTTGAGGGCTATAGTGATTTAAACTGGATATCTGATGCCAATGAGATTAAGGACACAAGTGGTTATTTGTTTACACTTGGTGATGGCGTTGTTTCCTGGAAGTCTTGTAAGCATACCATCTTAACAAGGTCAACAAAGGAAGCAGAACTCACAGCATTAGACATAACCATTTTTTAAGCATAGTGTCTTTGTGAACTCTTGATGGACTTACTTGTCGTTGAAAAATCAATACCTGTCATCTCGATAAACTATGATCGTCAAAGTAAATAGTTCTAAGGATAATATGAAGTCATCAAGGCATCTGAAGAGGATATTGAAATCTGTCAGGAAACTGAGAAACTCCGGAGTTATTGTGTTGGATTATATCCAAACATCTAAGAACTTGGCAGATCCTTTCACAAAGGGTTTATCATGTAATGTGATAGATAATGCATCGAGGGAGATGGGTTTGAGACCCACACTATGAGTTGATCACAGTCATAACCCACTCTATGTCATCGAAGATCCTGTGAATTAGAGTTGGGAGACAAGCTGTTGGTCAGCTGAGAGGAGAGTATCCCCATATTATATTTACATCTCCATAAAGATTCCGTACTCTCTTAATCTGCATGGCATGTTGATATTTATCTTAATGTCTTCCAAGTGGCTTTTATAAGCAGAGATGTTGTCCTACAGAATATCTCTTGAGGAACACACTTATATGAGTCTGACTATCAAACGTCGCAGTCCATGAGACTTGGGTGCTCTCTAATAAACTCATGAAATGCCTTGGAGTATGACGCATAAAAGCCAACAACGGCCCAATATCGGGTTAGGCTTGTGTGAAACTAGTGTGCGGAAAACTTGTAGTTCAAGGCATAGTCCTATTCAAATGCAAGCTAGTGTAGCAAGAAGTTTAATGTATAATTTTAACTTAACAGTCTCCACTAAACACTAGTCTATAAAACAATGTCCCGAAACAAAAAGTGATATGTTGTGCCAATAAGACTTTGTGGGAGATTGTTAGAATTTTAGGTATTTTGGTGTTGGGACTTTGGCCTATAACAAATGCAAATTCTGAAATTCTATTTGGTCCACTAGTACATGGCAGCATGTGGCTGTGTAGTGGAGCTAAAAGTTTAGTCTTATATTGCTAGTTGAGAGGGGGTTGCACCATCTTATATAGAAGGCTATTCTAGCACCACTAAGTGAGTGAGAAGAGAATCAACTCTCGTGCACTCCTCCTCTGACGCTGCCCGCCTCGCCTCGCCACACCACGCCATGCCTTGCCTCGCCTCGTCACGACGCGCGTGCCGCGGGTTGCAGGAATCTTGCCGAGCCAAGATTTATTTTGTTACCTGGGAAAATTAATTATGAGTCATTAACGGACGTGTTAATTAGCAAGATATTTTGATCGATCGGGACAGTAAGCCTACGGCACCCTTCCTCTCGTGAACCTATACGGGTGAAGGATCAGATTTTTGGAGAGCACTCAAGCGCGACTACTAGCAACCACAATGTCGGCAATGATTTCTTTCCGGATGTCACCGACCGCTTCAGCAACCTCAACATGGACAACAACTCTGCTGCGGCTACTGCTGCCACCGCTGTGCCGTACGTAATCCTCAACAGTCTCTTTCAGATTCTGCTAGAGTTCTTTGTTCTAGTATTTGGAGTAGATGTGCTTAGTTTATCCTATTTAGCTGCGATTTGTTCATCTACTATGTTAGTTTGCATGATCTATAAAATTGATATATGTATGATCATGATTTACCAATTATTTATTCGGATTAAATTATATGGATTATTGCTTATATTTTCAACATCTAACCTCCTTATATGTTACTCTGTTTTCATTGTATACAAGCTATCATACCAGAAATTGCGACACCATATTAATTTATTTTTATTGGAATGCAGCGTAGATCACTATAGCGGGACATTTATTCTTTTTTTAATTCCTTTTCTTTTTTGGGGTTGTGTATATCTGTAAGACTGCTAGGACATGCGTTGTTGAGGCTGGCTGTAATTGATATTTTCTTAATATTAATATAGTCTTTTTCAATAAAAATGGAATGCAGTGTGTTTTAAACCAAAAAGTTGAGGAGAATAAAGCCTAGTGGTAAAAAGTCCAGTATCGATTGAAAAACTGAATTTTAAAGTAAGCTACAAATAAACGTACATCATAAAATTTTCAGTAGTTTCGATCTAGACTGAACATGCTACGGTGGTTGAAATGGTCGGTGTTCTCGCTAACCATTCACCAATAGTATTTGGAATGCATTGAATATTTGTAAACACATTTAAAGTTGCAAGTAACCTGGAATAACCACAAATAAAAGAAAATGTTTGATTATGTTGCAACTTTCTTCGGAGCATAGCAAATTGTGCAACTTTTTAGGAATAGGATGTAACTGCCAGGCATAGTTTCTAGATTTTGTTATATACTAGGAAATATGCTCGTGCGTTGCAATGGAAAAAATAACTTTTAGATGAAACACGGACACAATCCAAATATTGCCCAAAATCGGTTGACAAAGCATCAAATTTGACCCACTGTATACTTTTAGATGCCAACTACACGTGAATGGTTTTGACTGTCTACCAGGATCCTAAGTTGAACATACAAACAAATTATACAATACATTAGAAGAGTACAAATGCATGGATATATAGAGTGCCAACAATTGGCAAGAATCTCAAACAATAATATAAAAGGGATCCGTATAAATTATCAGACAATGCACAGTTTCTAGCCATATCTTTCTTAGGAGTGATGTGAATAATCATTCTATTTGATGATGTATCTTACAGACCCCTTTCTTAATTTCTATGTTGTGATGACTTAGGGTGTAAAATCAATTTATAAGATGTACAATTTTTGTATTGTTGATATTTGCACCTCAGAAACATAAAAGGAGAACTAAGCATTACCAAATTCTAGAACCACCTTGCCAGGAACCATTTTTCTCCTTGGCCTCATGTTCTTCTCTTACTTGACTGATAGGAAAAGTCTTCTCCACAGGTATCTATAATTTTTTAGCTCCAGAAAACCTTTGGATCTCATGTATACCTTCAGGGTCAGCTCTCATGTATGTCCATGAATACTCTGTAATTAAGTTGGATGGGAACAACATGAGTTCAGAACAGATTACATAAGTTATGAAATGTGCTACCTAAGGCTTCTCTAAAGTATTGTACTCATAAAAAGACACAGAGAATCTTGAAGAGTGCCACCCATGCGGCAAGTTTACAAACGAAGGTCACATGCACAGAAAGTCATAGAGTGATGAATAGCTAAATTCTAGTTGTGTTTGTAACTCAAAAAACAAAGAATTTTGTATTTCTTGTCAGTTATTTTTTGGCGTTGCTTATATAATTTTTTTTCCAATTATTAACCAAGTTCCGGTTGACATCAAACGGCCTATTTATTCGACTTGAGGGCTTTGATGGTTTATGAGGAGTTACCCTCACAATATATAGTCTATAAATTGCCCTCAATCCTCTAGCATAGAAAAGTCTAAATGCCATTATTAGAATAGAACAAAATATGCATGGCAATGAAGTTCTTTACCTATTACAGTGGAACAACGATACTTCATCTGTTTGTTTAGTAAAGTAGCAGTAGCAGCAGAAACACACACAAACAATCCATATTTGTCTGCTAATGCAGCTGCTTCTCCCTAATCATGCAAATAGAAAGACAAACATGAAGGGACAAACAAGAGAAAAGAACAAAAAAATTCAACGATCTAGATTGATTACTGAAAGAAGTCCACATAACCCCTCTATATATTAGGTCTGGGGCACTAACCCCCCTTAACTATGAACTGGGAAATTTAACCCCCCTAAGTATGTAATAACAGACAAATTACCCCTTCAAACCGATTATGGATGTTTTGGGAGCGTTTTGGTCTAGGTGGATAGCAGTTTTAGCCACGAACGCACATGATCTAGATAACCCTTAACTATTTGTGGCTCAGGGTTCTTCTGTTCAAGCTCACGGGTAGATTTCCCCTCCACCTCCGCTGTACATCCACATCCACAGACCCTCCGCCCGTAAATCCACCGGCCCCACGATTTCCCATCTCTCAGTCCACCTATTGCGGCTGCCGCTGCGCTAGAGTTCGATTGTAGGCGATGGAGATCGACATTAGAAGATCCACCAGGCCGCGATCGACGGAAAACTGCTAGACTGATCAGATGGCAACATGGCTTGAGAACAGGTTGAATTCTTACCTTCCGTGAACTCTAGACTAACACCAATAATGCGGCAGCTGACATTGTCCTTTGTTTTCATGGAGACAATTGCAATGCCCGTCAGTTCTCATATTCTCCCTTTTGGCGGAGGCTTGGTCCCATAGGTACTCCCTTGAGACCTCCATTATGGAGATCTACAAAGGGGAGGAGGCATTCTAGCGATAGTGGAGTCGCCAGAAATGGATGCTCCAAGGGGAGTCGAACACCGCCTACTTCCACGCCATTGCTAATGGCAGAAGGAGTAAGTGCTCGATCCCCTGCCTCTGGGAGGGGGGCATTTTTTTGAATCACCTCACGAGCTCTCCTCCCTTATTTATACCTTTTATAAGGAGTTGTTCACCGGGGCACCGCGCTCGGGGCTCTCGCTGGCATTGGACTTCTGGTCGGAGGAGGCAATGGTCACTCCTGAGGAGAATGTGGAGCACCCTCCCATTCTCTGCAGAGGAGGTGGCCGTGGCCCTGAAATCCATGAAGTCTGGGTCGGCGCCGGGCCCGGATGGTCTCCCGGTGGCTTTTTCCAGGCTTTTTGGTACCAGTTCCAGCTTGTGATCATGTAGATGTTTCAGGAGTTCTATACGGGGACCCTTGTTATGTCTCGATTGAACTTTGGCGTGATCACCCTGATCCCCAAGGTTGTGGGGGCTACGGACATCCATTAATTTCGAACGATCACGGTGATCAATGTCATCCAGCGGATCTTTGCGAAGGTCTATGCCATGTGTCTGGCCCTAGTCTTGGACAGGCTCACGCACCCTCTCCAGTTCGCCTTTCTTAAGGGATGCTTAATTCATGACGGCGTCCTTGTGCTTCATGATATTATTCGTGAAGTGAAGGCGCGCCGCCAGAAGGGAGTGTTCCTTAAGTTGGAATTCTGGAAGGCCTATGACTGACTGTACTGGGCCTTCTTGAGGTTAGTCCTAGAGAGGAGGGGGAGTGATGACAGGATGATTTACTGGATAATGCAATTTGTGATGTGTGGTATGATGGTGATCAACATTAATGCAGATATTGGCCCTTACTTTATTCCGTCCTGTGGAGTCAGACAGGGGGACCTGATCTCCCCCCTCCTGTTTAACTCCGTGGTGGATGCCCTGGCAGAGATCTTGGATAGATCCAGGATAGCTGGCCACATCTCAGGTGTGGTAGGGCATCTTATTCTTGGAGGGGGATCTCCCACCTCCAATATGCGAACGATACCATGATCATGGTGCAGGGCTCGGTTCCCGACATTATCAATCTTAAGTTCCTTCTTATCTGCTTCGAGTCCATGTCTGGGCTGAAGATTAACTTTGATAAGAGTGAGGTGTGATCCTTGGATACTCAGAGGAAGACCAACAGCGCATTGCCGACAAACTGAATTGCAAGCTTGCTGACTTCCCTAGGGATGCCCATCCGAGAGACTAGGGTCCTGATTAAGAACCTAGCACCCCTGGTCACGAGGGTTCGGTCCAAAGCCGATCCTTGGCGAGCTAGGCTCATGACCAAGGGGAGAAAGACGGTCCTGATCAACTCTTGCCTCTTGAGCTTACCCATGTATCATATGGGAATGTACCTGCTCTCGGAGGGAACACATGCAGACTTCGCCAAGGAGCTATTGAGGTTCTTTTGGGTGGATAGGGATGGACACCAGAGATACCATATGGTCAAATGGGAAGATGCTTGTGCCCCCAAATGCTTTGGGGGCATATGGATCCTTGACTCGCGCCGCTTTAACGTGGCTCTAATATTGAAATGGGTCTGGTGCATCCTCACGGAGGATGGTGGCCTCTGTCTCCATCTCATCAAGGCTAAGTACCTCAGGGGCCGTCCCCTCTTATCCTATGAAAGTCGAGAGGGGTCCCAGTTCTGGCGGGCCATTCAGTATATCAAACACCTAATTGGCCAGTGCATCTCCTTCTCTCTTGGCGATGGGCAGGGGTGCGCGTGTGGCTGGACCCTTGGCTCTCGTCGTCCCTGTTGTGCGTGCAGTTCCCCGTGTTGTTCGCCATCTCCACCTCCCCGGCTTCCCTTATGGCCGAGGACTTCTTAGAGGGTTGTTGGAACATCTTGTTCCAACGGACCTTTAAAATGGCTGCAACAGAGGAGCATCAGCGCCTAATGGCGGCCCTTCCTGCCTACCTATCCGAAGGGCCGGATGCGGCCTCCTGGAGGTTTACCCCGGGTGGGGTGTTCTTGGTGATCTCAGCATACCGGTCCCTTTTTCAGGGCCCGGAACTGCGGTGGATCGCTCCCCTTTTGAAGGCCCCCCTGCCACTTAGTATTTGCATCTTTGTTTGGAATCTTCTTCGGAATCTCCTTCCGTCTGGGGTAGAGGTGGACAAGCGCAATGGCCCGGGCAATGGTCTGTGTCCCCTATGTGCGACTCCGAAGACTGGTGCCCATATTTTTTCTCTTGCTCGGTGGCCCAGTTCCTATGGGCTTTTGTTAGGGACGCGCTGGGGCCTGCTTGGCAGGCACATGAGCTCGGTGAGTTCTTGAAGCAGAGGTGAATCGTTCCGGAAGGATTCGCCGCCTCTTCTGGTTTGTGTTCGCGGCTCTAGCCTGGACCCTGTGGAACGTGAGGAATAAGATGGTGATTGAGAGGATATACCCCTCCCGTGTGTCTGACTCTATTTTTTTCTTGCCTTCCTGCAACAGTGGTCCCCCTTGGTGAGCCAGCGTGACCAGGACTCTCTCTACGACACTCTCCGGGCCTTGATGACGGTGGTAATTCCTCTCGGCGCCGGTTCACTCATGATTGTGGCTTCCCCTTAGCACCTAGAGTGTTTTCTAGGTTCCACCCTTTTTGCGTTTTTAGCTTTGGGCTTTGATGTGCTGTGGCCCCAGCGGACGTGCTCTTTCTCTTTTCTTCTGTTGGCTGAGGCCGGTTGTGGTGGTTGGATGTTTGTGTGAACTTGGCAGTTTGCTTTATTTATAAAGCGGGACGAAAGCCTGTTTCGAGGAGTTCTCATATTCTCAGTTGCCAATCGTTGAACAGCCACAATTCCAATTTCCTTGGTCTATCTATAGGTGGCATTGCATTCAACGAGTAGTACTACTACTTCATGTCTTGATTTCTGATGAGCTGCAAAAACATGGTTTAACCAGGTAAATAGATGAAATACTCGTAGGCCTACATAGAAGAAACCATTTACCCAGCAGAAACCTGGAGCCATAGTCCTACAGTCCATAAATCTCACTGGTAACCAGTCTAAAGAAAGTTCATCAAGAACAATATTGATATTCACAACATGGCAGGGCGTCTGCTGGGTCACTTACCCCTCCTCATAGCCAAGAGAAAATTCTTTGGTTAAATGTACCATCTTCTTCACTGCAAGAAGACTTTGAATCCTTCAAGGCAACCGAGTGACTGGACTGTATGTCTGTATGGTATACTATGCAGTACTCGTTAGTTCAAAAAGAATGTAAATATCAGATAAAACTACTAGCACATCCTATCATAAGATGAATCCAGGGGCAACATGGTTCAAGGAGATTTCTCCTCGACATGGTTCAAGAAGACTCTGAATCCTTCAACAACCGATTGCTAGAGTTCTTCTTAGGGGGTTATTTAGACGTGTGCCTCTGTGGCTTAAACCACTGTCCACGTGGACCAAAACCGCTCCCAAAAAAACCAACTCAGTTTGAGGAGGTAATTTTCCTGGTATTACATACTTAGGGGGTTAAGTATCCTAGTTAATACTTAGGGGCACTAGAGTCCCAAACGTGATACATAGGAGGGTTATGTAGACTTCTTTATTGATTACCTTAAGGGTCATGTAGTGTCGGCTCTCCTCAGAATATTAGGGAATCTCCATCGGATCGACCCATCCCGTCCGAGCATGTCTGAACTCATTCGGGCGGACGCGCGGGACGTGCGTGGTGCCCCAGCGGTCCGACCCATCCGGAAAAACGCGTCCGGTTCAACCCATCCGTGCACCAAATCTGGGAAATGGTTGTGTTGGCCTGGAAACGGCGGACGCGGAGCGTGTCCTACCCGCTGGCACCGCTGGCCCACCCGTCAGCCACCACGGTGTTGATTCAGACATGCGTAGCAGCACCGATTTAGACGCAACCGCATCAGCGATTCAGAAACCGGCGGAAGGCTGACCGGCGGCAGCCTGCGCTATCAATGGCGATGAGACAACGCATGACTAGACACTTTAATTCCGTCTCTTCGGCCTCCGCGCTGCCATCTGATGCCAGTCCTTTTTAACCGTCTGTCCGCGGCCATCTTCCTCCACACCACACCACATGAAAGTGCAATGGATGTCGCCTAGAGGGGAGGGGTGAATAGGCTTTTAAAATTATTATGGTTTAGGCTCAAATAAATGCGGAATAAAACTAACGTTTAATTAATTGAGAATAAAACCTAACCACTAGGTTCACCTAAGTGCACCAACAACCTATGCTAAGCAATACAAGCAACAAGGTGATAGCAAGATGAAATACTTCAAGCACGATGTCTATCATAAAGTAAAGTGCATAAGTAAAGGGCTTGGTTGAGAGATAACAATGGATGCGGAGATGAAGATTTTTATCCCAAAGTTCACTTCCAAAGAAGCTACGTCTCCGTTGGAGAGGTGCGATGGCACAATGCTCTCCAAACACCACAAATGGCTCACCTCGGGGTATGGTGGCTCGATGCTCAGCCAACGCCATACAAGTCCTCACCCCGGATGCGAAGGCACATAACTCAACGGTGCCACAAAAGGCTCACCCTATTCTCCAATGAGCTCGCCACAAAAGTCCACTCACGATCCGCTAAGGGACACTTGAGGGTGGTCACCAAAACCCGTACAAGGTTGGGCTATCTCCACAACTCAATTGGAGGCTCTCAACAACAAAGTCACAAAAGGCTACAATGCCAAAAAAAGGCCAACAAATCCACAAAAGGCTACAGGACCACAAAAGGTCACAAGAAGTCAATAACCCAACCACACAACCGTCTAGGGTTCCAAGAACCCAAGATAAACAAGCCCACAAGCTTGAACTCACCGAATCTCCAAGGAGAACTCAAACATATGCAACAAATGCAAGGGCAAGTCCTTCACTCCAAAATTCCAACAAAGCTACAAAAGCTATTGGGGGAATAAGGGAGGAAGAACACAAGAGGAGAACACAAAACTCTCTAAGATCTAGATCCCAATGATTCCTTCACAAAAAAGGGATTTGGCTTGGGGGGATTGTAGATCTAGATCTCCTCTCTCAAATCCCTCAAAAATATGCAAGAATCATAGGAAGGGAAAGGGGAGAGGGAAAGCTCTTCAAGGTCAACAATGGAGGAGAGAGAGAAAGCCAAGAACCAAGAAAAGAGCTAGTTCCCACGAAGGGGAAGAGGAGCCCCTTTTAAAGGGCTCCCAGATCTTCCTGTTATGGGCATTTATGACCCTGGCCGGAACTTCCGGTGGGAGGCTAGAATTTCCGGTGGCACCCAACCAATGGTTAGAAAACAACGATTCGAAAGACTGAAAACACGAGCCTGGCTATAACTTCCGCCGGTCCACCGGAACTTCCGCTGAGACCGGTACTACCGATAGAAATTCCGACCGAAGATCCAACAAATAGAGAACATAAAACCGAGAGGTTATAGTACATGAGCGGAACAAGAGCCGAAATTTCACCCGGTACTACCGGCGACATTTATGCCCGAGCGGTATTTCTGGTCCCTTGACGAAACATCCGGTGGGGGCGGTATTACCGCCGAAACTTTCAATCCAAAATCCGCCAAATAAAACAAAACAGGCAGTGAGGATATAGTGCGTGATTGGAAGAAGTATTGGAACTTCCGCCGGTACTGCCGACGGCAAATTTCACTAGCGGTACTACCGGTGGTTAGCTAGAACTTCCGGGCAGGGAAATTTCAGAAACCAAAACTGCAATAACTTTCGCTTCCGAACTCCAAACGAGATGAAACTAATTTTGTTGGAAAGATAATGACGAATAGAATCCAACAAGATGAAATGCAAGGGAGAAAATATTGGGTATCACCTATGGAGAAAATACCATGAGTATATATGTGAGGTATCTTCCAAGGTGTGGAGACGGAAAACTTAGAAGATCAACAACCACAATAAGATATGCAAGGGAAATCCTTATTTGATGAACTAGAGCTTGTTATGATGATAACCACAAGCTCTAGATCCTCTCATGGATAAGAACCAACTAACAACCAAGAGAGATGATGCTATGTATGCAAAGGTTTGAGCTCTCTCCGAACGATGCGATCAAGACACCTGCTTGAGATCCCCTCTTGATAGTACGACTATCTATCCTAAACCCGGTCTCCCAACTAACAACACGAGACCGACAAAAAAGAAGCCATATCAAGATCATACATTTTCCTTGAGCAATCCACTTGAGCTTGATGTAGACCGTCTTGACCTTCTCAAGATGGAACATCTTTCTTGATTTCTCTTGCTCGCCCTTGCTTGATAGAGACTTGCAAATTGCTACCCCATACTCCATGGGGAAACCTCTTATTTGAGCTTGTCTTCATCACTCCATGATCACGAGGATGGCAAGCTTCAAGCATGAGATCTTCAAGAGAGGGCCTGAGCTTGCCCTTATTCATTCCTTCTTGACGTTGATCCATCTTGATCAACCTTCAAGCTTCTTATTTCTTCATGATTCCAATGAGCACAAAGCCCTTGGACATTTCTTCATCTTTCAACCTTGAAACCAACACATGGCCCAAGCGATGCCAATGGACAAAACTACAAGTGAAACTCAATTTACACATTAGTCCATAGAGATTGTCATTAATTACCAAAACCACACATGGGGCATACATGCCCTTTCACCACACCACACTGTCCTCCTTCTCCTTTCCTTTCTCCACTACCTGTAGCTCGCCATGGACATCGACAATGGATCGAGGGGTGGGCGTGCCATCCGTGGACATCGAGGGAGGCACGGAGGACACAGAGGATGCGGGCAAAGTAGTGGGCCACCATGCTCTCCCTCATAAACGTCGTCACCCGACGAGGTCGACCCAGGTATCCAGTTCGACGTGGCCATCCAGTTCGGCATGGCGCCTGACAGACTCCTCATCCCCCGCAAGTTTGCGTCGCTGGTCTCCGAACCACCGCCCCATCTTTTCTTTTTGCAGACGAACAGTTTCAGGACCACCAGGTACCCGGTGGAGTTGATTTTCGACCACCTCGGCCAGATGTACCTTGGCGACGGTTGGGAGTGCTTCGCCAGCATGCACCAAATCAGAGCGGGCAACATATTTGTCTTCAAGTATGATGGCGAAGCAGTTCTCGTCATCAGCATCTTCGACGACACCATGTGCCGTCTCAACTACCACTCCGACTCTTCCTCCAACTCTGATGAGTAGGCTAGGCGTACGTGCTCCATGTACGATGTATCAATGTAGGCATTGGCCATTTGCAATGAAAGTATTTATTCCACACACCTAAAACTACATGCCGCCACCGGCGCTAGGGGCGGTGGCTACGACGAAGATACACCATTCGTCATAGAGAGGCCGAATGATCGCCTCCTGTGTCTGCGTCTCCTATTCGGCTCAGTCAAGTAGGGCACGCAGGGAAGCGTCATCAGGATTGGCCCGCAACGCTTCCTAGAGGTCGCCACGCACCAGTGAGAGCTGGTGCCATCACCGGTACTCTCGTAGGAAGACGCGTTTCGCCACCTCCATCATGAAAGGCTTGTTACGTCTAAAACGTATCTACTTTTCTGGACAATTTTGCTATTGTTTCTCCTCTAAACTTGTGTGATTTGGATAAAACTAACACAGACTGACGCTGTTTTTAGCAGAATTACCTTGGTGTCTTGTTTTTGTGCAAATAATCAAATATTAGGAAAAATCCTGGAAAATATGCCAAAAATTATATTTTACCAGAAGACCCACGGAGCCAGAAGACGAGACTTAGAAGGGGCCTGGGGGGCCCACACCCCTTCCAGGCACGGGCCCACCACTGGCCGCGCCTAGGGGGGTGCAGCCACCCCATGCACCCCCTCAGGTTCCCTCTGCGCCTATAAGTTGCCTCTCGACCTAAAAACATAGGGGGGGTTCGATAGTTTTCCAGAAAGAGTTCCGCTCCGCCACCGCCACCAGAAGCCAAAAGATTCAGATCTAGGAACTCTGTTCTGGCACCCTGCCGGGATGGAGAATTTTGAGAGGATCATCACCATCGTCATCACCAACGCATCTCCATGAACCATCGATGTTTCCCCCATCCATGAGTGAGTAATCCCCGCTGTAGGTTTGGGGATGGTAGGGATTGGATGAGTTCTATCATGCCATTGAATAAGATCTGTTAGGGCATAGTGCCTAGTTTCTCTATTAGTGCTATTTGACTTTGTTGCAACTTGTTGTGCTTAATGCTTGTCACTAGGGCCCGAGTGCCATGATCTCAGATCTAAACTTATTATTGAATCATTATGTTAGTATTGTTTGTGATCTTATCTGCAAGTTGTGTACACATATCATTGTCCAGATCCAAAGGCCTCAAAGTGACAATAATTGGGACAACTAGAGGGGATGGCTGTGGTGTGAGGATAACATGTGTTCACGGAGTATTAATGCTTTGCTCCAGTGCTCTATTAAAAGGAGCACATTAATTGCTAGTAGTTCCCTAGAGGCCCCGCTGCCACGGGCTGGCTAGACAGAAGATGTTGTGCAAGTTCTCATTGCGAGCACGTACGAATATATTTGGAGCACATGCCTAGGATTGTTTAGTACTTGGATGCTTGTTATTATTTATCTGCAATGCCCTGGATCTTGAAGTTACATGTTTAGACTCGTCCATGCAACGCCCGTCCATCCATCCCTATGCCTACCACACTCGAATCCCACTGTTACCGTTACTGTTACTATGCTCATGTTTCACTGTTTCTATCTCTTTGCTGTTGCTACTACAAACTGGTGCTACTGATAAACTTCTGCGAGCAAGAACTATTTCCAGGTGCAGCTGAATTGACAACTTAGTTGTTAAGGCTTGCAAGTATTATTTGGCTCCCCATGTGTCGAATCAATTAATTGGGTAATACTACCCTTGAAGACTGTTGCGATACCCTACACTTGTGGGTCATCAAGACTATTTTCTGGCGTCATTGCCGGGGAGCATAGATTTATTTGTAAGTTCACTTGGATCTACTATTGTTCACTGCTACTCCTTTCATCACGGGGAAGTATCGTGATGGAAAGTTCCCTATTTTACCATTCACTACAAGAAGAGGTACAGTCTTAAACACCTTTGTTGCTCTTGATTCACCGTCTATTATAAGTAAGCTTGTCACACCACCACCACATACTCATGCTACACACAATGCTACTACTGCGGAATCTGAAACTGCTTTTGATGCTCATGATGTTACTTCTATTGTGCTTCATGCGAGTGGTTCATTAGGTCCTTTTCTAGATGCTACTATGGCTAGTCTAGGACATAATGCGTAAGTGCTTTGTGCTTTGAGAAAGAACCTTTCTATTTCGGTATTTCCTAGACTAGCCATAGTAGCATCTAGAAAAGGACCTAATGAACCACTCGCATCAAGCACAGTAGAAGTAACATCATGAGCATCAAAAGTAGTTTCAGACTCAGCAGTAGTAGCAGTGTGTGTAGCATGAGGATGTGGTGGTGGTGTGACAAGCTTACATATAACAGACGGTGAATCAAGAGCAACAGAGGTGTTTAGGACTGTACCTCTTCTTGTAGTGGATGGTGAATCAAGAGAAACAGAGGTTGATACCAACTGATATATCTTTGCAAATGGCTGATAAGTCAACTATTATTCCTATTGGTATATGTGAGGATGTTCCTGTTCAAGTTGCTCATAATTGCATGGTCTTAACTGATTTTGTTGTGCTTGAAATGCCTGAAGATGATAATATGTCTATTATTCTTGGGAGACCTTTTCTTAATACTACAGGTGATTTCATCAATTGCAATCAAGGAAAAGTAACATTCAATATTAATGACAAAGATCACATTATCTATTTCCCCAAGAAGGTTGTTAGAAGCTATTTCCTGAATTCTATTGAAAATATTGAAGGCATCAAGGTTGGAGAAATATATTGTCCCATTCCACAAGAAAATATTGAAACTATTATGATTGGGACCATTTCTATCAAGTATGAGGTAACATAATCACCTTGTGAAAGGCAAAGTTTTGTTTCATATAATATTGTTTTGGTAACAAGACTTGATCACCCTTGTTAACAAAAGGATTTTTATGAACAAAATAATGTTTCCATTGTGGTTATACTTGCTTTCTTTTTCCTTTCTCATTCCTAGTCTTTGCTTTAGCTTTAGTTTTGCTAGTTGTTTGCTTGTTTGAGTTTCTTAGAGCTCCTGTAGTTTGGCTTTTGGTTTGTTTTTGCTTCTTCTGAAAAACTGTTTCTGCGAGAAAATCAATTTTCATTCCCTGAAAATTGGCCAAAAATAAAGTTTCCCGAAAAATCCCAGAAAATTCAAAATAATTTTTTCCTAGAAAAAAGGGGCAGAGTGGCACCTGATATGACCCATGGGGCCACCCCTAGGCCCCACACCCATGGTAGGCGCGGCCTACCTAGTGGTGGCGCCTAGGGGTGTCTGGCCCACCTGGGCCCCTCCAGGCTGCCTCCTCAAAGCCACCTTCTTTCTCTCTCCTGAAAAAACACCGGAAAACCTGCTCAAGCTCGAGTTCTTGCTGTTCTTGCTCGTGATTTTAGATCTCCTTGTTTAGCCCGTCTCAAGTGCTGAATTTTGGAGGGATTGTTTCTTGGTATGTGCCTCCTCCACTTGTCCAACTAGATTTGTGATTGGTAGATTGTATCTTGAGTATTTTACTACTTTGGGTGACAGGTTGTTTGAGCTTGCATGCCTGTTCTATGCTTAGAAACTTTGTTTTCATGCATGCGTAGTCCTCTAGCAAGTTCCTATAGTAGTTGCTCATCATTTATCAACTTAAAAATCACTTGGTTTGATGGTTGTTTAAAATTTCAGAATAGGGAAGTCATGGACCACCACACCTTTGGTGACATATTTGAGAGTGATGCACCTAGAAGGGCAAGGCTCCCAAGGTCATCTACTAGCTCCAGACCCTCATACAATGAGGATCTCATCACTCCGCGGTTTGGTGACGAGGGGGATGAAGGGGATGCTCACCCCTCAACCTTTCCTCGTCAAACTTTCTTGCGAGCAGCTGGGATTCTTAATGATTTCATGTCTTTGATTGAGAGGGATGGTCTAACAAGTTTCATGCAGGATGAGAGTGCACAATATGCTTCACTTACTAAAACATTTGTGGAGAGTTTCTCCTTCACCAATAGTTTGTTCAATCCTTCTGTGTCTTTTAGACTTTATGGCAGGACTCATTCTATGTCTTTGAAGAAATTTTGGAAGGCCCTGGGACTTGGTACAAATGGGTCATCAAAGAAGATTACGGCTCTTCCCGCTGATTTGTTGGAACTATACTGAGGAATAACCAATGATGACGACCGTAGAGCTCAACGAGGGAAGATAAAGAACATTCAACTTCCAGCCATCAGGTACTTCACATACTATCTTACCACCAGTGTTCTTGGTAGGGAGAACACTAGTAATATATCCAACTATCAATTGGCCTTCTTAGCTGCTGCGCTCTATGGTGAGGATAAGTATAATCTTGGTTCCCTCATTGCTCGTCCTTTAGCTACTAGGGGACCCATTTATGGGGGAATTATTGCTACTCGTATCACTGCTACCTTGGGCATTGGTATTGATCCACATGATATAGTTTTGGCTCCTTTGAGGCTTGATCTTGCTGCCATGAAGGCACACCACTTTGTCACCTCTAGCTCTACTCTTGAAAACTTGGTTTATAGAATGCTGTTTACTGAAGGGGAAGAGAGAGAGAGAGATCCCTCTACCCCAAACCACTTTTCTCAGTATTTCTCAGGGACCTTGGTCACGCACTAAGGGGGAGATGGATGACAAGCTGCGCTCTCTCAACTTCCACGAGCACTATCAGGAGGAAGCGCCCACATATGACCCCGCGTTACATTATACAGGGGAGGCCTTGAGCTCGTACCAGGACGAAGGAGTTTCCTCGACATACCACGGAGGTGCATCTACTTGGGAACCATGGGATTGAGCCCCACTTAGGCCAAAAGCCTAAGCTTGGGGGGAGGTACACCGACATCACACTCATATATATATATATCATGTTCGGTCGGTTCTTTGTATATCCGTTGTTTCGCTTTATTTTTGGTTCTTATTGCTGCTTTCTCAAAAACCCAAAAATACCAAAAATGTTTTCGTTGTTTATCTTGGTTTGTTTCTTTGCTTTGATTTGCCTTAGAAAAAAATTCAAAAAGAATTTTCTTTCTTTGGTTTGCTTTGCTTTTGTTTGGTTTTTCTTTGTTTGCTTCTTTCTAAAAATTCGAAAACACCAAAAATATTTGTTGTTCTTCTTTGGTTTTGTGAGTTCTTCGCAGGGTTCAGCCGTCCTCAGTGGATATTGGTTTACTAGTTTAGTCTTTTTCTTTTTTTGTTATGATGGCAACATTTCATACTTCTCAATTCTTATTTATTCAAGGGTTCGTATGTACTGAGTGACTCTAGGTCTATTCAAATGCAGATTCAAGAGAGCTGTATTCGGCCTTTTTTGTATGACCGTCTTCCCTTCCCGTCTATCTCCTTCGGTCAGGTAGTTATGCTTCCGATGTCGGAGGAGCAAGGTGGGATAGAAGGGTAGTTTCTGAGTTCGAGATGTCTGAACTTGGAGGTTCCGCTTCTCTAATGTGATAATAAAGCAACAAGCAACGCCGCTCCCGTGCAAAAATGTAAAAATAATGAAACAAATAACAATTAAACAAATCAAAAAGTCCCACTTACAAAAGAAGTCCCGCTTTGACGGCCCGACGAGTCATCTACTAAAAAGGACCATCCCCGCTGTGTGCCCCTCCTTGAATTATTCGGCCATGCAATACTTTTTGAATACTAAGAATAAAATGCATTTCAACCCCGTCCTAGTTTTCAATCATTTTGTGGCACCGGGTGTGGCTGAACCATCTACGAAAGTCTCCTCCGGTTAGGATCAAATTCCATAAGATGTTCCGCACCAAGGTTGGGGGGTAGGTGAAGGTGGGGGGTTCTATTTAGGAAGAGGAATATAATCTCATTCATGTGTTCATGCTAACAGAAGAGCGGATCCAATACACATAAGACTTTTTTCTCAGGAAATTCCGAATGATGAATTTGGGATGTCATGCCCTCTACCTTGTTTGTATCAGTCCCCAATTTAAAAAATATTGTATTTCCTTTGGCTCACCCACAAAAATTTTGTTCTGCCGGAACACTTCCTCTAGCAACTTGAGATGCTCCACGAGGCGGACTACATACATGTGCTCTCCGAGTAGGGAAAGTGAGAAATCTGCGGTCTTCCATCCGCGGATGTTACAAATCCAATTTGCTTCAACCCTTTGAGCGAAATGTCGCAAAAGGAAGGAAAATCCATGGACCGACCCCATTGTCTCCACCCCGTAGGAACTACGATATCACCACAAGGACGCCTTCGGCATCCAAGGGTCCTATAAAATGAAGAGCGTTTCATAAACAAATCAGTGTCTTGTCTGGCTTTCTGTATGAGCCTCTTGTGATTGGGCTCTCGTGGGCGGCAAGAAAATTGACCATGCTTTTGATGGCGAATCCAGAGAAATGGGAACGAGGCTGACCAATCCCAGTTCTCTCAGTTCCAGCAACGAGTCTTCTCTTCAGGAAAACTTCTTTACTTGTTCAACTTGACATGAAAGACTTTTTCATAATACCTTCTGTCTCTCTCCTAAGGGATCCAATCAGAAGGAATCCCCTCAAGGCCTTAGGAAAATCATCCTACAATGGACCATAGGGACTAAGAACGAAGAAGCCATAAAAATAAGGTTAGGGGATAAAAAGAAAACCTCCTCCCATTCAAAGTCGTCTTCAAGTACCTTTTTGTGGAAGTTCCTGGATTGTTTGAAATCAGATTAGTACCAAAAGCTGCCTTTGATTTCAGAATCCCATTTTCCAAATGGAAGTTCCTGGATTGTCAGAGATTCATACAGACATAAAGGGGCCCCTATATTCAAGCAGGAGAAAAGAAAGAGATTCTTGGTTTTATTGCCCCCGCTTCCTCATCTGCGCTCAGCTAGATTTGTCTGATTAAGTATTACGTGAGAATTCCATGGTTCCAGCTGAAGAAAAGAAAACGTATGTGCTTGCGCCGAGTTTTCTACTTTTAGTGCCCATAGGAGGGAATTTCTCCTACTCGAGTCCTGGTCTCAAATCCTTATCGATTTAGAAGCAAAGAAAGTCATCTTGTAGTTAGAAATCCAATTCGATCGGTTCTTAGGTGGGCCATGCCTAACTAAAGAAGAAGAGCTCTATTTGATAATACAAAGCAACCTAAACTAGCCGGCCTGCAGTGTTCTGCTCCCTCGGGCAATTGACGCGACATCAGCGGAAGCAAATACAATATTTGTTGAGGGTGAGCCCCGGTCCCGAAGATACCTGATTCTACCAGTTTGATTGCTTTTCTTACCACTGCTGTAGTGAACCGCATCTCTAAGCACCGGGAGTCATGAACCGCGCACAAGGTCCTTCTTAAACTATAAATAAGTGAAATAATTGTTCAGGGTCACCTTGGAAATGTTATTACTAGTATCTGAGATGGTGACCGCGGTGCCAACCAAGCTCACCCCTAGGGAAGATGAGCGGGAAGCCGAGTCTCTCTGTCTTCTTATTTGATATAAAGATAGAGAGAATAACTCGATCGATCGTTGAATGATTTCGTGATCTGATCTTGGGCCTTATTTCTCTTGACCTTGTCTTCCGCAAGTTCAAGTCTCTGCGAAAAGGCTAATTTGGGAAAAGGAACCCATTGTATGGGAAATACTTCAAGAAGTTATGCGGGGACATCATGTACTGTTAGGAGACCGGTCTTGCTGATCAAACATTGTACTTACTGTATTAGTATTTATGCAGCCCCTGTCCATCTGGCAATTGGCTTAGCCGTACCGTATCTACAACTGGATAATTGATTTCCCAAGGAATAGTATTATTTAATTGATTTGAGTCGTGCCCTTGTTGGAAAGAAAGGGAATAGGTGTCTTCGGCCGAGGTGCCGTGACTGTGGGGAAAGGGCCGTACCCTTCTATGTATGTGGGGATTTCAATTCCTAATCCTAGGCCTCGCTCGTCCCTCGCTTTGTAGGAATAGTACGAATCATGGTCATCGCTAAAGCTGTTTTGCCAACCAATCCTGCCTTTCGATCAAGCAATCCTTCCGAGAAATCCGATTTAGCGCTGAGGGCCGCCTTTTGGATTCTCTTTCGCCTATCGTCCGGCTTTAAGCAACCTTCACAATTCCTGCTGAGATCCCAAGTCTCCAAGTGGGCCCTCTTGGCCACCCAAGACCTTGGCTTTTTAGAGAATCCCGCTCTTGTGTCGTAGGACTTGTAGCTCGGCAGTCCACCGGGTAGGTTTGTTTATCCTTCCTTTTTCGAGTGTCTTCTTGGATAGTTATAGCGGCCCATAGGCGCAAGATGTACCTTGTGGAGGGCGGCGGTCCCCTGGACATAGCATAGTCCTTTCAGGCTTGAAACTTCCAGGAAAAAACTTCGAATTGGGAGGGCGATCCTCCTCCCATGACTAGACATCTTCATTTCTTCCTCTCGTGGGACCCCAACAAGGGCAAGGCTCAAATCAATTAAATAATACTATTCCTCGGCAAATCAATTATACAGTTGTAGATATGGCATGGCTAAGACAATTGATCTTCTCCTCGGCTCCACGAAGCGAAGGCAGGCCGGGAAAAGCAAACAAATCCAAGTAATTTCACCCCCATTAGTACGAGTGCACTTACCCCCTTAACAGCAGCTTCCGAGAAATATTTCTCTCTTTAACCACAGGATACGCTAGAGCTATTCCTAGAGGTACGAGCGGCAAAGGAACAAGACAACACTAAGCCGGCGCAATTGACCCTCTTCTATTCTTGAATATATGTCACATTGTTCATTTATCCAATCGGTACTCTTTATTTGATCTTTCGTGGACCGATTCGGGTGAGTAGGCTGGATTGCTAAGAATTTCCCAGATCATAAATCCTATTTCCAGCTCCTCTAGTTTTCTTAAACCGGGACTTTTTATTTATCCAGCAGGGATATTTTAGTTGAAGTATCGGGCCCCTTTTTCGTTGCCTAGGTTACACCTTCGGAATACCCCAGATGGGATCAAAGCACGTTCTAACTGCATTTGCAGACTTGAACGATATCTACCCCTTCTCAAGGCTTTTGTACGACCTATTCTCATTGCAAGAATCACTTTATACGGTATTTCTAAATCGAATGAATTGAGCTACTATATTTCCCAGGTTTCCATTGGAAAAGGGGCTTTTGTATGCAAGTGATGATCGATTGGCGGAGAAACCGCTCCTGTGTGGGGTGGCCGTGAGAATGATTCCGAGTCTATTTTTCCACGCCCTGAGTGTCTTTAGTCGCTCCTTGCTTCAGGCTTCTCACTGCAGAACCATGACCTATTGCGTTAGGACACCTCCTCTGGGGTACTTATCAAGCAAGCCATGCCCTTAGTTGCACTTCCCAATTCATCCACAAGGCTCTAAAGAAGACAGCTTGAAATATTATTGAAGAAAGCAGTAATGAGTGCATCGAACGGTTGTGAAAGAGCATTTTCTATCCCTAGTGATTTTGGTGTTTGATAACAACACACATATCGGACTAATGACTTGCTAAGTGTGTCGCAGGTGCATTGAAAAGTTTTGCAATGTTCAAAAACTGTCTGCCTGGAGCGGTACCAAAAAGCGGTAGTACCGCTTTTTGCTACCGGACCAGACAGAAGGCTTAGACTAACTTTCAAAAGGCCTCTGCCTGGCTAGGCACTAAAAAGAGGTAGTACCGCATTTTAGTACCTAGCACGACAGTAGCTTTTTGACCACTTGTCAAAAGCTTCTGCCTGCTCCGGTACTAAAATGCGGTAGTACCGCATTTTAGTACCGCTCGGGGCAGAGACTTTTTGTATGTGGCAAAAAGCTTCTGTCTGCCTAGGTAGCAAAACACGGTAGTACAGCATTTTGCTACCTGGCGTGACAGAGAGTTTTTTTGTCTGAAAGCCGCTGATTCCACTATGACCGGTAGTACCGGTTGCCACTTGCGGTACTACCGCTTCCCGGTAGAATCAATAGTAGTATCGCTGTGGGCAGGACTTGATGAAGTTTGAAAAAGGGGTGGTCCGGTACCAGGTCTGGTAGTACCGGAGTTCTCCGGTAGTACCGCTTGAACTTTTGGTACTACTGCTTCAATAAATGGTCCAATGGCCAGATTCTGTGGAGGGGTATAAATACCCCTCCACCTACCTTGGGACAAGTTGCTCAGCTCATTAAAGTCAAAGACCACCATTGGAGTCCATTGGAGCCACTCAAATCTTCAAGATCTCCTCATCCCACCACCCAAAGTCCTTGATCTTTGGGGAATCGAAGGAGGAGGCCCCGATCTACTACTTCACCAAAAGAGATCTTCATTTCTCCCTCATTTCATTGAGGGCCCCTTTGCTCTAGTGTTTTCTTGGAAACCCTAGTTCTTGTTTTGGTTCTTACAAGCTTGTCTTTGATTGCTTTGACAGCTTGCTTGTATTTGGGAGCCTCCGATTAAGTTGTGGATGTGTGCCCCAAACTTGTAACGGTGCCGGCTTCCACCTTGAAGGTTGCCGATATAGTGGAAGGTGAATCGATCCCGTTGGCGTGAGATTCATCGGAGAACAAGGGAGGCCTCTCATGGCGTTGGTGGTTTGAAACCACCCCCTCTCCAAACATAGACGTACTTACCCTCAAAAGGAAGGAACTACGGGAAACAAATCCTTGTGTCTCCGTGTCCACTTTTTGGTTACTTCTATCCTTTACCGCACCTTACTTACTTGTTACTACTTTGTGTTGTGGTAGCCCTTGCATAATTGTCATATAGGTAAATTCACCGTAGTTGCATTATCTAGAGAATTTACCTTATTGTCAAACCTTAATTTGAAAAAGAAGAAAATTTGAAGTAGCACCTATTCACCCCCCCCTCTAGGTGCCCATACGTTCCTTTCAATTGGTATCAGAGCCTCGACTCTTTATTTGGGCTTTACCGCCTAAGAGAATATGGGTAGCCGCGAAGGGGATGGTGATGGTGAGCCGACCACGGTGACTATGGAAGATCTCAAAAACTTGGAAACAAGATTGAGCTCTTCCTTGGTCAACAAAGTCAAGAAGATGCTAGAGCAACTTCTTAAAGACAAAGAAGGCTCATCACCCCCATCTCCTCAAGAGGATCAACCATCCATTTTACCTAAGGGGAATACGTCAGTATCCCCCGAGGGTGCGATGGTAGGGGTAAACCATGACAATGCTAATTCCTCCACACACAATAATGGTGGGAAGGGTGAGCATCGTGACTCATGGTACACTCCCGACCCTCCAATCCCTCACCCTCATGTATACAATAGAGGTGACCCACCTAAGCTTGAAGAATCTGCTACTTTTGCTCAATGGCAATCACTAATGAGAACTCATATGCGCAGCTCTTGCATTGAACTATGGAACATCATCGAGCATGGACTCTTTATTGGGGATCCAAACAACTTGACAAGAAGAGAGATTGTTAATAGTCAACTCAATGCCACTGCTCTGCATATGATTCAACAAGGTTTGGGGACAAAGGATTATACACACATTGAGCACTTTAGTTTTGCCAAGGAAGGTTGGGATGCTCTCACTGTGTTGTTTATTGGAAATGAGAGTATGAGGAGGAACTGATATGATGCTCTAAGCAATGAAGCCGAAGGCTTCTACATGAAAGAAGGTGAAGATCACGAAGACATGTAACGAAGGCTCAAGACCACCGCCACTGCTTTTAGGAATGTGGGTGCCTCACATGTGGATGATGCATGGATAAAAAGGAAATATGTGAGTGCACTCATGCCTTTTGAGCCCACCGACTTGAAGAGCTTACAAGGAAGACACAACTACCATCTCATGACCTCAAATGAAGTTATGCAAGAGATGGCTGTTTTCAAGGTTGCCGCCAAGAATGCCAAAGGTGCCCGTGCTCGTGCCCTTGGTATGAGCAATGTTGTCAATGTTGCTTTGAAGGCCAAAGTTGTGGACCATGGGGATGAAGATGATAGTGATGAAGGGCTTTCCATGGACCATCCCGATGAAGTCAAGATTGCTCATGGTCAATATATGGCTTTCTATGCAAAGAACTTTTGGAAGAACCCCGCCAAGGCCAAGATGGAAATGGAACGGAGAAGCAATCCAAATGGGAAAAGAGAGAATACCACAAGGTTGAGAACTTGCTTCAATTGTGGTGACCGCTACCACTTTGTGGCTAGTTGCCCCTATGAGAAGAGAGAATATCATGGTGGTAAGATTGTGTTGAAGAAGACTCTCAAGGGACCGTACAAGAAACCTTTCATCAAAAAGAATCCCATCAACAAGAAGCCGGGAGAAATTGTCTTGATCACTCATGAAGAGTACTCCTCCGACAATGCAGATGATGAAGATGACAAAGAGGAAACTTCTCACGGTGTGGCTGCTCTTGCCACCACCTCTACTCCGACATTTTCGCTCTTCGATTCTCCAAATGAGAACTCTTCCACCAAGAACGTCACTTGCCTTATGGCAAGAGGAACGGAGGTATCCTCATCATCCCGCTCTACCCACTTAGATAATGATGAAATTGATGATGAGATGTCTCTTGATGTTAAAAAGGAATTAATTGCCTTTGATGAGTTTATGACTAACCTAGAAGGTGATGCTAAGCTACATTTTGGAAACATCTTAGATCAACTCTCACATACTCAAGAACTTCTAGATGTAAGATGCAAACTTGGGCATGAACATATGATTGAGCTAGAGGCTCTAAACAATGCTCTAGAAGAAGAACAAGAAACTAGGTTGTCACTTGAATTAAAACTTGAAGGGCTTGATGAGGCCAATGACATTATTGTGAACAAACTCATCAAAGAGCGTGATCATGCTATTGCTAAATACAAAAGAGCTAAAAAGGACAAGGTTGAGTTTGGTGTGGTTCATGAAAAACTTGCCGAGGACTTTAGTTTGCTTAACAAGGCCCACAAGGTCTTGGAGAGTGAACTCTTGTCACTCACAAAGTCACATGAAACGCTTCAAACTCAGTTGGCCAATATTCCTTCACCTAGTAACTTCATTCCATCTAGTAGCACAACTATTCTTGAAGATAATGCTAGGTTGAAGGGGGAGCTTGCTAAAGCCACATTTCCACAAGGCAACAAGTCTATTGATGATCTTTTGAGCAAGCAAAGGCGTAGTGGTGATAAAGGGGGCATTGGTTTTGTTTCCAAAACCAAGAAGAAGAACAATAAGAAGAAGAAGGACAAGCCCGCACAAGAGACCAACAAGACCATTATGGAGAGTAAGACCACAAGTGGTAAAACTATGTCACATGATGACTTTGCGGGTAGAGCTAACCCTCACTATGTTCTAATGCGTGATTACTATGGTGATGTGTATGCACAATATGTTGGTCCTTATGATGGTTATATTGCTTGGTCTATTTGGGTTCCCAAGACCCTTATTGCTAACAAAAGAGGACCCATTGAAAAATGGGTACCTAAAAATTAGTTTGATCTCTTGTAGACTTATGCTTCCGGAGGGTCAAAGTGGGTGCTCGATAGTGGTTGCACAAGTCATATGACCAGAAGCTCGTCTATTGTCAAGGACTTCAAGCCAAATGATGATCAAATCACCGTGACATATGCCGACAAGTCAAAGTCTAAGGTAATGGGTTTCGGCAAGGTAGTGGTGGCTCACGACATTACACTCGTGAACGTCATGCTTGTTGAGACCCTTGGATACAATTTACTTTCAGTCCGCGCTCTTGGAAAGATGGGATTTGCCGTCTTTGTTGATGATGATATTGTGGTCCTCATGTGTAGCAAGTCTCTCAAGGTCGCTTTCGTTGGGTACGTCGAACATGACTTGTATGTGGTGGACTTTTCGGGGCAAGCCACTGTAGGTCCGATGTGCTTATTCGGAAAGGCCGATGTGGGTTGGCTATGGCACCACTGACTAGCCCATGTCAATATGAGAACTTTGCAAAGTCTCCATAAAGAGGGCCATATTCTGGGACTAAAAGAAAATGTTTCCTTTGCCAAAGATCGTGTTTGCAGGGCATGTGTTCTAGGGAAGATGCATGACGCTCCACACAAGCCCACGAACCAAATCAAGTCTAACAAGATCTTGGAACTCCTCCATGTGGACCTATTTGGTCCTCCATCTCATGCAAGTCTTGGATGGAAGAAATATTGTTTGGTGATTGTTGACGAATTTTCAAGATACTCTTGGGTTTATTTCTTCAAGTTGAAGAGTGAAACTCAAAGGACTTTTATCGACTTCATCAACTTGGTTCAAAGGCAACACAATGTTCCCGTGTTGATTATAAGAAGTGACAACGGCACCGAGTTCAAGAACTACACCTTGAATGATTTCCTCAGTGATGAGGGGATTAAACACCAATATTCGCTGCATATACCTCTCAACAAAATGGTGTGGCCGAAAGGAAGAACCGGACTCTTATTGAGATGGCTAGGACCATGTTGGCGGAGTTTAAATCTCCATACAACTTCTGGGCCGAATCCATCTCCACCGCTTTCCATGCTTCAAACCGACTCTTCATCCGCAAGAAAATCAATAAGACTCCATATGAGATACTTACCGGTAACAAGCCCAACATATCTTATTTCCGTGTGTTCGGTTGTAAGTGTTTCTATCTCATCAAAGGTGTTCGGTTTTCTAAATTCGAGTCTAAAGCATTAGATCGAATTTTTGTTGGCTATGGTCTCGAATCTCACACTTATAGAATCTATGACAAGCTCTCCGGAGCCGTCATAGAATCTTGTAGTGTGACCTTCGAAGAATATCATGGTCCCCAAGGGGGGCGTGTTGATGCTTGTGATGCAGATGATGAAATGACTCAGGATGCCATAGGAAGAACGGGTGTGGGTTATATCCGCCCCGTTGAGGAACCCCTTATGGCGGATCAAGAAGAACTATGCTCCACTCGAGTGGAGCCCTCATCTTCACAACCTCAACATGCTCCATCTACGGAAGAGGACATTGACTCAAGCCAAAGACAAGACGTGGACCCTCAACATAGTGATCAATGTGTGAACTCTAGTCAAAGGGAGCTTGGTCCATTCGATGGGTTGTCAAGTGGTGCCAAGTCAATTTGTCAAGGAAGAGTCATCCAAACTATTTTGAGACAAGCTCAAATTGATGCTAGAAGAGAACTTGATCAAGACCAAGGTCAATCCTTGCTTCCCAATGTAGAGGATGACTCCAATGATGATCAAGGTCAACTTGATGGTCAAGACGAGGATCAAAATGATGAAGAGGGTCCTCCAAGAAACAATGAGGAGATCCATGCTTGTCGCGAAGCTAGAAAGGAAAGAATGTTGGAAATAAGAAACCACACCCTCCAAAATGTTGTTGGAGATCTAAGGAAAGGAATTTCCACAAGAGCAAAATTGAAGAGGTTCAGTGAACACCAAGCACACATCTCCATGATTGAACCAAAGAAAGTGTGGGAAGCTCTTGAAGATTCGGATTGGTTAGAATCTATGCACAAAGAGCTCAACAACTTTGAGAGAAACAAAGTGTGGAAGTTAGTTGAGAAGCCAAAAGATTTCCGCAGTGTTATTGGAACAAAGTGGATATTCAAGAACAAGCAAGATGAGCATGGAATTATAGTAAGGAACAAGGCTAGATTGGTTGCACAAGGGTATTCTCAAATTGAAGGCATTGATTATGGAGAGACTTATGCACCCGTGGCTCGCCTTGAGTCCATCCGTATCCTTCTTGCTGATGTGGCACATCATAACTTTAAGTTGCAACAAATGGATGTCCTTTAAATGAATTGGTATATGTTAAGCAACCCCCGGGATTTGAGGACCCCAACTTCCCAAACCATGTCTACAAACTTGATAAGGCGCTCTATGGGCTCAAGCAAGCCCCACGCACGTGGTATGAGCACCTTAGAGAGTTATTGTTTGACTATGGCTTTGAGGTTGGGAAAATCGATCCCACTCTTTTTACTAAGAGGGTCAATGGGGAGCTTTTTGTATGCCAAATATATGTTGATGATATTATCTTTGGCTCATCTAACAAAGCTTTTAATGATGAATTCTCAAAGCTTATGACTAGTAGGTTCCGGATGTCTTTGATGGGGGGGTTGAAAGTATTTCTTGGCTTTGAGATCAAGCAAGTTAGATGAGTAACATTCTTAAATCAAGCCAAGTATACTCAAGATATGCTCAAGAGATTCAAAATGCAAGATTTGAATGGAGCTCCAACTCCCATGGCTACAAAGACTCATCTAGAACAAAATCCAAATGGTAAAGATGTGGATCAAAAGGTATACCGGTCTATGATTGGTTCGTTGCTTTACCTTTGTGCATCTAGACCCGATATTGTGTTGAGTGTAGGTGTGTGGGTGCAAGATATCAAGCGGCTCCTAAGGAAAGCCATTTAATGGCGGTCAAGAGAATCTTTCGATATTTAGTTCATACCCCATTTTATGGTCTTTGGTATCCTCGAGGTTCAACGTTTGCTCTTTGTGGATACACAGATTCGGATTGGGTGGGGGACAAGGATGATAGAAAATCAACATCCGGGGCGTGCCAATTCCTTGGTAGGTCCTTGGTATGTTGGTCTTCTAAGAAGCAAAATTGTATATCTCTCTCCACCGCCAAAGCCGAGTATGTTGCTGCCGCTAGTGCTTGCACTCAATTGCTATGGATGAGGAAAACTTTAAAGGAATAAGGTGTCCATTGTGACAAAGTGCCTCTTCTATGTGACAATGAAAGTGCCATCAAAATTGCATACAACCCGGTGGATCACACAAGGACAAAGCATATTGAGATTTGTCACCACTTCATTAGAGATCATGTTGCTCGAGGTGATATTGATCTATCCTATGTTTCTACCAAAGATCAACTTGCCGATATCTTCACGAAGCCACTTGATGAAGCAAGGTTTTGCTACTTGAGGAATGAACTCAATATCGTAGATTCAAGGAGCTTTACTTGACTATCTTGCACTCTCACCTAATACTCGACCCATATTTGGTTTAGGTGTAGGCATGGACATAGGGGGAGTGCGGTCCTAATTGATTGGACCATCCCTCCCCCCATTATGCGCAAAGTAAACAAAATCATTCCTCTTAATATCATTTTGTGATATGTGAGCTTAATGATGAGTTTCGGTAATGGACCCAAGATATATCTTCATGGTGCCAAGCCGAGTATACTCAAATATGGTGGCCTAGGCCACCGCCCCCCTCTCAATCGAGAGGTTGATGTGCTTACTCATGATTGTCACTTTTTGAATTGGTTCTTACTCATGTTTGTCATCCTCTAGTTGGTTTTGTTCCTTTGGTCGTGCACTCACATTTGGCTCTTCATATGTTTTTTTGTAATTTTTGAGTGCATTGGCCCATATCAGTGTGACTCTCTAAACCCATACCATTCTTATCCCCCAACAAAACCCATCTACTCTGCACAAGAACCTTCCCTGTTATGTATCTTGGCTCTCTATCCTGATGGTCATGGTACTACCGGGTCTCATATACAGTACTACCGCCAAACGGTACTACCGGACGTTGCCAGCGGTACTACCGCCTCTGGTTTTGTTTCCAGGGTCCTGCCTGGAAACTTCCCAGGTGTGGTACTACCGGTTGGTACCTCCGGTACTACCGCCTCTGGTTTTGTTTCTAGGGTCCTGCCTGGAAACTTCCCAGGTGCGGTACTACCGGTTGGTACCTCCGGTACTACCGCATAGCGGTACTACCGCCCATGGAACCGGTACTACCGCTTGTGCGTGTCGGTTAAGACTGGAGACGGGGGAGAGGCACCCCTCAGTGCCTCATTCATCTCTCGTCTCCAGTCCTCACCAGCGCCACCGATGGAGCAAGAGGACGCCGCAGGAGCCCCGCCCTTCCCTCCTTCTCCCGGATCCACACCGGATCCGACCTCCCCAAGGGCTCCTCCTTCTTCCCCACCGTCATGGACACCGGTACTACCACCCTCCTCATCTTCTCACTTGTTTTCTCCATTGAATCTAGGGTAACTTTGATTCTTGGTTAAAACTCGCATTCTTGAGGTTGTATCGTGTGCTATCTACCAGATCTATCACTTTGTCCGATGGAAATCGTGTTTTACAACAAATTTACTGCCCTTACATGGATTTCTAGTCTAGATCTGCACTGTGGTCGCGGGCCGGTAGTACAGGGAATCTTTTTCCGGTACTACCGCCCGTGCATGTCCGGTACTACCGCCCTGTACTGGCAGCAATTTTTTTTAAAAAAACGCCAAGTTCCATCCTCTGTTTGTCTCAGGTTCTTGTGCCCTTACCCCTATGCTATCTCCCTCGTTCTTTCACAGGTGCAGGGGGTTCCCGGGGATCACGCAAGCGCTCCAAAGCTCACTATGAGATCGAAGATTATGAGTCAGAATCAGAGACTGAGTCAGAAGAGGAGGTCATGCCTCAACCTAGTGCCCGTCTGAAACTGCCAACAACTCATGGTCATCGGGGTGGGGGGTCAAGAAAAGTGCTGGTCGTGGTAAAGCTCCTCCACCTCCTCCTCCTTCTGGTCCTCGCAAGAGCCACAGTTCCGGGCCATCTGGGCCAAAGCTGCTGTCTGATTTGTCTAAGACGGAATTTCATGCCCTGCGGGTGGTCAGTCCATATGGGGTAGCTCGCTCTCATGCTCGAGAAAATAGCCTCTTCTTTACGGATTTTCAGGAGCGGGTGTTCCATGAGATTCTCATGAAAGATGACAAAATTGTGGTTCCTCAAAAATGGACCGAGATGAATCATGTGTGGAAGAATCTGAACTACTTTGGTGAGGCCCTTGACATTTGCACCAACATTGGCTTGCTTCCCATTATGGAGTTCCGGTGCAACTATGATCCAATGTTCATTGCTCAGTTCTATGCAACCGTTCACTTTGCCAAGAATGATACTCGGACTCTCACCTGGATGACCGAGGGTGTTGTCAAGCAAGCAATGTTGGCTGAGTTTGGGGCTATCCTCGGGTACGAAGACTGTGGTAAGGACATTCCCGTTGGCTTTCGGTGCCACGCCAATGATCATCCCATGAAGAAAGATGTGCTTGCCCCACTGTACATCCGAGGGCGCGGGATCCCTAGAAAGATCAAAGGGCTCCTCCCTACATATGATATCTTGCATCGCATCTTTCGTGAGACCGTCGCCCCTCGTGCTGGGAATATTGATGAGATACATGCTTTCATGGTAGATATTATGATGGCCACCTATCACCACCGTGACTCTGGCCTACCTATGGATGTGATTGGTGTTATTTGGAATGAAATGGTCTGCGCCACTTTTCAGAGGAGGGTGCCTCCTTTTGCTCCATACATCATGGCTCTCATCATTAGAAAGTGCCCTGTGATTGCCCGTGACTTGCCTTCTCTTCGTCTTGCCACTCACCACACAAGAATCTGTTGATCAAGACCCATCTCAAACCACGCAATGCGGATGGTCAGATTGTTGATGAGGATGGGAACCCGGTTGAGGAGGAGTCAGGTGGTGCAGTTGATGCGTAGCAGGCTGTTGCATTTGTGGTATCACGTCGCCAGTCCGCACAACCATCTTGGGCTAAGAGGTTTGAGGCCAAACTCAAGAAGATATTCTTATTCCAAGTGGACAATCATAAACGCATGTACGAGGCCCATGTCTATGCCAAGAAGTCATGTGTTTGTCAGAAGGAAATGATGGAGGCTCAAGGCTTGACCGTTTCCAAGGGCTCCGAGAACAACATTACCCCAGAAGACCAATGGATCTCCAAGCACAGCAACTGGGAAGATGATGCCACCTCCTCCTTCCGTGCCCCGCCACCTCATGATGATGCATGGGAAGACTGGGTTAATGATGATGACGAGTGATCTCCGGGACGTTAGTGTTGCTCCTGTCCCTTTTTGGCGTCTTGATGCCAAAGGGGGAGAAGTTGCACATTAGGTATGCGGGATTTGCGAGGAAAAAGTCACAAGCTCGTTCTTGCCATTGTTTTTATTCGCTTGTGAACTTTATTTGTTTGCCTCTTATTATGTGTGACTTATTATGTGTGAACTATGTGGTTATGCGGTAAGACAATGTGGTTATCGTATGGATCCATCTTGTGTGTAATATGGCTATTCTCGTTTGGATCCATCCTATGTGACGACCTTCCTCATTCCTAATCATTATTGGTCATCACATGTTATTTAGCAAAGGTATGTGCTCTATGTGCGACTTCTACTCCCAGGTAGCTTGTTAGAGTGTATGGGGCTTGTTTCTACATATCTAGGGGGAGCCCCATCTATATGTTGTCATCACTAGATTTCCCTGCAAAATGTGTGTTGTCATCAAACACCAAAAAGGGGGAGATTGAAAGAGCATTTGCTATCCCTAGTGATTTTGGTGTTTGATAACAACACACATATCGGACTAATGACTTGCTAAGTGTGTCGCAGGTGCATTGAAAAGTTTTGCAATGTTCAAAAACTGTCTGCCTAGAGCGGTACCAAAAAGCGGTAGTACTGCTTTTTGCTACCGGACCAGACAGAAGGCTTAGACTAACTGTCAAAAAGCCTCTGCCGGGCTAGGTACTAAAAACGGTAGTACCGCATTTTAGTACCTAGCGCGACAGTAGCTTTTTGACCACTTGTCAAAAGCTTCTACCTGCTCCTGTACTAAAATGCGGTAGTACCGCATTTTAGTACCGCTCGGGGCAGAGACTTTTTGTATGTGGCAAAAAGCTTATGTCTGCCTAGGTAGCGAAACGCGGTAGTACCGCATTTTGCTACCTGGCGTGACAGAGAGTTTTTTCGTCTGAAAGCCGCTGATTCCACTATGACCGGTAGTACCGATTGCCACTTACGGTACTACCGCTTCCCGGTAGCATCAATAGTAGTACCGCTGTGGGCAGGAATTGATGAAGTTTGAAAAAGGGGTGGTCTGGTAGTACCGGAGTTCTCCGGTAGTACCTCTTGAACTTCCGGTACTACCTCTTCAATAAATGCTCCAACGGCCAGATTCTGTGGAGGGGTATAAATACCCCTCCACCTACCTTGGGACAAGTTGCTCAGCTCATTAAAGTCAAAGACCACCATTGGAGTCCATTGGAGCCACTCAAATCTTCAAGATCTCCTCATCCCACCACCCAAAGTCCTTGATCTTTGGGGAATCGAAGGAGGAGGCCCCGATCTACTACTTCACCAAAAGAGATCTTCATTTCCCCCTCATTTCATTGAGGACCCCTTTGCTCTAGTGTTTTCTTGGAAACCCTAGTTCTTGTTTTGGTTCTTACAAGCTTGTCTTTGATTGCTTTGACAGCTTGCTTGTATTTGGGAGCCTCCGATTAAGTTGTGGATGTGTGCCCCAAACTTGTAACGGTGTCGGCTTCCACCTTGAAGGTTGCCGATATAGTGGAAGGTGAATTGATCCCGTTGGGGTGAGATTCATCGGAGAACAAGGGAGGCCTCTCATGGCGTTGGTGGTTTGAAACCACCCCCTCTCCAAACGTAGACGTACTTCCCCTCAAAAGGAAGGAACTACGGGAAACAAATCCTTGTGTCTCCGCGTCCACTTTTCGGTTACTTCTATCCTTTACCGCACCTTACTTACTTGTTACTACTTTTTGTTGTGGTAGCCCTTGCATAATTGTCATATAGGTAAATTCACCGTAGTTGCATTATCTAGAGAATTTACCTTATTGTCAAACCTTAATTTGAAAAAGAAGAAAATTTGAAGTAGCACCTATTCACCCCCCCCCCTCTAGGTGCCCATACGATCCTTTCAGGTTGGTTCCACCGATTGACACTGTGAGAAGAATCTTATGTGAGGCCTCTTTGACCCTGCCCTTCCATTATCCGTTGTATCAAAATAAATAAGATGTACAATCCAATTTCTCGATTCAATAGAAGCCCATGCGGATGCGGATACTGCCATTCCTCAATAAAACCTTGGGAAGATCCGGCCCAAGGGGAAGTCTGTTATCCACAACCCAACCTTAGATGAGGGATAAGTTAACGCTTGATCTTCGACCCAAGACAATGGAAGGGAGCTAAAGCCTTCTTCCTTTTTCAAATTATTTTATACAAACGTAAGACACTTTTTGAAGGTTTGGACCCCGCACGGAAAGGGATGTGACCTTGTTACCCATGTTTCACCTCATCTTGTTTTATTTTCGGTGGAAGCCCGAAGCGTCATTGGTTGATCCAGCTCCTCTTGCTACAACCAGTGGACCAATAAGCTAGTCCTGCTTGTGCGCCTGTTGCTGGGAATCATACCTACTAGGAAGCATAGCGGGCGAAGGAAGATAGACGAAAGCAGATGTCAGTGAAAATGGTCATAATACTCCCTACGTCTTGACTATAGGGAGAGTGAGAAAAGACCAGTTGCTCTTCCGGCAATAAGAGTTGATTCCCTTGCTCTCCATTTTGGATCGATTCTATGTATTTCACATATTTCAGAGTGGTTAGGAGAAAGAAATTTAGGAGAGGATTGATAGGTTTAAGCATTCAGGGCCGGTCGCTCTTATGGATACCTGTGAGCTAGCCACTTCTTTTTCTGGTTGTTCCGATCTGTCGGATCGATGATAGTATCAGAGATCTGGTACCTTCTACTATCAACCAGATGAGATAGGGCTTTGAAAGGTCAGAGTCAGTCTCCTCTTTCTTTTATTAGGTCGTTTAGTAGTTCCCCAACCAGCTTTCTCCCCGAGAAAGCCTTCATGAGACCCTCCTACGAATATCAATTAGTAAAATAATGTGGATGATTAATATTTGGCTCTATTTTGGATCGGATTTGGCGGCATGGCCAAGCGGTAAGGCAGGGGACTGCAAATCCTTTATCCCCAGTTCAAATCTAGGTGTCGCCTGACCAAAAAAATACTTTGGATTTCTTATTGTACGGGATGAGGGTTTCGCTGCGCGCCTCTATGATAAACGAAATGGCAGACATGAACAAAGCATATAGTCGGTATGACGAGATATTCTTCTTTCCCGACGAAACTACGTTTCGGCTTCGCTAAAAACACCTGGGCTATGCCTCAAAACTCAACACTGGCCCGGAGGAGAACACTAATCTATGCATAAATCAAATCTCTGTTCTGAAGTTTTGATTTTCTCGAGGGACGTAGAAAACTAGGCTCCGAGCATTCTCAAATAGAGTCTTGCCTGGCAGAATCTCATCTAATACTAGTAAATGCGTTCTAAGAGAGAGCTCAAGTTCACTTCATTCATCACAAGATGCAAATGAGAATCAAAATGGAGCTAATGAGGAAGAAATCACTTCTACTTAAATAGTTCAATACCAACCAACACATCAAGCAATAACCAGATAGATGGAATGATAACTGGTAATACGAAGATATCAACAAAAAGAGTCACGAGGCTCGATAATGACCAATGGGTTAGGATCTGAGGAAGCTTAGTTTGGATGATGGAATATTCGCTGTTCTAATTACTGTAAACATTTGAATAACTCAGTATCTTCTACCTGTATTGCAGACGGAAAATATGGTCAGCAACATGAGACTTTCTTTTGATTTCTGAACTCAGTAGAGGCAGGCCACGAAGGGTGGTCAATAACCCCTTTAGGTGACGCATCGAACCCGCAATCCCTTATCTGATCAAACAGCCGATCTAGTAGGCCTGTGGTCATAGTCTGTAGTATTACCAACTCACGCCACCTGTTTACCAACTTGATCTACGCTTTTATTGAGGAATGGCAGTATCCGCATCCGCATGGGCTTCTATTGAATCGAGAAATTGGATTGTACATATTATTGATTTTGATACAACAGATAATGGAAATCGAAGCTATTTGATGTCTGACTCAGGCCTATGACAGATCAATCCGTGATTCACACATATACAAGGTAGTTTGGTGGCTCTAGATCCAAGAAAAAGGGATTACGTGCCAAAAGAGAAAGGTTTACCACCTATTTCAAAAGAAACAAAAGGCACTTAAATGTAAAATGGTTTATTCGCACCTGCAGGTGGATGTGTCCCGGTAAGATCGTTAACGACTGATATACTGCCTGAGACAGGGCATGCTCTCCCAGTAAGTTTCGTTCATAAACTGGGCCAAAGATCTGACAGAGGTTGACTTGCTAGCTTGTGAGTTGCCAGCTCCGTAGTTGATTGCTAACCAGAGGATAGTGATAGCCAATATTCCTATTCCTGCTCAATAACAGATCAATCATACGCTGATATATCAATTAAGCTACTGGTTTTCTTATACGAAAAAAAGATGCTAAGCCTGCAATGTACGATAACGAGGCTTTAGTAGTGAATCTATCGGCACCACGGTAGTGCTACTGAAACCACTTTGTGCATCTTCTCTTGCCAGGAAAGAAAGACAGACGTGTTGGGTCAGTCTGGCACGTCACGCTTTCTAATACGGCCCCTATACAGAAATTGTTTAATCGATTGACCGACTTAACATGTTAATTATTCAAGTCACATAAGTGAAGGGCAATAATCAAGATTAAGACAACTCGAGGTGTGGTAAGAGGCTGGTAATGAACTCTATTTGTTTCATTTTTGTACATATACTCATCATTGTGAGCATGCTTAGCCTGTTTGTGTAAGGTTTATGTCATTATGGATGCTTAGTAGTTCTTGCTTGTCTATGATTAGCTCCAGCTTGCCAATAGTTTGTAGCATGTCATATGAATGTTTGCTTGCATTGTTTTATTCATACTTTGGTATGACACTGTGGTATCCTCCTCTGATTGTTCATGTGAATCGACTTGGCACATTCTCACGCATGCATATGACTAATCAATAGTTAGTAAGCCTCGATGATTTATTTTGTCTCAGAGTTCTTGTATCACTTTCATGCCATAATTAGTCCTGTTTTGTTGCAAGCATGATTATGACAGTTATTGCTCTCTCGTTTGTCACTCCCTCTCTATTGCTAGCCTTCACTTGCACTGAGTATGTGCTCTACCTGTGTTTCCAACTCCCAAAAACCAATATTGCCAGTTGTGTCCACCATACCTACCTATTACCATCATTTGCCATTTCAGTGCATATTCTATATGCCTTGTTTTCTTCCAAAATAATTTTTTTGTCTGTTTTAAGAAAGTTAGTTAGTAAAGCTCTCACGAACTTGATGGAAAACTTTATTCCTTGCGCTTAATAATTCTGAACCATTGTGACTAGTCCATGAAAGTTATATGCTTGCTTACTATATACTGTGAGTCAGCAGAACCGTGCTGTCACGGGGAACGCTTTCAACACTTTTTGGATAATTCTATCCAGTTGACACTTTGCTCTTTTGTTTATGGATGTCGACGATGTGAAATAAAAGGGGAAGTTGTTAGTTCATGGAGTTTATACATTGTGTTAGAGAAACACATGGGCCGCTAGCCTAAGCCATGCCTAATCATGGTGGAAACATGCAGTATCACTATAATGAGCATCTATGAAGCTTCCTCAATAAAAATCTATGCATATGGTAAATAAAAATATTGCTGAGATGCTCATTGTCTGCTTGCCTTGTCATTTTGGTTATGGGAAAGCTCCTGTACCAAATGCAAGGGGTACCCCGTTGGCGGTTCTCGATGATATGCATGTATTTACAATGACAAGAACTTTCAGGTGACCAAAGTTGAGTAGCATGCGAAGCGACCCTCGTACTCAAGGGACTTGGGATTTCCAGTCTATGGTCTGTCAAGCATATGATTCAGAGTGGACCTCACTTTCACCTTAACCACATGAAGATGCTTATGATAGGGGCAATGAGAGCTCAAAGCTAACGAGTACCTTCCTTTCAGCATTAGGAAGCCTTTCAAACCTTCACAAAAACCGTTTTCACAACTTTGTTGAGTCACCACTTATTCTATGAGCACCTTCTTGAGAGCAAAGTTGTCATTCTTGTGTTTCTTCCAAAACTTGGTTAATTATGTCATGCTTTGATGCTTGTATCTCTGATATCTTTATCTCTACTCTTCATGGGAACTTCAGAGGTGCCTTGGCATTTATATTGTTCTCTTCAAACAAAGGCCAGCAAGATACCACTCTATCATACCTTCTTATGAGCATTGCAATGTTGCATATGTTTATGTTTCATGCTACTTATTATTATTGAGTTGGTTTCTCGTCATAGCTTGCAATAACTATTGAGTAGACTTAGTTGCATACTCTTTATTATGAATTGTCTAAGCATCTACTCCTATGCTGAGAATATATACATCGTATGAAGCAAAGTGTTCGTGAAAGTTCTTTTATCGCACTCGGTTTTCAACTGAATTGCTTGAGGACAAGCAATAAGCTAAGCTTGGGGGAGTTGATACGTCCAAAACGTATCTACTTTCTCGAACACTTTGCTATTGTTTCTTCGCTAAACTTGTGTGATTTGGATACAACTAACACGGACTAACGCTGTTTTCAGCAGAATTACCTTGGTGTCTTGTTTTTGTGTAGAAAATGAACTATCAGGAAAAATCCCGGAAAATATGACAAAAAATATTTCTCACTAGAAGATCCACGGAGCCAGAAGGGGAGACAGAGAGGAAGCCTGGGGGGCCAGACCCACCCCAGGCGCGGGCCCACTGACCCCGCGCCTGGGGGAGGTTTGGCCATCCCAGGAAGCTCCTCGGCCTCCCTCCGCGCCTATAAGTTGCCTTCTGACCTTAAAACAGAGGGGGGTTCGATAGTTTTCCAGAAAGAGTTCTGCTCCGCCGCCGTCACCAGAAACCAAGATTCGGGTCAAGAAATTCCGTTCTGGCACCCTGCCGGGACGGGGAATTTGGAGAGGATCATCACCATCGTCATCACCAACGCATCTCCATCAACCATCGATGTTTCCCTTATCCATGAGTGAGTAATCCTCTGCTGTAGGCTTGTGGATGGTAGGGATTGGATGAGTTCTATCATGTAATCGAATAAGATTGTTAGGGCATAGTGCCTAGTTTCTCTTATGCTATTTAACTTTGTTGCAACTTGTTGTGCTTAATGCTTGCCACTAGGGCCTGAGTGCCATGATCTCAGATCTCAACTTATTATTGAATCATTATGATATTATTGTTTGTGATACTATCTGCAAGTTGTGTACACATATCATTGTCCGGATCCAGAGGCCCCAAAGTGAAAATAATTGGGACAATCGGAGGGGCTGGCTGTGGTGTGAGGATCATATGTGTTCACGCAGTGTTAATGCTTTGCTCCGGTTCTCTATTAAAAGGATCACCTTAATTTCCAGTAGTTCCCTAGAGCCCCCGCTTCCACGGGCTGGCTGTACAGAAGATGTTGTGCAAGTTCTCATTGCGAGCACGTATGACTGTATTTGGAGCACATACCTATTATTTCTTAGTACTTGGATGCTTGTTATTATTTATCTGCAATGTCGTAGATCTTGAAGTTACATGTTTAGACTCGTCCATGCAACAGCTGTCATCATCCATATGCCTACCGCACTTGAATCCTACTGTTACCATTACTGTTACTATTGCTCCTATTTCACTATTGTTGTTGCTGTTGCTTTGCTGTTGCTACTGATAAACTTCTGTGAGCAAAACTATTTCCAGGTGCAGCTGAATTGAGAACTCAATTGTTAAGGCTTGCAAGTATTATTTGGCTCCCCTTGTGTCGAATCAACAAATTGGGTAATACTATCCGCGAATACTGTTGCGATCCCCTATACTTGTGGGTCATCAGTACACAAACGAAGATTTTATTGCTAATAAACATGGTAAAGAGAGAGAACCTTGGGTGCAGAAACCTATGCCTTTTCCAGGTAAGAAACACAAGTCAAAGGAGGAAGAACACTACAACAAGTTTTGTGAGTGGATGAAACCTTTATTTTTGCAAATTCCTTTGACTGATGCTATTAAATTGCCTCCTTATTCAAAGTATATGAAGGATATTGTCTCTAATAAAAGGAAGATTCCTAATGAGGAGATTTCTACTTTGCTTGCTAATTAGTCCTTCAATGGTCAGGTTGCAAAGAAACTTGGTGATCCAGGTATACCAACTATTCCTTGCTCTATTAAGAATAATTATGTTAGAATTGCTTTATGTGATTTGGGAGTTGGAGTTAGTGTTATGCCTTTTTCTCTCTACAAGAGACTCCAGCTAGAAAATTTGATACCAACTAATATATCTTTGCAAATGGCTGATAAGTCAACTACTATTCCTGTTGGCATATGTGAGGATGTTCCTGTTCAAGTGGCTAATAATTGCTTGTTTTTGACTGATTTTGTTGTTCTTGAAATGCCTGACGATGATAATATGTCTATTATTCTTGGGACCTTTTCTTAATACTGCAGGTGTTGTCATCAATTGTGATCAAGGGAAAGTAACATTCAATATTAATGATCAAGATCATACTGTCTATTTCGCCAAGAAGGTTGCTAGAAGATATTGCCTTAATTCCATTAAAAATATTGAGGGCATCAAGGTTGGAGAGATTTATTGTCCCATTCCACAAGAAAACTTTGAAACTATTATGATTGGGACCATTGCTATCAAGTATAAGGTAACATGATCACCTTGTGGAATGCAAAGTTTTGTTTCATATAAGATCGTTTTGGTAACAAGACATGATCAACCATGTTAACAAAAGGATTTTAATGAACAAAATAATGTTTTTACTGTGGTTATACTCGCTTTCTTTTACTTTTCTCCTTCCTAGTCTTTGCTTTTAGGTTTAGTTTTGCTAGTTGTTTGCTTGTTAGTTTGTCTTAGAGCTCCTGTAGTTTGGCTTTTGGTTTGCTTTTGCTTCTTCTGAAAAAACTGTTTTTGCGAGAAAATCAATTTTCATACCCTGAAAATTGGCCAAAAATAAAGTTTCCAGAAAAATCCTAGAAAATTCAAAATAAATTTTTCCTCGAAAAAAGGGGTAGAGGGACACCTGAAGTGACCCAGGGAGCCACCCCAGGCCACCACACCCATGGTAGGCGTGGCCTACCTGTGGGTGGCGGCTAGGGGGGTCTGTCCCACCTAGGCCCCTTCAAGGTGCCCCCTCACAGCCATCTTATTTCTCTCTCCCGAAAAACACCAGAAAACTTGCTCAAGCTCGAGTTCTTGCTATTCTTGCTCGCAATTTTCGATATCCTTGCTCAGCCCATCTTTGCTGCTAATCTCCTTTCTCAAGCTCGAGTTCTTGTTGTTCTTGCTCGTGATTTTCGATCTCCTTGCTCAGCCCATCTTTGCTGCTGATTTTTGGAGAGATTGCTCCTTGGTATGTGCCTCCTCCACTTGTCCAATTAGATTTGTGATTGGTAGATTGTATCTTGAGTATTTTTCTGCTATAGGTGACAGGTTTTTGAGCTTGCATGTTTGTTCTATGATTAGAAACTTTATTTTGATGCATGTGTAGCCCTCTAGCAAGTTCCTATAGTAGTTGCTCATCATTTATCAACTTGGAAATCACTTGGTTTGATGTTTGTCTAAAAATTTCAGCAAGGAAGATGAGTACCTATCCACTGAATCAATATGACTTGATGGTGTCTGAGCCAATGAAGGTTCATCGTGAGGAGGTAGTTTTTCCTTCCATATACCCATGCCATGAATTTATGAGAACCACGGAAATCTCCTAGGATTTCCAAACCTTGATTACCAATACAGGATTGGAACAATTCGTTCAAGGTAAACCAATTCAATTTGTTAAGCTAACCATGGCTTTTGTGCAGGACTTCCGATTCACTTGGTCTACATCTAATACCATGGTCCATTACAAAATATATAATATACCTGTTGACCTACCTTTTGCTGATTTCTGTGCAGCAATTAGAGTACCTAAGTGGGGATCTTGTGAGAAGATCAAGGAAAGGCTTATGGATTTATATGCTGAGATTTGCCAAGGTTTCGACTTCTCAAAGGAAAGTGGTAAAATTTGGAACATTCAGTTCCCAGCCATTAGATATTTTGCCTATTTCATTACCAAGTGTGTTCTTGCTAGAAAGATTGCTAGGAAGTTATCTTCTTTTGATCTAGATTTTATCGCAACTACTCTGAATAGGAATAGATCTTATAGCCTGGGTGCTTTGATAGCTCACCGTCTCACCACCAACCGCGAGAAGGGTGGAATTTTTGGAGGTCTCATTGCTTCTAGGTTGCTAGATTTCCATGGTTTAGAGCCTCACTATTCAGATTATCAGTTCCCCATAGAGAGGCTGGATCTTAAATCCATGGTTCAGCATGGTTTTGTGTCCCTGGGGGCTAATGTGAGAAGTTTACCATATGAATTATATTTTGCCCACCAAGGTCGGAGAAAGGGTAGGACTGAGAAAATAGTTTATCTACCTGCACCTGCTTTGTTTAACTTTGATAACAGGCAAGGATGGTCACTTACGGAGGAGGAGGTTGACACATATGTGGCGGAGCTCTCCCAACAAGAGGAGAATGTTGAAGAGGATGCCGAAGACAATTCAGTTTAGCCCTCCAACTTGGGAGAGTCTTCATACCAGCATCCCTCATTTGATTGGGGCGCGTCTTCTTCTTCATCGCAAGCACCTGACTATGATAATTCCTATGATGACCCACCATCTTGGGGTTATTACCCGCACTATTGAGCCCCACTTAGGCCAAAAGCCTAAGCTTGGGGGGAGGTATAGCGACATCACACTCATATATATATATATATATATATCATGTTCGTTCGGTTCTTTGTATATCTATCGTTTGGCTTTCTTTTTGGTTTTTGTTGCTGCTTTCTTAAAACTCAAAAATACCAAAAATATTTTTGTTGTTTCTCTTTCTTTGTTTTTTTTTTGTTTGGTTTGTCTTAAAAGAAAAAAATTCAAAAATATTTTGCTTTGCTTGGTTTGTTTTTGCTTTGTTGGCTTGTTTCTAAAAAAATCAAAAACACCAAAAATATTTGTTCTTCTTTGGTTTTGTGAGTTCTTTGCAGGGTTCATCTGTCCTCAGTGGATTTTGGTTTCATGTTATTATTCAAGTCACACAAGTGAAGGGAAATAATGAAGATTAAGACAACTCGAGGTGTGGTAAGAGGCTGGTAACAAACTCTATTTGTTTCCATTTTTGTACATATACTCATCATTGTGAGCATGCTTAGTCTGTTCATTGTAAGGTGTATGTTACTAATGGATGCTTAGTAGTTTTTTCATGTCTATGATTAGCTCCAGCTTGCTAATAGTTTGTAGCATGTCATATGAATGTTTGCTTGCATTGTTTTATTCATATTTTGGTATGATATTGTGGTATCCTCCTTTGACTGATCATGTGAATCGACTTGGCACATGCTCACGCATGCATATGACTAATCAATAGTCAGTAAGCCTCGATGATTTATTTTGCCTCAGAGTTCTTGTATCACTTTCATGCCATAATTAGTCCTGTTTCGTTGCAAGCATGATTATGACAATTATTGCTCTCTCGTTTGTCACTCCCTCTCTTTTTCCAGCCTTCACTTGCACTGAGTATGAGCTCTACCTGTGCTTCCAATTCCCCAAAACCATTATTGCCAACTGTGTCCACCATACCTACCCATTAGCATCACTTGCTATTTTAGTGCATATTCAATATGCCTTGTTTTCTTCCAAATAAAATGATTGTCTGTTTTGAGAAAGTTAGTTAGTAAAGCTCTCACGAACTTGGTGGCACACTTTATTCCTTGCACTTAATAATCCTGAACCATTGTGACTTGTCCATGAAATTTATATGCTTGCAAATTATATGCTGGGAGTCGGCAGAACCGTGCTGTCACGGGGAACTCTTTCAACACTTTTTGGATATTCTATCCAGTTGATAGTTTGCTCTTTTGTTTACAGATGTCGACGATATGAAATAAAAGGGGAGCTTGTGAGTTCATGGAGTTTATACATTGTATTAGAGAAATGTTGGGTTCACAGCATAGAAAACAAAAAAATTCTACGATGGGAACAACTATGTACCAAGATCTATCTACTAGATACAAAGAACGGGCGGATGTATATCCGTAGAGAACATACCCTTGAAGACCGACAAAGCTTAACGAGTCAAACTCATGGTTGATGTAGACGATCTCTTGCTGATCTCAAGATCGAGAGGAAGTCCTTAGCACCTCAACTTAGCAGTGCATTTGTGCTCACACACACGTTCGAGGCACCGAGCAACCTCCGCCTCCTCCCTCCAATGATGCAGTGGAAGCACAACTCTTTCTTGCCGAATAGCCACCGGGAACATGTATCTCGCTAGTTCGAGACCATGGGGAATAAGTACTATAGGGGGTGAGAGATCCTTCACGAGGAGGTGTGAGTGAGAAGTGAGGAGGGGGTGCCTTTTATAGGAGAGTGGGGGGACCCCAAGGGGGTTTGCCAGCGCATGGGGGCTGCCCCCTTGCCCTCCCCTCATTCATGTGGGTGGACACTCCACTCACAAAAATCCTTTCAATTCCCTCCACTCAAAATCCCATTAAATTTCCACCAAATTTAATGCAAACTCTCATTAAATAAAACTCCTTTTATTTATTCAGAATTTTGTCAATTACTTTAATGACAAACATTCACATATAATCCCTTGCTAGTATTTCATTTCACATGCAAAAACACTTTCTGCAATTTCACCTGAAAACCTGTTTCGGTATCTAGTGAAATAAATTCCTGCGCTTGATATTCTTTCCAGCATGAAACTTTTGCTCCAAATGGATGTCGCTGTCTCTTAAGTGTGCCACCCTAAGGTTCACGAATAATGCGGACATGATCGAGACCCTTCTCCGATCAATAATCAGAAGCGGGATCTGGAGACCCATAGTGACTCCCACACATTCAACGATGACTTTCTTGTGATCATCGGAACCTTTTACGCTAGTATATTAATCCTTTTGTTTCACGATATATTACATGTCCGAGATTTGATCATCGGTATATCCATACCTAGTTTGATCTCGTTACTGACATGCACTCTTTTCTCGTTCCCGTGATATAACATTCTAGTGATCAAATCACTTGCTTGCAAGCTAACAAATGTGATATCACCGAGAGGGCCCAGAGCATATCTATCTGTCATTGGGATGAACAAATTCCACTCTCGATCCATGGTCCTCAACATAACACTTTAGTAGTTCTAAACCCATCTTTATAATCACCCAGTTACGGTGTGACGTTTGATGTTATCAAGAAACTCTTTCGGTGTTAGTGATTGACATGATCTCATGGTCTAAGGATTAGGATCACTTTGTAAGTTGTTATAGCAATATAAAATCAATGACTTTGATCGTAATGCTATACTTCGGATGAATGTTCATCACACCATTACACTAATGTTGTGACCTCGTTATTAACAACATCCAATGTCTATGATCAGGAAACCTTGATCATCTTGTTAATCAACGAGCTAGTTTATGAGAGAGGCATAACTAGGAACTTTCTGTTTGTTTATTAAATACACATGTATTAACGTTTCCATATTAATACAATTATAGCATGCAAAATAAACATCTATCATATACTTGGAATACACATAATAATCACTTTTTTATTGCCTCTCAGGGCATATTCCCTTCAAGAAACACCTGGGCCGCTAGCCTAAGCTATGTCTAATCATGGTGGAAACTTGCAGCATCACCATAATGAGAATTCTATGAAGCATCCTCAATAAAAAGCTATGCACATAGTAAATAAAAAGATCGCTGAGATGCTTATTGTCTGCTTGCCTTGTCATTTTGATCATGGGATAGCTCCTGTATCATGTGCAAGGGGTACCCCGTTGGCATTTCTCTGTGATATGCATGTATTTACAATGACAAGAACTTATAGGTAACCAAAGGTGAGTAGCATGCGGAGCGGCCCTCGTACTCAAGGGACTTGGGATTTCCAGTTTATGGTCTGTCAAGCATATAATTTAGAGTGGACCTCACTTTCACCTTAACCATATGAAGATGCCTATGATATGAACAATGAGAGCTCAAAGCTAAAGAGTACCTTCCTTTCAGCATTGGGAAGCCTTTCAAACTTTTCAAAAACCGTTTTCACTCCCTTGTTGAGTCACCACTTATTCTATGAGCACCTTCTTGAGAGCATAGTTGTCATTCTTGTGTTTGTCTCAAAACTTGGTTAATTATGTCATGACTTTGATGCTTGTATCTCTGATATCTTCACTTCTAGTCTTCACTTGAACCTCAGAGATGCCTTGGTATTTATATTGTTCTCTACAAACAAAGGCAAGCGAGATACCACTCTATCCTACCTTACTATGAGCATTGCAATGTTGCTTATGTTTATGTTTCATGCTACTTATTATTATTGAGTTGGTTTCTCTTCATAGCTTGCAATGACTATTGAGTAGACTAAGTTGTATACTTCTTATTATGAATGGTTTAAGCATCTACTCCTATGCTGAGAATATATACATCATATGAAGCAAATGTGTTCGTGAAAGTTCTTTTATCGCACTCAGTTTTCAAATAAATTGCTTGAGGACAAGCAATAAACTAAGCTTGGGGGTGTTGATACGTCTAAAATGTATCTAGTTTCCTGAACACTTTTGCTATTGTTTCTCCTCTAAACTTGTGTGATTTGGATACAACTAACACGGACTGACGCTGTTTTCAGCAGAATTACCTTGGTGTCTTGTTTTTGTGCAAAACATCAACTATCAGGAAAATCCCGGAAAATATGCCAAAAATTATATTTCACCAGAAGACCCACGGAGCCAGAAGAAGATACGGAGAAGGGGCCTAGGGGGCCCACACCCCTGCCAGGCGCGGGCTCACCACTGCCCGCACATAAGGGGGTGCGGCCACCCCAGGCACCCCCTCGGGCTCCCTCTACGCATATAAGTTACCCCTTGACCTAAAAACCTGGGTGGGAGGTTCGACGTTTTTCCAGAAAGAGTTCCGATGTGCCGCCACCACCAGAAGCCGCGATTTGGATCCAGAAACTCCGTTCTGGCACCCTGCCGGGACGGGGAATTTGGAGAGGATCATCGCCATCATCATCACCAACGCATCTCCATCAACCATCGATGTTTCCCTCGTACATGAGTGACTAATCCCCTGCTGTAGGTTTGGGGATGGTAGGGATTGGATGAGTTCTATCATGTAATTGAATAATATCTGTTAGGGCATAGTTGCTAGTATCACTATTAGTGCTATTTGACTTTTTTGCAACTTGTTGTGCTTAATGCTTGTCACTAGGGCTCGAGTGCCATGATCTCAGATCTTAACTTATTATTGAATCATTATGATAGTATTTTTTGTGATCTTATCTGCAAGTTGTGTACACATATCATTGTCCGGATCCAAAGGCCCCAAAGTGACAATAATTGGGACAACCGGAGGGGATGGCTCTGGTGTGAGGATCACATGTGTTCAGGAAGTGTTAATGCTTTGCTCCAGTGCTCTATTAAAAGGAGCACCTTAATTGCCAGTAGTTCCCCAGAGGCCCCGCTGCCACATGCTGGCTGGTGACAAGGTTTGATCTCATCAATGCCCATTGTTATGGACCTGGGTTTTGGAGAAGATGGGGATGCTGGATATCGTGGAACGGTTAGCAAACAAGCAACACGGGGACACAAGGTTTACCCAGGTTCATGCCCCCAAAGGGAAAACCCTACTCATGCTTGTCTTCTCTTGATTACGGCGGAACCGAAGGTTACAGGGGTGCGCAGATGTAATCCGGCGTGGAGGTGTGTATGCGAAAGTATGAGGAGAATATCTAGGTCGTGCCCTCCTAGACTTTATATAGTCTCAGGCAGGTCCCGGGCATAGACTTAGTCGGTTACAGGTTCTAGGGTTTTACCCCTTTGAATTTCCTATCTACTCTAGTCTTGCACTCCAAGGATCCGAAGGCGTCCTGGGCCTTGGCCGCCCGAAAATCTTCATGGGTCGGCGTACATCTGCCGTGGGCCTTCCTTGGGCTGGACCAGATACGCTGAGATCATGTACCAGTGGGGTATAACCATGTCAGTAGCCCCCGAGTGATCAGTCGAATCGTAGATTCGGCTGAGGACTCTGCAATCTTTCGGGTGCAACTATGTATTTCAATAGTTTATGTGTAGGCATTATTGATGCATGTGCCTGACTCACCCGACGAATCAGGGTCAGTTAACTGTCTTAGGATGAAACAACACGATCTTCTTCAGGTTCGAGTCCCTCAACTCGGACCTGGAACATATGCTGGAGTAATTCGACTCAGGCCGCGGAGGACTTACAAGAGTGGAATTCCAGTGAATTTAATTGATGTACCCAACGCGTCCGTCGGGTTTTTTCATCGCGCCTGTTGGCACGGGTTTTTACTAGCAGAGCGCAGTCGTGTGCGTTGCCAGGCCATCAGATGGTATCTGTAGGTCTTATCTTTGTGTCGCAGACACAGCATCCGAATGTTTATCACCGCGGAGGTGTTTCGGGTGGACAAGGAGAACGTTGCTCACTTAGCGTCTTGTTGGGGAAGAGTTGCTGAAAAGTTTTTGCATGCTGGTCCGAAAGATAGCAGTCGAAGAATTCATAGGGTGCGCGACCAGCGCTCCCTACGGGAGTAGCCCCCGAGTGTCTGTTCGAGTCGTAGACTCGAACGGAGACTTTAGTTCAGACATTGTTCCGTTGTTAAGTCCGTAGGACACAAAAAAAATTCGGATGCTTAAATCCATCCTCCCTATGGGAGTAGCCCCCGAGTCCGTAGTGGAGTCGTAGACTCAACGTAGGACTCGAAGAAATAGTTCGCTTCTATTCATCTTTCGGGTGCACGGCCAGCACTCCTGATAGGAGTAGCCCCCGAGTATTTAGTCGAATCGCAAATTCGAGTGAGTACTCTTAGCTTTGAAGCCAAAGAATTTGTAGTTGTTGCTAGTATAGCTTTTGATGAAGTCAGTGCTGACGAGCAATGACCTCAAACGTCTGTTGCGCCAGAGATGACTTGACTGGACGAACTTGGGTCCCACTTGCTGACCTTGAATTGATCGGTCACGCGCGGCGTGGAGATAATTACGGCGTCGCCTCGATTTCTACGCGTAGTGGACGATGTGTTAGCGACGGTTCATTGTGATGCTGACACGTGTATGGCCAGATCTGCCGTTGGCGTTAGGTCTTCTCGATGGACCGTTGTCGTGCATCGTCTTCGTTGTTATAATCATTGGGGAAAGCTGCAGTTTGTTGTCACCGCATCTATTCTTGTTTTCACTGCCTCCTTGTGTTCTAAGAGTTCTTGCTGCGCGCTGGAATATCCTTGCACATTTCCTTCTTCCCTTCTGCGCTCCCACCGCCGGCGCCGCCGCACCGCGATGGGAAAAACGAAAAAGTCATCATCTGCGGCTGGTACCAGCACCGCCGGAGGGAAGAAAGGCGCCACCGCTACCCGTGTCACTGACGGTGGTTGGCGGTGATCAGAGACGCGGGAGAGTGACCTCCGTAGGCTTCGCGAGCGGGGCTTGATCCCGCAGGATAGGGAGGCCGTCAGACTCCCAGGCAACGAGGTAATCCCCCGTCCCCCCGCTGGGTATCGGGTTATGTTTCTTGCCTTCGTTATTCGTGGGTTTTCCTTCCCAGTCCACGACTTCCTTCGTGGGCTTCTCTTTCTCTACGGCATCCAGCTGCATCATCTTTCCCCCAATTCTCTTCTTCACATTGCTTGTTTTATCACCCTCTGCGAGTGCTGGCTCATCATCGAGCCTCACTTTGGCCTCTTCCGGAAAATCTACTCCGTGAAGAGGCAATCTAGTTCGAATGGTGTGTATCCCATTGGGGGTTGCATCATCTCCCTAAAGGCCAATATTCTTTTCTTTTCTTTTTCCATGTCCGAATCTGTCCAGTACTGGCGGAGGCGATGGTTTTACATTCGCGACTCCACAGTGGCTGGGCAGCATTTTGTCTTGCTCCTTTCGACCCTCCCAAATAATCGAGCGGAAGAGGTCCTGGAAAAACCAGATATTGGATGGCGAGGTAGCGGAGATAGAGGCCCTCTACTGTCGAGTGGAGGATCTCCAGTTGATTCCGGAGAAAGAAGTGAATGGTGTGGATATTATTCGCACGTTTCTCGAGCGTCGGGTGCAGCCCCTCCAGGCTAGGGCGCACCCGATGTTTCTTTATGTTGGGCGCCGTGATCCGACGCGAGTTTCGGCCGAGAAGCTCTCCCAGGGAGATCTCGACAGGGCCCTTCGTACGCTGCTGAAGTACAAGGCTAGAGAGGATATCCCGGGGAAGTCGCTGACTCCGCCATTTTCTTCTATGCTGGCCGTTCCACAGGTGTAGATTCGTGCGCGTAGCGCTTTTGTTGGCTGCATGTTTATTTTCTCTCGTTTGCTAACAACGTATCTTCTTTTCTGCAGAGCTTCAAGGTGCCGGGCATGGTGCCGCCATTGCCCGAAATCTTTCCGGATGCTCCGAATAATGGTGTGGTGGATTCCATGTCTGAGCTGCAGTCGGCATGATCTCCGGCTGAGGAGGCCAATGAGTCGAGCAAGGACCATACTCGCAAATGATCACGGAGTTCCAGCGAGTCTTCGGATGCCTCGACTCCTCCGACTCCCAGGAAACCTCTATGCCTTGAGCGTCATAGTGACGGGCATGGAGGTTTTTCCTCTCCTATTCCTGCTCTTCCTGTGCGAGCTGTAGCGCCGCACCCGCCAGCGAAGTGGAAGAAGGAAGAAAAGAAGGAAGAGAAGAAGGAAGATAAGAAGGGGGAAGAGAGCCCGAAGGACTCCTCCTGTCTTCAACCTGAGCTCACTGGACTCGTAAGTTTCTTTTATACTGCTTTTCTTTTGATGTTGAGCTTTTGCACTTGTGCTAATTTTTCCTTGTGCAGGCACTCCTCCCACGACTCCTCCAGCGATGGTGCTCAGGAGATGATGGGGGAATTGAAGGTTGTGTCTCCTCCTCCTCAGATGGTGGCTACCTCTGAGGGTGCTGCGCCGGTCCCTTCTCCGCAGGAGGTTTAGGTGGTTGCGCCTCAGAAGGCTGCGAGCGGGCCTTCAGAGTCGCCATCGGAGCATGTAAGTACTTCTGTTTCCTGCCACGGGGGGGAGGGTAGCCCCCGAGCGTTTCTAGAAGAGTTTTCTTGTTTTGTTCTTCGAGTCTCGGGGGGGAGCCCCCGAGCGTTTTCGTGTGTGTCTTTTGCTTCTGTTCTTTTCTGTTGGGTGTAGCCCCCAAGTCCTTTTTCTACTATGAGGTCTTCTTCCTGTAGCATTTTGTGCAGGATGCCAAGCGACTGGTGCGGGTGCACCTGGTGCTGGAGGCCAGCCTTAAGCAGCTTCAAGGTACTGTTATGCCTTTGATGTTTGCTTCTTCGTGCATTCTTGTCCTGCTTTTTGACGCTTGTATGATTTGAATGCAGAGGAGCATAATACTTCCCTCCGTGAGATTGATGCTCTCAAGAAGATCCTCGGTCAAGCGGAGAAGAAGGCCGAGGTCGCCACTGATGCGAAAAAGCGCCTCGAGCTGGAGCTGGCCACTGCGGCCGAGGCTAAGGAGCGCCTGCAGCAGGAGGCCACGGACCGCGAGGAGCAGCTTGCCACTGCTGCGACTACGCGTGAAAGAGAGGTGGTAGGCAAGCTCATGGCTGCTGCCAAGGCTGTTTCGGGTGAGTATCTTCTTTTGCCCCCTTTTTTTTGTTTTCTTGTCTTTCTTCTGTGATGCTTTCTTCATTATTTTCTTTTTTGTCTCAGATGTCGCAGGCATCGAGTTTGACCGCAGCACTCTGGAGCACGGGAGTGCTCTAGATGACGCTACTGCAGCGGTCGAAGATCGCTGCAGCACCGTCGTTAACTCACTCGCCAAGGCCAAGGAGGTCCTTGGCCGCTTCTACAAGGAGCTTGTCTCCAAGGGCGCGGCTCTTGATGATGTTGACGCCTTGGCGGAGGCATTGTCAGCCGAAGCGCCTACGGCGTACAAGCGCAAACAGAAGGGCATCGGCGCGTCCGTCGAGCTGGCGATGGCCTTGGCAGCTGGAGCGGAGCTGGACCTTCCCCAGATCACCTCCCGGATGCCGACGACCGCGGATGGATCCGAGGTAGCCTTCGCTACCTATTCTGCTCACTGCAAGCGATATGGGCCCAAGCTGATTGATCTGCTGGCCGAGTACGCGCTACGGCAGCAGGGGGAAGCCAAAGCGAGGCAATCTGGCTCCGAGGCGACTCAGGGCGCCGCGTCTTAGGCGCTATAGATGTAGGATAGTTTGTAATTTTCTTTTGCTGTAATTATGTTGAGGAAACAAAATCCCTGTGTCACGTAGTGGCGTTTATCCACTTAATGAATTTTGCTGAGTTGTGTTCTTTGCTGTCTGAGTGTTCATGTCCTTTTCTTTTCTGCTGCTCTAGGTTCCTTCGGGTGCTGATCCCGTTGACACCCCGCCTGCAGCGCAGCTGCGGCCATCTTTGGATGGTTCGTCGCAACTTGCTTTTCTTCGAGACCGTGTTTGTAGTCTTGAGAAGGAGTTGCTTGGGGTGCGTGGTCACGCCGATGTTTGGAAGTCCAAGGCAGATCGCGGTGCAGCCAGAGAGGAGTACTTGATGGCGGAACTGCTTCGACTGTCTGATCAACTTCAGTGTAAGTTTTTTTCGAGATGCTTCTTATTTCTTCGGATGCGTATGCTGGCCTGGCATCTTACTTTTGTGCAAGTATCGCAGGTTCTAACCTTGATCCAAGGGAGGAGAAGGAGCGTGTTGTTGTTCGGGTCAATTGTTTGACTCAGCAGGACATGGAAGCTGGCGGGTTCTTCTGGATGGATCGCGACCGTGCCATGGCTCTGGCAACGGTGCAGGATCGCGTTCACCAAGTATCGCGGGTGCTTCGCCAAGTGCAGACTTCGCTCTCGTCGGTTCTGCATGTGATGTTTCCCCTGGATGTTGTGCCAACAACCCTGTCTAGTCTTCTGTCTAGATTTTGAAGCGTGACCCGTGTCCAGGAATTGGTGAGGCAGCAGCTCGTCGCAGGGGTGAAGGTTGCCTTGTCCCTTGTTAGGCTGCATCGTCCTGATGTAGATCTGTCTGTTGTAGCAGCTGGGCCACCTCTTCGGCCGGATGGTGGCGAGTGGGATATGCGTCCACATTATGCGACTGTAAGGCAGTATGCCGAATAGGTCATAGATTTGTTTGAGCAGCGTGCACAAGTTATTCTCCAGAATAGGTAGTACCTGTAAAAGAGATAGATGTAAAATTTGTATATTTCGACTAGGCATGTTGTGCCCTTTGTTATAAAGGTTTGTTTGTTGTTTGAGCATGCAGTGCTTTGTTTGAGTACGTGTCCTTTTCGTTTGCCTGACGTTGTCAGCTACTCAGGTGTACACGTGTGATCCTCGGTCGATGAAATCGTGAGGTGGGGGGAGCCCCCGAGTGCGTTTGTAGCATAAAGTAAAGTTGCAAATAGCGAACGAAATTTTGGGGCGAGACACTTAGCTTTATTTATATCGTAATGGAGGAAGTACATTGTTCGGCTGAATAGCCTTGGCTCAAAGCCTTATTGAAAGTAAAGGGGTAGGTAGCTAGGGGTAGAATCGTCGCAAGTGTGCGATGTTCCACGGGTTGGAGTATGCGACTCCAGACTCCACGTGCTTGAGGCGATAGGCTCCACCTAGGATGACTTCGGTGATGATGTAGGGTCCTTCCCATGGTGACTCGAATTTCTTCGGTCGCTCTTGCTTGAGTCGCAAGACGAGGTCTCCTTCGATGAAGGACCTTGGGCGCAGCCGTCGGCTGTGGTAGTTGCGGAGACTCTGCTGGTACACCGCTGATCGAGCTGCTGCTACGTCTCTTGCCTCGTCGAGTGTGTCGACGGCGTCTTCGAGTGCAGCCGTGGATTCGGCTTCGCTGTAAGCGACGATCCGGGGGGCTGGTGGCGTACTTCGGTTGGTAGTACGGCTTCGGCTCCATGCACCATGAAGAACTGTGTGTAGCCGGTGGAGCTGTTTGGCGTGGTACGCAAACTCCATAGGACGGATGGAAGCTCTTTCGTCCAGGCTCCGGCCTTTCATTCGAGTGGGCTCATGAGGCGCTTCTTGATGCCAGCGCCGATTAGGCCGTTGGCCTTTTCGACCTGCCCATTCGTTTGCGGGTGAGCCACCGAGGCGTATGTGATGTTGATCCCGAGGCCTTCGTAGAAGTCTTGGAATTCTTTGGAGATGAAGTTCGATCCATTGTCGGTAATGATGATGTGCGGTACGCTGAACCTGTAGACAATGGACTCGAACAACTTGACGGCGGTCTTGCCCTTTTGGTTGGTAACCGGCATGGCTTCGACCCACTTGGTGAATTTATCGACTACGACCAGGAGGTAAACGTGCCCCCCTTTTGAGGACTTTGGAAGTTTGCCGATCATGTCGAGGCCCCATTGAGCAAAGGGCCAGGCTATAGGTATGGGTCTGAGCTCTGACCCGGGTGCGTGCGGTTTGTAGGCGAACCTTTCGCACCCATTGCATCTTCGGACGATGTCCTTTGCATCGCTCATGGCCGTTGGCCAGTAGAATCCATCTCGTAGAGCTTTGGCGACAAGGGAGCGGCTGCCTGCGTGATGGCCGCAGATGCCCTTGTGGATGTCTTGGAGGATGGCTTTCCCGTCCCCGATGGTGACGCACCTTTGTAGTACACCCGTAATACTGCGCTTGTACAGCTCGCCATTGATGATGGTGAAGGCTTTTGACCAACGAGATATGCGCCAGGCATCCGTCGGGATGTCAGGAAGTTCTCCGTTTATCCAGAACTGGAGGTATGGTCGTGAACAAGTTTCTTCGACTGCCATGACCTGCATCAGGTTGGCCGTAGTGACCTCTGTGTCCAGTTTCTCGGGTCCTTCGTGTCCTTCGGGAAGCGTAGCCCCCGAGTGTTCTGCTTCTTCGGGTGATCCCTTGGGGAATTTCCGCTTGATGGATGGCACGCAGATTTGTTCGAGGAACACACCCGGTGGCACCTTTGCGCAGGTGGAGCCGATGTTGGTGAGTCTGTCGGCTTCCTCGTTGTTTTCTCTTCCAACGTGCCGAAGCTCGCAGCCGTCGAATTCTCCTTCGAGTGCGTTGTAGAGTGCGTGGTACGCAATCATGTTTTCGGCGTGTGCGTCGCACTCTTTCATCGTCTGCTGGACGACGAGGTTGGAGTCACCGTAGATGACCAGGCGCGTTGCGCCGCAGATCTTTGCCATCCTCATGTCGTGGATGAGGCCTTCGTATTCGGCCTCGTTGTTGGAAGCTCGGAATTTCATCTGGAGGACGTACTTCATCTGGTCGCCCTGCGGGGAGGTCAGTATGACCCCGGTTCCTGCTCCAGCTTCACGCTTGGAGCCGTCGAAGTGCATCGTCCATGACTGCGACATGTCTGGGGTGTCTGGCAGCTGCAGCTCCATCCAATGTACAAGGAAGTCCGGGAGGACCTGAGATTTGATTGCGTGTCACTTCTCGTAGACGATGTCCAGGGGTGACAGCTCGATGCCCCACAGGGCCATGCGTCCTGTGGCCTCTGGGTTATTCACGATGCTGTTCAGGGGTGCCTCGTTGACGACCATCACCTGGTGCTCCTGGAAGTAATGTCTCAGCCATCGAGCCGTCATGAACATGCCGTATGCGAGTTTCTGGTAGTGAGGGTACCTCTGCTTTGTTGGCGTTAGTACCTCGCTGAGGTAGTAGATTGGGCGTTGGACCCCGTGGGTCTTGCCTTCTTCGGGTCGTTCGACCACTAGCACGGTGCTGACCACCTGGTGTGTGGCTGCTATGTACAGCAGCAGAGGCTCATGCTCCTTTGGTGTGACCAGGACGGGTGAGGTGGAGAGTAGCCGTTTGAGGCTTTCGAACGCATCGTCGGCTTCGGGCGTCCACTCAAATTTACCTGCCTTGCGTAGCAGCTGGTAGAATAGCAGGGCCTTCTCGCCCATGCGATTGATGAATCTTCTCAGCGCCACTATTCGTCCTGCGAGTTGCTAGACACCCTTGAGGTTTTTCGTGCTTCTTCATCGCCATGATGGCCCTGATTTTCTTCGGGTTCGCCTCGATCCCTCGCTAAGATATGAAGTACCCAAGCAGCTGACCCGATGGGACGCCGAAGGCGCACTTTTTGGGGTCGAGCTTGATCCTGTAGCGATCGAGGTTGTCGAACGTCTCGCGGAGATCGTCGATGAGTGTTCTTGCCTCCCTGGTTTTGATGACTAAGTCGTCAACATAGACTTGAACGTTGCGACCGATCTGGTCCTTGAGGCATGCCTGCATGCATCGCTGGTACGTGGCACCTGCGTTCTTTAGCCCGAACAGCATTGTGTTGTAGCAGAACACTCTGAACGGTGTGATAAACGCCGTTTTCTCTTGATCTTCGACCTTGAGTCGAATCTGGTTGTAGCCTGAGTAGGCATCAAGGAAGGAGAGTTTCTCACATCTTCGACCTTGAGTCGATCCGAGGAAAAGGGAAGTGGTCCTTTGGGCAGTGCTTGTTCAGCGACGTGAAGTCTACGCACATCCGCAGGATATCCGTGTCCTTCTTGGGGACCATTACTGTATTTGCAAGCCACTCGCTTTCTTTGATCTCCCTGATGAAGTCTGCGGCGAGTAACCTGTTTATTTCCTTCCCGATGGCTTCGGCCCGTGGCTCGGACAGTCTCCGGATGGACTGCTTGACGGGCTTGGTGTCTGGAAAAACATTGAGTGCGTGCTCGGCGAATTCCCTGGGAACTCCTGGCATGTCCGCAGGACACCAGGCGAAGATTTCTCAGTGCTCACGGAGGAATTCGACGAGCGCGCTTTCCTATGCGGGGCTGAGGTCGTTGGCAATCAGCGCCGTCTTGGAGGCATCCGTCGGATGGACCTGCACCTTCTTTGTGTTGACGGTGGAGTCGAAGGACATGTCAGGTGCGTTTTGTCGTGCGACTGGGGGTGCCCCATTGTCCGTCACCTCGTGGAGCCTTACGAGTTCCTCCTGCATGCCGAATGATTGGGAGATTCTGTTGAAATCCCTGTCGCATTAGTTCGATCGGGTGAAGCTCCCGTGGGTTGTGATGACGCCCTTCGGCCCTGGCATCTTGAGTAGCAGGTATGCATAGTGTGGGACAGCCAAGAACCTTGCGAATGCTACACGCCCGAGGATGGTGTGGTACTGTGATGGCCAGTCCACCACTTAGAATTCGAGCCGTTCCAGTCGGAAATTGTCCGGCTTGCCGAAGAGGACGTCGAGCCATATTTTGCCTAGGGGGAATATGCCCTTTCCTGGGACAATGTCGTGGAACGTTGTATCTGACTGTTCCAGGCTAGACTGCGGGATCCGCATTGCTGCCAGAGTACTTGCGAACATCAGATTGATGCCGCTGCCGCCATCCATGAAGACGCGACTCATCTCGAAACCTCCGATCTGCGCCTCCAGCACCAGGGCAGCATGACCTGGGCGAGGGATCTGGCAAGGGTGGTCTGAACGACTGAACGTGATGCAGGACTCCGATCCGCTGAGGTACTCAGGGATGGCGGGTGGAGTTGCCACGGCCAGGTTGATCTATCGGGTGATTTTCTTCTACACCCTATTCGTGGGGCGCCCCTTCTGGATCATCAGTGCTCCTTTCGGCGGGGGATACCCATTCCCAGCGTTGTTCTGTGCTGGTGCGATTGGTTGGTTCGGGCCTCCTACAGGTGGCGGTGGAGGAGCTCCATGCGCTATCTCACCTGGCGTGGGTGCGTCCCCGAATCCAGGAAGTGGAGCTTGCTGCCTCATCTGGACCATGCTTTCGCTGAGTTTCTGGAACTCGCGGCAGTCCTTGAGCATGTGGCTTGCCTTCTTTTTGCCATCCTGCTTGTCGATGTAGAAGTGGATGGTGCATGGACCCGAAAGTTTTTCGTATGCTGAGGGTCCGTTATCGCGGTCGCGGCGCTGCCACGACTATGTTGGGCGTCGTCCGTCGCGGATGTTTCCTTCGCAGTATCCTCCGCTGTTGCGGTTGGCGTCGTTGCGGCGATCGGCGTAGCCGGCCGCGGCCATGTCGGGTCCATCGCGATCGTCGTAGACGCGTGATATTCTCTTGCTACGGCGCTCTCGTCGTCGACCGTAGTCGTCCTCTTCTTCCGATTGTGCTCGGTGAATGGAATCTTCGCCGTCAGCCCACCTGTTGGCGATGTCCATGAGGTGGTCGAGTGTTTTGGGCTTGACGCGCCCGAGTTCCTCCTTGAAGTCTTGGCGCTTGACGCCATCCCTGGAGGCGTCGATGGCCCTCTCTTCAGAGATGTGCGCTGCGGAATTCTTTGTGTTGGACCAGCGTAGTATGTACGAGTGAATGGATTCACCCGTTCGTTGACTGCAGGCTCGCAACTCTTCGATTGAGGCGGGCCTCTTGCTGGTGCCCTTGAAGTTTCGGATGAAGCTGTAAGCTATCTCATACCAACTTCGGATGGACCCTGAAGATAGGCTGCTGAGCCAGATCCGGGCCGCTCCTGTCAGCTGCAGCTGAAGGCATTGCATGGCAGTTTCCTTGTTTCCACCGTGCAATTTGACGGGCGATAGGTGGTCGCTGAGCCATGCCTTTGAGTCTTGTGTGCCGTCGAACTTCGGAGTATCCGAAGGAAGCTTGAAATTGTGCGGCATCTTTGTTCGCCGAACAGATCTGCTGAAGCATCGGGCTCCGCAAAGTTCTCCTTCGTCTTCGTCCATCTCGGATTCAGACAAGCATGCTCGCTTTGTCGATTTTGTGTTGTGTGAGCGCGTCTCTGGCGTCATAGTCGCGGTTGCGGTGGCACGAACTCTTCTTCCTTCGAGGAAGGTCATGTTCCTCTTCTTCGGATGAAGGGGTGGGGCTGCGGTCAAACCTGACCGGAGCTTTCTTCTTCGGCTCCGTGGGAGCTTCCTGGTGGAGCGCAGCTCCGACGAGTCCGAGTCCGGTAAGTGCGGACTTGTGCATGGCCCTCTTCGGGTCCCCCTCTGGAGGTGGGTAGGCTGCGAGGTACGCAGTGGCTGCCATGATCGCAGCCTGCGGCGTTTTCGGGATGATGTTGCCGTCGGCGTCCATCTCCATGAAGGATGTGTGGAGGGTTAGGGTCACCTCACGGTGCTCCTTGGGATCCACGTTCTCTATCCGAGAGCGGTGCTTGTTGCCTTGGTTGCCGTTCGAGCTGGAGCCGATGCCCATGGCGAAGAGCGCGGCTCATCGCGCGCTAGACTCTGAGGCTGCTTGCTTGCGTTTGTCAAGCACCTCTTGCATCTTGACCTGCTTCTTGTGCTCCTCGATCAGGAGCAGGTGGTAGGCCATCAGCAGATCCCGGGAGGAGTCTGCAGGCAGGACTATGTTGCCTGCCACGGCGTTGCGTGCCTCGGCCCATCCTTCTTTGCTAAGGCGGATGACATGGCCGTTGTTTTCCTCTTCGGGTGGGGGGGACTGGCTTCTTCTATTCACGCTGTTTCGATCTGCGGGTTAGGTGTCGGGTTGGCGGCGGGTTGGGTGTTTGCTGATCCCCGTCAGCCTATATGACTACGGCGCATTGGTAGCGCTCGTAGATTGGTCCGCTGCTACCGCAACTTTCAGATCCGGAACTATAGGTCCCTTCATCCGATGGAGGATCACACAGATCGGAGTTGCAGCTGCTGATGTCATAGGAATCATCTGTTGATGATGTTGTGCGTAGCACGGGGTGTGGGGTTCATGAAGCGGGCCTGATTGATGGTAGGGGCACCCGCTCAGGGAGGCGGAGGGTGCTAGTTTGCCCCACCTGGAAGCAGAAGCTCCCGAACAGGATTTCGAGTCCGTCGCCTACGGGCTCGAAGTCCTTCATGGTGGCCGGTGAGTGGGCGGTGAAGTCGAAAGCGCCAAAGAGGAGGTGACTCTCCGTCGCCGCAGAGTTGTAGATCGATCGGGTTGGGACCGTCACGATCACACAATCAGCGTCCCCGATTCCCACAGACGGCGCTAATTGACGAGGTTTGATCTCATCAATGCCCATTGTTATGGACTTGGGTTTTGGAGAAGATGGGGATGCTGGAGATCATGGAACGGTTAGCAAACAAGCAACACGGGGACACAAGGTTTACCCAGGTTCAGGCCCCCGGAGGGAAAACCCTACTCCTGCTTGTCTGCTCTTGATTACGGCGGAACCGAAGGTTACAGGGGTGCGCAGATGTAATCTGGCGTGGAGGTGTGTATGCGAAAGTATGAGGAGAAGATCTAGGTTGTGCCCTCCTAGCCTTTATATAGTCTCAGGCAGGTCCCGGGCATAGACCTAGTCGGTTACAGGTTCTAGGGTTTTACCCCTTTGAATTTCCTATCTACTCTAGTCTTGCTCTCCAAGGATCCGAAGGCGTCCTGGGCAGGCGTACATCTGCCGTGGGTCTTCCTTGGGCTGGACCAGATATGCTGAGATCATGTACCCGTGGGGTATAACCATGTCAGCTGGACAGAAGATGTTGTGCAAGTTCTCATTGCGAGCACGTATGAATATATTTGGAGCACATGCCTAGGATTGTTTAGTACTTGGATGCTTGTTATTATTTATCAGCAATGCCCTAGATCTTGAAGTTACATGTTTAGACTCGTCCATGCAATGCCCGTCCATCCATCCCTATGCCTACCGCACTCGAATCCACATGTTACCGTTACTGTTACTATTGCTCCTATTTCACTATTGTTGCTACTACAAACTGTTGCTATTGATAAACTTCTATGAGCAAGAACTATTTCCAGGTGCAGCTGAATTGACAACTCAGTTGTTAAGGCTTGCAAGTATTCTTTGGATCCCCTTGTGTCGAATCAATAAATTGGGTAATACTACCCTCAAAGACTGTTGCGAGCCCCTATACTTGTGGGTCATCAAGACTATTTTATGGCGCCATTGTCGAGGAGCATAGCTTTATTTGTAAGTTCACTTTGATTTATTATTGTTCACAGCTACTCCTTTCATCATGGGGAAGTCTCGTGATGGAAAGTTTCCTATTTTACCATCCACTACAAGAAGAGGTACAGTCCTAAACACCTTTATTGCTATTGATTCACCGTCTGTTATAAGTAAGCTTGTTACACCACCACCACATATTCATGCTACACACACTACTACTACTGCTGAATCTAAAACTGCTTTTCATGCTCATGATGTTACTTCTACTATGCTTGATGCGAGTGGTTCATTAGGTCCTTTCCTAGATGCTACTATGGCTGGTCTAGAAAATACTGAAACTCTTAGTGAAGACACTGTTACACCCGTTAGCTCACCTGAGTCTAGAGAGAGTTATGATATTAATTATGGTTACATTGAGTTCACTGATGAATTTGTTGAAGAGTGCCGAAACACACATGGTGCTAGTTCTATTAAGAGTATCCTTGCTAGACGTACCATTATTCATAAGATGTCCTCTGATCCTAAGTTTACCACCTCTCCCATAGATATTAAAGATAAATATTATGATTTCTCTCTTGATTTATCCTATTTAGACATTGTTGAGAAAGAACCTTTTTGTGGGACTGAAAATGAGAGTGTTGTGGCTCATATGAATGAGCTTTCCACTATGAGTGCTTTATTCTCTGATGATTTTAAGATGTGCAAGTACTTTGTTACTAAGATCTTTCCTTTTTCACTAAAAGGAGAAGCTAGGGCTTGGTTTAATAGATTACCTCCTGGTTCCATTGATAGCCCTGATCGTTTGATTGCTTCTTTCTTCCAGAAATATGTTCCTCCTAGTGCTAGACATGATGCTTTGCAGAGACTTTTTGATTTCAAACAGGGAGAAGAAGAGAAATTGCCTAAGTCATGGACAAGGTTCTGTGCCTTGATTCATGCACATCCTGGATGTCCATTGCCTAAGAAAGAGCTTCTTGATATATATTATAATGTAATAACTGATGATTCTAGGACATACCTAGATAGCTTTGTTGATGTGTTTTCAGGAAAAGAACTCCTACAGATGCTGAAGAATTAATGGCTAAAATAAGCAAGAATTATGATGGTTGGACTTGAACTAAGTGAAATACACCTGAGCCTATTACTCCTGAACTAGTTGTGCTTGAACCAGTTCCAACACCAACACCAAAGAAGAGAGGAGTTATTGCATTAAATGATGAAGTGATGAAGGAAGCTAAGAATTGTCTAAAGGAGAAAGGTATTAGAGCTGAAGATGTGAAGAATCTACCTCCCATAGAAGAATTATGTAAGCCAATTCCCCACTCATCCACTATTGAGGTACACTCTCTCCAACACTTTTATGAAGGTGATATTACCTATGGTAAGCCTCCTGATCAATGCTTAGAGGAACTTGACATTTTTATCGTTAAGCAAGGTAATTTTAATAAACAAGTTTAGAATCATTTATTGGAAAACTCTAGAGCTATTAATGAGTTGAAAGATATTGTGGAAAGAACTTCTAATGATATTAAAATGCTTTGTAAACACTTTCAAATGGTTCAAACCCAACTTGATCAACTTTCTAAGGTACAAAAGGATATGCTAGTTAATTCCTCAGGAGATAAACATGCTTATGGAATTAGAACTAGGAGTGGTATAGCTACTCAAGATCCTTTATATCCTGAAGGACACCCTAAAAGAATTGAGCAGGATTCTCAACAAGGTGAGAGTAGTGGTAGTCCTCGTAAGAGAAAGAAAAAGAAACAAAAAATAGTTGAGGAACCACTTGAAACTGTTGTAGATCCTAATACTATATCTGTCTCTTATGCTGAAACTGAGAGTGGTAATGATAAAAATGATGCTCCTGATAAGGAGGAAGGTGAGCAAGAACCTGAGAAGCACACTAAGAACACTAGGTACACTAAGGAAGACTTTATTTCTAAGAAACTTGGTAGTGAGAGAGAACCTTGGGTGCAGAAACCTATGCCTTTTCCAGGTAAGAAACACAAGTCAAAGGAGGAAGAACACTACAACAAGTTTTGTGAGTGGATGAAACCTTTATTTTTGCAAATTCCTTTGACTGATGCCATTAAGTTGCCTCCTTATTCGAAGTATATGAAGGATATTGTCTCTAATAAAAGGAAAATTCCTAATGATGATATTTCTACTTTGCTTGTTAATTATTCCTTCAATGCTAATGTTCCAAAGAAACTTGGTGATCCAGGTATACCAACTATTGCTTGCTCTATTAAGAATAATTATGTTAGAACTGCTTTATGTGATTTGGGAGCTGGAGTTAGTGTTATGCCTTTTTCTCTGTACAAGAGAATACATATACAAAAGTTGATACCAACTGATATATCTTTGCAAATGGCTGATAAGTCAACTACTATTCATGTTGGTATATGTGAGAATGTTCCAGTTCAAGTGGCTCATAATTGCTTGGTTTTAACTGATTTTGTTGTGCTTGATATGCCTGAAGATGGTAATATGTCTATTATTCTTGGGATACCTTTTCTTAATACTGCAGGTGCTATCATCAATTCTAATCGAGGGAATGTAACATTCAATATTAATGACAAAGAGCATACTGTTTATTTCCCCAAGAAGATTGCTCGAAGCTATTGCCTGAATTCCATTGAAAATACTGAGGGCATCAAGGTTGGAGAAATATATTGTCCCATTCCACAAGAAAATTTTGAAACTATTATGATTGGGACCATTGCTATCAAGTATGAGGTAACATAATCACCTTGTGCAATACAAATTTTTATTTCATATAAGATTGTTTTGGTAACAAGACTTGATCAACCTTGTTAACAAAAGGATTTTAATGAACAAAATAATGTTTTCACTATGGTTATACTTGCTTTCTTTTTCTTTTCTCCTTCCTAGTTTTTGCCTCTTCTTTTGCTAGCTTTGGTTTTGTTAGTTTTTTGCTTGTTAGAGTGTCTTAGAGCTTCGGTATTTTGGTTTTTGGTTAGCTTTTGCTTCTTCTAAAAAAACTGTTTCTGCGAGAAAATCAATTTTCATTCCGTGAAAATTGGCCAAAATAAAGTTTCCCGAAAAATTCCAAATAATTTTTTCCTCGAAAAAAGGGGCAGAGGGACACCTGGAGTGACCCAGGGGGCCACCCCAGTCACCCACACCCCTGGTGGTCGCGGCCCCCCTACAGGTGGCGCCTTGGTGGGGTGTGGCCCACCTGGGCCCCTCCAAGGTGTCTACTCCCAGCCATCTTCTTTCTCTCACCCAAAAACACCAGAAAACTTGATCAAGATCGAGTTCCTGCTGTTCTTGCTCGTGATTTTCAATCTCCTTGCTCATCCCATCTTTGCTGTTGATTTTTGGAGGTATTGCTCCTTGGTATGTAACTCCTCCACTTGTCCAATTAGATTTGTGATTGATATATTGTATCTTGATTATTTTTCTGCTATAGGTGACAGGTTGTGTGATCTTGTATGCTTGTTTTATTCTTAGGGATTTCATTTTGATGCATGTGTAGCCCTCTAGCAAGTTCCTATAGTAGTTTCTCATCATTTATCAACTTGGAAATCACTTGGTTTGATGTTTGTCTAAACATTTCAAAAAAGAGTGGTCATGGACAACCACACATTTGGAGAAATATTTGAGGGTGATGCACCTAGGAGGGCAAGGCCTTCAAGATCATCCTCTCGAGCTAGGCCCTCATACAATGAGGATCTCATTACTCCGTGATTCGGCGACGAGGGAGATGAGGGGGATGCTCACCCTTCCACCTTTCCTTGCCAGACCTTTTTGCGGGCTCCTGGGATTCTTGATGATTTTATGACCTTGGTTCGGAGGGCTGGACTAACAAGCCTTATGCAGGATGAGAGCGTGCAATATGCTACGCTCACTAAAACATTTGTGGAGAGCTTTTCTTTTACTAACAGCATGTTCAAGCCAGATGTGTCTTTCAAAATTTATGGCAGGACTTACAATATGACATTGAAGAAATTTTGCGAGGCTCTAGGACTTGGTACAGCTGGGTCGACGAAGAAGATTCTAGCTCAACACGCTGATTTGTTGGAGCTCTACCGCGGGATAACCAACGATGATGACCGTAGATCCCAACGGGGAAAGATAAGAAATATTCAACTCCCAGCCATCAGGTACTTTGCTTACTATCTTGCCACTGGTGTTCTTGGTAGGGAGAACACTAGTAATATTTCCAGCTATCATTTGTCCTTCATAGCTGCTATTGATCCAAATGATACAGTTTTGGCTCCTCAGAGGCTTGATCTTGCTTCCATGAAGGCGCACCACTTTGTCACTACTGGCTCTACCCTTGAGAATTTGGTTTATAGAATGTTGTTTATTGACGGGGAAGAGAGAGAGAGATATCCCTCTCCCCCAAACCACTTTGTTCAGTATTTTTCAGGGACCTTTGTCGCGCTCCAAGGAGGAGATGGATGACAAGCTGTGCATTCTTGGCTTCCATGGACACTATCAGGGGGGGCGCCCTCATACGACCCCTCTATATACTACACAGGGGAGTCCTTGAGCTCGTACCAGGACGAGGGAGCCTCCTCGTCGTACTACGGAGGTGCACCTACTTGGTCACCATGGATTTGAGCCCCACTTAGGCCAAAATCCTAAGCTTGGGGGGAGGTATACCGACATCACACTCATCTCTATATCATGTTCGGTCGGTTCTTTGTATATCCATTGTTTGCTTTCTTTTTGGTTTTTGTTTCTGATTTCTCAAAACACAAAAATACCAAAAATATTTTCTTTGTTTATCTTGGTTTGCTTCTTTGTTTTTTAGCTTTGGTTTGCCTTAAAGAAAAATCCAAAAAGATTTTGTGTTGTTTTCTTTGTTTTTGCTTTGTTGGCTTGTTTGAAAAATCGAAAACACCAAAAAATTTGTTGTTCTTCTTTGGTTTTGTGAGTTCTTTGCAGGGTTCAGCCGTCCTCGGTGGATTTTGGTTTCATGTTATTATTCAAGTCACACAAGTGAAGGGCAATAATGAAGATTAAGACAACTTGAGGTGTGGTAAGAGGCTAGTAACGAACTCTATTTGTTTTCATTTTTGTACATATACTAATCATTGTGAGCATGCTTAGTCTGTTCATTGTAAGGAGTATGTTACTGATGGATTCTTAGTAGTTCTTGCTTGTCTATGATTAGCTCCAGCTTGCTAATAGTTTGTAGCATGTCATATGAATGTTTGCTTGCATTGTTTTATTCATATTTTGGTATGATATTTTGGTATCCTCCTCTGAATGTTTCATGTGAATCGACTTGGCACATGCTCACGCATGCATATGACTAAACAATAGTCAGTAAGCCTCGATGATTTATTTTGACTCAGAGTTCTTGTATCACTTTCATGCCATAATTAGTCATGTTTTGTTGCAAGCATGAGTATGACAATTATTGCTCTCTCGTTTGTCACTCCCTCTCTTTTGCTATCCTTCACTTGCACTGAGTATGAGCTCTACTTGTGCATCCAACTCCTCAAAACCATTATTGCCAACAGTGTCCACCATACCTACCTATTAGCATCATTTGCTATTTCAGTGCATATTCATTATGCCTTGTTTTCTTCCAAATAAAATGTTTGATTGCTTTGAGAAAGTTAGTTAGTAAAGCTCACATAAACTTTAATGCACACTTTATTTCTTGCACTTAATAATCCTGAACCATTGTGACCTGTCCATGAAAGTTATATGCTTACAAATTATTTGCTGGGAGTTAGCAGAACCGTGCTGTCACGGGGAACGCTTTCAACACTTATGGATACCTATCCAGTTGATACCTTGCTCTTTTATATGCGGATGTCGTCGGTGTGAAATAAAAGGGGAGCTTGTGAGTTCATGGAGTATATATATATGTGTTAGAGAAACGCCTGGGCCGCTAGCCTAAGCCATGCCTAATCATGGTGGAAACTTGCAGCATCACCATAATGAGCGTCTATGAAGTTGTAACATCCCTAAAATCATGATTTCAAAGATTGCATATCATTCATGCATGCATGTAGAATTAAGATCAATTTCAAAACTCATTTCAGAAAAACAGAAGCACATAGTGCTATCATTTTATGTGAGCAAACTTAAAACAAATGGCCATCCCCATTTGAGAGTTTGAATGTTTTAAACCTAGATTGTTTGACTCCCTTGTTGAATGAATTGAGTGTGAAATTTGAACCAAGCTTTACAAAATGGAAATGGTTTCAAAAACCATTTTTCAAACATTTGCAAATCAAGTGCAAAGTCCCTGTTATTTTGCTTCTCCAAACGTGACCAAGCCTTTACAAAGTAACCACATGGTTTTATGCCTAGATTTGAGACTATTGCACACTTCAAAAACCCCAGAAAGACTTGAATTCAAAAAGAGTTTGAATTCATTTGAAAACCATTCCTGAAAAATCAAAACAGAAAAAGAAAAGGAATAAAGAAAAGAAAAGGGCCAGGCGCTCCTATTCTAGCCCAACAGCAGAACCGGCCCAGTTAGCCCACCCGGCCTCCCTCTCTCTCTCTCTCGCACGCGCAAACGCACCCACGCGGTCGCTGACACCCGGACCCCACTTTCTCTCTGCGCATTTCGCTGACGAGCGGGCCCTCTCCACGTCAGCGTCATCTTCCCCAAATCCCGCGCACGAACTCCGCCGCTGCCCGTTGCTGCCTTGATTCCGCGAGGTAAATTGCATTGATTCAGTAAGCGTTTCTTGTCGAGCCTCTGGCTATATAATCCCCACTCTCTCGCAACCATTTCCCCTCAAACAATTCCTCCCTCACGCCACCAGGCTGCCCACAACTCGCTCGACGCCGCCGCTGTTTCGACGACTGCGCCGACGAATTCCGGTGAGCTCCGTGTTCCCCTCTGCCCCTGACTCATGCTATCATGCTTAGCAACTTCTTGCGCACCCACTGACACGCCTTGTTTGCTCTTGCATGATCTGTAGCCTCGACACCGACTTCAACTGAGCGCCGCCGCTGACAGACGCACCGCCGCCAGTCGCCGCCGCTAGCGCCGCTCGGTTTTGGTTAGATAGATCATAGCCGTCAGATCCAGATCCAGCGCGTAGGATTAGTCCACTTATCGAATCGTTATGTTTAGATCTGAGCCGTGTGCGTTAGTTAGATCCTACGGCTCGCGAGCGTGATCCGGAGCGAAGCGGTACGCGCCAGTAAGAATATGACGCGTGGCTAGGGTTTGATTCAAAAACAGATTTGAAATCAGATTTAGATCCAAAATTGAAATGGCTATAACTTTTGATTCCCACGTTAGATTTTTGCAAATTTTATACCGTTGGATTCAGTAAGACAAGCTCTTTCTGTTTCTGCAATGTGTTTAGTGAAAAGTTTCTGTTAAAATGAGTTTTTATGCAGAAACTTGTTTAGGACTATTTTGGGTATAGAATTTGTTTAGTAAATTGTTTTAGTGCTAAATAAGTTTGGTTTAGCAAGTTTTTGACTTGGTTATGTTCAGTATCTTGCACTTGCTTGGTAGAGTTTTAAAAATCATCACTTAGCATTTTTGCATTGCATGCATATATATTTATGTTTGTATATGAATTGTGTGTAATTTTGTGCTACCATTTTTGTGTAGACTTTGCTAGTGACTGTGATTGTGAAGAGTGCTACTCTCCCCACTACCAAGGAAAGTGGTACTTCATGAATATTTCCATCCCTATATTTTGTACAAGCATTAGAAATATTTTGCTAAGTCTTGCATGTTCTATTTTGCCAAATGCTATGTGGGGAAATCCTAAGTAGTTGTAGAATTTCTAGGAAAATTCCTAAGTTAAGTTACTATGCCATGCTTAGCCTAGCTAGTAGCAAACAAGGGTTGGTAAAGTATATACATGCTAAGTTGAAAATATTTCTAAGTCTTTGGACTTATGTTTTTCTTAATAAAACAACTAAGTCAATGAATCTCCTGGGTGGAATGGGACTTGAATGGTGGTTTTTGGTTGAGTGGTTACACAAGGCCCATGGATATGGTCTACCTTGTGTATCTCACTTGTGGTATGCCACCAAGGCACAAAGGGATTTTGGAGGCCAAGTGTTGAGAAGCTTATAGTGCAACCACTTGGCAATATGGGCTCTGCCTTGATCACACAGGTTGCTAGAACTTGGTCATTTGGACAGTTGGTGGTAGTGGGAATGATAGGTTGGAACGTGTCCATTTGGCTAAGGGAAGGCTTCTGAAAGGTCCTGTCTTGGGAAACCAAGTCTGGTGGGGAAAGTGCACAACCTCTGCAGATGGAAAATCTAAGTACTTAGCCAAGTCCATGGCAATGGACAACTTGAGCATCAAGACATGGAAGCTATCAAGAATCTCATCACTCCAACTTCTAAGTAAAAACTTGTGGGTGAACAAGGGTGAAGGACCCCAATGTCTATTGGTGGTTTCTTGGGAATTGTTTTAACAAAGAAAAACTTAGTGATTTCATCTAATAGGAAAAACCTATTTTGAGCAAAGCAAGCCAAACTACACTTAGCCAAAATGCATATAGTAATATAGTCCACTTAAAATTTACTAAGGTATCACTTGCCAATACTATTCCAAAGTATTGACCCACTGTGGCTGTAACTTGTGATGTTGCAGGTTACTCTGATGATGATTAGGTGTCATGAGTCTACACTCAACATGCTTGCCTGTGGCACATGAAGATGAAGACTTATGTTTATTTATTTATTCCAAACTCTTGTATTAGGCCTGTGGCCTTGAGTTGTAAAAGACTGTGTTTTATCTCTGGAATGGATGTAATAAACGACCTTTGTATCTATGTACTTCATCTTAAACTGTGGATGCTAGCAATGATCCAGGGACTAGCATTGCAATCAGAGGGATCCTTTTCCTTTACAAAGGAGGGATCTTACAGATGGTATCAGAGCACTGTGTTGCCTGTAGGATTATGACCCTAGGATTGGAAACCACTAAGGAAAAAATTTCAACTACTTATACACTTGTCTATTCTTCTCGTAAACTTTTCTAATCTTCTCATTCTCATCTCTATTTGTAGATGAACTCCATCAACGAAGCCGTAAGAAAAGGACCACTCATGACCATGACCTTGGAGTGTGAGACTGAGTTTCCCAAAATTCTCAAGGACCTCATGGTGGTAATGGAAATACATGGTGCAGCTGTGTACAAAGGCTTTCCAGTGATGGATGAAGGAGTTGAGTACTGGTGGGTGCAACTTCACTTGTACAAAAACAAGGAAGACAACCACAAAGAAAAAGGATTCTTCATGTACACCAACACTGTGGTGCACACCACATTCTTTGAGTCAGCGAGAGAAGCAGCTTGGAGGACTATCAAAGAACTTAGTGCTAGAGTCAAGTGCAGAATGCTCAACCTCCAAAAAGACTTAGAGAAAGAGAAGGAACATACCCAAGAGTTGGAAGCTACTAACCAAACCTTAAGAGGAGATATTATAGACTTAGTGATGGAATCATGTGAGCAAGATAGGCTGATTGCTTCTAGGAACATTGTGTTAGCCAACAAATCCAGTGAGATAGGATTGTAAACGTACTTCGCTAGTTGGACCACCACCTATCACCTTATTTTCCAAATTGTTACCTTAAAATAAGATTGGACCTTGGTTGATGTAATGGATTCATGTATGCATGACTTGTGTGATTTTGCTTTCCAAGGATATGTATGTGTGTTATGACTTTTGTTTATCTTGAATTGTGTTGTTCTAACTTTTCTATCTTATAAATAGATGCCTATTACCATCAGCACTTTTGAGGAGTTCCAGGTTACCCGTTTTGCTCCTCGTATCGTTGAGCTTACCACTTTGCTCAATCTCCCTCTTCCCACCATCATGGTGCACCCACTCACCAAGTTCGAGAGGAAGGACCTCTGGGGCTTCAAGGTGAACCAGCCCGGACGCCAGACAGAGCCTACTACGGAGGCCATCGTCTTCAAGCTTATGCACGATGATAGGGAGAGAGGCATGGAGGTAGTTATGCAGGACCTGATAGGACGTCTGCTAGGACGACACTCCCGACAGGTTAGAGGCACCCATTTCCACGTCTTCGGAAGACGTGATGAGGACGGAGAGTCCATCGACTTCGAGGACGACTCGAGGGACGCAGCAGAGCCGATACGTCTGTATCTCCGGGACTTAGAGTCTCTCATTAGGCACGTGGACACAGACAGGACCAATATCATGCTCAGTAATGACGAGCTCTAGGTGCAGCTTCGCGAGAAGGACAAGCTCTTCGCGCAGCAGGACGAGATAGTCAAGGAAATGGAGGCGAAGTTCGAGACCCAGGACAGGAAGTTCAAGAGTCAGGAGAAACGTGTCTAGGATAGGAACAAGAAGATCCGGGACATGACTGAAGAACTGCAGTCCAAGGACTTCGAGCTAGAGCAGCAGCAGACGGTGATAGAGAGGCTTCGTTCCCAGAAGAGGGCTCTCAAGGCCAAGATTGAGTCCTTGACCACTACCATTGAGGAGAACAAGACCGCGATGGAGAACGCAGGTCTTACCTTTGTCGACGAGGAGATTGATGCTGACGAGTAGATTTGACTACTCGTTTATCTTTTATTATCGTACTTGTTATTTGTGAACTTGTTATTGGACCATCCGACATGTGGATGGCTTGCTACTTGTGTGTTTTACTTTATGAACTTTTTATCTTGTTGTTGAACATTTATCTTTGTGTTGCATGCTTGTGTTTGCTTATGTGATGTAATGTGCATGAAAGCATCTATGGGTATCTCATTCTTATCTCTATTTGAACAAACCACAGATGCCTCCCCGTCGCGCAAACCCCAACCCCAACAACAACAACAACATCACTCCAGAAATGCAGCAAATGATGACTGCTCAAACACAGCTAATGCAGATGATGACAACATTCATCCAGAACCAGAATAATAACAACAACAACCCCAATAACAACAACAATAACAACAACAACAACAACCCTCCGGGCTTTGATATGCTTACCAGATTTCTGAGATTGAGGCCAGCTAAGTTCTCAGGGACGACTGATCCCATGGTGGCCAACGATTGGCTATGTTCTGTAAACAAGGACTTAGTGACCGTGGGCTGCACGGACGCTGAAAAGGTCAGATTTGCAGCACATCTGCTGGAAGGGCCAGCCGCCACTTGGTGGGACAACTTCCAAATCACCACTCCTATAGATGAGGTGACTTGGGCTATCTTTGAGGATGGCTTTCACACTGCTCATATCTCATCAGGAATAATGAGCCTGAAAAAGAAAGAGTTCCACAATCTGAAGCAGCGCCACCGCAGTGTGGCTGAATACATTGAAGAGTTCAACAATCTGGCGCGTTATGCACCAGATGAGGTTGACACAGATGCCAAGAGAAAGGAAAAGTTTCTGGAAGGCCTGAATGATGAGCTGAATCTGCAGCTGGCTGTGGCATATGTTCCCACTTATCAGTCGCTCTGTGACAAGGCTGCTATATTGGAGAACAAAATGAAGCAAGTCGAGAGTAGAAAGAGAAAGCACTCCGACAAGCACAGCTCGGGGTCGTCTCACAAACGATCTCACTATGATGACAGTGGAAGCTCAGGATCCCACAAGCATGGGAAATTCAACAAGCACCACAACCACAACCGTCATGACAACAAGCATCATCGCAGTCATGACAATGACAAATACAAGAACCACAAGAGTGGACATAAGAGCCACCATAGTGGTAATGGTAGTGGAAGTGGAAGTCAGCCTGCTAAGAGAGACATCAGTCAGGTTGAATGCTTCAAATGCAAGAAGATGGGACACTATGCAAATGAGTGCCCCGAAAAGAAAGTTGAAGGACCTGTCAAGCCCAATCCTTTCCAGGAAGGACAGGTGAACCACATCAGTGTGGAGGAGGTCTATGAGGAGCCTGACGCTGTTACTGGTAAGTTCAGACTCAATTCCATTCCAGCATTTGTACTCTTTGATACTGGTGCATCTCATTCATTCATATCAAGAGCATTTGTTGAAAGAAATGAACTACCGGTAGAAACTATTGGGTTTCCTATAAAAGTAAGTTCTCCTGGTGGAGAAATGATAGTGAATTCAGGATGCCATGATCTAGTCATAGAATTTGGGAAGTATAAGTTTCCCGTTAACTTGGTAATACTAAACTCCCAAGGATTGGATGTCATTCTGGGAATGGACTGGATGACTAAGTACAAAGGAGTGATAGATTGTGCCAACCATACTGTCTCACTCACCACTCCAGAAAATAAAAGGATCAGATTCAAGACCAATTTTGAAGCAAAAAGGAGTATGCTTAATTCTCTTAAGGGGGTTAGCATGGACAGTGTGCCAATTGTGTGTGAGTATCCGGATGTGTTTCCGGAAGAATTGCCAGGAATGCCACCGGATAGAGATGTGGAATTTCTGATAGATTTGGTACCAGGGTCTGGACCAATAGCAAAGAGACCGTATAAAATGTCAGTTGATGAACTGAAAGAACTCAAGAAGCAACTAGGAGAACAGTTGCAGAAAGGATTCATTCAACCAAGTTATTCATCTTGGGGAGCCCCAGTTTTGTTCGTAGAGAAGAAAGATAGAAGCCAAAGGTTATGCATAGATTACCATTCACTCAACAAAGTAACTATCAAGAACAAATACCCTTTGCCTAGAATCAATGACTTGTTTGATAAGCTAGAAGGAGCATGTGTGTTCTCAAAGATTGATCTCCGGTCAGGCTATTTTGAACTCAAGATAAGAGAACAAGACATACCAAAAACAGCATTCACCACAAGGTATGGATTGTATGAGTATACCGTAATGCCTTTTGGCTTGACAAATGCTCCAGCATACTTCATGAATAAGATGAACAAAGTGTTCATGGAATTCCTCGACAAATTTGTTGTCGTTTTCATCGATGACATCTTAGTCTACTCCAAGAGCAAAGAAGAGCATGAAGGACACTTGCGTTTAATACTTGAGAAGTTGAGAGAGCATAAACTTTATGCCAAATTCAGCAAGTGTGAGTTCTGGTTAGAAGAAGTTGGTTTTCTTGGTCATGTTATGACAAAGGATGGTGTAGCAGTTGATCCTGCTAAGGTTTCAGCTGTGACTGAATGGGAATCTCCCAAGTCTGTGAAGGAAGTTCGTAGTTTCCTTGGCTTAGCAGGGTACTACAGGAGGTTTATTGAGAATTTCTCTAAGGTAGCTAAGCCCATGACTGAATTGTTAAAGAAAGACAAGAAGTTTGCTTGGTCTGAAGGTTGTGAACTCAGTTTTCAGGAGTTGAAGAAGAGACTTGTGACAGCACCAGTTTTATGTCTACCAGATTTGGAAAAGGATTTCCAGGTATATTGTGATGCATCTCATCAAGGTTTGGGTGCCGTACTTATGCAAGACGGCAAAGTTGTGGCTTATGCCTCGAGAAAACTCAGAACTCATGAAGTGAACTATCCTACTCATGATTTGAAGTTAGCCTCTATTGTCCATGCACTCAAAACATGGAGACACTACCTTTTGGGAAAGCGTTGTGAAGTGTTCACGGATCACAAAAGTTTGAAGTATATCTTCACCCAAAAGGAAATTAATATGAGACAAATAAGATGGCTAGAACTTATCAAGGACTATGACTTAAGTTTGCAATACCACCCCGGTAAAGCAAATGTTGTAGCTGATGCTCTAAGTCGTAAGGTATTTGTGAATGGCCTCACCAAAGGAGAATTGCCAGATGATTTGTGTACCCAATTCAAAAAACTAAGATTGGAGATTGTGCCCGAAGGACATCTCATGTCTTTGAATGTTCAACCCACTTTGTTGGACAAGATCCGAGAAGCTCAGAAGACTGATAAGGAAATTGAAGAGATTAAGGAAAAGATTGGCCAAGGGAAAGCTAAAAATTTCCATGAAGACGAGCAGGGTACTTTATGGCATGGGAAACGTATCTGTGTTCCACAAGATCCGGAGTTGAGGAAACTGATATTGCAGGAAGCACACAACTCTCCGTATTCTATCCACCCGGGTAACACCAAAATGTACATGGACATGAAAGAAAGATTTTGGTGGAACAATCTCAAGAGGGACATCGCCGAACATATTGCTTTGTGTGATGTGTGTAGTAGAGTAAAAGCGGAGCATCAGAAACCAGCAGGTTTGCTTCAACCACTACATATTCCTGATTGGAAGTGGGACAAGATTGGTATGGATTTCATTACCGGATTACCAAGGACCAGGTCAGGGTATGATTCCATATGGGTAATAGTAGATCGCCTAACTAAAGTGGCTCATTTCGTACCCGTGAAGACAACTTATACAAGTTCTAAGTTAGCCAAAATCTACATGAGTAGAATTGTATGTCTACATGGTGTGCCCAAGAGTATTGTATCTGAGAGGGGAACTCAATTCACTTCCCATTTTTGGAGACAGCTACATGAGTCATTGGGAACGAGGTTGGAATTCACTACTGCTTTTCATCCTCAAACGGATGGACAAACAGAAAGGACTAATCAAATTCTTGAAGACATGTTGAGGGCATGTGCCCTAGACTATGGAGCAAGTTGGGATGAAAGTCTGCCTTACGCAGAATTTTCTTATAACAACAGTTATCAAGCCAGCATTGAGATGGCACTGTTTGAGTTTCTCTACGGAAGAAAGTGTACCACCCCATTGTTATGGAATGGTGTCGGAGAAAGAAGTTTATTGGGGCCAGATCTTATCAAAGAAGCCGAAGAAAAGGTCAAATTGGTTAAGGACAGGTTAAAGATAGCACAGTCCCGACAGAAAAGCTACGCAGATCCTAAACGTAGAGAAGTCACCTACGAAGTTGGTGATAGAGCCTATCTTAGAGTATCACCACTTCGTGGAGTGAAAAGATTCGGGGTCAAAGGAAAATTGGCACCAAGATATGTTGGGCCATTCAAAATTTTGAGTCGCAAGGGAGAAGTTGCCTATGAAATTGAATTACCAGAATCTCTATCAGCTGTCCATAATGTGTTTCATGTGAGTCAGCTTAAGAAATGTCACCCAGAAATGGAAGAAACTTCTTTGAAGGATATTATACCTTTGGAGGAGGTTCAACTAGAAAGTGATCTCACTTATGAAGAGAAACCTATCAAAATTCTTGAGACTGCAGAAAGAGTCACGAGGACAAAGACTATCAAGTTTTGCAAAGTACAGTGGAATCATCATTCCGAAGAGGAAGCAACATGGGAAAGAGAAGATGATCTTTGGAAAGACCACCCTCACCTATTTGCTAGCCAATCCGAATCTCGAGGGCGAGATTCACCTTAAGGGGGTTAGATTTGTAACATCCCTAAAATCATGATTTCAAAGATTGCATATCATTCATGCATGCATGTAGAATTAAGATCAATTTCAAAACTCATTTCAGAAAAACAGAAGCACATAGTGCTATCATTTTATGTGAGAAAACTTAAAACAAATGGCCATCCCCATTTGAGAGTTTGAATGTTTTAAACCTAGATTGTTTGACTCCCTTGTTGAATGAATTGAGTGTGAAATTTGAACCAAGCTTTACAAAATGGAAATGGTTTCAAAAACCATTTTTCAAACATTTGCAAATCAAGTGCAAAGTCCCTGTTATTTTGCTTCTCCAAAAGTGACCAAGCCTTTATAAAGTAACCACATGGTTTTATGCCTAGATTTGAGACTATTGCACACTGCAAAAACCCCAGAAAGACTTGAATTCAAAAAAGAGTTTGAATTCATTTGAAAACCATTCCTGAAAAATCAAAACAGAAAAAGAAAAGGAATAAAGAAAAGAAAAGGGCCAGGCGCTCCTATTCTAGCCCAACAGCAGAACCGGCCCAGTTAGCCCACCCGGCCTTCCTCTCTCTCTCGCACGCGCAAACGCACCCACGCGGTCGCTGACACCCGGACCCCACTTTCTCTCTGCGCATTTCGCTAACGAGCGGGCCCTCTCCATGTCAGCATCGTCTTCCCCAAATCCCGCGCACGAACTCCGCCGCTGCCCGTTGCTGCCTTGATTCCGCGAGGTAAATTGCATTGATTCAGTAAGCGTTTCTTGTCGAGCCTCTGGCTATATAATCCCCACTCTCTCGCGACCATTTCCCCTCAAACAATTCCTCCCTCACGCCACCAGGCTGCCCACAACTCGCTCGACGCCGCCGCTGTTCCGATGACTGTGCCGACGAATTCCGGTGAGCTCCGTGTTCCCCTCTGCCCCTGACTCATGCTATCACGCTCAGCAACTTATTGCGCACCCACTGACACGCCGTGTTTGCTCTCGCATGATCTGTAGCCTCGACAGCGACTTCAACTGAGCGCCGCCGCTGACAGACGCGCCGCCGCCAGTCGCCGCCGCTAGCGCCGCTCGGTTTGGTTAGATAGATCGTAGCCGTCAGATCCAGATCCAGCGCGTAGGATTAGTCCACTTATTGAATCGTTATGTTTAGATCTGAGACGTGTGTGTTAGTTAGATCCTATGGCTCGCGAGCGTGATCCGGAGTGAAGCGGTACGCGCCAGTAAGAATATGACGCGTGGCTAGGGTTTGATTCAAAAACAGATTTGAAATCAGATTTAGATCCAAAATTGAAATGGCTATAACTTTTGACTCCCACGTTAGATTTTTGCAAATTTTATACCGTTGGATTCAGGAAGACAAGCTTTTGCTGTTTATGCAATATGTTTAGTGAAAAGTTTCTGTTAAAATGAGTTTTTATGCAGAAACTTGTTTAGGACTATTTTGGGTATAGAATTTGTTTACTAAATTGTTTTAGTGCTAAATAAGTTTGGTTTAGCAAGTTTTTGACTTGGTTATGTTCAGTATCTTGCACTTGCTTGGTAGAGTTTTAAAAATCATCACTTAGCATTTTTGCATTGCATGCATATATATTTATGTTTGTATATGAATTGTGTGTAATTTTGTGCTACCATTTTTGTGTAGACTTTGCTAGTGACTGTGATTGTGAAGAGTGCTACTCTCCCCACTACCAAGGCAAGTGGTACTTCATGAATATTTCCATCCCTATATTTTGTACAAGCATTAGAAATATTTTGCTAAGTCTTGCATGTTCTATTTTGCCAAATGCTATGTGGGGAAATCCTAAGTAGTTGTAGAATTTCTAGGAAAATTCCTCAGTTAAGTTACTATGCCATGCTTAGCCTAGCTAGTAGCAAACAAGGGTTGGTAAAGTATATACATGCTAAGTTGAAAATATTTCTAAGTCTTTGGACTTATGTTTTTCTTAATAAAACAACTAAGTCAATGAATCTCCTGGGTGGAATGGGACTTGAATGGTGGTTTTTGGTTGAGTGGTTACACAAGGCCCATGGATATGGTCTACCTTGTGTATCTCACTTGTGGTATGCCACCCAGGCACAAAGGGATTTTGGAGGCCAAGTGTTGAGAAGCTTATAGTGCAACCACTTGGAAATATGGGCTCTGCCTTGATCACATAGGTTGCTAGAACTTAGTCATTTGGACAGTTGGTGGTAGTGGGAATGATAGGTTGGAACGCGTCCATTTGGCTAAGGGAAGGCTTCTGAAAGGTCCTGTCTTGGGAAACCAAGTCTGGTGGGGAAAGTGCACAACCTCTGCAGATGGAAAATCTAAGTACTTAGCCAAGTCCATGGCAATGGACAACTTGATCATCAAGACATGGAAGCTATCAAGAATCTCATCACTCCAACTTCTAAGTAAAAACTTGTGGGTGAACAAGGGTGAAGGACCCCAATGTCTATTGGTGGTTTCTTGGGAATTGTTTTAACAAAGAAAAACTTAGTGATTTCAACTAATAGGAAAAACCTATTTTGAGCAAAGCAAGCCAAACTACAGTTAGCCAAAATGCATATAGTAATATAGTCCACTTAAAATTTACTAAGGTATCACTTGCCAATACTATTCCAAAGTATTGACCCACTGTGGCTGTAACTTGTGATGTTGCAGGTTACTCCGATGATGATTAGGTGTCATGAGTCTACACTCAACATGCTTGCCTGTGGCACATGAAGATGAAGACTTATGTTTATTTATTTATTCCAAACTCTTGTATTAGGCCTGTGGCCTTGAGTTGTAAAAGACTATGTTTTATCTCTGGAATGGATGTAATAAACGACCTTTGTATCTGTGTACTTCATCTTAAACTGTGGATGCTAGCAATGATCCAGGGACTAGCATTGCAATCACAGGGATCCTTTTCCTTTACAAAGGAGGGATCTTACAAAAGCATCCTCAATAAAAAGCATAGTCATTTTGATCACGGGATAGCTCATGTATCATGTGCAAGGGGTACCCCATTGGCGGTTCTCTATGATATGCATGTATGTACAATGACAAGAACTTGCAGGTAACCAAAGTCAAGTAGCATGCAAAGCGGCCCTTGTACTCAAGGGAGTTGGGATTTCCAGTTTATGGTATGTCAAGCATATAACTCAGATTGGACCTTACTTTTACTTTAACCATATAAAGATGCCTATGATAGGGGCAATGAAAGCTCAAAGCTAGTGAGTACCCTACTTTCAGCATTTGGAAGCCTTTCAAACTTTTCAAAACCTTTTCACTTCTTTGTTGAGTCACCACTTATTCTATGAGCACCTTCTTGAGAGCATAGTTGTCATTCTTGTGTTTGTCTCAAAACTTGGTTAATTATGTCATGACTTTGATGCTTGTATCTCTGATATCTTTAATTTTAGTCTTCATGTGAAATTCAGAGGTGCCTTGGCATTTATATTGTGTTCTACAAACAAAGGCAAGTGATACGTTGGAAACGAATCTATAATGTTTGATGCTCCATGCTTGTTTAGTATCTACTTTGCTTTACTTGTCCACACTTTGAGGTGCTTTTTACATGTTTTCTGGTACTAACCTATTAACAAGTTGCAATAGTTCCAGATGCCTATTTTCTGCTGTTTTTGGTTTCAGAAAATTTAGTAAAGAAATATTCTCGGAATTGGAAGGGTCGAAGGACAAAGTCAATTACTTTCCGTGGGGAACAAGAAGTCCAGAGGAGAGACAAGGAGGCGTTCCAAGGAGGCTAAATCCCCCCTAGGCGCGGGTGGGACCTACCCCGCCCCTGGGTAAGGTTTGCCCCCTCTAGCAGCCGCCTCGGTCTCCCCCTTTGCATATAAGAAGCCCCCGATGCAGAAACTCACTCTACCCTATCAGAAATCCACGAAACCATCTGTAGCCGCCGCCACAAGCGTCCCTAGATTGGGGGGATCTGAAGTTCTTCCTGGCACCCTGCCGGAGGGGAGATCATCCCGGAGGCCTTCTCTCTGGTATGATTCGTGAGTAGTTCATGTAGGGTTCGTAGCATAGAAAACAAAAATTTTCCTACGATGGGAACATCTAAGTACCAAGATCTATCTACTAGATACAAGCAACGGGTGGATATACATCCATAGAATACATACCCTCGAAGACCGAATAGCGTTAACGAGGTTGTACTCGTGGATGATGTAGACGAACGCTTGCCGATCTCAAGATCGTGATGAAGTCCATCTGGTCCAGCCGGTCCAGCACGATCAAGTCCAGCACCTCAAAGCAGTGGTGCATCCGTGATCGCACACACGTATGGGTACCCCGACAACCTCCACGCCCTCGCTCCAGCGAAGCAGTGGAAGCAACAAATCCTTCCAGAAAAAGCCACCGGGAACATGTATCTCGCTGATCCGAGACCATGGGGAAATTCTAAAGGGGGGAGAGAGATCCTTCGCGAGGAGGTGTACTTTGAGAGGAGGAGAGGGGGGCCTTTTATAGGGGAGAGGGGGGAACCCAAGGGTCATGGCGCCCAGCCATGGGGGCTGCCCCCACCTCTTCCACATTCATGTGGGTGGATCTCCCACTCAAAATGAAAAGCCTCCACTCCCATTAAAAAAGCCTCCACTCAAAAATCCACTCACATGCATTAAATTTCCACCAAATTTAATGCAAGCTCTCATTTAAATAAAACTCTTTTATTTATTTATTAAGAATTTTGTTAATTACTTTAATTAACAAACATTCACATAAAACCCCTTGCTAGTATTCCATTTCACATGTACAACCAGTTTCAGCAATTTCAACCGAAACAGTTCCGGTGTCTAGTGAAATAAATTCCTGCGCTTTCCTTTTCTTTTTCTGGCATATCATTTGCTCCGAATGGTGTCGGTATCCCTTAAGTGTGGCACCCTACGGTTCGCGAATAATCCGGACATGATCGAGACCCTTCTCCGATCAATAATCAGTAGCGGGACCTAGAGATCCATACTGACTCCCACACATTCAACGATGACTTCTGTGATCGTGTGAACCTTTTACGCGAGTATCTTAATCCCTTTGTTTCACGATATACTACAAGTCCGAGATTCGATCATCGGTATCTCCATACCTAGTTTTATCTCGTTACCGACATGCACTCTTTTCTTGTTCCCGTGATATTACATTCTAGTGATCAAATCACTTGCTTGCAAGCTAATCAATGTGATATCACCGAGAGGGCGCAAAGCATATCTATCTGTCATCGGGATGAACAAATTCCACTCTCGATCCATGGGTCTCAACATAACACTTTAGTAGTTCTGAAGCCATCTTTATAATCACCCAGTTAAGGTGTGACGTTTGATGTCATCGAGAAACTCTTCCGGTGTTAGTGATTGACATGATCTCATGGTCTAAGGATTAGGATCACTTCGTAAGTTGTTATAGCAATATAAACTCAATGACTTTGATCGTAATGCTATACTTCGGATGAATGTTCATCACATCATTACACTAATGTTGTGACCTCGTTATTAACAACATCCAATGTCCATGATCAGGAAACTTTGATCATCATGTTAATCAGCGAGCTAGTTTATAAGAGAGGCATAACTAGGAACTTCCTTTTTGTTTATTAAACACACATGTATTAACGTTTCCGTATTAATACAATTATAGCATGTAAAATAAACATTTATCATAAATAAGGAATACGATAATAACCACTTTATTATTGCCTCTCGGGCATATTCCCTTCAGTCTCCCACTTGCACTAGAGACAATAATCTAGTTTGAAAACTTTGCGTATTAAACACCTATGGCTTTCTGGTGTTTCATATACGCAACTGCAAGTGGTTAACATAATCTACAGATCTGATGCTTTCAGGTCTGTGTGTATTTGCATGTCTTTGCGTCTCCACGCATCACTCATTCTCCAATGAGATGGCATTGTATAAATTTGGTCTTTTGGTGAGACCTTTAGTTCCTTGGGGTTAAACCATGTCGATACTATTGTCGTACAATATATCTTTAGTGTTAGCCCGTTGCGAACAACACCTTAGTTTGATAACAGACTACTTGACACAAATTCCCTCCTTTGCTGCTACTATAGCAGTCATATACTTAGCCTTTTGTTGTAGTATTCGTCACAATGTCTTAACTTTGGAATACATCCAAATCCATCATGAAAACTCCTTTCCATTTCATTGTGCCACTCATAGTTTAAATTGAGATAAACTTAATTTGTATCTTGCGACAAAACTAGTATCAATGTAAAGCTTTACAATGAACTATTTGTAATTGTTTGTCACCTCTACACAAATATATTCTTAGTTCTTCCAAAAGATCATAAGAATATCCTTACTATAGTCCAATGATCATTTTATGATTCATTCTGGTATATTCTCATAACACTTAGAGCATAGGACATATCTGGTGGTGTACATATCATGGTATGATTGATCAAAACATTCTCGTGATTTCACTCATCAAGTGTCAAAGCACTTGAATCTTGTTTCACTTATCAAGTGTCGATACACTTGAATCTTGATTCAACTCCTTTTCCATGAGACAAGAACCTTTTCTTGTCGTTTCTATATTGAACTCCTTCAATATCTCATATATGTACGTTTGGCACAACCATATTAGCGTCACAGTCTATCCACTACAGACATTCATGCTAAATATTCGGGTTTTGCCTAAGTATTTCATCGAAATGAAATTCTTAACCTTTGTCAATAAAAGATACATCATTTCTAATCAACAATATGTCCTCCACATAATGTATTAGAAATATGTCTTAGCGCTCCCACTTAATTTCTTGCAAATGCAAGCATCTTCATCGTCTCCTGATGAAAAACTCATTTTTCATCATGGTGAAGATTCCAACTCCGTGATGCTTACTTCAACCATTGAAGTTTGCGTGCCCTTTTAGCATCCTTTAAAATTAACAAAACCCTTTGGACCGTTTCATGTAAACATCCTAGGTAACCATTCTATTAGAAGAACTTTGTTTTGTTTATTCATCTACCATGTAACAAATTATATGTAGTGGTTGCTACTTTAATCCGTCTAGACTAAATATCGCTATGAAAGATCAAATCTTGTCATAGTCAACTCCTTGAACATTGTCATAAAATACTTTATGACATGTCGACTATTTCATAGATGTGAAACACCCATGTCTGTTTCTTTATAGATCCAAATATGACCGATAGGTTTTTACACCTTTCCGGAGGGTCTTCCAAGTTCAAAACTTGATTTATCGTGTATAGACTTATCACGGATTTTATGGCTTCAAGCCATTTGACGGAGTCAGGGCCCATCATCGCTTCTTTGTAGTCGGTTCATCATTGTCAAACAATAATGATTTACTCTCAAATCTCAATCATTTGATTGTTTATCCGACCTTCTTGGTTCAATAGGAACTTTAGACCTCCGTGACCGCAACCTTTGAGGCACATAAGCTATGAGCATTATGGCAGCCTCCAGAACCATTTCTGGCGCTGCGCAACTCAGCACATTTAGCTAAGGTTCGTTAACCTTATCAAAGTTCTATTGTCCTCCCACTTAACATTTATGAAAAATTCCTTCATATTTCAAGCGACAAACCCTTTTGTCCTCGGTGTTATGGAGGAATAACCAATTGTTATTCGAAATAACCTACAAAGACATGCTCATCCGACTTTGGTTGTAAACATCTTACTTATGTTTAGCATACCAAAATTTAAGAAATGACAACTTGGGTTTTACCCCAAACCATAACTCATATGGTGTCATTTCAACGGATCAAGATGGAGCTCTTTTCAGTGTAAAAGCGGTAGTCTCTAAAGCTTTAATCTTTTTAAAACATAATGGCAGTTTTATCAATAACACCTTTGATCCAACCATGTCAAACAAGGTTTCATTACAAATCTCAAACACTCCATATTCCTATGGTGTTTCGGGATATGTAAATCTAGGTGTTTTGCTAAAATTGTAACTCAAATAAATCCTTTTATGATAAAATCATAATTCATTTATTTTCTTGTTACACTTGCAACTCAAACAAATCCCTTATGATAAAATCATAAACCATTTATTTTCTTGTTACAATGATTTTACACTTCATCTTGAAAGTCTTTGAAACATTTTCAAATATTTCATACTTAATTCTCGTTAAGTGAACATTCACTCAAATTTCCGGAGGAAGTATATGAAGTTGAAACCCATCTCTTACGACTATAAATAATGGACTACATACATCGATATGTATAAATTCCAATATTTTAGTCGTTCGTTCTTCTTTGGCCTTTGAACGAAGTTTTTAATTATCCCGAGGAAAGTCTCACAAGCGTCACTTGATCAAATCAAAGACTCCAAAAATCCATGAAAATGGAGATTCTTCATGTTTTATTTCCAATATAATTTAAACAGCGATGTCACTTCATAAGTGATCTTTCAATCATTTGCCTTGCGACGTTTTAGCATTAGGTTTTATGTAACATCCCTAAAATCATATTTCAAACTCATGCATATCATCCATGCATCCATGATCACATAGAGTTCATTTCAAGCAAAACAATTCAAAAACAGGAGCATATGAGCTCATTATTTTATGTGATCATCATTTGAAACAAATGCTACTCTTTCTATGAAAGGTTGTTCTTCATGAAACCAAACTTTGTGCCTTATTGCTTTCAGAATGAGTTGCTAGATTGCTAAGACCTAAACCCAAGTTTTCAAAGCAAATACAATTTGAAAACCAATTTCAAATCCAATAGGAAACAAGTGCTATGTCACTGTTTATTTCATTTTCCAAAAATGACCAAGCCAATTCAAAGTGACCACATGGTTTTATGCCAAGAATTGTGACTGTTGCACACTGCAAAAATACTGAAAAGATTTGAATTCAAATAGAGTTTGAATTCATTTGAAAATCATTCCAGAAAATCAAATCAGAAATAGAAAAGGAATAAAGAAAAGAGAAGGGCTGGCGCCAGACTTTGGGCCCAACAGCGAAACCAGCCCACCCGGGTTTTCCCTCTCTCTCTCTCACGCGCAGACACACCCAGCGAGTCGCTGACGCCAGGACCCCTAACCCCTTCTATTCTTCTCGCAGACAACTGGGCCCTCTCCACGTCGACTCCTTCTTCCCCAAATCTCGCGCGCAGACGCCGTCGCCGCTGGCCGTTGCTGCGTTGATTCCGCGGCGTAATTGCCATTGATTCACCAGGCGTTTCTTGTCGAGCCTCTGCCTACTTAAACCCCTCCCCACTCCGCTCCATTCCCCTCACTAAATTTTCTCTCCACACCACCAGGCTGCTCGCAACTCGCCAGACACCGCCGCAGCTCCGACGACCTCCGACGAGCGATTCTGGTAAACCCCGTGCGCCCCTTCCTCTCTGGTGCATGCAAACAGCTTCGCGACCTCCTTGCGCATCTCCTGATCCCCTTTGTCCGTCTGTTTGTGATCCAGAGCTTCGACTTCGACGAGCACCGTGAGCAACCGACGCCGTCTCCAACTCTGGTGAGAGATTAAGGGCGAAGCAGAACGTCGCCAACATCGCCGTCCACCCGAGCCTGACCCTGTCATCCACTCCGACAAGATCCCACGGCCACTACAGCGCGCCCCTTGCCAAGCTACCACCACGTTGAGCTTCAGTGCGTCGCTGCGAGTCTGGTAAGCATTTCCACTGACCCCAGCCCTCTCTGTATCCACCGCGACGCCGTAGACCGAGCGCGCCGCTGCTCGCCGTCACCGCGCGCCGCCAGACCTTGGTCGTTTGATCAAGAGCCGTTGGATCTAGATCCAGAGGCTAGAATTAGATTAGCGGGCGAAGCGTTACGTTTTGATCTGAACCGTGCATCGTCACTTAAATCCTGCGGCTCGCAGAGATCGATCCGCCCGAACCGGTACGGACCAATTGGAAACAGACACATGGCAGTGAGTTAGATTTAAAACAGATTTTGAATCAGATTATAGTTCAAATTTGTTTTGTTTGTAACTTTTGATTCCCACGTTAGATTTTGACAAATTTTATACCGTTGGAATCAGGAGAACAAGCCCTTCCTAAATATGAAATGTGTTTAATGTTTTGCATCTATTAAAATGGTTTCTTTTGCAAAAACATGTGTAGGGCTTATTTGATTATATGAATTGTTAAGGAATTGTTTTTAGTGTTAAATAAATTTGGTTTGGCAAGTTTTTGACTTGTTTAAGATTCAGTACTATGCACTTGCTTGGTTGGGTTTTAAAAATCATCACTTAGCATCTTGCATGCATGCATATATATTTTTGATTGTATATGTCTTGTATGTGATTGTGGCTATATTCTATGTGTAGATTTTGGTGCTAGTGATTGTGATTGTGAAGAGTGCTACACTCCAAACTACCAAGGCAAGTGGTACTTCATGAATATTTCTATCCCTATATTTTATACTAAGCATTAGAAATATTTTGCTAAGTCTTGCATGTTATTATTTTGCCTATATGCCATGTTGGGAAATCCTAAGTAGTTGTAGAATTGCTAAGAAATTTCTAAGTTAAGTTACTATCTATGCCATGCTTAGCCTAGCTAGTAGAAAAGAAGGGTTGGTGAAATATACATGCTATGATAAAAATATTTCTAAGTCTTTGGACTTATGTTTTGCCTAATAAAAACAACTAAGTTAATGAATCACCTGGGTGGAAAGGGACTTGAATGGTGGTTTTGGTTGAGTTGTTACACAAGGCCCATGGCTATGGTTTACCTTGTGTATCTCACTTGTGGTAAGCCACCCAGGAACAAAGAGATTTTAGAGGCCAAGTGTTAAGAAGCTTCTAGTGCAGCCACTTGGCAATATGGGCTCTGCCTGGATCACATAAGTTGCTAGAACTTAGCCATTTGGACAGTTGGTGGTAGTGGGAATGATAGGTTGGAACGCGTCCATTTGGTCTAAGGGAAGGCTTCTGAAAGGTCCTGTCTTGGTGAAACCAAGTCTGGTAGGGAAAGTGCACAACCTCTGCAGATGGAAAAATCTAAGTACTTAGCCAAGTCCATGGCAATGGACAACTTGAGCATCAAGGCATGGACGCTATCAAGAATCTCCTCATCCCAATTTCTAAGTAAAAATTTGTGGGTGAACAAGGGTGAAGGACCTCAATGTCTATTGGTGATTCCTTGGGAAAAGTTTTGACAAAGAAAAACTTAGTGATTTCAACTAATAGGCAAAACCTATTTTGAGCAAAGCAAGCCAAGCTACACTTAGCCAAATTTACATATAGTATCTAGTCCACTTAAAATATAATAAGGTATCACTTGCCAATACTATTCCAAAGTATTGACCCACTATGGCTGTAACTTGTGATGTTGCAGGTTACTCTGATGAGGATTAGGTGTCATGAGTCTACACTCAACATGTTTGCCTGTGGCACATGAAGATGAAGACTTATATTTATTTACTTATTCAAACTCTTGTAATAGGCCTGTGGCCTTTGAGTTGTAAAGACTATGTTTATCTCTGGAATGGATGTAATAAATGACCTTTGTATCTGTGTACTTCATCTTAAACTGTGGATGCTAGCATTGATCCAGGGACTAGCATTGCAATCACAGGGATCCTTTTCCTTTATAAAGGAGGGATCTTACATTTTATGGATGTGATTTCTCCAACTAGATTTTTAAATCATCCATCTAATATGGAATATGGTAATTATTTGAACAGCCTTTGTTCTCATAATACCTGATGTAAATAACAATTATTAAAACAAATCTTGAAGTCAAGCTTTGATGTCAACGAGAAATACAAACAACGGTTTGTTTGTTTTCGATGAACATCATCACATATTCTCTTCCTAGTTACTTAGGCCATTGTGGTTCATGAATTGCGTCGTTCCGTATGAAATTTCATACCAACCAATTCGGTATCCAATACCCAAGAACCACATTGTTTAACAAGCAAAGAATACAACCATAACCTGTATATCATCTATATACCTAAATTGGATATTTCCAATCTTTTCTTTTCTGCCAAATATATTTTATAGATTCTCTTTCAGAATTTCCTTTTCCTTTTTAAAAGAATCTATCAACATCAAAAGTGGCGCCATATACATGACACATAGTCCAAAGCGTGTATATTCAAATAATAATACCTTTGGACTTGCACTTTGAAGTAGATCACCATCATCAAAATGATCGATATTCTTTTAAAATCCATTCTTTAGTAATCTTTTAGTGTAGTAAACACTTTACATACATCTTCTATTCATCCTTATCATGACGACTTTCATGATCAAGCTAATGTAGCTTATAAGGAGAATCGTGAGTATAATGTTGCTTTCCAAAACCCTTTTGGATGATTAGGATGTCTAGCATCTCCAACCTTTGAAAATTCTCATCCAATATGAGAACATATATTATACTCTATCATATTGCAACCAAAACATTGTTTCAGATATCGTTATATCTGCCACACATGATGGTTCCGGAAACAATTCTTTCAGCTCCTAGATAAACTTGATATTAAAACAATCAAGAATCATGGAGGCAAACATGATACTTAAGATACTAACACTGGAATTGTTACTCTCGATTTAATACCAATTATTAAATTTCACGGAGTAAATAGAATTTTGCTGAAAGTTTGCAATAGGACTTTAAACTTTAGATTGACACTCAACACAATACGATACCAGTTCGTAAAGTATATATCCAGAATTCTATAGTTCTATTATCTCAAATACAACTATGTATAAGGTGGTGAACGAATGCCAATGACTACAACAAATTACGCAAATTCACTTTGATTTAATTTATGATAAATTGAGTTCTACTAATCCAAATTAGAAATGAACTCCCACTCAAAAACGACATCCCTCGTATCTTTTTGGTGATTACATGAACCAAATCCACTACACCAAGTCCGATCATCACGTGAGTCGGTGGAGCTTCAAAGGCGAGCATCATATCTACTATATGACTCATGCTTAACCTTTCGGTCCGTGTTCCGAGGCCATGTCTGTACATGCTAGGCTCGCCAAGTAAGAACCTTAGTATTCGCGTGTGTAACTGTCTTACACCCGAGATATGCTCGTGGATTCAAGTACACCCGGTCATCACGTGATGCCTTGAAGCGACAAAACATTGTCGGTGCATACTTAAGGAAGAACACATTTTTATCTTGATATCTAAATGAGGGATCATATTATTATGCTAATAAAACGCCAAACAAGCAATATAAGAAGCAATAAAACATCACATGTTAATAAGTGAAATGATATGGTTCCTGCATATGATCTCCATCATGTGCACCGTGGTATGATCTCTATCATACCTTTATGTGTAAGGCCAAGGTCTATGGAACTTACACGCTATGTGTGTTGTAAGAGTATCATCTCATACTTCTACTTACAACATCACCATATCATAACACTAGCCCAGCAACAATCTAAACTAGACACCTCTAATTTGTCCATTGCAAGTTTTACGTGGCTTAGGGCTTTCGAAGATAGAACCGTTCTTACCTACGAACATGAACCACAACATGGATAACCAAATTGTTGACAACTCGTTGCAAATTAGATATTGACTATAGTAGGAGAGACAGACACCCGCTAGCCACTTATGCAAAAGTAGTTGCATGTCAAGCGTGGAACAGGTCTCATGTGCGAGGACATGTAAAGTTTGTCCGGGCCGCTTCATCCCACTATGCCACCAATATCCAAAATACAACTAAGAAGCAATAAAATGATCATCATCGCCCACATACTCATATGTGTACTACCCGTGCAAAGAATCTACGCATAGACCTGGCTCTGATACCACTGTAGGGTTCGCAGCATAGAAAACAAAAAATTTCCTACGATGGGAACATCTAAGTACCAAGATCTATCTACTAGATACAAGCAACGGGTGGATATACATCCATAGAATACATACCCTCAAAGACCGAATAGCGTTAACGAGGTTGTACTCGTGGATGATGTAGACGAACGCTTGCCGATCTCAAGATCGTGATGAAGTCCATCTGGTCCAGCCGGTCCAGCACGATCAAGTCCAGAACCTCAAAGCAGTGGTGCATCCGTGATCGCACACACGTACGGGTACCCCGACAACCTCCGCGTCCTCGCTCCAGCGAAGCAGCGGAAGCAAAAAATCCTTCCAGAAAAAGCCACCGGGAACATGTATCTCGCTGATCCGAGACCATGGGGAAATTCTAAAGGGGGGAGAGAGATCCTTCGCGAGGAGGTGTACTTTGAGAGGAGGAGAGTGGGCCCATTTATAGGGGAGAGGGGGTCACCCAAGGGGCATGGCGCCCAGCCATGGGGGCTGCGCCCACCTCTTCCACATTCATGTGGGTGGAGCTCCCACTCAAAATGAAAATCCTCCACTCGCATTAAAAAAGCCTCCACTCAAAAATCCACTCACATGCATTAAATTTCCACCAAATTTAATGCAAGCTCTCATTTAAATAAAACTCTTTTATTTATTTATTCAGAATTTTGTTAATTAATTTAATTAACAAACATTCACATAAAACCCCTTGCTAGTATTCCATTTCACATGCAGAACCAGTTTCAGCAATTTCAACCAAAATAGTTCCGGTGTCTAGTGAAATAAATTCTTGCGCTTTCCTTTTCTTTTTCTGGCATATCATTTGCTCCGAATGGTGTCGGTATCCCTTAAGTGTGTCACCCTACGGTTCGCGAATAATGCGGACATGATCGAGACCCTTCTCCGATCAATAATCAGTAGCGGGACCTGGAGATCCATACTGACTCCCACACATTCAACGATGACTTCTGTGATCGTGTGAACCTTTTACGCTAGTATCTTAATCCCTTTGTTTCACGATATACTACATGTCCGAGATTCGATCATCGGTATCTCCATACCTAGTTTGATATCGTTACCGACATGCACTCTTTTCTTGTTCCCGTGATATTATATTCTAGTGATCAAATCACTTGCTTGCAAGCTAATCAATGTTATATCACCGAGAGGGCCCAGAGCATATCTATCCATCATCGGGATGAACAAATTCCACTCTCGATCCATGGGTCTCAACATAACACTTTAGTAGTTCTGAAGCCATCTTTATAATCACCCAGTTAAGGTGTGACGTTTGATGTCATCGAGAAACTCTTCCGGTGTTAGTGATTGACATGATCTCATGGTCTAAGGATTAGGATCACTTCGTAAGTTGTTATAGCAATATAAACTCAATGACTTTGATCATAATGCTATACTTCGGATGAATGTTCATCACATCATTACACTAATGTTGTGACCTCGTTATTAACAACATCCAATGTCCATGATCAGGAAACTTTGATCATCATGTTAATCAGCGAGCTAGTTTATAATAGAGGCATAACTAGGAACTTTATTTTTGTTTATTAAACACACATGTATTAACGTTTCCGTATTAATACAATTATAGCATGTAAAATAAACATTTATCATAAATAAGGAATACGATAGTAACCACTTTATTATTGCCTCTCGGGCATATTCCCTTTAGTTCCACCTTGGACTATGGGTCCATGTAGTAGCTAGATGGTTGTATCTCCTCCTTTGTGCTTTCATGTATAGATCTTGTGAGCTCCGTTCATGATCAAGATCTAATCTATTTGTAATCATGCATGTTGTATTTGCAAGGATCCGATGGATATTGAGATTATTATGTTGGTTTGATTAATGGTTTTATATTTATGATTCTATCATGTCTGTGTTGTTTGAGATCTTGCATGCTCTCCGTTGCTAGTGGTTATCTTGGCCAAGTAGTTGCTAGTGACTCCAAGAGGGAGTATTTATGCTCGATAGTGGGTTCATGCCTCTAGTTTCCAAGGGAAGAACAGAAATATCTTCGGTTGTAGATGTGCTTTTGCTACTAGGGAGAAAACAACGGTCTCTTGTTCATGGAACATGTTGACTGTTTACCTTACACACTTTGCTTAAAGCAGTTGTCTGTTGCTTGCAACTTAATACTGGAAGGGGTTTGGATGATAACCTGAAGGTGGACTTCTAGTCATAGATGTAGTTGGATGACGGTCTATGTATATTTTTGTATTGCCCAAGCAACCTCATAGGATCTTTCTGGCTAGTAATTGCATTGTTATGCCTTGCTCAGTTCCTGTCAATTTCCCCGCTGTAATTTGTTTACCCTTCATGCCATGTTGTTTATCTAAGGAGAGCACCTCTAGTGAACTATGGACCCCGGTACAATCTTTACCATTGATATATCTTCCACTGTAACTTGTTTACTTGCTGCAAACCATTACCTTTCACACCATACGTTTAATCCTTTGTTACAGCAAACCGGCGAGCTTGAAAACCTCATTAATTCGTTGGGGCAAAGTCTTGAGTTTGTGTTGTGCAGGTCTCCATGTTGCCAGCAACACCTTTGAGACGTTTCCATCCTCCTTCAGGTTCGATAACCTCGGTCTCTACTGAGGGAAACTTGCTGCTGTTATCATCACGCCTTGCTCTTGGGGTTCCAACAAAGTGTCCCACGTCAACACTGGGTGCACGCATCAAGATTTCTAGCGTCGTTGCCGGGGAGGCTAAGGATGTCTTTAGTAGGGGAGTCCTTCACTTCCTTTCTCTTTACTTTGTTTTTAGTCTGCTCTGTTTCTTTTGCCTATTTTCAAAAAAACCCAAAAAAATTAGTCTAGCTTGGTTTGCTTGCCTTTTTCAAAAACACAAAAAATTAGTCCCTGCTCTAGCTACTGCTGCTGTTTTTGGCTTGCCCACCTTTGCCAAAATGAACTCTGCTGAGAACACCAAGTTGTGTGACTTCACTAGCACCAACAGCAATGATTTCCTAAGCACACCTATTGCTCCACCTGCTCCTGATGCTATCTTTTATGAAATTAAGCCTGCTTTGTTGAATCTTGTGATGAGAGAGCAATTTTCTAGTGCTGGTTCTGATGATCCTGCTGCCCATCTTAATAGCTTTGTTGAACTTTGTGAGATGCAAAATTATAAGGATGTAGATGGAGATATTATTAAGCTTAGGCTTTTTCCTTTCTCCTTGAGGGGAAAAGCTAAAGAATGGTTGCTATCTTTGCCTAAAAAAGTATTGATTCTTGGACTAAGTGCAAAGATGCTTTTATTGGAAAGTACTATCCTCCTGCTAAGATTATTGCTATGAGAAGTGACATTATGAAATTTCAACAACATGATAGTGAACATGTTTCTCCTGCTTGGGAAAGAATGAAATCTTTGGTTAAAAATGCCCTACTCATGGACTCACTGCTTGGATGATTATCTAGACTTTTTATGCAGGTTTGAACTTCTCCTCAAGAAACCTGCTGGATTCTGCTGCTGGAGGTACTTTTATGGGACTCACCTTGGGTGCTGCAACAAGGCTCCTTGATAATATTATGGTTAACTACTCTGAATGGCATGTTGAGAGAGCTCCACATGGTAAGAAGGTAAATTTTGTTGAGGAAACTTCCTCTTTGAGTGAAAAGATTGATGTTATTATGGCTATGCTTGTTAATGGGAAAGCTCCTATAGATCTTAATAGTGTCCCCTTAGCCTCTTTGGTTGCTCAATAAGAGCAAGTTGATGTGAACTTCATTAGAAACAACAATTTCAACAACAATGCCTATAGGAATAATTTTGGTAGCAACAACAATTATAGGCCTTATCCTCCTAATAATGGCAATTCCTATGGAAGATCTTACAATTTTTAACTTGAAGTAATGCTCAAGGACTTTATTAGTAAACAAACCACTTTCAATAAGACTATAGAGGAAAAGCTTTTAACTGTTGAGAAAAATATATCCTATTTTTCTGAAGCTCAAACTTCCTTGGTTAATAAAATGGCTGCTAAACCTGAAACTATGGAAAACACCTTTTGCTACTTCTCATGCCATACAAGTTACTATTGATGAAAATGTTAGGCTGTTAGCTCAACTTCATGGTACGTGGGAAAGGGAAGCTGAAATTGATAGAAACAATAGTGTGTGCATTATCACCACTAAACCACAAGTAGCCCATATTCCTCCTCCTACTATGCCTAAGCCTAGTGAGCCTACTACTAGTGATGCTAAGTTTGACTTTGATATTGATGGTTGCAATATTTCTGAAGTGATTATGTTCTTGCAAAAGCTTGCTAAAATCCTGATGCTAGTGATATCCATGTTGCCTTTACCAAACACATTACAGATGCTCTTGTTAAGATTAAGGAAGAGAAGCTAAAACACAAAGCTCCTATTCCTAGGAAAGTAGAAGATAGTTGGGAACCCATTATTAATATGCAAGTAAATGACTTTGATCTCAAAGCTTCATGTGATATTGGTTCTAGTGTCTCTATTATGCCTAGGAAGATTTATGAAATGCTTGATTTGCCACCTTTGGAAGGTTGTTATTTGGATGTCCCACTCAATGATAATGCTCAGAAGAAACTCATGGGCAGTATTAATGATGTTATCATTATGGTTAACAATGCTTATGTCCCTATTGATTTCTATGTTTTGGATGTTGAATCCAATGCTTCTTGTCCTATTACTTTGGGAAGACCTTTTCTTAGAACAGTTGGTGCCATCATTGATATGAAAGAAGGCACCATCAAATATCATTTTCCATTCAAGAAAGGTATTGAAAACTTCCCTATGAGGAGAGAGAAGTTGTTTTTTGCTCCTCCTTTGAAAGCAAGGTTTGATGTTAATGCTTCTTCATTTGAAAATACTTGATTCTTCTTACTTCTTGTGCCTAACTTAAAGGCGTTAAAGAAAAGTACTTGTTGGGAGATAACCCAAGAGTTTCCTTTAGTATTGAAAGTTATTACCTCTGTAATCACCTCTCCTTATCCTTTTTGTTTGCTTTTTGTGCCAAGAATGACCTCTAATGAGAGGGAAATAAGATTTGGAGAGTTGCTGTCCCGAAACAGATTTATGTCCTCCACCAACAAAATTCATGAGGAGGCTATGTAACTTGGACTGAGCTCAAAATTTACGAATAAATCTCCCATTATGTTGTCTAACTTGCGTTAGTTCAACACTTTTTGATTTGAGCAACATAAGATGTTCGAAAAAAATCGTTTCTACATGCTGGTCTGTTTTGACAGATTTCTGTCATTATTTGCATTTGCTTCTTATTGATTCCTTTTGAGCTCTCTTCAGGTAAATTGAGTTTCTTTGAAGGAGTTACTACAGTAGCTCGTGTTTTTAGTGAAAAGCCTTGTTGTTCCAAAGCTTTGCCAGTGGTCTAATATCTTTTGAATAAGCTAATGTTGCTAATGAAGATTGTGTGAAGTTTTATATGAAGGAAAAAATTTCAGGTGTAGAGAGAGAATAATGCAATGAGATGAAGAATGGACAAAAGCTCAAGCTTGGGGATGCCACCATGGTGTCACCCCAAGAAATATCCAAGAGGTACAAGCGTCAAAGCTTGGGGATGCCCAAGGCATCCCCTTCTTCATCAATAAAAATCTCAGGTCTGTCTAGACACTTCGTTTTTATTGTTTCTTGCGCAGTTGTGTTGTTCTTGGAGCGTCTTAGTTTTCGTTTGCTTTTCTTAATTTGTTTAGTTTGCTTTAGTAGTTTGGACCCCCGCTCTCACTGTGTTGTTTTGCAAATAATTTTGCTTAGTGTTTGGAAAGGAGTAGTAAGTTCTTGCTTGAAGTGCAAGAGGAGCTTGCATTGACTGTGACTTAGACTTTAGCATGAAATGCTAGGTGTTGTTTTAGCATTATGCTTAGTTATTATTGCTGTAGCATGTCTTGTTCCAAACAATTGGGATTGCTTAGTGTGCCTTGAAGAAATTATGCGTTGTTTTAGCATGCAAAAGCATAGTATTGTGGTATTCTCCTTTGATGTTTTGCTTGGGTTGACTTGGAACATGCTCACACCATGTTATGACAATGACAAGTCACCATTATCCTTTATGATCATTTAGTCCTTGACTTGTAGTACCACTCTTTGCTTTGATTAGTTTGCTTTGTTACATTGCATAATTTTGGCCATTATTGCTCTCTTAGTTGGTTGCTCCCAGTCTTTTGCGAGCCTCCACTTGTATGAGTAAGTTCTACTCATGCTTCCAACTCCCAAGAAACCAAGTTATTCCAAAGCGTACACTATAAACTCCTATGCATGGTGTGTTACACCATTCCAAGTATATTCTTGTTTTCAAATATCTTCCAATTAAAAACTATTTTGTTATGTGAAAACTTAGTGATTAAAGACCTCACGAACTTGATGGCACACTTTATTCTTTGCCCCTAATAAACTTGAACCATTGTGACAACTTTGTTGTATATGCTTGCACTTATAAGTTGGAATTAGCATAACTGTGCTGTCACGGGGAACGTTTTCAACATTGCACTTGTACCTTGTTGTACTCAGTTGATATCATGTTCTTTTGTCTATGGATGTCACCGGTGTGAAATAAAGAGGGAACTTGTAAGTCCATGGAGTTTGTATCCTGTGTTAGAGAAACGCCTGGGCCGCTAGCCTAAGCCATTCCTAATCATGGTGGAAACTTGCAACATCACCATAGTGACATCTATGAAGCATTATTCTTATAAAAAAGAGACACATTGAGAAAAGAGGAAAGATAGAAAAAAGCACCATATTCCCATGGTACATAAGAAGAATTGCTGAGATGCTCATTGTCTGCTTGCCTTGTCATTTTGGTTATGGAAAAGCTCTTGTACCATGTACAAGGGGTACCCTGTTGGTAGTTCTCAATGATATGCAAATACTTACAGTGATAAGAACTTACCTGGACCCAAAGTTGAGTATGCATGAGGTGTGGCCCTCGTATTTAAGGGGCATGAGATTGCCAACTTATACTTCGTCAAGCATATACTCCAGCTTTGCCACTTTAACCTTAACCACTTCAAGATGCTTATGATAGGGGCAATGAGGGTTGAAAGCTAACTAGTACCATAATTTTTGGAAGCTCTTTTTGAAACTTGTAATCCCTGCTTCCTTTAAAAAAGGCCTTTCTTCCACCATTATTTGAGTCTCCACCTTCTACCTTTAGGCACCATTAAGAGAGCATAGTTGTCATTCTATGTGCAGTGTTCCAAAGCTTATTAATTGATGCATATTGTGTTATTACTTGCTCTTGTGCTATTTGTTTCTAGTCACCCTTGTGAACTTTGCAGGTGTCCTATGCATTATATTGCTTCTCTATGAGGGACAAGCTGATTGCCACGATGCTATGTTTTCTGCATGTGAAACTGTAAGGTTCCCAACCTTTAATAAGGTAGAGATCCCTGTGTTTACAATGCTAGTCCCTGGATCAATAGCTAGCATCCACAGTTAAGATGTAATATCAAGAAACAAAGGTCATAATACAACTTTATAACGAGGAATAACATAATTTATTACATCTTACATAGCTCATTTGGCTATCTCATTACAATGCAGCAGAATATAACAATAGCATGGGGTCCTTCATCTTCAAAGTGCCACAGGCAGACATGTTGGTTGTAGACTTGTAATCCTACTTCACTAATATCAAACAAACCTGCAACATAACAAGTTACAGCCACAAGGGTCAATACATTTGAATTGTATTGGCAAGTGATACTATGGTAGTATAGTGGAGTCTATCATCTATATGCATTTGGCTAAGTGGAGCTTAGGCTTGCTTTGCTCAAAATAGATTTTCCTTATCATTTGAAAACACTAAGTTTTTGCTTGACAAAAATCTTTCCCAAGGCATATCCCAATAGAAATTGGTGATCCTTTAACCCTTGTTCAACCACAAGTTTTTAACTTAGAAATTTGGATGAGGAGATTCTTGATAGCTTCCATGTCTTGATGCTAAAATTGTCCTTTGCCAGGGACATGGCTAAGTACTTAGATTTTACACTCTGCAGAGGTGGTGCACTTTCCCCACAAGACTTGGTTTCACCAAGACAAGATCTTTTAGAAGCCTTCCCTTAGACCAGAATGGATGCGTTCCAACCTATCAAACCCCTACCACCAACTGTCCATTTGGCTAAGTTATTGCAACCTATATGATCCAGGCAGAGCCCATAATGCCATGTGGCTGCACTTGCTTCTCAACATTTGACATCTCAAATCTCTTTGTTCCTGGGTGGCATTCCACAAGTGTGATACACAAGGTTCACCAGTCCCCTAGCCTTGTGTAACCACTCAACACAAACCATTCCTTCCATTCCACCCAGGTGATTCATTCACTTAGTTGTTTTATTAACCAAAACACAAGTCCTTGACTTGTATATATTCCATAGTATGAATATATATTCCACCCTTGTTTTCTATTAGCTAAGCTAGGCATGATAGTAGTAGGAATCTTAACTTAGGAAATTTCTACTAAGGTTTCATCTACTAGGATTTCCCATGGCATATTTTACA